>CP106734.1:12750861-14135714 GCA_025506655.1 Gossypium rotundifolium | reverse complement strand
GGTGGAAAATATTTTAAAAGAAATTTTAGGTCATTTGATCCCATGTGGTGATTGACCCTCGTGGTAACGAGTTCAACCAATGCTTGCTTTATTCCTTAATGAAAAGGAAATAACCAAGACGTATGGCATTATCAGAAACACCATTTATTTTGAAGGTATCACAGAGCTCTAAGAAATTAGCTATATAAGTATTTGGATCTTCGTCCTGTAAACCATCAAATTGAACAGACTGTTGAATCATTTGTATTGTGTTAGGCTTTAATTCAAAATTATTAGCAGCTATAGTAGGCCTAACAATACTAGATTCTGCTCCTGTCAAATTAGGTTTAGCATAATCATACATAGTGCGTGGAGCATTATTTTCTTTCACATCAGGTGGATTGTTTTCGTCCATCCCTTCAATAGGATTGGATCTGTCTTGTTGTTCTTCTTTTGGTAGTTTAGAGCTCGTCTAGTTTCTCTGCGATTTCTTCGAGCGGTAGCCTCAATGTCACTTTCGTATTCTAATGGTCCTCTCGAGTTTCTTCTAGTGATAAACTAGAGGTATCTCGCAAGTCAAGAAAGAAAGAAAGAGAATTAGTAAAAATAAAAATTTTAAAAAATAAAATAATAATAGAATAATGGCTAAAGTAATAGAAATAGAGCTTTCTTAATATTTTAGATGTTCCCCGGCAATGGCGCCAAAAACTTGATCATGTCAAACAGTCGAGTTTTAAAATTTATAAATAAAATGATCGAACTTGTAGACTAACTATGACAACGATAGAGGCAAGTGCACCTATCAAACAGTAGTATAGTTTAGGCAAGAATATTGATCGTGTCAAACAGTCGAGTTTTAAAATTTATAAAAAGAATGATCGAACCTGTAGACTAACTATGACAACGATAGAGGCAAGTGCACCTATCGAATAGTAGTATAGCTAAGGCAAGAATATCTTATCGAACCTAAGGAACCTAAAAGTACTACTACTCACTTTCTTTCTATTATTTAGCCTAAAATATGGAGTGATTGGTTTATTTATCTAAAACTAATGAAATAGTTTAAACTAAAATGCAAAGATAAACTAATAAATTGGGAAAAGACTTTGAAAACTCAGTTGATAAAGACGATACCCTCAGGAAGAATCTACCTATGAGTTCACTTATTATTTATCCCTAAACCATATGATTTCTTTACTTAGCTTGATCCGTGAGACTCCACAACCTATATTAAACCTTCTCTCAAGCGAATAACGTCTAACCTTAGATTAATTAGTGGAACTCTCGTTCTCTTATAATAACCCCTAAGGAAGTAGTAAATCGATCAATGGATTCCCATATTAGGTTTTACCTAATCAGCAAAATCTAGTAACCCTATCTCTAGGCGCTCGATCAACTCCGCTTAATTATGCTAGATCTACTCTTAGGCAGGGTCTACTCCTCCTCCACCTAAGCACATTAGATTAAATTAAGCAACATAATTAAGAACAAACTAAGTATTTATCATATAAATTCAGAAAACAATAACAAAATCCATCATAGGTTTCATCCCCTTCAGGTATCTGAAGGGTTTAGTTCATAACTAAATAAGAAAACATCTCAAGAGAAAAGATAAAACAAAACATTAGAAATCCTAAAACCCTTGAAGGAATTGAAGAGAGATCCTCCGTCTTGAGTAGAATTACGCTCTTGAGATGGATCAAGCGGCTCTCTTGAGTGAATCCACGAATAAAAGCTCGCGAAAACTCGCCCACTAAAACTCTCTGTTTGCTTCCTTGAACTCCCTTTTAGTTGCTACCTTGGGTGTTTATATAAGCTTTGAGATGCTTTACTTGGCTCCTAAGTATCCTAATTCAAGTTGAATTACTATTAAGGTGTTTAAGTAGACTTAGGAGTATGTTTCTTTGGCTTCAAGCATCCAAATCTGAGTGAAATTACTCTTTTTTGGGGCAGGGGCACGGCCATGGTACATGCCCGTATAAATCGTCTTTAGGCCATGTCTCGATTCTGTCGATTGGGGCACGACCGTGTAAATCGTGGCATGGTCGTGTGAAGTAATTTGATGAGGCACGATCGTGTGGCTTGAAGTCCAGGCCGTGTCAATTTCCTCTTTGGCCCAAATTAGTCCGTTTTAAACCCTTTTTACGTTCTTTTCATCCTCGGGTGCTTTCCTGAGTATAAACATGAAAAGAAAGGATTAAAAGCACCTTTTTACATAAATCAAGGGCTAAATCATCCAAAAGCATACTAAATATGGGGTTAAAATATGTCACTTTTACGATTTATCAAATATCTTATCGAACCCAAAAGAACCTAAAAGTACTACTACTCACTTTTCTTCTATTATTTAGCCTAAAATATAGAGTGATTGGTTTATGAAACTAATGAAAAACTAAACTAGATGCAAAGACAAAAGAATGAATTGGAGAAAGACTTTAGAAAAACTCAGTTGATGAAGACGATACCCTCAAGAAGAATCCACTTATGACTTCACTTATTATTTATCCCTAAACCATATGATTTTTTTACTTAGCTTGATCCGTGAGACTCCCTAACCTATATTAAATCCTCTCGAGGCAAATAACGTCTAACCTTAGGTTAATTAGTGGAACTCTCGTTCTCTTATAATAACCCCCTAAGGAAGCAGTAAATCGATCAATGGATTCCCATATTAGGTTTCCCCCTAATCCGGCAAAATCTCGTAACCCTATCTCTAGGCACCCGATCAACTCTGCTCAATTATGCTAGATCTACTCTTAGGTAGGGTCTAGACCTCCTCTACCTAAGCACATCAGATTAAAATAAGCAACATAATTAAGAACAAACTAAGTACTTATCATATAATTTAGAAATCAAATAACAAAATTCATCATAGGTTTCATCCCCTTCAGGTATCTGAAGGGTTTAGTTCATAACTAAATAACAAAACATCTCAAGAGAAAAGATAAAACAAAACATAAGAAATCCCTAAAACTCCCGGAAGGAATTGAAGGAGAGATCCTCCGTCTTGAATAGAGTTTCGACTTCTTGAGATCAATCAACTGGCTATCTTAAAGTGATTCCCTAAAAGATGAAAGCTTCGGCAAAAGCCTCTGCCAAAAAAACCGTCATCTTCAATGTCTGCCTTGGGTTGTTTATATAGGCTTTTGAGATGCTTTACTTGGCTCCTAAGTACCTCATTCAAGTAGAATTACTATTAGGGTGTTTAAGTAGACTTAGGAGTATGTTTCTTTGGCTTCAAGCATCCAATTTCGAGTGAAATTGCTCATTCCCGTGGCAGGGGCACGCCCATGGCACACGCCCGTGTAATTCGGGGTTGGGCCTTGCCTTGATTCTGTCGTTTTGGGCACGACCGTGGCACGACCGTGTAAGTTGGGATTCAGGCCGTGCTTCAGGTCTGTCGATTGGGACACGGCCATATAGATCGCTTGACACGCCCATGTGTGGTAATGAGATGATGCGCGACTGTGCAACTCGTGAGTTAGGCCGTGCTCTAGGTAATCGGTGAGACACGGTTGTGCAGGCTTTGTGTTCGGTCGTGTTAATTTCCTGCTAAGGCCCAATTACTCAGTTTTAAGCCCGTTTTGTGTTCTTTTTATCCTCGGGTGCTTTCCTGAGTATATGACATGATGGTGCTACATGGAAATAGGTAAAGTATATGAATGTATATTTGTATAAATACATGCTACCATAGATTCTAATCTTGAATGTTTGGTTATTTGACAAGGATAGGATATATGAAACTAGTTATCATATAATCTTATTTGCATATGAATTGTTTAAATCTTACTAAGCGGTGGAAGCTTATTTTGTTTATGGTTGTTGGTGTACTGTAGATTTCTTTTGGGGTGTTCATCTCGTGCTCGGGGATCATAGTCGATGCTCATCACATTATCATCAAAGTTTTGGTACCTCTTTTGTATAAAAACTTAATACCTATGGCATGTATAGGCTAGCATAAGTTCTTGGTAAATTTTGAGGTTGTAATTACAAGCCATGCGAAAATGGCTAGTTAAGATACTTAAGTCTATGCAAGTTTGATTATGATCTATATATATAAGATATGCATAGTATGCTTTATTAATATTGGTTGAGTTGGCTATGTTTTAATTATGTTTCGAAAGTGATATATTTTTTTATGCATGTGATATACTTGGTAGATGCTTGATGGTATAGACTTGTAATTTGGTTTGGATAAACGGATAAAATGTAAAGTTGATCAAAGGCTAAAGAATGACCACTTCGGTTAGGTAATGTGAATATATGAAATGAGCATAATTTATTATATAATTTTACTAAAAAGTATAGAAGAGTTTATGTATATTCGGCTTAGTTCTAAGAGTACTTTGGTAATGTATTTATGTTATATGTTCTTGTAATGGATTTGGTCATTTTTTATTATAATAAGTAGTTTATTCAATGTATGATTATATAAATATATATCATGTATGCGGTATATTTAGTAATGAAGAATATATTTGATGCATAAAGTTGTCTAGTATTTTGATTATGCGTAAGCATCTTAAATGTATATAATACGATTGATCATGGTCCTAAATTGATGATGCCGCATATGACCTTGGTTTAATGAAGTGTATGTATTATATTCTGAAATCAGATGTCTTATATATATGTATGTACATCTATATGTGTTCAATTTATATGCAGTTGAATTTTGGAGTAATAATCCTTCAATGTTGTGTGGATACATAAACAAATTTTAATATGACTTAAGTGGCTTTATGGTGGTATAAAAGTTGAGATTGTTAGTAATGCCTCGTAACCCCTTTTCCGTCAATGTTGGTTCTCGGACTAACGTAGCGCGTAAGAGTCTAGCTATACATGCCATATTTTGTGATATGAAAATGTGATGACTTCTGACATTGGAATGTATTTGTTTCTCTTATATAGTAATGGATACTGATCTCGAGTGAGCTGTAGCTGATGACGTCGAGAGTGTGGCGCCCGTTCTTGCGCAAGGGACGCGCCAGAGGAATCTCGATCGGCTACGAGTAATCTTGATGAGGGGGCTAAACAAACCTTCTATAGTATGATGAATGATTGGTTCAGTCAATACATTCGAATCAATCCAGCTGTTCAACCACCCTTGAATCCGAGCACTCCCCCTGTAGTACCGGTGGTTACCCCGATTGTCAATCCCAAAAGAGTAAACAAGCCTCCGGTTGATCGCATTAGAAAACACAGAGCTCAAGAATTTAGAGCTGAGGATGATGACGATGCAGAGTGAGCTAAATTTTGGCTCGATAATACTGTTCGGGTTTTTGATGAGCTGTCCTGCACACCCAATGAGTGTCTGAAGTGTGCCATATCATTATTACGGGATTCTACCTACTATTGGTGGAATACACTCGTATCAATTGTTCTGAAAGAGAAGGTTACTTGGGACTTCTTTCAGACAAAATTTTGTAAGAAGTATATAAGTCAGCGCTTCATAGATTTTAAGCGTAAAGAATTTCTTGAGCTTAAACAGGGTCGTATGACCGTATCCAAATACGAGCATAAGTTTGTGTGACTTAGTTGCTACGCTCGTGAGTGTGTTTCATCGGAAGCTGCTATGTGCCGGAGATTTGAAGATGGTTTAAATGAAGATATAAAGCTTCTGGTTGGCATTCTTGAAATTAACAAGTTTGTTGTGCTAGTTGAACGAGCTTGTAAAGTGAAGAGCTGGGAAAAGAAAAATGGAAAGCTGAGCTTGAATCTAAAGATTTTGAAAGAGATCTATGAGTAAATTTTTGCAGATGGCAACAAAGAAGCTTAAGAATGATGGTAGTAGATCCAAACCTAACACCGGGATTTCTATACAAGAACGACCACCAGTAGAGTTCTCGAGCTACATCAGTTGCTAGTGTTGGCAATGCAAAATCGAGCAAACCTGAGTGTCAGCAGTGTGGCAGATGGCATTTGGAGAGTTCTGGGGTAAATCTATTACTCGCACTTGTTATAAGTGTGGCTCGTCGGATCACTTCATTCGGGATTGCCCGGAGACCGCTGAAAAGGGTACTGCTCAAAGTGTGAGATTGAGCAACACTACAGCTAGAGGCAGACCATCTCATATTGGGGGAGATAGGAGTGGTGCACAGAGGGGGACTACAGATGCGGTTATTCGATCAGATGCCCGTGTACCGGCTAGAGCTTACGCCATCCATACTAGAGAGGAGGTCTCATCTCCAGATGTCATTACTGGTAATTTCACTCTCTTTGATACTAGTGTAACTGCTTTGATTGATCCTGGCTCAACTCATTCGTATATGTGTGAAACATTAGTATCCAGTAAGACCCTACCTGTTGAGTCTACTGAGTTGGTGATATGAGTTTCAAACCCCCTGAGTCAATGTGTACTAGTTGATAAAGTGTATAAGAACTGTCGTTGATGATTCGAGACTTATGTTTTCTGGCCGATCAGATGCTATTACCTTTCGATGAGTTCGATATTATTCTCGGTATAGATTGGTTAACAGTTCACGATGCGGTAGTGAATTGCAGACAAAAGACTATTGAGTCTGTGGTAGTGAATAACGAAATAATTTGAATTGAGTCTGCAGATTTGAATGGGTTACCGGCTGTGATATCTTCGATGTTGGCTCGACAGTATTTGAAGAAGGGTTGCGAAGCTTATCTTGCGTATGTGATTGAAAGCAAGGTAACCGAAAGGAAGATTAAATCTGTACCGGTTGTTAGTGAATATCCAGATGTGTTTCTGAAGGAATTACCGAGATTGCCACCTGTTCGTGATGTAGAGTTTGGGATTGAGCTAGTGCTAGGGACCACCCGATTTCGATAGCTCCGTATAGAATAGCACCTACTGAATTAAAAAAATTGAAGGCTCAGTTGCAAAATTGACGGATAGAGGTTTCGCCAGACTGAGTTTCTCTCCCTGGGGTGCGCCCGTTCTATTTGTGAAAAGAAAGGACGAAACTTTGAGAATGTGCATTAATTATCGGCAGCTAAATAAGGTGAAAGTTAAGAATAAATACCCGTTTCCATGTATATACAATTTATTTGATCAGCTTAAGGGAACCTTGGTGTTCTCGAAAATTGATCTGAGGCCAGGATATTATTAGCTGCGTGAGTTAGAGAATCAGACATACCAAAGACTACTTTTCGGACGAGATACGGGCATTACGAGTTCTTGGTGATGCCGTTTGGGCTCACTAATGCCCCTGCTATTTTTATGGATTTGATGAATCAAGTATTCAGACTGTATTTAGATCAGTTTGTAGTTGTATTCATAGATGACATATTGATCTATTCACAAGACAAAATCGAACACGTTGAGCATTTGAGGCTACTGTTACAGATGTTGCGTGATAAGCAATTGTACGCAAAATTTAGTAAATGTGAGTTTTGGTTGAAAGAAGTAAGCTTTTTGGGGTATGTCATTTCAGCATCAGGTATTCGGGTTGACCCGAGTAAAATCTCGGCTATATTGGAATGGAAACCTCCGCGAAATGTTTCTAAGGTACGTAGTTTTTTAGGGCTTGCAGGATATTATAAGTGTTTTGTGAAAGGATTCTCTATGATAGCAACCCCGATGACAAAGCTATTATAGAAGGACGTGAAATTTAAGTGGTCAGAAAGGTGTCAGGAGAGTTTTGATCAATTGAAGCCTTTCTTAATGGAAGCTCCAGTGCTCATTCAGCCAGAGTCGGGTAAAGAGTTTGTTATTTTTAGTGATGTGTCTTTAAATAGCCTGTGTATTGATGCAGGAGGGAAAAGTTGAAGCCTACGCTTTGAAACAATTGAAACCGCACGAGAGAAATTATTTGACGCACGACCTTGAGTTGGCCGCTATAGTTTTTGCTTTAAAAATATGGTGTCTATTCGGATCATAAGAGTCTAAAGTATTTAATGACTCAAAAGGATCTGAATTTGAGACAGCTACGATGGTTAGAACTGTTGAAAGACTACGAGCTTGTGATTGATTATCACCCGGGAAAGGCTAATGTGGTTGCTGATGCACTTAGGACCCGTTCTTCATTCCATCACAGATGGACTTTTAGGTCCAAAAGTTCTTTTCACTAAAAAGGAATAAAGAACAAGGGCCTGTGGGAGAATTATTTCAACGTTAGAGAAGCACTTTTTCAGAGATGGAGAAGCCAAAAATTTTAGCTTTTTTCTCTGTAAAAGGACTTTTACTGGTGTCTTACATTTTTATCCTTATTATTCTCCAAATAGACGATGCACTTCTCTTTTTTTCCCCTTTTCTCTTTTTGTCTGATTTTGGATCTGGTTCTTTATAAAAAGTAGCGGTGTAGATTTTTTGATTTTCTCACCGTTGGATTCGATCAATCGGTTTTTGGCTCAAGCTGTTGTTGAAACATTTTTCATAGATGGTACACCGGTGAAACAGCTAAAGCTGTTAAAACCTAATGATACTCTGTTGATCGGTCAAGTTTATATGCTCGTAGGCTTTGAAGGTAAAAAAAAAATATATTACATGATCTCTTTACGTCTGCTATGGAATTTTTCCTTATTTGCTTTGATATATTGGCAGATGTTTTGAAAGAATTTGTTGCGAAAAAGTGTGTGAAATTGGGGAAATTGTTGAAAGAAAATGGAGGACTCGGGCTTGGAATGGAGTTGAAGAAGAAGAAATAGGATTTTCCAAGAACTAAACTTTGTTCTGAATCTAGGATTGCAGTGGTGTCAAGGTAAATTTAATTTGATAAACTTGCATCGAGTTTTGATTAGATTTTACTCTCTTTACTTAAGTAAAAAGCAACGTAATTGAGTATAATTATTTGTCTCATTGAATGAATTTTTAATCTATTATACAATACTTTTTCTATGTTTATAAGAGTGGACTAATCTTATAAGTTTCATGCGTGAATTACCAGAAAAAAATTGTCAGAAACTGAAATGAATAATATTAATTTGGGGTCTTCCTTCTTCTATTTTTCATTTTTGATGAATTAAATCTGTTTCGTCTCCCTTCTTCTTCCTTCCTCCTCCTCCTTGCTATTCTGTCTCTCTATTTCTTATATTTTCTTCTAAATTCTCTACTTCTATTTCTGTCCTCCTTTCTTTTTCTGCTTTTTTGTTCCATAACAGTGTGTTTCCAATTTGTTCTAAATGAATCCTTACGTCATCGGTGATTTAGTGATCTCTCTCTCTTTTTGTTTTTTTATAAATTTCAATTGAAAAAGAATCTGAAAAATTAATATATATGTAATAAAATTAGAAATATTAGAACAAAGTGCAAGCTTAAAAATCGTCCTATACACCGCATTATTTTCCTATTTATTAGTTTCTTAGTAATGTGATTCAATAATGTTTATATACATAATTGATGGATTATTGTTGTACATGTTGACATATGGAATGGAAACCACCTCTTGCATTGAAACATGCAAAGAAAAAAATTGTCAGAAACTGAAGTGAATAATATTAATTTGGGGTCTCGAATTTTGTAGCCATTTGCAGAGAGGGGATGATAATTCAGGGCTTATGATTTCGAACTAAAATTTAGAACTGCTTAGATGTTGAATTCTCAATACCACCTTTAGATGCTAAGATATTTTGTTGGCATTACTCGAACAAAGGTTGAACCTATCTCTGACATAAAGTTTTCATGCAAAAGCTCTTATGCTTGCATCTTTGTATCTTTGACCTGCCAAAGCTTGCAGCCTCTACTGTAGTCTCTCAAATGTAATGAAATGGTTTCATTTCTCATAGCCTCTACTGTAATTTTCCCATGTCTACCATCAATTGTTCTTTTGTACTTTTATGCAGATTGTTGTTTATATGTTTAGCTGTAGTTCTATCTTTTATAGATATGTAATGAACATTGTATTAGTAACACCGGATGCTAGTGGCCTTGTCTAGTTCTTGAACCGCAAAGGCATCTTGAATATGTGGCTCAAACTTGTTATGCTACATGATCGTTGTAATTGAAAATGATAGTCTATATGCATCATCAACATTTTGTGTGATTTCTTCAATTCTACCAGAAATAATCTCATAAACTCTGGTGTATTTTTGTATCTTTTTTTTCTAATTGATTTGGCATCACTTTTCCCTTTTATATGAGGGTTGACTTGTACTTTACCTGCTTTCGGGATGTCTCAAATTTTCAAAAGCAACAATATGTTCGCTTTGTAGTATTGTAGATTGGTTATAATGTTTCCTTGTATTTCCTTTCTCACAAGCACCTTAGGCGCAAGTAAAGTTATTCTTTTACATGGATTTTATGACCGGAAGTTCATGATTACTTTAAGACTTTGTGTCCTGATATGCATATTACTCGAGGTGAATACGATGAAGATTCACGTTATCCAGAGAACAAAACACTGACAATTGGTCAATTCAAGCGGGGGATATGCCATGGGTATCAGGTTTTCTACCATCCTGTTTGTTTACTTTCAAATACCATCAAGGTTTTTGTTTTGCATTACAGAAACATGTGATGAATTTAGTTCCCTATGTTATGTATGTGTAGTGACCATAGATAATATATTCGGGTCCCAAGCTTTTTACATTTACAAACATCTTGCATTGCTAAGTTTTACTTCTTTCGTGGACCTCAATATTATACACCCAATCAGTTTTGGTCAATGGATTGGCAATGGGATGAAACTGTGAAGAGCTTTTCATTGTTCCTTTGTTGATACCATTTCATGTTGGATGCAGGAATAATGTTTGGGATTGAGGGGACTTGTGGTGTGAAGCTATTTTACCGTGTCATTGGCATGTCTCAACTTTGTTCTATAATGTGTAGTTTACATGCTTAACCAACTGACTTCTAAGTCCTATCTTAGCAAAGAGAAAATGTGGAATCCCGGTGCTTCATGGTCACTCAAATGCGGGAGCTTCTCCTAACTAGCTTTAAATACACTTCTCTGGTGCTAGATGGTACATTTCCAGAGAGATACAAGCTTTAAGCTAGGCTGCATTCTTGAAGTATTTCAAATTGTTTCCATAGAGATACGATGATCGTTGTAAATGCTATTGTAAATTTTTTTTGTATTTATATTTGGTATCCCTTTTGAAACTTTAATCCAAATATATGTAATATTTTAATTTGTTACGTTTATGTTTTCTATGTTATGTTAATATTTAATATGAGTTTACAAATGTGTTAAAAGCATTAAAATAAAAAAATAATTTTAAAATAATACAATTGTGTCAATATCTAATTACAAATTTTTAATTATTATATTTAAATATTTAAATATAGTTTATATATTCTAATTAAATTTAATAAATAATTAATATTAACTACTTAGAAATATTTAAAATTAATATTATTTATTAAAATATTAACAATAAATTATAATAAATTATTTTTTATATTTTTGCTAAAATATCATAATATTAACTAATTTGAACATTATTTAAATACATATTTGTTACTTTATAATATCATGTCTAAAATAGACATTTTACTTCTCAAAAGCACTTTTTGACAGCAATGCCAAACACTTAAATTTTTCAAAAGCACTTCTCAAAAGCATTGCCAAACTGGCCCTTAGTTGAAAATCATTATTTGCTCTGTGTGCAATGAATGCGATTAGCTATGATCGATGATGGTGTGATCATTGCGGAATTAAAGACGAAACCATTGTTTGTACAATAGATCCGAGAAGCTCATGAGATCGATGATGATTTAAAAGCAAAAAGGAGTCATTGTGGTTTGAGTGCGGATTCAGATTTTCAAATAGATGCTGAAGGATGTCTACGGTTCAAGAATCGATTATGTATCCTAAGAATCCTAAATTAATTTGAATGATTTGTGATGAAGCACACAGTAGTAGATTTTCCATTCATCCGGGTAGCACGAAAATGTATAATGACTTGAAACAGCATTACTGGTGGCATGGTATGAAACGAGACATCTCAGACTACGTGTCAAAGTGTTTAGTATGCCAACAAGTGAAAGCTGAGCATCAATTGCCATCGGGACTACTTTAGCCGATCATGATACCAGAATGGAAGTGGGATCGTGTTACGATAGACTTTGTATCGGGATTGCCTTTGACACCAAGCAAGAAAGATTCAATCTGGGTTATTGTTGATAGATTGACGAAATCGGCTCATTTCATTCCGATACGTATGGATTTTTCACTCGATAAATTAGCTGAGTTGTACCTATCGCAGATCGTACGGTTACACGGAGTACCTGTTTCTATTGTTTCGGATAGAGATCCGAGGTTCACATCGCGATTTTGGAAGAAATTGTAGGATGCTTTAGGTACTAAGTTACACTTGATCTGACTTTTCACCCTCAGTCGGATGGTCAATCCGAGCGTGTTATTCAAATACTCGAGGATATGTTGAGATGTTGTGTTCTTGAGTTTGAGGGTACGTGGGAATGATACTTGCCTTTGATTGAATTTGCGTATAATAACAGCTTTCAATCAAGTATTAAAATGGCACCTTACGAAGCATTGTACGGTCGAAAATGTCATACACCACTATATTGGACCGAGCTGAGTGAAGGCAAGATACACGGGGTTGATTTGATCAGAGAGACGGAACAGAAAGTTAAAGTAATTGAGAAAGTTTGAAAGCCGCATCAGATCGTTAGAAGTCGTACGCGGATTTGAAATGAAAGGATATAGAGTTTCAAGTGGGTGATCGAGTGTTCTTGAAAGTATCGCCGTGGAAAAAGATACTTAGATTTGGTCGTAAGGGAAAACTGAGTCCGAGGTTTATTAGGCCGTATGAGGTTATCGAGCCTATCGGGCCGGTTGCGTACAGATTAAGGTTGCCATCAGAGTTAGACAAGATTCATAATGTTTTCCATGTGTCGATCTTACGACGATACAGATCCGATCCTTCTTATGTAATCAGTCCATCAGAAATTGAAATTCAGCCCGATTTGACTTATGAGGAAGAATCAATTTGCATCTTAGCTCGTGAAGTGAAAGAGTTACGAAATAAGAAGATATCGCTAGTTAAAGTATTGTGGCATAAGCACGGGGTTGAGGAAGCAACCTGGGAAATCGAAGAATCAATGAAAGAACGTTACCCACACTTATTCGCTGGTAAGATTTTCGGGGACGAAAATTCCTTAAGGGGGAGAGAGTTGTAACAGCTCAATTATGACCCTAATCGAAACGATGGTTTCGGGACCACGAATCCGAGTTAGAAAAAAATAATTTTATATTTTATTTAATATTTATGATATATGTTTGAGCATGTGTTAGAATGTTGTGAGATAATTTGATTGTCTATATGTTTAATTTAAGAAAAAGGACTAAATTGTTTAAGTGGTAAAAGTAGCCTTTATTTAAGTTGGGTGGTTTAATTTAGTTATTTTCTTGTATGAGTGGACTTGCATGGTAAATTACCCTAAAACTAAGTAAGTGGATGGCATGATGGTTGTTTCATATATTTAATTAATTTTTTTTAGTAAGTGATATTATATTGATATTTTATAATATGATTATAATAAGTAAAACATAAAAGAATTAGTGGATGTTCATCTTCCATCTTTGGTTCTTCATTGTTGAAAATTAGAAGAGAGAAGAGGAAACTTAAACTTCCATTATTCGGCCATTGCATGTCACATTAAGGTTAGCATTTGAGCTTGATTTTTGAAAATTTTTACATTTTTGAGTTCATTGTCTTGAGTAGTATCAAAACCATGTTGAAATTTTTGAGTTTAAAGCATGTTATAGATTCGGCCATTGATGAGTGTTTTTGATTTGTTGTGTTTGATGGAAGAATATTAAATATATGTTTGAAATCAACATGTTTTGAGTAGGAAATTTGAATGAAATGGAGTATTATGGCTTAAACTATGAAAATAAATAGTTGAGGGTCTAAAATGCAAAATAAATGGTTTGTATGGACTTGTATAGGAATGAAGAACATCCGGCCCTTAGGAATTTAATTCAAATTTTGAATATTTTGTGAGTTTTGTAATTGGGACTAAATTTTAAAAATTTTAAATGCTAGGGGTAAAATAGTAAATTACGTAATTATATGTTTTTGGATCAAATTGAATGAATATATATTTGAATGGGTTTAAATTGGAATTATTTAGATCAAGAACAAAAGGAAACGAGATTGGATCGGGGAAAAGCTAAGTTGAACGACTACCCGGGAAGTTTAACCCGTCGATATCCGAGGTAAGATTTAAGCAATTGAGTTTAATCAAATTTTATTCTATACTACATGTCTTCATTTAATGGAAGTAAGTATGTTAAATGTCATATTGCCGAATGTATGTACGTACTTAATATAATTCGGCCGAATGTAAGGTTGCTTGAAAGTTGGATTTAATTGCATGATAGGGAAAATTACATGGTAATAGTGCATATGGATTGAGGGATACTCAACAAGAATATGAATATTTTTATTTAGTGAAGGTTAGTCACATGAAGGGTTGGCCGAATATGAAATAGGCTTGGATAGGAAATAATAAAGTTATATATGTGTATGTGTTTATATGTGAAGTTGTGAATTGAATTTTATAAGTGTATGGGTAGATTCGAATGAATGACAGGTTAAGTAAAGGCACTATGTGTGCAATACGTTACTAGAAATGACACTATGTGTGTGGAAATATTAAGTAACGGCACTAAGTGTGCGACACGTTACAGAAGCATTGCACTATGTGTGCGGAAATGTAAATAACGGCACTATGTGTGCGATACGTTACTGAAAATGGCACTATGTGTACGGAAATGTTAAGTAACGGCATTATGTGTGCGATACGTTACTGGAAATGGCACTAAGTGTGTGG
This sequence comes from Gossypium rotundifolium, assembly GCA_025506655.1. Lineage (NCBI taxonomy): Eukaryota > Viridiplantae > Streptophyta > Magnoliopsida > Malvales > Malvaceae > Gossypium > Gossypium rotundifolium. Next base: position 14,121,022 of record CP106734.1, on the reverse strand, counting down.
ACATGTTAAGTAACGGCACTAAGTGTGTGACACGTTACTAAATCATATTTCCTAGTGAGCAGGTAAGTGGATTGTTAATCAATCTTATTTACAAATGTTGTTGTGTTATATGAATTATCAAATATAGAACCCTATGCTATGTATGAACGGTTAAGATGTGATTGGTAAGTACATTAAAGGTATGTGTTAAATATAATTTCTTGAAATTCGCGGTAACTCAAGGTGGAGGTATAGAATTTGGTAGGTACGAATCGAGTATGCTAATTATTAATACATGATGGTGCTACATGGAAATAGGTAAAGTATATGAATGTGTATTTGTATAAATACAAGCTACCATAGATTATAATCTTGAATGTTTGGTTATTCGACAAGGATAGGATATATGAAACTAATTATGAAATTTTATATAATCTTATTTGCATATGAATTGTTTAAATCTTACTAAGCGGTGGAAGCTTATTTCGTTTATGGTTGTTGGTGTATTGTAGATTTCTTTTGGGGCATTCATCTCGTGCTTGGGGATCATAGTCGAAGCTCATCACATTATCATCAAAGTTTTGGTACCTCTTTTGTATAAAAACTTAATACCTATGGCATGTATAGGCTAGCATAAGTTCTTGGTAAATTTTGAGGTTGTAATTACAAGCCATGCGAAAATGGCTAGTTAAGATAATTAAGTTTATACAAGTTTGATTATGATCTATATATATATAAGATATGCATAGTATGCTTTATTAATATTGGTTGAGTTGGCTATGTTTTAATTATGTTTCGAAAGTGATATATTTTTTTTATGCATGTGATATACTTGGTAGATGCTTGATGATATAGACTTGTAATTTGGTTTGGATAAACGAATAAAATGTAAAGTTGATCAAAGGCTAAAGAATGACCACTTCGGTTAGGTAATGTGAATATATGAAATGAGCATAATTTATTATATGATTTTACTAAAAAGTATGGAAGAGTTTATGTATATTGGCTTAGTTCTAAGAGTACTTTGGCAATATATTTATGTTATATGTTCTTGTAATGGATTTGGTCTTTTTTTTATTATAATAAGTAGGTTATTCAATGTATGATTATATAAATATATATCATGTATGCGGTATATAGTCAAATGGTTAATGAAGAATATATTTGATGCATAAAGTTGTCTAGTATTTTGATTATGCGTAAGCATCTTAAATGTATATAGTACGATTGATCATGGTCCTAAATTGATGATGCCGTATATGACTTTGGTTTAATGAAGTGTATGTATTATATTCTGAAATCAAATGTCTTATATATACATATGTATATCTATATGTGTTCAATTTATATGCAGTTGAATTTTGGAGTTATAATCCGTCAATGTTGTGTGGATACATAAACAAATTTTAATATGACTTAAGTGGCTTTATGGTGGTTTAAAAGTTGAGATTTGTTAGTAATGCCTCGTAACCCCTTTTCTGGCAATGGATATGGGTTAGGGGTGTTACAGTGATTATGTTCATCCATCTTTATTGGTTATTATATATATATATATATGTTATTTACATGGCTAACATGTTGAGGATATGTGTTTTGGCTTTTGGCCAAATTGGTTTGGATATGTTTTGTATGCTTACCTTAAATGAGATTAAATGGTAAGTTAAATTCCGAGTTATACAAACTTACTAAGCTTAAATGTTTACTTTGTGTTATTTTCCATGTTTTATAGTAGTTCGAAAGCTCGTACAGGTTGGAAGCTGATCAAAGCTATTTCACACTATCTATTGGCCCTTTTTGGTACTTTCAGTAAATTAATTCCGATTATAATGGCATGTATAGGTTATTTTGGCCAATGTTGGTATATAAATGTTTTGTTGAGACTAGCCATTTGAATGGCTTGTGTTTGGTATATTTTGATGTATATGTATATGTATATGTGGCCTTACTAAATTTAATGTGTGTTTGATATGGTTAAATGATGGAAAACTTATAGGTATATTGATGATTGGTTTGAAATAGTATATTTGGTACAATTATGCATATATGCATTTGGTTATCTAGGTAAATTTGGATATTTGGTGGACATGTTATTAAGTTGTCATTTGAGGTGCCTAAGGGAATATTGGTTGTATGTTGTGATAATACATGTTTAAGACTTTATTTGAATGCCTTGTTATGACTTGTTGATGTGCAAATTGTCGTATTTAGGTTGCCCATTTTCATCTACACGGCTGTGACACGGGCATGTGTCTCAACCGTGTGTGACACACAGCCAAGTGACATGGCCGTGTGTCCCTATATCTTTTAAATTGCGCAAGTCAGTATGCTCACACGGCCTAGCACACAGGCATGTGGTTTGGTCGTGTAACCCAAGTCAGAGAGTTACACGGGCACGGACATGGGCTGAGACATGGCCGTGTGTCTCTATTTGAATGCCCACATGGCCTAAGACACGGGCGTGTCTCCTGGCCATGTGACCCCCGCAGCTTCGAAAAAAATTAATGTTTTCTGAAAAATTCTTTGAGTACCCAATTTAGCCCCGACTTGTTTTTAACAAGTATTTGGGCCTCGAGAGCTCATATAAGGGACAATATGTTGATTTCGATTAGTTTCTAGCATGAATATTATATTATGTGAAATGTTTGAAATTTCTTTCTATTTATTCTGTAAACTCCAGTAATGCTCCATAACTCTGTTCGGCGTTGGATACGAGTTATGGGTGTTACAACTGTAGATTGTGAGTTCACCCTTGAACTCTACAATCTTCGAAATCACAATCTCCTCTTTCAAGGTTGTCACCATATCCTCGAGCGCATCATCTCTTCCTACCAACTTGTTCTCAACAGAACTGAGAGGCTCCCACACATAGTCCCTAAGTTGCTCCTTCATTGATTGCAACCCATTGGTGAATCCCCTTTTGACTTCCTCAAGCCTCTCCTTGACGTCCCCCATGCACTCTTCGAGAGTGACTACCCATCCTTCCAAAGCCGATAGTATGTCCCTCAATCGACTAACTTTTCTAGCCCTCCCACAAGCCTCCATTGGTTTACTCTGATTAACAATTTCTTTCAACATCTTTCAACGGTGCCTTTGAAACCTTAGCTCAAATACCAACTATCATGGGGCTAGAACTTTAGTCTCGCAATCTATGTGGCATTAGGCACTTTCTTCATTACAAAAGTGCCTAAGTTAGCCTAACTCCCAACAATTGAGGATTCAAATGAAATTTCTCCAATGTACCAAAGAAAAATGAAGTGAAAGCAACACAAAAGTTGAAAGAACTCGAAAGATAAACAAAGGCACAAAAAAGCAAGAACACAAGAGAGAATGTTTGAGTGAATACTCTCAAGAATTCTATTACTCAATGAATGAATTACAATAAGGCGGAGAGACTTCTATTTATAGTTGACCCTCTCCAAAATCAGGTACAGATTAAAGTACATTAATTGTTAAGATTAAATTAAAGTACATCAATTGTTAAGATTAAAAGTTATCTACAAATCAAATCTCTAAGATTATAGAATTATATCTTCTAAGATTACGTTCCATATTTTCCATGCTTTGTAGATGGGTTTTCAATCTCTCCAAAGAAGGTCAATCCGGTTGGGCCAAATGACCTCCCTTGAATATTATGGATCACAAAATTGTGCCATGGTTACGGGCTTCCATGCGTAATCCATGGCACAAGCATAAGGCTATATTAAAAATATGGTAAACTCCATATATAGTCACCCAACTATAAAATATTTTCATTTTAGGCACCAAAAATAAAAGGTTTGTAATTTAAGCACCCACGTTACATAGTTCAATCATTTTGATCACTCTTGTTAAAATAACAAACAATGAGTTGATGTGGTAGTTAAAAAAATTGTATGATAAACCCTCGAATTCTACATATTATATCCATTTAGTCATAATTTTTAAAAAACTAAGCCTCAAATTTACAAATATTTTCAAATTGATCCCAATTCTAAAAATTCAAAAATATATATATATAAATACAATAATAAATTTATAAAATAAAAATGATTGTTGACAAGAAATAATACTATATAAAATTTAAATATATATAATAAATTGAAGCCAATATCAGGTTGCAAATTTGAGTAAAATAGCACATCTAGAGAAAAATAGTTTCCCAAAAATTTTGGAGGTAGATTCAGTTTTAAATGATTTGAACAAAATAACGTTTTAGAAGTATTCTCTCATGGTGCGATTGAAATAGAAGGTGAAGAATCAGGGAAGCGGTTCATAGTCAATGGCCAGCGGTTGAAGCTATTTTACGAGAATTTTCAAGCTCACTCGATTGAAAAGATTTATTTAGAGCCACCATAGAACCATTTAAATCGTCGAGCTAATGACGTTAAACAAGCGCTTGTTGGGAGGCAACCCAATCTTTATTTTTCTTTTATTATTTATTTTCATTTTTTATTATTTACTATTTTTTCTTTTCTTTTCTTTTCCTTTTAATTTATTTTATTTTGTTTAAATATTAATAAATTTCTCTTCTTCCATCTAGGTAAAACGGAGCGAAAATACTAAGAAAAGGAGAAAAGTCAGAAAAATAGAACCAAACAGCCTTATCCACGTTACCAAACAGCCTCTATTCCAGATTCTATTCTAACCCAGGATGCCATATCCCTGCAGCCAAACATCCTATTCTAACCCTAGAACCCCCAAAACCGCAACAAAACACTCATTTTCATCCAAATAAAACCCCCAAAACATAAAATATTTTCCCATTTTCTTTCACCCAACTCCTTAGCCGCCGAAATCACCCCCTCACCTCCAAACATCGCCGTTTGTCGTTCGCAATGGTGCAAACTATTGAGTCTGTTTTCGCCGTTAACTCATGCCGTTGTCGCCTCTCTGCACCCCAAGTCATCGATTTGACCGTCAACGCCTCTTCCTCCTCTTCCTCAACGCCGCAAACCTCCTCTCCAACACCAACTAACTCTCCTTCAGCCTCCCCTGCCTCCTCTTTTTCCACGACCGCGACACAAGCCACCGCGCCCTCCACAACCTCCCTTTCACACGCAAGCTCTCCGACCACTGTGCCGACGGATGTGCCATCCCCTTTGTGCCATTCGATTTCTCCTTTACACGGTATGTTAGCCCTTCCACCACCGCAGACGGAATAGTCCCCACCACCGTCACACCACGCATCACCCGAACCATCGCATAAGCCTCGTCATCGTCCACCTCGACGTACGGCCCGAAAAGTCGACACCACCACAGACATATACTCTAACATGACCACTGATTCACATGTCGACTCCTCCAATGCCACTGACGAGAACCGACCCATACCCTATCGTGGCCGTACCTACCGTTCGCGCGTCAATGTCTTACCCCCGAAAGCCCATTTGCATGGTAACCTTACTTTTAATTCTGACACTGATCGAAACAGGTATGATTTTCTTTGACATAAAACAGTAATACATTGCAAATGCCTGTTGATACCGATTTTGCCTGCCTTGCATATTGAAACTAATATTACAGATTATTTCAAGAATATTGGCTGGGTTGGAAATTTTGATATGCCTCATTCTGCCTATTATGAACTTGTTTTAGAATTCTATTCTACTTTTCAATTTCATCGGCACGGTCACATTTCATTAGATACACCGGATGTTGTCAAATTTAGGTTGTTAGGTACCATGCATAGCTTATCTTTTATTGAATTTAATATTGCTTTATCTTTCGTAACTAAAGAGTATGCTATGTCTTCAGATTTTCAGAACAGTTTGTGTACATTTCCCACTGATTTTAAAGCCGTCGAGCCATTTGCTTTGCTAATTAAAAATGCCGAATCTGTGTATAGCCCAAAAACATCAAAGAATTTATGGTTTCGCGACCCTGCCTTATGTTACATACACCGTTATTTAGCTTACAAATTCTCAGACCGTCGAGATGCAAAGGCCACCGTCTCAAAGATGAAATTATTCTTTTTATGGTGTATGTATACCGGTCGTCCGGTTAATTTGGGTTATTGGTTTGCACTTCAATTTGAGCATGTTATCAAATCTAAGCGCGCTCTAATTTTAGGATATCTTATTACACAGATGTTGTTTTCTCTACATGGTTCTAACGCTCCTATTTCAGACTTACATGCTGCCTGTCAGGCCGATCCTTTAGATGCTCGATGCCTCAACTGAATGGGGCTACTTCTTGGCACTCCGTCATCCTTTCACTTTGTCCCTTCTGGTGTTCATTCCACACCATCCGAACTAGTCTTTCGACAGCGAAATAAAAATGACGCGCCAGCACCCACTCAAACCCAACCTCATTCGACTATTGAGCAACGCTTAGAGTGCATTGAGGCTCGACTTGAATCTTTTAGCAAGCAAATAACCGAACTCATTGCCATCCTCCATAATTGACAGTAGCTACACGGGGAGTTTTTCTAAACTTTTCTAGTTATTTATTTCTTTTGCATCCATATTGAGGACAATGTGTTTTAAGTAGGGGGTACTTTTCGTATTACTGCCATCTTCTGATGTGATTTGTGTTTGCTGCTTGAGGCTCCATTTTGTCCATATTTTTCAAAATATTCTGCCTCTTTTCATGCCCAAGATTTTGACCAGGAATTACCTACTGATTTCCCACAAGCATGATTCTTGCCTAGTGAGAAAATTATGATTTTTCCTATAATTGATGCCATCTCCACTGTTTTATTTTTATTAGGCTAAAAAGAATTGTGATTAATAGAGTTAACTCTATCTTGCTTTTTGTGAAATTGATCAAGTTTAATATAAAGTGAACACTTAAAATGATTGCATGCTTAATTTATGTTCATGGATATTAGGTGATTGTTGAAACTTATTCTTGACACTTCAATTGTTTTTCCTAAGTTCTCAAAAATTTAAATTTCGTTTAATTGTTAAAAAATTTTCCATGGTTATGAGTACAGATTAGAACGTGACTGACTGAGTAACCGAGGTAGGGTGCTTGGGTTGTCATTCTATTTCACATCAAAAGGTTGTGTGACGTGATAGGTAAAACTCCACTAACCAAGGTTATGTGTGCAACTCAGAACGTGACTGACTTAGTAACCGGGTAGGGTGCTTGGGTTGTCATTCTACTTCGCGTCAAAAGGTTGTGTGACGTGATGGGTAAAACTCCGCTAACCGAAAATAAATAATTTTTAGGAGTATGTTGGGCTTAGTAACTGGGGTGGGTGCTTGGGTTGTCATCTCTCTTCGCGTCAAAAGGTTCAATATATTCCTAAGTAAATAAATAATAACAAATAAAAAAAGAGAAAATAACAAAAATAAAAAAATACGTGTAAATAAAATTTAGGACTAAAGGAAGAAACAAAGAGGGTGTCTTGGTAGGTTTAGTAATTTACCTAATTTCCATGAAATAATTCAAGTTGATGTTAATGTCTGTATTAATTGAAAACTTTTTCTGTTTTACTTAAAGTAAGCTTGGGGTTCTCTTTATTTTTCATATGCATTTTTGACTAATTTTTATGAAACTTTGGAGTGGTATTTCTTTTATGGAAGAATCTAACTTTCACAGTAGATAAGAACCATACTTGAGGGCAAGCATGGGCTAAGTAGGGGGAATTTGATAATACTCTAGAATAACATATTTTTATGTATTAATTATGTATTTATTCTAAGTATGATCTTGCTAATTTGAGTTATTTATGATATTTTATCTTATAGAGACTAAATTTGAGGCAAAAGCGAAATTAAGGGTCAAAAGCGTGAAATTAAAGATAAAATGGGTCAATGTGCGGCATAGGGAAAAGTTGGTGCCAAAAGTGCAAGCATGGAGGACACAAGGGTTGAAATGCAAAAAGAAGAGTTTTTATTTTATTAGACTCTATTTTGATTATATTAGGATAATTAATATTAAGATAATTATTAAGGATTATTTAATTTAGGATTTATTTTATTTATCTTTGATTATTTGTATTTATCTTTTGGGAGTTTAAGTAGGATTAGACTATCTCCCCTAGCACTATAAATAGGGGGAGAGGTGACTCAAATTGAGGTTCTTCTTTTTTTCTGAAAACTACTCTCTCCCTAAAAGTCTTTTATTCTTTTCATATTTCCTTTTAATAAAGTCTCTATTTTTATTATATATTTATTTTCTTTTCCACCACAATCATGAGCCATTAAAACCAATCTAGCCAAAGGTTTCTGAAAATCCCCAAAAAGGATTCTTGAGGTTTAGAATCTGCACTTAGCCTTCTCAACAGGGTATTCATCGTTTCTCCGCACTACGAGGCTGACGCTTCCGTCTGTGTCTCTTAAGAAGTAAACTTTTTAATGTATGCAAAGGCTGTCGCTTTGTATGGTTTGGAAGGATTGCACAGTCGGTTGGTTAACTTACTAAGTCAGAGGTTGGCGAGCCCAAGAGACAAAATGGCGTGGGGTTCGCCATTGAAAAGCGTTGATCTAGCATAGATGACTCCACAAAAGCGATTGTAGGCTAGAGTCAGGTTCCACCAAATCAAAGTCTAAATCCTTGGAACTGGTGGTCGTAGGCCTCCTCTTCCACTATAACTGGCTTATTCGATTTGAGAAAGATCATCTAAAAGCCAAGGATTGAACCCAAGGCGGATCGAGGCAACTAGAGGTTGGAATATCCCCATAAGAATTTCCTTATCTGAACTCTATTTCCTATTTTTAATTTTTGCAATTCCAATTCGACTTCTTAATTCTGTTTTATTTTATTTTCGTTTCCAGATCCAACTTTTAATTCTGTTATTTTTTTACTTTTTCAAGAACGCAGGTTTTCTTAGCACAATTTTGCCCAAGATTCTGAGAAACAAGCATTCGTATAATCCGATCCCTGAGGATTCGACCCTACTTCCCCTTTACTGTTCTTTTTCATTATTTTTTAGGGAATAGGATAATTTTGGTGCTTTCAACGACGCATCAAATTTTGGCGCCATTACTGGGGACCAATAACATTCCAGTCTTGTTTTTCGTTTTTTATGACTAGATCTACTCCAGGCACTCTTGTGTTTGACTTAGAGATTGAAAAGACTGCAAAAGCTAATCACAAGGAAATAAAACTAAGGAAAAAGCAGTCAGTGGTAGTTGGGACTCAAAGCAATCCACCGCCAGAAATTAGAATCGACGACAAAGTCAAGTCTAAGGTTAACGAAAACCCTACTTAGACTTTTGAAGGCGAAAAAGTAGAAATCAATTCACCTGAAGAAGTGCTTGAAACTAGGGTTAACGAAGACCTAAATTTGGCACATCAACCAATGGCTCAAACAATTCGGCAACTGGTCGAAACTCCGACAGAACAACCACCGTTATGTATCACGTATCCTACTATGGATACTAATTTTGAATTAAAATCAGGGTTAATTCAGTTTCTGCCAACTTTCCGAGGGTTACAAAATGAAAACCCTATAAACATTTGAAGGAGTTTCATATAGTTTGTCTGAGTATGAAACCTCAAGGCGAATCGAGGATTAAATTAAATTTGCGCTTTCCTTTTTCCCAAGCGATTCACTAGGAATGGTCATTTTATTTACCTCCTGGATCTATTACTACTTGGGCTGATTTATCTCGTTTATTTCTCAACAGTTTTTTCCAGCATCTAGAGCAGTTGAGCTAAGAAGAGAGATCATGGGAATAAGGCAAAAAGAATCAGAGACTCTGTACGATTATTGGGAACGGTTTAAAAGTTGTGTGTGAGCTACCCACAACACGATATAACAGAGCAATCTCTCATCCAGTACTTTTATGAGGGCTTGAAACCCATGGAGATGAATATGGTAGACGCCGCTAGTGGAGGAGCATTGGTCAACATGACTCCCCAACAAGCAAGGGACTTAATCTCCACAATGGCTGCAAATTCTCAACAATTTCGAGCCTATACTGAACCCCCTAGAAGGGTTCACCAGCTAAGTAATTCAACCTTAAAGGATAAAGTTGATAGACTTACTAATATGATGAATTCTCTTATTGCAGAAAGAGCTAAACCAGCTCGTTATGTGGAATATGTGCTACACCTGAGCACACAACTGATGCATGTCCCAGTTTGTATGATGACTCTATGGCTCATTTAGATGTAGTGAAAAATTTCTCTAGGCCACCACAGAGGCGATATGATCCCTACGCTAATACCTACAACCCAGGGTGGAGGGACCATCCTAACTTGAGTTATGGAGCTAATCCACGGTATAATCAGCCATACTAAAACCGACCTCTACAACAGCCGTAAAATTTAGGTAACTCTCTAGAAACTCTTGTCAATAAATTAGCAGCTAATGTTCTTGATTTTCAATAGAAAACCGAGGCATCCATAAGGGAGTTAACCACATCAATTGAGAAAATAAGTTCTCAAGGGAAGCTGTCGTCACAGACAGAACCAAATCCAAGGTAAAACGCGAATGCAGTGATGTTGTGAAGCGGAAAGGTACTGGAATCGATTCCCAACATGAATCTTGCCAAGAAGTTGCCCAAGAAAAACATGAAAAAGATGAACAGGTTCAACCGAAACCTCCACTGCCTAAAATCCAACCTCCCTTTCCAAAACGTTTCAACCAGAGTCGAAAAGGTAAAGAGGACAAGGAGATCCTCGAAACATTTAGGAATGTTGATATCAATATTCCGTTGTTGGATGCCATCAAGCAAATACCGAGGTATGCTAAATTTCTCAAGGAGCTTTGCACCAACAAGTGAAAATTAACAGGTAATGAAAGGGTGAATGTAGGTGAAAATGTGTCCGTAGTGTTACAGCGGAAGATGCCGGCAAAACGTAAGGATAAGGGCATGTTTGCAATACCATGCAAAATAGGCCATTTGGGAATTAAAAAGGCTATGTGTGATCTAGGAGCCTCCATAAATGTAATACCATATTCTATTTATGAATCACTTAACGCAGGTTTTTTGACAAAAACATATGTTATCATTCAATTGGCAGACAAGTTTGTTGTGCATCCTGAAGGAGTCCTCGAGGACGTGTTGGTAAAAGTTAACGAACTTATTTTTCCTGCAGATTTTTATGTGATAAAAATGGAGGAGGATAGTACTCTCAGATCTTCAGGACTCTTGTTGGGACGACCCTTCCTTAGTACAGCTAGTACTAAAATCGACGTTCGAAGTAGAACTCTCACGATGGAGTTTGATGGGGAGATCATGAAGTTTAATGTCTACGACGCCATTAGCCATCCCAGTGAAATCTTGAGCTTAAATTGTGTCAACATAATTGACTCATTAGTGGAAGAAAATTTTGAGTCAATTTATGATGATTAATTTGAGCTTGATGAATTTGAATTTGTTAATGAGTTGTTATTTCCAAGTACTAAAATTTTACCTTCTGTTATACAGGCACTAGAGTTGGAGTTGAAACTGCTTCCTGAGCATCTGAAATATGCATTTTTGGGTAAGGATGATACCCTACCAGTCATAGTCTCTAATAGACTCTCCACGCATGAAGAGGAAAGTTTGGTTCGTGTACTAAAAAGTCATAAGGAGGCGATTGGTTGGACCATTGCAGACTTAAAAGGGATAAGCCCTTTGACGTAATCAAGGCACGAAACCAAGGCGAGAGGCACAAAGACGCCTAAATTCGAATATGATGGAGGTAGTAAAAAAGGAAATAATCAAGCTTTTAAATGCTGACGTAATCTACCCCATTTCGGATAGCAGATGGACAAGTCCGGTGCAAGTCGTGCCCAAGAAAATGAGTGTGACAGTAAAGAAAAATGTAGAAGGTGACTTGGTGCCAACCCGAGCACAAAATGGGTGGCGTGTCTGTATTGATTACAGGAAGTTGAACTCTCACACTAGAAAAGATCATTTCGCTCTTCCCTTTATTGATCAAATGCTTGAAAGATTAGCAGGAAAAACTCACTTTTGCTGTCTTAATGGATACTCAGGTTTTTTTTCAAATTTCAGTCGCACCAGAGGACTAAGAGAAGACCACTTTTATGTGCCCATTTGGTACATTTGCGTATAGGAGGATGCCGTTTGGCCTTTGCAATGCACCGGATACTTTTCAGAAATGCATGATGAGTATATTTTCTGAATATTTGGAAAAAATTATTGAAGTTTTTATGGATGATTTCACTGTTTATGGAAATTATTTTGATGAATGCCTTAAAAACCTAACGATAATTTTGAGCAGTTGCATAGAATTCAATCTTGTATTAAATTATGAAAAGTGTCATTTTATGGTAAACAAGGGTTCAATTCTAGGTCACATAGTTTCTTCTAGGGGAATTGAGGTCGATAAGGCCAAAATTGACATTATAAATTCTTTGCCTTATCCCTCCACTGTGAGGGAAATTCGTTCTTTTCTTGGCCATGCAGGGTTCTACAGGTGCTTTATAAAGAATTTCTCGAAAGTAGCAGAACCACTGTGTGAGTTGTTGCAGAAAGATAAGAAGTTTGAGTTTGGCCAAAAGTGTAAGGAGGCTTTTGATACACTCAAGTAGAAATTGGTCTCCGCTCCTATAGTGCAACCGCCAAATTGGAAGTACCCATTTGAAATTATGTGCGATGCAAGCGAACGCAGTGTAGGGGTTGTATTAAGGCAAAGGATAGACAAGGAACCCCATGTCATTTGATATGCTTCGAAAACCCTAAATGCTGCGCAGAGCAACTACACCACTACGGAAAAAGAACTTTTAGCCGTTGTATTTAATTTTGACCTTATTTATTGGGATCTAAAGTGATTATTTTTTCTGATCATGCAACCCTCAGGTACTTGATCACAAAGAAGGAAGCAAAACCGAGGCTCATTAGGTAGATTTTGTTGCTCCAAGAGTTTGACATTGAGATTCGAGACAAAAGAGGATGCGAGAATTTAGTGGCTAACCACTTGAGCAGAATAAAAGTGCCTTTTGACGAAGTCTCTATTAAAGAAGAATTCCCTGACGAAAGCCTATTCTCGACCGAGGCACGTTTCCCATGGTACGTAAATATGGTAAACTTTCTAGCCACGGGCTCGTTACCCACTGAGTTAGCATGTTCCGTAAGGGGCAAGCTTAGATGAAAGGCTCGATATTACATTTGGGACGACCCATACTTGTGGAAACACTATTCAGGCCAGATAATATGATGATGTGTTCCAGAAACTGAGGTAACTTCTATCCTTAATTTTTGTCATGCTGAAGCTTGCGAAGGACACTTTGGCCCTAAAAGAATTGCTCATAAGGTGTTAGAATGCGGGCTATATTGGCCCACAATTTTTTGAGATGCATATAACTTCTGTAATTCTTGCGATAGATTCCAACGTACAGGTGACATCACTAAACAAAATTAGATGCCCTTATCCCCGATTCATGTATGCGAAATCTTTGATGTTTGGGGCATCGATTTCATGGGCCCATTTATTTCTTCATTTAGCAATGTATATATAATTCTCGTGGTGGACTATGTTTCTAAATGGAAAGAAGCAAAGCCTACTCGCAATGATAATGCCAAGATTGTTGTGGAGTTTCTAAAACGAACTATTTTTTCCAGGTTTGGCGTACCTCGAGCCCTAATCAGTAATCGTGGCACCCACTTTTGCAATAAAATCATGGAGGCACTATTGTCGAAATATGGAGTTCATCACCATATAGTTACGGCATACCATCCCAAATGGACAAGCCGAAGTCTCAAATAGGGAGATAAAAACTATTTTGGAGAAAACAGTTCAGCCCAATCGAAAAGATTGGAGTCTTCGGCTTAATGATGCACTTTGGGCTTATCGGACGACATATAAAGGACCAATTAGAATGACCCCGTATTGACTTGTTTTTGGCAAAGCTTGCCATCTTCTGGTAGAATTAGAGCATAAAGCCTATTGGGCATTTCGACAATGTAATATGGAGTTAGACCTTGAAAGAAGGGCGAGAAAGTTAGATATCCAAGAGTTGGAGGAAATCCGCAACAATGCTTATGAGAATGCTTGTATTTATAAAGATAAAACCAAGTTGTTTCATGATAAGAAAATTGCTCAGAAGCATTTTTCAATAGGACAAAGAGTTTTACTTTATAACTCTGTGCTAAAATTATTTCCAGGTAAGCTTCGATCACGATGGCAAGGACCTTTCGTTGTTACTAAAGTATTCTCTCATGGTGCGGTTGAAATAGAAGGTGAAGAATCAGGGAAGCGGTTCGTAGTCAATGGCCAGCGGTTGAAACTGTTTTATGAGAATTTTCAAGCTCACTCGATTAAAAGATTTATTTGGAGCCACCATAGAACCATTGAAATCGCCGAGTTTATGACGTTAAACAAGCGCTTGTTGGAAGGCAACCAAATCTTTATTTTTCTTTTATTATTTATTTTCTTTTTTTATTATTTACTATTTTTTCTTTTCTTTTCTTTTATTTTCCTTTTAATTTAATTTATTTTGTTTAAATATTAATAAATTTCTCTTCTTCCATCTAGGTAAAATAGAGTGGAAATACTAAGAAAAAAGAGAAAAGTCAAAAATAGAACCAAACAGCCTCTATTCTAGATTCTATTCCAGCCTAGAATGCCATATCCCTGCAACCAAATAGTCCTATTCCAACCTTAGAACCCCCAAAACCTACAACCAAACACTCCTTTTCAGCCAAATAAAACCCCCAAAACCTAAAATATTTTCACATTTTCTTTCACCCAACTCCCTAGTTGCCATTCGGTTTCTCCTCTACACGGATGTGCCATCCCTTTTTTGCCGTTCGGTTTCTCCTCTACACGGTGGCCACGAATCATCATCCTCTGCCCCTTCACATGCCAACCGAATGTTAGCCCTTTCACCACCACACCGACGGAATAGTTCCCACCGCCATCACGCCATGCATCACCCGAACCGTCGCATAGGCCTCGTCGTCATCCACCCCGATGTGCGACTTGACCAGTCGACACCACCATGGACACATCCTCTAACACAGCCACCGATTCACATGTTAACTCCTCCAACGCCAATGACGAGAATTGGCCTATACACTCTCGTGGCCGTACCTACCATTCGCGCATCAATGTCTTACCCCCGGAAGCCCATTTGCACGGTAACCTTACTTTTAATTTCGACACTGATCGAAACAGGTATGATTTTCTTCGACATAAAACAATAATACCTTGCAAATGCCTGTCGATACCTTTTTTGGCTGCCTTGTATATTGAAACTACTGTTACAGATTATTTCAAGAATATTGGCTAGGTTGGAAATTTTGATGTACCTCATTCTGCCTATTATGAACTTGTTTTAGAATTCTATTCTACTTTTCAATTTCATCGGCACGGTCACATTTTCTTAGATACACCGGATGTTGTCAAATTCAGAGTTGTTAGGTACCATGCATAGCTTATCTCTTATTGAATTTAATATTGCTTTATCTTTCGTAACTGAAGAGTATGCTATGTCTCCAGATTTTCAGAATAGTTTGTGTACATTTCCCACTGATTTTAAGGTTGTCGACGCCTTTGCTTTGCTAATTAATAATGTTGAATCTACATATAGCCTAAAAACATCAAAGGATTTATGGTTTTGCGACCCTGCCTTATGTTACATACACCATTAATTAGCTTACAATTTCAAAGGCCGTTGAGATGCTCCGGCCACCATCTCAAAGACGAAATTATTCTTTTTATGGTGTATGTATACCGGCCGTCCGGTTAATTTGGGTTATTGGTTTGCACTTCAATTAGAGCATGTTATCAAAGCTAAGCGCCCTCTAATTTTAGGATCTCTTATTACACAGCTGTTGTTTTCTCTGCATGGTTCTAACGCTCATATTTCAGACTTACATGTTGCTTGTCAGGCCGATCCTTTAGATGCTTGATGCCTCGACTCAATCGGGCTACTTCTTGGCACTCCGTCATCCTTTCTTTTTGTCCCTCTTGGTGTTAATTCCACACCATCCGAACGAGTCTTTCGACAGCGAAATAAAAATGACGCGCCAGCACCCACTCAAACCCAACCTCATTCGACTGTTGAGCAACGCTTAGAGCGCATTGAGGCTCGACTTGAAACTTTTAGCCATCAATTAACCGAACTCATTGCCATCCTCCGCAATCGACAGTAGCTACACGGGGAGTTTTTCTAAACTTTTCTACTTATTTATTTCTTTTGCATCCACATTGAGGACAATATGTTTTAAGTAGGGGGTACTCTTCGCATTACTGTCGTCTATTGATGTGATTTGTGTTTGCTTCTTGAGGCTCCATTTTTTCCATATTTTTTTAAAGAATATTTTGCCTCTTTTCATGCCCAAGATTTTGACCAGGAATTGCCTACTGATTGCCCACAAGCATGATTCTTGCCTACTGAGGAAATTATGATTTTTTCATAATTAATGTCATATCTACTCTTTTATTTTTATTTGGCTAAAAATAATTGTGATTAATAGAGTTAACTCCATCTTGCTTTTCGTGAAATTGATCAAGTTTAATATAAAGTGAACACTTAAAATGATTGCATGCTTAATTTATGTTCATGGATATTAGGTGATTGTTGAAACTTATTCTTGACACTTAAATTGTTTTTCCTAAGTTCTCAAAAATTTAAATTTCGTTTAATTGTTAATAAATTTTTCCATGGTTATGAGTACAGCTTAGAACGTGATGACTGAGTAACCAGGGTAGGGTGCTTGGATTATCATTCTACTTCGCGTCAAAAGGTTGTGTGACGTGATAGGTAAAACTCTGCTAACCAAGGTTATGAGTGCGGCTCAAACGTGGTCGACTAAGTAACCGGGTAGGGTGCTTGGTTGTCATTCTACTTCACGTCAAAAGGTTGTGTGACGTGATGGGTAAAACTCGCTAACCTAAATAAATAATTTTAGGAGTATGTTGGCTTAGTAACTGGGTGGGGTGCTTGGGTTGTCATCTCTCTTCGCGTCAAAAGGTTCAATATATTCCTAAGTAAATAAATAATAACAAAAAAAAAAAGAGAAAATAATGTAAAATAAAAAATATGTGTAAATAAAATTTAGGACTAAAGGAAGAAACAAAGAGGTGTCTTGGTAGGTTTAGTAATTTACCTAATTTCCATGAAATAATTCAAGTTGATGTTAATGTCTGTATTAATTGAAAACTTTTTCTGTTTTACTTAAAGTAAGCTTAGGGTTCTCATTATTTTTCATATGCATTTTTGACTAATTTTTGTGAAACTTTGGAGTGGTATTTCTTTTATGGCAGAATCTAAATTTCACAGTAGATAAGAACCATACTTGAGGGCAAGCATGGGCTAAGTAGGGGGAATTTGATAATACTCTAGAATAACGTATTTTTATGTATTAATTATGTATTTATTCTGAGTATGATCTTGCTAATTTGAGTTATTTATGATATTTTATCTTATAGGGACTAAATTAGAGGTAAAAGCAAAATTAAGGGCCAAAAGCGTGAAATTAAAGATAAAATGGGTCAATGTGCGACATGGGAAAAAGTTGGTGCCAAAAGTGCAAGCATGGAGGACACAAGATTGAAATGCAAAAAGAAGAGTTTTTATTCTATTAGACTCTATTTTGATTATATTAGGATAATTAATATTAAGATAATTATTAAGGATTATTTAATTTAGGATTTATTTTATTTATCTTTATTTATCTTTGATTATTTGTATTTATCTTTGGGAGTTTAAGTAAGATTAGACTATCTCTCATAGCACTAAAAATAGGGGGAGAGGTGACTCAAATTGAAGTTCTTTTTTTCTGAAAACCACTCTCTCCCCAAAAGTCTTTTATTCTTTTCATATTTCCTTTTAATAAAATCTCCATTTTTATTATATATTTATTTTCTTTTCCACCACAACCATGAGCCACTAAAACCCATCTAGCCAAAGGTTGCCGAAAATTCCCAAAAAGGGTTCTTGAGGTTTAGAATCCGCACTTAGCCTTCTCAACAGGGTATTCATCGTTTCTCCGCACTACGGGACTGACGCTTCCGTCCATGTCCCTTAAGAAGTAAAGTTTTCAATGTATGCAAAGGCGGCCACTTTGTATGTTTTGGAAGGATTGCACAGTCGGTTCGTTAACTTATTGTGTCAGAGGTTGGCGAGCCCAAGAGACAAAATGGCGTGGGATTCGCCATTGAGAAGCGTTGATCTAGCATAGATGACTCCATAAAAGCGATTGCAGGCTAGAATCAGGTTCCACCAAATCAAAGTCTAAATCCTTGGAGCTGGTGGTCATAGGCCTCCTCTTCCACTATAACTGGCTTATTTGGTTTGAGAAAGATCATCTAAAAGCCAAGGATTAAACCCAAGGCGGATCGAGGCAACTGGAGGCTAGAATCTCCCCATAAGAATTTCCTTATCTCAACTCTATTTCCTATTTTTAATTTTCGCAATTCCAATTTGACTTCTCAATTCTGTTTTTATTTTATTTTCGTTTCCAGATCCAACTTTTAATTCTTTTATTTTTTATATTTTTTCAAAAACGCAGGTTTTCTTGGGCACAATTCTGCCCAAGATTCTGAGAAACAAGCATTCGTATAATCCGGTCATTGAGGATTCGACCCTACTTCTCCTTTACTATTATTTTTTAAGGAATAGGATATTTTTGGTGCTTTCAACGACGCATCACCCGTTCTTGACATTTTTGGGACCTAAGCTAAACAATAAAATGTGATTTTAGGTTCCTTAAAAGTTGGTAAAAGAAAATTTGGGCCCTTAAAAGTTGGAAATTTTTTTTTACTTTTAAAAGTGAAAAAAAAAAATTTGGACCCCTTAAAAACTGGAAAAATAATATTTTGGACCATTTTCAACCTTAGGCCCTGGGCGGCCGCACCTCCAGACGACCCTCAAGGCCGGGCCTAGTTGCTGGGAGAGGAGCAAGATACCTGCAAAAAGATGTCTTTGTAAGAGGTTCTCCTAACTTGATAGCAAATGTTTCAATGCAGAACTATGTCTTAACAAATTAACCAAGAATGAAGGAAACTGCATTGATCAAATCTTGTTTAGAATCAAATTGATCCACCTGTAAGCCCCTAGGCCTCCAAAGAATCTCAGTTAATTGTGGAGACAAAACCAGACATCAATTTATGCAAATTGCTTTATAAAGAATGGCGTACTAAAAACAGAAAATTTATGTTGGCACATAGAAAGGTGAATCTAGTGTAACACCCTCTACCATCTTCATAATGAGTTGGGTATTTTTAAACGCAACCATCTCTGTAACATTATCATTTCACCAATGCTTTGCATGTTACTGTCCCAACGCCACCTCTCTACTTTTTCCTTATTAACTCCTCCATCTGAATGGCTATCTCAGTGTGTTGTTCAAAGATTACGATTGTAGGATGATAATATTATTTTCTCACGTGCTTCAAAAATATTTAATTATCAGCTCTATCTACTTCCAGTATAAAAAGACTATACATACAGTTTCTAGTTTGTTTTCAAATTGTCATACTCACCACAAACTCACCCGTTCGACCTTGTATGAATATGATCATCACCTAGAAACTTGTCAACAATATCTCGGGTTTGAAAAAGAATTAAGTTAAAACTTGATCAAAAGGTGATGCAGAAATATGAGTTCTTCAATGAGATATTTTATTTTATGTTAATATAATACTTAAATTTATTATTATATTTTTTGAAAATATTTATGTATTTTTGTATATATTTTTGAATTTTTTAGAATTAAGATCAAGTTGAAAATATTGTAAATTTTGAGTGTTAATTTTAAAATTGTGGCTAAATCAATATAATATATAACGGTGAGAGCTAAGTTGTTTTTATACAACTTTTTTAACTGCCACATCATGTTGTTTATGATTTTAACGGGAGTGACCAAAATGATTAAACTATATAACGTGGGTATTTAAATTGTAAACTTTTTTTTTATTTTGGTGCCTAAAATGAAAAAAATTTTATAGTTGGGTGACTATCTGCAAAGTTTACGCTTATTATGTAAAAATAATTAAGATTACAATTGTTCTTGTTATATAAAGTTAAAATATGCTACTAGTCTCTATAATCGTATGGAATTTGAGATTTCGTTCTTGTACTTTAAAAGTTAAAATTCAATTATCTCACTTTTTCAATTTAAAATTTTAATTCAATCATTATAGTCCTTGACATGTCATAGGAGGACTGCTTAATCAAAATACTAAGTTAACAAATTTTAATAATTAGAGTGAGATTTTTAAATAAATAAAGTAAGAGGACTTAATTTTAACATTTAAAATAATGGGGTAAATATAAAATTCTATACAAGTAGAAGGAGGAAGCTTGATATAATTATAGATGGACAAACAAATAAATAAGAGGAGTTTACTCATAGAGGCAATTAAGGCAAGCACATAAATATATGAAACGGTGATGTGCAGACAGGCAAAGATGTAAGAAGCACATTGTCATTCCATTTTTCTTTCTTTATATTTTTTAAATCAAATTGAATTTTATTGTTTATTTATTTTTGCCTGAAATTTATTTTTTTTTTAAAAAAAAATTTAACTGAAGAGGTAGGTAGCTATTGGTATTGGGTACAACCCGAATCAAGAAAAACTATGTTAGGCCCGGCCCAATAATGATCTTTTAGTACACAATTAAACAATAAAATTTATTACATTAAAATGTTCCATATGGTAGATGGATAAGTTATTTATTACAAATTAATTAAGCCTCCTTTGTAAACATAAAATAATTTCCCATAAATATGTGCAAAGAAGTGGGGTGGAAACTCAATTGCCTACAACTTTACTTTTTTCTCTCTCCTCTTTCAATTCAATATTTATGTTAGGGCCATTATTTTTAACTTTTACAATTTTGCATACTATATGATATTTTAAAATAAATAAATATGGATTATACTCTTATTATGTAAAAATAAATTCAGTATAAGTTAACTAACCAACTCAATTCCTCAATTTTTCAAAATTTGAATAATTATATCTATACCGATCATCAATGTAAATTTATTAATGAAAGATGTTATCTTTGTACTTCCGCGTTAGATTGGTTATTTGTTTATGTTAAATTATAAAGTAAAAATTTAAAAATTAAAATATACTCTAAGTCAGGTTTTTAGAATTGGATCAAGGATCGAATTGGTCAAGCCATTAACTTGTACGGTTTGATTAAATAAATCGTTAAGAATCATTAAAAAAATCGGTTCATATCGATTCATAGGTCTATTGATTTGATGCCTCTCCGAACCGGTACCCTAGCTAGTTCTTGATACCGACTGATCTGTCCGATTCAAACAATCATGACTCTAAGTCTGTCCACTTCATACATTTGAAATTTAGTCCCACTTTTATTTTATGAATTTAATCCCTCCACATTTTAGATTTAAAAGTTTATTTTAAAATTATATATAATCATATAACATTTAATTGAAAATCTAATGATATTAATTATTTGAATTAATTAACAACATTATAAAAATGTAGAGATCAAATTATATTAGAAATTAAAATATAAGGATTAAATTTTAAATTTAAGAATATTGAAATGACCAAATCTGAAAATTAACCATTTTTGTAAAATGAAAAAAAGATGCTGTATGCCACGTGTTAGCACGAGGAAGGTCCTTATATATAGGTATATAGATACACAACTATAGGTCTTGCTTTTATGACACGGTCTCCATGGTGTTCATTTACATTATTAATAGAATGGTTAAATTTTAATTCTGGTCCCTTTGTTTTTTACATTATATAGAAATAGTCAAATTTTAATTTTGATCGCTATATTACACTCAAATTTGATATTTAGTTTTTATGCTTTAATTATTTTTATATAATTTGGTACCTCAACATTCATAATGTCGTTAGTTAGTTTAAATATTTTTTTGTTACAAAATTCAAATATTTTATTTTGATTAAAATCTTGACATGAAGTTTAAGAATTGTTAACACCTTTGAAAATCTCTATTAAATTTAGGTTCATTATAATGCTATTTTTTCTCACATGGTTACCAAGCGAGAAATTTTTAGCTTTAGAATATCACATTAGCGAATGTAGCAAAAAAATTTTAACGATGTTAATAACTAGACCTAAATTTTAAAATTAAAAAATAATAGAAAAACTAAATTTTAAAAATAAAAATATGAAGATTAAATTTTAAATATACGAGTAAAAACCTTGGAGCATTTTTTTAATTTTAAATTTTAACTCAATAATTTAGCTTAAAATATTTAATCAAACGCTAAGTGTGGGTCAAGAACTACACTAATATATATTATACAAAAAAATGTAATATCTTAAATATGATGTAAAATACATATAATTGCACTAATTATCGCCTCCATCATATTGTAGTTATACAAAAAATGGTAAATTATGAAAATAGTTTATGTACCTATTTATCTGTGTAGATTTAATTCTTTTACTTTTTGACTTGTTCAATTCTAATTAGAGGTGTGCATGGGCAGGGTTTGGACCATTTGAGTCGGGTTCAACTAAAAATTTAGGGTCGTTTGCTAGGTGTAACATCCTAGATTAGGGGTTGTGCGTTTGGAGCATAACTCAAGTGTTAATAGGCTTTAAGTGTGGTTGGTGATGTTTTAAAGGTTTTAAAACTCTAGGATTAAAAGGGGATGCATTGGAAATTTTGAAATTTTAAGTTAAAGGGAAATTAAGGCAAGGTGGCCTTAAGAGAAAAAGTATGTGAAATTTGACACACAAACAAGCTTGGAAAAGTGGCTGAAGATGCCACTTAAGGCCTCGAAATGGCGCCACATGCAAGGGTGTTGGGCCTGAGTTCGAGTCACATGGGAAGCAAATAAAAGAAGTTTTATTTTTGCTTCCGTATACTGTGAGGTGGACGGCAACAAGGCTCTTAAAAGGAGTTTTATTCTCTTTAAAATTCGCTAAATAGGGATAAATGATGATTTATCTTAAGTATTTTTAAAGAGATAAATAAGGATTTATTTATCATTATTCCCATGAGATAAAGGTTGGATTAAACTCTTTTATTTTATGATAATTAAAGGATAAAGCTATCAAATAGAAGAGTGGTGGCCAAGTAAGGATTCTTAGATGATAATTTCGTTTATAAAAGGAAGGAAGGAGGGCTACTCATTAATTTTCTTCCTTCTCTTCTCTCTCTCCAAATTTTAGGTTCTCTCTCTTCTCTTCTCTTCTTTTGTCTAGTCAATTCCCTAGCCTCTCTCTCTTTTATTCAAAACCAAAACACAATCCAACCTAGTCAATTCTTCATAGCACCAAAAGTGAAATTCGCCAAAACCGAATCTTTGTTGATGGAAGGGTGTTGCCGATTTCATCCAAAAGGTAAGATCAACTATTATTTGATTTTCAATCTCTTTATGTAAATATAGGAATCTAACTCCTTTAGAATTCCATGGCGAAATTTGAAGGTTTTCTTCGGGATCTAGTAGTTGTCACTACAAGGAGCGGTTTTGGATTTAGATCCGTAAGGTAAGGCAAGAGTGATTTTCACCATAGGCCATTTTGGTATATAATGTTAGCCGATTTCGACTTAGGTGGTGTAGGAAGGAGTTCTACAATCGCAAAGGTGCAAATCGTTAGACGTGGGTTTCGGATTTAGTCAATTGTGCTAATCAAAGCGTAGTTATCGACCGTTCTCCCGTTATTATATGTTGTTAAGTATGTTTGATTATGATGTGTATGTTAGTTTTTAAATAATGGCTAAGATGGTGGATACCCGTAGTGGGTAATCGATTAATCGTGTCGTGGTCTATTTTGCCTATGATATATGTGTGATATTTGTGGTGAGCATGTGATAAATATTTACTCGATTGTTAATCGACATGGTACACATATATATGCATGGGACTTGGGATGTGACTATTGGAGGAAAGGGTGTACACTATGTACGTGGTCTAATGCTAGCCTCGTGTTACATTAGCGCTTGATGTTAGCTATGTGCTTCATCAAGGAGGTGTTGGCTAAGTGCCCATCTCGCGGTTGATAGTCGTGTGCATCACCGTAGACCGATTGATATGTGGGATCCCTATGGGATCGGTGGTCACCACGGCCTTGAGCAAAGAAGTCTGCCAAGGTAAGATGTGGATCATTATGTGATCGGTGGTGGATTAGCCACGGCCTTGAGCGAAGTGGGTCCGCCAAGGTAGGTGTAATGGATGGACCCTAGGTTGGGATGGGCTTCATAATTGCATATTTATGTATGGATCTGTGGATATGGGCCAAGCCCATATGTGGAGATATGTGAAATGACTATGCACCGAGTGGTTTGACTCACCCAATATTTTAAACCTTTCAGTGATGCGTAAAGCTTGGACCGGGTTGGAGTGGATACAAAGGTGGCCATGCGTATGATTTTCATGCGTAAAGATATTTTTAATTAATTAAGCATTTATATCTTCAAGATTTTGATTATTCAATTATTGTAATAAGGCCCTAAAAGTATTTAAAGTCCTGCTTAAGTGTTTCTCATTAAGTTTATTATTGTGTTTTATTATGGATTGACAATTGAGGAATTATTTGCAAACGATTTTATTTAAATCTATATATACTAAAGTTTTAATCCGGATATTTTATAAACACCACACCTTACTTAAGAATTTTAATGAACACTGCTTTCTAAACTTAACAAAATTTTGTGTTTTATCCTTAAGTTCAAATTTGTTTCAAACGCTTTTCCGCAGTGGCATTTCAAATTCGGTCGTAGTGAATGGGCCGGGTTTGGGGTGTTACACTAGGCCTAGGTTAGGCCCGGCCTGGCCCAAAAAATAGGCATAAAATTTTTTCCAAGTCCGACCCGGCCCGCCCATATTAATTTTTATATTATTTTTTATATAATTTTAAAATATATATAATACATCAAAAAAATTAAAAACATCAAAATAAATATTCCCCAACAAATTAAAAATAAATTTTAAAAATATGTATACTTAAATAACATTATAATAGATGCGACTTAACAAGCAAATGTCTCTAAAATAAAAACAAAATTAACAATAAAATAAGTTTTATATAATATCCAAACAATAACAACATAATAGTAAAATTGTAGCAAAATAAGGAGAAAAAAAAAAAAATAATATTTAAAAAAATAATTTTTTTGTCCTATAGTGAATTCGGGTCAGGCCTGGGCCAAAAATGCCTTATCTTAGGCCCGGCCCTTTTTTAAACGGGGCATTATTTTTTTTGTCTAAGCCCATTTTTCGGGCCTATATTTTACCTAAACCCTTCCACATTTCGAGACGAGCCTTTGAGCCAGCCCGGTCCATCAACAGGTTTAATTCCACTTCCTTGATTACCTTTTTCTATAATTTCATTAAAAATTGATGATGTCTCCATTTATATTATTAAGAAATGGAGAAAACCCATTTTTTATTATTAAAAATTAATAAGTTGACAAATTATCCTCAAAATTTTATCAAAAAAATAATATTGTTCATAAACCTTTCAAGTTCCATTTAACTAAATCGGAGGATATTATGCCACAAGCAAAGCTAGGAATTTTTTTGTTGGATTTGGGATAAAAATATAATCTTTTCTTTTTTGGGAAGGAGGGATAAAATTTTATACTAAAAAGTTAAATTGAATTACTAAATTTTAAGAGAGTCTAAAAGAATTTTAGTATTTTATTTAATAGGGTCAAGGTCTTTGCCTACCTTTTGGATTCATTTTATAATATAATTTTAAGCGTGAACAAAGTAATTATACTGAACAACAAACAATAGTACTAATCGAGTTAAGATTTTATTGACAATCAAGAATTTTATTTGATTTGGATAATCGAACCTATTATGTATCTCTATCTATCTATCTATATATATATATATATAAATATGAGTTTGGAGAAATTTTGAACTGATGAGAATACCCTTAATTGTCAATTATATTACTAAATTGACATTAAAAATTATTTATTAGTATTATTATGTAACAATAATAATAAAAGTAATATTAATTAAAATTATAGTACAAGAATATGAAATTAATTAATTTGGTCATATATTTTAAAATTTATATTTATAAAATAACATAATATATGTTGGAAAAAAGGGTTAAGAAAATGATTATTATTGGTACAACGAAAGTTTAAAAAATTTCTTAAAACCGAACCTTTTTGTGATATTTATAGTAATAAACCCTGAATCGAAATTGTACTTGTGCTTTCTGCGAGGCAGACTTAAGTTGATATTGGCTTTCAAATGTATGACCTTCTCCACTATTCTCATACAATCAATTACATCGAGTGCGGGCTCGAGCAACACGAATTAAAACATAAAAATTAAACAATTTACTTACTTTTAGTAGGAAAGTAAGTTCTCTCTCTATAATCCAATAAAACTCATGATTTCCAGAAAATATAATTTATTCTTAATAAATAAATTACCATTACTTTCTAATAGAATAATGATATATGAATAATATATGAAGTGTATTTTTAGGTCAACCGATGCTGTCTATTTATAGAGAAAAGTACGAGAGTTCAAATTGGATAAGTCCTTAATAAATAATATTAATTAATAAAGAATATGACTCCTACTATAACTAGAGGAGTGGGGGGTGGCACACTCGTGGCACACTCCCTTCAATTTTACTAGGGTTGCCACTCCTTGTGATTACACAAAAAATATATTCAGACTCTCATGTATCGAGTCTAATTATATGTGCTTCTTGACCTTTTGACCTAGTATTTTATAATTTAATTAAACTAATATTTATTTCTATTATCAAAAATAAATATTATTTAATCAAATAATTAAATTAACTAAATTAATTTCTTAATTAATGAATTTTCTCAACCCAATTTTATTTCCGTTAAAGTCATAAAAACTTTACCATAATAAAATTTATGAGAAAATATATTTAATTTTCTTAGTCAACAAATCTCATAATGCATAAATAATTTAATTCCATATTTAAACTTCAATTATTTAATTATAATTAAATAATAATTCAAAAACCTTAAATTAATTCTCAAGTCATTTTTGTAATTAGCAAGAAAATGCATTCACTACAGATAATGGTTCATGCGATCTATTTCTCTTACTTCATTGTTTTTATTCATTTTCATTCATTAGTCTACATGCAATTCGTTTATGGTTATTTCAAGCTAACTCAAGGACTAATTGAACATATATAATTAAGGCTTAAATAATTTATAATTAAATTCTGGCTTTTCACCTGTTAATCATAAACTTATTTAGTCATGAAGTCATTCAACTAAAGTATTGTAACTGAGCTCTTCCTTGTTATATACCATTACGAAAGCTACTTAATAAATGTTCGTCCAATGACCTTGTCACAAGTGTGTTGCCTTCATAAGATATCCTTAATCTCTTTGGGATAAATTTATTCTCCTAGTGTGATCCTATTTTATTTCATGATAACCATTACATCTTCCTTTATAGAAAGTTGATTACTATCAATTAGTAATTAAATCATTTATCACAAAAACAAATAACTCATGACCATGTTTTCTTTTCATCTATCATGTAATACAGATGAGAGGATATTAATTACCCTTTAGTTGAGTTATGAATTCCACCATTGCGGAATGATACTACATACTGTAGAAATCATACACTCAACGTACTAATTTTTGGTTCCTTATCTATTTGAACTCAGATTTTGATTTACACCAAAGTATACGAGTCATGCATACATAGTCCATCATCCACTCCGGATTACAGTATACCACATTATGAACATCACAAGTGAGTAAATCCATTAATAAATTTAGTATTTATTGTACTTGGGTCCTGTTCGATGTATAGTCAGTTACAGGGTAATTTACCAAAAAAAGCTCAAAAATTTGAAAAATTAGCCCCAACGGTCATATTTTTTTGACCGTTGGCTCCCCAACGGTCAAAAAAAAAAGGTATAAAACCCCCCCATCCTTTATTTTTTTCACATTTCAATCCTTTCTCAATATTCTCTCAATTTTCTCTCAATTTTCTCTCAAATTTCTCTCAAGGTCCTTGAAATTTACGCTCAAATTTCAAAAATAGTCCTTTACTATTTACTTAAAAAGCCCTTTATAATTTTTTAATATATTTTTTTCAGAAAATTTTAAATTTTTTTATCGGATTATAATGGTCGGGATCGGCCTTCACCGTCGGGATTATTAGTTCACCAACATGTCCGAATCCATCTTGGATGATCTTGTGTTACACCATCAACGAAGCACGTTAAACAATGCAACATTACATATTATTATGTTATTCAAATCACCGAACACATAGTGATACTGTCTCAAGCAAGACATGTATGTCGACCTTTGTATTTTTTATCTCCCACAACCCCGTCCTTTTCTTCAACGACGCCATGATTTTCCATGAACATGTGCCATCTTGCATCGCACACTTCGCTCGAACTTATCGAGCTTGGATTTAACCACATTGTAGTTAACCCGTTCTTAATGTCCGCTCGTTTCAATGCAAGAAGAAAAGTATTCTTGTTGGAAAACGGTTACCAACTTCTAATTGGTCCGAATCCAACGAAGAATCAGACGGTCACGCGTCCGTGTGGTAGTTCAGAAACTCCAATGCATCATCTTGAGATAGATCGACATTATGCATGTGGGTTGGAGGTAGTACGCATACGAATAGCGGATCTTCTTCTTCTTCGTCGAACCGCCTCAACGCCTTCGGTACAATTGAATGGGCTCTGCTCAAAAATAATCCAACTTCGCACCATCGCCCCCGCCTCGAGGTGGATCCACATCGATTCATCGCCGACCTCCATAACTCGCAACAAACGAGGGCCCTCGCGGTGGATGTCGTCGGAGTACATCATCCTCCTTAAACATCTTTCGTAAAGATTCCAATCGTATGTGGATTGCCAACTACTAGAAGTTGACGACGTCCCCCAATACGTATTTCTATCATCGGACGTCGAATGACGGATATGCATGTCCCATCCACCAACCGAGTGTCGTACAGGGGTTATGTTTTCCATACTACGACCGCACACGGGCACTTCTGTGTTTTGCCTCCCACTTACAGAGTGTCGGCTTGGGGTCGTGTATTCTCCTCAAACGGCAGTAGATGTCGAGGTCGCAGAAAGATCACTTGGAGATGAAAATTCTACATATACCTCGATATAGGGTGATCCACTGGCAAGATGAGTCTCCACCATTGCCTCAAAGCCCCGAGCACCTTTGATGTCGAACGACTCATATCTCACCGGATCAACCGAGGCACAAAATCTATACTTAATACACTGAACTTTCATTGGCGTTGTTCCGAATATTTTACGCCTAATTCTTTTGCGAAGTTCTACCAAATCGATGTTCCGATTAAAACTCAGTCGCGTTGTGTTCTCCGATAAGAAAATAATGCCATTTTCGGTGTCACGAACTTCACCGTCGTAGTAAATAACAGCATTAATACGTTCACTCATTTTCAATTTTTTTTCCTTTTGCCTCAATTTCCCTTATGCAACTTGAGAATGAAATTTGACTGATTTATAGCCTAATTTTGCCAGAGACAACTGTAGCAAAAGCGCGTCCACATGGGAGCGCCAAGACGCATGTCGACAATGCACCCCGCCGAAGCATTTTTGGCCATGTTTGTTGTAAACGTCTCTCAAAATTTTTTTGCCGGAGACAACTATAGCAAAAGCGCGCCCACGGGAGCGCCAAGACGCATCTTCGACAAGGCATACTGTTGGAAGCGTTTTGGCCATTGTTTGTTCGAAACATCTCATCAAAATTATTTTGCCGAGACTATTGGGCCAAAACTTCAAAAAAATTTCATAGGAGGGTAGGGCAAAAGCGCGTCACGCCAAGCGTTTGGGGAAATCGACCAAAAGCGCTACCGGGAGGCGTTTTGTCCAACCAAAGAAAGCGCGCCTACGTGGACGCGTTTTTTCGAGGTGGACAAAACGCCTCCAGGGCCCGCTTATCGATTTTCAAAAACGCGCCCACGCTAACGCGCTTTTTGGGGAAATGGCCCTTTCCCATAAATTTTCTACAAAATGGCCCATTTTCGTGATTTTTCAAATTCTTGGGCTTTTTTTGGTAAATTACCCGTCAGTTACATCTATATATGTCTTTATCTTTTAGGTGTTATTTGCCCCAATACTCCAAACAAGATATCTCCCCATTAAAACTCAATAGATGACATATTAATCTTTCAATCGGCTTCCTTATTTAAATCTATAAAATTAATAATATAATATAAAAATAATTATAGTTATTTTATCAATAATATATCTATTTAATCTTGAACGTAAAATTAATTAATAGGTTTATGTTCATAACAAATTATTTATATAAAATAATTATAATTGTAATGAATAGTTATTATCACTTAATTAAGCTTTGGAATCATATTAAATTACACTTATTATTTTAACTTAATTATTACTTAATTAATATTAGAATTATATATCAATTAGAACTATTATTTAGCATAATAAATATATGCATTAACAAGACATTTTCTGTCAAATAACATCAAAGAAATTACTAGAAACTTCATACTTTAGCATTATTTAATATATTTTGTTTCCATCGAAAAATAAATAAATATGATTTTCATTATCATTTAACATTCTTAATTATTATTATTATTATTCGATATTCGATAGTTTTACTATTACTTTATTTTCATAATACTTACACAATTGTTAATGATGTTTTAAAATATTATGTGAGAGACAATGGAGTAGTAAAATAATGGTCCTTTGTAGGTAAAATTTTAGCTAATATTTAAATGATAAGTTATTTTATCTTATTAATTAATAATTTCATCAGTTTTAAAATGTTATTTTATTCTCTCAATTCTTTTTAAAATAAATATACTTTAATTATAAATTAAATCAATTTCCATTTAACTAGTAAATATATTTTTCAAAAATTATAAAAATATGTTATGTACTGAAATGAAATAAACATGTAAAATTATATGCAGAATACATGACATTATAACTAATTCTTATAAGTAAAGAGGTTTTGGATAAATTACCCTATTCAAATAAAATGTGACCAAAATTCATATTCAAATTTATTTTAAATAATAAATTTAATATCTATATTAATAAATTATCTAAATTCACAATTATCTAAATACTAGTATAGTTTTCTATTCACGTTTCTTGTTAGATTAATTATCATTTTGGATTAAATTATAAAGTAAAAATTTGAAGATGAATATATGCTCCAAGTCTTTATACTATTCATACATTTGAAATTTAATCCTCATACTTTTATTTTCATAAATTTAGTCTTTTTACTTTTTAATTTAAAATTCATATCTAATTGTTAACACTGTTAAAATTTTTCCATTAAATTCTTTTTGTGGCATATTTATTTTTTAAATCATTTGGTAGCTATGTAATAAAAAATATATTGTAATGAATCTAAATTTAATAGAGAATTTTAATGGTGTTACCAAATTCTTCAAAATTCACGTCTATATTTTAATCAAAGTTAAAGTATTTAAACTAACTAATGATATTATAAAGAATGAGATACTAAATTATATAAAAATTAAAGTACAAATATCAATTTTAAATTTGAAAATAATATAAGAACCAAATCTAAAATTCAACCATTATATAATCTTAAAAAAGAAAAGAAAATGGAGTGTATATTTGAACAAGTCATATACGGAATGCCTTACGGCATTTACCTTATGTATAGAGTATAGATATGTGGAAAGGAAATAAAAGATGATATAAATTGAGACCCGATTATGCGATATTTATGATTAAATTAATAAAAGTATAATATAAAGTTACTCTTTAATGCTTATATTTTTGTTAATTTGATTCTTAGTTTTAATTAAATTTGATTTTCAACTTTTTAAAAAATTAAATTATTTTTTAATGAAAATGTTGATTAAAACATTATTTTTGATGTTGTTAGTACTGTGGAAACTTATATAGTAATTCATGTATACTTTATGTTAACATGACACTATTTGTCTTATACGTCATATTAAAAATAATTAAAAATATAAAATATAAAAAATTCATAAAAATCGAAAAAAGCATAAAGTACATGCCAATTGCCACGTAAGCTACCATGTTTAAAAAATTAACAATTTAATCAATATTCTGTTAAAAAACAATTCAACTCTTTTTGAAAGGTTGATGGTCAAACTCGACTTTTTTCAAAAAAGGTTGAGAGCTAAATTTAACTAAAAAATAATAAGGGCCAAAAGTGACAAAAAAATGTAAACATTGAGGGCTAAATTTATCATTATGTCATTAAAAAAAAAAGGAATATAAATTTTTTTTGGTGTTAAAAAAAATATACCTATCGTCTAAATTTAAAATTAAAGTACAAGTTTGTTGAGGGGAGTATCTCAGACCCTTAACAGAAAGTATTGTCCTCGTAGGGGTTTTGTCTCCCGTACTATGAAAGAGCCCAAAAGGGTTCACGAAATTTAGGTTGGTGGAGAATCTGCAAGCTCATAAGAGAAGTGTCAGTATTATACATAATATTAATTGCACATATTGCGCCTGCGAGGGTTCAAACCACCAACCCAGGCATATACGACTTACTTTTGCAACAATGGTACCACTTGGCTAGTTAGTCGGGGAGGTTGACTCTCTTTTTGGGAAAAGTCTTTGAAATGTCGTTATTGAGCAGTCGATTAGGCCCTCGAGCAAAGGTATTGTGCTCAGGGTGTCTATGCTCGATTTTATCCCCAAGTTTTGTCACATGACTTCAAGTAGAACCTAGAGGGATTTATAAGGTTTGCAAGAGCGCCTTATCTACCAAGAAAACGTGTAGCATATGGCCTAGGTGGGATTCGAACTCATACCCTTAAATAGCATTAGTGGGTAAGAAGACTACCGCTTGACTAAAATTGAGCATAGATACCTTAGGCACAATACCTTCATTTAAGGATCGAGTTGACTACTTGACAAATGACATATCAAAAATTTCTTCCAAAAAAATTCGACCCATTTACAGCACGAGATTTGATTGGAAATAAAAATCCAACTACTTGAATCTATTGAGATAAGTTTCCATTAAGCTTGGAATAATTAATCTGAAATCAAATTTTCTAGTAGAGCCCCAATAGGAGTGTAACTCTTTCACTACTCAACCATCGACGACTAACCGCCACCATCGGGACACCACCATCGCAGCCATCGGCACTGTTGTGTCTGGTGATACAAGTGCGACAATCTTATGGCACCCTGAGCCGGTTCAACTGTTGTTGGTTCAGTCCGGGTCAATGACGACCTGACCGGTCCGATCTAGCCACCGGTTGGACCGTCGGCCCAGTTTCACATACTGGGCCTGAGTCGACCAATTTTTGGGTCTTAGTCTCGATTTTAGGCTCCCGGGCCCAATTTACGATCCCATGTCCAATTTTCAAGTTCAATTATCCATTGAGCCAGTTGTCTGACTTGAAAATTAACTTCCAAAAATATCATATTAATTTTAATTGATTTGATTAATTTAATTTTACTTGATTAAAATTAATTTTTCTAAAAATCACTTAGATTTTCCAAATTAAGTTTTCAAGAAAATTCTTTAATCAAATTTTTTAGTTGAACAATTCTCACGACCACCTAATTTAATTCCACTTCGAATAAATCGACTCAATTAAATTATTTCTAAAGTCATAGAATTTTCTTCTGATTCAAATGCAGCCCGATCGAGCTTTTGTTGAGCTAGCGGAGGGACTAATCGGACATATACAATTAGGCTCTAGTGATTGCATTTATGTCCAAAACATCATTCCGATAATTCGCAATTACTTAATAATGGAGTCAGTCCACAAGAAGTACCATGATTGAAAACTTCTTGTTGTATACCCTTTACAAAAGTAATTTATTACTTTGTCCAATGACCTCGTCATGTGTGTGTTACCCTCATATGATATCCTAGATTCCTTTGAGTTAAATTTGTTCACTCAATACAATCTTATTTTATCTCATTGTCACCATTGTGTCTTCTTAATAATTAATATGATCACTGTCAACAAATAACTATGAGAAATTGCTCGTTCAAGAACAAGAAACCCGTGGTCACGTTCCATATTTATCAATCCACACAATGCCAACGAGAGGATATCATTAACTCTTTAATTGAGCCATGGATTCCACTGTTGCTAGTAAAGCCATGCTATACACAAGTCAGTACCCAACAAACCGGCTATGGGCTCGATCATCTTTAGAGCATAAGCCTCCACTTATATCAAAGCACATGAGTTGCATACGCATGGTCAGTGACTAACTCAGAATTTAGGTAAATCACACTAGGGGTGAGCAAAACTCGATTCGACTCGAAAAAATCGAAAAAAAATTGAATTTCAAGTTAAACGAATCGAATTATTCGAAGTTAATCGAGTTATTCGAGTTAACTCAATTTTTTTTGAATTTCGAGTTCGAATCGAGTTGAGTTTTCGAATTCGAATAACTCGAATAATTCGAATAATTTGAATATCAAAATATAATATTTTACATTTTTACCCCAAATTCCCAAACTTTTTTACTTTTCCCTCAAAACTTTTACTCATTCCCACTTTCCTCTCAAAACTTTTATTCCCCTCCCATCCCAACCCTCCAATCTACCCAAAATTCATTTTCCACCAAAATTTTACTTTCCCATTTGCTTTTTCTCAAAATTTTACTCCCAAAAACCCTAAAAACTTTTTATTTTTCCCCAAATTTTACTCCTCCTACTTTTCCCTAAAACTTTTACTCCTTCCCATCCCACCTCCCATCTACCCCAAACCTCCCCATCCCCCAATTTTTTATATTTTCCTCCAAAATTTTACTCTCCTATTTAATTTCCTCAAACTTTTATTCCCCAAAATTTTTATTTTCCCTAAACTTTTACTTCTCACCCTTTACTCTTAAATAAAAATCAAAATTATCCAAAAAATCACTAAACATAAATAGTAATAATTTTATTTATATCTACTATTTATATTATGAAATTAAATTTCACATTTTATATTATTTATCTTATTGAATTGTTTAGTCCTATTGAATATTTATATTAAAATTGAATTATTAATTATGCCATAAAATATTCGTATTAAAATTTTATATTGGTATCAATTTCACATTTTATCTTTAAAATAACTTTTATTAAAAAATCACATTTTACATTTAATATATATTTTAATTCCAAAATATATAGTGACAAGAATTTGAAGATAATTGAAACAACTAAGCAAGCAAAGAAGCTAACCCATATATAAAAGATTAATAAATAAATTATAAGGTGATAAAAGTTAATAAAATTTTGATTAAGGTGGATAATTTTTATTACGATGGGTGGCAATGGTTACAAGGACCCAAAATTATTTTTTAAAATTTAACTCGAACAAATATATTCGATTCAATTCGATTCAAATTTCATCTTACTCGACTCGATTCGAGAAATTTCAAATCAAATTAGGATGATAAAATATGATTCGTCAACTCGATTAACTCAAAAATTTTTCATTCAATTCGATTCGATCGAACGCTCACCCCTAAATCACACCATGAACGTCACAAGTGAATTAATTCGCATGGATTTAGAATTAATTCATCTTGGGTCTAGTCCAATGTATAGTTCTACCAATGAATACATCTATGTCTCTACTCGTGGAGTCAACTGCTCTGATAGCCAAGACTAGCCATCTCCCCTATTGCCATTGTAGATGACATAATAATCCTTCTCAGTATTTGAATCAAATGCTCACTTTGATTCTTTTATGGGATTACAGACTCATTTAGATTATATACTAAAGTAAGTTGTCTTTCTCGCAATGTAAGCGTTCTTTACAATACCACTTATCTTCAGTTTGAACTTTAGACAATCAATGAACTAATATTTGCTTGTCACAATTTTGCAATGCATGCAAAATATAAAAGACATAATAGTGAAATGTGAAATTAACTTTATTTATTTATTCATCGTTCAAGTAAATAGAAAATAGTTATATGTTTACTACAATAAGGGCACATTTCCAACAAAAAACGTGTAGCATATGACCTAGGTGAGATTTGAACTCATGCCCTTAAATTGCATTAGTAGATAAGAAGACTACCACTTGACTAAAACCGAGTATAGATACCTCAGGCACAATACCTTCATTTAAAGATCGAATCAACTACTTGACAAATGACATATAAAAAATTTCTTAAAAAAAAGTCTGACCCTTAACAATATTGTATAAATTTAAATTTACAGCACGAGATTTAATTGGAAAAAAAAATCTAACTATTTGAATCTATTGAGATGAGTTCCCATTAAGCTTGTTAGAGAGTAATCATTATAAGAAAAAAAAGGTTGGTTCCCTTGTCATGTAAGAGAATCCAGTAAGAGGAAATGATTGTATGAAACAGTGACGCCATGTCATCTGTATTCCTTTCCAATAGATTTATGCCACATCAGTATTTTTATCCTGAAAAAAATCAAATCCAAATTAAAATCCTGAAATTCAAGATAAAATATTGAAATTCAAGATAAAAATACTAATGTGGCATAAATCTATTGGAAAGGGATACAGATGACGTGACGTCACTGTTTCATTCAATCCTTTCTCATCCAGTAAGATGCTAGCCAACAATTATGGCACAACATTAAGTAAATAGAGATGAGGATTCTCTTGCTACTTGCACCTCTTTCTCTACCACCTCCTCTAACCTTTTCTCTCTCTAGCTCGATTTGAATAATATATTTGAAATTAAACTACAAGTTAAAATTCTATTTGAATTGGATTATTTTTCTTCTAAGCTTGAGTTTAATTTGATGTAAAAGTTAAAATTTATGAATTAATTTAATTTGATTTATTAAATTTTTATTTTAAAATTAAAACAATCTCAATTTTATACCTCACTAAATCAAAATTAAATTTCAAAATAAAGTTATTTTAATATTAAATAAAAATACGAAAAATAAATTAAATAAAAATTTAGTTTAACTCAATCAATTTCTCAAATTACTCGAACTCAATTTGAATTAAATTAGAAATATTCTTGTATTAGGTTTCACTTTATGTTTTCAATCTCGACTGACTTAACTCATTTTACTATTTAAAAATAATAAAAGATATATTAATATTTTTATGAGAAAATATTTAGTACATTGTTAGTGAAGTTTTAAAATTTTACAAGTAGGATCAATGATTAACAAGTGTCCTACATAGTATAGTAAATTCTTAAAATATACATTAAAAGAAAAGAGGCACATGTAAATTTTTTAATACTGATTGTGAAATAAAAATACACTGTGTATCAAATACTCATTTATATATATATTATTATTATTATTATTATTATTATTATTATTATTAAAATTGATCTAAATGAGCGGGCTCAGATTTAGACATAATTTTTTTGAACAGAACATCAAGCCGGCACGACCCGACCCGGCTAATAAGACCTCTAAGTTAGACCATAATTTTTCATTGAGGCTTTATCTCCCCCTACTTTATATATGTCACTCA
This sequence comes from Gossypium rotundifolium, assembly GCA_025506655.1. Taxonomy (NCBI): domain Eukaryota; kingdom Viridiplantae; phylum Streptophyta; class Magnoliopsida; order Malvales; family Malvaceae; genus Gossypium; species Gossypium rotundifolium. The sequence continues at coordinate 14,083,819 of CP106734.1, read as the reverse complement.
CATGGCTATGGCACTATTTGAAAGCTCCATAACTGAAAACCAAAGAGGGGGGAGGGGGGGAAGAGAAAAAGAAGCAAAGGAAGCCATGGGAAGACCTCCATGCTGTGATAAAGTAGGTATCAAGAAAGGTCCATGGACTCCTGAAGAAGATATCATCCTCGTCTCTTACATTCAAGAACATGGTCCTGGAAACTGGAGATCAGTCCCTACCAATACTGGTATTTTTACCTTATCCCTTTTACCATTTGATATCGATCAATTCAATCAAGAAGGTAAAATGAATTTCATGGGTTCTTTTGGCTGATTCAGAATATGTTTTTGCTTGTATTCAAAAGGGTTAATGAGATGCAGCAAAAGTTGCAGACTTAGATGGACTAATTATCTCAGACCAGGAATCAAAAGAGGCAACTTCACTCCTCATGAAGAAGGGATGATTATTCACTTGCAAGCATTACTGGGTAACAAGTAATCCTCAAATCTTTTTCTTATTATCAGATTTCGAGATCATGTTCACTGTTTTATCTTTGTTTTGCTTTGAATACTATGCAATGATTTTGTTTGTTTTTGGTTACAGATGGGCAGCCATAGCATCGTATTTACCACAAAGAACAGATAATGACATAAAGAACTACTGGAACACCCATCTGAAGAAGAAGCTAAGGAAGTTTCAGTCAGCCATGGAGCCTCCTTCAATGGCGGGTGATGAGAAGAGCTTAGATTTCGCAGAGAGTGAGACTGGAGCTGGTTCAAGTAATCTTAGGCTAAACCAAACCTCCTCTTCATATGCTTCAAGCACGGAGAATATATCTCGTCTCCTTCAAGGTTGGATGAGATCGTCGCCCAAGATTAACAACAACAACAACAGCGACAGCATTGGGAGTTGTTCTGCTGCTGCAAACTGTGATTTGATCTCTCATGGAGATGATCAATTGGAATCGATTCTATCGTTTGAGGACATGAAGGATGTTGCATTAATGGAGAAATCTACTTCAAAGGCTACTTTTCAAGATTCTGGTGAAAAGATTATTAACCCAGAAAGGAAGCAAAAAGCTGATAACAACAACAATAATATTGATGATAATAATAATAATAACAGTAATCCTCCATTATCGTTTCTTGAGAAGTGGCTTTTGGATGAGAGTTCTTCTGCAGCTCAAGTCGAAGAAATTGATCAGATGATGGAATTGCCTTCAATTTTCTAAGATTTTCTTTTGTTACAATTTTTTTTTCCTTCTTTGTTCATCTCCCTTGCCTTCATATCATTTCAAGCTTTATTGGGGGTAAAAAGGGAAATAAAAAAAGTTTGGGTTATATCTCTAGGGTTTAAATCTTTCATTTTTGGGAATCTGAAAAAGTTTGGGATCTCTTAATCTTAACAAAATGTAATTAACCTTTGATGTTTCGTTATGAACTCTCTAGTTGATGGTTTTTTTTAATTTATTATTATAGATAAAGTATAAATACCAAATTGAGAATTATATATAGAGTAAAATACAAATCAATGTGATATGATGATTACTCGTAATTTTTAATTATGAGATCAAAGTTTAATCTCTATTCATGAGAACGTTTGTTTACATGTTTTACTAAATAAAATTCATCGATAATAAATTAACTTATTGAGACTAAAGACTTAAACATAAAAAATGTATTAAAAATTTGAATTTAAATATCCAAAAATCTAAAGCTTTGTTCATTGATATTAAGTTTTTAGTTCAGGTAAAATATTAAATTAAGTAATTAATTCTAAGAGATGTAGTTAATAATTTTGAAGTATTATTGTATTTTATAAAAGAGAAAACCCATCATCCAAAATATGGTCCCAATCGGAAAAGGAATAATGAACAAAATTGATCCATCTTATTTAAACATATCATCCATAAATACCATGAAATGTCAGGTTTTAGGTTTCCAATCAACTTGTTGAAATGTCAAGATTAAGATTATGAGAATATTTTGAAAAATAAATTATGAGAATTTTAATATTTCAAAATTGAATTTTCTAGGTTGTATTCAAATTTATTCTGACCCAAATTTAAATATATTATGATTTTTAATTGTATTTTATTTTTGTACTGTTTAATTTTAATTATACTTATTTGATTGTATTTATAGTTACATGTGTAGTTATACTTGTAATCTTCATAAAAAATATCATCCATATATAAAGAGGTCTTAATAGTATATAATTTTTATAATTTTATCGAGTTAATATAATTTTACAATTGAATTTCAATTTAGTAAAAAAATTACCAAAAGCCTTTTATTTTTATGAAGTAATAGATATTAAATTGAAGATAATTTTATATTTTTATATAAAACCTAAAATATATGGGTCAACATTCTGGCTATTGTTAAGAGAGTTTTTAAACTCTATAAGTAAATATTTAGTACATGACATTGACACGTGCCTGTTTTAATTTTTCTTTTCTTAGGACACATGATAGCATTTCAACCTCTAAAATCTCCACCAACAATTAACTAAATAATTTCTCAAAATATATTTATAGGACTCAAACTTCAAATATTATGATTCTTAATAACTCAAGTATTACCATTTCAACTAAAACCATATTTAATTATTATATCAATTTCACTCATGTCGTGCAATATATATATATACACGTAGGTATGTATGTATGAATGATAAATGGGATTGGTATCACGAAAGTCTTGCATAAAAATAAGTCAAAATGATATCGTTTTAGGGAAATGATAATGAGAGGAACCTTGTGATTTTATTCACCTTTTTCGGTGTGAGAACCTCTACTTCACTGCTACCATTATCATACCCAAGTGTGGGAAATAGAAAAAGAAAATACGGTTGTCTAAAAAATTCAAATATAAACTTATTAGATTGTCTTAAATTAATAAAATTATTTTGTGGCTTTCAAGAGAAACAATTTTTTAGGATAAGGAAAAAAATTTATCAATATAAAAATTCTAAAATAATAAAAATAAATAAATTAAGTTCCGAATCTGGAAAGGGAAGAGTTTACCTTGGCCTGCGGCTTCTAGGAGGACATTCACAGATTCCTCACCAGTCCACCACCTATCGAAATCAACCACAAGTCGTGCGGTCCCCCCTTTATAATAATATTTAACTTTCAATAAATCCTTTTAAGGAAAAAGAAATGCTAATATTAATTTTATGGGTTTAAAATGATAAAAAGAAAAAAAAAATTTAATGCAAGAGTAGCAGTAGCAGGAACAGTTGGATATTAAATAACGATAGTAATAGTGAAAAGTGATCGTCGTTATTTTGCTATGCTGTAATTTCGATTTTTCACGTGCTACGCTACTAAAATACATTCACGATGCTGCAGATAAAAATGGTTTTTTTTTCTAGTTTGTCTTTAAATTTGTTTAAAATATTAACTAATACTTAATTTTTATATTTAATTGATGTTTGAATTTATATTCCGTTATTTAGATAGATATTTTATACTAAACTCATTAGTTTGTATTGACATAGCATTGATGGATGCAAATATAAATTTAAAATTAATTTTTTAAGAAATATAAATTAATTTTAAATATATAGTTTATTTTACAAGTTTAAATAGCAGTTAAGTACTTTTTGAAAAACTGAAACTGAAATAATCAAGTTTTTTGGACTAATTCAAAAGACAATTTACATGTTAACACTTAAAAATTATCGGAATAATGCGTGAGACAAAAAAATTTAAGTACAAACTAGATACTTTTAAACAAATTTAGAGATAAATTATATATTAATCCTTTTTAAATTACATTTAAGTGAGTCTTAATACAATTGATAAAAGCTAAGGTATTTATCTTAAATACTTGAGTTTAAAACCCATCATCCATAATTATTTGTTTGCGTTTCAGAGTTCTACCTTATCCTATTGCCATGTGTGAGGATCCACTAGACTCAAAATATTGGGTATATATTCATATTAAATATATTTTCAATTACTCGTATGTTATTCAGATATTTTATTTTCAAAGCATTTTCTCCCTCATTTGTTAGATATATAACCACATAAATATGAAAGTATGATCAAAAGGATTATGATCAAAAGGATTAAGAAATATTGGGTATATATTCATATTAAATATATTTTCATGTACCAAAATTGGTCAAACACATTATTATTTAATAAAAGTATTTTAATTTTATTTAATTATAAAATACATAAACCATTAAATAAAATTAGTATAATAATGCAATTTGTATTAAGAAATTTATTTGGTGTTAAAAAACTCTAGAAGAAAAAATAAGACAACACCATAAGTCATTAGGTAATATTTTTAAAAATAAGGTATAAATATAAATTTAGTCCTTTAATGTTTACTTATTTTTCATTTTGATTCTTATTCTTTTTTGAGTTATTTTGACCCTTAACATTTAAATTTTAGTTAAATTGTTTGCTTTTCTTATGAAAAAATTGACTGAACTGTTAAAATTTTAATAGCATTGACGTGGCAGTTCTTATGACATTTTACGTATACTTTACTGCTAATGTGGATAAATTTTCTAAAAGTTTATATGATTATTTTTTACAGGGACTATCAAATGAGGAAGTCCACCGAAAAATAGGGGAAGAAACAGAAGATTATTAGGGCTATATAGTACGAGGAATACCATGAGGGACTACCAAGGGTGAAAACCGCCAAGAGATACTTGAGTAGGAAATAGCATGTTGGGAACTATCTAATAATTAGAGCATATTAAAAGTGTGGGCTACGGTGAGTAAGTGCTTTGGGGTTACGTTGTGGGTGCGAGTCTGTTGGAAAGAAAGGGGTGTTTGTTCAATCAATCAAGTATTATATTCAGGTCTGCGAAAGATGATATTTGTAATAATCCATATTTAGTGGTGTCGAAAATAATAATTTCGGGACCATAATTTTAACGTGTGAACCTACAAAATATTATTTATTTAATATTTACAAAATTATTTAGGTGTTGTATTTAGGTTTGGTTCAATAATTTTGACGCTTAGTTAATTAATTAAGGAAAAAATTAAATCATAAAAGCTATAAAAGTTAATTGATATTTATTTGCATGCGCTAAATGTTTATAAAACAAGTTTGAATGCTTTTAAATGGCAATTAGACATATTTTAAATAGCATGGACGGTTGTGGCTTTGAAATAAGTGAAATTATTGAATTTTTATGTTTTAATTAATTAAATTAGTAATAAAATATGTTTTAACTAAAAGGAAAAGAAAGAAAACAAAATTTACTTGTCATTTTCAACCTCAAAATCGAGTTTAAAGAGAAGAATAATCTCTAACTCTCATCCGAGTTTGAAGAGAAGCACACACCTAGCGTCTCACAACTCGATAGATTTTTGATGTTTTGAATTTAGTTATTTGTGGCATGTACATAGGATGATTTGGCTTGTTAAGTGAAAATATATGTTTTGGTATGTTTATATTTGTATATAAGTTGTTAAGTGAAAATATATGTTTTGGTATGTTTATATTTGTATATAAGTTGATGGAGTAATTTGGTATGTGATATTGGCTTGATGTCAAATTTGGTACTTTGAAGGTTAAAGGAAATGACAAAGGTTTGAATGGTATTATGCATTTGAAATAGGCTGTGATATGAAATGGTTAAAAGCTTTGATATTATTTGTATTTTATTTGAGTTTAATAAATTGTTGGTGTCAATGAGGGCATATTAATTTTATGTTTACATGATTATGTGAATTGGTGTTTTGGCTTTGAAATATGTATGTTTTGGTGTAGGATTGAATGACACAAATTGGCATTATAAGTCATTTTGCTTGAATGGTATGAAACTTTCTTAAAAAGGGTCATTTTTTTTTTTACACACGAGCTGCCACACAGCCGTGTGCCATACATGGGTGGTTGACTCGACCATGTGTTCAACACGTTCATTTTTGTTTTTAGTTCACATGGCTTGATGACACAGCCATGTGACCCTGGATTACACGGCAATAGTCTGTTACATAGTTTGGGGACACGACTATTTGATATTGCACCACACGGCCTGATCATACGGTCGTGTGACCCCCTATTTTACCTTTTTACCTACTTTTTGTAAATGTTTCAAAATGGTCCTAATTTGGTTTCGAGTCGATTTAAGGTCTGCCATAAGCTCAATTGAGACTCGATTTTATTTGTAATGCATGTTTAACATAGAATGTAACGCCCCAAACCCGGCCTGGACGTTATGGCCGAATCTGGTGATGTCACATGATAGTGCTTTAGAAACTGTAACTACGTTAAAACCATTTTAGATATCCTAGGCTATCGTAAAAAACATGTTGTTTGTTCGTTCATTATCCCTTTTCAAAACATTTATATGTTTCGGAAGCTTTTAAAATGATTTGCAAAGTCGTACGTATTTTAATAAAATATTTGTTTATTTTGAAAACTCACGTCTTATCCTACTGCTAACAATTTATAAAATAAAAATCCCAAATTTTAATAAAAAATTGGTAAAGGCCTTATTACATGAAATTTACCCAAATATAACCAAATCATAATTAGAAATAAACCATAAAACAAAATATCTAGAACCGTGGTCACCGCCGAGTCCTACTGAGCAGTTAAGCGAAAAGGGTGAGTTTTACAAACTCGGTGTGTACTCCCACGTAAAACATACACACAGTAATATCGGATGGGGATTATGTGACATCCGGATTTGGGGTTATGCATTTAGTGCATAATTCAAGTGATGATGGGTTTGGAGTGCGTTTGGATATGTTTGGGAGGTTTTGAGAACCTAGGGATGTAGGAGGAAGTCTTGGAAAAATAATTGGATTTTAAGTTAAAAAGGGGAGCTAAGCTGAAGAGGCTTTAAGAAAAGTTTTGGGGAGTTTAGGACACAAGTAGTCATGTGGTGAATTGGCAAGGGACGCCACCTAGGAGCAGGGGAGCTTGCGTCAGGAGGGAGGAGCATTGTGGGTTTTTCTTTTGCGTCAAGAAGGGAAGTTGGGCTAGGGAGGCCTTAAGGAAAATTTTAGGCATTTTGGACAAGAACTGGGCTTGGTAAAGTGGCTGCAAGGCGCCACTTAAGGGCTTGGAAATGACGCCATGTGCAGTGGGCAAGGGCCTTGGTTCGAGTCTTGTTGGCAGTAGGGAGGCGTGTTTTATTTTTGCTTTTGGCGTTAAGACAGGAAGCTAGGTGAAGGAGGTCTTAAAAGGAATTGTGGGGAGTTTATATCACAAAAAGAGCCTTGGCAAAGTGGCTTGGGGAGTTACCTGAGAAGCAGGGCAGCTTGCGTCCAAGGGCTCCAGCAGGTCTCATGTTCGAGCCTTGTTGGCAGCATTAGGTGGTTTTTATTTTTGCTTGTGGCGTCAAGAGAGAAGGGGAGTGTTGGACGGCTTTGGACTTTTAATTAGGTAAGGATAAGCTTGGTTTTTTTATTTTAAGTTTTAGCTAGAAGAGTGGGATAAGTATGGTTTTATTTTATTTATTTGAAATGGGAAGATAAAGGATATGGTGATGGATTATTTTATTTTATTTGATAAGAGATAAATGAGGGATGTTTTTATTATTATTTTTAAATGTAGTGATAAAGGAGGGAAAAGTGGGATTTTATAAAGAGTTGAGGTAGTAGCCGAATTTGGGTCTCATTGGGTTGATAATTTTTGGTCATTTAGGGGGGATTAAGTGCTGAATTTTCTTTGGGGAGTGATCATCTTTTTGGCCAAAATTCTCCTACCTTCTTCTTTCATCTTTATTTTCTTTCAACCCCAATTTTACATCTTTTCTTGAATGGCCGAATGACCCTTTATCATTTAAAACCTTAGCCGAATATTTCATCCACATGTGAGGAGCCATAGCCGAAACTTGGATTACCTTGATCTAGTTTAATGTTGGTCGAATTCTTTAATCATTAAACGCCTCCACTTGTGCGTTTTACTCTTCATCCTTGAAGTGCCGAAACACCATTGTTATTCTCAAAAGCCAAATTCCTAAGGAGGGGCTGTCGACTACTCCTTCCTAATTTTTCCAACGTGTGTGGTGGTAAGTAATCTCCACTTTAAGTATCGGTTTGGGTTCTTATTCTCTTAGTATGCCGAATCAAGTGAGTGAGGCCTTGGTTTTAGTCATGGCCGAATGTTCATAGTGTCCTTATAAGTGTTTCTATGTGTAGCCAACGTTAAGGAGCATCAAAGGAGTTTCGTGGATTCGATTCATCAAGGGATTTCGACAACTTCATAGATCAGTGGTGATTTGGGATTTAGTTAAGCAAGGTAAGTGATTTAAGACTTTCGGCCATGGGACATATTATGGGTTTAAGTGGTGACCGATTGTGTATTATGGTTTTTAGGGGCTAATCGACAAAGGTAACAGAGGCTTCGAAATTCTAGATCGTTTCGGTAAGGATACTTAGTAAGTTTAGATCTACTCCGTATTCCTTCAATAGCTGAAGGCTAACTATTTGTAGGTACCAGTGGGTGGCCGATTGCATAGGGAACTCAGAGTGTGATTCGAGATTTGGTAGGAGACCAAATTGACATTTAGGGAGAAGGAAGAACCACATTTTGAGATCGTGTTAGATTCGAGTAGTTCGGGATTTCGCCAATAGGCAGGTGTGTAGTTAGCCTACCATTTTTCGGGTTTAAGCTAGTAATGTGATATTGTGTATGTGTTATAAATGTGCTATCTAGTGCAGTGGAAATTGTGATATGGATACCTCATGGGGTATGTCGGCAATCCAAAGAAGTTCTAAATCGAATGTGATGTGGTTATTAATGTGAATATGTGATAATATGCTAAATAACATGTACATGTGTTATCATCATGGCATTATTTTATGTTGCATGTGCATGGGTGGGATATGATTATGAAAGAAGGACAGGGTGTACTTCGAGTACGTGGTTTGATGAATGGTTCTGTGCCTCATCGTGATTGATATAGGCTATGTGCTATATCGTGGTTATTGATGGCCTTGTGCTCATCGTGGTTTTGATGATAGCTTCGGCTACATCGTGGATTGACGTTGACTAAGGTCGCGTTGTGGATTATTTGTGATTAAGTTTGTGTGGACGGCATTTGTTGCCTTATTGGAGTAAAAGGGAGGGTGATTTAATAATCCCCGGTGTGTGGTAGGTCGGATACGGGGTGAGTAGAGGATGGACCCTAGGTGGGTTGGGCTTCATAATTGCATAATTTTGTATGTGAATACATATGAAAATGGGCCAAGCCCAATATGTGATATGAATAAATGTGCAAATGGGCCAAGCCCAATATGATATGTGGATTAATGTGAAAGTGGGCCAAGCCCAAGATGTGGTGTGGATTAATGTGGTAATGGGCCAAGCCAAGATATGGAAATATGTGGTTAATTACACTATTATATGGATGTGATATGGATATAGGTCAAGCCCAATAAGTGAAAGCATGTGAATAAGTTGCATTAATATCATTATATGGGTTAATACATGGTTTGACATGCGGTGGAATTCAAGAGAATAATTACACATCGAGTCCTGTTAGACTCACCCAATTTTATCAAACCTTACAGGTGATGTGCGATGCTCGGACCGGGTTGGAGTGGATACGAGGTGGCCCATGCGAAGAAGTTGATTTCTTATGTTTTATAATTTATGCTTTCATATTTTAAATATCCATTTGTTGTAATAAGGGCCTTGAAGTATTTGAATTTTATTATGTTCAAGTTAGTTTTATAATTAAGTTAATATTTTGTAAGTTTAATTTTTAAAGCTACTTATATCCCAAAAGTCATATTAAAGTTTTGAATCAGGAAGTTTTATAACAACTTAACTTTTACTTAGAATGTTTTAAATTTCAAAAAGTTTTATTAATGCACAAATTCTTAACGATTTTTTTCGTTAAGTAAGAATATTTGCAAAAGTTTTCCGTGATGGCATTTGATTCGATCGATCGAATGGGCCGGGTTCGGGTGTTCTGATTTGGTATCAGAGCCCGGTTCAAAAATTAACTTTGAGGTTTTGGGCCCGAAAATAGTTTTCAAAAATGGGCTTTTTAGAAATATGGACTTTTAAGAAAATTTTCAGGTTATTCTGGCATGGCACCTGTATCTCCGGCCCGAAGTCCACCAGGTAAGTACTTCCAACTACTGAAGTGAATTGTGAATGTAAATTCTATAAGCATGAAGGGAACGTAGATTAGTGAACTAGGATCTGTTGAACCCTAGGGCTAGGGCACTCAAACACATGCATAAGACTTAAGGACAATCAAACAAACTTGTGTCTAAGTCACCGAGTTAAGGTGTGGCAACCATTGTGTGCATGTCTAGGAGTGGATTCGGTAAGAGCTTGGTACTTAAGCAGTCCTAGTGACTCACCTCCTCTTTACTCGAATCCTACCTGGTGCGTAGCTACGGTTCACCCTAACCAAGAGGACTTATTCACAGGCTAAACCGATAATTAAAACTCGAAAGGGACTAGCCATACTGTTTTATAAACACCTTAGTTTTTTTTAAAATCCTTAAATTACCCCTTCGATTTGTAACAAAATCTATTTTGAAAATTTCTCGAAAAAAATTTTCGATTTGCCAAATTACTAAAATACCCTTAGTTTTTTTAAGATTTTCAAAAATACCCTCGACTTTTGCTAAAATGTTTCTACTTTACAAAATACCAAAAACTTCTGTTTTACAAATATCAAGATACCCTGATTTGAAAAACTTACGAAAATGCCCCTGACTTTCAAAATTACCGAAATAACCCTAATTTCTGAAATTTTTGCAACACCTCTAATTTGGAAAAAAATTTTCAAGATAACCCCCGAGGTTTTGTAAATTCTGAAATACCTTTGATTTGTAAAATATTTTTGAATTAACCCCGATTTATTACCAAAATACCCTTGTAGGAAAAAATGATGAAATTACCCCTGGGTTGGGTATGGTCAAAATTGCCCATGGAAGTGTGATTGAATGTTAATGATGAATGAATGTGTCTCTATCGAGATGGATGAATGTGAATGTGAATGTGAATCTCTGAATTAGAATAGTAAACTTGAAACTAAGACTATGATTGATCGAAAGAACCACTATTAAACTCCTTTTCATAAAACTGTTCACGAATAAACAGTGGAACAAAGTACTAATGCATAAAACTTTCTAATCAGATTAAATCGCGACGTTAGTAATGAGTTCTAGTGGACGTGGTCGAGGTAGAATGATGATGTCGGAACCAAGAAGGTCCGCCATGGGATGAGAAAATGATGTCTTCGCCGCCAAAGAAGAGGCGCGGAGGATCAAGATCAGACTGGAGGAGATGACGCAGTATCGTTGGCTATGCTGCGAATGCTAGAGCGAGTCGCGGGAGCTAAGGTGGGCAATGGAACTCGAAAATCAGTGCAGGAAAGGCTTAAGTCAAACAGAGCCGAGATTTTTAGAGGAGTGTCAGGAGTAGCTCCGAACGTGGCGGAGTATTGGCTAGAAGCAGTTGAAAGGATTGTGGATGATTTGGATTTAACTGCTGAGGAAAAGCTTAAAGGTGCTGTCTCGTTGCTCCGAGATGAAGCTTATCGATGGTGGCTCACTGTCGGCAAGGTACCCCTGCAGATCGATTGGATTAGGGGTATTTTAAGGTTAAGTTTGAAGGAAAGTATGTGGGAGTAGTTATTTAGACTCGCAAAGGAAAGCGTTCCTGAACTTGGTACAAGGAAGTATGTCGGTAGCGGAGTATAAAGCAAAATTTGTACGGTTAAGTCAGTATGCTAAAGGAATCGTGGCCACTGATTACGAAAGGTGTGTCCGATTCAAAGATGGATTGCGGGATGAGCTGCGAGTGTTGATCGCTCCGCAGAGAGAACGAGGTTTTGCAATTCTAGTAGAGAAAGCTCGGATAGCTGAAGAAGTTAAGAAGACTGTGAGGCAAAATCGAGAAAAGAATAGGAACTGGAATAAGAGAAGTTTTGGATCGTCAGAATCATCTGAAGGTTTTCAGAAAAGGCCAAGGATTGAGAATTCTGTACGTGCACCTATACCAGTTGCTGAGAATCGAAGTCGATTATGTGCTCAATGTAGGAGAGATCATGTAGGAGAATGTTGGGGAAATAGTAAGGAATGTTTCCAGTGTAGATCTAAGGGTCATTTGGTTAAGAAATGTCCTCAAGTGATGGATAGGGCTCAGGGCCAAGGATGTGAAACACCAAGCAGAGGTGCTGAAGGTTCGGATGCAAGGCAACCAAGGTTGGCTTAGGCAATCAGTCATAGCAAGGAGGAAGTTGGACCAGATAGGATCGGGTATGTTCCCTAATCCTGGAATTTCTTTATTACTTTGGTTGTTATAAAGTTAGTTCGTTCTTGTATTGCTAGTGAAGTGCCTGAAACCTTGGATGTGAACTTAGAGACTATGCCTAGGAAGTGTGATAGTACTATTAAGATTAGAGTGCGCAACGGAAGCGTGGTGTGGTGAGTAGGAGCGCATGTAGTCAAGTAATTTCGAGGACGAAATTATTTTTAAGGAGGGTAGAACTGTAACATCCCAGATTGGGGTTATGCATTTAGTGCATAATTCAAGTGACAGTAGGCTTGGAGTGTGTTTGGATATGTTTGGGAGGTTTTGAGAACCTAGGGATGTAGGAGAAAGTCTTGGAAAAATAATTGGATTTTAAGTTAAAAAGGGGAGCTAAGCTGAAGAGGCCTTAAGAAAAGTTTTGGGGAGTTTAGGACACAAGTAGTCATGTGGTGAATTGGCAAGGACGCCACCTAGGAGCGAGGAGCTTGCGTCGGGAGGAGGAGGTTCGAGTTGCGAAATTGCATTGTGGGTTTTTCTTTTGCGTCAAGAAGGGAAGATGGGCTAGGGAGGCCTTAAGGGAAAATTTTAGGCATTTTTGGACAAGAAATGGGGCTTGGTAAAGTGGCTACAAGGCGCCACTTAAGGGCCTGGAAATGACGCCATGTATAGTGGGCAAGGGCCTTGGTTCGAGTCTTGTTGGCAGCAGGGAGGCGTGTTTTATTTTTGCTTTTGGTGTTAAGATAGGAAGCTAGGTGAAGGAGGTCTTAAAAGGAATTGTGGAGAGTTTATGTCACAAAAAGCGCCTTGGCAAAGTGGCTTGGGGCGTTACGAGGAGCGGTGGTAGCTTAGCCCAAGGCTCCAAAGAGTCTCATGTTCGAGCCTTGTTGGCGAGATTAGGTGGTTTTATTTTTGCTTGTATGCCAAGAGAGAAGGGAGTGTTGACTGCTTTGGACTTTTAATTAGGTAAGGATAAGCTTGGTTTTTATTTTAAATTTTAGTTAGAAGAGTAGAATAAGTATGGTTTTATTTTATTTATTTTAAATGGGAAGATAAGGGATATGGTGATGGATTATTTTATTTTATTTGATAAGAGATAAATGAGGGATGTTTTATTATTATTTTTAAATGTAGTGATAAAGGAGGAAAATGGGATTTTATAAAGAGTTGAGGTAGTAGCCTAATTTGGGTCTCCTTGGGTTGATAATTTTTGGTCATTTAAGGGGGGATTAAGTGCTGAATTTTCTTTGGGGAGTGATCATCTTTTTGGCCAAAATTCTCCTACCTTCTTCTCTTCATCTTTATTTTCTTTCAACCCCAATTTTACATCTTTGCTTGAATGGCTGAATGACCCTTTATCATTTAAAACCTTAGCCGAATATTTCATCCACATGTGAGGAGCCATAGCCGAAACTTGGATTACCTTGATCTAGTTTAATGTTGGCCTAATTCTTTAATCATTAAACCCCTCCACTTGTGCGTTTTTCTCTTTATCCTTGAAGTGCCGAAACACCATTGTTATTCTCAAAAGCAAAATTCCTAAGGAGGGGCTGTCGACTACTCCTTCCTGATCTTTCCAACGTGTGTGGTGGTAAGTAATCTCCACTTTAAGTATCAGTTTGGGTTCTTATTCTCTTAGTATGCCGAATCAAGTGAGTGAGGCCTTGGTTTTAGTCATGGCGGAATGTTCATAGTGTCCTTATAAGTGTTTCTATGTGTAGCCAACGTTAAGGAGCATCAAAGGAGTTTCGTGGATTCGATTCATCAAGGGATTTCGACAACTTCATAGATCAGTGGTGATTCGGGATTTAGTTAAGCAAGGTAAGTGATTTAGGACTTTCGGCCATGGGCCATATTATGGGTTTAAGTGGTGACCGATTGTGTATTATGGTTTTTAGGAGCTAATCGACAGAGGTAACAGAGGCTTCGGGTTTCTAGATCGTTTCGGTAAGGATACTTAGTAAGTTTATACTTAGTAAGTTTAGATCTACTCCGTATTCGTTTAATAGTTGAAGGATAACTATTTGGAGGTACCAGTGGGTAGCCGATTGCATAGGGAACTCAGAGTGTGATTCGGGATTTTGTAGGAGACCAAATCGACATTTAGGGAGAAGGAAGAACCACGTTTCGAGATCGTGTTAGATTCGAGTAGTTCGGGATTTCGCCAATAGGCAGGTGTGTAGTTAGCCTACCATTTTTCGGGTTTAAGCTAGGAATGTGATATTGTGTATGTGTTATAAATGTGCTATCTAGTGCAGTGGAAATTGTGATATGGATACCCTTATGGGGTATGTCGGCAATTCGGTAAGTTCTAAATCTGAATGTGATGTGGTTATTAATGTGAATATGTGATAATATGCTAAATAAGATGTACATACATTATCATCATGGCATTATTTTATGTTGCATGTGCATGAATGGTATATGATTATGAAAGAAGGACAGGGTGTACTTCGAGTACGTGGTTTGATGAATGGCTCTGTGCCTCATCGTGATTGATATAGGCTATGTGCCATATCGTGGTTATTGATGGCCTTGTGCTCATCGTGGTTTTGATGATAGCTTCGGCTACATCGTGGATTGACGTCGACTAAGGTCGCGTTGTGGATTATTTGCGATTAAGTTCGTGTGGACGGCATTTGTTGCCTTATTGGAGTAAAAAGGGGAGGATGATTTAATAATCCCCTGGTGTATGGTAGGCTGGATACGGGGGTGTGTAGAGGATGGACCCTAGGCTGGGTTGGGCTTCATAATTGCATAATTTGTATGTGAATACATATGAAAATGGGCCAAGCCCAATATGTGATATGAATAATGTGCAAATGGGCCAAGCCCAATATGATATGTGGATTAATGTGAAAGTGGGCCAAGCCCAAGTATGTGGTGTGGATTAATGTGGTAATGGGCCAAGCCCAAGATATGGAAATATGTGGTTAATTACACTATTATATGGATGTGATATGGATATGGGTCAAGCCCAATAAGTGAAAGCATGTGAATAAGTTGCATTAATATCATTATATGGGTTAATACATGGTTTGAGATGCGGGTGAAATTCAAGAGAATAATTACACACCGAGTCCGTTAGACTCACCCAATTTTATCAAACCTTACGGTGATGTGCGATGCTCGGACCGGGTTGGAGTGGATACGAGGTGGCCCATGTGAAGAAGTTGATTTCCTTATGTTTTATAATTTATGCTTTCAGATTTTAAATATCCATTTGTTGTAATAAGGGCCTTGAAGTATTTGAATTTTGTTATGTTCAAGTTAGTTTTATAATTAAGTTAATATTTTGTAAGTTTAATTTTAAAAGCTACTTATATTCCAAAAGTCATATTAAAGTTTTGAATCCTAAGTTTTATGACAACTTAACTTTTACTTAGAATGTTTTAAATTTTGAAAAGTTTTATTAAAGGCGACAAATTCTTAACGGTTTTTTTCCTTTAAGTAAGAATATTTGCAAAAGTTTTCCGCAATGGCATTTTAGATTGATGTCGATCGAATGGGCCGGGTTCGGGGGTGTTACAGATTACTGAATAGATTAAATAGAAAAGGGTGAGTTTTCAAACTCGGTGTGTACTCCCTACGAGAAAACATACACAAGAATATCGATAGCGAGACATAATTCCACATTCGGGTTTGAGCCCATTACGTAAAGCGGTGTGGACCTTAGCCCACTCAGATCTGAGTCGACATATCACGGGCCTTAGCCCATTTCGCATGAATATGCTGAAAAAGAGTCCTACCCACCAGCCTCTACACACCAACTCGTCTAACCCTACAAACCATGTGGGGATAAAATCAACCCACCCAAATTTACACACCATGTTAAAAGAATGCGGTACATAATCGAAAATTCTGACTAAGTCGCCGGATAACAAGCTTAAGAGCCTTTCAAATACTTCATCTAATCATAATCAACCCACCCCGATGCAATGCAACCTATAAGAATAACATGCTATTATGCAATTAAAACTCATATATTCAGATCGGTATACATGCTTAGTACAGAAATCAAACAGACAAATCACTCATTTAGGGGTCTAAGTATTGCTTACCGACCCTACGGTAGGTCCACAGTCAACTTGGGAGACTCGTGAAGCCTTACAGAGTTTTTCAAAAAAATGGGCTCACATGCCCATGTGGCTCGCCTGTGTGGGTCCACACGTCCGTGTGGCCCACACAACCCAAATTGGCCTTGGTCGTGTGGATCACACGGCCTGGCCCAGAATCCCACACGCCCGTGTGGCTCACACGACCCAATTGGTCGAGCCCGTGTGTAGCATACGATTTGCCCAACTATCACACGGTTGTGTCACTCGTGCACGGCTTGGCTCGTCGATCACACGGCCGTGTGGTGACTACAGTCTTGTACACGGCCTACCACACGGGTGACCACAAGTCCGTGTGCGTCGATAGTAAGGTTTTCAACTTCTGTCGAAACCTCATTTTTTGTGTTTTCAGGTACACACCTGTATTATTTTTGATGCGCTAGTACTCCTAAGCCCTCCAAAGCCTACAAATCAGTATTCAAAGCCTCGATTTAGCAATTTAGAGATTAAAACTAACGAATTCGCCATTAAGGAATTACCCAACTCGACTTACCGCTAACTAATTACTTACTTCTTCAAGTCAAAACAACGCAACGTTGATTCCAGCCTTTCAAATAACTCCTACGTGCAACAAAAACCCTTTAAAAAAACTTAATCATTCAAAGGAGCGGCTAAGATTAATCCAACCCACAACTTACCGAACGCGCGTCTCAAATCCGAATAACAGAAACAATTGGAGAAAAAGAACCAGAATGTGAGGGGAAAGTAATAGAATTTCGACAGCAAAAGAGGTAATGGAAGGGAATTCAACAGCAACTAGAGAGGAAGAAGAAAAGAAGAGGCTAGCCAAATTTTTCAAAAAGAGAGGCAGTGTAGAACAGAAACTATTACCCTCAAACTTTTCCTCTTAATTCTCTCCCTACTATCAGACTTTTAGTCTAACACAAACACTTTGGATGTGATAGACAAAAATAATTCTCACGCTGGGATTCGAACATAGGACCACCAACAATTCAACACTCCACTTAACCACCAAACCAGCAGGCCCATTCTGTTAATTACCTACACACTTTAACTTATAAACCTATTAACCAGAGTTTGGGCTTTATTCATAAAAATACCAAAATTTGTCCAAGTCAAGGCTTGAACTTGAGACCTCACACACACACCCAGAACACTTAACCACTGAAGCAGATACATAATTGTGTCAACTTTTACAAAAGCCAAAATAAAAAAAAAATGGGCGTTACATAGAATTAACTTGTATATATTGATTTAATGAATATTATTGAATAAATTGCATATGAATGTTCTGATTTACTATTGTAACATCTTGATGTGTCTTTAACTAACTATGATCACAATAAAGGCAAGCGCACCTATCCCTTAATAGTATAGTTATGATAAGACCGAAAATATCGTATCCACAAGGACCAAGAGTACTAGTACTTATTATCTTTTTATTATCTAGCCTAAAATTTGGAGTGATTTCTTTTAAACTAAAATTAATTAGAAGCACGACAGAGAACGAATTGGGAAAATACTTTTAGACAACTTTATAAGAGAGGCAATACCCAAGGAAGAATCCACCTAGACTTCACTTATTACTTCTGATTCATACGATTTATTCACTTGACTTAATCCGTAGAAATCCCTACTTTATGTTAATATTTTTTTCAAGACTAAAAACAACTAACTCTAGGTTGATTAATTGAAATCTCTTTCTAATTAAAACCTCTATTGTCGCATTAACTCGATCTATAGATTCCCTTATTAGATTTGACTCTAATCTTACAGATTTATGTCGCCCTATTTCTAAGGTTGTAATCAACTTCGCTTAATTATGTTGATCTACTCTTAAACAGGGACTTTTGCTCCTCTGAATAAGCACATTCAACTTGAATCAATTGCCTGAATTATCAAAACAAGAATAAGAACTCACAATTAAGAATAAGAACATGTATTTATCTTATAAATCAAATAATAATAAGATCCGTCTTAGGTTTCATCCCCTTAGGTATTTAAGGGATTTAGTTCATACTGATAGAGGGAAACATCTTAAAATAAGGAAAACTACAAAACATAAGAAAACCCAAAAACTTCAAGAGAAATTAATAAGAGATCTCTAGCCTTGATGGAGATCCTTCTTCCGAGCTACTCCCAATGGCTGTCTTCGAGTATTTTCTGCTTTCTACTCAATGTCCTCTTTTAGCTCACCCCCTAGGGTGTTTATATAGGCTCTAGAATGCCTTTCTTGGCCCACAAGTAGCCTATTCCGAATAGAATTAAACTTTGGTACGATAGGGACACGCCCATGTTTGAATTCTTAGACCGTGCTCGTTTCTGCTCACCACACATGGCTGTGTGGTCTACCCGCGTACATTGATCTAGGCCGTGTTCGATTCTGCTCATAACACACGGCCGTGTTTGATAGTCTAGGCCGTGTTGATTTCTAAAGTTGGCCCATTTTGCCCTTTTGGCCCGTTTCTCGTTCTTTTCGACTCCCTAGGCTCTCCTAAATGTAAAACATGAAATTAAGGGATTAGGAGCATAGAATTCATCAGATCTAATGAAAATTCATCCAAAAATAAGCCAAGCATGGGGCCAAAATATGTATAAATTATGGTTTATCACATCTTGTAGCTCAAGTCTAGCGATTGGACCAGTTATGGGGTGTTACATTATTAAAAAAGACCGTATTTAAGAAAGGGATCAAGGTTAGGATCTGCAGTTATGTCGAGATCTAGGTTGAAACGCCAATAGTTGTTGCCAAATTGTATTGACGGATATGAGTATCAGTGATGAGTCATATCATGAAAGGTATAATGAAAGCTTGGAATAATGATAAACAAGATTAAAACCCATAAGAAAATAATGTTGATAGAACATAGTTATAGCTTGACCAATGGTTACGTCCGTCGACAGTTAACTCATAGAAAATAAGGCATTTGCTACACCAGCGAATTTCACAAGTTCTCCTACCAAATTCAGGGAGTTTTAACTTTTTACATAAAAACATCATTTTCCTTAATATTCAGAAGTCTACTATGAATACCAATGTACATGACCTCACTATGTTCTTCTAAACTTATAGAATTTACTACTTATATACAAGATAGATGAAGACTCGAGAATCGAGTGGAAGGATCAAGCTAGACACCGCTAGATTTGAGTGTTGGTGTTGTAGCTGTTTTATGTATGTAGAGGGGCACCCTTAGAGGCCACGCCTCGGGGGCTAATATAGTGTAGCAATAGTAAAGGCTTTAGTTGGAATTTGTAAAACATTACTTGTGTTAATAATGGCGATTAACTGTAAAAGTTTGGTACTGAGAATAATTGAATCTAATTGCAAACTTCTAGTGTATGAAATCAGTCGTTAACCATAGAATTGATTATAGGATGATTGTTAACTATGATATATACATATGTGTATACATAATTAAATTTGTGAGTAACAGGTTAGCGGTATGATAGGTTATCCAAGTTATTTATGACAATTGATATCTGGATGCGGCGATCGAGTCGGGTATAGGGTGTTACACAACAAACAAGAAAAGTGAAGAAATTGAAAAGATTGAATGAACAAATTCCACGTGGAAAACACCTTCTAAGAGGATAAAAACTACGGGCAAAGATAATTTCACTAAATCGACAAAAACAAATAGCACAAATATGGAGATAAAAACTAAACTCCGAAACCCAAAAATAAGAACTCTCAAAACTTAAACACAAAATTCCTTGAAATCTTGTAAAAGCTAATACTTAAATGTGTTATGGATTAATCTTTCTAGGGTAGAAAAGGGCCTATTTATTGGCTAAACTCGTAGGTCAAATAATCTTAAAATAATCTACACTAATTAGAATTCGACTAGGACAAATAATCAAAACTTGGTGGAAGAAGAAAACTAATAAAATTGCATGACATCACGTCACAACGTCCCCTATCATGTCGTTACAACGTCATTTTGCTTCTCCAATGTTTCGTTGTCACGACGTCGCTCTCTATTTGTGTCTTAATTTGATCGAAATATGAAGCGTACTCTACCGTTTTTACCTCATATCGATTTAATTTTACTTTATAATTGCTCAAATATATATTTATAGTTATGATTTTTATTATACTTGAATTCATAAACTTTTTAAAAAAGAATTAAATAATTTATTTTTAATTAATAATAAATACTAAGGGAGGTGAAGCTGTCTCTCAACTTAAATTGCTTAGCTGACAGGGAACATATATAGTATCTGATAATACTCTAGAATGACATATTTTTATGTATTAATTACACTTTTATTTTGAGTATGATCTTACTAATTTGAGCTATTTATGGTTTTTTATCTTGTAGGGACTAAATCGAAGGCAAAAGGAAATTTGGGGGCTAAAAGCATGAATTTAAAGATGAAATGGGTCAATATGTGAAGTAGGAGAGAAGTGGTGCCAGAAATGCAAAGTATGGAAGACTTGGAGGACAAAAGTGCAAAGAAGAGATTTTTATAAACTCAAGACTATTTAATTTTTAATTATATTAGGATAATTATTAAATATTATTATTTAGATTTAATTTTAGCATTTATCTTTAATTATCTTTATTTATTTGTATTTATATTTTAGAATTTAAGTAGAAATAGACTAGGTTTCCTAGTACTATAAATAGGGGATGGAGTGACACAAATTTCACTCATCTTTTTCTGAAAACACTCTCTCCCCCATAAAATTTAGCCTTTTATTCTTTCCATATTTTTCCTTATTTCTTTTTTCCAAAAAGCTTGAGCCACTAAATCTATCTAGCCGAAGGTTGTCAAAATTCCCAAAAAGGTTCATGAGGCTTAGAATCCGCGCTTAGCCTTCTCAATGAGTATTCATCGTTTCTCCGCATTACGGGGCTGACGCTTCCGTCCATGTCCCTTAGTAGGTGATCTTTTCAACTTGTGCAAGGAACGGCCGCTTTGTATGTTTTGGGAAGGTTGCACAGTTGGTTCGTTAGCTTACTACGTCAGAGGTTGGTGAGCCCAAGAGACAAAATGACGTGGTATTCGCCATTGAGAAGTGATGATCTAGCATAAGATGGTCCTACAAAAGCGATTGTTTGCTAGAGTTAGGTTCCTCTAAATCATAAGTCTAAAATATTGGAGCTGGTGGTCGTAGGCCTCTGCTTCCACTATAACTGGCTTATTCTGTTTGAGAAGGATCACCTAAAAGCCGATAATTGAACTCAAGGCGGATCGAGACAACCGGAGGCTGGAATCCCTCTATAAGAAACTTTTTCTCAACTCTATTTATCTCTACTATTTTAATTTTAATTTTCACAATTTCAAAACTTTTAATTCCATTTTTATTTTATTTTTTCCAGATCAAAACTTTTAATTTTATTTTTTTTCCAAGCATTTATATTCAAACGCCGCTAAAGATATATAGGCGCTTATTTGTAAAACGCCACTAAAAGTTTTCTTGGTACGAGCGCTTTTTTAAAACGCCGCAAATAATTTTAAAGTTTTTTGGGTATATATGATTGATGTTAAGGGTTTCATGGGTTAAGAGCTAGTGTTAATGGGTTTAAGGGTTAATTGGTTAAGGGTTAGGGGTTAGAGGTTTATGTTTTATGATTTAGGGTTTATGGGATAGAGGATGGGGTTTAGGGGATTTTGAGGAACAAGCATTTGTGCTATTTTAAATGTTTAGGGAAATCTGTGGTTTAAAGTTTAGGGTTTCATGGGTTAAGAGTTAGGGTTAATGGGTTTAAGGGTTAATGGTTAAGGGTTAGGGTTTGGGGTTTATGTTGTATGATTTAGGGTTTATGAGATATAGGTTAAGGGTTTAGGGTTTAGATTAATTAGTCTCTTTTAATTTATATATTAAATAATTTCTTATATAATTGTAAAAGAGATAATATTAATTTTAATATATTAAAATTATAGGATTTAATGTTTACTTGAGATTTGTTAAATGATGAAATTTTTAAAAATTCAAAAATAAAGAAAAAGTAAAATCCATGTAAATTGTCATATAAGTTGTTATGTTTAAAAACTTAAAAGTTTTAGTCATTATTTCCGTTTAAAAATATCAGTTCAACTTTATTTTTTAAAGTAATAATTTAATTTAAGTTATTTAAAAATTTGAGGTTGTTTTTTAAAATAATTATTTAATTTTAGGTTTGATTTTTGTCCATATTTCCAAAATTTTAAAAATAAAAAACTCTCCAAAAGTTTTGAAAGAAAAAAATTAAAAAAATATTAAAAATAAAAAAAATTAAAATTAGACAGTAGTGGCGCTTTTTTGAAAAAACGCCGCAAAAGTTTAAGCTATAGTGACGTTTTTGCTAAAAACTCCACAAAAACTTTCCATTTAAACAACACCGTTTCACCCCTCCCCTAAATCCCCAGTAAAGGTCAAATAAAATTATACTATTATTTTTATTATTTTATAGTCTTGAGTTCGGATAGGATATTTTTCATCAATTTAATGCAATCTTTTGATCCCTTCATACATTCAACGCCACTCACAATTGTATATTTACATTTCTTCGCTTCGATTTTCCGCTTATTTTTGTGCAAATTGTGCGAAATTTATAATTATTCGTTGGAGATTTAGGATCTATCAACAAATTTGTTCATCGCCTTAAAGAATTTACGCCTTCCTCAGATCTCCGTTGTCTTCAGTTTAGAGTTCTATTAATCGAAAAAATGCGAATTTGATTATTTTAATAAAACAACCTAAAAACTCTTTAGCCTCGTGCTTCTGCTTGGTATTGTTTTAAGTGGTTAATATATGTACACAGCATTGATGGTGCATGTCCTTGAACCTCACAACTTAATAGTAGTTGGAAACATTTAAATGCTAAATGTGTTTGTGGATAGGAGATGGTTAACTGTGATAAAAACTATTGTGATGCTACTTCTGCCCTTTGGAGCTAGTCATATGAGTATTTAACGGAGGCGGAGTCCTTCACTGATTAGCATTTTTTAACATTTTCTAGGAATTTTATTTGATTGAAACTTTTCCATGGGCTTAGCAAAAGCAGATGGAGGTTAATAAATGAACAAGATGTGACTGGCATTCTCTATTGTGTGGGAAGAATTTCCATGATCCGTTAGTCAAGGACTCAAGACTGTATAATTTGTTTGCGGCATGACTTAATTCCTTTACTTGTTTGCTTGGGTTATGGCAGTTATGTTGTTGGTCTTGGTTATAAGTTACTTCTTTTCCCCTGCTCTTTTCTTGTTTTCTTCGACCCTTTTTCTTGTATGTTATTTTTTTTCTTTAATTATTATTCCTCGAATGCATACAAATTAAGTTTGAATATATATATATATATATATATAGTCAAACAAACCGAAGCTTTTAAACCAAAAATCAAAAAGCTTTTGATTTTCAAAAATAAATTGTGTATGAAATTATAAATTTGCTCGATTTATATTAACCATAATTTTTAAATATGATTTATATATTTAAATTAAAATTTAAAATAATTTATATTAATTACTTAAAGAATATTTAAAATTTATATTTCATATATCATAATAATAAGAATAAATTATTGTTTTATTATATTATATCATAAATGCGGATTTGCTCGATTTCCTACATTTGGTTTGAAAGCAAGAAAAATTAAAAATGCGTTCTCTAGTTTTATTATCTTCTCCATGTGATGTGATCGTGTTTCCATAATGATTGATTGGAACAATTCAAATTTGGTGTTTTACTTTGATTTCAAAGATGACTTACATAGGAGCAGAATGATATGTTCACATCTTGTAAATTTGTCTTTTTCTTGGGCGGTGCTTTCTTGGGGAGTAATGTGGCCACTAATAGGTGGGCTCAAGGAGAGTGGTTCCTTCAACTTTACCAGCCAAGCAACTTTACCGTAAAGACATCAAGAATGGTTACAAGGTCCATGGAGCTTTCCTTAATTATATCTTGGCACCAATATTTGTACTCATTTCACACTAGTTTCCATATATCATGCGTGTTTTCATTTCTATTGCTTTAATCCTAGGCTATTTAGCTCTACAATTTTTGAAGATACTATTTTTGATTGCTAGAGGCATTCATATTTAGACTTTGGGATGATGGGAGATATCCTCGCCATTATTGTGTTGGACTTATTCAAGTGGTAAGAGTCGTTCTATTGGTAATTATACTAAAGTTGCTACTTTAAATATCATTGTAGTCATGGTGATCTCCTACAAGAACTAGGGCATAGGCTTGCATGAAGCTAAATAATATTTCAAACTGAATTTTATCTTTTCCTTAACTCTTGAGCGAGAAAACAATTTTATTTATTTATTTATTAAAGACGACTCAACTAGTGTTTGCATGTGAAAGTTTATAGTAGTATTTTATTGATGTCGATGTTGAAAAATTAATGGGATGAGTAAAGCAAGAGTTATTAACCGAGGCTCTTAGTAGTCTTTACACGGTTACTATTCCATGCATATGTCATAATCTTCCTTTTCATCTTTTATTCTTTAGCATGTTTTATTATTTTGTAATCCTCCTTTACATCTTTGCTACTTTTAACATGTTTGTTTTTTTCTGCATCTTGATCTTGTGTTTTGTGAATGCTTATGCTGAGATTTGATGGTTATTTCCATGAGCTTGTATTTGTGTTGATAAGTTCTTGCTTCTCTCACTTGTGCACTTTGTTAATCGTGACTCTCGGGATTGGCAAATTTCTTTCTTTCTTTGGGATTTATTCTCAAGGAGTTGATATACAATCTGTGGTCGATGCATTGCGGACATCTTTTGGGAAGGGTACACGACAATCTCAAGACTTCCGTGTTTTTGCTTATAGTCTCCTTACCTTGTTATTCAGACTGCTTCCGGCAAGTAGGTATAATAAGCACTTAAAATGCCACTGCTATAGATTTTGTAGTTCTACAAGTTTTCTATTGTTTTTATTATTATAATAAATAAAATGGTTCTCGATTTCTTTTCTTAAGTAAAATGATGAAACTTGACAAGTTGGGGAAATATTTGCATCAAAGATTGTTGTAAATTCATGGAACATATTACTTTGTTGTGTTGCATAATTACGACAAGTATCCATTTGCACCGCTTAACATGTGTATTTGGCTTCATGCCTTTAATGACTAGGGTTCATCTTGTGTCGATAGCAAGCAATATCGTAATGTGCATCCGAATCGCCCGAGGAGCCTCCTAAGTCTGAAGAAAAGGTTCGCATCCTTGGGATGGAAGTCATTCGATATGCATGCTGTTGTAAATGTTTTTGACAAAAAAAAATATTATTACTGTTTTATACTGATATATTCTGCTAATTTTGACTTATATGTAGTTTTACTGATTTAACTTTTGAGCAAGATTACTAGCGGAATGGTAAGGTTTATGATTTGCATATGTACATATATATATAAGCATTTGTTTGAATATGTACATATTCTTGCAGTTTCAAAGAACCGCTTCCTCAAAGCCTTGCGTGTTCATTCTTTCATTTTTATATATTTCTTAAACTTTTTCATTTTTCAAGAAAGACATTGCCGATTTACATTTATTCTCTTCACTATTTTAATTTATATTTTGGTCCAATTTCATCACTTTCTTGAGATGATAGTTTGAGTTATGTGTCACAATAAATTGAAAAAAGATATTGGTGTAGATAAAAAAGTTTAATCAACGCTTTATAATGCTAGATAAAATAATTCATTGAAAAAAATTAATATTTCGATTATTTTTTTAACATGTTTGATAATCTAAAATAAAAAAATAAATTAGACAAATTTTTCAACAAAAGTGAAGAAAATGATAAGTAAATAAGGAGTTACTTATCACTTAATGTGGAATTTTTAATATTATCTTTTAAATATTGTACCTTTAAATTTTTAAAATTACATTTATCAAACCATCTAATAATATTTTGCATTTTATTTTAAAAATATACCAAATAAATTTATAAATTAAATTCCATTTTTAACATCTATAATTTGAGATATTTCAAAAACAATATTTAATTCATAGAAGAAAACAGTTGCTTCATTGTCATTCCCGAGTTTAGAAATTGACATGTGCATGCGATTTGAATGTAAACTATAAGAGTTAAGGGTTCCATTTGGTTTGTTAACTTGTCCTCTTTGTTGAGTCCAAAGTTCATCTTTTGGATTTTAAGCTTATGTAATTGGATTTTAAGCTTATGTATGTTCAAACCTTTCTAGCATTTCATTGTAATACTACTTGATAAGTTGGATTCGCGTTTTTTCTCAGCAGAGCTCAACAACTTAAAGCCTCAAATCGGCTATATTCATTTGCAAAATATAGCGAAAAGTCGTTCTTTGCACGTTGAATCAAGCGGATGTGAGGTCGCACCTTTTCACGTTAAATTTTGTTGCTTATATATATGTACATATACAAATCATAAACCCGGATATTCTTGTTTTCTACTTCCAATTTTCTTGCTTTGTTTGCTAAAGCCTCACTGATATGGATAATTCTTTGTTCTTTGAACTTTTTTATTTTACTACACTATATCAATGGGGTTGTCCACAATTTGTAGTTGGGAACCAATCCCTTCGCTTCTGAGAGAGCAATTCCTCACATAAAGATCAAGTGTGAAGCTCCTAGGGAAAATGGAGAGCGAAAGAGCAATGGCATTGAAGAAGATGCTAAACCGATGAAGTGCGGAGAGACAACCTGATGTGGTAGATGATCGCCGAGCAAATCTAGGTTTCCTTTTGTATTTTGTTTTTTTTGGTCATTTATTGTAGGAAAAATGTAGATTGATGTGACATAAAATGTGGTATTTTTACCAAACAAATCGTAGATACAATAGTAATGCAAAATTTTTATTTTTTAATTTGTTGATATGAAGAAAATATTTTAATTTTTTTTATTTTCATCACAAAATTAGTGGCGTTTGTAAAAAAGCCGCTAAAAGTCATACCTTTAGCGGCGTTTGAAGAAAAGCCACAAAAACCATGACTTTTAGCGGCGTTTGTATAAAAACGCTAAAAGTCATTTTTAGCGGCGTTGTAGAAACGCGCTAAAAGTCATGTTTTAGCGGCGTTGTATAAGAAACGCCGCTAAAGGTCACGACTTTTAGCGGCGTTTGTATAAAAATGCCGTTAAAAGTCATGTTTTAGCGGCGTTAGAGAAGAAACGCCGCTAAAAGGCATGTTTTTAGCGGCGTTGCATAAGAAACGCCGCTAAAGGTCACGACTTTTAGCGGCGTTTGTATAAAAACGCCGCTAAAAGGCATGTTTTTAGCGACGTTTGTATAAAACGCCGCTAAAGGTCACGACTTTTAGCGGCGTTTGTATAAAAATGCCGCTAAAACATGCCTTTAGCAGCGTTGTATAAGAAACGTCGCTAAAGGTCATGACTTTTAGCGGCGTTGTATAAAAATGCCATTAAAACATGCCTTTTAAGCGGCGTTTGTATAAAAACGCCGCTAAAAGTCATGACTTCTAGTGGCGTTTTTCATAAACGCCGCTAAATTTTATATACTCATTTAGCGGCGTTTTTTGTGGCGTTTTAAAAGCTACCAAATACTATTAGTGGCGCTTAAAACGCGTTAAAGGCCCAAAAACGCCGCTAAAAGTCATTTTGGTGTAGTGTTAAAAATTAAATGAGTTTTACATGTTTTCATAATTTTAAAAGTATTTATATTTGTTTAATTAAATTATTATATTTAATATTTTATTCATATAAATTAAACACTTTCAATCCTTTTTGAGTAAAATATAAAGAAGTAATAATTGGATACCATTGAAATGTTTTAAATTTTATAGTATTTTATTTGTTACATATAAGATATATGGGGTAAAATACCCAAACATACAAAAAATAATAAAATTTACTAAAAGAGCCGTTTCTTGAAAATTTATGGAAAATGGCCATTTCATAAAATGCGCCCACGCCAACGCGTTTTGTGGGGAAAAAATTAGGAAAAAGATTCTGATCGCGCTTTGTGCCACATCGGTAAAAAGGCGCCGACGGGACGCTTTGTTGATGTGGCACAAAGCGCTGGCCCCTAATGCGCGCTTTAGCCCTACAACGGTCAAAATTTTTAAATATATTAAAACTAAATTAAAAAAAACTGCTTAGTTATTAAATATATTAAAACTAAATTACAAAAATAAAAATAAAAACTTCTTATTTATTAAATATATTAAAACTAAATTACAAAAAAAAAAAAATAAAAAACTTCTTATTTTATTAAATATATTAAAACTAAATTACAAAAATAAAAATAAAAAACAACATCTTATTTATTAGATATATTAAAACTAAATTACAAAAAATAAAAATAAAATAAACTTCTTATTTATTAAATATATTAAAACTAAATTACAAAAAATAAAAATAAAAAAGCAACTATTATTTCATTAAATATATTAAAATAAATTAAAAAATAAAAACTTCTTATTTATTAAATATATTAAAACTAAATTAAAAAATAAAAATAAAAAATAAAAAAGTTTCTTATTTTATTAAATATATTACAACTAAATTATAAAAATAAAAACATCTTATTTATTAAATATATTAAAACTAAATTACAATAAAATAAAAATAAAAACAACTTCTTATTTTATTACATATATTAAAATTAAATTACAATAAAAATTAAACAATTTCTATTTTATTAAAGATATTAAATTAAATTACAATAAAAAATTAAACAAATATTATTTTATTAAATTTATTAAAACTAAATTACAAAAATAAAAAATAAAAAACTTTTTATTTTATTAAAAAATTCAAATTAAATTACATACAAAAAATAAACAACTTCTATTTTAGTGAAGATATTAAAATTAAATTACAAACACAAATAAAAATAACTTTTATTTTATTAAAAATAAAAAAATTTATTACAATTCAAAAAATTAAAAAGCCCATCCGAATCAATGTTGATGCTTCATTTAATCGATGCCACACGGGAGTGGTGGCTTCATTCACGTACTGGATTCCTTCTTCTAGCTTCCGACCGGTCGTGGAACCTGGGGTGGGGATTCCGGTTCCTCTGGTAGTGGGTCTGTTGTGGGTGTTGCAAGAATGACCCACCTTGATAAAATAACGATCCCGGAGGTGTTTGCATAAACCACGGTGGGGTGTCTGAATCCTGTATGACGAAGGAGACTGGTAAAAAGAAGTGCTCTCCGACGGCGCCTCTTGTGATCCCTCACACGACACTGCCTCAAGATCGGCTAGCCAGTCAGAGTAGTCGGGAACGGACTCGAACCCGGCCATGCATTCCAACTTAGGGTGGGACTGGGAAAAGGAAACATATATGGGTTAGGATACATATAAGGGCTAGGGTACGCACCTGGCATAAAGGCTAAAGGTTGTGATGCCGGTGTCGTTACCGAACCGATGGGCCGGTGGATCGTGTGGCGCTGTTGATGGGCCCGTGATCGTGTCGGTCTTGTTGATGGCCCCGTCTCATCATCCCTTCTCCTTGGATTTAAAGGGCCCCGACGTTCCTTTTGTTGACGGTTGCTGTCGCCTCTTCTTCTTCGACAATAATACGCCACCATGGATCCTAAACCATGGCATGTATTCCGGCACGCACGCTAACTCAAGAATGACGATCGGTTCCCGGATAGGTAAATAGTCATACCGGTTCCCAAATCTTGGCCAATCTGTGTGCAACTGCTGTAAGTCCACTTTGTGCTCATCATCGAGCACCTCAGGTGGCACGAGAATCAGTTGCCGGAATCCAAATTGTTGCAGAACCCGATCTGACTGGTGCATCTCCACGGTCGCATAGTTGAGCAATGGGACCTTCACATGCCAAATATTTGAATTTTGCAAGAACTCCGGAATTACTGTCCGAATTGCCGGATCCTCATACGGTGTCCATTGAAACTATATTAACATTACCAAAATATTAGTTATATACATAATACTAAACACTAAATACGAAATACTAAATTATAAATACGAAATTCGAAATTTACTTGTGATTCCGACCGTTGGTCCAATAGAAGTCGTATATCTTCAAGCGAGGTAGGTATTCCAACATAACTCGACGAATGGTTCCACCTAATAAATTTTTAGCATACAATTATACTATAAATCTACATAATAATTGTAAAATATAACATTAAATTTATCTCGTTATCAGTGGGAATGAATATGGGTGGTCAAGTCGAGGACGTAAAAATGGAAATCGAAACCGTGCCCATGGCTGCAGTAGTGATAGGCAACCTCCGATTTTCACTTTATTCGGTCGCGTCGCCCCGTACATCTCCCGATACAACTTCAATAGCACGACAGACCCCCAACTCAATTCACCGGCTGCTCTAAAATCAACAAGTTTCAGCAGTCATCTCAAGTGTACGAGGTTTCTAGAGGTCCGACATCAGATAACCTTCAATTATCTCAAGAATGTATGCCCGAGCATACCGTATTCTTTCTATTTCAGTCGAACCATCATTCGGCTCTGGGAATGTGTCTCGTAACTAGGCCATCTCGATCCGACCTCTATGAATGTTATTCGGAATGACACCCAGAAGCTCATAGCATACGAGCATCCAATTGGTAGAAGTTGCGACCGGTGACTACCGGGCTCGGCCCACCGGCAATCCCAATTGCAATCGCACATCTTTCGAGTGATGGTACACTCTCGCATGGAAGATGAAAAGTGTGTGTATCGGTCTCCACTCTCTATCAACGACCGATCAAAGTCACCCAACTTGAACCCCTACTATCGTGGCCACGTACAAAAACCCGCCTCCGCAGTAATTCTCAATCAACGGCGATGGGGACCATGCATATTGCAAATATAACATTGCAACACCGATCTATGTGATCTGTTTAAAAATTATAAAATAAAAATTAATTAAAATTGAATAAAACCAAAAATATTAAATAATATTTAAAATTTAAAATTAAAACTTATCATTTGCATTTGATCGACGGAGATGTGCTTGTTGTCTAGATTTAATTATTTCCTACCATTGATAATACGATCGAAAATTTTAAAAGTTTCAAAAAATATATTAAAAAATTAAAAAGGGCTTTTTGTAAATATTAAAGGACTATTTTGAAATTTCATAGAAAGTTTCAAGGACTTAAAGAGAAATTTGAGAGGAATTTGAGAGGAATTTGAGAGAAGAATGAGTAAGGACTAAAGTGTGAAAGAAATAAAAGGGTTGGGGGTTTTATAGCCTTATTTT
This sequence comes from Gossypium rotundifolium, assembly GCA_025506655.1. NCBI lineage: Eukaryota > Viridiplantae > Streptophyta > Magnoliopsida > Malvales > Malvaceae > Gossypium > Gossypium rotundifolium. Next base: position 14,052,449 of record CP106734.1, on the reverse strand, counting down.
TTTGACTGTTGGAGGCCCAACGGTTAAAAAATTTTGACTGTCAGAGATAAAAGCGCCCCTGTGGACGCCGCTTATCTCGGTTTTTCCCACAAAATGTGTTGATGTGGGACGTTTTGTAGGGAAATGACCATTTTCTGTAAATTTTTAAGAAACCGGCCCTTTTTTGTAAATTTTGTTATTTTTTAGTATATTTGAGTATTTTACTCAGATATATGTCATATTCTCAATTCAATTTATGAATTCTTAAAAAATTAATAAGTTGTGTGTGGTATAATTTTCCAATTAAAATATATAACTATATATTTCATATGTAACAATAATGAATTAATTGCATTAAATATTCTCAAATTATAACCCTCATTATAAATTAGTCCCTAAAATTTAAAACATTCTAATCACATTCTAAATTAATATTTGTAATAATAAATTGTAATGATAATTATTGGCATAGTTATAACTTAAAATGAATTAAATTGATAAACATTGGAGTTTTATTTATAAATTATTTTTCCATGCATTTATTTACTTAAATTTAAACAATTCATGCCCTAAATGAATACCCAACAAAAAAAATTCATGCCCTAAATGTGAAGAATTAAATTATTATTTAATATTTCCTGATTTTCCCTATCAAATGAAGTCTTAATAATTTTATTGCTAAGCTAAACTAATATGAAAATGGGTATAAGTAGATAATAAAGTTGGGTGTCTAAATTTTATTAACATAATTAGTTAGGTGGGCAAGATTAATTAAAAATTCACCAAAACAGACCAAATTAATCATCTGCTTCTAATTTAAAGAGTTAATTAATGATTTTTGTTTTTTTAGAAAAAACAAAGTGCAAAAAGAAAAGAGGAAAAAGTGCAATAATTTAAATGTACTTCAATTCTGTGATTCCTAACTCAGTAAAGTACATGTCTGCATGGCTTCAGGGACAAGACATACTCAGAAGATCTGTCGTGTTCTTTTAAGTAATTTTCTTAATCACGTATATTGTAAGGGTCCGGGTTCAATGTTGAGTTTGAATATATTTATTTTAATATTAGTATGTCTAGTTTTTAATTTTTTATATATTTAAAAATGGATTAATTCACACTTTATTCTCTAAAGCATATCATTTTTTTCTCATTTTCATCCTTAAAGTTTTTCTTTCACTCTAGTCTCTTGTGCTTTTCAAATTAGTTCTTAACGTTATCATGCGTTCTCAGCTCAATCATTTGGACGTTAGAAAAAAATATTAAAATATTCAGCCATTCATTAAATGTCACATGCCATGTATTGACACCAAAACCATGCCATAATTCGGAAACAACCTAAAAAATCTTCAAAATTTTAAAATAAAAAATTGTAAAATTGTAAATTATTAAAAATTTTAAAATAGTAAAAATTATCGTTTCTTGAAATAAAATATAATTAGCTAATTACATTTAAAATATTAAAAATTAATATAAAATTTTCATATTGTAATACAATCAATTTTTATGAAAAAATTATTTCAAAAATATTTTAATGAAAATTGAATAATTTTTTATATCAAATTTTTTATATTTTAAAATATATCAACTTTTAGTACTTTACCTGTGTTATTGGTAATATTTTATTCGATTCCCTATTTAATGTCTAAGTAAGCTTCTTTCATCCATCACCACGTGTCATGAGCCACAGATCGAAACCCATGACTATTACACACAGAACGTCCTATGAAGGTCAACTGATTAAACGAAACTCATTTAACCCACTTGAATTGACCTGATTCATAGAACACATGAAGAAACCAATCTACAATGTCAAACACTCCAATAAAACTAAAGTTACAGAGTGAAAATTTTGTAATCTTAGAAAATTTTGGAAAATCCCTTAAGAATATTAATTTGCAGATTGCCTTTAATCTTAGCCGTTGATGTATTTTAAACTAGACCGTTAGATTTGAAGGAGCTCAATTATAAATAGAGGCTTTTTTCTCATTTGTAATCATCCCATTCAGTTGTAATTCTTCAAAGTAGTAGAAACACTTTAAGAGCATTTACTCAAACACTTAGTGTGCTTAGTTTTCTTGTGACTTTTTTGCTCACTTATTACATTTTCGCTTGAGAGTTTGCTTCCGCTTTATTTTGGCGCCTTAGAGAATTTTCTTTGTGAATTCTCACGTTCAAGAGTAAGATTGACTTAGGCGGATTTGAAACAAAGGAATCGCCTAAGGCTGTGTGGTTTGCCAAACTAAAATTCTGACCCCGTAACACATGCACATACTCATTTTATTTTGTACCAAAGTTCTTTAGATTGGTCAAACACTTGATAACAGTTCTTAAGATATTGGTCTAGAGACAAATAATTTATATTGAGATAGTAAAAATATTTGAAACAATGAAAAGTATTATTTAAAATATTGTTTAATTGAAATAACATTATTTTTATTATTTAGTTAATTTGAAAAAATTATCCAAATTTATCACCTAAAATCTACTAATTATAGGTGGTGTCCTTCAAGTGACAACGATCTCATGTTCAAAATCTAATAAATTTGATTTATAAAATATTAAAATATTAAAATTTCTAATATATTTTTAAAAACTTTTTAGTAAATTTTTATATTTTTATATTCTTTTGTAATTTTATACTTTTATGCTTTTTCTATTTTTAATATTTTGTAGTTTTTTAATATATATTTCTCATTTTAAAGATTTTAAGGTTTTTATAATGATATTAGTGTGACATTATAACACGTGGTAGGCATCTGATTGGCGGGATATCTTGATCGTTAGTTTTTAACGTCCAAAAGATTAGACTAGAACATCTTATAATATTAAAGAGTGATGTGAGCCAAATAGAACTTTAAAAACCAAAATATAAAAACTGAATATTTTAGACTAAAGTATGCATTAAACCATTGAAAAGTTATATTCAATATTATACCTTCTAAAAGACAATGAATCGAACAAACGCCATAAAAGAAAGGGTAAACTATATCAATGGTTACTTTTGTTTACTTCATGTTACATTTTAGTCATTTATGTTTGAAATGTTACGTTTTAGTCACTTACATTATCGAGTTGTAACATTTTAGTCACTGAGTCGTTAATTGTCGTTAACGGTGTAACGGTAAGCTGACGTGGTACGTTAAATTATCACTTTAAACAAAAATTTTAGGTTAAATTATACAATCGGTCCCCATATGTTTTCGTTTTGAGCAAATTAACTTTTTTTCTTTTATGTTCTTTTAACTTTATTTTTTTTCTTTTTTATTTTCCATTCTCTTCAGTTTCTTCCTTTGTTTTTCTACCTTTTCCATTTCTTTTAACATATTAGGAAGTCGAATTGGCAGTGAAGAAAGAAGCACGGTATGGGTTTATGGGTTTTGATTATAGGCAATGATGGCTTTCGACTTCTTGCTTTTTTTTCACTGCCAATTCAACTTCCTGATATGTTAAAAGAAATGGAGAATGTAGGAAAACAGAAGAGAATGGAAAATAAAGAAAAGTTTAAAGAACATAAAAGAAAAAAAATTAAATTGCTCAAAATAAAAAAATATGGAGACCGATTATATAATTTAACCTAAATTTTTTGTTTGAAATGATGATTTAACGTACCACGTCAACTTACCATTACACCATTAACAAAAATTAACGGTTCAGTGACTAAAATGTTACAACACGATAACGTAAATGACTAAAACGTAACATTTCAAATATAAGTGACTAAAATGTAACGTGAGGTAAATAAAAATGACCATGAGTGTAGTTTACCCTAAAAGAAATGAGGAGTCCATAGGACATGAGAGGGGGCAAGGATTTATATGATGGGTTTTTATTGCAAATTAATTAGTTAGGTTTTAGTCCTATCTATGATACATTTTTGCTTTGATGATCCTTTTAACTTGTTAGGTTTCCTGTATAAATATATATAAGTCTTATTCTATCACGAGTTTGATTGTATGTATTAATTAAATTTAAAATTATTTTAATAATTAAAATAATAAATTAATTTTAAAAAATTATTTTAAAGTCAAATTTTAATATAGGTTGTATTTAAATAAATATTTAACTTAAATCAAGCAGATAATATTAGAATCAATTTATAATTTTGAATAAAATATTTTTAAATTGAATTATTTTGCTTAGAATTTTATAAAATAAAAATCATAATAACATAAATATTTCATTCATTATTTTAGATATATTATATTAAAAAAAGAAAAAAATTAAATTATAATAATTTTAAAATAATTAAATATAAATTATTTTAAATTGAAGCATTTTGCTTAGAATTTTAAAAATAAAAATTATAATAACCTATGCCCTATCCATTTCCTTTTAATTTCGGCAAATTTGAGTAAAATGCCTATGCCGCCCCTAGGATTTGCAACTAGGTATTTAATCAATTCTTTCCTAATTGGAATTCACATATTACCCCTTTTTAATTCCTAATAGAAATCTTTCTTCCCCTTTTTAATTCTCTTTTCCTCTTATTTACACCATATTTTTATCTTATTACTATTGATTATTTTATTTCTTGAATCAAATCATCTCTGTTCAATCGTTTTTCTATCGCTTGTTGAATTGACATCAATAGCATCTATATATTCATCAAAGATCGGTAAGTGCATTCGTTTTAATAAGTAGAGCTCGTAATTCCGTAACATCATTATTCCACGTAAATCTTTTGTTTGATTAATCAATCTTTTATGGTTCTTGCCCAAATCTTTTGTTAATCTTGTTAAATCTTGATACCAACCATTAATTCATGTGAATTTGTCGTTTGAAGGACCAAAATTAGGTGAATCGAACCAAAATCTAATTAGTGTGCACGGAACCATGTACTTAATTTAGGATCTCCTACATTTTCGAATTTCACTACTTCGACACAATCATCTAAATTAAGGGCAATTTCAGTTCTCTTCCTCCTTTCCTTATGATACTTTGTTTATTGTGACTAATTTTGTTTGTACATAGAAGGCAATGTACATCTTAAGTGTGGGAGGATTTTATATATTTATGCAATATAGTCCTTGAATTTTTGTTTGTGTTTAAGTAATTTCCTGAAACCTTACATTAAAGTTAATTTTTTTTTCTAAATTTAGAGTTTTTATTGATTTTGTTTGGGATTAATTTGTAGATTTTTTATGCATTGATTTATTTATACTTTAAGGCACGAGAGAGTCAAGCATGATAAGTCGTTTTTAGAAACTATTATTTTAGGTTCTCCCTGAACTGAAGCATTATTTTGAAATTTTAAATTTACAAGTTTGACATCAAAACCATATTTTTTTTTTGTGAGCTTTTGAGCCTATAGAGCATCTATTATTTCGTGGTCATTTTGTTTTCAGTTGTGAGTATGTTAACTAGATTTGTTATTCTAGAACTTGCTTCAGTTATACATGTCGAGACCACATTATTAATTTGATATATGGAGATGATAGAGTCACGTAGGATTTAAGCCACTTAACCTTTAAATAGTTTACCCGTTGAATTACCCTCTAGTAAACCCCATTGAACCTAATCTATATATTTTTTTGTGTTCACTTATCAGCTGTTTATGGTAACCCGAGAACCATATTAATTTTGTAAATCATTTTTTATTAACTCCCTTTTGTCGAGATTTGATTTGGTTAGTTGCTTGACTATATTTTATCATTTGTATTGCTGAAAAAAAATTAAAAAAAAAAAAAAAATTGAAAAAAAGAAAAAAAAAAAATTGAGCTTGTATCATTAGTCTCATATTTTGTATAAAATCTCACATCCTTTCTTTATTTCTTCTTGTTTTTAAGTTCTTGTAATTCAGTAGTTGGTTCTTTTGGTTTGGTAATCTATCAATGAACTCTCGATTGTAACCATCTTTTTTGACCTTTTCTATACCCTTAACCTAATCCCCGTTCCAACCTTGTAAAGAACTCTTAATTGGTGTGTCATCTCATTCTATAGTGGTGGATATTTGATTTTCAAGTAAGCTTATGGTAATAGCATCTCTTGTTTGACTGTTGAGTGCACATTACTTGAACATTAAACACCTTGAGTGCTTGAGTGAGCTTTCGTAAGGGTGTTAATTTTTGTTGAGTTTGAATTTCAAGTAATTATTGACCTAAGGGAGATGCCTATGTTTTTAAGCCTTAAATTGTTTTACTTAGATTGCCTGTAACACCCCTAAACCCGGCTTGGACGTTATGAGCAGATATGGCGATGTCACGTGATAGGGTGATTGTAAACTAAATTGACGATAAACCATTTCCGTTTGTTAACATTTAACTAACTCAAAATAACGCATGTCCATTGATTTGTCTCAAATGTATTTTTTTTAGCGGAAGCTTTGGACATTATTCATTTTTAAGCAAAACCGTTCGTTTTATGGAAGACCTTAGTTTTTAGAAAAATTTGTATTTTGTTAAGGTTGTAGTTGTAAGACTGTAAAAGCAGTTAAAGTTTCCAAATTTAAAGCGAAACAGTCCATAAAGTCCAACTACGTAAAAATACCCCATAAGCAAATAAAACCATAAACGAAAGTAAGCAATTTAAAATGTGTGGCCACCGTCGAGTCATCCGCTGCACCAAACCGTCAAAATCTGGGGATTACCTGTACAGATTAACGGGAAGGGGTGAGTTTATGTAAACTCAGTGTGTAATCCCCACAGAAAACATGCATACAGTCAATTAGCAGTAAACAGTCCAATGCAGTTTGGGGCCTAAGACCATTATAGTTTTAGTAGTAGTTTGGGCCTTAGCCCATTTCAGTTTAGTATCAGATATGCATTAGGGCTTTAACCCATCACAATAATAGTAATGCATACAATAATTAGTGAATAGAGTCCTACCCACCAGCCGTTAAACACCATCTCCGTCCATCCCTACACTCCATGTGGGGTTTAAAACACCTACCCAACCCTACATTCTGAGTAGTATCGAATGTGGCACATATTCAGTATATTGCAACTGAGCTGCCAGATAATAGGCTTAAAGCCTTTCAGAACACTTCCTTCAAATATCATCATCCCAACCCAATGCAATGCAAACATACAATATGTCATGCTTTTATGCAACCATCAATCATACATATACATATATATATCAGTAATCATGCATAATTTATCATGCATTACTTACACTCAGATTATACATTTAGGGGTCTAGGTAACGCTTGTCGACCCTACAGTAGGTTCACAATCGACTTGGGCGACTCGTGCAACGCTAGGAATCATTTTAGATAAATGGGCTCACATGCCTATGTGGTTTGCCAGTGTGGGCCCACACGACCCAAATTGGCCTTGGCTGTGTGGATCACACGGTCTGGCCCAAAATCCCACACGCCCGTGTGGACTACCTGTGTGGGCCTACACGCCTGTGTGGCCCACACAACCATGTCTTATGCGCACGACCTGGCCTCATCGATCACTCACCTGTGTTATGGCATACGGCCTACCACACGGGCAACCACACATCCGTGTGGCGTCGACAGTGGGGTTTTAAGATTTCACCAAAACCCCAATTTCTGTGTAATCGAGTACACACCTGAGACGGTTTTGATGCGAAAACTATCCCGAGCCTTTCAAAACCTAAAATTGATACCAAAAGTCTTTCATAGTTAGTTTTTAATTCTCAAATAAATGCATCCCACAAAACCGACAACAGTTTATGTAAGCGTTCCTCACTTACCCCTACACTACGAATGCTTTGACTACAATTCTGCAATAGTAACGTCACAACCTTCTTGATTTGTTGCTACCAAAACACAATTCCATTACTAAAAAATGGAACAAATCGTTCTATCAATTCTAAAGGAGACACCCTACTCGATCAAAAATGCTACCATTACTTACCCACACTAGAAAAATCTTGAATAGAGGAACCGCAAATTGAAAACAAATAAGTGCCGATAGAAAAAGAAAGAAAAAGAAAATAATGAAAGAGGGAAAATATGAAGAAGAAATCGGTAGAGAAAGAAAGGAAGAGATTTGACGTCAGAATTATTTTGGGGATTTAGGAAGAGAGAGAAAAGATGATAAGAAAAACCAAATTATGCTCCCATATCCCTAAATTTCCTCCTACAAATCCCACTACTCAGAATCCCACTCTTTCAAGACTCTAAGAGAGAATCAAGCAAAAAGATTGGCATGACGCTTCTGTAGAGTTTCGAATATAGAACCTTCAGCAATCTAACACTCAACTTAACCACCAGACAAGCAGGCCCATTTTGATATGATATTACAAATAACTAAATATAAACCCATTGAACAAAGTTAGGGCTTAATTCCAAAAAAAAAAAAATCAAAATTAGCTAAAGCTAGGGCTTGAACTTGGGACTCCTCACACACACCCGAATACTTAACCACTGAAGCAGGTACACAGTTGTGTCATATTTTAACAGAAACAAAAATAAGAATTTTGGGGCGTTGCAACTCTACCCCATAAAAGAAAATTTCAGCCTCAAAATTTACCTGATCATAACAGATGAGGATACTGCTGACGCATTGCATCCTCAGGCTCTCACGTGGCCTCCTCAGTTCTATGATTCTGCCACAACACCTTCACTAACGGAATAGACTTCCTCCGAAGAACCTTTAAATCGCGATCCAGAATCTGAACCGGCTCCTCCTCAAAGGTTAAATCTGGCTTAACCTCAATCTCCTCAATAGGGACAATATGAGTAGGATCAGAGTGATAGCGCCTCAACATCGAAATGTAGAACACGTCATGAATACAATCAACCTCTGGGGGTAGCTCCAACTGATAAGCAACCGGTCCCACTCGCTTCAGAATTCAGTAAGGCCCAATAAATCTAGGACTCAATTTGCCCTTGCGATCGAACCTCAGAACCTTCTTCCATGGCGAGACCTTAAGAAACACGAAGTCCCCCACAAAATACTTAATCTCACATCTCTTTAGATCAGCATAAGACTTTTATCTGTCAGAAGTTGCCTTCAAATGATCCCGAATTAGTCGTACCTTATCCTTAGTCTCATAAATCAACTCAGGACCCAATACTAGACGCTTGCCCAACTCAGTCTAACACAAAGGAGTACGACACTTACGACTATACAAAGCCTCGTAAGGTGCCATCTAAATACTCGACTAGAAGCTGTTATTACAGGCGAACTCGGCTAACGGTAGATAATCCTCCCAACTGCCTTGAAAATCAATAACACAAATCCTCTACATATCCTCCAGTATCTGAATCACCCTCTCAGATTGACCATTAATTTGAAGATAGAACGCAGATGAAGTCCAATCTTGAACCTAGAGCCTCATGTAACTTTTTTCAGAACCGAGACGTGAAGCGATGATCCCTACCAGAAATGATTGAGACCGGTACCCCATGCAGTCTCACTATCTCAGAAATATAAAGCTTCTCCAACTTCGCAAGGAATAATCATCCTAAGCGGGATGAAGTGTGCGACTTGGTTAATCAATCCACGATGACCCACATGAATCATTCTTAGTGGGTGTTAAGTGTAACACCCCGACCCATATCCATATCCATCACCGGACTTGGGTTACGAGGCATTACCGACCAAAACACATCTCAGACAATCATAATTCACATGTTTTAAAAACTTCACCAGCCAATCATATATAACATTCGAATAATCAAAGTTTCAGACGACTTCAAAATTTATATGCGCATACATATTCACATGCAAACATATGTTAATACATTTCATTTATCTATATGTTCTATCAAATATCAATGTACCATTTCTTACTCAGTCCATGCTCATTCAAAACTATATGAGCCATATTACACAACTTAAATATTTCTTACCCATGCAACCTTGATATTAGTCAATATGAGCGAATATGATTGGTACATTAATTTAAGTTGAAACATACCCCGTTCATAATTATAAGACCATTCGTATATGACCATATCAATTTAAATCATTTCGATGCACAATCATAATTAAAAGTACGATCAAATCACATACTAACTTATCCTACTCAAATTACAAATGCATAACCAAAACATCAACCGAGTTTTAACCACAATCATGCTCATCATTAACCATTTACTATATACTAAAGTAACCATCAACTTAACCGTTAATTCACATCCATTTGACTAATATACCAACCACCATTTTCGGTCCCAATAGATAAGTTCATAATATACCTAGTTTACTAACATTTTTCTTACACATACACGGCATACAAGACATATACACTTATTCCTATATAACACACATACAAAGGACTTTAAGACTAAATCAATTATACATCTTTTCTTATTACATATTTTATGTATATAAGACCATATTCATTTGTGTTATTTTTGAACATTTATATTAAACCATACATGCCTAATTCGCATACTATGATCATGTATATATGATTAAGCATAGCTGAATATACTCATACATTAAACCACCTACTAGTTATCCCACAATAACCGAGTCAATTACATGAACCTATACATAAACACCACTTAATCAATTTATATGTCATTTGTCATAAATCATCAAGCATTAATCATCTACCATATAGTCTAAGTTAAAATCATAAATCCTCAATCACATAAACGAATACAAATCATATTGTCTAATCAAAACACCATTCATGCACTTCATATAGCATATTTACCAAAATGAGTCTAAACCATAATTAACCACAATAAAACTCAAGCATAAAAATCTAGCCATTTTCGCATGGCTATAATTATAGAAGTTAGGAAATCATTCAACCATTAATCTAGCTTATACATGCCTTCAATTCAAAATCAACTAACTGGATTGTACCAAAAAGGGATGATAGTGTGGTTGACTTCACTAACGATCCTTCGAGCCAGTAGCTTGACCAAGATCTATAAAACAAACAGCGAAAACACACAAAGTAAGCTCACTGGCTTAGTAAGTCTTAAGCACATATAATATTGTATATAAATATTTCTATACATATATATATATATATATATATATATATATATAATACACTTAGCCAAATACTAATGTCACATTTGTATTAATTATTGTTTCTATGTCATCATGTACATATACACTATCAACTTCACATATAAACAATGTATATACATATTAATAAAAGGATTCAACATTATAAAATATAGTACTTGTGCAATTGACCATTTCAACACATCGAATTTGATTCAAAACAATAAGAACTTTACTCACTTCAATCCTTATAAACATAATATGCCAACTCTTACCCGAGCTTTTAACACCAAACATTAAATATAACTTACCTTATTCGATTCTCAAATTTCCCATTTATATCAATTCACGGCATTAAGCCTACTAGGCACGAAGCTCGAATATGTCACCGCTCAAGTTCGCTAGGCACGAAGTCGAATATGTCACCGACACTAAGCTCGCTAGGCACGAAGCTCGAATATGTCACCTAAGACTAAGCTCTGCTAGGCACGAAGCTCTAATATGTCACCCAAGACTAAGCCCGCTAGGCATCAAAGCTCGATAGTAACACCGCACAAGGCCCGCTAGGCATCAAAGCTCGATAAGTAACATCAAGACAAGGCCTGCTAGGCATCAAAGCCTGATAAGTAACACCGGCACAAGGCCTGCTAGGCTAATAGCCCGAAATATCAACATTTTCAACATTCCAATGCACATTTCAATAATACCATCTCCAATTTAATCACTTAAATTTCATAATTCTGTCACATTTCAAACTCATCTAACTTGTTCACATTTTCTAAATAAAATCATTACATCATTGTATACTCCGCATATCATATCGATTATACACCTTTACAAGGTATTAACAAAACATATCCAATTCGATATACTACCTTTACATTTGGCTATCACATAAAAACATGCCCAAATTTATCAAACATTGTCATTAAACACATTCATAATTCATTCTTTAATATAATCTAGCTTAAGGACTTACCTCGACTTTCGACGGACAACGTTAACCGGCTAGTCGACAACTTTCGTTTTTCCCCGATCCAAGCTCGTTTTTCTTTGTTCTTGATCTAGAACACATTAAATTCAGCTCATTCAAGTACATTTCAACTCAATTTAGTCCCAAAACACATAAACATGCAAATTACCATTTTGCCCCTAAGATTTCACATTTTTACTATTTAGTCCTAATTGTACAAAACATAAAATACACAAAATTTGCTAAGACTATGTAAGGGCTGAATATTCACAAGGGCCTTATGAGTCCATTTCTTTCATTTATTTTGCAAATAAGCCCCTCTAAAAATTTACTTTTACAAATTAGCCCTAAATACTAAAATTCACTAAAATTTCTAATACAAAACATATCAATCCTTAACATATCTTTAATTTAAAATCATCAAACATCAAAACCTCAAGAATTCATCCATGGCGAACCTCATGAACACATGATTTTCAAAAATTCAAGCATGGGTTGGGTAATATTCGAAGCAACGATCTCAAAAACGTAAAAATTATCTAAAACCGACTAAGGACTCACCTTCAATTTTTAGCTTCAAGGTGCCGAATTTTCAAGAACTTTGAACCCTTCTTCTCATGCAAACATTCGGCCAAACAAAGATGAATGAAAAAAATGTCTTTTGTTTTGTTTTACTTTAACATATATTAAATTATTATTAAATTACTTAACTAACCTTTATAATAAAATAACCAAACATTATATCTTAAGGACAAACTTGTCCATGACCAGCCACTAACTCATAAAAAGGGTTATTTACCCTTTTAATACTTCATATTATAAAGCCATGCTCAAATTAGCACATTTCACTTTAGTATGCCACTTTTACCTTTTTACGATTAAGTCCTTTTTATCAAATTCAACACTTAAACAATAAAATCTTTCTACGAAACTTTCACACACATAAATTCATATATAATAAACACTAAATATAATATTTAAATATTTCTCGGGCTCAGATTCGTGGTCTGAAACCACCGTTTCGATTAGGGTCAAATTCGGTCTGTTACAACTCTCCCCCTTAAGGATTTTCGTCCCCGAAAATCTTACCGTTAAATAACGTCGGATATTGTTGCCTCATTGAGTCCTCAGGCTCCCACGTAGCCTCTTCAACTCCGTGCCAATTCCATAATACTTTCACTAAGGAAATCCTTTTGTTTCTTAACTCTTTCATTTCCCGAGCTAAAATACGGATCGATTTTTCTTCATACGTCATATCAGGTTGGATTTCAATCTCGCATTTGAGCAATCACATGTGATGGATCCGATCCAGATCTCACGGAGCATAGAAACGTGAAATACATCGTGTATCTTTTCTAATTTAGAGGGTAGCTTCAACCTATAAGCAACAGGCCCAACACGTTCAATGATTTCATACGGTCCGATGAATCTCGGGCTCAACTTGCCTTTCCTACCAAAACGAGTACTTTCTTCCACGGAGAAACCTTTAAAATACTCGATCTCCGACCAAACTCAATGTCTTTACGCTTCAAATCAGATAGGACTTTTGACGATCCAAGCAGCTTTCAAATTGCCTCTAATAATAGCTACCTTCGCTCGCTTTCTTTAATCAAATCAACCCCTGTATCTTATTCTCACGAGCTCACCAAAGATAATGGAGTTCGCATTTTGCCCGCATAAGGCTTCATAAGGTGCCATTTTGATACTAGATTGGAAGCTATTATTATAAGCAAATTCAATCAAAGGTAGGTATCTTTCCCACGTACCTTCAAACTCGAGAACGCAACATCTCAACATGTCCTCAAGTATCTGAATAGTTCGCTCAGACTGACCGTCTGTCTGCTGGATGAAAGGCTGTACTAAAATGAAGTTTAGTACCTAAGGCATCTTGCAACTTCTTCCAAAACCGCGATGTAAATCTTGGGTCTCTGTCTAAACGATGGAACTCAGACACCATGCAATCTCACAATCATGATACGCATAATTCAAAGCAAGTTTATCGAGTGAAAAGTCCTGCATTTAACCGGCACAAAATGAGCTGATTTAGTCACCTATCAACTATAACCCAGACGGCATCTTTCTTACTCGGTGTCATAGGAAGACCGGATACAAAATCCATTGTAATTCTATCCCATTTCCATTCGTGTATCATGATTGGTCAAGTAGTCCGGATGGCACTTGATGTTCAACTTTTACTTGTCGACAAACTAAGCATTTCAAACAAATTCAGATATATCCCGCTTCATGCCCTACCACCAATAGAACTATTTCAAATCATTATACATCTTTGTGCTACCCGGATGTATTGATAATCGACCACTATGGGCCTCACTCGTAATCATCTCAGATCAAATCGAAGTTCTTCTGAACACACATTCGGCTTTTAAAATTCAAATACCATTTGCATCAATCAAAATCGATTTCGCACCTTTTCACAATCGAATTCGACTAGCAATCAAATCTTTGTCAACTTTCTGTGCATCACAAATTTGCTGAATAAACATCGGTCTTGCTTTTAACTCGGCTATGATCGAACTATCATCTGACATAACCATCTGTGTGTTCAATGCACGAAGAGCAAGCAATGATTTTCGACTTAATGCATCTGCAACAACGTTAGCTTTCCCCGGATGGTAGTCAATCACTAACTCATAGTCTTTCAACAATTCTAACCATCTGCGTTGTCTCAAGTTCAACTCTTTTTGAGTCATCAAATATTTAAGACTTTTGTGATCCGAGTAAACATGACATTTCTCACCGTATAAATAATGACGCCAAATTTTCAAAGGCAAACACAATAGCTGCAAGTTCTAAATCATGCGTCGGGTAGTTTCTTTCATGCGGCTTCAATTGTCTTGAAGCGTAGGCTACAACTTTGCCTTCCTGCATCAAAACGCAGCCCAAACCATTTAAGGAAGCATCAGAATACACAACAAATTCTTTACCCGATTCAGGCTGAGCTAACACCGGAGCTTCTGTCAAAAGGGCTTTCAACTGATCGAAACTTTTCTGACAATTTTCGACCACTCAAACTTGACATCTTTCTGTAGTAGCTTTGTCAAAGGTGTAGCTATTACAGAAAAACCTTTCACAAACCGTCTATAGTAGCCCACAAGCCCCAGAAAACTTCGAATCTCGAAAACATTTTTTGGTGGCTTCCAATCAAGTATAGCCGAGATTTTGTTCGGATCAACTCGAATGCCTGATGCTGAAACAACATGTCCCAAAAAGCTGACCTCTTTCATCCAGAACTCACACTTACTAAACTTCACATACAACGCCGATTCCACAAAGTTTGTAGCACTAATCTCAAATGCTCAAGATGCTCGATTTCATCTTTGGAGTAGATTAATATATCATCGATAAACACTACTACAAATCGATCCAAAACTGCCTAAAACCCGATTCATCAAATCCATAAAAACAAGCAGTGCATTAGTAAGCCCAAAAGGCATAACCAAGAACTCAAAATGTCCGTACCTCATCCGAATGCGCCTTTGGCACATCTCATATCTCTCGACTCAAGAATCGATAATAACCCGATCTCAAATCTATCTTCGAAAATATCAAGCCCTTTCAACCGATCAAACAAATCATCAATCCGAGGTAACGGTACTTATTCTTTATAGTTACCTTATTCAGATTGTCGATAATCAATACACATTCGCATCGCTCCATCTTTCTTTTTCACAAAAGAACTGTGCACCCCAAGGAGAGAAACTCACGAGCAAAACCCCTATCTGTTAACTCTTGCAACCGTGCTTTCAACTCTTTTAACTCAAGAGGTGCCATCCGATATGGAGCTATCGAGATCGAGTCATTCCGGTGCTAATTCAATGTGAACTCAATCTCTCGATCGGTGGTAAACCCGGTAGTTCTTCAGAAACACATCCGGTATTCACACACAACCCAGACAGATTCAATATGCTTTTAGACACTTTATTATCCAAAGACATAAGCCAAATAAGCTTCGCACCCTTTTCTCACATACTTTCCAACCAAGATCGAGGATATTATTGTAGGAAACCCGCTTAACTCACTCGGATTTAATTCTAATGATCTCACCGCTCGACATCTCAAATCAATAAGTTTTCTTTTCAATTCACCACCGCATCATGTGAAGTTAACCACCCATTCCCAAAATTATATCGAACTCATCAAGGGCAACAACATTAAATCTACTGGGAAACAATAATCTCGAATCATCAACGGCAACCTCTACACACTTTATTTACAAGTACACATCTACCCAAAGGGTTGGACACACGAATCACAAACTCAAGAGACTCAATCGCGAGTCTTACCAATACTAGAGTTTCACACACATATGAATGAGTCGAACCAGATCAATTAGTGCAACCACAAGAATATCATAAAGGGTGAAAGTACCGTAATAACATCGGGAAGAAGCATCCTCTCCGCTCGTGTAGCATAAGCTCGATAGGTGCTTGGGCCTCGATCGAACTATGTTGTCCTTCGTCCCTCTCGACTACCACCTACTTTATGGAAGGTTTGGGTGGTCGACCCGTCAAGCGGTTTTTCGATCTAGTGTTCGAACCGTATTTCGATCGGCTAACATCGGGCACTCTCGAATGAAATGGTCCGACGATCCACATTTAAAGTAGGACCGATCACGAACCCTACAACTTCCGTAATGCCATTTCGCAATGTTTACACTCGACCGGTCCCGAGGAACGTTACCAACACTAGCTATCAAGTGGCTCGATAACTCCCCGGAGGTCGATCACGCCTAGGTAAATCAAGTAGCTTTGTGTCGGTTGAGTCATCTCTCAATTTCTTAGGCAATCAATGGTAAGTCTTACTCGTTGATCTCTTACGAGTATCTCTTGCTTCTATTTTAGCTTTTCTTTTCTTTTCCGAGCTCTTCAAACTTTACAAGCCCGCCGACTAGTATCACAAACTCTTTGATTTCAAGAATGCCGACCAACAACTTTATATCTTCATTCGCACTGCCTTCAAATCTTTTGCACATAATGGCTTCAGAGAAACACACTCTCTAGCATATCTCGCTAAGTCCGACAAATTTTCGTTCATATTCTATCATACCATTCGCCTATTTTAATTCAAGGAATTCCTTTCGCTTTTGATCGATGAATCTCGATCGATATATTTCTTACTAACTCAATTTGGAAGAAGTCCCAAGTTACTTTTTCTTTCGAACTACGGATACCAAGTGTGTTCCACCGGTGATAGGCGTGTCCCAAGTAAAGATATAGCACACTTTAGGCATTCATCCGAGTACAAGATAACTCATCGAGTACCGAATAGTGTTATCAAGCCACATCTCACTCATTCTGCATCATCATTATCATTGGCCTTGAATTCCTCGGCCCCATATTTCCTGATTTTATCAATGGGAGGTCTGCTAGATCTCATCGGATCCATCATCGGGGGTGCTGAAGGTACTGGAGTTGGATTATTTGGGGGTGGAGGTTGTTGTACAGCCGGATTATTCTGAACAAACTGGGTAAACCATTCATTCATCATTTGGTAGAAGGCTTGTTTAGCCTCTCCCTCGTGGTTACCCGTAACTGGTTGAGAGTCTAATGGCGCTGATCCATGTGCGAGACCAGGCGCAACACTCTCCACATCATCAGCTATGGCTCTATCGGGATCGAAATCCATTTACTATATAAAATACAATTGAAATTGTCAGAAGTCACCACACTATCACATATAAAATTCAAAGGCATGTATAGCTAGATTCTTATGTACTACGGTAGTCCTAGAATCGACTAAACCGTAGCTCGATACTAATAAATGTAACACCCCGACCCATATCCGTCTCCGGACTTGGGTTACGAGGCATTACCGACCAAAACACATCTCGATAATCATAATTCACATGTTTTAAAAACTTCACCTAGTCAATCATATATAACATTCAATAATCAAAGTTTCGATTTGACTTCAAAATTTATATGCATACATATTCACATGCAAACATATGTTAATACATTTCATATATCTATATGTTCATCAAATATCAATGTACCATTTCTTACTCATCCATGCTCATTCAAAACTATATGAGCCATATTACACAACTTAAATATTTCTTACCCATGCAACCTTGATATTAGTCAATATGAGCTAATATGATTGGTACATTAATTTAAGTTGAAACATACCCCGTTCATAATTATAAGACCATTCGTATATGACCATATCAATTTAAATCATTTCGATGCACAATCATAATTAAAAGTACGCTCAAATCACATACTAACTTATCCTACTCAAATTACAAATGCATAACCAAAACATCAACCGAGTTTTAACCACAATCATGCTCATCATTAACCATTTACTATATACTAAAGTAACCATCAACTTAACCGTTAATTCACATCCATTTGACTAATATACCAACCACCATTTTCGGTCCCAATAGATAAGTTCATAATATACCTAGTTTACTAACATTTTTCTTACACATACACTAGATACAAGACATATACACTTATTCCTATATAACACACATACAGTGACTTTAAGACTAAATCAATTATACATCTTTTCTTATTACATATTTTATGTATATAAGACCATATTCATTTGTGTTATTTTCGAACATTTATATTAAACCATACATGCCTAATTCGCATACTATGATCATGTATATATGATTAAGCATAGCTGAATATACTCATACATTAAACCACCTACTAGTTATCCCACAATAACCGAGTCAATTACATGAACCTATACATAAACACCACTTAATCAATTTATATGTCATTTGTCATAAATCATCAAGCATTAATCATCTACCATATAGTCTAAGTTAAAATCATAAATCCTCAATCACATAAACGAATACAAATCATATTGTCTAATCAAAACACCATTCATGCACTTCATATAGCATATTTACCAAAATGAGTCTAAACCATAATTAACCACAATAAAACTCAAGCATAAAAATCTAGCCATTTTCGCATGGCTATAATTATAGAAGTTAGGAAATCATTCAACCATTAATCTAGCTTATACATGCCTTCAATTCAAAATCAACTAACTGGATTGTACCAAAAAGGGATGATAGTGTGGTTGACTTCACTAACGATCCTTCGAGCCTCGTAGCTTGACCAAGATCTATAAAACAAACAAATAAAACACACAAAGTAAGCTCACCGGCTTAGTAAGTCTTAAGCACATATAATATTGTATATAAATATTTCTATACATATATATATAATACACTTAGCCAAATACTAATGTCACATTTGTATTAATTATTGTTTCTATGTCATCATGTACATATACACTATCAACTTCACATATAAACAATGTATATACATATTAATAAAAGGATTCAACATTATAAAATATAGTACTTGTGCAATTGACCATTTCAACACATCGAATTTGATTCAAAACAATAAGAACTTTACTCACTTCAATCCTTATAAACATAATATGCCAACTCTTACCCGAGCTTTTAACACCAAACATTAAATATAACTTACCTTATTCGATTCTCAAATTTCCCATTTATATCAATTCATCGGCATTAAGCCTACTAGGCACGAAGCTCGAATATGTCACCATTTCAAAGCTCGCTAGGCACGAAGTTCGAATATATGTCACGCTAGGCACTAAGTTCTAATGTGTCACCGCACTAAGCTAGGCATCAAAGCTCGATAAGTAACATCAAGACAAGGCCCGCTAGGCATCAAAGCTCGATAAGTAACACCAAAGACAAGGCTCGCTAGGCATCAAAGCTCGATAAGTAACACCTAACAAGGCTCTGCTAGGCTAATAGCCCGAAATATCAACATTTTCAACATTCCAATGCACATTTCAATAATACCATCTCCAATTTAATCACTTAAATTTCATAATTCTATCACATTTCAAACTCATCTAACTTGTTCACATTTTCTAAATAAAATCATTACATCATTGTATACTCCGCATATCATATCGATTATACACCTTTACAAGGTATTAACAAAACATATCCAATTCGATATACTACCTTTACATTCGGCTATCACATAAAAACATGCCCAAATTTATCAAACATTGTCATTAAACACATTCATAATTCATTCTTTAATATAATCTAGCTTAAGGACTTACCTCGACTTTCGACGGACAACGTTAACCGACTAGTCGACAACTTTCGTTTTTCCCCGATCCAAGCTCGTTTTTCTTTGTTCTTGATCTAGAACACATTAAATTCAGCTCATTCAAGTACATTTCAACTCAATTTAGTCCCAAAACACATAAACATACAAATTACCATTTTGCCCCTAAGATTTCACATTTTTACTATTTAGTCCTAATTGTACAAAACATAAAATACACAAAATTTGCTAAGACTATGTAAGGGCTGAATATTCACAAGGGCCTTATGAGTCCATTTCTTTCATTTATTTTGCAAATAAGCCCCTCTAAAAATTTACTTTTACAAATTAGCCCTAAATACTAAAATTCACTAAAATTTCTAATACAAAACATATCAATCCTTAACATATCTTTAATTTAAAATCATCAAACATCAAAAACCTCAAGAATTCATCCATGGCCAAACCTCATGAACACATGATTTTCAAAAATTCAAGCATGGGTCGGGTAATATTCGAAGCAACGATCTCAAAAACGTAAAAATTATCTAAAATTGACTAAGGACTCACCTTCAATTTTTAGCTTCAAGGTGCCAAATTTTCAAGAACTTTGAACCCTTCTTCTCATGCAAACATTCGGCCAAACAAAGATGAATGAAAAAAATGTCTTTTGTTTTGTTTTACTTTAACATATATTAAATTATTATTAAATTACTTAACTAACCTTTATAATAAAATAACCAAACATTATATCTTAAGGACAAACTTGTCCATGACTAGCCACTAACTCATAAAAAGGGTTATTTACCCTTTTAATACTTCATATTATAAAGCCATGCTCAAATTAGCACATTTCACTTTAGTATGCCACTTTTACCTTTTACGCGATTAAGTCCTTTTTATCAAATTCAACACTTAAACAATAAAATCTTTCTACGAAACTTTCACACACATAAATTCATATATAATAAACACTAAATATAATATTTAAATATTTCTCGAGCTCGGATTCGTGGTCCCAAAACCACCGTTCGATTAGGGTCAAATTCATTAGGTTGCTTCAAATCCAATATAACATCAATCTTCCGAGAATCGAATCGAATCCCCTCGGAGAAACCAGTGACCCAAAAAAGTTACTTCACGTAACCAAAACTCGCACTTGCTGAACTTAGCATAGAGCTGCTTTTCCCTAAAAGTTTGAAAAACCACTCTGAGGTGCTCGTCATGCTCATCCTCAATCTTTGAATAAACCAATATGTCGTCGATAAATACCAATATAAATCGATCCATATAGGGCTGAAAAACTCATTTCATCAGATCCATGAAAGCTACCAATGCATTAATTAGTCCAAATGGCATCCCTAGGAACTCATAGTGACCATAACGAGTCCTGAATGCCATCTTAGGCACATCACCCTCCTTAACCCTCAACTGATGGTACCCAGAATGCAAGTCAATCTTAGAGAACACAGAAGCCCCTCGAAACTTGTAACAGCCTGATTTAGACCCTAGTCAGAACAGTGGTTTTGAGACCACAAATCAGAGTTTAGAATGTTAACCTAATGTTATTTTCTGTGTGAATGGTATGTGACATAGTCTGTGTGAAAATTCTGTGTGATAATTTCATCGATTGAGTGCCGAATTAAGAGAAATGACTTAATCGCGTAAAGAATAAAAGCTATTTGCTAATCTATAAATACTTAAGTGTTGTTGTTTTCATAATAGGATGGCCTTAAGAGGTAATTAAACCATTATTAAAGATGGTGGATGGCTAAATGAAAAATTAGCCTTGATATATATTTGTTTTATATGTTTAATGAAATGTCATTTTTGTAATTGAATTAATAATATAAGATTAGTAAAAAAAAACATGAAACGAGATGAGTATTCATCTTTTTACTCACTGAAAATAGAAAAAGAAAGAAGGGCTAAGAGACTTTGAGGTTTCGACAATCTTAGGCACAAATTGGTATGTGATTTTAGCTCGATTTTTGATAATTTCTACGTTTTCGTGATCGTTGCTTTGTGGTTTACAAAACCCATGCTCAAATTTTATGTATTGACAGTGTTTATGAAATGTGCCATTGATGAAATGGTGAGTTTTGTGATGAGTGTTGGTGTTAAATAAAAGATATGTGTTTAATGAACATGTGTTGTTCTTGAATTTTCGATGAATTTAGCTAATTAGGGCTAAATCGTGAAAATAGCAATTTGAAGGAATTAAATGTGAAATAAATGAAATGTGTGGGTTTGTATTAATATGGGAAGAATTCGGCTAAGCACATGTGTATTGAAATTTTGTGTAATTGATGATTTTTTGAAATAGGGACTAAAGTGTCGAAATGTGAAAATGTGAGGGCTATAGTGTAAAATGCCTTAAATATGTGTGTTTGGACTAAAATGAATGATTTGATGATTGAATGTGTATAGTCCAAGGGAGAAGAGGTTCGGATCGAGATCGAGACAAAGATAAAGTGCTCGATTAATTGGCCATATCGATAGTTTGACGTCCGAGATAAGTTCGGATATAATACATGTTATTAAGATATGTTTTAACATTATGAGATGAATATGTATATGTGTATGAAAGTGAATTGCTATGTGCAAGATTTAATTGATGGCACTAAGTGTGCGAAATTGAGATAGAAACAGAAATGAATAGCACTGTGTGTGCGATGATATGAAAGCTTCAGCTTATTGACTTGGCACTGTGTGTGCGATACAGAGATGAGTCAGTTGAAAGGTTAGGCACTAAGTGTGCGATGACGATTACGATTCAGTTATGAAATTAGCACTAAGTGTGCGAATAAATCAAAAGAATAGCGAAGGTTAAACGAGAGGTAATATCGAACAATTGAGTAGCATAAATGGTGAGTAACTATGTGTTGATCAAGGTACGTTTGAACCTAGGTGGTTAATGATAGCCTTAATAGTTATATGAATAGATGCTTGAGCATATGCTTGAGATTGATGTTGAGCCTAATTGTGCAATTTATCTATGTGATGATTTAATTGTGTATGATGTGGTATTATTAAGTAATGTGTATTAAATTACGAACTTACTAAGCTTTGAAAAGCTTACTGTGTGATTTGTTTTTACGCTGCGTTGTCGATTAGAAGCTAGCTCGGATCTGGGGATCGTCAGCATCTCAATCACACTATCGGCAATCTATTTTGGGGTATTTTGGAAAGATGTACATAGTTAAAATATGGCATGCATAGGCTAGTTATTTGAATCATGATTGAGATTTGTAAGTAGCCATGAGATGTGGCTAGATATGTGATAGTTTTTGGCATGAATGACTTTGGTATATATGATGCATCTTTTGGGTATGGATTGTGAGTTGAGAAATTGACTTATGGATGAAAATCGTGGTGATGATATGATGTTATTAGGAATAAGTGAAGTTGGGAATGAATTATGCTTGTGATAAGATAAGTTTTGGTATTAAATTTTGTATGAATAGAATTGGTATTGAATGCATGGTTTGAATGATAATTTTGATATGCTTTTGGGTAGTCATAAGTGCATGAATTGTTTTGGTAAACGTTGCTTGTAGGTATGACCCATTTGGGTGGCATTTTTGGTCTTACAAATGACCTATAATGTCACACGACCATAGCACATGGGCATGCCTAGTGACCGTGGGTAAAGCCAGTAGCTTGCGTAAGGGCACACGGTCATGGAACACAGGCGTGCCTAGAAGCCGTGTGAGAAAGTCAGTATATGGCCTAGTAGTACACGGCCTTAACACACGGGGGTGCTTGGTAACCGTGTTGCTTTGGCAGGATTGACCACAGCCACTGTACACAGGCGTGCTTGGTGGCCGTGGTGAGGAATCAGGTTCAACCACGGGAAGGACACACGGGTGTGTCTAGCAACCGTGGAGAGCACACAGTTGGCTCCTACGAGCGTGTATCCCCTGTATTTGGATAAGTTTTTAAGTTTTTGAGAACTTCTGTATGTGTTTTGATTTAGTCCCGAACCTTCTCTAGCATGTGTTTAAGTCTTATAGGCCTCAATAAGGGACTATATGATTATATTTTGATGTGATATACTGATGATTGACTTTGTGTCGTAAATGGGTTGTTAAATTTGATTGTTTGGTAATGCCTCTTAACCCTATTTTGGTGACGATTTTGGGTTAAAGGTGTTACATTTTGTTGGTATCAAAGCTACGGTTTAGTCAATTCTCGGACTAACATAGCGTGTGTGAGTCTAGCTATACATGCCATATATGAAATTGTGATAGTGTGATGAATTCTGACAGTTGAAAATGTGTTTTCATATAGTAATAGACCTCGATCAAGCAGTTGCTAACGACGCAGAAAGTAATGCGCCTGCTCCCGCTCAAGGGACAGTGCCGGCCACATCTAGGCCGAATGAAAGTAGTGAGGGAGGAGAGGCTAAGCAAGCCTTCTTCCGAATGATGAGTGAATAGTTTTTAAAATTTGTTCAAATGAATCCGGCTGTTCCACAACCTCCACCTCCACAAGTACCTATTGTGCCACAAGTTACAGATCCAATCAGATTGAATAAACCTCCTGTGGACAAGATTCAAAAGTATGGGGCCGAAGAGTTTAGGGCCACGGCTGATGATTATGCTGAGCGGGTTGAGTTTTGGCTCAAGAATACCTTTCAAATATTTGATGAGATGCCGTTGACTCCGGATGAATGCATTAAATGTGCTATTTCGTTATTGAGGGATTCGGCTTATAATTGGTAGAAGTCATTAATATCTGTGGTTCTGAGGGAGAGAATCACCTGGGATTTCTTTCAATCTGAGTTCAGAAAGAAGTATATCAGTCAACGCTTCATTGATCAGAAACGTAAAGAGTTTCTAGAATTGAAACAGGGTTGTTTCTCTGTTACTGAGTACGAGCGAGAATTCTTAAGATTGAGTCAATACGCGAGAGAATGTGTTTCGACCGAAGCTACTATGTGCAAACACTTCATAGAGGGATTGAATGAGGACATTAAGTTGCTAGTTGGAATACTCGATATAAATGAATTTGTTGTGTTAGTTGAAAGAGCATGCAAAGCTGAGGAGCTCAGTAAGGAAAAGAAGAAAGCTGATTCTGAAGCTCGTGATGAAAGAAAGAGATCGATGAATAAATTTTCTGAACCTTCTACAAAGATATTTAGAGATGCAAGAAAATGTTCAAATGCTTCGTTCGGACATTCAAGTAGAGATCGTTCTAGATAAAATCTTATTACAATTCAAGTTCCAAATGAATCAAGTGTTGGCGGTGTTAAGAGTAATAAGCCGAGTGTAGACAATGTAGGAGGCGACATGTGGGAGAGTCTTTGGGAAAGTACAATAATAGAGTTTGTTATAAATGTGGATCCCGATATCATTTTATTCGAGATTGCCCGAAGATGGTAGAAGAGGAAAATGTTTAGAATGAAAGACCGAGTAATGTAATGACCGGTGGTAGACCACCCAGAAACACCAGAAATATGAGTGAGAGCCAGAGAGGGACAATTGATATATTGTGAGGTCGAATCGAGAGTTCTGCTGAGCCTATGCTATCGTGAGCGAGAGGAAGCATCATCTCCTAACGTTATCACCTTTGGTACTTTAACTTTATTTGATATTGATGTCAAATTTAGTATTGAATGAATCCATTTGCTCCACA
Source organism: Gossypium rotundifolium (assembly GCA_025506655.1). Taxonomy (NCBI): domain Eukaryota; kingdom Viridiplantae; phylum Streptophyta; class Magnoliopsida; order Malvales; family Malvaceae; genus Gossypium; species Gossypium rotundifolium. Next base: position 14,026,872 of record CP106734.1, on the reverse strand, counting down.
ACCTCCACCTCCACAAGTACCTATTGTGCCACAAATTCTGATCCAATCAGTTGAATAAACCTCCTGTGGATGTAGAGCCCAACTATTGCGGCTACCAATTACAAAAAAAAATATAAATTACAAACCGAACCCAAACCCAAGCCCATTTTTTACAACCCAAATCAAGCAAAACCCAAACAATGACCCATTTTACAAAGCGGCCGGAAGGCCCAAAATTAAAATTTTTCAGAAATGCTGGGGTTTCGAAAACCTAACCCACCGCCTCCGACTTTTCAACCGACACCATGAACCTACCTCTGCGCCACACACTTGCCTCGCCTCCGCCATACTGCTCCATCCGCTCCCCGCCTGCAAAGAAAAGACAAACAAGGCAAGAAGAAAATACAAAAAAGCCACACATATTCGGCTATAAAGAGGCCGAAGAATAGCTTTGTAAAGGATGGTTTTTTTTCTACCTTTGAAATCAATAGAAAAAAAGCAGAAAGATTCGAGCAAAAAAAGAGATCCTTTTAAAAAGAAAAGATCGATTACAAAGAGAAGTTTGAACAAAAAAAAAACAAATACAAGCAGAGAGTCAAAGAAAATATAAAAACAAGGAAGACATTAACAAAAAAGAAAAGGTGAATTTTTGAAACTTTGTTTTATTTTTTATTTTTTCTTTTCGCAAAATGCTTATAATCTGAAAGTAAAATAAAGATATATGTATATATATAAAAAAACAAAAAAAGATTATTTTTACCTTCCGGCCACCGTGGGCGGTGGCTGAGCTCAGCTACGACAGTAGGAATCCTCGGCACTCCCCCTCGAGAGAGAAAGAATGAAGCAAGTCGGTTTTTTTTCAAAGAAGGGTGAGAAATGAAAATTTTGTAAAAATATGATTTTATAGCCGAATCAAAAGCAGCGTCGTTTTGGTCGGCGTCAAAAGCCCCAAAACGACGCGTCGTTTTGCCCATCCGACCCGCCACCCGAGGATCCGCGTGTTTTTGAGAAAATGGTCTATTTCTTGCTGCCAGTCCTCCGCATTTTTATAATTTTGCGATCAAGTCTTTATAATTTAAAATTAGCTCTATAATTTGCCCCGATTTGCGATTAAGTCCCCTAACTCATGCGTTTTGACAAAGGGGTTAATTCTGCTTTTGGTCCCCTTCCTTTCACGCGTTCAAATAAGTCCCTTCTCTTTTTGTTTTATTTCGATTTAACCCCAACACTCCTATTTTTAATGCAATTTAATTACATCTTAATTATTTTGTAATATTTTTAGTCTCGTTGTTATTACATCATTGTCATTACTAATTATTATTATTATTTTTTTGTATATGTTTTTTGTTATTTTGTTTTATTAATCTTATTATTATTATTATCCATTACCTCAATTATATATTATTTATCATTATTTCGCTATTACTATTTACTATCACGTTCAGTATATGTCACTATTTTATTTTATTTTATTTTACTTTATTTTTTATTTGTGATTAAGATTATTATTTTATGCATTATTATTTGTTGATTTTATTATTATTGCTATCTGTTTTACCATTCTTATCATTACTATTATTTTTATGTATGTATATTAGTTTATTTATTTTATATGTATTATTTTTAGTACCTATCTTTTTTATCATCGCTATTATTTTATTTTATTTTCATTTCAAGTATTCATCTTTATTATCTTGCCATCGTTATTTTACTTATTTATTCATTATTTCAATTTTTATTACTACTTTGTATTATCATAATATCATTACTATTATTACTATCATTTGTATTTTTATTATAATATTCACATCCATATTTATTATCCTTGATTTATATTATATTTTGAACAAAACATCATTCGTAAGATTATCGTATTTCATCTAAAAATTTCAAAATGAGGCAATGTTTTGGTATTTAGAAACTAGAAATAGTGCCCTAACGTCTTTGGGTTGCGATTTTTCGATTGACTAAATAACTTAACATCCTTTTACAAAGTTTTGAGAATCACGAGATGACTTTGATTACGAGAGATTAAAACATCGTGTCCTAACGTCTTTGGATGTGATGTTTATATCTTTTCGGGACAAAGAAATTTGAAATTTGACTCAAGCCTTTTCTTAAATTCAATCCCATACGATGCATTTTGAAAAGTCGCTACACTGTTCAAAGATTTTTAAATAAAGGCAATGTTTTGTATTTAGGAATTCGGAAATAGTGCCCTAACGTCTTTGGGTTGCGATTTTCCATTTGACTAAATAACTAAACATCCTTTGATAAACTTAAGTAAAACCATGAGATAGCTTTGATTACGAAGGTTTAGAGCATCATGACCTAACGTCTTTGGATGTGATGTTCGTATCCTCTACGAGCAAAGAAACCTCAAAATTTTGGCCTAATTATCCAAACATTTTTAGAGGATCTGTATCTTAAAACCTTTTAAAACTTTCGACATTAAGACACTAATTAATCATTTTGGTGCCAATTTTGGGCGTGTCGAGGTGCTAACCCTTCCTAAATGCGAATCAACTCCGGACCGGCTTTTAAAACTTCGCGGACCAAAAACACTGTTTTAGTAAAGCAAAATGTTTTATTAAAATAAAGGTGATCCGATCACACCATATAAAGGTCGGTGGCGACTCCCGTTTTTTTCATTTTTAAATCCCAACGTCGAGCCCCTTTTTCGTTTTCAAAAAAATGGTTACGACAGTGGACAAGATTCGAAAGTGTGGGGCTGAAGAGTTTAGGGCCACACCTGATGATTATGCTGAGCGGGTTGAGTTTTGGCTCGAGAAAACCTTTCAAATATTTGATGAGATGTCGTTGACTCCGGATGAATGCATTAAATGCGCTATTTCGTTGTTAAGGGATTCAGCTTATAATTGGTAGAAGTCATTGATATCTGTGGTTCCGAGGGAGAGAATCACCTGGGATTTCTTTCAATTCGAGTTCAAAAAGAAGTATATCAGTCAACGCTTCATTGATCAAAAACGTAAAGAGTTTCTAGAATTGAAACAGGGTTGTTTCTCTCATTCATCGAGTCTGACGAGAATTCATAAGATTGAGTCAATACTCGAGAGAATGTGTTTCGACCGAAACTACTATGTGCAAACACTTCATAGAGGGATTGAATGAGGACATTAAGTTGCTAGTTGGAATACTCGATATAAACAAATTTGTTGTGTTAGTTGAAAGAGCATGTAAAGCTGAGGAGCTCAGTAAGGAAAAGAAGAAAGCTGATTCTGAAGCTCGTGATGAAAGAAAGAGATCGATGAATAAATTTTCTGAACCTTCTACAAAGATATTTAGAGATGCAAGAAAATGTTCAAATGCTTCGTTCGGACATTCAAGTAGAGATCGTTCGAGACAAAATACTGGTCCACGAATTCAAGTTCTAAATGAATCAAGTGTTGGCAGTGTTAAGAGTAATAAGCCCGAGTGTAGACAATGTAGGAGACGACATGTGGGAGAGTGCTGGGGAAAGTACAACAATAGAGTTTGTTATAAATGTGGATCCCGAGATCATTTTATTCGAGATTGCCCGAAGATGGTAGAAGAGGAAAATGTTTAGAATGAAAGACCGAGTAATGTGACAGCCAGGGGTAGACCACCCAGAAACACCAGAAATGTGAGTGAGAGCCAGAGAGGGACAATTGATATAGCTGTGAGGTCAGAAGCGAGAGTTCCTGCCTGAGCCTATGCTATACGTGAACGAGAGGAAGTATCATCTCCTAACGTTATCACTGGTACTTTCACTTTATTTGATATTGATGTCATTACACTGATAGATCTAGGATCTACCCATTCCTATGTGTGTATGAATTTAGTATTGAATAAGACTCTACCTGCTGAGTCTACTAAATTTATGATTAGAGTATCGAACCCTTTAGGCAAATGTATCTTGGTGGATAAGGTATGCAAGAATTGCCATTGATGTTTTGAGATGTTTGTTTTCCGGTTAATTTGATGTTGCTGCCATTTGATGATTTTGACATAATTTTGGGTATGGATTGGCTTACTTTGCATAATGCCATCATGAATTGTAAGAAAAAGAACATTGAATTGAAGAGTCAGAATGATGAGATAGTTTGAATTGAGTCCAATGATATGAAAGAATTACCAGCTATTATATCTGCGATGAAAGCTATGAATTATGTCAGAAAGCGTTGTGAAGCTTATTTGGCGTACGTAATTGATACAAAAGAGTCGGAAAAGAAAGTCGAATCTATGCCTGTGGTATGTGAATTTCCAGACGTGTTTCCTGAAGAGTTGCCGGGATTACCTCCAATTCGGGAAGTTGAATTTGGTATTGAATTAGTGCCGGGAACCACTCCCATTTGATAGCTCCGTACAGAATGGCACCAATAGAATTGAAAGAGTTAAAATCTCAGTTGCAGGAGTTGACTGATAGAGGTTTTGCACGACCGAGTTTCTCACCTAGGGAGTTCCTATGTTATTTGCAAAAAAAAAAGATGGAACTATGAGAATGTGTATTAATTATCGAAAGTTGAACAAAGTAGTGATAAAGAACAAAAATCCATTGGCCCGTATTGATGATTTGTTTGATCAGTTAAGAGGAGCTACAGTGTTTTCAAAGATAGACTTGAGATCCGATTACTATCACTTAAGAGTTAAAGAATCTGATGTGCCAAAAACTGCTTTTAGAATGAGGTGTGAATATTATGGATTCTTAGTGATACCTTTCGGACTAACCAATGCTTCTACAGTGTTATGGATCTAATAAATCGGATATTCAGGCCGTTTTTGGATCGCTTTATTGTAGTGTTCATAGATGATATTTTAATTTATTCATGTAATAAGATGCAACATGCCGAGAATTTGAGAATTGTGCTACAAACTCTGCGTGAGAAATAATTGTATGCAAAGTTTAGCAAATGTGAATTTTGGTTGTATGAGGTCAATTTTCTAGGGCATATCGTATCAACTGTCGGGATACGAGTTGATCCGAGTAAAATCTCTACTATTTTGGAGTGAAGGCCTCCGAGAAATGTGTCTGAAGTCCGTAGTTTTCTGGGACTAGCGGGATATTATAGATGATTTGTGAAAGGCTTCTCGATGATTGCGACCCCATTGACAAAGTTATTACGAAAGATATTAGATTCGAGTGGTCAGAAAAGTGCCAACAGAGTTTTGAACCGTTGAAGGTGTTGTTGACAGAAGCACCAGTATTGATTCAACCCGAGTCAGGCAGAGAGTTCATAGTTTATAGTGATGCATCGTTAAATGGTTTGGGCTGTGTGTTGATGCAAGAAGGGAACTCATTGCTTATGCTTCGAGACAGTTAAAATCGCACGAAAAGAATTACCTAACACATGACCTTGAATTGGCTGCGTTTGTGTTTGCATTGAAGGTTTGGCGCCATTACTTATTCGGTGAAAAATGTCATATTTATACTGGTCATAAGAGTTTAAAGTACTTGATGACTCAGAAAGATTTGAATTTACGACAGAGAAGATGGTTAGAATTGTTGAAAGACTATGAACTTGTGATAGATTATCACCCGAGTAAAGCTAATCTTGTAGCTGATGCCTTGAGTCGTAAATCGTTATATGCTTTGTGAGCTATGAGCAATTGGATAGATCTGTGTGATGATGATGTAGTTGTAGCTAAATTGAAAGTAAAATCATTGTTTTTACAACAGATATGTGATGCTTAGAAAAATGATAATGAGTTGTTAGCAAAAAGAGTTCAATGTGATTCGAATGCTGAATCAGAATTTCGAGTTGATAGTGATGATTGTTTGAGATTCAGAGATTGGATTTGTATTCCGAGAAATTTAGAGTTGATTCAAATAATTTTGAATGAAGCTCACAATAGTCATTTGACTGTTCATCCGGGGAGTACGAAAATGTGTAATGACCTGAAATAGTTCTATTAATGGCATGGTATGAAAAGAGATATTTCTGACTTTGTGTCGAAATGTTTAGTTTGTCAGCAAGTTACGGCTGAACATCAAGTTCTGTCTGGTTTGTTACAACCGATTATGATTCCTGAGTGGAAATAGGAGAGAATTACGATAGACTTTGTGTCGGGTTTGCCCTTATCTTCGAGCAAGAAAGATACGATCTGGGTGATAGTTGATAGATTGACGAAATCAGCTCATTTCATTCCAGTAAGAATCGACTATTCTTTGGATAAGTTAGCTTAACTATATATCGATGAGATTGTGAGATTGCACGGGGTACCGTTATCTATAGTGTCTGACAAAGATTTGAGATTTACCTCGCGATTTTGGAAGAAATTGCAAGATGCTTTAGGCACAAAATTGTATTTCAGTACTGCGTTTCATCCACAAACGGATGGTCAATCCGAGCGAATCATTTAGATTCTCGAAGACATGCTGAGATGTTGCATACTTGAATTTAAAAATACGTGGGAGAAGCAATTATCGTTGATTGAATTTGCGTATAACAACAGTTTTCAATCTAATATCAAAATGGCACCATATGAGGCTCTCTATGGTCGAAAGTGTCGAACTCCATTGTATTGGACCGAGCTAAGTGGGAATAAGATTCACGAGGTTGATCTTATAAAGAAGACTGAGCAGAAAGTGAAAGTAATTCGTGATAGTTAGAAAGCGGCCTCAGATCTTTAGAAATCATATACAGATTTGAAACGAAAGGATATTGAATTTGAAATTGGTGATAAAGTGTTTTTAAAACTGTCTTCCTAGAAGAAAATACTTCGATTTGGCAGAAAGGGCAAGTTGAGTTCGAGGTTTATTGGACCGTACGAGATCATTGAACGAGTTGGACCAGTTGCTTATAGATTGAGATTGCCATCTGAGTTAGAAAAGATTCACAACGTGTTTCATGAGTCAATGCTTCGACGGACAGATCGGACCCTTCTCATGTGATTGCTCATACTGAGGTTGAGATTCAATCAGATTTGTCATATAGTGAAGAACCGATCCGAATATTGGCACGAGAAACCAAAGAGTTAAAAAATAAGAAAATTTCTTTAGTGAAAGTATTATGGCACAAACACGGACTTGAAGAGGCTACATGGGAGACTGAGAATGTTATGAGAGAGCAACATCCGCAATTATTCACTGATAAAATTTTTGAGGACGAAAATCCCTAAGGGGGAGAGTTGTAACAGACCGGTTTAGACCCTAGTCGGAAGAGTGGTTTCGAGACCACAAATTCGAGGTCAAAATGTTAACCTAATGTTATTTTCTGTGTGAATGGTATGTGACATAGTCTGTGTGACAATTCTGTGTGATAATTTCATCGATTGAGTGCCGAATTAAGAGAAAGGACTTAATCGTGTAAAGAGTAAAAGCTATGTGCTAATCTATAAATACTTAAGTGTTGTTGTTTTCATAATAGGATGGCCTTAAGAGGCAATTAAACCTTTATTAAAGATGGTGGATGGCTAAATGACAAATTAGCCTTGATATTTATGTTTAATGAAAGGTCATTTTTGTAATTGAATTAATAATATAAGATAAGTAAAACAAAACATGAAATGAGATGAGTATTCATCTTTTTACTCACAGAAAATAGAAAAGAAAGAAGGGCTAAGAGACTTTGAGGTTTCGACAATCTTAGGCACAAATTGGTATGTGATTTTAGCTCAGTTTTTAATAATTTCTATGTTTTCGTGATCGTTGCTTTGTGCTTTACAAAACCCATGCTCAAATTTTATGTATTGATAGTGTTTATGAAATGTGCCATTGATGAAAGGGTGATTTTTGTGATGAGTGTTGGTGTTAAATGAAAGATATGTGTTTAATGAACATGTGTTGTTCTTGAATTTTTGATGAATTTAGCTAATTAGGGCTAAATCATGAAAATAGAAATTTGAAGGACTTAAATGTGAAACAAATGAAATGTGTGAGTTTTTATTAATATGGGAAGAATTCGGCTAAGCATATGTGTATTGAAATTTTGTGTATTTGATGATTTTGTGAAATAGGGACTAAAGTGTCGAAATGTGAAAATGTGAGGGCTATTGTGTAAAATGCCCTAAATATGTGTGTTTGGACTAAAATGAATGATTTGATGATTGAATGTGTATAGACCAAGAGAGGAGAGGTTCAGATCGAGATCGAGGCAAGGATAAAGTGCTCGATTAATCGACCATATCGATAGTTCGACACTTGAGGTAAGTTCGGATATAATACATGTTATTAAGATATGTTTTAACATTATGAGATGAATATGTATATGTGTATGAAAGTGAATTGCTATGTGCAAGATTTAATTGGTGGCACTAAGTGTGCACAATTGAGATAGAAATAGAAATGAATAGCACTGTGTGTGTGATGATATGAAAGCTTCAGCTTATTGACCTGGCACTGTGTGTGCAATACCGAGATGAGTCGGTTGAAAGATTAGGCACTAAGTATGCAATGGCGATTATGATTCAGTTATGAAATTGGCACTAAGTGTGCAAATAAATCAAAAGAATAGTGAAGGTTAAACGAGAGGTAATATCGAACAATTGAGTAGCATAAATGGTGAGTAACTATGTGTTGATCAAGGTACATTTGAACCTAGGTGGTTGATGATAGCCTTAATAGTTATATGAATAGATACTTGAGCATATGGTTGAGATTGATGATGAGCCTAATTGTGCAATTTATCTATGTGATGATTTAATTGTGTATGATGTGGTATTATTAAGTACTATGTATTAAATTACGAACTTACTAAGCTTTGAAAAGCTTACTATGTGATTTGTTTTTCTGCTTTGCAGTGTCAGTAAAGCTAGCTCGGATCTGGGGATTGTTAGCATCTCAATCACATTATCGGTAATCTATTTTGGGGTATTTTGGAAAGATGTACATAGTTAAAATATGGCATGTATAGGCTAGTTATTTGAATCATGATTGAGATTTGTAAGTAGCCATGAGATGTGGCTAGATATGTGATAGTTTTTGGCATGAATGACTTTGGTATATATGATGCATCTTTTGGGTATGGATTGTGAGTTGAGAAATTGACTTATGGATGGAAATCTTGGTGATGATATGATGTTATTAGGAATAAGTGAAATTGGGAATGAATTATGCTTATGATAAGATAAGTTTTGGTATTAAATTTGGTATGAATAGAATTGGTATTGAATGTATGATTTGAATGATTATTTTGATATGCTTTTGGGTAGCCATAAATGTATGAGTTGTTTTGGTAAACGTTGCTTGTAGGTATGACCCATTTGAGTGGCATTTTTGGTCTTGCAAATGACCTATAATGTCACACGGGCGTGCCTAGTGACCGTGGGGTAAAGTCAGTAACTTGATTAAGGGCACACGGCCATGGCACACGAATGTGCCTAGAAGTAGTGTGAGAAAGTCAGTATATGGCCTAGTAGTGCACGACCTTAGCACATGGGTGCTTAATAACCGTGTTGCTTTGGCAAGATTGACCACGACCAGGTACACGGGCGTGCTTGGTGGCCGTGGTGAGGAATCAGGTTTGACCACGAGGAGGACACACAGGTGTGTCTAGTAGCCATGGAGAGCACATGGTTGGCTCCCACGGGCGTGTATCCCCCGTATTTGGATAAGTTTTTAAGTTTTCGAGAACTTCTGTATGTGTTTTGATTTAGTCCCGAACCTACTCTAGCATGTGTTTAAGGTCTTATAGGCCTCAATAAGGGACTATATGATTATATTTTGATGTGATATACTGATGATTGACTTTGTGTCGTAAATGGGTTGTTAAATGATTTGATTGTTCGGTAATGCCTCTTAACCCTATTTCGACGACGGTTTCAGGTTAGGGGTGTTACAGAACTGGTCAAACAAATCATTGATCCTTGGTAAAGGATACTTGTTCTTGATGGTCAGTTTATTCAGTTGCCAGTAGTAAATACACATCCTCATGAATCCATCCTTCTTCTTAACAAACAATACCGGCATTCTCCAGGAGACACACTAGGGCGGATGAACCCACGATCCAATAACTCCTGAATCTGAGCCTTAAGATCATTCGGTGCCATTTGATAGGGTGTGATGACACCGGAGCTATACCCGGAAAAACTCAATCCCAAACTCTACTTCTTGATTCGGAGGTTAACCCGATAACTCTTCAGGAAAGGCGTCGAAAAATATCTTACAGTCCTGATGTTTTTTATAGTAGACTTCCCAAAAATGAAAACACTAATATAGGCCAAGAACGCCTCACATCTCTTACGAACCAGTTTCTCGGCTACCAGTGCAAAGATCACATTCGTTAAATAATTTTGACATACCCTTGTCATTACTACCTCATTATTCTCCTCAATTCTCAAAATGACCCTTTTAGTTGCACAATCGAGACTGACACGGTGCTCGACCAGCCAGTCCATACTTAGAATCAGGTCAAACTCCCCAAATAGAAGCTCCAGCAGATTAGCTAGAAATACCTATCCTTGAACCTCTAGTGGAACATCTCTATACAATTTGCTAACCCGAATAGATTGCCCCAACAGACTCAATACAGTGACCTCACTCGTAGTGCTCTTAACTGATAACCCCAGATTTTAGAAACAGAATAGGCTATGTAGGAATGAGTAGATCATATGTCTATCAGAGCAAGATATGGTACATCAAAAATATGAAACGTACTAGTGATGACGTCAGGAGCATCTCTATCATCACGGCGACGAGTAGCATAAACAAGAGCAGGCTATCTCACCTTAGTCTATCCAGCACCTCTACCTGGTGCTCTTTGTCCACGGCCCATACCTTTACCACCCCTAGCCTGACCAAGGCCCTTGGTAGTTGCTGTGCTACCCTTTATGGCTGCGCAGTACCAATACCCTAAGCTTGCATTTGATCGGCCCTCAACGAACACTCCTAATACGATGATCCAATGATCCACACCCCAATCCTTCTTCAACACTAGCCCTAATGGCGTCTACCACAATTGACACATGGCTATAGTTCAGTAGCAGTAACAGGGGGCCCAACTCTAACTGGCCCATCAGGTTTGGCCTTTTTTTAGGCCTCTGTATAAAACTCGAGGGCTCTAAATCCCTCTTGTTCTTACCCCTCTCTATCTTTGTTTTGGCGCTCAGCACGCTTAACATCCTCGGTGATCTTTTCCTTTTCAACCAGAACAGAAAATAATCTCGCTCCCTTTGCGAGCTATCAGAACTCTCAAATTATCTCTGAGGCCATCCTCAAAGAGAACACACCTCTCATACTCCATGCCACCATACCTCCTGCATAGCGGCTCAGCTTTAGGAACTCGACCTCATACTCGACCACTAATCGATCCCCTTGAGTAAGATTCAGAAACTCCCTCCTACGAGCGTCCACATAATTGGCTCCCATATATTTCCCCTAGTAGGTGGTCTTAAAGAACTCCTAGGCCAGACGTTTGGGCTGAGTGCCCTCCCTAATGGTCAGCTACTATTGATACGCTTTGTCTCGTAACAGAGAGACTGCACCCTTTAATTTTGCTCAGCGGTGCAATCTAAGTCATCCATGATCTGCTCCGTAGCCTCTATCGAGTAATCGGCCACATCAGGGGTGACTCCAGTGACACCCCTAAAAAGTTCAGCTCTATTGGACCGGATTCGATCCGTAATCGACCCACGGCCCCCAAATCCAGTATTGGGTCCAACGATCCTCTCTGGTATCCTTAGCATAGCCTAGGACAGTGTGTCGTCCCCACCATGTGACCTTAAGACCCAGTCTCGGTAGTAGGTGACACTGGCATCTCACTCGTCTCTAAATTTGGTATACTACCCAGGGAAGAGGACTTAGCTCGAACTCCTCTACGGCCCCTACCTCGGCATCTAGTTCCACGCCCACGAATACCTCTTGTACTTATCGTAGATTCGAGATTTTATCTACATTAACAGTTTTATGAACCAGTTACAATTTCGATATTTATTAGCAGATGTTTTATATAAACAGTTTCATTAATTTAGAGTGATTTTCACAAATCACAGTCTCTATCAGTTTTGCTACAATATCATATTTACTATAGTTTCAATAGACACTGTCTAAAGTGCTTTCACAGTATTCTACCTACAATAGTTTTAGAATATTCTATCTACAATATTTTCAGTTTAAACTATCACAGTTTCAGAATACTTATAAGATCGACACTGGAGACTCGATGTACCACATACTGAGTCAAATCATTTCAAATAATTTCGAGATTAATTCTTTAAAAACCAATTTTTGAAACCCAAAATCCACAGTCAAGTTTTGCAACCCTACTCTGATACCACTAAATGTAACACTCCGAAACCTGGCCTAGACGTTATGGACGGATCTGGCGATGTCACATGATAGGGTGATTGTAAACTAAATTGACGATAAACCATTTTCATTTGTTAACATTTAACTAACTCAAAATAACGCATGTCTGTTGATTTGTCTCAAACGTATTTTTTTTAGCGGAGCTTTGGACATCATTCATTTTAAATAAAACTGTTCATTTTATGGAAAACCTTAGTTTTTAGAAAATCTGTATTTTGTTAAGGTTGTAGTTTTAAGTTTGTAAAAGCAGTTAGAGTTTCCAAAGTTAAAGCGAAACAGTCCATAAAGTCTAACTACATAAAAATACCCCATAAACAAATAAAACCATAAATGGAAGTAAGTAATTTAAAATATGTGTGGCCACTGTCGAGTTATCCACTGCACCAAACCGTCAAGTCTGGGATTACCTGTACAGATTAATAGGAAGGGGGTGAGTTTACGTAGACTCAGTGTGTAATCTCTACAGAAAACATGCATATAGTCAATTAGTAATAAACAGTCCAATGCAATCTAGGGTCTAAGCCCATTGTAGTTTCAGTAGTAGTTTGGGCCTTAGCCTATTTCAGTTTAACATCAGATATGCATTAGGGCTTTAGCCCATCACAGTAACAGTAATGCATACAGTAATCAATGAACAGAGTCCTACCCACCAGCCTCTAAACACCATCTCTGCCCATCCCTACACTCAATGTGGGGTTTAAGACACCCACCCATCCCTACACTCTGAGTACTACCGAATGTGGCACATATTCAGTATATTGCAGCTGAGTTGCTAGATAATAGGCTTAAAGCCTTTCAGTACACTACCTCAAAATATCATCACCCCAACACAATGCAATGAAAACATACAATATGTCGTGCTTTTATGCAACTATCAGTCATACATATACATATATATATATATATCAGTAATCATGCATAATTTATCATGCATCGCATACACTCAGATCATACATTTAGGGGTCTAGGTAATGCTTACCAACCCTACAGTAGGTTCACAGTCGACTTAGGGTGACCGTGCAACACTAGGAATTATTTTAGATAAATGGACTCACATGCCCATGTGGTTTGCCCGTGTGGGCCTACACGGCTTGGCCCAAAATCCCACATGTCCATGTGGACTACCCGTGTGAGCCCACATACCTGTGTGGCCCACACGGCCCAAATTAATCTAGCCCAGATTACACACAGTGTCTTATGCAGTGTCTTATGCACACACTGTCTTATGCACCTGGCCTCGATCGATCCTGCACTGTGTTATGGCACACGGCCTACCACACGAGCAACCACACGTTCGTGTGGCGTCGACAGTGGAGTTTTAAGCTTTCGTCGAAACCCCAGTTTCTGCGTAATCGGATACGCACCTGATACGATTTTGATGCAAAAATTATCCCAAGCCTTCTAAAACCTAAAATCGATACCAAAAGCCTTCCATAATCAGTTTTTAATTCTCAAATAAATGCATCCCACAAAACTGAAAATAGTTTATATAATCGTTCCTCACTTACCCCTACACCACGAACGGTTTGACTACAATTTTACAACAGTAACGTCACAACCTTCTTGATTTGCTTCTACCAAAACACAATTCCATTACTAAATAAAAAGGAACAAATCATTCTATCAATTCTAAAGAAGACACCCTACTCAATTAAAAATGCTACCATTACTTACCCACACCAAAAAAATCTTGAATAGAGGAATCACAATTTGAAAACAAATAGGTGTGGATAGAAAAAGACAGAAAAAGAAAATAATAAAAGAGGGAAAAGATGAAGAAGAAATTGGTAGAGAAAGAAAGGAAGAGATTTGATGTCAGAATTATTTTGGGGATTTAGGAAGAGTGATAAAAGATGATAAGAAAAACCAAATTATGCTCCCATATCCCTAAATTTCCTCCCACAAATCCCACTACTCAGAATCCCACTCTCTCAAGACTCTAAGAGAGAATCAAGCAAAAAGATTGGCATGACGCTTCTGCAGAGTTTTGAACACAGAACCTTCAGCAATCTGACACTCAACTTAACCACCAAACCAACAGACCCATTTTGATATGATATTACAAATAACTAAAAATAAACCCATTGAACAAAGTTAGGGCTTAATTCAAAAAAAAATCAAAATTAGCTAAAGCTAGGGCTTGAACTTGGGACCCCTCACATACACCCGAACACTTAACCACTGAAGCAGATACACAGTTGTGTCATATTTTAACAGAAACAAAAATAGGAATTTTGGGGTGTTACATTGCTTGTATTCTTTAGTATCATGTTAGTTTGAATTTCCAATGCATGATTATTTGTAGGTTATCCTAAGACATTGTCGGTGAGAACAATAAAGTAAGGGAAGTTAACTTGAATGTGGGTTGAGAATTTTGCTTGAGGACAAACAAACGCTTACGTGTGAGATATTTGATAAGTACTAAAAGTAGCATGTTTTAACATTATTCTTAACGTGTTTTGGGGTGATTATCTGATGTTAATTGTGAATTTTGTACTCCTAATCCTTTAAAATCATGTTTTAATGCTTAATAGAGCACTTAGGAGCAAAAAGAGCAAAAAACGAGCCAAAATCGGAGCATCGGAGCAAGTTGAAAGAGGCACACAGGCTACACCTTTTTACACGGCCAAACCATACGATCGTGTGACCACACAGGTGTGGGGTAGTTTGTGTTGATTTCAAGGGATTGTGTACTGAACAGTGGAAAATTATGATTTTTAGGTTTTTCGGCTATTCTAAGACGTATATATGACAAAAATAAGAAGATATAAGGGAGCCGTTAGAGAATACTCAAGAAAACAACTTGAAAAACACCATTGAAACGATTTTGAAGTAGATTTCCATGAAGATTGAAGATTCTGTCGTTTTTCTATTTTCGAGTATGAATTGATTTTTTAAATTTCTAGGGGAAATGAACCTTATGATGGATTCTGTCGTTTGATTTCTATTTTACGCAATAAATACTTAGTTTCTTGTTCTCAATTATGTGTGCTTAATTCTTAGTTTAATATTTCTAGATTATTAATCCATGTTCGATGTGCTTAAATCTATGGTTGAATATACCCTATTTAAGATTAGATATTGCATCATTGAGTGGAGTTGCATGTAATCCTAGAACTAGGACAAAATAAATCTACCGGATTAGAGTCAAATCCAGTAGGGGAATCCATAACACGAGTTAATGGGATAATAGAGATTTTAATTATGAATAAATTTCAATTAATCAACCTAGATTCAGTTGCTCTTATGCTTGAAAGAGATATTAGCATAACTTAAGGATTTCTATGGATTAATGTGCTAAGTAAAGAAATTGCGTAATTTAGATTGATAGTGACAAATGAAATCTAGGTGGATTCTTTCTTTGGTATTGTTTCGTTTTTTGGTTGTCATTCGATTGTTTTCATGTTTTGTTCTTTATCACGTTTGTTAGTTAATTAAATTAGTTAATTTTAGTTTTAATCGATCATTCAAATTATTCGGTTAAATAATAGAAATACGGTAATTACTAGTACTTGTAGTCCCTATGGGAACGATAACTTTATTCATTGTAAATATACGATTAATTGGTAGGTGCACTTTCCTTAGTCAAATTTTTAGTTAGTTTTGTGGCCATCAATTTTTGAAAATAACTAAAATTGGAAAACAACTTTTACAAAGTAAATATTAAAAATCAACTGGTTTTTGAAATAATATTGTATCTTTTAGAAACACACTAAGTTTTTCTACTAAAATAAGTAAATGTTTTAAAAGGATTATTGTCGAAACCATTTTTTTGTTTGGAAAAACGGGCCGACTTTGAAATGGAAAATGGAGTCGTCACCAATCTTTTTCTTGAAGTGCGATTGGGCCACTTTTGAAAACGTTTTGGTCTACAAATTTTAAGAAAACAGGTTCGGGAGTCGGTTACGCACGAGGAAGGATTAGCACCCTCGTGACGCCCAAAATTGGTACCTTATTGATTGATTAATGTCCTAATATCGAAAATGGGAAGAGATTTTAGAATATGAATCCTTTGGAAAATGTTTGGGTAATTCGAATTGGATATCGAAATTCTCTTGTTCCGAAAGGATGAAATATCACATCCAGCACGTTAGGATACAATGTTTCAAACCTTTGACACCAAATCATTTCATGATTTCCAAAATTCATGCATTGTCATTTTAAAAAGGGTATTCTATTATTTGGCCAAACGAAAACTGAAACACAACACGTTAGGGCACGATTCCTCGAATTTTCAAACATGAAATATTGCCTTATTTTGAAATTAAGAAAACACAGTCAAAATTTTAAAAGGATATTTAGTCCTTTGGACGAGCGGAAAATTGAAACCCAGCACGTTAGGGCACAATTTTTTGAAACCTCCAAGCACAAAATATTGCCTTATTTTTAATTTAAGAAAACACGGACACAATCTTAAAAGATATTTAGTTTTTCGGACGAATAGAAAATCAAAACCCAGCACGTTAGGGCACGATTTCTGAACTTCCAAGTACCAAACATTGCCTTGTTTTCAAAATCTCTTAAATATGAAATTATGAAATTGACCGAGAATGCATTTATTTGACTTGTTGAAAATAAAAGTGAAAGAACCAATTTAATTTGAGAACGTTGGAGTTTAACTCATAGTGTATAAATAAGAACCGCATGTGCATGATATCGAACATAAAATAAAATGCATGGTACTAAACGACTCGAAAAAAATGATCCATATCAATCCAAGTAAAGAACGCACATGAAATAAAACTTACTATAAACATATGTATAAGTAACAATATATAAGATGTATGTAAAATTGAAATAAACTAAGTATATAAAATATTTAAAAGAAATAAAATATCTATGTATAGAAATAGGTATAAGAATATATCGCTTTTAATTAATAGTATACTATATACAATAAATATAATAATAATAATAATACATATAATTATAGTAATAATAATATATATATGAAAAATAATAGTGGTAAAAAGGTTTAAAATAAAAAAAAAGTATTAACCATAATAAAAAGCAATGCGTAGTGATACTACTTTGGTAAAAAGGAAAATAGTACTAATAATCAAATAATAATAATAATATTAAATTTAATAATAATAAATAGCAATATTGAAACCAAAAGTAATATTAATAATAAAAATAATAGTAATAATAAAGTGAATTGTATAGAATAAAAGAAAAATAATAGTAGTAGTGTTAAAACAAATAACTATAATCGTAAAATAATAATATTAATGGCAGTAAATAATAAATACAATAAATATAATAGGTACAATACTAGTAGCAAAAACAAAAATAATAATACTAATAATATATGTAAAATAAGGGTATTGATAATAATAAAGTAAAAAAAAAGAACTAGTAATAATAGTCAAAATAATAATATTAAAATTAATAAAAGGGTAAAAAGGATAAAATTGCAGTTCGCGCCAGCTAATAGGGATTGAAAACGCAATTATTCCAAGCCCTAAATGCTGTGCTTGAATGTGGACCAAATCAAAGCGGCGCTTAAAATTCAGAGGCAAAATTAAAAAAAATAAAAGAAAGTTGAAGGGGGATGCAACTGAAACAGGGAGCAAAAGAGTGGACCAAATACTCAATTTACCCATTTAAGGTAAAAGGCCCCTTCCCCTTTTCTTTACATGGCGCCGTTTTTAATTCTTTAAAACTAAATGGAAAAAAAAAATCCTTCTATTTCCAGCCTTCTGTTGTAAAATGAAAAATCAGAACACCCCCCCTTTTTGTTTATTTCCAGGGTTAGAAACCCTCTAGTCCCCCATTTGTCCCCGTTTCACCCCGATCAGGCGATCGGCCACCCTCAAGAATGAAGGCCCGGTAAGTTTCTTCCCTTTTCCTTTGTCAAAATTCGTTTTACAATAAAAGATAAATAAAAGAGAGATGTTTGTTTGTGAACAGTAAAAAACAAAAGAGAAAGAAAATAAAAAAATCACAGAAACCTACTGCTGTTTTTTATTTTTGGAACTGATTTCCTTTTATTTGTAAAAAAAATCATAGTTTTTTCTCGTATATCGCTCAAACGAATCCCCCTTTTACATGTTTTTCTTTTGGCTTTTATAGCCTAAAAAATCCCCCCAAAAATAAAATCATCAAATCCCAAATATCCCCTTTGTTGTGCTGGGTTTTCCTTTTTTGTAGGTACAATATGGACACGTGGGTGACTACATCTCTGACGTGGCATGGTGGAGAGGCGCACGTCGCGGGGTGGTGGCGTCCGGAATGCAAGGGGCTACTGGTGCGTGAAGGGTGGTTGCGGCTAGGGTTTTTGACTTTATGTTTAGGTAGTGGGTTAGGTTTAGTGTTAATTTTTGGGCCTGGGCTATTTGGGCTTGTTTATTTTATTTGGTTTATTGGGTTTGTATTTTATTTTTATTAATGGGTTTTAGAACTTGAGCTTTGGTTAGGGTAAAAATTAGGCCATACAGCTGCCCCTCTTTGCTCGTTGTCGTGTAACGAGAATGGAGCAAAGACTTTAAGATGACCAATTTTTGCCCAGTCTTGCTGAGTCTTGATTTCTTGATGCTTCCTTTCTTCAGGTAGCCTTGCTTTAATCCACTGCATCTCTAGGGGTATAGAAATTTTATCTGTAATTGTTATAAAAACCTGTTACCCTATTGCTTAGGGGATTAAGGCTCACTTCCCTTGATCTGCTCCTCTACTGCTCAGTGGGATAAGATCTGTAATCTTCAACCTATTACCCTACTGCTTAGGGAATTGAGGCTCATTGTTTTCGATCCGTTCCACTCCTGCTCAGTGGGAGAAGATCCATAATCTTCAGTCTGTTACCCTACTGCTTAGGGAATTAAGGCTCATCATCTTCGATCCGTCACCCTACTGCTTAGGGGATTAAGATCTGTAATTTTTAGCCTGTTACCCTACTGCTTAGGGGGTTAAGGCTCATCGTCTTCGATCTGTCACTCTACTGCTTAGGGAATTAAGATCTGTTATTTTTGGCCTGCTACCCTACTGCTTAGGGGGTTAAGGCTCATCGTCTTCGATTTGTCACCCTAATGGTTAGGGAATTAAGATCTGTAATTTTCGGCCTGTTACCCTACTGCTTAGGGGGTTAAGGTCATCGTCTTCGATCTGTCACCCTACTACTTAGGGAATTAAGATCTATAATTTTCGGCCTGTTACCCTACTTTTTAGGGGGTTAAGGCTCATCTTCTTCGATCTGTCACCCTAAGCAGAATTAAGATCTATAATTCTTGGCCTGTTACCCTACTGCTTAGGGGGTTAAGGCTCATCGTCTTCGATCTGTCACCCTACTGCTTAGGGAATTAAGATCTGTAATTTTTGGCCTATTACCCTACTGCTTAGGGGGCTAAGGCTCATCGTCTTCGATCTGTCACCCTACTGCTTAGGGAACTAAGATCCATAATTTTGGCCACTCCCATCAGTTTTGCTACATTGTCCTCTAGGGAACCTACCTGTAGAATTGATTTTATGGGGTCTATGCTTATGCTAAATGATTAGGATGTCATGATGGAAAAATGCTCCTAACAAATGTATTGCGAGTGAATGGATGCATACAAAATGTCATGAGTATGATCCAATTTTTTTACTTTTGGGTTATCATTGCTTGCTGCTTGTTAGGGCAATATTCCCTTTGTATGCCTTCTTGTTCCGCTGATACTTCTAACACAGAATTTGAAGATGTCGTCACTACTTAGACTCTTTTTTCAGGGGTTCCAAGCCTCTTAAACTTGGTGAGTTCTAAATAATTATCCTGTTTCAGATTCTTGTATTATTTAGAGGCTTTCAGAGTAATACATAAAATTTCTTTTGTGAAAGCATTATTAGTTCAGTAATCATTATTTCAATATGAAATGCTTGGAAAAATACCATAGAGATAAACAAGAAAGAAATTAATTAGGAGCATAGCTCGAAACTAATAAGATAGCGAATGCGAACAAGAAGGAAATTTATTGGTAGTGTATTTTGAACTGAGCTAATCGAATGGGTAAGATGAAAATTAGGTGCCCCAGATATCGCAGCCTGAGTTTCTTTGTTCAAACTTCTTGAGGACCATTTTAAGCTCAATATGTGTTTAGGGGATCTGGAGTATTTTGTCGATGCTCCAAGATATAACATACTTCCTCATTGTTAAATCAAGCATAACAAAACTACTGTATGCCCCATCACGATTTGATTATAATTTGAGCCGCCCTTTTCTGGTTTTCAACTCAAAGCCCCTTTGGTCTCAAAGGGCCCTTTGTGGGTTTTCACTTGGCCTCTTCGTTTTTTTTTATGAAAGCCTCAAAGCGCCTTTTGCGGGTTTTCTCCTTGGCCTATTTCCTTATTAAACACCATGTTTCTTGACTGAGTCTACATTAATTGGGTTTGGCTGACTTTTGCCATCCATCTCGGCTAGTATCAATGCTTCTTCGGAAAAAGCCTTCTTTTCAATATAAGGTCATTCCTAATTAGGCATCCACTTTCCTCTGGATTCCTTTTGCATAGGGAGGATCTTTTTCAATACCAAGTCTCCTTCATGAAACACTCTGGGGTGGACTTTTTGTTGTAAGCCCCATCACTCGCTTTTGGTACGTTTGACCATGACGGATGGCTCTTAATCTTTTTTCAATCAGATTCAGTTGATCATACCGAGATTGAACTCATTCCACTTTATCCAACTTCAACCCTGATAGAATCCGAAAAAAGGAATCTCAGCTTCGATGGGTAAGACTGCATCCATCCCATAAACCAATGAGAAAGGCATTGCCCCGATGGAGGTCCTGGCCCACCTTCGAGAAGGATAGAGGGTAAATGGTAACTAGTCTATGCCAATCTTCACAAGTTTCAATCATCTTTCAAAATCTTTTGGATGGTTTCTTTCTTTTCTTTTCATTTTTTTTTTTTTTTTTTTGAATTTGAACTTGAATTTGAAATTGAAGTTGAATTTGCTGACGGTTGACTTTGTAACTTTGCCATAGGAACTGACCTTCACCCTCTTAGTGAAATAATTGACAATCCTGAAGATGAATAGGTGACGACTAGACGCTTTTGACAAGATTGTCCCCATAACATGTATGCCCCACGTGTAGGGAAGAAAATAGAGGAAGCATATAAATCTTGTCCTCTCAATTTGGCATTTACGGTATAACTGATGCAATCTCCCTTTCATGGTAGACTAGCAGTACCCGAAATCTATAATCGACCTGGCTATTGGAAAATTCTTAGCATGTGCCTTTTCGAACACTCTATAGTCTCCTTGTTCCTAGGCATATCTTGATACGATCATGCAAAGACATCTTTGAATTTTTGGAATAGCTCAATAACGTCTTGCTTTGTTTCTGTGGTGGGCAAGGCTTCAATCTTCACTCTTTTCCTAAACTCGCAATGTCCATTGACACTTTGTATGGTAGAGTCTATTTTTATTTTGTTCTATCATCCTTAACAAATCAAAAGATAAGCTACAATCTCTAATATCTTCAAAATCCTTAAATCCCTTTAGACCCATATTTCACTCAAAAAGGAGTTCGTAACAGCGTTGCTCATGTCTCGATATCTGGGTACCTATTGTAGGTACGAAGGCAAATTCCAAAGAATAAATGATTCTAAGGATGATTATTTATATGCTATGATTATGAATGAAATAATAGAATAACAAGAAAAATTCCCGGCATGAAACACAAAAAGGCATTTTTTATTGGAAATAAAGATATTTTAGCATGAGCCTATTTCACAAAAGATTCTTATTGTTTCTAGGCTTAAAACAAAAAGTGTGTTTTGAAGATTACTTTATGTTAGCTCTAAAAACTACAGGAATTTCCTCCATGATCAGCTTGTTCGAACAACAACTCATGCGTATGCTTAAATTCCTTCATTCGATCCCTCTTCAAATACGGTGTTGAGTCTCATAGTTTTCAACATGTCTTCGTCATTTCTTTATTCATGCTCTCGGTCTCGGATGGACAATTTCTTCCGATACGAATGCACTGGATATATAGGGAAAAGTCATTGATCCCCGTTTGACCTCGACGTCCTTTTCTGACTCTCCTCCTATGGAGCACACCTTTTCTCTTTCAGGAGAGTCAAAGAACTCCAGCTCTTTGTTATCCATTAACCCTTGTACTAGGGCCCTAAATTCGCTACATTGCTGGATCTCATGGTCTTCCTTATTATGGAACTCATAGTAGCTCCTTGCATCTCGGGATTTGCTCCCCAACTCCTGCGAAACCAGACCTTTTTTCGCATCTCTCTCCAAACCTCCCTCAATGGAGTTCTTACCTCGGCAACCGTCTGTTTGATTTTCCTCCCCATGCACTCGACTATTACATTTACCCATTATCCGTATGACTGGGTAACAGATTTCCCACACCAGGTGTATCGTTGAACTTTACAACACCCGCTTGGATAAGCCTTTCAACTAGCCTTTTGAATGAGATACAATTTTCTATGGAGTGTCCTGCTGTTCCCACATGGTATTCACATTGGGCATTTGTGTCATACCATTTAGGATATGGGGGTTGCAACGATTTTAAATAGACAGGGGCTACAACATGCGCATCGAATAGAGTTTTATACAACTCCCCATACGTCACTCATATAGGAGTAAACTAGAATTTCTCGGTATTCTACCTCGCGTTGGGCTCCTGCCTTGGTGAGGCCTGCTGGCCTACGGCTACCGCTCTTGGCTGACAGACAGTAATAGGTTTTGAATAACCCAAACTCACGTTACCTACCTCATTTTCCTCTTCTTCGGAGCTGATTTTCTCGCGTTCTCTCCAGCTTCTATTTTCCCACACCTTATCACGTTCTCTATCATTTTGCCAGACATCACTATGTCTGTGAAACTCTTAGTCGCGCTCCCCAACATATGATTGATAAAAGGTGCTTTCAAGGTATTTATGAAGAGCATGGTCATTTTTTTCTAGTAGTGGTGGCTGGACCTGTGTAGCGACCTCTCTCCACCTTTGGCGTACTTCCTAAAACTTTCATCTGACTTTTTCTCCATGTTTTGCAACGTGATCCTGTCAGGTGCAATGTCATTCACATGGCCATAATGCTTCATGAAAGCTTGTGCTAAATCCTTCCATGATTTGATTTGGGTGCAATTCAGCTGATTGTACCATTTAGTCATGACTCGGTCGGTATCTCGGAAGTAGTGGACCAACAACTGGTCGTTGCTGACATGACCCGTCATTCTCTGAAAGAACATTGTAATGTGAGCCTCAAGGAAGCTGGTCCTATTATGTTTTTCAAACTCTGACATCTTGAATTTTGGAATAAGTACCAGATCTGGAACCAGATACAGTTTCTTAGCATCCACCTCGCATTGGACTTTCCAATGCTTTAAACTTCTCCTCCAACCATTTGCATCGATCCTCAAACTCTTTTGGAAGTTCTGCCCTTGCTTTTTCCTCTTCTGCTGCGTTGTCGAAGTCAGGGACCATTAGTTTTGTCAAGTTGCTTCAGGGTTGGAGCTCGAGCCTGCAGGGAAGTTTATCGGTGTCTAGGTATCGGATTGATACTGAAGTCTAATATTGACAGACATTCTTGGTGGTTGTACTTGAGAATTTACTAGAGCCAAGCCTAGAGGATAAGCAGAGTCTTCAATATCACCTCCAGTGTCAACCATAGGGCCTTTTCCTTTATCCTGCCCTCTAGTCAATAATTGTGTTAACTGGCTCATCATACTTCTCTAGGGTTCCAGCATTTGATCCCTCATGTCCTGTTGGATCTTAGCCAACTATTCCTGCAGTTGGTCTTGCATTTCCTTCTGCATCTGCTCTAACTTTTCCATCCTTTGATCCATAGCTTTCATTTTCCTTCGAGTGTAGAAGTGATGTTCTAGGATAACTATAATAGACCTCTAGTTAATAGGATTTTTTATGATATTTAATGCATATGATGCGATGTAATCCAAATGATGAAATGCAATGCAAATGTATGGAATGAATGCAAAAAGAAATAGAGGAGTTGATTCTGAATTCAATTTCATTAAAAGAACTTTTCTAGAAAATAAATTTCTTTACATAAAACGGATTACATATGCGGCTTCGTCCTTATAATCCAGGTGAAGACACCAATCCTTTTCTTTGTATCCGGATGTTATGATCGTGTCCTATGAACCTTCTCAATAGATGCCTCTTCTAGCTCCTTATTGCTTGATACAGGCCGTGACTCTTCACTCACTTGTCTTCCACGATGCTTATAAACTTCTTGAAAAAAGTCGAGACGTAACGGCTCTAGAATAGTCTTTGTCGACTTGAATCCTCGGGCAAAGTCTTGCATTCTTCTACGGACTATCAACCTTCTCTCATTGTTTACCTGGATTATATTCGAACAACGTATTATAACCCACTTTATCAAGTAATCCATTTCCTTATGATAAACTCTTCTATTTAGCAATCGAATATGAATCAACAACTCCTTTCTATGATGATGAAATGCAATGTAGTCATAAACAAAAGAAAGCATGTTAGTACCATATACAAATAGTAAAAATCAAGAACCTATCTAGGTGACTGCTAGGGTTCAATGTAGTTCTACCTAAAGTGGGGTCCTAGGGTTCACTATATGCGGTTTGGCTCTAAAAGAAGGGTACCTGAACTAGCAGATTCCTCGATCCTCACCCATTATAGGCTCATACGAATTGAGTTCAGTTCATGGGAATACATTTCCCTATGGCTGCACGGAGGTGAAGACCTCACAAAGACATAAGTACGGATGTATGCCGAAAGCGATCCACTATCCTGCACGGAGGTGAAAACCTCACAAAGGAGTAGCTTCTCACTTTCACTTAACAGTGTGACCACTACGGTCATGCAATATGATGCAAATGTATCCTAGACACTTAAATTGTAACAAGCATACGACACGACCCCAAACAAATGCGATGGAAGAAACGAAATCAAAAAAAAATATTTTCGATAAAAGGATATTAATCAATCAATTCTACGGCTTGACTCTCTTATTGGTCCCCAACGGAGTCACCAAGCTGTCGAAACCAATTTTTGTTTGGAAAAATGGGCCAACTTTGAAATGGAAAATGGAGTCGCCACCAATCTTTTTTTTGAAGTGCGATTGAGCCACTTTTGAAAACGTTTTGGTCTACGAATTTTAAGAAAACGGGTTCGGGAGTTGGTTACGGACGAGGAAGGATTAGCACCCTCGTGACGCCCAAAATTGGTACCTTATTGATTGATTAATGTTCTAATATCGAAAATGGAAGAGATTTTAGAATACAAATCCTTTGGAAAATGTTTGGGTAATTCGAATTGGATATCGAAATTCTCTTGTTCCGAAAGGATGAAATATCACATCCAGCACGTTAGGATACAATGTTTCAAACCTTTGAAACCAAGATCATTTCATGATTTCCAAAATTCATGCATTGTCATTTTAAAAAGGGTATTCCATTATTTGGCCAAACAAAAATCGAAACCCAACACATTAGGGCACGATTCCTTGAATTTTCAAACATGAAATATTGCCTTATTTTGAAATTAAGAAAACCCAGTCAAAATTTTAAAAGGATATTTAGTCCTTTGGACGAGCGGAAAATTGAAACCCAGCACATTAGGGCACAATTTTTCGAAACCTCCAAGCACAAAATATTGTCTTATTTTTAATTTAAGAAAACACAGACACAATCTTAAAAGATATTTCATTTTTCGGACGAATAGAAAATCGAAACCCAGCACGTTAGGGCACGATTTCTTGAACTTCCAAGTACCAAACATTGCCTTGTTTTCAAAAACTCTTAAATAAGAAATTATGAAATTGACCGAGAATGCATTTATTTGACTTGTTGAAAATAAAAGTGAAAGAACCAATTTCGGTTGAGAACGTTAGAGTTTAACTCATAGTGTATAAATAAGAATTGCACAGGCATGATATCGAACATAAAATAAAATGCATGGTACTAAACGACTCGAAAAAAAATGATCCATATCAATCCAAGTAAACAACGCACATGAAATAAAACTTACTATAAACATATTTATAAGCAACAATATATAAGATGTATGTAAAAATTGAAATAAACTAAGTATATAAAATATTTAAAAGAAATAAAATTTCTATGTATAGAAATAGGTATAAGAATATATCGCTTTTAATTAATAATATACTATATACAATAAATATAATAATAATAATACATATAATTATAGTAATAATAATATATATATGAAAAATAATAGTGGTAAAAAGGTTTAAAATAAAAAAATAGTATTAACCATAATAAAAACAATACGTAGTGATAGTACTGGTAAAAAGGAAAATAGTACTAATAATCAAATAATAATAATATTAAATTTAATAATAATAAATAGCAATAGTGAAACCAAAAGTAATATTAATAATAAAAATAATAATAATAGTAATAATAAAGTGAATTGTATAGAATAAAAGAAAAATAATAGTAGTAGTGTTAAAACAAATAACTATAATCGTAAAATAATAATATTAATGGCGTAAATAATAAATACAATAAATATAATAGGTACAATAATAGTAGCAAAAACAAAAATAATAATACTAATAATATATGTAAAATAGGGGTATTGATAATAATAAAGTAAAAAAAAAAAACTAGTAATAATAGTCAAAATAATAATATTAAAATTAATAAAAGGGTAAAAAGGATAAAATTACAGTTCGCGCCAACTAATAGGGACTGAAAATGCAATTATTCCAAGCCCTAAATGTTGTGCCTGAATGTGGACCAAATCGAAGCGACGCTTAAAATTCAGAGGCAAAATTAAAAAAAAATAAAAGAAAGCTGAAGGGGATGCAACCGAAACAGGGCGCAAAAGAGAGGACCAACTGCGAAATTTACCCATTTAAGGTAAAAGGCCCCTTCCCCTTTTCTTTACACGGCGCCATTTTTAATTCTTTAAAACTAAATGGAAAAACAAAATCCTTCTATTTCCAGCCTTTTGTTTTAAAATGAAAAATCAGAACACCCCCCTTTTTGTTTATTTCCAGGGTTAGAAACCCTCTAATCCCCCATTCGCCGCCGTTTCACCCCCGATCAGGCGACCGGCCACCCTCAAGAACGAAGGCCCGGTAAGTTTCTTCCCTTTTCCTTTGTCAAAACTCGTTTTAGAATAAAAGATAAATAAAAGAGAGATGTTTGTTCATGAACAGTAAAAAACAAAAGAGAAAGAAAATAAAAAAATCACAGGAACCTACTGCCGTTTTTTATTTTTGGGACTAATTTCCTTGTATTTGTAAAAAGAAAATCGCAGTATTGCTCTCGTATATCGCTCAAACAAATCCCCCTTTTACATGTTTTTCTTTTGGCTTTTATAGCCTAAAAAATCCCCCCAAAAATAGAATCATCAAATCCCGAATATCCCCTTTGTTGTGCTGGGTTTTCCTTTTTTGTAGGTACAACACGGAGACGTGGGCGACTACATCTCTGACGTGGCGTGGTGGAGAGGCGCATGTCGCGAGGTGGTGGCGTCCGACACGCAAGGGGCTGCTGGTGCGTGAAGGGTGGTTGCGGCTAGGGTTTTTGACTTTGTGTTTAGGTAGTGGGCTAGAGTTAGTGTTAATTTTTGGGCCTGGGTTATTTGGGCTTGTTTATTTTATTTGGTTTATTGGGTTTGTATTTTATTTTTATTAATGGGTTTTAGAACTTGGGCTTTGGTTGGGATAAAAATTGAGTCATACAATTATTTTATAAACTCCAAAAGATTTACTGGGCCATTTCGGTGGACTACATAACCTTCCGAATCCGGCTGTAACGTCTAGGTCGAGTTTGGGAGATTATAGACTCAACCTGATTTACTATTCAATAATTAAAAATAAAAATAATTTTTAAATAAAACAATTTTTTATTTTTGTATAGTGATCATTTTCTTAATTAAGTGATATATTTTACAATTAAATAATTTTAATTTTTGGATTTACAATTAATTTTAATTTGCATGTTTATATTTTAATTGAAAGTAGACATTATCTCAGTTGATGCATATTTATTTCAATGAATAATCAATTATTAATCATATGAATTTATTTTTATTCATAATTTGTATTGTTTTTTAATAATTTATTTAATATACAATGAAACAATCCCTTATACATAATTTACAATTTGTGAAACCTTCAACATTGAATTCAAATTATGTCAGTAGAGAATACTATTACAAATAATAGGAAATCAATTGAGAAAATTAATGCGATTTTAATAGAAAGCAAATGAAAAGAAATATTTACTAATTTGGTTTTTGTTTTAATATTATGTATTGTATGATGAAATTTTTCAAATTTATTTATTTTTCTTGTAACATTTGATTAATTTTAAAGTAAATAATAAATTCAAAGATTTTTAAGTCGATAGCTGAATAAATTAACTAGTAATAAAAATGAGTAAACATCAAAAGATTTTTATTATTTAATAAAATAATAAAATGCAGTAAAAATATTTTTAATATTTGTGAGTACATTAAAAAAGAATAACCAATTTAATTAATTTGTGAGTACATCACTTTCTATTACTACTATGATCTCCACCTAATAACTTTGCAAGGTTGGCATGTGAGATAGAAGCCACCACCCATGGTTATGATCCTCATTAATATTTGGCCCCCATTAAATTATGGCCTTAAGAAAATCTAATGTATGCCACTAGTCCTCTACTCTTCACAAAATTTAGAATTTAGTTTATTTTATTTTTAAGAATTTAGTTTATTTTTTTTAGATTTCAAAATTCAAGTTTAATTGTTAACACAATTAAAAATTTTCATTATTTTTATTAGTGTGTAATTTTGAAATAATAAAAAATAATCACTTAGTAATTATGTAACTAAAAATATAATATTGTCATAAACATGAATTTAACAAAATAATTTTAATAACGGTAACAATTGGACCTATATTTGAAATCTAAAAAGTAGAGGGATTAAATTCCTAGAAATAAAATACAAAGATTAAATTCTTAATTTACTGAAGAGTATAGGGACTTATGACATATTTTAATCTTTTCCATTCAATTACTTTAGCAAAAAAATTTAGAGAAAATTTCCATTCAATTACTTTAGCATATAGATTTAGAGAAAATTAACTATATTTATTATAAAATCTTTCAATTGAGTTAGTATCATGGATTAATCAGGTATTAACTTAGTTAGAAAAAAATTTATTTACGCTTTTCTTTAAAATAACAACTTGTCACTTTAATCTTTTCATGCTTCACGTAACATTTAAATAAAACAACTAAAAAACATATCTAACGATGAAAGACACATTTAATAAAATTTAAACATAAGCTATTTATCATTTTACCAATGACCATTGTTGATTAAATTTAAAAATAAAAATTACATAAAATGTTTTTTACAATATGACATAATTTAGTATTTTTTATAATTAAATATTGAGTTTAATGTTAAATATTATATATAATTAATAATTAACAAAAATAAGTTTGACTTAATGGTTTAAGACTATAAAACCAAGCAAATTGAAATCCTATTATTTACAAATAAAATTTGAAAAAATATAAAAATAAATAGCTATTTTAATCTCTTGAACAAACTTTCTGTTCTTGATTCAAGTAATTTGTTAGGCTAGTTTGTTTTTATAACTCATGAAGATAATAAATAAAATTTAGATGTATAAATAAAATAAAATTAACTTTAAAAATAAGATATTTGATAATCTTTTAATTCATTGAATTTTTTTAAAAATAATTAAGATAATAAATAAAATACTTTCATCAATTTAAATAATTAAATTAAAAATGCATAAATTAACAATTTAATTTAGATATAAATTTTCCAGAAATATCAAGTATAAGCAATAACAGAAATGGAAATAAGGGCCAGTCCTCGAAAACATGTTTAATCATATATATACATCAACATCTAAGCTATAAATAATGGGATAATGAAATTTCGAGCTTTTGCTTTATGGCCTTCAAATTATAGGCCACACAAGTGAAAACAGTGGCAAGCTTCTCGAATGGCAGTTCACTACAAAATTTTGCCACTTTAGAGACTATAAAAAACATCATAAAAGTTTGAGATAGCGCCAAATCACTAATCCTCCTTTTTTTTTTTTTTTAAGTCTCGAGTTATTTGTTTAAATTTGAAGGTTTAAATAAAATTATTAGATCTAAAAAATGAGCTTAAGAAAAAAATTAAACCTATTTAAAATATGGGTTATAATCGAGCTCAAACATTCAAAGCTCGAGCCTAACTTGATCCATTCTCTAAGTTAGCATTATATTATATTATTTTTATATATTAAGTAATTTCTAGCCCATGAAATTTAAATTTATAGTAATTAAAATAAGTATAATGATAAATTTAAGCCTTAACATTTACATTATTTTAGTTTCACCTTTATTATTATTTTTAGTTAAATTTGGTCATTAACCTTTCAAAATTGTCTTATATGCCATTGCCAACAAATAGTTTTAAAATGTTGACTAAAACATTAATTTTTAATGATGTTTGTGTGGCAATCTATATGGCAATCTACATGTATTTCATGCTAACATAACATTGTTTGTCTTATATGCCATTGCCAACAAATAATTTAAAAATTATAAAATATTCAAAATAAAAAATTCAAAATTCAAAATTCAAAAAATATATTTTTTTGTAAAAATTCAAAAATTAGCATGAAATACATGTGAATTATTACGCGGGTTGCCATGATTAAAAATTTAACATGTTAGTCAGTATTTTCGTTAAAAAATCAATTCGACTTTGTTTGAAAGGTTTATGGTCAAATTTGACTCTGTTTAAAAAGTTGAGGACCAAATTTAACTAAAAAAAAAGAATAAGAACCAAATTGACAAAGATTGAAATGTTAAAGGATAAATTTATCATTATGCCTAAATAATACTATAATGTAAGCATACTAAAAAAATGTTAAATTGCTTATATATGAAATTTTAATAAATGAAAAATATATAAAATTATTAAATTAAAATAATATAAATATTTTTCGAAAAAAATTAAAAAATAATATGGACTAACTTAAAATGGGCTTGGGTTAGCCATTTACAAATATGAGTCGACTTAAAAAACTTTAGGCCCATATTTCGAGTCAAGCTGAGCTTGGGTTGTAACCTCCTCAACCCGTCCTAGATATTAAGTCCAAATTCGAAAGATTATATTAGTCACTGAAGTGATCCAGTAAGCTATCGAAGTTTTGAAAACAATCATTTTAAAACATTTCTTAATTTTGGTAGAAAACTTAGTTAAATACTAATTTATTGTTCCTTAAAACTTAATTATAATCCAGCAGTAGAAAAGATGGTATTTACTTATATTTTTAATAAAAATCGTGGTTCATGCATAATTAATTAATAATATTGACTTGATACCTTAAATAAAAATTAAAGTAAAGTGTCAGGCAATAATAAGCAACCCTAAACCCTAAATCCCATGCCACAATTTCAAAATAAAATATTATAGTCCTTGAATTAATAAAATAAATCATAAGAATAATCTTGAATAAATTGAAAATAAAATAGATTGTGTTGAGAATCTCCGAATGTCGTGTCCGTGTCCTAACCTGATGGGTTATTTATAAGGATGAAAATTTAAGGTGGAATGAGCTATGATGCTCAGTGCGAGTTCATTTACAATAAAATTAATGCAAACACTTCTTAAGACACATTAAATAACATTCCATAAAATAATCATTGTAACTTCCCCAACCCGGCCTAGACGTTGACCCGAATTCGGAAGATTACATCAGCCACCGAAATGGCCTAGTACAATCGAAGTTCTTAAAACGATTAATTTAAAACATTTATTTATTTTAAAAGAAAAATTAACCTATTTTTAGAAAAATCCAAGAGTTAACAAAAACCAATTAATTTTAACATTTTTCTTGTAACTGTGAGTATTTTTGAAAACTTAGTTAATTTATTTACTCTTTCCAAATTTTATTTATAGTCTAGCAACAAAAAAGTGATAATAATTTATATTTTTAATAAAAACCAAGTACTTGCATAATTAATTAATATTCATTTTAATAACCTAAAATCAATTTAAAAGACATACAAACTAATTAAAAATCAAAACCTAAGTCCCATGTAGTTTAAAATAAAATAATACAATCTCTGTGTAGAACCCAAATTTGCCCGGCCCAATTCCAAATTCATTACACAAAGCCCAAAATTAAAACCCAATTACAGACCCAAACAAAAAAAAAAAAAAGAGGGAACCCAAATGAAACAGGCCCAAAAGGCCCAAATCCAGACCTACCTACGCCTAACACCGACTCTCACACGCCTCTGCGCAGACGTCTCCTCCACACGCCTACGGCCGTGGGTCCAGTCCCAGACCTGCTCCCCGCTTGAGTGTACACGCAAGCGAGATGGACACAACAAGAAAAGCGACAAGCAACAATAGAAAAAAACATGTATGGCCTTCGGCTATTTAAGCCCGAAAATAACCTTCGAGAGGGGGCTTTTTTTTTTGGTTTTCGATAAAAATTTCGATGTAAAAAAGAGATTTTTGAATTCAACAAAGAGAACGAACATTCAGCAATCGAAAACCGAGTATAATTTTTAGAAGGTTGATTTCATTTTGTGACTGTTATTATCTACTGCTTTCATTTATCTTTCGTTTTTTTCTTTATTTTTAAGATTTTTTTTTAAACTAAATCGACAAAGAAACGAAAAGGACTCACCTGAACCCTGGGGCAAGTCGTCGGTGTCTTCCTCATTGTCGGCCGGATCGAAGGCCAAAAGGAGGTTTTTTTTCTTCATTCGGCTCTTGAACCCGAAGGCATAGTCTTGAAGAGGGCTTTAAGCAGGCACAAAGGCCCATCCCTACGCCTCGTCGTCCAATTTGGTAATGGCGTGATGATCATGGGAGGAGGCCCAATCGGTAAAGCGAAACAAGGGAGAAGAGAAGCTTGAAAGCTTTATTTTGTTTTTTTTTTCTGAAGTTAGGTCGGAAGAACAAAAAGGGAGGAAGAAAATACCTGAACCGTCGCCGATTGCTAGAACTCCCTGCTCCGGTGTTGAAATCGGACTAAAAGGGGTCGATTCGCCCTCTTATTTTCTTTCGTTTTTAAACCAAAACGGCTAGATCTTCGAACCAACTCGAAACAGTGCTAGGGCCCATATTTTGCGCCCCGTCGGCCACCGTATGCGGTGGTGGTGCGACGGGAAGTAAGTGAACGCGCCAAAAAAAAAAAGAGAGATGAGAGGAAAAGAGATATTTTTTGGCTGCTGATTCGTTTTGAATTTTAGGGTTAAGAACATGTTTCTGCAAAGTGCTTTGGGCTTATATGCCCTTGATTGAAACGGTATCGTTTCGTGGTAGGGGTTACTGCGCATGACCTTTGAAAGGGATATTTGCGCAAATGATCCCTCTCTTTCACAGCCCAGCGCGATTAAACCCTATGTTGTGTCTCTTGATTCTTTTAAATTTAGCCCTCAGGTTTTACTTTGTTTTTGATTTGGTCCCCAAAGCTGCCAACTGGATATGCACATGGGGAATCTAGGGGATATTGACCATTTTAGTCCCTCTTGGTTGTTTTCGCATGCGATTTAGTCCTTCCCTCTTTATTTTATTTCAAATTTACCCCAAGTATTCCGTTTTATTCATTTTTGGTCATTTTCTTACTATTGTTATTTTATTATTTTATTTCACTTCTAGTATCATTTTTATTTCTATTAATACATATTTATTTACCTTTTTACTACTATTTCATTTTATCACTACTATAATTATTACTATATTTATTATTATTTAGTATTTGTATCATATTATTATTATTATTTCTATTATTGTTTCGTTCCCATATTATTATCATCATTATTTTATTATTATTATTATTATTATATTATTATTATTTATTTCACTATTATCTATTATAATATTATTATTTATTTAATATTATTAATCAATATTATTTTGTCACTATTATTTCTTTACCATTCTTGTTGATATTAGTATTATTATTATTACTATATTTATATTTACATTTATTTTCTCATTTTAATCTTATTATTATTTAGTTACTTTTATTCATCGATTATCCTTATATTATCTCGTATGCATTTCTATTTTCATTCACATTATATCATATTTTATGTATGTCTACTTACACTTATATAGCAATATTATTTTTGTCATCACCATTATTATTCATTATTTTTATACATCTACATTTTATTATTATTTATTAGTATTATTATTCTTATTTCACACCATTATCGTAATTATTTACTAGTGTTATTTTATATTATGCTTTTTATAATCGTTATGCTTAATGATGTCTTCATTGTTTTTATTATATTTATTATCATCATCATTTCTACTATTGTCTTCATAACCATACTATTATTATTATTATCATTGTTCGATATCATTGTTATTAGTTTAATACTACATTGTTAAACAAGAACCATCATATTTCATTTAAAAAGATTTTTAAAATAAAGGCAATGTTTCGTATTTAGAAATTCGGGAATAGTGCCCTAACGTGCTGGGTTGCTATTTTCCGTTTGACTAACGAACCTAACATCCTTTTTTAACAAACTTTGTAAATCACGAGATAACTTTGATTACGAGAGATTAAAACATCGTGTCCTAACGTGCGGGATGTGATGTTTATATCTTTTCAGAACAAAGAAATCTCAAATTTTGACTCGAGTCTTTTCTTTAAATTAATACGATACGGTGTTTTTATAAAATTGCTACACTCCATTTAAAGGTTTTAAAGTAAAGGCAATATTTTGTATTTAGGAATTGAGAATAGTGCCCTAACGTCTTTGGGATACGATTTTCCGTTTGACTAAAACACTAAACATCCTTTGATAAATTTCAAGAACTCGAGATAACTTTGATTACGAAGGCTTGAATATCGTGTCCTAACGTCTTTGGATGTGATGTTTGTACCTCTCGAAACAAAGAAATCTCAAATATCCTAATACATTTTTAAAGATCCGAATTTAAAATCTTCTCAAACTTCCGACATTAAGACATTAATTAATCACTTTGGTACCAATTTTGGGCGTATCGAGGGTGCTAACCCTTCCTCGTCATGTAATGAGACTCCGAACCCAATTTTCAAAACTCCATGAGACCAAAAACCTTTGTTTTAGTAAGACAAAATGTTTTATTAAAATAAAGGTGATCCGATCACACCAAATAAAGGTCGGTGGCGACTCCGTTTTATCCCTATTTTCAAAACCAAAGTCAAACCCTTGTTGTTTTCCAAAAATGGTTACTGACGACTTGGCGACTCCTTTGGGGACATATTTGAGAGTCAAGCCATAAATTGATTATTTTACATCTTTTGTCGGAAGTTTGAAAGTTCGATTTGAAAATTACTATATTTGTATTGCATGTGTTTTAATTGCGGCATTGCATTGCATGACAGTTGTGGTCACACCTTTAGGTGAGAGTGAGAAACTACTCCTTCGTGAGGTTTTCACCTCAAATGCGGGATAGTGGATCGCTTTGGGATACATCCGTACCTATGTCTTCGTGAGATTTTCATCTCCGTGCAGCCATAAGGAAATGTATTCCCCGAATCGAACTCGGTCTATATGAGCCTATAATGGGTGAAGATCGAGGAATCTCTTTGGTTCAGTACCCTCCTTAAAACCAAACCACATGTAGTAAACCCAAAGAGCCCACTTTAGATAGAACTACGTCAAACCTTAGTAGTCGCCGAGATAGGTGTCTATTTGTTTTACCTACTTTATATTCCATGATACTAACTCGTTGTTTTTCATTCTTTTATGCACATCATTACATATTTTAAGAAACATCAATTCGTGATCCGTTTCGAGTTAGAAAGTTGGGTATGGAGAAGCGGGTTCCTTGATAAAGTGGAAGACAATGCGATAAATCAGTATATAGTAAGAACCTAAGCGATTAATATTTTCCGAATCCTTTCTCGGAAGAAATGCAATCAAAATCGGAAATAGCAATACATGAATTTGAACGTGAAAAGGCCAAATCTGTTATGGGATATTAGTTCTCTTCAAGAGAAAAATTACTAGTTAAAGATAGATGTTCAAATTGAAAAATCCAGAAACGAGAAAGTCCAGAAAGAAGCTGAGATCATGAGAAATGACTTAAAGGATCTTCATTTGAAAAATAAGAAGTTAAGAGGCACCATAAAGAATAGCGGGCTGGGCAAATCATCGACGGAATGGAAGGAGGAAGGAAGAATTAAGCAACATCAAAGGTGGGATGAAATTCTGGAAAGGGAACGCAAAGAAAGAAGAGGAAAAAGCTGTGTATGCTATGATAGAGTTAAGGAAGAAGAATGTTGAATACGAAACCATGTCTTTAGAATTAATGGCTGGTCAGTCTGAGTGTCAAGAGCTAAGAAGGAAAATACGAGATTTAGAAAATATGTTGCAAGCTCATCAGCAACATTTGGATACTCTCCTAAAAGCTAGAAGAAAAAAATGGCCAGCATGACAGAGGCATTCGTTCCTACGAAAGAGCTCTCCAAGAAAAAGATATGTATCTTGGCGGTTTGATTAATGAAATTAAATGGCTAATTTGTGCAAATTGTGCAATTATCGATGAAGCGAGAAGATCTCAGCTACCAATTCCTCCGAGACAAGGATCAAACATGTTAGAATTCCTAGAACGAGTAAAGAAACAAGCGATGTGGCTAGGAAATTTGTGTAACTGTTAGATCAGAGATGGCAAAACGTTTTGTAATGGACTCTTTTGATTAATGAAATGCCTAAGTATGGGGTTATCTTGAAATCAACACCAAATTCTTGCATATTTATTCAGGACTAACATGCATTTTTCATTTATTCATTCATCCATTCACTGGATGTGCATATCACCCTAATCATTCACTGAGGCTAAAATCATACAATCCACAGTTGCAGAAAGATCAAGAAATGAGGTTTGTAGGAGCCTCAGGTCGGGAATTGGAACGGGAGCCCATAGCATGTCCTCCTTTGTCAAAAACATTTACATCTGCAGGAATGATGTACCCAGGGCGAGATAATTCACGAAGCACGCTGCCATTAATTGAAAGGGATCTTCAGAACGTCAGTATAAATGTTATTGACAAAGGGGATGATGCAATTGAAGATGTTTCAATGATACGCCCTTGTCCTCTGGATTTATTTTGAACAATTGACCGTCTTGAGATCTTCTTGTAGTTTCTAAGTCCTCTCGAGTAATGCTCAATGTTAACTCTCTTTTGTGTGCCTCTAAGTAATAGTGGGATTCTTTTGTAAGAGCTTATGTTTGCTCTTTATCATTTTAATGAACATTAATGGAGATGCATTTTGTCATGGTCTTTTCATTCTTATTAACTTCATAATTATTCCTCTTCTCACATCTGTCCTCACATATACCTCATACCATGCCATAACATTATGTTTATTGGTTCCAATACCTTGATACTCCTCTATAGTTTTCTTTTCCATTCACCTCTCAGGTGCTCAGATATTAGCGACATGAGCAACCCCGTTACAAGTCCTGAAATTGATTTCGAGAAAGCTATTTGTTTAGGAGAATTCGAAGCTGAGGAAAATGCTGAAGATTATGTCTCGTCTCTTGACTTACAAAGAATGATAGAACAAGAAGATAAACAGATCCTACCCCATCAAGAATCTGTTGAGATAGTGAACTTGGGAAATGAAGAAAAGAGGCAAGAAGTGAAGATTGGGACCTCCATTTTAGATAACACCAAACATGATTTGATCGCCTTGCTTCGTGAGTATAAAGATGTATTTGCATGGTCGTATCAAGACATGCCAAGGTTAAACGAGGATGTAGTGGTCCATAGACTCCCACTGAAACCAGAATGCAAACCTATTCAACAAAATGAGACGAATGAGACCTGAAATGCTGTTAATGATAAAAGAAGAAGTCAAGAAATAATTTGATGCTGGCTTTCTACAAGTCTCCAAATACCCAGAATGGGTAGCTAACATAGTCCCAGTACCGAAGAAAGACGATAAAGATGGCTCCTGAGGATATGGAGAAAACTACCTTCGTAACGATGTGGGGAACATTTTGCTACAAGGTGATGCCGTTCGGATTAAAGAATGCCGGGGCAACATATCAGAGGGCAATGGTGATGCTATTCCATGACATGATGCACAAAGAGATAGAAGTTTATGTTGATGATATGATTGCCAAATCTCGGGGGGAAAGAGAGCATATTGGGAACCTCAAGAAATTGTTCAAAGACTAAGAAAGTTCCAATGAAGCTCAATCCACCAAGTGTACGTTCGGGCTACCTCGTGAAAATTACTCGGCTTCATTGGTAGTGAGAGAGGTATTGAGGTTGATCAAGATAAGATAAAAGCCATACAAGAACTACCACCTCCGCGTACACAAAAGAAGTCGAGGATTTTAGGGAGGTTGAACTACATCACTCGATTCATTGCTCAACTTACCAACCAGTGTGACCCAATTTTTCAACTCTTCGAAAACATAATCCGAGAGAGTGGAAGCGATGAGTGCCAAGTGGCTTTTGACAGGATAAAACAAGATTTGTCTAACCTCCGGTGCGGTATAGTACCGCCAACTCCCTAAGACCGTTAACGTTGTATCTAACGTGTTCGAAAATTCAATGGGTTGCGTCTTTGGGCAACATGATGAGTCTGGGAAAAGAGAAAGGCGATCTACTATCTCAGTAAGAAGTTCACAGTATGAAGCAAAGCACCGTCAATTGAAAAATTTCATTGTGTTTTGGTCCAGCATTCAAGGCTCGCATAATATATGTTGTATCATCTGACGTGGTTAATTTCAAAGTTGGACCCAATAAAATACATGATGGAATCACCCGCACTTTCGGAAGAATGGCACGATGGCGATCCTACTATCGAGTACGACATTGTATATGTGAGTCAAAAGTCGATAAAGGGTAGCGCGATAGTGACTTCTTAGTAACTTTCGAACCACGGAGGAATATGAGCCTTTGAGATTTAATTTCCCGACGAGGATTTGATATGCATTGCGTAAAAGAGTGTGAGTCATCAAAAGCGAAATCATGGAAGATGAGCTTTGATGGTGCATCGAATGCATTGGGGCATGGGATTGGAGCGATCTTAGTGTCACCGAAGGGAACCATTATCCACTCAACGCCAGATTAAATTTCTTCTGTACCAATAATGTAGCGTAATATGAGGCTTGCATCATGGGCCTTCGTGCGTACTATTGAACGAAACATCAAAATCTTAGAAGTGTACGGGACTCAAGATTGGTGATTTACCAAATCAAGTGGAGATTGGGAAGTGAGAGATTTGAAATTGGTCAAATATCGCGATCTCGTGGAGGAGCTGGTCAAAGAATTCAAATAAGTGACTTTTAACTACTTCCCGAGAAGAAAACCAATTGGTGATGCCTTGGCCCCGGCTTCAATGTTCAAAGCAAACAGAGAAACGAAAATAATGGCTCTCCAAATGAGCATATATGAGGTCCCCCGACATTGTTGTAACATTGAAAAGAGAGATGGATTGCCATGGTTCCATGATATCTTAGAATATGTCAAGAATCAAAGGTATCCAGGAAGCAAATGAAACGACAAAAGAACAATCAAGAATGGCGGTAGGATTTGTTCTTGATGGGATATCCTGTACAAAGAGGAAAAGATCAAGTGCTCCTGAGATGCGTGGATTCTGTTGAAGCCAGAAAAATACTTGAAGATGTCCATGAAGGAATTTATCGGACGCATGCCAATGGTTTCACTATGGCCAGGCAGATTATGAGACTCGGTTATTACTGGCTGACGATGGAAAGCGACTGCATTAGTTACGCACGAGGGTGCCACAAATGTCAAATTTACGGCGATAAAATTCATGTAGCCCCTTCGCCCCTTCATGTCATGACTTCTCCGTGGCCTTTTTCTATGTGGGGCATGGATGTTATAGGGCCAATTTTCCCAAAAGCTTCGAATGGACACCGATTCATTTTTGTGGTTATAGATTACTTCACAAAATGGGTAGAAGCCGCTTCATTTGCTAATGTGACAAAGACTGCAGTTTGCAGGTTCTTAAAAAAAGAAATCATATGTCGATATGGTTTGCCTGAGAGAATAATTTCAGATAACACTTTAAATCTGAACAACAAGATGATGAAAGAAGTGTGTGAGCAATTTCAAATAAAGCATCATAATTCCTCACCCAATCGCCCAAAGATGAACGGAGCAGTAGAAGCGGCTAACAAAAACATTAAGAATATTATTGGGAAAATGACCGAGACTTATAAAGACCGGCACGGAAGCTACCATTCGCTTTGTATGCATATCGCACATCTATGCGGACATCTACGGAGCAACTCATTTTTCTCGTCTATGGAATGGAAGTCTTGCCCATTGAAGTTGAGATCCCTCTCTACGAGTCTTAATGGAGTCGAAACTAGAAGAATCAGAATGGGTTCAAGCTCGATATGACCAGCT
The DNA here is from genome assembly GCA_025506655.1 of Gossypium rotundifolium. Classification (NCBI taxonomy): domain Eukaryota; kingdom Viridiplantae; phylum Streptophyta; class Magnoliopsida; order Malvales; family Malvaceae; genus Gossypium; species Gossypium rotundifolium. The sequence goes on along the minus strand of CP106734.1, from coordinate 13,986,320 downwards.
AAATCTTATCGAAGAGAACGCTTGAAGGCAATCATCATGGACGGATGTACCAAAAGAGAATGATCACGGCTCATGACAAGAAGGTGCGCCAAGAGAATTCATGAGGGGAACTCGTCTTGAGAAAGATTCTCCCAATACAAAAAGACTTTCGAGGAAAATGGGCACCAAATTGGGAAGGGTCGTACGTAGTAAAGAAGGCTTTCTCTAGTGGAGCTTTGATTCTCACTGTGATGGATGCGAAGGAGTTACCTAATCCAAATGAACTCGGATGCCGTGAAAAAGTACTATGCCTAAAAAAGGAGAGATCAAGATGAAAACCGAAAAGGCGTCTTGATAAAAAAAAAAAAAAAGAAGAAAAGATCAAGATGAAAACCCGAAAAGGGCATCTTGATAAAAAAAAGAAGAAGAAAGAAAGATCAAGATGAGAACCCGAAAAGGGCGTCTAGATAAAAAAAGAAGAAAAAAAGATCAAGATGAAAACTCGAAAGGGCGTCTTGATAAACAAAAAAATTAGGATGAAAACCTGAAAGGGCGTCCTAATGAAGGAGGTTCGGACAAAAGGAGCAAGACGATTTGAACGGGGAGTCATGTGGCGAGATTGCAATATTTGAAGTAGTCCCGGAAGCTCGAAATCTTCTACACAAGAAGCCGTGCTTGAAGAGATCCAGGATGAAGAAATGTGGAGAAGTTCATGCGTTGAATATCTAGAGCATTTGTGACAATTGGATCTGCTTTCCTTTCTTTATAATGTTTTCTTTATTGAGCTTTTCCTTGTCAATTTTCTTTGCTTATTGCTTTTGAAATAAATATGAATGTGAGGTATTTCTTTCGTACCTACTTTCCTATTTTCATGCATCTCATGTGTGGTTTGTCTAAATGATAAATAGTGAAATGACATACTCTAAACAAAAGGAATGTTGAGTATTACCCAGATGAGAATTTGGTAAGTACAAGAGCCTCCAAGCAAGGACAAAGTTCAACAAGGGGCAAAAGGGTGATACATGAGAAACGTAGATTACTCGAGGATGGGTACAAAACCTGAAAGGGAAGTCAAGAATCGAAGCAATGAATGCATCATCATGAGAGTCGAAGCGAAAAGAGATATATGGCAAACAAGCCCAAGGCGTGTGGCATAATCATGTAGGCATAAAAGCATTTAAGACCAAACACGTGCATATCATGATAACATCATGCATGACATATCTGGTATTCGAAGAAAGCAAAAGGTTTTGATGATAGTATGCCAACCAAGGACAAGGAAGACATTGAGTTCCACCGGATGATATGTTTTGAAATCTTGATACTTTTTAAAATTATTTCATTTCATTTTAAAAAAAAATCAACTCATATTGCGAGAGGTGAGTTGAGCATCAGTCACACGTTGAGGTATTTTCAATTTTCGTTTTCAAAATCAACTCATATTGCGAGAGGTGAGTTGAGCCTCGAGTCTGCACTGAGGTATTTCTCAATATTTGTTTTCAAAAAATCAACTCATATTACGAGAGGTGAGTTGAGCCTCAGTCACACACTGAGGTATTTTTCAATTCTGTTTTCAAAAAAAATCAACTCATATTGCGAGAGGTGAGTTGAGCCCTGAATCACTGTTGAGGTATTTTTCAATTTTCGTTTTCAAAATCAACTCATATTGCGAGAGGTGAGTTGAGCCTCAGGTCACACGATGAGGTATTTTTCAATTTCTATTTTTCAAAAATCAACTCATATTGCGAGAGGTGAGTTGAGCCTCAGGTCACACGCTGAGGTATTTTTCAATTTCGTTTTTCAAAATCAACTCATATTGCGAGAGGTGAGTTGAGCCTCGGGTCACACGCCGAGGTATTTTTCAATTCTGTTTTCAAAAATCAACTCATAATCACGAGAGGTGAGTTGAGCTTGGTCACACGCCGAGGTATTTTTCAATTTCTTTTTTTTAAAATCAACTCATAATCGAGAGGTGAGTTGAGCCTCAGAGTCACACGCCGAGGTATTTTTCAATCTCTGTTTTTCAAAAATCAACTCATAATGCGAGAGGTGAGTTGAACCTCGGGTCACACGAGGTATTTTTTCAATTTCTATTTTTTTAAAATCAACTCATAATGCGAGAGGTGAGTTGAGCCTCGGTCACACGCCGAGGTATTTTTCAATTTGTTTTCAAAAATCAACTCATATTACGAGAGGTGAGTTGAACCTCGGATCACTGTTGAGGTATTTTCAATTCGCTTTTAAAGATCAACTTATAATCCGAGAGGTGAGTTAAGCTTGAATCGCATGCCAAGCTATTTTCGATTTCTATTTTTCATTAAAGAATAAAGATTGGACAATCAACAAAATTTAGTGCTTTTAAGTCTTTGCTCATCCTGCTTTCACAAATGATGAGCAAAGAGGGAAATTGTAAGCACTAAATTTTGCCAAACTTAATTATGGGTTTATTTTTCAATTTTCAAAAAAATTAATTAAAATAAAAATTAAAAAATTTTACATTTTAACCCCTAAACTTTCTTGAAATTACATTTTGGCCCCAAAACTTTTAAAATTACATTTTACCCGATACTTTCTTGAAATTACATTTTAGCCCCAAAAGTTTTGATCGTTTGATTCGATCCTTACAGCGATTTGGTGATTTGGGACACCTAATTGTTGGATTTTCCACCACCAAGCATGGGTGGCCACTCCCTCCTCAATCAAGCTACTGCAAAAGCATGGGAAAAATGTAAAGAAACATACTATAAAAGGGGATTTTTCCCCAAAAATCAAACCCCCCATTTTTTTCAAAAAAAGACCCACGAAAAGAAAAAAAAAAGAAAGAAAAGAAGAGAAAGAGAGGAAAGAAGAAGGAAGAAGAAGAAGAAGAAGAAAAGAAGGAGAAGGCTCACCACCGACGGGAAGTGAGTCGACCATGGCAAAGGGGCTAGGAGGAGAAGAAGAAGAAGAAGAAGAAGAAGAAGAAGAAAGAAAAGAAAAAGAAAAGAAAAAGAAAAGAAAAAAAAAAAAAAAAAAGAAAAAAGGAAAAAGAAAGCAAAAAACAAAAAAAAAAAAATAGAGCAGTGAATTAGACAACCCGCATGACCCGATTTGAGGCAGGAGACACCAGTGAAATTTCAACAAGCCACCCAACAATAGCCGTGCCCAAATCCAACAAACCCAAAGGTATGAGGCTAAAGAGAAAGGAAAAAGGAAGAAAAAAAGAAGAAAGAAAAGAGAAAAAGAAAAAAAAAGAAAAAAGAAAAAGAGCCCGGTCGTGTATTCCATTCTTCAAGCTCGTAATTTTGAGCCTTTCGGTAATTTTCTTTTTACCCACTTTTAATTTAATTTGTATATTTTAATGACATCTCGTTTTAGTGTTATTAATATTTTTAGCATTTTTATTTTTTAATTGTATTTTATTTTATTTTTAATTTTGATAATTTTTAATAAATAAGGCAACGAATCGGTTTAACACTTGTCGTTAATTTCATATTATCTTTGGTGAATATCATCGGTTAGGTGTTAAATACGATCGCCCTTTTAAAAATCAAAAAATCAAAAATAAAATAAAATTTCGAGTTTCAAAACTTTTTGTGTTTTTAGAAAATTGTCGTATTTTCAAAATTTTCGTGTTTTAAAAAAATTCGTGTTTTCAAAAATTCTCGTATTTAAAAAATTCTCATGTTTTAAAAGTTTTCGTGTTTTCAAAAATTTTCGTATTTCAAAATTTTCATATTTTCAAAAATTTCGTGTTTCAAAAAATTCTCGTATTTTCAAAAAATTCGCGTTTTAAAAAAAATAATTTTCGAGTTTCAAAATTTTCGGGTTTTCAAAAATTTCATGTTTTTTAAAAAAAAATTTCTTGTGTTTTAAAATTTCCGTGTTTTCAAAAATTTCGTGTTTTCAAAAAAAATTCGTGTTTCAAAAAAAATTCTCGTGTTTTCAAAGTTTTCGTATTTCCAAAATTTCGTGTATTCAAAATTTTCGGGTTTTAAAAAATTTTTCGTGTTTCCAAAAATTCTCGGGTTTTAAAAAAAATTCTCGAGTCTTAAAATTCTCTTTTTTTAAAAAAATTCTTGTGTTCCAATCAGATCACGATTAAATATTAAATTGAACTTGTATTTTTGAAAATTAAGACAACGCACGTTTAACGAGATACCAATTTTGGGCGTCGTTAGGGTGCTAATACCTTCCTCGTGCGTAACCGACTCCGAACCCTATTTTTTCTGGAATTTTGACGAGACTTAAACCGGCCCTTTTTAAGAAAATTCAAAAAATGATTTTTCTTTAAAAGAGGATTTATTAGGTGTCCGATCACACCTAGAAAAAAGATCGGTGGCGACTCCCTTTTTTAAAATAAAGTTGAAACTCTGTTTTCAACTTTTTAATAATTTCCTCAATTAGCGCCCAAGCAAATTTTAGGTCGCTACATTCAGAAAATAGAGAATCACTTTCTCTAAATTACTTGTGTACTAATTTAGAAGATCAAAACTATAATATCCGAAGATTCCAAGAAACCGATGGATTCAGGTACATTTCCACATCTAGTTTTGTTCTTAATTTATTCTTGATGATTTGATAAGACAGTTATTAATTTATTAAGAGTTATATCATATTTTCAATTTTAAAAAATGGTATCTAAGCCTTGTCATATCAAATCAATGAGAATTAATTAAATATCTATATTTTTTGAGATTGAATCATGAAATGTTGGTGTTTTTAAAATTTTTTTGGTTTTTAATTTATTTTGGTGATTTCGATTGTGTGCTTCAAATAGGATTGAGGCTTTGCGATTGAATTCAATATCAATTCTATTATACTTAAAACATGGCTTTGTACTGATTGCTTTAGTTCCCTGTTATTTTGCATAGTATTTCAAATATGGATTGAATAATCAAAATATTTATATTTTTGAATTAAATAGAATATTCATCAAAATCAAAGTCATCATTTTTTATATATAATCTTAATTAATGTTCATATTTTGATAATTCAATAGAATATCGCTGATAATTTTGTTGAATTATTTAATTTTATTGATTTGCATGATTTAAGTTTCATGTTTCATATGAATATATTATTATATTTAACTTTGATGTAAATTGTTTTGGAAAAAATAAATAAATATACATATATATGTATATATGCAATTATCTTTTAATTTGATTGAAAAATAAAATTAAGAGAAATATTTTAAAACAAATAAATTCAGATTTTGACTTTTGGTTTTAATTAAGGATGTCTAATATTTTAAATAGATTAGTTGAAACAAAATGCCACAAAAGTGACCTCTTTTGCATAGATTAGTTTATTTAAAATATCAAGATGATCATATGCTTTTGTGATTCATGCGTTTATTAATTAACCCAAAGGTAAGTTAATATTTGGTAGAATTTCAACGACATCTGTGATGATAAATGTATGACACTTATGAGGTACTTTATGTGAGTAATAAGTTAGTTCAAAGATTGGTTCATTGTTTGACATAATTTGTTGTCAATGTTTGATTGCTACAACAAGAGTATCGCTTACTGTTAATATAATTTTACTATCCAAAGACTTGATACTAATGTTGTGTTTGGCATATTAAGATGGGGTTAGTCACTATTTTGAATTTATTGTTTATTTAAGAATATTGATGTGAGCTTGTTTTTATCTATTTTGTTCTATATTTAGCTAGTTCATCTTCTGCTGCCACAATATTTGCTAATATAAGTTCTATACCCATGCTTAATTGTACTAATTTCAAGAAATGGAAAAGATACTTACTTATAGTGCTTGGCTGTATAGACATAGACCTTGCACTAAGTGTCTTGCCTCGAAAAGCAGTGGAACCGAGAAGTTGAAAAAGGTTGGTAGGTAAACTTTTGGTTGCGTTGTGGTAGCATAATCTACCACCTTGTTGGTCTCATGGCAAGTTAGAGTATTGGCACATACTAGCATTAAAGCGTCCGTTCATTGGCGGTATCTAAGGAATTAGTCGTAGGATGTTTCAAGTGAAGAAGGATTTCGCCCAAGAAAGCGCGCACCTATTAGGGAGTGTGCCCTAGAGTTGTGTTTGAACACTAAGAGCCTGACAAGCGTATGAGGAAGCTGTAGGAGACTTAATTGTCTTTAAGACCATACCAAACGTGAGTCTCCACCAAGATATAGTACACCGCTTGGTGTGAGTACTATTTAATTTGATATTGTATCGGGTTTGGTTGGGAGTTGTTGGGATTTTTCAGCAACAGAAGTAGAGATCAAAGTAAAGAGAAAAATGTATGAAATATTACTTGTACACTAAAACAAGCCAACTAATCAAATCATCATAAGCAGCATGGTTGGCCACTTTTCAACAGCAGTCAAATGGATTGATTTGACCCTTCCCATGACTGGTCAACAATGAGGTTAACCTTCACCATATTTTCTTGTACCTACCCTAGATTTGGTAGGGAAATCAAGGGGATCGAGAGTATATCTATGGGAAGGGGAAATTTCAGATGATTTATCTATGTGCTTAATGTTTAAGTTTTTCTTTCAAACCTTAATATTCTCTTCTTCTTCTTCAATTAAGATCAAACTGAGATCTCATCTAATGAGTAGATGATTAAGCTTATTGGTAAGTTTACAACTTTGTATGTTACGACTATAAAAGGGTAGAGTATTATAGGAAGGCCTTGCATGGGGGTCGCTCGTAGTTGAAATATTAGTAGAGTGATTGTAATGGGGATTCTAATGGAAATGTTATGATTGTTTAAGCAGTTGCTGTTGTTGGATCGGGAAGGACTATTGAAGCAGAAGCTTTGGGCCGAGATAAATATGAGTATCTGGTGAGTCTTAAAACCCGACTATTGCATGTCCTGAGATTATGTGTATATGTGTTTTTGAGAGGTATTCACAAATACGTAAATAAGGTAAACAATGTGCGATGATATGATGTTATGTGATATAAGATGTTTCTGACGTGTGTGTAGTCATTGCCTAATACTTTCCTATTATATGGTTCCAATACTTGACAATTCTGAGTTACGTAAAGTGGTTAGAAAGAAATCCGTTTGTGTTGCCTCTGTTAGGGCAGGTACATTGCTAACCGGACAGGTACATCACTGTGAAAATGAAGATTTATTGTGTAGCCTTTTGTTGGTTAGCTATGATGCTAACCTGATTGGAAGATCACGAAATAAATCTACGAAAAGTCTATGGCCCTGGCGTTATATGATAATACACCAAAAAGGTGTGAATGTATAAAACCATGCGGGAGAAACCCTATGGCATCCATAGAGATGATCTGCTGGGACAATAAACACGAATTCTCTGGAAAGCCTTTGTGGAGAATTCTATGAAAAACCTTTGTGATGAATTTTTTGAAAAGCCTTTATATGAATTCTCTGAAAAGCTTTTGTGATGAATTATTTGGAAAGCCTTTGAGGTGAATCCTCTAGAAATCCTTTATAGCGAATTCTCTAGAAAGCCTTTGCGGCAAATTTTTGAAAAGCTTTTGTGGTGAATTCTCTGGAAAATCCGTAGAGTGAATTCTGTGATGACCATGTGGTGAGATGTTAGTCTGCCTTGTGTGAGATCTAAGATATGCCTGTGAGGCATCTTCTGATAGAATTTTCAATAGAGTGGCCAAGTGATGAATCCACCTTAGTGGTCTATCATGGCAATGAAACTTATATGTTGGAATATGAGGTAGTGTAAGTGCTTGGCAAACTTGAAATTTCTTAGGTTCTGCATTAATGTTATCTAGAATTCTATTGCTTGTATTATGATATTATGTTCTTCAAAGCAAGTATGATTGTTTGGACTAATTTGAAGAGACGATGTTACTAGTAGTCTGACAATCGATGAGTCTTGTAAGGAATCCACCAAGAGTAGTGTCATATCCTAAATCTAGTGGATCCGAGAAGAAGGCGTGTAGATGTGAAATCATCTATTTGGTGTGGTGTAATCCACCAATTAACAGTCTTTTGGCGAAATAGAGTTTGGCGTAATACATCCACTGTAGAAGTCCATGGCAAGCGAAAAGTAAGCCTAGGGAGAATTACCGCTAAATGTATAGTATGCCTAGTTTGGCTTAGCACTATGCTAATTAGGTTTTGTAATGTGATTTGGTTAGGAGCCAACTGAATTAACTGGTTAAGTAATATTTGTATAGAATTCTCATTTATATTTCTCTCAAAATTTGTAGGTCATTTATTAGGACAAATTCTAAATACAATCGACACATGTTAAGTTCCACTGAGGGGAACTGGATATATACGGTGAGAAGGGTTCGTCTGGATGGTTTTTCTTCTTTTGATACTACTCTCTAGTTCTTCTTCTTAAACTTATATGTTCTCTTCTTCTAAACTATGTTAACAAATCTCGTGTTTATTTATCTACTTATCTTATTTGCTTATTGCATGTGTTCTGTTTGAACTTGTGTTATCTGAACAAATGTTTGAACAATGAACTAGACAGATAGCAAATCGGGGTTCTAATAGAAGCCATGATGATTCCATTACAATACAACAATATCATCCTCTTAAAATATTGTGCATTTTTCATAGATGTACTAATTTTCTTCTCCAATTATTTCAATTTAGATTTTAACTATTGAATTACATATTTTCATCAGTTCGCCTTTGACTAAAATTTCTCAACTCATTATTTTCTTTTTTTCAATTCATAAATCCAAAATTTTGCCTTTTCACTTAGTGGCTTATCATACCATCTGAAAAAGCCACAATACTAAAGAACCTTCTCTCAATATTAGACCTCTTTCATATGATACAAATAAGACGTTTCATTCACTATAGTAGGAAAAACTTCTCCCTCATAATCCCACGAAACTCTTCACTAGACATTCTTACCGTTGGGTTGAGAGTATGAAGATGAACTCATTTCGGTAGCCCTACATATTGAAAGAGCAATAATAACAATAATTTCAAACCATAAAAACTAATATTAATAATAACCTAAATAATCTAGTATTTAGGTTAAATTTTCAAAATAAATGATGAATACCAAAATCCAAACCCAAAACCCTCAAAACTCAAATCTTTTTCGTAGCCATTGAAAAATTCGAACTCTCAAAGAACAATGCACGGAAGAATAGTAACGGAACAATGATTGATAGCATCCAATCGAAAGGAAGAGTTAAATAGAAAAGATGAAGAAAAGACGAAGAAAACAAATGTAGAAATGTGAAAATCAGTTAGGGATGAAGATGGGAAAAGCTTCGATGAAAAACCATTTTATTTTTGGTTCTATTAATATTTTGATTTTCTAAATGTTTTCCTTCTTTCTTTGTTCTTCTTCTTCTTCTTCCTATTTTTTTTATTTTTTACGGTTGGAAGTAAATGATTTCCTCGGATAGATTTTTTATTTAAAATATAAATTGCCACATCATCAATATTACACGTGATGTAGCTAGATGAGTGCAGTTAATCACATCACGGGTCATTGATGATCAACGCGATCAACATCTGATTCTATTAACGAAAGGAGTTACATGATATCATTTTCATCAATAAAGATTCGATAGGATGAATATTTTTAAGAGCTTAATTTATATTTTATTTTTTAGTAAGGACTTTTGTTACTCTTAAACCAAAAAAATTTTAAAAAATTTTTATATTAATATTTCTAAAATAAATTTAAATAAAAATATTCATTATTATTGATACCAAGTCAAATCGGTCCAGCATCAATTTTTAGATTTGTCCCCAAGCCCGTCAGGCTACAGTTCAAAGTTTTTAGTCTTTCACCCAAGTTTAATTTGGGCTAGCCCAATTGCCTATATTATTATTTAAAAAAATTCATATTAATATTCTAAAATTTAAAATAAGCTTAAATTAAAAATTTATTATTAAATATTGCTAAATTTGCACCAAATCTAATAAATAATTCAACCCTTAAATAGATGTATTTCAAAATGATGATTTACCATGTCGAAACTCCATTTTTGAAATCGACTTTTATTTTGAAAATAAAAATAGGAATCACCACCAATCCTTTTTTATTAGGTGTGATCGGTCACCTCGTAATTTGATCACTTTAATAAATGTTTGATTTACTAAAACGATGATTTTTGGTCTACAAAATTCATAAAATTGGTTCGTGAATCGGTTACGCACGAGGAATGGTTAGCATCCTCGTAACGCCCAAAATTGGCACCTAGTTGATTAATTTGTGTCTTAGTGTCAAAAGTTAAAAACTTGAAAATAATTTAAAAACACGATTCCTCTTTGTATTAATGTAAATTTTGCTTAAAAATTGCTTGAATAAATCGAAATAAACATTAAAGACCCTCTCGTCTCGACATAACAAAATATCACATCCCGTAAGTTAGGACGCGACACCTTGAACCTTTGAGAATAAGCTTGCCTTTATTTTTTATTTAAAATCTTATGTATTTTAGTTTTGAAAGGATATCAGGTTATTTAAGTTCAATGAGAAAATCGAAACTTCGTAAGTTAGGGTACGATTTCTCGAATCTCCCAAATACGAAACATTTCCTATTTTTGAAAATTTATTTTGAATAATAACATGCGTAATATTTAAACGATGTGTGTTTACCTTATTTAAAGTATAATATAAGGATATCAAATTATATTTAAACATAATGCATGTGGTAGTAATAATGAAATAATATAAAATGACTATACAAGGATAATATATAAAATAAATAAATAAGTGAATGATATAATAAAATTATTATAATTATAAAATATTGATTCATTATATTTATAATAAAAAATAAAGTAATAAAAGAAATAAAATGCGAGATGCCTCAAGAGTAGTATAAAGACCATAAAGAAATGCTAAAGTAGTAAAAAGTTAAAACATGAAGATATATACATATAAAAAAGGTAAAATGTAAAAAATATAACAATCTTTGAATATAAAAAGAAACAAGTGGTAAATAAATAATAATAGTAGTGAGAAAATAATACGAACAACAAATATTTAAATAAAGAAAATATAAACATTAAAATTTTTAACATATATAAAGAATATAAGATAACAAATAGATAAATAAACACAACACATAATATATATATATATAGGGTTGAAATTAAAAAATTAAATAAGCAAGGGTTAGGTTGCAATTAAACTAAAATTTGTGATAAATTTTAAAATAAAGAAAGGAAACGGCGACTTGAAAGGCTAAAATAAAATGCACGTAAAGGTGCAAGGACTAGATGGAAAATTATTCCCAGTCCTTAGGGTACACCATTTCAATGTGGACCAAAATGAAACAAAGATAAAATTATGCGGCAAAATTAAAAAAGAAAAAAAAACTAAATTGCAACCCGTCGCAAAAGCAGAAGGACCGCACGCGCAAATAACCTATGCGCTAGAAAGCACAGATCCTAGCCTTGCGGGTCGGGTCGGTGGCTCTTGCTCAAAACGACGTCGTTTTGATGTCTGTGAGCAAAGGTCCAAAACGACGCCGTTTCATACACCTATTTAAGTCAAAGATCTTTCAAAAAAAAACATTTCAAACCTCATTTTAAAAAAAAAAAACCCTAAAAACCAAATCTTCCTTTCTATCAACAGCCCAGAATCCGGCCTTGGCTTCGATGATTGGCTACCATGGCGACCGCCGGTCTTCATGGCGACGGCACCGATGTCTACGGTGGCCAAAAAAATACCTGAATCCCTTTTTTGATCCTTTTTTCACCCTCAGTCCCAATTTAAAACCAAAATGCCCAAAAACCCACCAAATTTTGAAAAAAGGAAAAAAGAAAAGAGAAAAGAAATAAAGGGACCTTTCGGTTCCCAATCACCACCGATGAGTTTTCTGTCGAACCCACGGACTCGGCCTCCTTCCAGACTGGAGAAGTTTCGACTGTGGCGGTTAAGGTAACTGGCCTCGTTTTCTTTTTATTTTTTTAGTTTTTATTAGTTATTTAAAGAAAAAATAAAATCAAATAAAACAAAATTTCTACCTTTCAAAACTTGAAACTTTTTTGTATTTCTCTTTGTGTGTCCCTAAAAATTACATTGATAATGGCTTTTATAGCCAATATTACACTACTTATTTAATTGTTTGTTGCTACTGTTTGCTTTCCCTTCTTCTACTGTTTCTGTTCTATTTCTTTGTTCATGTTTCTGTCCTTTTTGTAGGTTTGCTCGGTCAACGAATGGGAGAAAGGCAAACATTTTACCATTTTGGTGAAACGACAATAGACATGGTGCATTAGACCTCGGGCGACGTGCGCGCTGCGGAGGCATGAGGGGGGCACGCGGCTAGGTGGTTAGTTAGGGTTTCAATTCTATTGAAAATATTTAAGTTTATGGGCCAATTGGGCCATAGGGTTTTTTTTAAATTTTTGGGTTGTTTGTAAATGCAATTTTGGGCCTGTAATGGACTCTGGACTTATTATTATTATTTATATTTCTTAGTTTATTTTTATGGGTCCGAACGAATTTGGGCATATACAGTTGCCCTTCTTTGCTCATTGTCGTGTAATGAAAATGAAGCAAAGACTTTAAAAAAGGGCCAAATTTGCCTAGTCTTGCAGAATCTCGACCTTTTCGGTGCTTATCTTCTTCAAGTAGCCTCATGCCAACCAACTGCAACTTCAGGGGTATAGGAATTGTAGCTTGTAGCTTTAATCTATTCCACTGAAACTTTAGGGAGATAAGGTTTGAGCTCCAATCTGCTCTACTATAACTTTAGAGAGATAAGATCTACTATCTTCAATCTGCTCCACTACAACTTCAATGAGATAAGACTTGTAACTTCAACCTGCACCACTGCAACTTCAGGGAGATAAGGTTTATAGTTTTAATCTGATCTACTGCAATTTTAGAGATAAGATTTGCTATATTCAATCTACTCCACTGCAACTTCAGGGAGATAAGGTTTGTAACTTCAACCTGCACCACTGCAACTTCAGGAGATAAGGTTTGTAGCTTGTAGCTTTAGTTTATTCCATTGCAACTTCAGGGAGATAAAACTTGCTATGGTAGATTTAATTTGACCTACTGCAACTTAAGAGGTATAGGACTTATCATTTCAATCTGCTCCACTGCAACTTTAGGGAGATAAGTTTTGTAGATTTAATCAGCTCCACGCAACTTCAGGGAGATAGGACTTATAACTTCAACATGCTTCACTGCAATTTCAGGGAGATAAGATTTATAGCTTTAATCTGCTCTACTACAACTTCAGAGAGATAAGATTTGCTATCTTCAATCTGCTCCACTGTAACTTTAAGAAGATAAGATTAGTAATTTGTAGCTTTAATCTATTCCACTAAAACTTTAGGAAAATAAGATTCACTATCTCCAGTCTGCTCCACTACGACTTTAGGGAGATAAGACTTGTAACTTCAACCTGCTCTACTGCAACTTCAAGGAGATAAAATCTATAACTTCAATCTGTTCTACTGCAACTTCAGAGAGATAAGATCTGTAACTTCAATCTACTCTACTGCAACTTCAGAGAGATAAAATTTGCTATTTTCGATCTACTCTACTACAACTTCAGGGAGATAAGATCTGTAACTTCAATCTACTCTACTGCAACTTTAGGGAGATAAAATTTGTAATTTATAGCTTTAATCTGTACCACTACAACTTCAAGGAAATAAGATTCACTATCTTCAGTCTGCTCCACTGTAACTTCAGGGAGATGAGACTTGTAACCTCAACCTGCTCTACTACAACTTCAGGGAGATAAGGTTTATAGCTTTAATCTGCTCCACTGCAACTTCAGGAAGATAAGATTCACAATAATGACTTCAATCCGTTCCACTACAACTTCAGGGGTATAGGATTTTTAATTTCACTGATCTGTTACACTGTTCTCTGGGGAACATGACCTGTAGAATCAATTTCATGGGCCTATATTTATGCCAAGCAATTAGGGTGTTATGATCATAATGAATCAAATGTTCCTAATTAGATGTGTATGAATGATATTTTCATGAATGCAATATGTCATTTTTCGAGAATGATCCCTTCTTGTTCAAGCTGGTATTTTGACAGAAAATCCAAAGAAATAGTCACAATTTAGACTATTCTTTCCCAAATGTTTCAACTCTTAAATTTGGTTAATTTTGACTGGTGGTCTCGTTTTAGGTCATTGAACTATTTAGAAGCTTTCAGAGCAATATGTAGAACTCTTTTTACTTGAATATTATCAGTCCATTAATCATTATTTCAATGAAAAATGCTTGAAAAAGATTATCAAAATGGACAAGAAGGGATTTTATTAGGAGAAAAGCTTGAAATGAATAAATTAATCAAAGATAGCAAACATTGCTAAGATACAAAATGAATAAGATGAAAATAGGTGCCCCAGATATCATAGCCCGAGCTTCTTTGCACTAACTTCTCGAGGACCCTTTTAAACTTGATATGTGTTTCGGAGATCCAAAATACTTTGTTGATGCCCCAAGATGTAGCATCTCTTCTCCTTGTTGATTCAGGGATAACAAGACTACCACATGCTCCATATTTGATCAAAATTTGAATTGCCATTTTCCTGGGTTTTCAATTCAAAACTCCTTTAGTCTCAAGGCGCACTTTGCAATTTTTCACCTTGGCCTCTCTTTTTTTTAAGTGAAATACTTCTTGATTGAATCTGAATTCATAGGATTAGGCAAGTTCTTTCCATCTATCTCAGTCAAAATCAGCGCTCCTCTAGAAAAAGCCTTCTTTACCACATAAGGTCCTTCCCAGTTTGGCATCCACTTTCCTTTGAAGTCCTTTTGTATGGGTATAATCTTTTTCAATACCAGGTCCCTCTCATTGAATTCTCTAGGATGTACCTTTTTGTTGTAAGCTCGCATCATTCGCTTTTGGTACATCTGACCATGACGGATGGATTTCAACATTTTCTCTTCAATCAAGTTTAGCTAATTATATTGGGATTGGATCCATTCTGCTTCATCCAACTTCAATTCTGCCAAAACTCGGAGAGAAGAAATCTCGACTTCAATGGGTAAAACTGCCTCCATTTCATAAACCAAAGAGAAAGACGTTGCCGGTTGAGGTTCTGACAGATGTTCGATAAGCATAGAGGGAAAATGATAACTTCTTATGCCAATCTTTGTAAGTCTGAGTCATTTTCCCACGATCTTCTTGATATTCTTATTGGTTGCCTCTACTGTACCATTCATTTTTAGGCGATATAGTGACGAGTTGCGGTGTTTGATCTTAAACTGATTGCAGACTTCTAATATCATTCTATTGTTCAAATTTAATGCATTTTCGGATATGATCTTTTTTTTGGCATTCCATATCGACATATGATCTCTTTATTTAAGAACTTGTTGACTGTCGACTTTGTGACATTGGCGTATGAAGTGACTTCTACCCACTTTGTAAAGTAATTGATGACCACGAAGATGAACCGATGCCCATTAGATGCTTTGGGTGAGACAAGCCCAGTGACATCCTTGCCCCACATAGAGAAAGGCCACAGAGAAGTTATAACATGAAGAGGTGAGAAAGGTACATGAATTTTATCTCCATAAATTTGACACTTATGGCATTTCTTATTATAACTGATGCAATCTCCTTCCATAGTGGACCAATAATATCCGAATCTTATGATTTGTCTGGCCATTGTAAAACCATTGGCATGTGTTTCGCAAACACCCTCGTGGACTTCTTGATAGATTTTCTTAGCCTCGATAGCATCTACACATCTTAGTAGCACTTGATCCTTTCTCCTTTTATATAGGATCTTCCCATCTAAGACATAGTCACTGGCTAGTCTTCTTAGCGTACTTTTGTCATTCTCAGTTACTTGGTCATGGTATTCACAATTCTTTACATATCGCAGTATATCGTGGTACCAAGGGTGATCATCCTTTTCTTCATCTTCTTCGATGTTGTAACAATGAGACGGAGTCTCATAAATACTCATCTTAGATAGGTTTTACATCCTCTTGTTTATTCACTTTGACCATGGAAGCTAAGGTAGCCAGGGCATCAGCCATTTGATTTTCATCTCGTGCGAGATAGCAAAACGTAATGTCATCAAACTCTTCAATCAGCTGCAGAACTAGCCTACGATAATTTATCAATTTGGGGTCTCTCGCCTCCCATTCACCTTTGAGTTGATAGATCACTAATGTCGAATCCCCATACAGCTCTAGCACTTTGATCTTGTGTTCTTTGGCTGCACGGATACCTATGATGCATGCTTCGTATTTTGCCATATTGTTCGTTCAATCAAAATCCAATCTACTAGTGAATGGATAATGATTCCGTTTGGGGATACCAAGACTGCCCCGATTCCATTACCCATGGCGTTTGAGGCTCCTTGGAGTTTAGTTTCCAAAGATTGCCTTTTTGAGAGTCATCTTTAGTGATTGCAGCATACATTAGATCTTCATTCAGGAAATCAAAATTTAAAGGCTCGTATTATTCTAGAGCTCTATTGGCCAGAAAATCTGCTATTGCGCTCCCTTTCATAGCCTTCTAATTCACATAGACTATATCAAATTGAAAAGCAAAATTTACCGCTAGGCCATTCTTCTATTCAAAGCAGTTGACTCCATTATGTATTTTAGAGGGTCCAGTTTTGAGATGAGCCAAGTTGTGTAGTACATGTACTGTCTCAGGCTTCGGATTGTCTAGATCAAGGCGCAACACAACTTCTTGATTGGCAAATATCTTATCTCACATTCTGTGAATTTCTTACTGAGATAGCATATCACTCTTTCTTTCTTTCCTGACTCATCATGTAACACCCCTACCCGTATTCTATACCGGAACCGAGTACCAGGCATTACCGTGCTTAAGTCACACGGTCGTAGAACTTTAGGTTACCAAATTTCATTCCCAATTTAAAAATTTCCCATCCACATATCTAACATCCTTATAATGGGCCTACGAGGCCCTAAACGCACTTTTGGAAGGTTTCAAAAATAAATCAAAAACTTGCTCGCACTTAGGAAAATTTTACCTAAACAGGGGCCACATGCCCTTGCCTTGCACCTGGTGGTCGACACTGACTTGCGTCACACAGTCAGCCATACATCCTATGTGCTGTACTATGGTCGACACTAACTTATTCTACACTGCCTATCACACGCCCGTGTGCTTCAACCTTGTGGCAATTTAAATTCTAAAATCAAGGTGCAGACTTCATACGGCCTGGGCACATGCCCATGTCTGTGGCCGTGCCTTCCACACGGTTGAGACACACGGTCGTGTCTCTGCCCGTGTGTTTACTAATAAGCTTACTAACTTGAAATTCTAACATGCAAGGGGACACAAGGCTTGCTCACACACTAATGCAATTGACCGTGTATCACACACGGCCTAGGCACATGCCGTGTGCCTACCCGTGTGGACAAGAACAAGGCTATTTGCCAAGCTCTTTCATCACCCTAACTCATTCAAGCATAATTCACCCTCCACCAACAATTCAATCATGCATTTTCATAGCCAAACAAACCATTCATATACTCTACACAATCATGAATAACCACTTCTTATCATTGATTGATAGTGATGAGCCACTTACTATGGCAATATACAAAAGATTTCATCTATAAGGAGCCAACACATTTGGCTATAGTAACAAAATAATGTACCTAGTATAACCCTATACATGCCATTACCATTCTCAAAATGTTAGTTCTAAATATACCGAGATGAGCTGATAGTGTAGGTTGTCTTCCAATTATCTTCGTATCCCAACCCGACTCTTTAACACTATAAAAAAGGGAAAAGAAAGGGAGTAAGCTTAAAGCTTAGTAAGTTTACATGTAAACAAAAACATCATACTATATGCTAATCAATAAATAGCATTTCACAATTCAAGATCATGCTTACTCATTATAACAGCACGATTTTGACCCTAATAGAAAAAGTGGTTTTGGGACCACATATTCGAGTCTGAAAAATATTTTAAAATTATTTTTCGTATTTATTATGTGTGAATTTTTTTGTGGAAAATTTTCGTGTTTTAATTTTGTCATTTAGGTGTCCGATTAAATAAAAGGACGTAATCGCGTTAAATGCAAAAGTTACAAACTAAAGTGTAAAGTGCCATATTGATAGTGGCTTTTTAATATGGGATCCTCAAAGGGAAAATAGCCCATTTTAGAAGATAGTGGGTGTCATGGGACAACTTTGTCCATGCTATTATGTTTTATAATTAAAACATAATATGGTTAAAATAGTAAACTAATTATAAATTTATAATAGATGTTATAATAACATAAAAAGAAAAAGAAAACAAAACCCACCTTCTCCATCTTTTAATGTTTGTCGAATGTGAGCTTAAAAAAAAGAACCTAGGAAAGTTTTGACTATTTGAAACTTAATTAAGGTATGATAGTTGTTTTTTTTTTTTATAATTTTTACGTTTTTTAGATCGTTGCTTCGTATACTAGCTAGCCCATGTTTTAATTTTCAGATTTGATGATGATTTTGTGATTTTACATTGTTGAAAGCATGATATTTTTGTTGTTTGATGATGAAAAATAAATAAATGTTGGTAGATTATCATAGTTAATTAAGTGATTTTTGATAAAAATGCATATTAAGGATTAAATTGTGAAATTTGTAAATTGAGGCATTAAAATGTGAAATAAATGAAATTAATGGGCTTCTAGGGACCTATAGGAGATTCGGACAATCATGGGTTTAAGGAAATTTTGTGTATTTTGTGTTGTTATGAAATGGGGACTAAATTGAGAAAATGTAAAATATTAGGGGTTAAAGTGCAAAATGCTCATTTATGTGTTTTTGGATTAAATTGAATGAAAATATGTTTGAATGAGCTTAATTTAAATATATTTAGATCAAGAACCAAACAAATCGAACTTGGATCGGGGAAAAGCAAAAATAGTTGAATAGCAAATTTTGTCGTCTATCGATATCCTAGGTAAGTCTTTAAGCGATTAAACATTGTAAAATATATATTTTAATTATTAATATGATGATTTAGAAATTGGGAAATTAATTATGAGTTATATTTTATATTTCTAGATTCCTTAGTGAGTCTATTTTCAATAGAAACAAGTGGGAACATCATATAAAAACTGTACAATGAGATATTTGAATTTAGGTTAAGAGAGGTCAGAACCATTGGTTAGTGTAACAGGGGAAACTTTAATGAATAAACTGTACTAATTGGCCACATGAAAAATTCTGGAAAAATTATAGTAAGAAGATATATGAGTCTAGTTTCAAGGAAAATTTACGGATCTAAATTTTGAGTTTCGTAACTCGAGTTATAGTCAATTTAGTCAACATGATGTAGATGGACAGTTTCAATTTTTATGCCCCGAATTAGTAATTAAGTCTAGTAATGCCTCATGCTCGACTCCGGCAACGATCTCGGGTAAGGGGTGTTTCATTTGATTGGTATCAGAGCTACGATTTAGTCGATTCTAGGACTAACGTAGCGCGTGTGAGTCTAGCTATACGTGTCATACTTTATACTGTAATAGTGTGATTACTTCTGACATTTGACAATGTGATTTCATATAGTAATGGATCCCGATCAAATCGTAGCTGATGATGTCGAGAGTGTAGCGCCTGCTCCCGCATAAGGGACAGAGCCGATAGATTCTCAACCTATTTCGAGTAATCCAGAGGGGGAGGCTAGACAAGCCTTCTACCAAATGATGAATGATTGGTTTACACAATATATCTGGACTAATCTGGCTACATAACAAACTCCACCCCCGAATAATCCATCTTCGACACCTATGGTACCCCCGATGATTGATCCGATGAGATTTAAAAGGCCTCCTGTGGATAAAATCAGAAAACACGGGGCCAAATAGTTTAAAGCTAATAATGATGATGATGCTGAACGAGCTGAGCTGTGGCTTGATAATACTATCCGTGTGTTCGACAAGCTATCATGTACTCCGGATGAATGCTTAAAATATGCTATATCCTTACTACGAGACACCGCATATCACTGGTGGAATACACTAGTATCAGTGGTTCCGAAAGAGAAAGTGACCTTGGAATTCTTTCAGACTGAGTTTCGTAAGAAATACATCAGCCAAAGATTCATCGATCAAAAAACGAAAAGAATTTCTGGAATTGAAGCAGGGTCGTATGACCATAACTGAGTATGAATGAAAATTTGTGAGACTAAGCCGATATGCTCGTGAATGTGTTTCAACTGAAGCTATCATGTGTAAAAGATTCAAAGATGGGTTGAATGAAGACATTAAATTACTGGTCGGTATACTTGAGATTAAAGAGTTCGTGGTACTTGTTGAGCAAGCCTGTAAAGTCGAAGAGCTTGGAAAAGAGAAAAGAAAAGCTAAATTTAAAGCTAGAGACTTCTATAAAAGATCATCGAGTAAGACTTTTCACTCAGTATCAAAGAAGTTTAGAGATGATTCCAGTCGACATAAAGCTACTTTAGACTTTTCTATACGAGACCAAGACTTTTCACTCAGTATCAAAGAAGTTTAGAGATGATTCCAGTCGACATAAAGCTACTTTAGACTTTTCTATACGAGACCAACCTCCTGTGAGTTCATGAGCCACTTCAATAACTAGTGTTGGAAATGTTCAACAGAATAGAGTTAAGTGCAAGCACTGTGGTAAATGGCATTCTGGGAGTTGTAGATTACATGATCAATCTTGTTTTAAATGTTGATCGATGGATCATTTTATCCGAGATTGTCCGATGTTAGTTGAGCAAAACACTGTTCAGAATGTAAGATCGAGCAACATGTCAACGTGAGGCAGACCACCCAGGCATTCGGGTAATGTAGGTGGCAGTCAAAGAGGAGCAAAAGATACATCGATTTGATCTGAGGCTCGTGCACCTGCTAGAGCATATCTATACGTGCTCGAGAGGATGCTTATTCCTTAGATGTTATTACTAGTACATTCACTATTTATGATACTAGTGTTATTGTGTTGATTGATCCTGGTTCGACTCATTCTTATGTGTGTGAAACATTAGCATCTAGTAAGACTCTGCATGTTGAGTCTACTGAGTTTGGTTGATAAAGTGTGTAAAAATTACCCGTTGATGATTTGAGATTCATGTTTCCTAGCCGATTTAATGTTGTTGCCTTTTTACGAATTTGATATAATTTTGGGTATGGACTGGTTAACTTTGCACGATGCTGTTGTTAATTGAAAAACAAAGACCATTGATTTGAGATGTCAGAATAGTGAGATTATTCGGATTGACTAATGATCTGAATGGGTTACCATCAGTAATATCATCGATGTTGGCTTGGAAGTATGTGAGAAAAGGTTATGAAGCTTACTTTTCTTATGTGCTTGATAGTAAAGTGACTGAAAAGAAGATTGAATCTGTACCAATTATGTGGAGTATCCGGATGTGTTTCCTGAAGAATTACTGGGTTATTATCAGTTGCAAGTTAGAGATTCTGATGTGCCAAAGACTGCTTTCCGGACGAGGTACGGACACTACGAGTTTTTAGTCATGCCTTTCGGACTTACTAATGCACTTGCTATTTTTTTAGATCTGATGAATCGGATTTTCTTACAATATTTAGATCGATTTGTGGTAGTGTTTATAGATGATATTCTGATCTACTCTAGAGATGAAACGAGATGCCGAGCATTTGAGACTTGTGCTACAAACTTTGCGAGATAAACAGTTGTATGCAAATTTTAGTAAGTGTGAATTCTGGTTACGTGAAGTCAGTTTCCTGAGTCATGTTGTTTCAGCATTGGGTATTCGGGTTGATCCGAATAAAATATCGGCTATACTTGATTGGAAACCACCGAAAAATGTTTCTGAAGTTCAAAGCTTTGGGGCTTGCTGGTTACTATAGACGGTTTGTGAAAGGTTTTTCTATGATTGCTACACTATTGACAAAGCTATTATAGAAAGATGTTAAGTTTGGGTGGTCGAAAAAGTGTCAGAAAATTTTCGATTAGTTGAAAGCTCATTTTACCGAAGCTTCAGTATTAGTCCAGCCTGGATCGGGTAAAGAATTTGTTATTTATAGTGATGCATCTTTGAATGGTCTAGGTTGTGTTTTGATGCAAGAAGGCAAAGTCATAGCTTATGCCTCGAGAAAGTTAAAGCCACATGAAAGAAACTATCGACACATGATTTGGAGCTAGCAGTCATTGTGTTTGTGTTAAAGATATGGCGCCATTATCTATTCGGTGAGAAATATCATGTTTATTTAGATCACAAAAGCCTGAAGTATTTGATGACTCAGAAAGATTTGAATTTGAGACAAAGCCGATGGTTAGAGTTGTTGAAAGATTATGAGCTAGTGATTGACTACCATTCGGGAAAAGCTAATGTTGTTGTGGATGCTTTAAGTCAAAATTCATTATGTGTTCTACGTGCAATGAACGCGCATATGGTTATGTCTGATGATGGTTCAAGAGTAGACAAATTAAAAGCAAGATCGTTGTTTGTTCAACAAATTGGTGGTGCCTAGTAATGTTGAATCAGAGTTTCGAATTAATGAGAATTACTGTTTGAAGTTTAAAGATCGAATATGTGTTTCGATGAATTCGAATTTTATTCAGATGATATTAAATAAAGCTCATAGTAGCCGATTATCTGTTCATCCGGGTAGCATGAAAATGTATAACGATCTGAAACAGTTTTATTGGTGGCCTGGTATGAAATGAGGCATATCTGACTTTGTTTCGAAATGTTTAGTCTGTCAACAAGTAAAAGCCGAGCATTAGGTACCCTCTGGGTTACTTCAACCGATCATGATACCTGAATGGAAATGAGACAGAGTCACTATGGATTTTGTATTCGGTTTACCTATGACACTGAGCAATAAAGATGCAATCTGGGTTATAGTGGATAGATTGACCAAATTAGCTCGCTTTATTCTAATTCGTACGAATTATTAGCTCGATAAGCTTGCTAAGTTATATGTATCCCAAATTTTGAGATTACATGGTGTACCAATCTCTATTGTTCCGGACAGAGACTCGAGATTCATATCGCGATTTTGGAAGAAGTTGTAAGATGCTCTAGGTACGAAACTACACTTTAGTACAGCTTTTCATTCGCAGGTAGATGGTCAGTCTGAATGGATCATTCAGATACTTGAGGATATGTTGAGATGTTGCATCCTTGAGTTCGAAGGTACGTGGGAATAATACTTACCTCTGATTGAATTTGCTTACAATAATAGCTTTCAATCTAGTATCAAAATGGCACCCTACGAGGCTTTGTACGGCCATAAATGTCGTACACCATTATACTGGACTGAGCTCAATGAAAATAAGATATACGGGGTTGACTTGATTAAAAAAACTGAACAGAAAGTGACAATAATCCGTGATAGTTTGAAAGCTGCATCAGACCGTTAAAAGTCATATGTGGATTTGAAGCGTAAAGATATTGAGTTTCAGATGGGAGATCAAGTGTTTTTGAAAGTTTCACCATGGAAGAAATTAGGGGTGAGTATTCAAATGAATCGAGTCGAATCGAGTTAAAAAATTTCGAGCTAGTCGAGTTAACGAATCCTATTTTAGCAACCGAACTCAATTTGATTTTTTTGAATCGAATCAAATCGAGTCAAAAAAGTTCGAGTCAAGTCAAATCGAGTTAACAAATCCTATTATTTATACTCAATGTTGCGTTTATATGAACCGATTATTTAACTAGTAAATGAAGTACAAAATTATTTAACTACATAAACAATATAATGGTTTTGCCTTTTAATTTAATAAGTAAATATTTATCAAAACAACGTAGTTTTGCCTTTTAACTTAATGGTTTTGACTTTTAACTTTAGAAAAGGTAAACATTTATCAAAACAGAGTAGTTTTGCCTTTTCTTATTTGGATTTTCGGATAACTCGAATTGTGTAATTCATATTCGAGTTAAACCAAAAAACTTAATTTTTTATTCGAGTTGATCCAAATAACTTGATTAACTCAAATAACTCAAACTATTTAATTCAAAATTTGAAAATTTTATCAAATTTTTCAAATCAAATTGAATTTTACTCACCCCTAGAAGAAAGTATTCAGATTCGGTCGTAAAGGCAAATTGAGTCTGAGATTCATTAGACCGTATGAAATCACAGAGCGTATCGGGCCGGTTGCTTATAGATTGCAGTTACCACCTGAGCTAGAAAAGATCCATAATATCTTCCATGTTTTGATGCTTCATAGATATCGATCTGATCCATCACATGTGATTTGCCCGACAGAGGTTGAGATACAACCTGATATAACATATGAAGAGGAACCGATTTGTATTCTGGCTCGTGAGATAAAAGAATTGAGAAATAAGAAAATTTGTTGGTGAAAGTATTGTGGCAAAAGCACGAGGTTGAGGAAGCAACTTGGGAGTCAGAAAATACGATGAAAGAACGTTATCCAAACCTATTCACCGGTAAGATTGTTGGGGACGAAAATCCCTAGGGGGAAAGTTGTAACAGCCTGATTTTGACCCTAATCGGAAAAGTGGTTTTGGGACCATAAATTCGAGTTTGAAAAATATTTTAAAATTATTTTTCTTATTTATTATGTGTGAATTTGTTTGTGCTAAATTTTCGTGTTTTAATTTTGTCATTTAGGTGTTCGATTAAATAAAAGGACGTAATCGCATTAAATGTGAAAGTTAGAAACTAAAGTGTAAAGTGCCATATTGATAGTGGCTTTTTAATATGGGGTCCTTAAAGGGAAAATATCCCATTTTAGAATATAGTGGGTGTCATGGGACAACTTTGTCCATACTATTATGTTTTATAATTAAAACATAATATGGTTAAAATAGTAAACTAGTTATAAATTTATAATATATGTTATAATAACATAAAAAGAAAAAGAAAACAAAACCCACCTTCTCCATCTTTTAATGTTGGCCGAATGTGAGCTTAAAAAAAAAGAAAGAAAACCTAGGAAAGTTTCGGCCATTTGAAGCTTAATTAAGGTATGATAGTTGTTCATTTTTTTTATAATTTTTATGTTTTTAAGATCGTTGCTTCGTATACTAGCTAGCACATGTTTTAATTTTCAGATTTGACGATGATTTTGTCATTTGCCATTGTTGAAAGCTTGATGCTTTTGTTGTTTGATGATGAAAAATAAATAAATGTTGGTAGATTATCATAGTTAATTAAGTGATTTTTGATAAAAATGCATATTAAGGATTAAATTATGAAATTTGTAAATTAAGGGGTTAAAATATGAAATAAATGAAATTAATGGGCTTCTAGGGACCTATGGAAGATTCGGCCAAGCATGGGTTTAAGGAAATTTTTTGTATTTTGTGTTGTTTTGAAATAGGGACTAAATTGAGAAAATGTGAAATATTAGGGGCTAAAGTGCAAAATGCTCATTTATGTGTTTTTTGAGTAAATTGAATGAAAATATGTTTGAATGAGCTTAATTTGAATATATTTAGATTAAGAACCAAAGAAATCGAATTTGGATCAGGGAAAAGCAAAAATAGTTGAATAGCCGATTTTTGTCGTCCGTCGATATCTGAGGTAAGTCTTTAAGTGATTAAACATTGTAAATTATATATTTTAATTATTAATATGCTGATTTGGAAATTGAGAAATTAATTATGAGTTATATTTTATATTTCTAGATTCCTTAGTGAGTCTATTTTCAATAGAAACAAGTGGGAACATCATATGAAAACTGTACAATGAGATATTTGAATTTAGGTTAAGAGAGGTCAGAACCATTGGTCAGTGTAACAGGGTGAATTTTAATGAATAAACTGTACTAATTGGCCACATGAAAAATTTTGAAAAATTATAGTAAGAAGATATATGAGTCTAGTTTCAAGGAAAATTTACGGATCTAAATTTTGAGTTTCGTAACTCGAGTTATAGTCAATTTAGTCAACATGATGCAGATGGACAGTTTCAATTTTTATGCCCCGAATTAGTAGTTAAGTCTAGTAATGCCTCATGCTTGACTCTGGCAACGATCTCGGGTAAGGGGTGTTGCATTTGATTAGTATCAGAGCTACGGTTTAATCGATTCTAGGACTAACGTAGTGCGTGTGAGTCTAGCTATACATGCCATATTTTATACTGTGATAGTGTGATGACTTCTGACATTTGACAATGTGATTTTATATAGTAATGGATCCCGATCGAGCCATAGCTGATGTGTCGAGAATGTAGCACCTGCTCCCGCGCAAGGGACAGAGCCGATAGATTCTCGACCTATTTTAAGTAATCCAGAGGGGGAGGCTAGACAAGCCTTCTACCAAATGATGAATGATTGGTTTACATAGTATATCCGGACTAATTCGGTTGCACAACAAACTCCACCCCCGAATAATCCATCTTCGACACTTATGGTATCCACGATGATTGATTCGATGAGATTTAACAGGCATCCTGTAGATAAAATCAGAAAATACGGGGCCTAAGAGTTTAAAGCTAATGATGATGATGATGTTGAACGAGCTGAGCTGTGGCTTGATAATACTATCCGCGTGTTCGACTAGCTATCATGTACTCCAGATGAATGTTAAAATGTGTTATATCCTTATTACGAGACACCGCATATCACTGGTGGAATACACTAGTATCAGTGGTTCCGAAAGAGAAAGTGACAGGGGAATTTTTTCAGACTGAGTTCCGTAAGAAATACATCAGCCAGAGATTCATCAATCAAAAAATGCAAAGAATTTATAGAATTGAAGCAGGGTCGTATGACCGTAATTGAGTATGAACGAAAATTTATGAGACTAAGTCGATATGCTCGTGAATGTGTTTCAATCGAAGCTATCATGTGTAAAAGATTCGAAGATGGGTTGAATGAAGACATTAAATTACTGGTCGACATACTTGAGATTAAAGAGTTCATGGTACTTGTTGAGCAAGCCTGTAAAGCCGAAGAGCTTGGAAACGAGAAAAGAAAAGCTAAATTTAAAGCTAGAGACTTCCATAAAAGATCATCGAGTAAGAATTTTCACTCAGTATCAAAGAAGTTCAGAGATGATTCCAGTCGACATAAAGCTACTTCAGACTTTTCTAGACGAGACCGACCTCTTGTGAGTTCACGGGCCACTTCAATAGCTAGTGTCGAAAATGTTCAACAGAATAAAGTTGAGTGCAAGCACTGTGGTAAATGGCATTCTGGGCGTTGTAGATTACATGTTCGGTCTTGTTTTAAATGTGGATCGATGGATCATTTTATCCGAGATTGTCCGATGTTAGCCGAGCAAAACACTGTTCAGAATGTAAGACCGAGCAACATGTTAATGCGAGGCAGACCACCCAGGCATTCGGGTAATGTAGGTGGCAGTCAAATAGGAACAAAAGATACAGCAATTCGATCTGAGGCTCGTGCACTTGCTAGAGCATATGATATTCGTGCTCGAGAGGATGCTTCTTCCCCAGATGTTATTACTGGTACATTCACTATTTATGATACTAGTGTTATTGCGTTGATTGATCCTGGTTTGACTCATTCTTATGTGTGTGAAACATTAGTATCTAGTAAGACTCTGCATGTTGAGTCTACTGAGTTTGTGATTCGAGTATCAAACCCCCTGGGCCGGTGTGTATTGGTTGATAAAGTGTGTAAAAATTGCCCGTTGATGATTCGAGATTCATGTTTCCCAACCGATTTGATGTTGTTGCCTTTTTATGAATTTGATATAATTTTGGGTATGGACTGGTTAACTTTGCACGATGCTGTTGTTAATTGAAAAACAAAGACCATTGATTTGAGATTATTCGGATTGAATCTAATGATCTGAATGGGTTACCATCAGTAATATCGTCGATGTTGGCTCAGAAGTATGTGAGAAAAGGTTATGAAGCTTACTTTCCTTATGTGCTTGATAGTAAAGTGACTGAAAAGAAGATTGAATCTGTACCAGTTGTGTGAGTATCCGGATGTGTTTCTTGAAGAATTACTGGGTTAATATCAGTTGCGAGTCAGAGATTCTGATATGCCCAAGACTGCTTTCCGGACGAGGTACGGACATACGAGTTTTTAGTCATGCCTTTCGGACTTACTAATGCACCTGCTATTTTTATGGATCTGATGAATCGGACTTTCAAACAGTATTTAGATCGGTTTGTGATAGTGTTTATAGATGATATTCTGATCTACTCCAGAGATGAAACCGAGCATGCCGAGCATTTGAGACTTGTAATGCAAACTTTGCGAGATAAACAGTTGTATGCAAAGTTTAGTAAGTGTGAATTTTGGTTACGTGAAGTCAGTTTCCTGGGTCATGTTGTTTCAGCATCGGGTATTCGGGTTGATCTGAATAAAATATCGACTATACTTGATTGGAAACCACCGAAAAATGTTTCTAATGTTCGAAGCTTTCTGGGGATTACTGGTTACTATAGAAGGTTTGTGAAAGGTTTTTCTATGATTGCTACACCGTTGATAAAGCTATTACAGAAAGATGTTAAGTTCAAGTGGTCGGAAAAGTGTTAGAAAAGTTTCGATCAGTTGAAAGCTCATTTGACCGAAGCTCCAATATTAGTCCAGCCTGAATCGGGTAAAGAATTTGTTATTTATAGTGATGCATCTTTGAATGGTCTAGGTTGTGTTTTGATGCTGGAAGGTAAAGTCATAGCTTATTCCTCGAGAAAGTTAAAGCCACATGAAAGAAACTATCCGACACATGATAAAGAGCTAGCAGCCATTTTGTTTGCGTTAATGATATAGCATCATTATCTGTTCGGTGAGAAATGTCATGTTTACTCAGATCACAAAAGTCTGAAGTATTTGATGACTCAAAACGATTTGAATTTGAGACAACGCCGATGGTTAGAGCTGTTGAAAGATTATGAGCTACTGATTGACTACCATCCGGGAAAAGCTAATGTTGTTGCCGATGCTTTAAGTCGAAAGTCATTATTTGTTCTACATGCAATGAACGCGCATATGGTTATGAACGCGCATATGGTTATGTCTGATGATGGTTCAATAGTAGCCGAATTAAAAGCAAGACCATTGTTTGTTCAACAAATCCTAGCAGTTTCCCCACCTAGCCCCGAAGGTACATTTTGTTGGATTTAGCTTTAGCTGGAATTTTTCAATCTCAAGAACAATTCCCCAGGACTTGTATATGCTCCTTTTTTTCGGGATTTTGCAATCATATCATCGACATAAACCTCGATTTCTTTGTGCATCATGTCATGAAATAAGGTTACCATGGCTCTTTGATACGTTGCTCTCGTATTTTTCAGTCCAAATGGCATCACCTTATAACAAAATGTTCCCCACATAGTTACAAATGTGGTCTTCTCCATGTCTTCAGGATGCATCTTTATCTTGTTCTATCCTGAGAAACCATCCATGAAGGAGAACAGTGAGTAACCTGTCGTGTTGTCCACTAAGGTGTCTATAAGACCCAATTTTCGCCCGACCTCTTTTTAAAAGCAAAATTGAACCAAAATATATAAAAAAAAAAACAAAAACAACCATAAAATACAAAAAAAAATAAATAAATAATAAAGTCCATTAAAGTCCATTACAAATCTAAAACCCAAACCAGCCTACCCAATTGCAATAAACCTAACCCATTTACAGACCCACTAAACCAACCCCAACCCAATTTTAGAACTGGCCCAAAAGACCCAATACATTTGACGCTCCAGATGTAACACCCTTTACCCGAGACCGTTGCCGGAGTAGAGCTCGAGGCATTACTAAACTTACCTACTAATTCCATTTCTCCTATATTTATTATTATTATTATTATTATTTTAAAATAACGTCACTACTGCTAACCAAATTTTTTTTTTCATTTCAAAATCAAATAATCACATTACAAACATATTTACCATAAAACATACTTCCAAATTTAACATAACAAAACCGAATACGCAACCATTAACATCATAATCAAGCCATTATCGCATGGCTATATATATAATTTCAAAACCAACCATATCATAACTAGTCTATACATGCCACATAACCAAATCTTCAAGCATTTATTTACCGAAGCAAAAACTAGATAGTGTGATGAGATCTCCTTCGACTTCCAACCCCAGCAAGTCTCTGAAACTCTATAATCATAAGAAAAATACACAAAGTAAGCTTCGAAAGCTTAGTAAGTTATAAGCAAACTTCACAAAAATAATGCACTATAACACTACACTAGCAAAGTCAGAATAATATACTCACTACCAAGGTTTATAACCATGACTTTAGTTCATATCACCTTTCGAAATCTTTCTCGTCTCATATCCCAAAGGCGAACTTCCAAACCTTTGATAATAGGTTTCACATACATATATATATTTTACTTACCAAACTTATACTTGCACTTCAAACCCATATAAATCACATATTGAATTTCCACACAAAATAACTTACCGATTACATTGAAAGTGAACTATCATATAACATAAATACCGACACTTCCGCTTACCTCACTAATTGTTTCGTCTTTAGGAAAATCAAAACCCGCACACGTAGTACAAACACGTAACGTTTCACTCACATAGAGTCGTTACTTAACATGCCCGCACACGAGTGCCACTTCCCGTAACGTATCGCTCACATAGAGCCGTTATTTAGCATTTTCCGGACACGGTTTACTTCCGTAACGTATCGCTCACATAGAGCCGTTACTTAGCATTTTCGCACTCACATTGCCATTTCGTAACGCGTCAGCTCACTTAGAGCCGTTACTTAATATGTCCGAACACATTGCTACTTCCCGTAACGTATCACGACATAGAGCCGCATTTAGCATTTTCCGCACACATTGCCATTTCCGTAACGTGTCGCTCACTTAGAGCCAAGCATTTAACATGTCCGCACACACGTGCCACTTCGTGTCGTATCACTCACATAGAGCCGTTACTTAGCATTTTCGCTTTACGATTGCCATTTTCCGTAACGTATCGCTCACTTAGAGCCAATTACTTAGTTAAACGTGTAGTTCTTTATTCAATCACTACCATTGCTCACTTCATATTCCACAATTAATTACTAATCAACCCATAATTATTTTCCAATCCAAACATATTAGAATTTCATACTCATGTATATATATATTTACCCAATAACAACAATCCAATTTCCATAGGTCATACTTTCACATTAAGCACAACCCAAATGCATATACACAAATATGTATTATTAATCATACATTAGGTACAAACATCCATCTCATTACATATTCACATTTAACTCCTTTCTAAATCATATATATATATATATATATATAATTACCCAATAACAACAATCCAATTTCCATAGGTCATACTTTCACATTCGACACAACCCAAATACATATACACAAATATGTATTATTAATCATACATTAGGTACAAATATCCATCTCATTACATATTCACATTTAGCTCCTTTCTAAATCATATATATATATATATATATAAATAATGAATTTCCATACTATGTTACTTTCGCAATTTACCTACCAATATACTCAATTCCACAAATCAAAATACCTAATAACCAATTATATGTACTTGATACATATCGATCAGCCAACACAATTAAATTCCATGTCTCATTCGGCAATAAAACTTGTATATATATATATATATCGCTTACTCAAATACATACATCTTTCTCAATTCTTTTCCACATATAATTATCAATTAGTACATATATATAAATTCAATTCACACATTCGGTTATCACTAATTAAATTCCTTGTAATTTTCGGCATTAAGGAATTAAACATAATGACATCAACTTAACATATAAATAAACTTTTATTCAACCCAATTGCTTAAAATCTTACCTCGTAAATTGACCAATTACGCTTCTCTGCTATTCGATAAATTTTGTTTTTCCCGATCCAAACCCATTCCCTTTGGCTCTTGATCTAAATATTTCCAAATTTAAACTCAATAAATTTATAATCATTCAATTTGATCCATAACACAATAATTTAGCAACTTTATGAATTTACCCTAACTTTTACAATCTATACAATTTAGTCCTCATACAATACATCATGATTTTTCTCGAAATTAGTCTATCATCCTTTATATTTGAAACTTCCTAAGGACTTTTTGTGTCCATATACTTTTATATTTTCTCAACTTAGCCCTTCCATGGCAATATTTTTGAAAATAATTTCTAATTAACTATATTCAATTAAGACTCAAGAGTAAAATATATCCACCTAGTTCATAGCTCTCATTTTCTACCAAAAAAAAAAAAAAATCTTCATACAAACTCAAGTTACCAACAATGGCATAACTCACATACAAGACCATTACTCAAAATTAACACATGGGCTAGATAATGGAGTGAACAAGCATCTCAAAATGCAAAAATTATTAACATTTCAAAGCTAAGAATTACACAATTGAAGTGAATGAGGGCGAACCTTCTTGACTTCTCTTCCCTTTTTCCTTTACTAGTTTGCTAAGAAAGAATGGAAAATGAACATGCAATGGCCTTTCAATATTTTATGTTTTCTTTTTATTCCACTATCCAAAAAAAGTGATGTAATGATAACTTATATAAATATATATTTAACTAATAAAATCAAACAAGCACATAATTTAATACCCTTTGCCGTCCACTAAAAGAGAAATAGGGATAATTGCAACATAAAATCCCTTAATTAGAAAGACACTTTGTTTTAATCCTCTCAATCATACAATTGACCAAATTTTATCACTCTTGCAATTCGATCCTTTTCTTAAATTAGCTACTCAAACATGCAAATAATTCTATGATATTTTAACCCATGCTCAAACACATAACATAGATATCAAATAAAGTATTAAAATATTTTCTAACTCAATTCGTGGTCCCGAAACCACCATTTTGATTAGGGTCATATTCGGTCATTATAACTCTCCTCCTCAAGAGATTTTCGTCCACGAAAATCTTACTAGTGAATAAATGTGGGTAACTTTCCTTTATTGATTCTTGGTTTCCCAAGTTGCTTCCTCGACCCTATGCTTACACCACATTACTTTAACCAATGATATTTTCTTATTTCGCAATTCTTCTACTTCACGAGTTAAAATGTGAATCGGTTCTTCCTCATAAGTCAAATCGGCTGAATTTTAATCTCGATGGGTGATCACATGAGAAGGATCGGATCTACAACGACGAAGCATCGACACGTGGAAAACATTATGAATCCTTTCTAGCTCGGTGGTAAGCGCAATCTATAAGCAATGGTCCGATGTGCTCGTGATTTTATATGGTCCAATAAATCTCGGACTCAATTTGCCTTTATTTTGAATCGATTACTTTCTTCCACGGTGAAACTTTCAAACTTTCTCGGATCACTTTTACTTTCTCGGTCTCTTTAATTAGATCATCCGTGTATCTTGCTTTCACTTATCTCGCCCAATATAAAGGTGTACGACATTTACGATCGCATAAAGCTTCATATGGTACCATTTTATTGTATGGAAATCTAATTAGAGGTAGATCTCATTCCTACGTGCTTTCGAACTCAGAATGCAACATTTCAACACATCCTCCAATATCCGAATGACTCATTTAGATCGACCACTTGTCTGTGGATGGAAGGTTGTCTTTGAAATGTAATTTCGCATCTAAAGCATCATGCAATTTCTTCCAATACCCGATGTAAACCTCGATCTTTATTTAAATCAATAGATATAGGTACACCATGTAATCTTTCAATTTGAGAAACATATAATTCAACCAACTTATCAAGTGAGTAGTCTGTACATATTAAAACAAAATAAGCCGATTTAGCCAATCAATCAACAATAACTCAAATTGCATTTTTCTTTCTCGGTGTCAACGGAAAACCAAATACAAAATCTATCGTGACTCTATCCCATTTCTATTTAGGTTTCAAAATCAACTGAAGCAACCCAGAAGGTACTTGATGCTTGGCTTTTTACTTGTTGACAGATTAAGCGTTTCGAAGAAATGTCAGAAATATCTTGTTTCATAATATACCACCAGTAATGTTGTTTTAGATCACTATACATCTTTATACTCCCGAGTGAATAGACAATCAATTGTTGTGGCTTAATTCAAAATCATCTTAATTCCTGAGTACATATTTGGTTTCGAACCTCAAACAAATTTCAACATCAACTTCAAACTCGAATCAACCTTCAAATCACCTTAGACCGCTTTACTAACAAATCATTATCAACTTTTGAGCATCACTAATTTTGTTGAATAAATAACGGTCTTACTTTTAATTCAACTATTATTGAACCATCATCGACATAGCCATATACGTATTCATTGCACACCAAACAAACGGTGATTTTCGATTTAAAACATCAATAATACCATTAGCCTTTCCGGATGGTAGTCAATCATAAGCTCACGATCTTTTAACAATTCTAACCATAAGGAATCACATGATATCTCTGTACTCCATTATTATCCTTCAACCCGTTCATTGACACATGAATGAGGTTTGTAAACTCTTCGCTCAATTTAGGCTAAATCGAACTAATATTTTAGTGGATAGTGTCTTCGTGCAAAAGAAAGCTTTAACAATTGAACTAACTTTAATTTACCACAACATTTCTCAAATAGGATTATTCCGATAGACATAATTCTGTATCAAATCCTCAAAAATACAAGTTCTACTTCCACACTATCCTTCAAATCACACATGTATATTTAAAGTTTGTTTTCGATCCAGTGAATAGATTCGAGCTCACTTAACCCAGTTACATTTTCAATCAAATAGTTTCATATCAGATTTAACCACAGAATCGGTCTTTTCAAAGAAATCTTTTCTTCTCGTTAGAAAGAATAATCCAAATATCTCTCTCTCTCTCTCTCTCTATATATATATATATATATATATATACTACAGTCATCAAATAGAAATCATATTATCATAATAGGATTATCGTCTTACCCGTGACAATAGATAATATCCCAGATATTAACGAAGCATCTGAACTCAGAAGAAAATCAAATATGATTTGAACAACAACCAGTGCAGAAGCACAACTTTTATAACTATTTCCTTCAAATGAACATCTCTTATAGATAATCACATAGAATCATGGAAAAACCAGAATAACTAAATTTTCAACATCTGAAGCTACACTGAATATCATAAAATTACAACCCCAAACAAACTAATGATACTTTCATCTATTAATATGTTTAGCCAATGTTCTTTTATGATAAGAATTCCTTCTGAAATTAAACAGTCACATAAACTTTTGAGAATAAATATACACATAGACTGCCCAAAAGAAATCATAATAATTTCCCAACTATAACCACCACACTCCGTCCTCAATACGATTCAAACATTATTTCAACTGTCTAATTCTGCCATTAGAATTTTTTTTTCCCTTTCACTAACAGAAATCAATTCAGAAAAGCTTCTAACTAATATTTTCCTTAGTTAACATACCTGAATAAGTCATTTGATCGGAGATAACTTCTTCTTTGACAACAACTTCACATAATCTCAATAATCTACAGAACTATCCAATGTCTCTTTTAATACCATCTCTTTTTTGGCCACATTATTAATCTTTCGAATATGGACTTCTGTAATTCCCCACTCTTGAGCTTATTCAACCCAAATCTTACAGATTTCACAGTAACATTTCACTAATAAAGGGTAAGGATAATAAAGCCTCAAATTTAACTTACACATATATATAGATAACACACACTATCACAAATAGTCAATTCATTAATAATTTCACATTGTCCAAATGTTTAATAAACATTTGCTTTTAATCACCTTTATTCTTAGCACTTAATTCATATCCACTCAAATCATTAATTTACGATCAAAACATTTCAGATAGCAATCACAACTCACATATCATAATCTATGTGCTCATATAATTATAACATTTATCAACATCAATATATCATACTCTTTGGTCCATACCTTTATGAGTTTTAAACTCATCATCAACACATTTCCATTCAAACATTCGAGTACACATTCGTACTATCAAAATTAGCTCGATTGAAAACTTATATGTCTCATCAAAATAATTTTAAATCGAGTCGAGATATCACACTATCGCAGTTAAATATGGCATGTATAGCTAGATTCACACGCTTATGTTAGTCCGAGAACCGACTAAACCATAGCTCGATACCAATCAAATTGTAACACCTTTACCCGAGACCGTTTTGGGAGTAGAGCTCGAGGCATTACTAAACTTACCTACTAATTCCATTTCTCCTATATTTATTATTATTATTATTTTTTAAAATAACGTACTATCGCTAACCAAAATTTTTTTTCATTTCAAAATCAAATAATCACATTACAAACATATTTACCATAAAACATACTTCCAAATTTAACATAACAAAACCGAATACGCAACCATTAACATCATAATCAAGCCATTATCGCATGGCTATATATATAATTTCAAAACCAACCATATCATAACTAGTCTATACATGCCACATAACCAAATCTTCAAGCATTTATTTATCAAGCAAAAATAGATAGTGTGATGAGATCTCCTTCGACTTCCAACCCCACAAGTCTCCAAACTCTATAATCATAAGAAAAATACACAAAGTAAGCTTCGAAAGCTTAGTAAGTTATAAGCAAACTTCACAAAAATAATGCACTATAACACTACACTAGCAAAGTCAGAATAATATACTCACTACCAAGGTTTATAACCATGACTTTAGTTCATATCACCTTTCGAAATCTTTCTCGTCTCATATCCCAAAGGCCGAACTTCCAAACCTTTGATAATAGGTTTCACATACATATATATATTTTACTTACCAAACTTATACTTGCACTTCAAACCCATATAAATCACATATTGAATTTCCACACAAAATAACTTACCCGATTTACATTGAAAGTGAACTATCATATAACATAAATACCTGACACTTCCGCTTACCTCACTAATTGTTTCGTCTTTAGGAAAATCAAAACCCGCACACGTAGTACAAACACGTAACGTTTCACTCACATGAGTCGTTACTTAACATGCCCGCACACGGTGCCACTTCCCGTAACGACGCTTCACATAGAGCCGTTATTTAGCATTTTCCGGACACACATTGCCACTTCCCGTAACGTATCGCTCACATAGAGCCGTTACTTAGCATTTTCGCACACACAATTGCCATTTCCGTAACGTGTCGCTCACTTAGAGCCGTTACATAATATGTCCGAACACACAGTGCCACTTCCCGTAACGTATCGCTGACATAGAGCCGTTACTTAGCATTTTCCGCACACACAATGCCATTTCCCGTAACGTGTCGCTCACTTAGAGCCGTTACTTAACATGTCCGCACACACAGTGCCACTTCCCGTATCGTATCGCTCACATAGAGCCGTTACTTAGCATTTTTCGCACACACAGTGCCATTTTCCGTAACGTATCGCTCACTTAGAGCCGTTACTTAGCTAAACGTGTAGTTCCTTATTCAATCACTACCATTGCTCACTTCATATTCCACAATTAATTACTAATCAACCCATAATTATTTTTCCAATCCAAACATATTAGAATTTCATACTCATGTATATATATATTTACCCAATAACAACAATCCAATTTCCATAGGTCATACTTTCACATTCGGCACAACCCAAATGCATATACACAAATATGTATTATTAATCATACATTAGGTACAAACATCCATCTCATTACATATTCACATTTAACTCCTTTCTAAATCATATATATATATATAATTACCCAATAACAACAATCCAATTTCCATAGGTCATACTTTCACATTCGACACAACCCAAATACATATACACAAATATGTATTATTAATCATACATTAGGTACAAATATCCATCTCATTACATATTCACATTTAGCTCCTTTCTAAATATATATATATATATATATATAAATAATGAATTTCCATACTATGTTACTTTCGCAATTTACCTACCAATATACTCAATTCCACAAATCAAAATACCTAATAACCAATTATATGTACTTGATACATATCGATCAGCCAACACAATTAAATTCCATGTCTCATTCGGCAATAAAAACTTGTATATATATATATATATCGCTTACTCAAATACATACATCTTTCTCAATTCTTTTCCACATATAATTATCAATTAGTACATATATATAAATTCAATTCACACATTCGGTTATCACTAATTAAATTCCTTGTCATTTTCGGCATTAAGGAATTAAACATAATGACATCAACTTAACATATAAATAAACTTTTATTCAACCCAATTGCTTAAAATCTTACCTCGTAAATTGACCAATTACGCTTCTCGGCTATTCGATAAATTTTGTTTTTCCCCGATCCAAACCCATTCCCTTTGGCTCTTGATCTAAATATTTCCAAATTTAAACTCAATAAATTTATAATCATTCAATTTGATCCATAACACAATAATTTAGCAACTTTATGAATTTACCCCTAACTTTTACAATCTATACAATTTAGTCCCTCATACAATACATCATGATTTTTCTCGAAATTAGTCTATCATCCTTTATAGCTGAAACTTCCTAAGGACTTTTTGTGTCCATATACTTTTATATTTTCTCAACTTAGCCCTTCCATGGCAATATTTTTGAAAATAATTTCTAATTAACTATATTCAATTAAGACTCAAGAGTAAAATATATCCACCTAGTTCATAGCTCTCATTTTCTACCAAAAAAAAAAAAAAAATCTTCATACAAACTTAAGTTACCAACAATGGCATAACTCACATACAAGACCATTACTCAAAATTAACACATGGGCTAGATAATGGAGTGAACAAGCATCTCAAAAATGCAAAATTATTAACATTTCAAAGCTAAAATTACACAATTGAAGTGAATGAGGGACTAACCTTCTTCACTTCTCTTCCCTTTTTCCTTTACTAGTTTTGCTAAGAAAGAATGGAAAATGAACATGCAATGGCCTTTCAATATTTTATGTTTTCTTTTATTCCACTATCCAAAAAAAGTGATGTAATGATAACTTATATAAATATATATTTAACTAATAAAATCAAACAAGCACATAATTTAATACCCTTGTCAGTCCACTAAAAGAGAAATAGGATAATTGCAACATAAAATCCCTTAATTAGAAAGACACTTTGTTTTAATCCTCTCAATCATACAATTGACCAAATTTTATCACTCTTGCAATTCGATCCTTTTCTTAAATTAGCTACTCAAACATGCAAATAATTCTATGATATTTTAACCCATGCTCAAACACATAACATAGATATCAAATAAAGTATTAAAATATTTTCTAATTCAAATTCGTGGTCCTGAAACCACCATTTTGATTAGGGTCATATTCGGGCTGTTACACCAGAAACCCTAGGAGGGCTTCCAAAACGTTCGAAGACTGCCTCGGCTTCCCTCGTGCGTGCCTTCACGCTCGTATTGATCAATATCCTACACAAACCTTCACCGGTAGCGCCTCAGACGCCTCCAGTAGCATCAGTGTCATACGACCTCCGCATCTTGGCCACGTTTTTACCTGCAAACGAATAGAAAAAAACGACAACAAATACAGAAAACAAAAATAGAAAACTTTGGTATTTTTTTATTTTATTTTCAAATCGACTATATAAAGAGCCGAAGAAATCATTGTAAAAGGGGGGACGTTTTACGAATAACGAACACTGTTTTGAAATATACAGAAAGATATACAAAAAAGAAAAAGGTGATTTGCCTCTTTATTCCGCCGTGTTCTGGTCTTTCTTTATTTTCATTTTATTTTCTTTTGGATTCGAAAAACATGAAATATTAAGTAAAAAGAGGGGTTTACTTGAGCAAAGTGAACCATCGGGCCGCCTACTCCATCGCTAGTCGCCGATCACCGTGGCATATCTAGTGGTCGGATGTGGGCTCTCCTAATGCAGCAAAAAGGAGGGGCTATTCGTTCGCTACTGACCATCGATTTAGGTGGTGGTTCAGTAGAAATATTGGAGTTGGTTTCGGCTAAGGAAAAGAGAAAAGAGGGGCTAGGGTTTAGTTTAAAAGATTTTTTGATTAACTTAAGGTTTGTTAACCCTTTTTAAGAACCGCGCAAACGACGACGCGTCATGTGCCATACCCGATTCGACCCGAGCCGATATCCATAGTTGGATCCGTGCGTTTTACCCTAAATGGGTAATTTACGCGTTTAGTCCACCCTCTTTGCGCCGCCATGCTATTTCGGTTTCTTTGTTTAATTTAATATGGCCCTGAAATTTATGCGCCATTTCAATTTAGTCTGTATTGAAACGACGCGTTTTGAAAAGTTCAGGTAATTACCCATTCGGCCCCTGTTATTTGCGCACGCATTTCATTTGAGTCCTTTGATTCTCATTTATTTTCGATTTTTTGCCCCATATTCCTGCTTGCATTTTAATTTAGTCTTTTTTGTATTCTATTTTCTTTAATTATTTTCTATTTTGCCATTACTTAAACATTTTTATTATTATTGTTAATATTATTATTATTGTTTTATTATATTCAAACAATTAAGTATAGTATTTTATTTATTTATTAACTTACAAGTTTCTATTATTGTTATTAAAATTATTTTTATGTATATTATTAATTTCATATTATTTTATATATTTATTCTCTTTTAAATCTATGAACATACA
Source organism: Gossypium rotundifolium (assembly GCA_025506655.1). NCBI lineage: Eukaryota > Viridiplantae > Streptophyta > Magnoliopsida > Malvales > Malvaceae > Gossypium > Gossypium rotundifolium. The sequence goes on along the minus strand of CP106734.1, from coordinate 13,945,942 downwards.
TATTTTATTCTAAATATATATCTAAACATATGATTGCCATTTTAAAAATATTATTTTAAATTATATTTATTTCAAGAACTTTCACATTTTCATATATTATTATTTTTATACATGTATTATTACTATTAAACTTTTCACATGTTTAAATTTCAAATTGTACATATATTGAACTTGTTTATGTAGTATTATGTGTGTTTTAATTCTCGTTTTATATTTATTTGTTATTTACGATTCAGTAGTGCAGCATTACGCTTGTAAATAATTACTTCGCGTTGTATGTTATTATTCGATCGCATTTCATTCGCTTAAAAACATCATGTTTTAATACTATTTGAGCTCTAAAATCATTTTTACTTAAATTTTCAAAACAAGGTAATATTCGTGCGTTTGGAAATTCGAAGAAATCGTGCTCAATCGTGCTGGGTGTGGTTTTTTGTTTGACCAAATAAACGAATATCCTTTCAAATTTTGTCCATATTTTCAAATAAGGTAATATTTGTACGTTTGGAAATCGAAGAAATCGTGCCTAATCGTGCTGGGTGTGGTTTTTTATTTGTCCAAATAACCAAAAACCCTTTCAAAATTTCAATACATGTGCTTGGAGAATTTTGGGGATGATCTTGAATTCAAGGACTTAGATTGTCGTGTGCAATCATGCTGGATGTGATACTCTATTCCTTCGGAACAAGAGAATCTCAATATTCAATCAAGTTATTTAAAATTATAGGAAACAGAACAGAATTTCAAAATCATTTCAAACTTTTCAACATTAGGACATCAATTAATCAATTTGGTACCAATTTTGGGTGTTGCGATGGTGCTAATCCTTCCTCGCACGTAACTGACTCCCGAACCCGTTTTCTTCTTGAAATTCGTAGGCCAAAATTTATTTTATAGGTGACCCGATCACACCTAAACAAAAAGGATTGGTGGCGACTCCATATTTTTTAAAGTCGATTCCCATTTTTCAAAACTCGATAAAAAAATGGTTTCGACAGTGTCGATATGAGGCAATGGGAAATTGTCTTTCGAGCTGGCTTTGTTCAAATCCCTATAATTTACGCACATTCGTACTTTCCCATCATTTTTTGAGACGAGGACGATATTAGCTACCCATTCTGTGTATCTAACAACTTGTAAGAAACCAACATCAAATTGCTTCTTGACCTCTTCTTTTATTTTTAGCAAAACGTCGGGCCTCATCCTTCGGGGCTTCTATTGAATTGGCTTGCACTCTTCCTTTATGAGGAGCCGGTGTACCACGATATCAGTACTTAGCCCATGCATGTCTTGATACTACCATATGAAGACTTCTTTGAATTCTTAGAGTAACTCAATGAGGTCTCGCTTTGTTTTTACAGTGATGCAAGCTCCGATCTTCACCTCTTTCTTTTATTGTTTGTCTCTTAAACCCACAACTTCCACTGACTCTTTGTGAGGTAGAATCTATTTCTCCTCTTGTTCTACCATCCTTAACAAATTAAGAAATAGGTTGTAATCTCGATCACCTTCAAAGTCCTGAGGTTCCTCTAAACACATATCTTGCTCAAAAGGAGATTTTGAGTCAGTAGCAGCGTCACTCATATCATTGATATCTAGAAACCTGTTATAAGAACAACGAAGACCCAAAGAACAAATAAATCTAAGAATAACTATCTGTGTGGTATGGCTATGAATGAAATGGAAAGAACAAAAGAATGTTTTCCAAAACAAGACAAAAAGATGCATTTTATTGAAATAAAAATAATGAACATGTTCCTTTTTCATAAAAGGATTCCTATTGCTCCCAGGCTTAGAGCAATAGGTGTGTTCTGGATATTACTCTGAAATGGTCCTAAAAGCTACAGGGATCCCCTCCACAAATTCCTGATAGGTTTTTCAGTTTCTTCTTCAAAGGCACAAACATCTTTCCCTTTCGAACCTTCGATATCTTTAAAGAATTTCAACTCTTTATTATCCATCAGGCTCTGTACTAGAGTTCTGAACTCAACGCACTTTTGGATTTTATGCAATTTATTGCATGCAATGAAATGTAATGGAAAAGATGCATGCAAAAAGGCGTTGATTCTAGTTCAATTCTATTAGAACAACTTTACTAGAAAACAAGTTTCTTTACATAAAGCGGATACATATACGGCCTCGCCTTCACACTTAAAACCTTAAATTTCCCAAGAAATGAAGCTAATTCTCGTCCCCAATCCGACTCTGATTCATATTTCAGTCTTTGAATGGCTGGGGTCTGCAAGTGGTCCATATCTCTGACCTGCCCCTCTCACAGGTGTCACATTTCTCTTGTTGCCTTTTCTTGGACCATATTTGCAGCCGTGTTGTCTTCCACTTTATCAAGAAACCCATTTTCCATGACAAGCTTTTTATTTAGCAACCGAACACGAATCAACACCCCTTTTCTATTATGAATATGCAATGCAACCACAGTTAAAACAAAACGAAATAAGTTAATATATTTAGTACAAAGCTAGAATTTAAAGCAAGCAAGCAATAATAAATAGAGCACCTATTCGGGTGACCACTAGAGGTTCGGTATGGTTCTGCCTAGGGTAGGCTCTTAGGGCTCATTATATGCGATTCGGTTTTAAAGTAAGGGTACCTAAACCTACAGATTCTTCGATCCTCACCCATTATAGGCTCATACGGATTGAGTTCAGTTCAGGGGAATACATTTACCTATAGCTATACGGAGATGAAAATCTCACGAAGACATAGGTACGGATGTATCCCGAAAGCGATCCACTATCCTATACGGATGTGAAGACCTCACGAAGGAATAGTTTCTCACTCCCACTTAAGAAGGGCAAAATTGAACAATTATGCAAATGCAATATGCGAAAAACACACAAAAGAACCTTTTGAACCAATAGAACAGATATACTAGATCATTATACAACCAAGGTATCAAAACATGAAAGATGAAATGCAATTAAGGGATCGTAAATTTAAACCAAATTATCAATTTTCGACAAAAAGACCAAAAGTAATCAACTCGTGGCTTGACTCTCTTATTTTTGTCCCCAGTGGAGTTGCCAAGCTGTCGAAACTCCTTTTTTGAAATGGACTTTTAATTTGAAAACGAAAATGGGAGTCGCCACCAATCCTTTTTTATTAGGTGTGATCGGATCGCCTCGTACTTTGATCGCTTTAATAAAGGTTTGATTTACTAAAACGATGTTTTTTGGTCAACAAAATTCAGAAAATGGATTCGGGAATCGATTACGCACGAGGAAGAGTTAGCACCCTCGTAACGTCCAAAATTGGTACTTAATTGATTAATTCCTGTCTTAGTGTCGAAAGTTGAAAACTTGAAAATAATTTAAAAATACGATTCCTCTTTGTATTAATGTAAATTTTGCTTAAAAATTACTTGAATAAATCGAAATAAACCTTAAAGACCCTCTCGTCTCGAGATAACAAAATGTCACATCCCGTAAGTTAGGACACGACACCTTGAACCTTTGAGAATAAGCTTGCCTTTATTTTTTATTTGAAATCTTATGCATTTTAGTTTTGAAAGGATATTTGGTTATTTAAGTTCAACGAGAAAATCAAAACCCCGTAAGTTAGGGTACGATTTCTCGAATCTCCCAAATACGGAACATTGCCTATTTTTGAAAATTTGTTTTGAATAATAACAGGTGTAATATTTAAATGATGTGTATTTACCTTGTTTAAAGTATAATATAAGGACAACCAATTATATTTAAACATAATGCATGTGGTAGTAATAATGAAATAATATAAAATGACTATACAGGATAATATATAAAATAAATAAATAAGTGAATATTACAATAAAATTATTAAAATTATAAAATATTGATTCATGATATTAATAATAAAAATAAAGTAATAAAAGAAATAAAATGCGAGATGCCCCAAGAGTAGTATGAAGACGATAAAGAAATGCTAAAGTAGTAAAAAGTTGAAACATGAAGATATATACATATAAAAAAGGTAAAATGTAAAAATATAACAATCTTTGAATATAAAAAGAAACAAGTGGTAAATAAATAATAATAGTAGTGAGAAAATAATACGAACAACAAATATTTAAATAAAGAAAATATAAACATTTAAATCTTTAACATATATAAAGAATATAAGATAACAAATAGATAAATAAACACAACACATAAAATATATATATAGGGTTGAAATTAAAAAATTAAATAACCAAGGGTTAGATTGCAATTTAAACAAAATTTGGGATAAATTTTAAAATTAAGAAAGGAAATGACAGCTTGAAGCGCTGAAATAAAACGCGTGTAAAGGTGTAGGGACTAGATGGATAATTATTCCCAGTTCTCAGGGTGCACCGTTTCAATGTGGACCAAAATGAAACAAAGATAAAATTATGCGGCAAAATTAAAAAGGAAAAAAACTAAATTGCAACGAGGTCGCAAAAGCGGAAGGAACGCAGCGCAAATAACCCATTTACTAGAAAACACGTGGATCTAGCCTTGCGGGTCGGGTCGGCGGATCTTGCTCAAAACGACGTCGTTTTGACTTCTAATGAGCAAATGTCCAAAACAACGTCGTTTCGGGCACCTATTTAAGTAAAAAAATCTTTCAAAAAAAAACATTTCAAACCTTATTTTAAAAAAAAAACCTAAAAACCAATCATTATTTTCTCTCAACATTTCGAATCGGCCTTGGCTTTGATTGACACACCGTGGCGTTTTTCCGGCGATTTAAGTAAAAAATCTTTCGATTTCACCTTATTTTTTAAAAAAACCTAAAAAAAAAATACCCGTATCCCTTTTTTATCGTTTTTTCACGCTCAGTCTCGATTTAAAACCAAAATGCCCAAAAACCCACCAAAATTAAAAAAAAGAGAAAAGAAATAAAGGGACATTTTGGTTCCCAATCGCTGCCGATGAGTTTTCCATCCAACCCACAGGCTTGGCCTCCTTCCAGACGGAGAAGTCTCGACTGTGGCGGTTAAGGTAACCGGCCTCGTTTCTTTTTTTTTTTTTTTTTAGTTTTTGTTATTTATTTAAAGAAAAAAAATAAAATCAGATAAAACATAATTTTTACCTTTCAAAACTTGAAACTTTTTGTATTTCTCTCTGTGTGTCCCTAAAAATTACATTGATCATGGCTTTTTTAACCAATATTACACTGCTTATTTCACTGCTTTTGCCCTTTGTTTGCTTTCCTTCGCTCATTGTTTACATTACATTTCTTTGTTCTTGTTTCTGTCCTATTTGCAGGTTTGCTCTGTCAACAAAGGGGAGAAAGGCAAACCTTTTGCCATTTCGATGAAGCGGCAGCAGACATGGTGCATCAGGCCTCTGGCGGTGTGCATGCTGCGAGGGCACGAGGGGGGCGGCACGGCTAGGTGGCTAGTTAGGGTTTCAATTTTACTGAAAATATTTAAGTTTATGGGCCAATTGGGCCATAGAGTTTTTTAATTTTTGGGTCGTTTGTAAATGCAATTTTAAGCCTGTAATGGACTCTGGACTTATTATTATTATTTATATTTCTTAGTTTATTTTTTATGGGCATGGGAGAATTTGGGCATTTACATACCATATTTAAGATGTTACCCAAATATGTTGTAAACTCTTAACAAAGTCCCTCTTTCTATGAAAAATGACAGTCCCATGATCAACGTTTTGAACAATGATGAGTTTCAGTTGAGGGAATTTCATCTTCAAGTTGTTGCTGCAGTCTAATGGAACAGTCAGATCTTGATCACCATGGATGACCCAAACCTTTACTTTGGCATTAATCAAAATTCCCACATAATCATCCATAAACTTTGATCCTCCACATATCACATTGTGCATGCTATGCCAGGCTGAATGATGGGTGTGCCTTGTTAAATCTACGACCATGAAGTTGAGTTCCCTGAAATTGAAGACACGAAATCGAAACATTTCGTATTGAAATTTAAATAAAATAATTGAAATAGACATTAAATATACATTTCTTACATATGGTATGAAAAGTGACTAAATTGTTACCTTGTTTGAGTGAATAGCCTGAAAATCCTCTCCCATGTGGTATGGTTCTTGCAAAAAAGGAAGCAAAAAAATCTTCCCACATGTTCATACCATGCCATAACTGATTTACCAAATGCTAGTGGTGGCCATAGTGTTTTTCTAGCAACTGTGTTGAGCGCCATTGAAGAACTTGTTTCATCATTTGAATCAGAAAAGTAAGGCTACATGTATAAATAAATAAGTAAAGAGAAGAAGAAATAAGAAAAAGTGAGGTGAAATTTAATTTTTGGGTGCAACTAATATTTGTATAGTTAAAAAATATTTGGTTTTATGATTATATCAAATTCGTATTGATGACTTAATAGAGGTGAAATTTAATTTTTAGCTCTTACAATCTACCCGTAAATCCAAAATTTCAACTCCAATTGAACAAAATTAATTAAAGTTAGACGTTGATCATCTACTCACAGGTGCAACAAGAGTGACTGATTTCACAAACTTTGGGTACTTTGCAGCTAATGCCAAAGCAATATTGCAACCCATGGAATGTGCCACCAAATGGAAAGAGCTCAACTCATATGCAGAGATTACAGATTTGTGAATCATCTCCACATGATCATTTAAAGTATATAAACAATCATTTGGCTTTGGACTCTTCCCAAATCCCAGTAGATCAACTGCAAAATATCTGTAGATCTTATGGTTTAGAGGCTCAGATAGATACTTGAAAACTGACTGCGTCCAATATGAAGAAGAAGAAAGGAATCCGTGTAAGAATATCACATTTTCAGTAGTTGCCTCTTCTCTTGGACCATCCTCACTGTTTACTGTCATGTAAAGATATAGGCATCAATATTACTTCGACTCAAAAAGAAAGACGAAGTTAGAAATTTTGTGAATATTTGAAAAATTATGTAAACAGTTAAACAAGGTAACCTTGTGGAAACTCTTTAACAACGACATGAAGCTTCTGATTACTTTTCTTCATCCAAGAAACACAGGAATCACATCCACAATCTGACCACTTATTCACCAACTCTCCTCTATTCCCATCATCTCTTTTCTTTACAGCTTCACATGTTTGTGTCCCAAAACTAAGGAAACCCATTTTCCGGAAAACGTTTTTCCTCCAAAACAAGGTCTCTGACAATTCCTTCGTCTCCAACTTTTTCCCGCAATAACATGGAAAGGGTTTAGCTTCAAACAACTCATCGAGTAATTTGTATGCCACACAAAGAACAACATCAACAAAGTCGAAGAAAAGAAATACAAGAAAAGTGATGTTATCAAGGAGGGCTTTCACATTTTTCTCCATTTTTCCGGGAATTTTTCAAGCCAAAAAGTAGAAGAAGAGAGAAGTGGAGTACTCGATAATAAATCAAGGCAACTAAGCAAGGGTATTTAAAATTACTCAATGGTTCCTTACGAGGCTTATTCCAAATTCTTTGGTTACTACGTAGGAGGTATTATATTATTAGATGAGTCAAATTTATTTATTTAGTTATGGCTTATACGTCTAAAGGTAGTTTAGAAAATGTAAAAAATTAATTAAAATTTTATATTAAATTTACATTCAGTTCTTGTTGTTGATAAAAGCGTTAATGGTTTCCGTGATTAATTATGTTGACCGTTAAAATAAATTGACAAATTAATCAAATGTTAACACATAATGATTTTGGTTTAATTTAATATTTCCCATAAAATTATTAAAAATCATAAATATTAAAAAGTTTAAATATTAAAATTTTTAAAATCAAATTGATATAAAATTATAAAAATAATAATTTATAAACATTGTAGAAATATAAAGATTCTAATAAATTATAAAATTAATAAAACATATTTGAAATATTTGAAATTTTATAAAAATTCTTAAAAAATTATAAAAATTATAAAAAATATTAAACTTGATATAAATTTATAAAAATTATAAAAAAAACATAAAAAATTGAACTAGATCAAATTAGTCCATTGACAGGTTAGATCAAGCTTAGAAAAGGTACAATTCGGAGAATGTCATTAGATCGGTTGACCAAGGGACTAAGCAATTGAACTACTTTTTTTTATTATGTTTTATTTAATTAAACTGGACAGACTGATTGAACTGAAAAATCAATGCCCTAACTGGTTCGACCACCAGTCCAGTTCTGAATATTTCATACTGGCATATGTTAATAGTTGAATAATAAAATTTTAGTTTAATAGTATTTAACTACACCAAAAATACTTTATATCATATAATCCTTAACAAACAATTTTCAACTTTTCAGGGTCCAAACCAATATACTGTACTTAGAAAATTAGAGATAAAATTTAAAAAATAATTTATCAATAAAAAGGAGAGGGTCCGACAATTATCTTTTTATTTGTGGAATATCGAGAACATTTTATTTAACATGAAAATGACCCTAACGATCTGATGACCATACCCATTATCCAACGGTTGATGTGATGTCGTGTTTATTATGATTTTAAGGGTTTTAAATGATTTTTTTATATTTTATAATTTATTAGATTTTTATAAGTTTTTATGATTTTTTATAATTTTATAATTTTATATAATTTTAATATTTTAATATTTTTATAAATTTTAAAGAATTTTTATATGTTTTTATAAAAATTTTAAATATGTTTTTATTAATTTTTATATATTTTTTATAATTTATTAGAATTTTGTTTTTATAATATTTATTAAGTTATTATTATTTATTAATGTTTATAATTTTATATCCATTTTAATATTTTTAAATATTTCATAATTTTTATAATTTTCTCTGATTTTTTATTATTTATAAATTTTAAGATTTTTATGGGAAAATATTATGTTAAACCAAAAGTTGCCGCTTTTACCATTGAATTGGTTCGTCAAATTTTTTAAAGGTTAGTATTCCACATATTTCGTTAATGAATAAGATTAATTGATTATTTTAATTAACGATAGGGGTTCAATTGAGTGTGAATTTAATACAACGGTTTAATTTTTTTTATTTTTTCAATTTCATAAAGTTGTTTTTGACGATAAACCTTTAGATATTTATATGATGGGAGTTTTAATTTGGTTTGACATTTTATACTATAATTCAATGTTTTAAAATTAAATCAATAATTAAAATAATCAAATCACCGATTTTCGATTCAACCGGTTTAATCTCAATTCAATAATATAAAAATTTTAAAAAGAATACTTTAAAAAAATCATAAAATAAAATTTGAACCCAACTATTATTAGGCCCATAACAAAAGGAAATCCCAACATGTATACTATTTATATCAAGCAGTTATAAATCTAACCATGGTTTCTTAATGAAATCGATCCAAAATTGCATGCCCTTTTCTTTATCACACACAATAAATTTATATATAGACCGCAACATGTAAAACTAAAATTTTAATACATTTATAATTATAAAATAAAATTAAAACTTTTAAACCTTAAATTCTCAATTGCGGATTAATTAATGGAGTCACAAACTTCAATCAACATCATTATTATTTGATTGCCTAATGAAAATTAAAACAAAAACATTCACAATCCATCAAAATTAAACATCAAAGATCAAAACTCTAAAATTTCAAAATAATCAAGATCTAAAAGAACTTTAATATAAATCTTCAAAAATCAATATATATATAACCGAATATTAAAACCATAAAATTTCATGAATCAATCATTTCAAAAAAAAAAGAAAAGAAAAGAAAAGGAAACTTAATCAATTCTCAATGATTCAACATAACGAGGCTCGGATGTCACTTGTAAGAATTGTAAAATAATATTTGTTATAAAACTTAATAATCAAGATCTGTCATGTAAAATTATCAAGAACAAAATCAAATGCGAAAACATACCTTAATCCATTGATGTTTCTTGGAATCTAAAGATGAGATATTTAGAAAAGTTACGTGTGTGTAATTTGGGGACCATAAGCCTAATATATAACTTTTCCATATTAATCCTAATTTTCAATCAGCCCATCATCAATTAAAAATTAGTTACTACAGTATCTACATATTTTTGGCCCATACTAAATTAGATTACTTTTAATTTGGGCTAATATTTTATGATAGTAAATAATAACACGTAATTACTATTATTATATATATAATGTCCATATTTTTCAAAAGAATATGCTCTTCACTAGAAAGATTCGTCAGTTTATTTGAGCCAACAAGATAGATTTTGATATTTTGCACTTTTAGGTGAGAAATAGAGAAATGTTTTTATTATTTGCAAATTTTTGAAAAAATTATGATGTAACTTATGTGTTTTATAATTTTAAACCCCACAACAAATATTTATTTTAAAAGAGTTTGAAAGTTCACAATTACTTAGTAGATATAGCTAAACGTACATATGCATTTTAAGTCCAAAGACTAAACAAATGACGAAGATTTTTAAATATTGAAGTGAGTATAGTAAGATGTTATCATGTGTTACAATTACTAGGTGAAATATGTTGTTTATGCATTTGTTTCTATTGCATGGGTTTTGCTTTTGATGAAGAAAGCTAGGCGGATGAGATCCTAGATTGGTGTTTTTACAATCATTCTTAATCTTTTTTACTTTTTAATATATGTTAAAAAAAGGTCAATAAAAAAAAACATGTAAACATGTGTTATTCACAATAAAACACTAATTTTACCACTAAGCCAAAATTTTATTTTAATATGATATTAAAACATTTTAATTGTATTATGCATATTTTATTACCTCTAGTAATTATATATTTATACTAAAGTCCGTAATTGGTTGGTATCACGAGTCACTAGGTACCAACTTGGTTAGGAAATTACGAAAATATGTTTTTGTAGTTAAAATAAATTATATTATTTAAAGGTACTTTAATTTTTTAAATGTTTTAAAAGAAAAAAAAAAAAAACATATGATGGTATTTGAACCCATCTTACATATATTAACAAAACTTTAATTTTACCAATAAACCAAAGCTCTATTTTAATATAATATTAATATTTTAATTGTATTATGCATACGCTATTACCTCTATCAATTGTATATATTGATAATGTTGTTGATTGAGTTGGTGTCGGGTTAACTCGAACTCACTTAAGATTTATGACACCGTGACAAGTAATTGTAGTGCATTTAATATTATTAATATGATTTATTTATGTGTTTAAATTCATTTTAATCACAATTTAATCCTTTTTATTTTAATATCGTATATATTTTTAAAAGATTATTTATTTTAATTTTAATCTTATTAATACATACATACTTACTTCTCTTTTTTTTTTTTTTGCCAAAACCTACCTTTTTTTTTTTTGCCAAAACCTACCTAAAAATTAAAATTATCAAACGCATTTAAAATTTTCATATATATAATTTATAATGACTTCGCTTTTAGTCAAACCGGAATAGTAGTTTCAAGATCACAAATTCGAGGTCAAAATATTCATTTTATTATTATTTTAATGTTTATAGCATGATTGAATGATTTTGTGAAAGTTTCGTTAAGAAATTTTATCGTTTGAATGGTCAATTTGATAAAAAGGACTAAATCGAGTAAAGTGTAAAACTTTGTTCTATTAGCTAAAGGTGTTAAATAGCTATAGAACCTTAAAGTAAAGGTCCTTAAGCGGTAATTAACCCATTTGAGAGTTAGTGGATGATAGTGGCATGGCATTTGGTGTAATTATTAAATGTTTTAAAGGTTAAATAATTAAATTAGTTAATAAAGGTTAATTAAAACAAAACAAAAATCAAAATTTTGCCCATCTTTCTTTCAATTGCCGAATTTTGAAGAACAAAATAGTCATTTTATTCATTCTAGGGTTCAGTCACTTTGAAGTCTAATTGGTAAGTGATTTTGACTCGGTTTTTAATGATTTCTATGTTTTTGAGATCGTTGCATCTAGTACTAGCTAGCCCAGGGACTATTTTGCAAAACTGTTAAAGATTTTGAATGTTTTCATTGATGAATAAGCTTGTATTTTGAAGTTTCTTGATAGATTATAAATGTTGATTGTGAATTGTAAAATATGTGAAATATTAAGGGAAATTGTGTAAAAATGCCTTAAAGTGAAATTTGGACTAAATGTAATAAATGAGTGATTAAATGAGTTGAATTTGATATTATATAGATCAAGAAAAGCAGAATTCGGACCTAGATCGGGGGAAAAATAAAGTTATTGACTAATCAACCTATTTAGTCGTTTTCACATTTGAGGTAAGTTCGTATGTAATAAAAATTATTACAATTATGCTTTAAATACTTTGATATTGCATAAATTGTGTATATGAGATTATAGCCATGTTTGGCAACGATTCAGAAATATATATATGGCACTTAGTGTGCGATTCAAAATAGCTTCAGCTATATATGGCACTTAGTGTGCGAGATCGAGATAGCTTCGACTATGTATGGGCACTTAGTGTGTGAGATATCGAGTATTCGATAGTATTCTGAATAGGTATGAACTCGTTATGAATTTGTATAGGTATGTACATAGAAAGTATGAGCTTAAATTAGAAGAAGTTATGAATTAAAATTGTATATAAGCATATGAGTAAGTCTGAGGAACGTTTGTTTGTTATCATGAATTACATGATAAATAGTTGAATTTGATGAATTGTGTATTATAAATTGTTGAGTTTATTTCATATGAGCTTACTAAGCTTTATAGCTTACTTTGTTTATTTTTCCCGTGTTTTATAGTGAATTCAAAGCTACCTCGAATTCGGGGATCGTCAGAGACATCGTCACACTATCCAACCGTCACTTTGGTACTTTTGAACTTATGGTTTGGTCATATGGCATGTATAGGGACTTTTGAGTCATTTTGGTTATGTTTTGGTAAAGATATTGGCCATATGAATTGGCATTGTAAATGTTTATGTTTGGCATGTATATATAGCCATGTGTGATGGATTATTCTGTTTTGTTGGTATGCTTGAATATTGTACTTATATGTGTATAGTTAAGTTTGTGAATTGAGTTGGTTGATGGATGTATGATGATGGATGATAATAGGTACTATTTGTGGATATAGGTATGTTTGTGAAATTAGGCCAAATAATGCATATTTGATAATAGTCATTTGATGAGTTGAGATTGTAAGGATTGGTATGAATTTAGATAGCATATTGTGATACTTATGTGCCTTGAATTGGTTAATATTGAAATGGTAAGATTTAGACTTGGCTTGGTTGTTTTGGATGGTATTTTTTGCTATGGTTTGGTGTCATTTGTATAGGTGAAGATGTGTACCAAATGGGGTGGCAAAATGGTTTGGTAAATAGCCTATTTTTGTCCACACGAGCAGAGACACGGGCGTGTGTCTCAACCATGTGTGACACACAGTCATGTTACATGGCCGTGTTTCCACTGGTGTTGATATTGAAATGAAGTTAGTATGCTCCACACGGTCTCACACACAGGCGTGTGATCGACCGTGTGGCACAAGTCAGTATACCCCCTAATTGGCACACGGCCTAGCACACGGGCATGTGACTTGGCTGTGTGATCCAAGTTAGTAACCTCACTTGTTTGGACATAGGGTAGGACACGGGCTGGGACACGGTCATGTGCTTCCATTTCGATTGTTCACACGGCCTATGACAAGGGTGTGCCTGGTGGCCATGTGAGACACACAGCCTAGTCACACGGGCGTGTGTCCTCTGTTTGTAGAAAAATTTTATAAGTGTTGAAAAATTTCCCGAGTTATAGGTTTAGTCCCGAACCACTCTCAATGCATGTTTAAGGCCTTGTAGGCTCGTTTAAGGGACACTATGATTGATTGTGATTGATTTGTATTTGAATTGATAAATTGTATATAAAATGTATGTTTAAAAGTGTTGTAGTTCCGATAATGTTTCGTAACCCTATTTTGACGGTAAATACGGGTGAGGGGTGTTACATAATTGTTTAGCACAAATATAATATAGTTATTTATTTAAATACAATTTTGGTAGTTAATTATTATATATATTCATTTAAAGTCCTTAATAATTATTTTTTATTTTCTCCTCATCACTATAACTGCGTTTAAATTAAAATACATATTTTACCATTAATTTTAATCTCACTATTATAATATTTAATTTTATCGCGATCACTAATTTTACTTTTAATCTCACAATAAACTAGTTGTAACACCCATTCAAAAACAACCCCATTAGCTAACCTAAAATCATTTAATTTTAAATCAATTTATTTTAAATATATATTTTATTCCCAAAATAATCCTCCACGTCATGATTTTATGACGTGTTATCGTCAAATTGACAAAGCTAACAAAGGGTAGCTTATATAAATGGTATTTAAGATATTATTTTTGGTATCTTTATATTTATTTGATCATCTATGAAAACGCAATATACCTAATTATTACAAGAAAAGAAAATAATGTCATAGAATTGGAACAAAACTTATGTGTGACTCCGAGAAAGGATTGAATGAAACAGCGTTATTTATATCCTTTTTCAATAGATTTATGCCACATCAGCATTTTTATCCTGAATTTCAACATTTTATCTTGAATTTTAGGATTTTAATTTGGATTTGATTTTTTTCAGGATAAAAATGCTGAAATTCAGGATAAAAATGCTGATATGGCATAAATCTATTGGAAAAGAATACAGATAACGTGGCGTCACTGTTTCATTCAATCCTTTCCTATGTGACTCCTTGATTGTTGCTTTTAAAGGTGTTCTAATTACAATAAAATACATAACTGTGAGTGTGATTCATGCAATTTTTTTTTCTTTTTTGAAATATCCAACTGATGCATTAATGAGGGTGATTCATGCATTTTTTGAATGAGCTGTGATCTGATATTAAATTTAATAAAAAAATTATATATATTATACCTATATTTGTTTGTATCCAACTTTCAAATGCATGTATTTTTCTTTGAAAAATACTAAAGATTATCTATTCTATTATTTATCATACTTTTCCTTCTAAAATGTATGATTTTTGGTCAATTTGAGCATTATATTTATTTTTATTAAATATAAATTATATAAGGTATACAGATTTAAAATTATATATGTTTCCAATAAATAAAATTTATATATATATATATATATATATATTTCAATTAATGTAATATTTTAATTTGTTCAACTCCTTTCACAGATTGGAATTGGGGGCCTACCCCTTCCGATTTACTCGTAATTTCTTTTTCTTCCTGAGTAATGATACTATCTAGATGATCCAATAATTAATATTCATCTTACTTACACTGTTGAAACTTTTTTTAAAAAAAAAAAAAAGAGGTCGACTTTATATTTTGAAAATGAAAAGAAAAAACGGGAGTCGTCACCAATACTTTTTTTTATGAGGTGTGATTAGGTCACCTCGTAATTTAATCATTTTAATAAAAAATTAAATTTACTAAAACAACGATTTTTGGTCTACAAAATCTAGAAAATGGGTTTTAGAGTCGGTTACGCACGAGGAAGTATTAGCACCCTCCATACGCCCAAAATTGATACCTAATTGATTAATTGATGTTGTACAACCCAATTTTGGCCCGGGTCCGATAAGACCTAGCCCAATACCAGCCCAAATTAAAACAAACAATAAAAACCAGTCAAAACCCAAACAGACACTTAACCCTAAAGCCCACTAACAAAAAATCAAAATTTTCAAACCCTAGGTGCGCCGCACCTAGGGCCTTCACATCAGCCACTTGCTCTGACCTCTAAGCACTGCTCTACCGGCCACCGTCCATGCACAGCACCGCCACTTACCTGCAAGAACAATAAAAAGGAAAAGACATCATAGAATAGTCCAAAAAAATCTTGTAAAATGGCTATAAAGCCAAGCAAAAACCATGTAAACAAGGACTTTTTTTTGAATACAATAACAATATTTTCAAACACAAAGACAAAAAACAAATCAATACAAAAAAGAGCAAACATTAGATTATTGAATCGCAACAGGACTGAGTTTCTCCATTTTTTTCGGAAGGTGATTTACATTTTATAAACGGTATTCCTTAAGTTTTTTCTTTTGTTTTATCTATTTTATACAAAAAAAGGGAGAAAATCGAGTACTTACCTTGGTCCCCTCGTCGCCGGAGAGCTCTTTCCGTGTAAACGTCAGTCATTGGCCCACGATGGCGGTGTGACTGACACCGGAGGCCCTAGGCCGGACGTGGGAAAGACCGAATAGGGGAGAGGGATGTTTGAGAGTGTATTAATTTTTTTGAAAAGAGAAGATCAGAAAATGAAGTTTAAATTTTTTTTTATTCTTATACCCATTAAAACGGCAGCGTTTTATCAAGGGCCCTTTTATTATAAAACGGCGTCGTTTCATGGCTACTCGACCCGAGCCCGACCCGTACCCGAAGGGATCCGCGTGTTTTCTTACGAAAGGGCTAATTGCACTTTTAGCCCCTCTGCCCTTTTATGTTCTTGCAATCAGGTTTTTAGTTTTTTTAATTTTGCCTCGAAAAGTTTATTTGGTTTTGCAATCTGGTCCTCACCCATGTCCTGCGTTTTGCAGAGAGGGGCTATTAATCTACTTTAGTCCCTCCACTTCTTTAGCGCATTACAATAAGGCCCTTCCCTCTTTTATTTATTTTAAATTTGCCCCGAAATTTTATTTTTATTCAGTTTAGTCTTTTTTTTATCCTCGCCATTTTATTATTATTTTAATTTTGCTATTATTATTACTATTTTATTTATTTATTATTATTAGGCTTATTATTATAACTATTTCTTGTTATTATTATTTTATTATTACTATTTTCCTTGTTATTACTCCTATTATTATTATTATTATTATTACTATAATTATTACTAATATTATTTATTATTTATTTTTACTTTATTCTTAAAATATTAGTTTATTACTCTTACTATTAATTATTTTATCATTTTATTATAACTACTACCACTATTGCTATTATTATTATAAACTTGTTTATTTTTTATATTTTCATAAGTATTATTATTCTCGATTAATATGGTAATAAACATATTATTATTGTTGTTTCAAGATTAACATATTTTACTATTATATTCAATTTATTATTATTATTATTATTATTATTATTATTATTATTATTATTATTATTATTATTGTACAAAGCCCAAAATTACCCGGCCCATTTACATACCCTAAACCCATTTAAAACCCAAAACCCAAATAACCCGAAGCCCAACTACCCCAGCCCATCAAACCAATCAGAAAAAAAAAAAAAAAAACAAAAAACCCTAGCCCTTTGCCTCGACCTCGACTTCGACTCGCCCCCACCGCCTCTCTACGCATACGTCGACACGGCCATCCGTCACTTTGCTCCACCACGCTCCCACCACCTGCAAACACGCAAAAAACAAAGAGGGACAGCAATATCAGCAGAAACAAAGGCACTGTTTCTTTTGTTTTTTTCTTCCATATCGGTTATAAAAACCGAACGAAATAATGTAAAGAAAAAAGACCTTTTTTTTTTCAACATCAATACACACCAAAAAAGAAATTTTAAGGCACATAAACAGCAGATCCAAACACAAGAAGAGGGAAACGCAAAAGATTCACTAAAATCGAAAGAAACAGAGGCCAAAGGTTTATTTTTTCTTTTTTTATTTTTCAAAGTTATTTCCTTTTTCTTCTTTTTCAGTAAATTTTTACATAACTTTAGTATAAAAAATATATAGTCTAAAAGCAAAAAAAGGGATAAAAAATAAAAATAAAAATTTTACCTTCCGGCCACTGTGTATGGTGGCTGAGTTCGGCACGGCGACGGCGAACGGCGACCACTCACGGAATCCCCATCGGTGACCCCGCAGAGAAAAGAAAGAAATGAAACTTTTTTTTTTCCGAAAGCAGCTAAACTGAAAAAAAAAGGGCAAAAATTTGGATTTATAAAGGTTTCAAAATGACGTCGTTTAGGGCTCGTCGGTGGCCCCAAAACGACGCTGCTTTCGTGGACTCAGCGTCATGCGACCGACCCGCTCCAGGAGATCGCGTGTTTTTTAATTGATGGGCTATTTGCGTGATTGGTCCTTCCGCATTTTTGAATTTTTACAATTAGGTCTTTTGTTATTTCAATTTTGCCCCAGAAACTTTATGCGATTATAAATTTAGTCCCTTTAAAACGTTGCGTTTAGACGCTTTGGGTAAATTTGCGCTCCTCATCCCCCATATTTTCGCGCGCATCACAATACGGTCCTTTTCCCTTTTTTTATTTATAAATCTTCCCCAGAGTTTTATTTTTAATTTGAATTGGTCCCCTCAATCATCATTATTATTATTATTTAATGTTTTTATTGATTATTTATTATTACTACTATTTTATTATTATTATTATTACTATAATATCAATGTATTACTACATTATTTTATCACTATATTGTTATCATTATTATTATTATTATTATTAATTATTATTATTATTATTATTATTATTATTATTATTGTTATTATTATTATTATTATTATTTACCATGATAGTTATTTTATTATTAATATCATTATTATTTCTCTAACATCATTATTGATATTTCTATTATTATTATCACTACTTATATTTATATTTATTTTCTTGGTTTAATATTGTATTATTATTATTATGTTTATTACTCTTATTTAATATTATTGCTTTAAATATTATCATATCCATCATTATTTATCATTTTATTTTAACATTATTATTATATTGTTTTGGTATTTATTATTACTATTACCATTACTATATTATTTTTATATGTATATATTTTTGTTAATTACCTTCATTTTATTATTTATTTATTTTTCTTCTTATTAATGTCATTAATATTATTTTATTATTAACTTTTTTTTACTCTTAAACATTATAATTTTTTTATTACCATTATCATTATTATCATCATTTTATCATCAAATTAATTAACTTAGCATTATTACATATATCATTATTATTTTTATGCAACCTAGCTTCGTAATTTATTCCTTTTATCGAATTGTGTTGCATTAATCTTTGCTCGAGTCATCAAGTTTTTTTTCAAATAATCATTCCAGTATTAGTAATTCGAGTGAATCGAGCCCTAACTTCATCGGGTTCCGATTTTTCTCATTTAAGCTAAGCAATGGGATATCTCTTCGAAATCGTAATTTAAATTTTAAAACAAAATACTTAATCTCGAAATTGAAATGTCGCTACCTAACTTATCGGACTCGACATCTAGATACTTCGAGATAAGTTTTTTTTCTAAAATAGAGTCAATCTTCCAGTATTTGAAATCTCGAGAAATCGAGCCCTAACTTATCGGGTTTCGGTTTCTCATTTGATTTAATAATGGAAGATCCTCTTCAAAAATGAAAATCAAGTTTTAAAAGACGAGCTTAGTTTCGGAGTCTAAAGTATTGAGCCCTAACTTATCGGACATGATGCTTTATCTCTTCGATAATAAGAGAGTCTTAACGCCCTTTCAATTCCATCAAATTTTGAAAACAAAAGCATTATATTTTCGAACCCTTTCAAAGTTTTCAACAAAAAGGACATCAATCAATCGCTTGGTACCAATTTTGGGCGTGTCGAGGGTGCTAATCCTTCCTCGCACGTAATCGACTTCGAACCCATTTTCTCAAAGTTCGAGACCAAAAAGCACTGCTTTTAGTAAATTAAATGTTTTATTAAAACAAAGGTGATCCGATCACACCAAATAAAGATCGGTGGCGACTCCTTTCTTTTCTTTTTTTCAAAAATCGAGTCGACCGCGCTTCATCGTTTCATCAAAAAATGGTTACGACGACTTGGCGACTCCATCGGGGACACGAGGGTCAAGCCATAGATTGATTGATTTTTGTCCTTTAATTAAAATGGTTTTGGAAAAATCATGCTTCTTTTAATGCACCTTCAATATTAACCTCAGAATACTTTGGCATTGCATTGCATGACCGTTGTGGTCACACCTTTAAGTGGGAGCGAAGCTATGCCTTCGTGAGGTTTTCACCTCCGCATGGGCTAGTGGATCGCTTTGAATACATCCGTACCTATGTCTTCGTGAAGTTTTCACTTCGCATGGCCATAGGAAATGTATTCCCGAACCGAACTCGGTCCGTATGAGCCTATAATGGGTGAGGATCGAGGAATCACTGGTTCGGTACCTCAAACTTTAGAACTAAGCCGATATAGCAAACCCTAAGAGCCCACCTTAGGTAGAGCTATGGCAAACCTTAGTGGTCACCCAGATAGGCGTTTGCTTATTTTACTTACTTTATATTCCATGGTACTAACTTGTTGTGTTTCTTTCTTTTTGTGCATATCATTTCATATTTTAAAGAGACATCGATTCACGGTCCGTTTTTGAGTTAGGAAGCTGGTTATGGAAAGCGAATTCCTTGATAAAGTAGAAGACAATGCGGCCGTCCGCATATGGTCAGAGCAATGCCAAATAGAAAAAGGAGATAGCTTAGTCGAAGGGTATGTGTCGGAGCTACGGAACTTCACCAATATCAGTGTCACGCAAAACGAGCTCCAAGAGTTGAAAGAAATTTGGACTCAGTGGGATGATGAAGCGAAGCAGCTGTTCTATGGTACTTACGGTGACCGCCCTTTACCGCTTGAGGTCAAAATAGACAAGCACCTATTCCGAGCAATGACCCAGTTCTGGAATGCCGCTTATAGCTGTTTCTCCTTCGGGAAGGTGGATCTGGTTCCCACAGTAGAAGAGTATACGACCTTGCTACATTGCCCAAGAATTCAAGTTGACAAAGCTTATTCCAAGGCGGTTAATGGCCCAACCTTCAAGAAGTTGATGAATATCACCGAATAAGCTTAACAGTGGTCTCAACTAGAATGCAAAAGAAGGGCGAGGTAAATGCATACCCTGGATATGTTTGAGAGACCTGATCCTGGCGCATCCCGATACGAAGAAAAAGATAGACATCTTGGCCTTGTGTATTTACGGCCTGGTAATCTTCCCGAAAGCTTTAAGGCACATTGATGAAGCAGTTATTGATCTATTCAGCCGATTAGACAAAGGGGTCACACCCGTTCCTGCCATCTTAGTCGAAACATTCAGATCCTTGACTGCATGTCGGAGAATGGGTGAAGGCAGGTTTATTGGATGTGCGCAGCTGTTATTGGCTTGGTTCCATAGTCACTTTTGGAAAATAGAGAAAGTGTCCTGTCGGTTCATGTCAGAAAATTACTCCCCGCTAGAAGAGATAGCAACTACGCCTAGAAGAGAGGATGTGTCCGAAGAAAATTGGATCGCGCTCTTTCAAAACCTTCAAGAGGACGACATCGAGTGGAAGGCTCCCTGGATGATTCCCGACAGGATCCTTTATCGTTGTGGAAGCTTTGATTGGGTTCCCTATTGGGAATTTGGGGTGCCACTGCCTACGCCCCTTTGCTGGTCCTAAGACAGTATAGTTCAAGACAGTTTGTACCAACGACATACGGGCTAGCTCAATGCGAGTTCTCATATGAAGGGGGAAGCTATAAGAAAAGGGTTAAAGAGATTTCTAGTGCCTGGAATCAGATTCACAGAATGAGAAGATTATCTACAGGCCCGAGGACGACCCCGGAATACATTGAATGGAGGGCTAGGAGAGTCAATGATAACATTCCTGAGCCAAATCCAGAAGGCGCCCGATCAAGAGAAGAATGCATGCGAGTGGTCCCATCAGAATTAGAGATTGTGAAGCAAGATTTTGAACGGATGAGTTCGGAACTCGAGAAAAGGATAGAAAGGTTGGAAGAAGAAAAGATGCTCCTCCAATTAGAAGTGGACGGTCAAAAATCAGAGGCTGAGAAACTCAGAAAAGAAAAATGGAAGGTAGAAGAAGACCGAGATAACTTGAAGACGGAGTACAAGAAGATGCGCTTGACGATAAAGAACGCGGATTAGGGAAAACTTGAGCAAAGGCAACAAGAGGTCCGAGAGGAAAGAGCCAAAGTTAGCAGTTGGGAGAAAAGTTTCATGAAATACGAACGCAAAAGGAAGACTTAGAAAGGTAGGATGTAAGACCAAAAGAGAAAAGGGATTAAAAGCTAGAATAGCTGAGCTTGGGCGATCTCTACACCACTATTGAAGTCGAGACTTGGAAAGCCAACTAAAGTCAAGCTGAATGTAATAGAGGAAATGAAAGGTAAGGTTGAAGAGCTAGAATCGGCATTACATAGTAGCGAGCTCCGGATTGAGCTTTTGGAAATGAGAGAAAGGCGTTGGGAGGAGGAGCTTTGCCATTCCTGCGAACAAGTTCGAAGGCGGGACTACCTCATGGGAGAAGCAATAATCCAGATTCGAGAAGTAGCTGATCACCTACAGACTTTGGCCGAGGAGGCTGACATATTGGGCATGAGATATGGGCTACTACCGGGTCATGATGAAGAGCTAATCTCCTTGCTTGGAAAAATCAAAACCTTAGGTCTTAGGGTGAGAACATATTTGTAATCTACTTTATGTAAAGGGTTTTGCCTTCTAATAAAGTTTTCTAAAATGAAGTTGATCAGAATCGATGTCTTCTTCCCGCATTCATGCATTTGCATTGCATCATATTACATACATTAAAGTTTATAAAAGAAGCCTAATTGGTTAAAATTATCGAGAAAAAGAGAAAAGAAAGAGGAAATCTGGAACCGAACATTACTACGGGACTCGTGCTAAGACAAAGAAAATGGATCAAAGATTTGAACAATTTCAAAGGAAATGCAAGAATGATGCAGGAGCAAATGATGAAACTCAAAGAAGATATGATAGAACGGATGCAAGAGTCCCAAAACAACATGATAAGTCATGAGCAACTATTGGCCAATGAACGAGGAAAGTAAAACACCGCTAGCATGTGGAATAATGACGACATTCGAGGATTTATGTCCAAATACCCAAGCACCACCGTAAATATGTCCCCAAAGGACGCCTTTTGTTATCAGGAGTGGACGTTGAGACCAGAATGCCACGAACTCCCATGTTGGTTCAGCACTAATCCAGAGAAGGTCCGGCTAACCCTATAGTCCCCGATTTTGATGAAATGGCTGAAAAAATAAGGCAAAAGAAGAACCTTCAAAGCATAACTCGAGGATCGTTGCAAATGGTTGGAAGAAAAGTTTAAGGAAATAGAAATCACGACCATCGCTACGGGTGGACGCTAAAGACTTGAGCCTAGTCCTGCACCTGGTACTTCCGCCAAAATTCAAGACCCCCGATTTTGAAAAATACAATGGGACTAGTTGTTCCGGCGCACATCACAATGTTCTCACCGACGGATGGCGGATATGTTAACAACGATCAATTATTGATTCACTATTTTCAAGATAGTCCGGCTGGTCTCCGCCAAATGGTATAATCACTTAGTCGTGCCAGATCAAGACATGGAAGGATCTCGCACAAGCCTTCATGAAACATTACGGTCATGTGGTGATATTGCTCTCGATAGAATCACGCCCAAAATATGGAGAAAAAGTCGGTGAAAGTTTTAGACAATATGCCCAATGATGGAGAGAGGTAGCGGTACAAGTTCACCACCACTTTTGGAAAAAGAGATCGCCATGCTTTTCATTAACACTCAAGGCCCTTTCATAACTCATATGATAGGAGCACGACTAAAAGCTTTACCGACATAGTAATGGCGGGAGAGATGATCGAACATGCCATAAGGGGCGGCAAGATCGAGGCGGGAAAATGTGCGAGGAGGGCCGCTCCTAAAAAGAAAGACGGTGAAGTAAATAACGTGAGCACACACAAGGCGATCACAGTTAATCGGCCAAAGACAATCACCTCTAGACAACAAGGGCCAGCAAGACAGGAATCGGGAACTAGACCAAATACTGAAAAGATCCAATTTACGCCAATTCGATAACGCATAAAAGAGCTATACCAGATTTTATTCAATGAGCACATCGTGTCCCCGTTTTATTTACAACCATTGCAGCCCCCATACCCTAAGTGGTACGACTCAAACGCTCAATGCGATTACCACGCAGGGGTAGAGGGGCATTCGATAGAGAATTGCCTCGCCTTCAAAAAGGTAGTCGAGAGGCTAATCAAAATGGGTGTTATAACGCTTGATGACTTGGTAAGAAAGGGGAACCCATTGCCCAATCACGAGGAAAAAGGGGTGAACGCGATCGGTGAGGAGATTGTGAGAAAGATCAAGAGGGATGTCACCGAAGTGAAGACCCCATTGCGAATAGTCTGGAAGGAAATGGTAAAAAGAGGATTGATAGAGTCAGATTCTACAGGAAGCGAAAGACATATAAAGAATTGCTGCAAATTCCATAAGACGAGGGGGCACGAGATCCAAGAATGTGCCGAGTTTAAAATTTTGGTGCAAGGCCTCATGGACAACAAAGAACTGGAGTTTTATGAAGAAGGAGTAGAGGAAGAGGAAATATGCGCGACCGAGGAAGAATTGACAAAGCCCGAAGTTAATTACCCGAGAATCATCATTTCACAGAACACGAGGCGAGATATGTGGAAGACCAAAAATCACAATTCAGAAACCTGCTTCTTTTCCCTACAAAGATAGTAAAAGGGTACCTTGGAATTATAATTGCAATGTGACAATACCAGGAGCGCAAGGTTCCACTAGTATTTTAGAGGAAGTCAAGAACGAAGGTTCCTATACGCCGTAGTGGAAAGCGTTATGACCCGAAAATAGGAGAACGTAAACAAAAAAATCAAGATCGGTCGATCAAGGTGAAAAGAACCCGAAACCGTTATCAATGAGCCCGTAAAAGAGGAAGAGGCTAAAGAATTCTTAAAATTCTTGAAACATAGCGAATACAGTGTGGTGGAACAACTGCATAGACAACCAGCCCGTATCTCTGTGTTAGCACTACTTCTAAGCTCCAAAGTGCACCGCGAAGCATTAATGAAAGTACTGAATGAGACCTATGTTACTAAAGATATATCCGTCAACAAGTTGGATCATCTGGTTAGTAACATAAGCGTTGATAATTTCATCTACTTCAGCGATGACGAAATCCCACCGGGAGGTATGGGGTCAACGAAGGCATTACACATAACTACCCATTGCAAGGGATACACCTTGCCAAGTGTGCTAATAGATAATGGGTCAGCATTAAATGTCTTACCACTAGCCACACTCAAGAGGTTGCCGATAGATAGTTCTCATATGAAATCCTGCCAAAACATAGTGAGAGCATTCGATGGCACCGAAAGAAGAGTGATGGGAAGAATAGACATACCATTATTGATCGGGCCTAATACATATGAAGTAGACTTTCTGGTCATGGATATCAAGCCTTCTTACAACTGCTTACTAGGGAGGCCCGGATTCATTCAATGGGGGCCGACCTTCACATCGCATCGTAAATTGAAATTGGTAACAGAAAATCGACTGGTAACTATAAACGCTGAAGATGATATCATAGCAACTGTTACCAACGAAGCGCCATACCTAGAAACGAATGAGGAAGCCATTGAATGTTCATTTCGATCCTTAGAGTTCGTGAATGCGACTTTCATTTCAGAAGGAAATAAAGTCCCGTCACCTAAACTATCCAAGACTACCAGGATGGGATTGCAAATGACAGTGGGAAAAGGAGCCCTACCGGAAAAGGATTGGGTAAATATCTCCAAGGGAAAGTCCAGGCCCCGATGCTGAAGGAAAAAAGGGATCGCTTTGGTTTAGGTTTCAAACCGGATGCTAAACAAATGAAGAAGGAGATGGAAAAGAAACAAGAAAGGAGAAAGGCCAGGCTGAATGGAGAAGACGCTAAGTGGGAACCGATGACATTCCCCCACATATCTCGCACCTTCGTATCAGGAGGAATGATTTACCCGGGAAAAGAATCTCCTAGAGGGGAATGTCCTCACATCAATGCCATACACGATGAGGAGATTGATCAAAGAAACTTGTCGGGCATCCGCCCATATGAACCTGGAAGCACATTAGACAATTGGACTACAGAGGAATTTCCTGTAGTGTTTAGAGATTATGCAGAGTAATATTCGGAACACTCTTGTTGTTTTTAAGCCTAGAAACAATGAGATTTCTTTTGTGAAATAGGCTCATGTTCGGACATTTTGTTTTAATGAAATGCATCTTCAATTCTACTAAATATCCTCTTATTTTACATTTTTACCATTTATTCTTTGTTCTCATTCATATCATGTGAATAATTGTCCTCAAATTCATTTGTTCTTTATACACCCTTCGATACCTATTACAGGTCTCTAGACATCAATGATATGAGTAATGATACTACAGATTCAGAGGTCTGCTTTGAGCAAGACATGTGTTCAGAGGAATCTCAGGACTTTGGAAATGACACAGAATGCGACTTGCCTCCGGATTTGTTGAGAATGGTAGAGCAAGAAGAAAAACAGATCCTACCCCATAAAGAGTCGGTAGAAACGGTGAACCTAGGAGAGGGGCAAGAGGTGAATATTGGAGCTTGTATTATCGCAGAAACCAAAGGAACCTCATCGAACTACTCCATGAATTCAAGGATGTGTTCGCATGGTCGTATTCAAGATATGCCCGGACTAAGTAATCGATATTGCAAGACAATCGAATGCCCATAAGAGAAGAATGCAAGCCACCCAATAGAAGCTCGTAAGAATGCGACAGACGCCTTGTTAAAGATAAAAGAAGAAGTCGAGAAACAATTTAATGCCGGGTTCTTACAAGTGGTCAAGTACTCGGATTAGGTGGCTAACGTTGTCCCTATCCCCAAGAAAGACGGAAGGTACGAATGTGCGTGGACTACGAGACCTAAACAAGGCCACCAAGGATAATTTTCCGTTGCCTCACATCGACACTTTAGTAGACAATACAATAGGTATTCGTTGTTCTCCTTCATGGATGGTTTTCTGGTACAACCAAATAAAATGCATCCTAAGGACATGGACAAGACAACATTTATAACCATGTGGGGAACATTTTGCTACAAGGTAATGCCATTTGGGCTAAAAATGCAAAGCGCGACATATCAGAGAGCCATGGTAACCTTATTCCATGACATGATGCACAGGGAAATTGAGGTTTACGTCGACGATATGATCGCCAAATCCCGAACTGAAGAAGAGCATGTGCAGGTCTTGAGAAAATTGCTCTTGAGGCTGAGAAAATTCCAGTTGAAGCTTAACCCGTCAAAGTGTACCTTCGGAGCTCGGTCCGGAAAGTTGCTCGGGTTCATAGTCAGTGAAAAGGGGATTGAGGTTGACCCAGATAAAGTCAGAGCCATACAAGAATTACCTCCACCACGCACTCCAAAAGAAGTTAGAGGTTTCTTAGGAAGGTTGAATTACATCGCTTCGGTTCATTTCACAACCGACCGAGAGATGTGACCCATATTCCATCTCCTCAAGAAACACAACCTGCACGTGGGATGAAGAGTGCCAAAAGACCTTCAAAAGGTGAAACAATACTGCCTCAGCCCCGATATTAATGTCGCCTCAACCGGACAAGCCCTCATCCTTTATCTAACAAAGATTTGATAATTCGATGGGATGCGTCTTTGGGTCAACATGATGAATCGGGAAGAAAGAAAAAGCAATATACTACCTTAGTAAGAAATTCACCGCATGTGAAATGAGGTACCCGCCAATCGAGAAATTATGTTGTGCCTTGATTTGGACAACTCAAGGTTGAGGCAATACATGTCAGATCACACGACATGGCTCATCTCAAAGCTAGATCCCTTAAGTATATGATGGAATCTACCGCCTTGAATGGAAGGATGGCCAGTGGCGATCCGCTTTCGAATTTGACATCTTTATGTAAACCAAAAGGCGGTAAAAGGGAGCGCGATAGCGACTTTCTAGCCAAGAGAGCCCTTGAAGACTATGAGCCCTTAGATTTTGATTTCCTAATGAGGACTTGATGTACGTGGCAGACATTGAAGAAGGTACCTCCGAAGACCATCCTTGGAAATTAAATTTTGACGGGGCATCAAATGCCGTGGGCAATGGAATTGGGGTAGTCCTGATATCCCCAAAAGGAGACCATTATCCATTCACTTGTAAACTGGATTTCGATTGCACTAATAATATGGCTGAATATGAAGCTTGCATCATGGGGCTCATACCGCTATCGAATACAAAATCAGGGTGTTAGAAGTCTATGGAGATTTCGCCCTGGTAATCTATCAACTCAAAGGAGAATGGGAAACTAGGGATCCAAAATTGGTTATCTATAAAAGATTGGCCCAAGAACTTGTCAAAGAGTTCGATGACATCACTTTCAATTACCTGCCCAGGGACGAGAATCAGATGGCTGATGCTCTGGCCACCCTGGCTTCCATGGTCCGAATAAATGAAAGCGAAGATATGAAGCCAATACAAATGAGCATTCATCAAGACCCAGCCCATTGCTACAATATCGAGGAAGAAGGAAAAACTGGCCCACCATGGTACCACGATATATTGCGGTATGTGAAGAATCGTGAGTACCTTGATCAAGCCACTGAGAATGAAAAAAAGACGCTGAGGAGATTAGCCTGTGATTAGATCTTGGATGGAGAAGTCTTATACAAGAAAAGGAAGGATCAAGTGCTGCTGAGGTGTGTGGACGCCGCCGAAGCTAAGTTAATCCTAGAAGAAGTCCATGAAGGTGTCTGTGGAACTCACGCTAATGGTTTCACAATGGCCAGACAAATAATGAGGTTCGGTATTATTGGTCCACCATGGAGGAGATCAGATCAACTATGCAAAAAATGTCATAAATGCCGATTTATGGAGACAAGATTCACGTACTTCATCACCTTTACATGTTATGACTTCTCCATGGCCATTTTCCATGTGGGGCATGGACGTCATTGGGCCAATATCTTCAAGGCATCGAATGGGCATCGATTCATCTTTGTGGTCATCGACTACTTCACGAAATGGGTAGAGGTCGCCTCATATGCTAACGTCACTAAATCAGCGGTTAGCCAATTTTTGAAGAAGGAAATCATTTGTCGATATGGAATGCCCGAAAGGATCATATAGACAACGCTACCGAACTTAAACAATAGCACGATAGCAGGGGTTTGTAGCCAATTCAACATCAAACACCACAATTCATCACCAGACGCCCAAAATGAATGGGGAAGTGGAAGCACCAACAAAAACATCAAAAGATAGTGGGAAAGATGATCGAGACTTATAGAGATCGGCATGAGAAGTTGCCGTCAGACTTATGCTTATCGAACATCCGTCCGAACTCCTCACTGGGCAACGCCTTTCTCATTGGTCTATGGGATGGAGGCGCTTCTACCTATTGAAGTGGAAATACCTTCTCGAGTATTGTCGATGTAAAGCTAGATGAAGCTGAATGGATCCAGCTCGATATGATCAGCTTGAACTTAATTGAAGAAAAGAGATTGAGGGCTATCCGTCACGGTCGCCGATGTACCAAAAGTGAATGATGCGAGCTTACAACAAAAAGTTTGCCAAGGGAATTCCACGAAGGGACCTCGTCTTGAAAAAGATCCTTCCCATACAAAAGACCACAGAGGGAAATGGATGCCGAATCGGAAGGACCGATGTGGTAAAGAAAGCTTTCTGGAGGTGCACCGATTCGACAGAGATGGACGGAAAAGCTTGCCCAATCCCGTGAACTCGATTCGCTTAAAAATACTTTGCTTAAAATAGAAGAAGCCAAGGTGAAGACCCGCAAAGGGCACTTTGAGACTTCAAAAAAAAAAAGGAGAGGCCAAGGTTAAAACCCGCAAAAGGGCACCTTGAGACCAAAGGGCTTTTTGAGTTGAAAACCCAAAAAGGGCGGCTCAAATTTTGAATGGACACGTCGCGATCTCACAAACGCCATAATCAATGTAAGAGGAAGTACGCTGCATATCGGGGCATCGACAAAATACTTCGAGTCTTCTAAACACATGACAGGCTCAGAGCAGTCTTCTTGAAGTTTGTATATAGAAGCCCAATTGGCGATGTCTAGGGCGTCTGATCCATGTTGTTATTTTACCATTTTTGGGTCCTTTTCTCCGTAAAAAAAAAGGAGGGATATGTCCCCAATCAATTTTCTTTGTTTCATAGATAAATTCATTTTGATTCTCTTTGAAATCGACCTACTGTTATCCATCACTAACATGCTGCATTAAAAATAAATTGATGAACTAACGATTTCACAAAGGAAAGTTCCACGTATCACTTTGAAAATCTCTAGATAAAACAGAAGTCAAATGTAACATTTGTTTAGAACTTCCATGAACACAAGATGAAGACATTGGAGAAAAGGGGTCTCAATAAAGACCATTTCTATGAAGTTTCTCGCCCGATTCAGTAATTGTGGCAAGGGTAAATAATGTTGCTTGGTCACTTTTTAAAAAAAAAAGTAAGACAGGCCAATTTTCGATAAGGAAAGATTCAAAAACCCTAAATGGTTGAGAGTCGAACAAACCAAGATGAACATTCTTCAAGTAGGAGTTGTGACTCCTGTGGAAGACAACTAGAAGTCAAGGCGCACTGTGTTCTAAGGCCTAAAATAGGTTTCAAATTTCCACAGGGCAAGCCATTCATGCAAAACCACACCGAGAGGGAAACGAAGATAAAACCTTGATGACAAATGAGTGATAACACCTTAAATAGGAATCATACTCATAACATTTCGACTCATCATACTCATGGCATCCTAATCATTAGGCATAAGTATGTATTCATTCTATGTGTTACGCCCTCAAGAAGGACAAGATGGTTGAGCGATCTCGCCTCCCCGAGTATGCAAGTGGAGAAGATCAAAGAGATCGATTTGACGTTGATGTTCGGTTGCGGAAGAAGATCAAAGATTCACCGGTGATCCTTGAGTTTGCAAGGATCGATTGAAGATAGCGATTTGACGTTCCGAAAGTTGCGGAAGAAGATCAAAGATTCAATCGGTGATCCTTGAGTTTGCAAGGATCGATTGAAGATAGCGATTTGACGTTCCTAAAGTTGCGGAAGCAGATCAAAGATTCACCGTGACCCTTGAGTTTGCGGTGGATCGATCAAGATAGCAGATTTGACCTTCTTGAAGTTGCAAGAAGCAGATCGAAGATAACAGATTTGACATTCCCGAAGTTGCGCGAAGCGGATCAAGATATCACCGGTGATCCTTGAGTTTGCAAGGATCGATTGAAGAAAGCAGATTTGACGTTCCCCGGTTGCAGAAGCGATCAAAGATTCACCTGGTGACCCTTGAGTTTGCAAGGATCAGATTGAAGATAGCAGTTTAGACATTCCTAAATTTGCAAGAGCAGATCGAAAATAAACAAGTCACATCCCATTGAAGTCGCAGCAAGAGCAGATTGAAGCCACATATCGGTGAAGTGGATCAAAGCAACAAGATGTGGAGGATCAGGATGAGGCTACTTGAAGAAAAGCACCTGAGAGGCCAAGACTCGGCGAGGCCGGGCAACATTGGGCTTCTTTAAGTCTTTGCTCTATTCTCGTATACGAAAATGAGCAAAGAGGGCAACAGACAAAGCCCAAAATTACCCGCCCATTTACATACCCAAGACCCAAACCTTAAAACCCAAACCCCAAACAAAATAAAAAGCCCAACTGGCCCACCCATCAAACCCAAATCGAAAAAAAAAAAAACAAAAACCCTAACCCTAGCCAAGAACCTCACTCGACTCTCCCTCGACACCCCACTGCCTCGCACCACGTCACCATCGCCCCATCACTGCACCACCACCACCCACCCTTGCAAACAGAAAAACCAACAAGCAAGAGACAGCAATAGCGTAGAAAAATAGGAAAATAATATTTTTTCTTCCAAATCTGTTATAAAACCGAATGAAATAATGTAAAGAAGGGGACCTTTTTTTTTTCAACATCAATATACAAAAAAAGAAATTTTAAGGCACAAAAAGCAAGCAGATCCAAACACAAGAAGAGGGAAACACAAAAGATTCACTAAAATCAAAGAAACAGAGGCCAAAGGTTTATTTTTTATTTTTTTATTTTTTGAAAGTTATTTAACTTTTCTTCTTTTTCAAGAATTTATACATAACTTTAGTATAAAAAATATATAGTCTAAAAAAAAAACACATAAAAAAAAAAAAAATTTTACTTTTTTGAAATTTCTGGGCCACTGGAGCTCCAACACGACGACATGACCACGGAACCCTCCGGAATCCCCACCCCGACACCTCGCAGAGAAAAGAAAGAAATGAAACTTTTTTTTAAAAAATTGTAAAATGAAAAAAAGGGCAAAATTTGATTTAAATAGCCTCCCAAACGACGCGTTTAGGGCCATAACCCCAAAACGACGCTGCTTGTCGTGACTCGCGTGTGACCGACCCGCTCCAGGAGATCCGCGTGTTTTTTAATTGATGGGCTATTTGCGCGATTGGTCCTTCCGCATTTTTGAATTTTTACAATTAGGTCTTTTGTTATTTCAATTTTGCCCAAAACTTTTTGCGATTATAAATTTAGCCCCCTTTAAACGTTGCGCTTCAACTTATGGGTAAATTGTCTCCTCATCCCTCCATCTTTTCACGCATTTAAATAGGCCCTTTTCTTTTTTTTATTTATAAATCTTCCCTAAAGTTTTATTTTTAATGCAATTTTCAATCATCATTATTATTATTATTTAATGTTTTTATTGATTATTTATTATTACTACTATTATTATTATTATTATTATATTTTATATTACATTATTTTATCACTATATTGTTATCATTATTATTATTATTATTATTATCATTATTATTATTATTATTATTATTATTATTATTATTATTATTTACCATGATAGTTATTTTATTATTAATATCATTATTATTTCTCTAACATCATTATTGATATTTCTATTATTATTATCACTACTTATATTTATATTTATTTTCTTGGTTTAATACTATATTACTATTATTATGTTTATTACTCTTATTTAATATTATTGCTTTAAATATTATCATATCCATCATTATTTATCATTTTATTTTAACATTATTATTATATTGTTTTGGTATTTATTATTACTATTACTATTATTATATTATTTTTATATGTATATATTTTTGTTAATTACCTTCATTTTATTATTTATTTTTTTCTTCTTATTAATGTCATTAATATTATTTTATTATTAATTTTTTTTTACTCTTAAACATTATAATTTTTTATTACCATTATCATTATTATCATCATTTTATCATCAAATTAATTAACTTAGCATTATTACATATATCATTATTATTTTTATGCAACCTAGCTTCGTAATTTATTCCTTTTATCGAATTGTGTTGCATTAATCTTTGCTCGAGTCATCAAGTTTTTTTTTTCAAATAATCATTCCGTATTAGTAATTCGAGTGAATCGAGCCCTAACTTCATCGGGTTCGATTTTTCTCATTTAAGCTAAGCAATGGGATATCTCTTCCAAATCGTAATTTAAATTTTAAAACAAAATACTTAATCTCGAATTGAAATGTCGCTACCTAACTTATCGGACTCGACATCTAGATACTTCGAGATAAGTTTTTTTTCCTAAAATAGAGTCAATCTTCCAGATTTGAAATCTCGAGAAATCGAGCCCTAACTTATCGGGTTCCGTTTTCATTTGATTTAATAACGAAGATCCTCTTCAAAATGAAAATCAAGTTTTAAAAGACGAGCTTAGTTTCGGAGTCTAAAGTATTGAGCCCTAACTTATCGGACATGATGCTTTATCTCTTCGATAATAAGAGAGTCTTAACGCCCTTTCAATTCCATCAAATTTTGAAAACAAAAGCATTATATTTTCGAACCCTTTCAAAGTTTTCAACAAAAAGGACATCAATCAATCGGCTTGGTACCAATTTTGGGCGTGTCGAGGGTGCTAATCCTTCCTCGCACGTAATCGACTTCCAACCCGCTTTTCTCAAAGTTCGTGAGACCAAAAAGCACTGTTTTAGTAAATTAAATGTTTTATTAAAACAAAGGTGATCCGATCACACCAAATAAAGATCGGTGGCATACTTTCCTTTTTTTCCTTTTCTTTTTCAAAACCCGAGTCTATTATATTAATGTAACACCGCTATTATTACTATTTTTTTATTTACATATCATCATTTTATTTTTATTCATCAAAAATGGTTACATATTATTCATTTGTTTTCTCATTTCTTATTAATTTTTCTTACATATTTAGCTTGCTTATTAAACGCATTTTCTACTATTTTGCTCTTAAATTCATGATTATTTAAAATTATCATTATTATTACATGAATTATTATTTACGTTATTATTATATTTATTGTATATTATGTTTCCTATCATCATCATTTTATTATTTTCTTTGTTATTACTAATATACTCCCATTACCATTACTATCATTATTTTATTCTTTCTTTCCAATAACATTATTATTATTTTGTTATCATCATTTCTTATTTTTATCATTTTATTTATTATTTTTTTTACATCTATATTTATTTTCTTATTTTAATACTATATTATTAAATAAAAATACATTCTGTAAAATTATCTAAAGGTTTCTAAGATAAGGCAATGTTTTGTATTTAGAAATTTGGGGAATAGTGCCCTAACGTGCTGGGTTTCGATTTTTCGTTTGACTAAATAACCTAACATCCTTTTAATAAAATTCGTAAATCATGAGATAACTTTGATTACGAGAGATTAAAACATCGTGTCCTAACGTGCTGGATGTGATGTTTATATCCTTTCGGAACAAAGAAATCTCAAATTTTGACTCAAACGTCTATATTTATTTTCTTGAGTTCAACACTATACTATTAAACAAGAATACATTTTGTAAAATTACTATATTTCATGCAAAGGTTTTTAAATAAGGCAATGTTTGTGTTTAGAAATTCAGGGGATAGTGCCCTAACGTGCTGGGTTTCGATTTTTCGTTTGACTAAATAACTAAACATCCTTTTAATAAATTTTGCAAATCATGAGATGGCTTTGATTACGAGGGTTTAAAATATTGTGTCCTAAGTTGCTGGATGTGATGTTTGTATCCTCTCGGAACAAAGAAATCTCAAATTTTAACCCAAATTGTTCACATTCTTAAAAGAGATCGTATTTTTAAAATCTTTTTCAAGCTTTCAACTTTCGACATTAAGACATCAATTGATCAATTAGGTACCAATTTTGGGCGAATCGAGGGTGCTAACCCTTCCTCGTACGTAACCGACTCCCAAATCCATTTTTTGAGTTTCGTAGACCAAAACCGTTGTTTTGATAAATCAAACCGTTTATTAAAAACAACCGTTTTACGAGGTGACCTGATCACACCTCATCAAAAAAGGATTGGTGGCGACTCCCATTTTATTTTCGTTTTTAAATCCAAGTCGACCTCCGTTTTTTCAAAAAAAAAAAAGGTTACGACAGATGTCTTTATGTCGAAAGTTAAAAAACTCGAAAAGAATTTAAAATATGATCCCTCTTTGTATTATGTCATTTTTGCTTACAAATTACTTGAATAAATTAAAATAAATGTTAAAACCTTCTCGTTGAGATAATGAAATCAGATCCGTAAGTTAGGAAACGATATTTCAAATCTTTAAGCATAAGCTTGCCTTTGTTTCTTATTTTGAAGTCTTACTGATTTCAAATTTAAAAGATGTTCGATTACTTAGGTTTAATGAGGAAATCGAAACTCGTTATGTTAGGTACATTTCTCAAACTTCCGAATACCAAACATTGCCAATTTTAATTTGAAAATATGTTTGATTAATATTAGATATAACGTTTAAACAATATACTTATCTTGTTTAAAATAATACTTTAATAAATAATGATACTAACATGGTTGTAATAATAACAATTATTAATGATCAAATTGTATAATCAATCAAATAAAATATGAAATCTTAAAATAAAACAAAATAGATAATGCATGATAATAAAAACAAAAAAAACTAAATAAAAATAATAGTAAGAATAAAAAATAATATAGCAACAAAAATGAAAAATAAAAGAAATAAAAATGATGTTAAAAATAATGATAATAACAAATAAGCATGTATGTAAACAAATCTAATTCTTATAAATAAATGGATGAGTGAATAAATAGTGAAATAAGAATAAGAATAATAATAATAATAATAATAATAATAATAATAATAATAAAATGAATGGAAATGCTTCATAAAAAGGAAACAAATCAATTTTAAATAAAAAGAAAAATAAAGAAAGATAAGTAAGTGGATTAAATAAAATAATATACACACAAAAAAATCTATAAATAATCAAGTAAAATAATGGGGACCAAATCGAAATTAAAGCAAAATTATGAGGAAATAGATAAATAATTAAAAAAGGGACTAAATTGAGATTAAAATAAAGTTAAATGGCCCAATTTAAAAAGAAAAAGGAAATCGGGGCCTCAATGTAATACGCGTAAAAAGGGGGGACCAATTGGGAAATAATTCCCTGTTCCCGAAACGCAGCGTCTGAATATGAACCTAAATGCAATCGAAATAAAACTCAGGGTAAGAATTAAACATGTAAAAAAACTTAATTGCAAAAGCCTTAAAAAGTGGAAGGACTAAACTGGTAATATGACCAGTTTTAAAAAACTAGCGGATCCTCCCCTTAGAGTGGGTCGAGTTCGGGTCGGCCAAGACAAAACGATGTCGTTTTGGCATTTGGGACTCAAGCCCAAAACGGCGCCGTTTTGTAACATTATAAAAGTAAAAGAAATTTCAAAAAAACTCATTCTCCCTCGTTTCACAAAAAAAAAAACAAAATCTTCTCCCCTTTGTTCTCTCTGAAGACCCCAGAGTCCGACGAAAGTCCGGCCAATCGCCGTCGGATCGGCCATCGATCGCAGACAACGGCGGCTGAAAGGCCAAAAGTCCCTTTTTTTCTGACAAAATAAAAAAAAAATGAGTTTCTTTTTCCCTCTTTTACTCTTTTTGATGTATATATGTGCATATAATTTTGAAAAAAAATGAAGAAATAGGTGTATATCTATTTCAAAAAAGAAAACAAGAAGAAAATAAAATGTAAGAGGACCTTAGCACGCTTTTCTTTCTCGCTAACTTTTCCTTTTTTATTTCGATGCTTTGAATCTCGCTTTTGTATTAAAAAAACTCCCTTTTTACATTGAAGTTCTCTTTGGCTATATAGCCAAATACATATTATTTTATACATTTTGCTATTGTCTCTGCTCATTTTATTCGCAATTGTTTCTCTTTCTTTGGTCATTGTAGGAGTTGATTGAGGCGAAGGAAAGGCATTTTGCCATTTTCGTGCAAGGCAGAGGGGAGATCTCGGATGAGGCGCCTTGAGATTTAAGCAGGCAATAAGGTGTCGAGGGAGGTCATAGCCTAGGGTTTCGTAAACCCTTGTTTTCTCCGAACGATTTTAATATTTGGACTGTTGTATTTTGGGCCTATTTTTTATTTAATGTATTATTTATTTATGTTTTATGTGGGCTGCAAAATGGGCACACTTTATTCAATTAGTATTTTTAAAATAAAATTTAAATTTAAATCTAAGTAATTTTAAAGTTAAGTGTTTTCATTAAGGTGAATTTAGAAAATTTTAAAGAGAAGTCGAAATTAAATTATAAATTTTGAGAGATTAAAATATAATTTTGTCATGTATTAGCTTATGATTTTATTATTTTGAAAAGTTTAAACAATTTTTTCATTTTAATGAATCAAAATAAAATTTTATTATATATAAATATATAATTTAATAATTTTAAGAGATTAAAATGCATTTTTATTCCAAAGGCAAGACCCTATCTCAGAATAACCCTAACACGAAATCATCGCCGGAATAGGGTTAAGAGGCATTGCCGAACAATCGAATCATTTCACATCCCATTTACGAGAAAAAGTCAATCATCATCATAACACATCAAGACATAATCAAATAGTCCCTTATTGAGGCCTAAACGACCTCAAACACATGCTAGAGAGGCGTCGGGACTAAACCGAACACTTACGAAAGTTTTAGAAATTTCAAACATTCAATGAATCTGTTGAGGCCACACGCCCGTGCCACCAGTGCCGTGTGCCTCATACAGTCACCAGACACCCCCATGTGTTCAGGCCGTGCCAAAATAGAGCAAGCATTCTGACTTTTCCACACGGCTACTGGGCACGCCCGTGTGCCATGGCCGTGTGCTCTTAGGCCATATACTGACTTATTCAAACGACTATTAGACACGCCCGTGTACCATGGCCGTGTGTCCTTAAGCTAGCTACTGACTTAGCCCGACGGTCACTAGGCACACCCTTGTGCCACAACCGTGTGACAAATAGGCCATATGCAAGGCCAATTTGCCACCCATACAAGGGTCAAACCTACAAGTACATTTTAGCATGATTACACACACAATTTGGCAACCAAATTCATGTCAAGTGATCATCATATCATCTCATACAAACTCATTCACATCCATGTTAACTAATAGACTAAATTGCACCACGTGAACACATTCCATACCAAAATGATTCATTTCCAAATTCTCTATTTCACACTAGCATCATATCAACACAAACTTTACCATTTATAAGTCATTTTTTTTACTCATAAACCTTACCAAAACATGCATCATATATCAATACCATTCATGCTTAAAACTAACACATATCTAGCCACATCACATGGCTATTTACACATCTCAAACATGATTCAAATAATTAGCCTATACATTCCATATTCCAACTATGTACATCTTTCCGAAAGTACCCAAAATAGATTGCCAATAGTTTGGTAGAGATGCTGACAATCCCTGGATCCGAGCTAGCTTTACTGACACTGCAAAGCAGATAAACAAATCACACAGTAAGCTTTCCAAAGCTTAGTAAGTTCGTAACATAACATATTAAACCAAAACAAACCATCACATAGATTTATTTCACATCTATATATGTATATATCATACCATCCAAAGCTAATATGATCATTTAACATTTCATGATCTCATTCATAGCTTTATCAACCACATAGGTTCCGAACGTACCTTAACCAACACATAGTTGTCAATTATCTTTGCTACTCAATAGTCACTATTTCATCTCAATTAACTTTTGTCTCTTCTTCGATTCCATCGCACACTTAGTGCCCAGATAGTTAGTCGAAGCTTAATTAACATCGCACAATTAGTGCATCCATATCAAACCGATCTTAAATCGGTATTGCACACACAGCGCCAAATACAAAGCCGAAGCTTATATTATTTCGCACACATAGTGCTGTTCATCTCGGTTACATTTCGAATACGCACTCTCAGTGCCACATAACTCAAGCCCTCACATAGCATTCACATTTGAATATTATCATACCATTCATTTTATAGCATTAAACATAACTAAATACACGATTATGTCCGAACTTACCTTTGACGTCGAACTATCAAAACTACGATTAATCGATCACTTTATCTTTGCCTCGATCTCGATCTCGATCCGAACCTCTTTTTTCTTGGTTTATACACATTCAAATTCAGTCCATTCAATCACTAATTCATTCAATTCAGTCCACACACACACATTTAGGGCATTTTACAAAATAGCCTCATATTTTCACATTTCACACTTTAGTCCCTAATTCACAAAATCATCAAATACACATAATTTCAAAGCACATATGCTTAGATTTAATTCTTTCCATGCTAATACAAGCTCACACATTCATTTATTTTACAATTTAACCCTTCAATTTCTCATTTTCTCATTTAAGTCCAAAATAATCAATTTTATTAAAAATTCCAATACAAACTATGTTAATCCAACACCAAGTTTCCATATTTCATTATCCACTCACACTTAGCTCAAATGTTCATCAAAGACTCATAAAAAAAACATCATCAATTCACAAAAATTTCAACATGGGTTAGCTAGAGCACTAAGCAACGATTACGAAAACGTAGAAATTATCAAAAACGAATCAAAACATACCTTGAATTTAGGCCTTAAAGTAGTAGAATATGAAAAACTCAAACCCTTTCTTTTCTCTTTTAAAAATCGGTGGATGAACATAAAAGATGATGAAATTTTGGCTTTTGTTTTTGTTTATTAACATTTTATTATCACTTTACCATTTTAGCCTTTTAAAACATATAAAACAAAATAAATTTTAAGGTTATTTAGTCATTTGTCCATCCACTAACCTTAATAGTGATTTAATTGTCTTTTAAGGCCATCCTATTATGAAGACAACAACACTTAAGTACTTATAAATCAAGACACAACTTTTATACTTTATGCAATTAAGTCCTTTATCACAATTTGAAACACACCAATAAAATTATCACATGTAATTTTCACATGACTATGTCACATAGAATCAACACCAAAGATAACATTAAAATAATATTTTGACCTCGAATTTGTGGTCTCAAACCACCGTTCCCGACTAGGGTCTAAATCGTCAGTCGTTATAATTATCTACCCTTCTTTGTATTATCATCCTATTTTTGAGCTTAATTTTCATTTTAATTTTTAACATGAAAATTAAATCATTATGTCTTAATATAATAAAATCAAAATTTACTCTAATTTTTTGAAACATAGGAGGAGTATATTCTAGTTGATATAATATATCTTTTATTGCATGCTTCTTCTTTTTTAAAGAAAACACCTAAAAGAGTCCAACTATATTAAATTAAAAGGTATCATCCAACACTAATCGTTGAATCAAATTTGGATAGTCTAAACCAAATTTAAAAGTAATAATCAATGTGCCAAATAACGAGTAATGCAATTGGTTGACTATGAGCAATATTAAAAGAATCACAAATACCTAAGGCTTTCTAACAATATGACTATAAGAGATAAAATAAGAGCTCGACTACTAAATTTATTAACAATAAATACACAATCGACTCAAAAATAACTCTAGGAAAACCTTTCTTTAGGGCTTTTTAAAAAAGCACAAACCAAAGCGAGAACCTCAACTGAAAGAGCGATGAAAGCCTCAGCAATCAAACAAGCAAAATCGATTAGCACCATTCCTTCATGGTCATTAACAATGGCACCGCAAGCAAAAGATTCCGCTCGCGTTTCATGCCATGCCATCATTAACTTTGGCCGATCTTCACAAGTATGAGTCCACTAAGCCATGTGTCAAAACCATTTTTATTTTAAGTTTGAAAAAATGGGGTTGACTTAAAAATGTGATGTGGAGTCGCCACCAACCTTTTTTATTTAGGTGTGATTCGATCACCTTGTAAAAAAAATTATTGGTCTACGAAATTAAATGAAAAAAAGGGTTTGGGAGTCAGTTACGCACGAGGAAGGGTTAGCACCCATGTACGCCCTAGAACGGGTACCAAATCGATTAACTAGTGTCCTTGCGTTGAAAACTTGAAAATGTTTAAGATATAATTCTTTTTAAGGAAAGTTAATTAATTTTGAATTGAATCTCAAGATTAACTCATTTCAAGGGAAAAAAATATCACATCCAACACGTTAGGATATGACACGTTTATACCTCTACACCGAGATCATATTTGATCTTCAAAACATGCAATTAAAACGGAAAATTGACACCCAGCACATTAGGGCGTAATTTTTCGAACTTCCAAATACATAAATATTGCCTTATCTTGAAAATTTTTCAAATAAGCGATCTTAAAATCGGCTCAAAATGCCTTTTTTTTTTTTGAAATGAAACATTTAGTAAGGCTTGAATATATTGGAGCTTGAAACATAAAACGATAACAAAAAGCACAAACATAGCATTAAGCATGAAATACACCCAAACTCAACATCATATTTATGAATAATAATCATAGCAATAATTTAAATATACCAATATACAATAATGATAACTACATGGTTTAAAAGACATATATTATTAATCAAAATCAATAAGCTACAAGATATAATAATTCTACAAAATTAACAATGGCAAATTAATATAAAACAAAATCTTGAATGCTAACAAATGTATTTAAAATAAAGAAAGTGGAGTTTGAAATCTACAATTTATGAAATTGTTAAAGATAGAATAATTTTGTCAATGGATTTATGAAATATGTATTTAAAAAAATTTGAAATGAATTATATAAAAAAACCACAATATATGAATTTAAAGATATATATATATATATATATAAACATATACAAGTAATAATTTTAAAAAATCTGAAATAAACTAGTATATATAGTAAAATATGACCTTTTAAAGATGTAAATTATGTATATTTGATCATGTCAAACAGTCGAGTTTTAATATTTATAAAAGAGTGATCGAATTTGTAGACTAACTGTGACAACGATAGAGCCAAGTGCACCTATCGAACAGTAGTATAGCTCAGCCAAGAATATCTTATCGAACCCAAGGGAACCTAAAAGTACTACTACTCACTTTCTCTCTATTATTTAGCGTGAAATTTGGAGTGATTGAATTATTAAACTAACGAAATACTTAGACTAAATGCAAAGACAAAAGATTGAATTGGAGAAAGACTTTAGGAAAACTCAGTTGATAAAGATGATACCCTCAGAAGAATCCACCTATGACTTCACTTATTATTTATTCCCCAAACCATATGATTTTTTACTTAGCTTGATCCGTGAGACTCCTTAACCTATATTAAACCCTCTCGAGGCGAATAACGCCTAACCTTAGGTTAATTAGTGGAACTCTCGTTCTCTTATAATAACCCCTAAGGAAGCAAAGAATCGATCAATGGATTCCCATATTAGGTTTCACCCTAATCCGCAAAATCTCATAACCCTATCTCTAGGTGCCCGATCAACTTCGCTCAATTATGCTAGATCTACTCTTAAAGGTGGTCTATTCCTCCTCCACCTAAGCACATCAGATTAAATTAAGCAACATAATTAAGAACAAACGAAGTACTTATCATATAAATTAGAAATCAAATAACAAAATCTATCATAGGTTTCATCCAAGGGTATCTCAAAGTAGGTTTAGTTCATAACAAAGTAGGAAAGCATCTCAAGAGAAAAGATAAAACAAAACATAAAAAATCCCTAAAACCCTCAAGGAATTGAAGGAGAGATGCTCTGTCTTGAATAGAGCTCCGGCTTCTTGAGATGGATCAACTGGATATCTTCAAGTGACTCCCTAAAAGATGAAAGCTTCGACAAAAGCCTTTGCTAAAAGTCGTCTGCTTTTGGCTTCGCCAACTCCTTTTTTAGTTGCTACCTTGGGTGTTTATATAGGCTTTGAGATGCTTTACTTGGCTCCTAAGTATCCTAATTCAAGTAGAATTCCTCCTAGGATGTTTAAATAGACTTAGGAATGTGTTTCTTTGCCTCTAAGCATCCAAATCCGAGTGAAATTGCTCTTTCCCGCGGCAGGGGCACGGCCATGGTACACGCCCGTGTAAGTCGTCTTCAGGCCGTGTCTCGATTCTGTCGATTGGGGCACGACCGTGTAAATCGTAGCATGGCCGTGTGAAGTAAATTGCAAGACACGACCGTGTGGCTTGAAGTCCAGGCCATGTCGATTTCTTGGGTTGGCCCAATTTGGTCCGTTTTAAGCCCGTTTTACGTTCTTTTCATCCTCGGGTGCTTTCCTGAGTATAAACATAAAAAGAAAGGATTAAAACCACCTTTTTACATAAATCAAGGGCTAAATCATCCAAAAGCATACTAAATGTGGGATTAAAATATGTTACTTTTACGGTTTATCAAATACCCCCACACTTAAGCTTTTGCTTGTCCTCAAGCAAAATTCTCAACTTACAATTAAAACAAACTTTCCACAATCCATAATTCCTATCGATAACATCTCATCATAATTCATAGATAATTTATACATGGATAATTTAACTCAAAGAGTCCTAAAGATTCAATTACGACAAGTCATACCTTTGTAGTATGAAAACATAGGTGTCTCCCCTTATCTAAGTAATTACCTTTAATTCAAAACCGACAAGGATTGACATCCTCACAAAAGATTCACTCAAATCACTCGAAGTGTTTAAGGTTCAAGAATAAGCACTCATAATTTGAACTTGAAAAGTTAATCCCATAGGCTTGCCTAAAATCAAATCTCCACCATCAGATATAAGATGATACATGATCAAAAGGTCTTTAATCAAGGTTGTAACGAGGCTAAGGTTAAGGTGTGGATACAATTTGAATTAGAGGTTTAGAATCGAGACCGACTTGACAAATTATGAATTAGAAACATTGAACTAAATATGAATATTTACTTCAATGCAAACTAATAATACCACTATAGATAATTACTATATAATAACAAATATT
The DNA here is from genome assembly GCA_025506655.1 of Gossypium rotundifolium. Classification (NCBI taxonomy): domain Eukaryota; kingdom Viridiplantae; phylum Streptophyta; class Magnoliopsida; order Malvales; family Malvaceae; genus Gossypium; species Gossypium rotundifolium. The sequence continues at coordinate 13,901,963 of CP106734.1, read as the reverse complement.
TTCATTACTTAAAATTTTATAATACTTTAATACGAGCTTTTTTTCAACAATTGGAGTTTAAATGCTCTAAGCTCTTTTATTATACTACTAATATTGAATATACTTGGATTTTTTTAAGAACAAACTAAAATAAACATAATAGAAGGATCTTTGGTGATTGAAATAACCTAATTCGCAATTGATCAAATCAATTTCGATAGAGGGTAGTCAAAGGAATGTTGATAACAAATACAAAGGGATTTTGGGTTAATATTAGTGGGTGAGTCAATAAAAGGTTGTTAGGATTCAATGGGGTTCACTAGGGGTTAATTTGTATGGGTAGGCTTTTTAGTGGAGTGAATGGGTTAAAACCTAGGCGCCTTTATCATCTCAAAGGTATCAAATCATTAATGTGGTCTCGACATGCATAAACGAAGCAAGTTCTAGAATAACAGTTCAAAGTTGACACACTCATAATCAATTAAAGTGAGCACGAAAAAGGGTATATGCTCTATAAGGCTCAAAATCTCACAAAAATTATGGGTGTTTTTGACCTCAATCGCTGTAAATTTCAAACTTCAAACTAATACTCAAATTCAGTTCAACGACCTATTAATTTTTAATTTTTAAAAAGTAGACTTATCATACTCGATTCTCTAGTATTGTTTCAAATTTAATCATCAATGCACCTATAAAGCATATCAATAAAAATCATACATCATAAGAAATTTCATCCTAATTAGTAATATGAGAAAAATACTTTCGAACAAGACTAAATTCAGGATTTTGAGAATAATGCAAAAAGGCAAGTACTTTTACCCCCCCACACTTAAGATGTACATTGCCCTCAATGTACAAAGATAGATAAACAATTATGTAATAATAAAATCAAAAGAGAAGGGGAGAAGTAACACTTCCTAAATTTTTGGATGAAGTCTATGAAAAGAAACTGGTAAGATTGGAGGTGAACATGGGGAAGCGTCTCGAATTGAATCCTCGAAGTAGCCGGCTTGGTTTTATTGTATCCTAAGCTAAATCAAAATATCATAAAGAATAAGAAGAAGAAAATAAAATAAAATAAAATAAAATAAAATAAAGTAAAAAAATAATGATGAAATAAAATAGAAATAAAAATAAATAATGGAAAATGAAAGACAACTAGAAAAATGGGGAATGAGGTTTAAATAGAGATGTAGCCCGTGTTTTGGGATTTTGAATTTTGAACGCCTTCAGGGTGTTCGGGCATGGCCGTGGGTGTCGTGGCACGCCTGTGTCTTTCTTCACACGGTCATTCAATACAGACGTGCTCCTCCGGTGTTTGATAAGTCAGAATGTTGGCACGGTTAGGAGGCATGGTCTGTGTTTATCCTGCTTAACGAGTCAAGAACCTCACACGGGCATCGACACGGGCGTGGACTAGTATTGCAGCCCGTGTTGAAGAAAGACGTTTATTCCTGCTCAGGCATGGCTAACTAAGATGCCCATGGTTCAACCCCTAGCTTCCACATCGCCACGGCACGCCATGTGTAAATGTGTGGCCTAGAAATCGCTCTTTGGTTAGTTTATGGTTAGGTGCTAAAAAAGAAAAGAAAAGAAAAATAAAAAATAAAAAATGTAAAATGGGGTTAGTGCTAGGGTTACCTCTCGAGAAGCGCTGCTTATAGTCTTAGCTAGACTTTACCTCTCATTTGTATGGTCATGGTGGTTTGAGGGGTGGAAATCCTTTCTCATTCGATCAACCTTGCTATGGATATAAAGTTTAAGTCTAGTAATGTTTACCTCAAAAGTGTTGAATTTAAGATTGCTTACCTCGACCGTGCCGTATAGGAAGACATTAGGTACCTCAAAAGTGATTTCTTCGTTTGCCTTGAGCTCTAAATTGGTGATTCGAGAGTCTTCCTTATTCAACAATACCGATCCTCTATTTTGATGTGATTTATTGTTCCTATCACTAGTCTGGGGTTTCTCTGGTTTCACTTCATGTGGTTCTAGTTCCTCACGTAATTCTTCTTTATTAGTACGAGGTCTCAGAACACCCCAAACCCGCCCATACGTCATTACGGATCTGGTATGCTACAAAGTTAAATCTTAAAACTTTGCTTCATGGGTTTTGAAAAGTCTCGCTTTTTTTTCATTAATCGTGATATTTGTGAAAAGTTTGAAAAACTTATCATTTGCGCTTGTTGAGTTTGAAAAGCCCATTTATCATTTCATTTTATTAATAAGACTTTGGAAAAACATAGGTTTATAAGCATGTGACTTATTAAGGGTGAAAATAAAATAAAGCGAGTAACACATAAATTGGCAACCTAAGTTATGGGGCCTTATTACAAAAATATTCCCAAAATTTATATTTTTAATGAAAAGTCAAAGATAGTCTATGAAAATAATAATAGTCTTGATGGCCTCTCGAGTCCGCTTCTCGGCCCATATCCACGGCTCATCGCTTCATCCAGAGTGGGAAAAACATAAATGGGTGAGTCACAAAGACTCAGCAGCAAAACTTGAAAACACATAAAAGCCTAGGGCCTAAAACACATTATGGGCCTTAGCCCATATACAATGGTAATAAAATATGTCATGCAACATGGCCCATCCCAAAACCTAAGAGTCCATCCTCTACACACCCCGCATCAACCATCACACCGTGTGGATTTCTACAATCAACCCTCCATTCGCTACACACCACGCCGATAGTCAGGTCGCTCGTCATAAAGACTGATTGCTAATGCGAACCTCAGAAAATACATTTAGTATTTCGATAGCTATGCTGCCTGTCATAAAGACCAATCACTAATGCGAACCTTTGTGGCAAAGCCACCGATCGCCCCGCGACCTGCTCTCCTTCCATAAATCGATCAATCAATCCCATCCCATGCATACACACATACAAGAATCAAAACATCAAGCCATCTAATGATCTAATACTTTCACATGCTTCGATACACATAGAAAAGTTTCTATGATTACGCACTGCATCCCTTCCCTACCCTTTCGGGTAACACGACTCGCTCATATACCTCTCTTTCCGCTTTTAGCCCATAGCATACATATAACATAACAAAGCTTATGTGTCAAGAATCTACACATCTTATTACGGTTAAGATGACACCCTCTATGTCGACAATCGCCAGGTCGATACGATCGCTATCCGCCTAAGATGTCGTTCGAAGTCGGTCCACAACCCGAGACCAATCTCGAATAGCGGACATCGCTCGTTTCTTAAACTTAGGGATTGGGTTTACGGACCCAATCTTCTCCTTTGCCTGATCCATATTTGATTCTATCCAAAAAGTCCTTGTCAGAATTATTATAGCGAAATAGGGTTGTTAAACCATATATAAGTTAAGATCTCAAATATGATAGCGAATCTAATAGGAATCTAAAGGAAACCACTTACCTTGAAATCCCAAAATCGATAGGATACTTAGAGATTAACGGCTTCCGGCTTTTTGAGATCCAGATGATTCGATCTACTATGATTTCCCGAAGTGCCACCCAAAAGAACATGTGACTAAAGAAAAAGTTAAACTAAAGATGACCTATCAATCAACTAGCCATTCGGCTATAGTCTCAAAACCGAAAGAGAAGGGAAAAAGAACAAAAGAAAATCGACTTCTACCTTTACAGGGAATTCGGCCACTTCCAGGAGATTCTAGTTTTATGGAGAAATCGGCACAAGAGAAAAGAATGGAAAAAGAAAGTGAAGTGAGAGGTTTCCGCTTTTGAAGAAAGTGAAGATGAGAGAAAGAATTGAGAGGTTTCGGCTTTTGGAAAAAAAGAGAGAACAGAAATTGTTGAGAAAGACTGAGAATTTCGGCACAGAGAATGAGGAAAAGAATAGGGTTCAAATGCCAGAATTGAATAGATACCACCCCTATTTATAGAGAATTTTGGCACTTGCTTATCAAAACCCAAAAGTGCCCTTCCTGATAACTAATAATTAATCAAATAATAGGGAAAATTTCGGCACCCTTTTAACATGAAGAAACCGATTCCTTCCCTCCTCTAGGAGATGGAATTTTGGCCAACTCTGCTCTCAGCAGATAGCTCCTATCTTTTCTCCTTTATCTTGATCTATTCACCATTAGGAGAGGCCTAAATAACATCACCTCTCCCTACTATTATCAGCATAATATCCACATTATCCAAAAGATAAATCTTCCTATTTTAAAGCATCCTAGCCGTCTCCACTCTCCTCTCTTTTTAACGCCAAAAATAATTAAAATAAATATGTGGGTAATGCAACTCGAACCTTGGATCCCTTATCGCTTTTTCACGCCATCGCCCATCGGGCCACTAGCCCATTTTTGTGTTTTAATTCGTGAACAATATCTTTTAAGCCCGGGCCTATCTAGCTTTCTACTAAAGTGCCCAAACAGAAAATTTGATTAAGGCCTCAGCCCAAACTTGAGCCCAATCTAAACCCCTTAAGCACTCTAATTATCATATTGAACATAACACACATCAAATGCAAAGGCCCATTAATTCAGGATGTTACAATTCTACCCCCTTAAAGGAATTTCATCCTCGAAATTACCTGATCCGAATAGATACGAGTATTACTATTGCATCGCTTCCTCCAGTTCCCACGTAGCCTCCTTAGGGCCGTGATTCCGCCATAGAACCTTAACCAACGGGACCTTCTTCCTTCGTAATACTTTGACATCATGATCCATGATTTCTATTGGTTCTTCTTCAAAGGATAGGTCAGGTCTTACCTCGATTTCCTCCACAGGTACCACATGAGATGGATCCGAACGATAACATCTTAACATAGAGACGTGAAATACATCGTGGATCTAATTCAATTCAGCAGGTAGCTCAGGCTGATACGCTACTGGTCCAACCCGTTTCAGCACTTGATAAGGTTCGATGAATCTGGGACTTAACTTACCATTCCGTCCAAACCTTAATACTTTCTTCCATGGTGACACTTTCAAGAACACCTTGTCACCCACTGCAAACTCTATGTCCTTGCGCTTCAAATCAGCATAGGACTTCTGTCTATCCGACGCTTCCTTTAGTCGAGCCCAAATTAGCTCAACCTTCTCTTCCATCTCGGTAACCAACTCTGGACCCAAAATCCACCGTTCCCCTAATTTCGTCCAACAGGTAAGAGTACGGCACTTCCGCCCGTACAATGCTTCATAGGGCGCCATCTAAATACTAGACTGGTAGCTATTGTTGTACGCAAACTCCGCCAATGGCAGAAACTCCTCCCAACTACCTCTGAAATCAATGGCACAACCACTTAACATGTCCTCCAAGATCTGAATCACTCGCTCCGATCGTCCATTGGTCTGAGGATGAAACGTCAGACTAAAATCCAACTGCATCTAACGCTTGATGCAACGTCTTCCAAAACCTTGACGTAAACCTAGGATCTCGGTCTGAAATAATCGACAAAGGTACTCCATGCAACCTTACAATCTCCGCTATATACAGCTTAGCCAACTTTTGTAAGGAATAATCAACCCGAATCGGTACAAAATGAGCGGACTTCGTCAACCGATCAACGATCACCAAACTGAATCTTTCCTAGTAGGCGTGAGAGGTAGCCCACTAACAAAGTCCATTGTGATCCCTTCCCACTTCCACTGAGGAATCTTCACCGATTGCAACAACCCTGATGGTAACTGATGCTCTGCCTTTACCTGCTGATAGGTTAAACACTTTTCCACTAATTCAGTCACCTCTCGTTTTAAGCCTGGCCACTAAAACTGCTCCCGTAAATCTCGATACATCTTACTCCCTCCAGGATGCATAGCGTATGGACTACCATGCGCTTCTTGCAGGATCATATGCCTCAATTCAGGATCTTTCGGCTTGCACACTCTCCTTTGAAAACATAACAACCCTTCCTCATTCACACTAAATTCTGTTGATTCATCACTTGCTCCAACCAAAAACTTCTCCTTCAGCAACTCATCAGTCTGCTGCTTTTCCTTAACCTGACTGACCCATGAGGGTTTTACTTGAAGTTCCGCCAATAAACTCCCATCGTCGTATAGACTAAGGTGAGCAAACATTGCTCTCAAGTCAGAGATCACCTTATGGCTTAGAGCATCTGCCACCACATTGGCCTTACCCGGATGATACTCGATCGAGCAATCATAATCCTTTAACAACTCGATCCACCTCCTTTGCCTTAGATTCAACTCCTTCTGTGTCAAAAGGTACTTCAAACTCTTATGATCCGTGTAAATGACAAATTTCTCCCTGTATAAATAATGCCTCTAAATCTTCAAGGCAAACACCACCGCCGCCAACCCTAAATCATGGGTGGGATAGTTTTCTTCGTGCGGTCTTAACTACCATGATGCATACGCAACCACCTTTCCATCTTGCATCAACACGCATCCTAGTCCCGTGTGTGACGCTTCATAGTAAATCAGGAATTCCTTCCCAGCCTCCGGTTGAATCAACACCAGAGCCTCCGTCAATATCCTTTTCAACTTTTCAAAACTCTCCTGCTGCTTATCAAACCAAATGAACGGAACTCCTTTCCGTAGCAACTTAGTCAATGGTGCCGCAATAAGAGAAAATCCTTCAACAAACCTTCAGTAATACCCGGCTAAACCAAGGAAACTCTGAATCTCTGCCACTGACTTAGGCGGCTTCCAATCTAACACCGCTTCAATTTTCTGAGGGTCAACCCTAATCCCCTCTGCCGACACCACGTGACTTAGAAAAGTAACTTCCTTTAGCCAAACTTCGCACTTCCTGAATTTGGCATAAAGTTGCTTCTCCCTCAGAATCTGAAGAACCACTTGCAGATGTGAATCATGCTCCTCCTCTGATCTTGAATAAACCAAGATGTCATCAATAAAAACCATGAAAAATCGATCCAAGAAGGGTTGGAACACTCGATTCATCATATCCATAAACGCTGCTAGTGCGTTAGTCAACCCAAATGGTATCACCATGAGCTCGTAGTGACCGTAGTGAGTCCTAAAGGCCGTCTTATGAATATCCGCCTCTTTGACCTTAAGCTGACGGTACCCTGACCTCAGATCTATCTTCAAAAAAACTGAGGCCCCCTTCAACTGATCGAACAAGTCATCGATCCTTGGCAACGTGTATTTTTTCTTAATGGTTAACTTATTCAATTGACAATAGTCAATGCACATACGTATTGAACCATCTTTCTTATTAAAAATTAACACCGGCGCTCCCAAGGCGATGCACTTGGTCGAATAAACCCTCTATCCAACAACTCCTGGATTTGTGCTTTTAATTCCACCAACTCCTTCGATGCCATCTTATATAGAGCGATAGATATCGGCTACCGTTTCTCGGAAGAAGATCAATTCCAAACTCCACTTCTCGATTCAGAGGTAATCCCTAAGCTCTTCCGAAAAACATCAGAAATTCCTTCACCGCCCTAAAGTCCTCAACAGCTAGGTCCTTGGCTTCCAAAGCTCAGACAAACATTAGAACCGCCGCACCCTTTTCTCACCATTCTTTCCGCTTAGGCGCTTACCACGCTTGATGACAATTCCCCTTACTCCTATCACCAACACTTCACCTCCCTGGGGTTCTTAACACCATACGCTTGGTTGCACAATCTACATTGACTGATAGTTCACTAGCGCCCATGCCTAAAATTAAGTCAAATTTCGAACGGTAATTCTATTAGATCCGCCAAGAAAGCTACTCCCGAACTTCTAAGGGTACCTCCCGATAAAGTTTATCTACCACCATGATTGTCCTAGTGGGCTAATTACCCTCATCGCCCTAGGGGTAACTTCAGAATCTAAACTTAAAGTTTCAGACACACTACTAGCAACATATGAATGTGGCAACCCAATGTCAATCAATGTAGTATAAGGTAATCCAAAAATTAAAAACGTACCGATTATAACATCTGGTGCATCGGCTTTCTCTCGACGTCTGGCAGCGTAGACCAACCCCGACTGCCTTGCCTCAGTGTTTCATACCCCTCGACCTGGTGCTCCACGCCCCCAACCGAAACCATTACCACCTCTGGCCGGACCACGACCTCTCTGTGGCTGCTGACCTCCTCTACCCGGCTGAGCATTTCCCTGCCCTGTGGGTCCTACCTCATCCCGTGGCTGAGGACAATATCTTATCTGATGGTCCAAAGAACTACACCTAAAGCACTTCTCACTGCCTGCCCAACACTCACCTACATGGAATTTGTCACATCGGCCACACCTTCGTGTTCGGTTAGTAGCAGGCCTTTCAGCCCGTCTCAGTCCATCCGACCTAGGTCTTTTTTGAGTATGCACGACTGTCCCTGTCGATCTAAAATTTTTCTTACCTTCACCCCTATCTCTATCTCGATTCAGCTTTTCCGTCCGTTTCACCTCCTCAACTATTTTAGCCTTCTCCACAAGCACAGAAAATTTTCGCTCTCGTTGTGGAGCTATCAACAAACGTAGATCGTCCTTCGTGCCATCCTCAAAACGAACACATCTCTCATGCTCTGGGCCACTATCTCTAGAGCATAACGGTAAGGCATAGGAATTTACTTCATCATACTGCTATCGACCTACTTCCTTGAACCAAGTTCAGAATGCTCAGCGCCACGATCCACATAGCTCGTCCCAATGTACTTACTTTGGAACGACATTCTAAAGTGATCCTGTGATATGGTCAACTACAAGATCTCCTTAAACGTAAGCCACCATTGATATGCTTCATTCCCGGAGAGAAGAGACACCACTCTCTTCAGCTTCTCTTTATCCGTAAAGTCAAAATCATCCACTATCCACTCCATTGCTTCTAGCCAAGACTCACTGTACTAGGAGCTACACCGTAAAATTCCTTAAACACTTTCGCCTCGCTGGCTCTCAATACTTTGGCATGCACTTTTGGGGTCCTATGCCCATGCCTACCCCAAAGAACCTCTTTAAGACTCAGAACATTGCTCGAGATACAAGATCATCTCCGCCCTTCCGATCTTGAAATTCGCTTTCATGCCTAGTGGCACCGGTATCTCATTCTCGACTCGTGACTGCACCCTATGGGTTCGACACATCAATCCCGCCTACCTCGGTCACGTACACCACGCCTCTAGTGCTCATTCTACTGCTCACGATTTATCTAATTAAAATTTTATGAATTAATAATTTTTCTTCCATCGATCAATAACAGGCGGCCTTATGGAAAGTAGTTTTAATAGTAGTTCTTTTGAATTGATTCTATCTACAAGTTCAGCTTCTCAAATCAAGATTTTCCAGGTTCTAGAATACACATTCAATCAACATCCATCACACATCAACACACAAGCAAAGATCATGAACTTACATTCATCACCTGGGGTATTTTCGCCATTTTACTACCTAGGGTATTTTGTAATTTTAACCTACAGGGTATTTTGTAATTTTCCAAAATAAGGTATCTTGGTGATTTTACAAAATAGGGTATTTTGGCAATTTGCAACTGGGGTATTTTGGTAATTTTGCAAATTTTGGTAACTTTCAGAATTGGGGTAATTTAGTAATTTCTCAAAGAAGGGTACTTTGGTAACTTTCAAACATGGGTATTTCAAGAAATTTCCTCAACCTAGGGTGTTTTGGATAATTTACAAAATTAGGGACATACAAGTAATTTTACAAAATAGGTAATCGGTCCCTTTCGGTTTTAGTTATGAATTTTGGTTCATCAACAAGTCCTCGTGGCTAAGGCTAACAATACCACGCACTAGGTAGAATTCCAAAAAGAGGAGGTGAGTCACTAGGACCGCTTAAATACCAAGCTCTTCCCGAATCCAATCCTAATTCGCATCACAAGTTCAATTCAACACATCTGAAATCAAACAGACATTCCTATAATTAGATAATCGCACACTTATCAACCGATATAAATTCAGAATAAATGCATACATTTCATATATTACTCTACATAGAGATCATACATAAACTGATTAATTAACAACATTATAACTAATAACTTACTTATTCACAATTTTACATTCAATATCCACACAATTCAACATTAATCTATTTAATCATAGTAATTCATACCAATTACTTATTATACATAATCATTACATTCATCAAATTAAATTCACAATACACATTAATAATAATTCCACCATATACATATTTTCATCAAACATTCAAAATACATTATACTATATAATAATTTCCAATCAATACTAATTCAAACACATCGTAATTATTCAATTCACATTACTTAATTAAATATATTAATTTAATTAACAAATTATATTCATTAAACCATTTAATATATGACATTTCTTATCATTATTATTCATTATAATTTGATACTTCATTATCTTTATCTTTATCTTCCAATTAACTCTACTGTCATTCATCCAATTTTTCTTAATTCACTATTTAAAATTTCAACAACTATTAAACTATATTAAATTTAATTTTCTAATATAAAATTTACACTAGTATTTCAGTTTAACTAATTAGTTTTATTTCAAATAAATATTTACACTTTTAGTCTTACAAGCATATCTACTAACCTATTTAATTCAACCATATTTAGCTATTTAATATATTTTTATTCAAAACATTTGCATATACCTCCTTTAATAATTTTCTACATTAATTAACCTATTAACTACCATTATGATACCATATGACTTCACTTAACAATTCAAATGTTCAATAAACTCAAAGGTTCAATAGACTCAATGTCAATAAACTAAAATCAAGAATGAAAATGCTAATATTGACACATGTAGATTAATATTTGAATCAACCCTTTTTTTTTCAAGTTTTCATCAAAGAAGGAAGATGATGTATAATAATACTATGTATAATACAATAATCGATTTATTATTTGACACTTATGCATTCTATGAACACGTAAACTAACCACCCAATATACATATTTAACTCATTATTAAACATACATTTCATCCCACATTCATTCAAATCACACATACAAGATCAAACCATTCATTGATTCAACTTAATAATCACGTTTTCAAATAAAATATACAATAAGCATACGCTCTCACCAATTCATTCAATTATCCTCGATTACCATGCCACTAAAAAAAAAATGCAAGGTCACATTCAACTTTAAAAATATTATAACATACTTATTATAATTAATACATCCTTTATTAGACATTGGAGACACTTAATAGAACTTATTCAGTAGCTCAATGAGAAAATCTAAAATCCATACAAAAATCAACTCATTGCCAAATTTTCCTAAGAATAACCCACATTAATATGCTCCTTACTAACTCACCTAAGGCGTATGCATTATGTACAATATTTTTAATATATCTATGTTATAAACAGGTCCAATTCTAGAATCTCAACTATCACTTACACATCATTAAAACTACTACTAATATTACTAATCATACCCATATATGCATATTTATTACTTATGAAAGTTTATTTACCCAAATTACAATATACACTATATTTAATATCAAGTTCATGTATTAGAAATCACACATAAGTTAGAATGTAATAATCTTGTAAAATAAGCTTATATTTAAAAGTTTACACTTTCATATTAATGGCACCAATTCAAGAAGAACTATACCGCATTTGATCACAAAAGTATAGCCATATTCGCATGGCTTATATAAAATTTCACAACGACAAAAAAAAAATACAAAAGAGACCTAGCTTATACATGCCTTAAATTCAAAAGAAATATAACTTATAAGATACCCAAGATTTGTGATAGTGTAATTGACTTCGACGAGGATCCCTGAGCTCGAGCTTCGACTTTAAAGATCTATAGGGCAACATAACAAACACACCGTGTAAGCTTAAATAGCTTAGTAAGTTACAAGCAAGAAAGTAAGATGCATAACTACGCATTTCACCATTAGTTTGTTAGATTATAAATCTAACTAATTGAATAATTTATAATGTCATCACACATACTAGATTACCATTCATCAATCTCATGCCCATTAAATCTCAACAAAAGAACTAAATATTCAAAAAAAGCGCATACCCTTATCGAGATAACTTACTTAATTTTATACCAAGATAATAATCCATTATTCAATATGAACATACCGACACTTTTATTTACCCTTACTAAGTGTCTACGTCGCTGAGAACAATCAGATAACCTGCATTACACGATTGCCTTACAATCGATCTACTTTTGCGTGCTCGGTGAATAAATCGCACACGGTGCTATTCAACCGATCTCACACACACGATCTTTCGGTGAATAAATTCGACACACAAGTGTTATTCAACCGATCTCGCACACACGATTTCGGTGAATAAATCCGCACACAAGGTGCTATTCAACCGATCTCGTACACACAAGCTTTCAATGAATAGATCCATAAACACAAGGTGCTCGGTGAATAAATCCGCACACACAGTGCTATAAATCCATCTTCCCATCAGTACTAGGTATACATATGATTTCAATTCCATCCATATAAGTACACATAAAATTAAAGATTCAAAAACAACTCGTTTCTTTTATCACATAATATTACATTCGCCACACCCTTATATACACTTAATTATTTATTCAATATCATCACATTTCAAGATCCACATTTAACTACTACTACTCATCCATAAGTGTTCATCCAACCCAAAGATACCAAATTTCATACATAAATCAACCACACATTCGTCTATCATATATGTTTAATTCCAATCCACATCACATTCGAAAATATAAAATTAAAAATGGATTTTTAATATGCTTATTTCAACCAATCAAGAGATACACATATATACATGTATATAATAAGCCACATTAAGCTAATATACCTTATTATTCCATGTCTCATTCGGCAAGTTCAATTCATTATTTCACTTAAATATATGTACATTTCATTATAAATATTATTCGATTAAAACCAATTGCTTTTAAACATACTTCTAAGTAAACGATTTAAGCTTCATACTACTCATTTACTTTTGTTCTTCCCCAGATCCAAAGTCTTTTCCTTTTGCACTTGATCTAAAAATTTCAATCGAGCTCATTCAAACACATATTCATTCAATTTAATCCAAAACTCATAATTACAACATTTACCATTTTACCCCTAGTATTTAGAGATTTTACAATTTAGTCCTTCAAGCATAAAATACAATTTACGATTTTTTGAGCTCCTTTCACAAGGCCGAATATCCTACTAACCTATTTAAGTTCATACCAACTATTTACTAAGCATTTTAACTCCTTAACAATTTCATTTGCAAATAAATTCCTAGTACTCAATTTAATTAATACTTCTCATACAAAACATGTTGATTTATAACCTATCCTTAATATTCTACCATTTAATAATTCAACCTATGAACCTCCACCAATGGTAGAATACTCATCATGCTTCACTTTCAACAATTTCAACATGGGTTCAATAAAACTCAAGAAATAGACTCAAAATGCAGGAAAACTAAAAATGAAGTTCAAATGCTCACCTTATTGACACATGCAAGAATTTGAATATTTGAAAGCTCAACCCCTTTTTTTTTTTCTTCAAGTTTTGGTCATCAAAGAAAGGAAGATGATGATGTTTTCTTTCTTTCTTATTTCTTTATTTGATTTTTAAGTTAAAAAATCACCTTATTAAAATATTATTACATATTACTATTATTATAACATATATAATAATCATTTCTATCATGATTACTATCCATTATCATGTCTTTAGGGAAATTTGACATGCAAAACCATTTAGTTAAGAAACATTTCAATTTATGAATGTTACTTATGCACTTTATCTATTTAATCCTTTCTCTCAATTCAAGCACATCAAGCAAATAAAATTTGCACAATTTAACATACTCTTAATCAATAACACTACACATGAAAATAAAATAATATTATGAGATTTTATATTGTTATTAATCCGGTTCGGATTCGTGGTCCCAAAACCACCATTCCGTTTAGGGTCATAAATAGGCTGTTACAACTCTTCCCCCTAAAGAAATTTTCATCCTCGAAAATATTACTGCAAATAGGTGAGGATAACATTCTTTCATTGATTCTTCGGTTTCCCAAGTTGCCTTCTCTATCCCGTGTTTATGCCACATCACTTTGACCAATGATATCTTCTTATTTCGTAAGTCTTTTACTTCACGATCTAAAATACGAATCGGTTCTTCCTCATAAGTCAGATCAGGCTGAATTTCAATCTCGGTTGGACTAATTACATGAGAAGGGTCAGATCTATAGTGTCGAAGCATCGGCACATGAAAAACATTATGAATCTTGTCTAACCCAGATGGTAACCTCAATCAGACGCATAACCGCCCGTCGTTCAATAACTTCATAGGGCCCAATAAACCTCGGACTCGATTTTCCCTTGCGACCAAATCGATTATCTTCTTCCACGGCGATACTTTCAAAATACCGATCTCAATCGAAATTCAATGTCCTTACGCTTCAAATCTGTAAGACTTTTGACGATCGATGCCGCTTTCAGCGATCACAATTCGCCACTTTTCATTCGGTTTCCTTAATCAAATCAACCCGTGCATCTTGTTTTCCCCAAGTTCGGTCCAGTACAAGGGTGTACGACATTTACGACCGTACAACACTTCATAGGGTGCCATTTTGATACTAGATTGAAAGCTATTATTATACGCAAATTCAATCAAAGGCAAGTATCGTTCCCACGTACCCTCAAACTCAAGAGCGCAACATCTCAACATATCCTCAAGTACTTGGATAACTCGCTCAGACTGACCGTCCGACTGAGGGTGGAAAGTTGTATTAAAATGTAACTTGGTACCTAAAGCATCTTGCAGTTTCTTCCAAAATCGCGATGTGAACCTCGGATCTCTATCCGAAACAATAGAGATAGGTACTCCGTGTAACCGTACAATTTACGATACGTACAAGTCAGCCAACTTATCAAGTGAGAAATCCATCGTGTCGAGAATAAAATGAGCTGATTTCGTCAATCTATCAACAATAGCCCAGTTGAATCTTTCTTTTCGGCGTCAGCGGCAATCGACACAAAGTCTATAGTGATTTGCTCCCACTTCCATTCGAGTATCATAATCGGTTGAAGAAGTCCGATGGAACTTGATGCTTAGCTTTCACTGGCGACAAACTAAGCACACCGATACAAATTCAGATATGTCGTTTCATACTAGGCCACCAATAGAATTGTTTCAAATCATTATACATTTTCGTACACCACGGATGTATTGACATTTGACTATTATGAGCCTCATTCAATAACATTTGAATCAAGTCCACGTTCCTCGGTACACATATTTGGCCTTTGTATTTCAAGCAGTCATTTTCATCAATTGAAACTCGACTCGCATTACTTTCTGCGAACTTCGTTTACCGGTCATATCCTTGTCGACTTTCTGCATCACAAATTTCTTTGAATAAACATCGGTCTTTCTTTTAACTTTCGGCTATGATCGAACTATCACCGACATAAGCATCTGTGTGTTCAATGCACGAAGAGCAAACAATGATTTTTGACTTAATGCATCTGCGACAATGTTAGCTTTCCCCGGATGGTAGTCAATCACCAACTCATAGTCTTTCAACAGTTCTAACCATCTGCGTTGTCTCAAGTTCAGATCTTTCTGAGTCATCAAATATTTTAGACTTTTGTGATCCGAGTAAACATGACATTTCTCACCGTATAAATAGTGACGCCAAATTTTTAATGCGAACACAATAGCTGCGAGTACTAAGTCATGTGTCGGGTAATTTCTTTCATGCGGCTTCAATTGTCTCGAAGCATAGGCTACGACTTTGCCTTCCTGCATCAAAACGCAACCCAAACCATTCAAAGAAGCATCAGAATAAACAATGAATTCTTTACCGATTAAATTTGAACTAACTTTGGAGCTTGGTTAAAGGGCTTTCAACTGATCGAAGCTTTTTTGACACTTTTTCGACCACTCGAACCTGACATCTTTATGCAATAGCTTTGTCAACAGGGTAGCTATTATAGAAAAACCTTTCACAAATCATCGGTAATAACCCACAAATCCCAGAAAGCTTCGGATTTTAGAAACATTCTTTGGTGGTTTCCAATTAATAATAGCCAATATTTTGCTCGGGTCAACACGAATACCCGATGCTGACACGACATGACCCAAAAAACTAACTTCCTTCATCCAGAATTCACACTTACTAAACTTTGCATACAACTGTTTATCTCGCAAAGTTTGTAGCACCAATCTCAAGTGCTCGTCATGCTCAGTTTCATCTTTGGAGTAGATCAGTATATCATCAACAAACACTACTACAAACCGATCCAAAAATTGTCTGAAGATCCGATTCATCAGATCCATAAAAATAGCAGGTGCATTAGTAAGTCCAAAAGACATAACCAGAAACTCAAAGTGTCCGTACCTCGTTAAAGCGTAGTCTTTGGCACATTTGTATCTCGACTATGGCGATAATGCCAGATCTCAAATCTATCTTTGAAAATCTTGAAGCCCTTTCAAGCGGTCAAACAAATCATCAATTCGGGTAAAGGGTATTTATTCTTTATTATCACTTTATTTAGTATCGATAATCAATACACATTCTCATAGTCCCGTCTTTCTTTTTTCACAAAGCAGGCGGTGCACCTACGGTGAGAAACTTCGGTGTTACAAAACCCCTATCTGTCAACTCTTGCAACTGTGCTTTCAATTTTTTTTAACTCGAGAGGTGCCATTCGATACGAAGCTATCGAAATTGAAGTTGTCCCGGGAACTAGTTCAATGCCAAACTCAATTTCTCGCACTGGTGGTGGACCCGGTAATTCTTTAGGGAACACATCTGGGTATTCACACACAACTGGTACTGATTTAATCAATTTTTCGGATACTTTATTATCCACCACATAAGCCAAATAAGCAGCATCCTCTTTTCACATATACAGGCTAACATCGAGGATATTCAAGATGAGTAGCGACTCAAATCATTAGATTCAACTTGGATGATCTCACCGTTTTGGCATCTCAAATCAATAATCTTTCTTTTACAATTCACCACTTTGCATTATCTGAGTTAGCAGGTCCATTCGAATTATATCAAACTCTTCAAAAGGTAATAACATTAAATCGGTGGGAAGCGAGGAATCTGAATCATCAATGGGCAACCTTTACATACTTTATCAACCATTACACAATGACCCAAATGATTTGGACACACGGATCATGAATTTAGTAGACTCAACGGTGAAGTCTTCTTTGGATACTAATGTTTCACTCACATACGAATGAGTTGAACTGGATCAATCAAAGCGTTACATTAGTATCAAAGAGGTGAAATTACGATAATTACGTCCAGGAGATGAACCTCCTCTCTAATAACGAATGGCATAAGCTCGGCCAGTACACGGGTATCTTTCGAATAACGCATCTGAAGTTCCCTTTGAGCACCGCTCCTACCTCCCCCACTACGAGTGGTCTACCTCTAGTGTAGTACCACTCAATCTCGCACTCTGAGTAGTACCCTTCTCAAGCATCTCCGGACAATCCAGAAAAAATGATTTTGCGAACCGTGACCGATAACAAAGCGATTAAAAGATTTACCCCAACACTCTCCGAAATACCGTCGACCACACTGTAGACACTCAGGTTTGCTCGATCGAGCATTGCCAACACTAGCCACAGATGCAGCTTGCGAACTCACTGGTGGTCGTTCTCGAATAAAAATCTCGGTATTAGGTTTGGATCGACTACTATCATTCTTGAACTTCTTTGTTGCCATCTGCGAAAATCTGCCCGCGGACCTCTTTCGGAAATCTTTAGATTCAACTTCAGCTTTCTATTTTTCTTTCCCTAATTCTTCCGCTTTACAAACTCTTTCAACTAGCACAACAAACTCGTTAATCTCAAGAATGCCAACCAAAAGTTTGATGTCTTCATTTAAACCATCCTCGAACCTCCGACACATAGCAGCCTCAAAGGACACACATTCGCGAGTGTAGCGACTAAGTCGCACAAACTTGCGCTCGTATTCAGACACTGTCATACGACCTTGCTTGAGCTCAAAAAATTCTTTACGCTTGGAATTTATAAAGCGGCCGACTTATGTACTTTTACAATTTGATCAGAAAGAAATCGAGTTTCTCTCTCCTTGAAACAAGCGACACGAGTATTCCACGAGTGGTAAGCGAGAATCCTTAATAATGATATGGCACACTTCAAACACTCATCGGGTGTGCAAGATATCTCATCAAAAACACGGATAGTATTATCGAGCCAAAATTCAGCTCGCTCTGCATCATCATTATCCTCAGCTCTAAATTCTTGAGCTCTATGCTTCTGAATACGATCAACAGGGGGTTTAGCTACTCGCTCAGGATTGGCAATCGGAGGTACCATTGGTATTACAGGTGGAACATTCGGATTCAGGGGTGGTTGAACAGCCGGAGTGGTTCGTAAATAATGACTGGACCAATCGCTCATCATATTATGTAAGGCACCTTTACCCTCTCATCAGGCCACTAGTAGTAGGTCGAGATTCTTTCGATGATCCCTTGTGCGAGGAAGCGCCACACTCTCGACATCATCACTAATGTTAGCTCGGATGCGGATCCATTACTATATAAAAGAAATAAATACATTTCACCAATCGGAAGTCATCACACTATCACATTGTAAATTATGGCGGTATAGCTAGACTCTCACGTGCTACGTTAGTCAGAATCGACTAAGCTGTAGCTCGATTCCAATCAAATGTAACGCCCTAACCCGTATCCGTCGTCGGACTAGGATTACGGGCATCACAGGACCCATTCAAATTAATACACCCAAATAGAATTATTACATACTAAATACATATCAATAGGTAAATTACTATAATAATACTATGTATAATACAATAATTGATTTATTACTTGACACTTATGCATTCTATGAACACGTAAACTAACCACCCAATATACATATTTAACTCATTATTAAACATACATTTCATCCCACATTCATTCAAATCACACATACAAGATCAAACCATTCATTGATTCAACTTAATAATCACGTTTTAAAATAAAATATACAATAAGCATACACTCTCACCAATTCATTCAATTATCCTCCATTACCATGCCACTAAAAAAAAAATGCAAAGTCACATTCAACTTTAAAAATATTATAACATACTTATTGTAATTAATACATCCTTTATTAGACATTGGAGACACTTAACAGAACTTATTCAGTCGCTCAATGAGAAAATCTAAAATCCATACAAAAATCAACTCATTGCCAAATTTTCCTAAGAATAACCCACATTAATATGCTCCTTACTAACTCACCTAAAGTAGCATGCCTTATGTACAATATTTTTAATATATCTATGTTATAAGCAGTCCAATTCTAGAATCTCAACTATCCCTTACACATCATTAAAACTACTACTAATATTACTAATCATACCCATATATGCATATATATTACTTATGAAAGTTTATTTACCCAAATTACAATATACACTATATTTAATATCAAGTTCATGTATTCGCAATCACACATAAGTTAGTATGTAATAATCTTGTAAAATAAGCTTATATTTAAAGTTTAAACTTTCATATTAATGGAACCAATTCAAAAGAGCTATCGCATTTGATCACAAAAGTATAGCCATATTCGCATAAACATATAAAATTTCTAGCGATCAAAAAAAATACAAAAGAGACCTAGCTTATACATGCCTTAAATTCAAAAGAAATATAACTTATAAGATACCCAAGATTTGTGATAGTGTAATTGACTTGACGAGGATCCCGAGCTCGAGCTTCGACTTTAAAGATCTATAGGGCAACATAACAAACACACAGTGTAAGCTTAAATAGCTTAGTAAGTTATAAGCAAGAAAGTAAGATGCATAACTACGCATTTCACCATTAGTTTGTTAGATTATAAATCTAACTAATTGAATAATTTATAATGTCATCACACATACTAGATTATCATTCATCAATCTCATGCCCATTAAATCTCAACAAAGAACTAAATATTCAAAAAAGCGCATACCCTTATCGAGATAACTTACTTAATTTTATACCAAGATAATAATCCATTATTCAATATGAACATACCTTACACTTTCAAAAATCGAGTATCTTCTTCCAGGTGATACTTTCAAAATACTCGATCTCTAATCAAATTCAATGTCCTTACGCTTCAAATCTGTGTAAGACTTTTGACGATCCGATGTCGCTTTCAAGCTATCACGAATTACTGCCACTTTCTGTTCGGTTTCCTTAATCAAATCAACCCGTGCATCTTGTTTTCCCCGAGTTTAGTCCAGTACATGGGTGTACGACATTGACAACCGTACAACGCTTCATAGGGTGCCATTTTGATAGTAGATTGAAAGCTATTATTATACACAAATTCAATCAAAGGCAAGTATCGTTCCCACGTACCCTCAAACTCAAGAACGCAACATCTCAACATATCCTCAAGTACTTGGATAACTCGCTCAGACTGACCGTCCGACTGAGGGTGGAAAGTTGTACTAAAATGTAACTTGGTGCCTAAAACATCTTGCAGTTTCTTCCAAAACTGCGATGTGAACCTCGGATCTCTATGCAAAACAGTAGAGATAGGTACTCCGTGTAACCGTACAATTTACGATACATACAATTCAGCCAACTTATCAAGTGAGAAATCTTTACGTACCAGAATAAAATGAGCTGATTTCGTCAATCTATCAACAATAGCCCAGATTGAATCTTTCTTACTCGGCGTTAACGGCAATCCTGACACAAAGTCCATAGTGATTCGCTCCCACTTCCATTCAGGTATCATAATCGGTTGAAGAAGTCCTGATGGAACTTGATGCTTAGCTTTCACTTGCTGACAAACTAAGCACTTCGATACAAATTCAGATATGTCCCGTTTCATACTAGGCCACCAATAGAATTATTTCAAATCATTATACATTTTCGTGCCACTCGGATGTATCGACATTTGACTATTATGAGCCTCATTCAATAACATCTGAATCAAGTCCACATTCCTCGGTACACACATTCGGCCTTTGTATTTCAAACAGTCATTTTCATCAATTTGAAACTCTGACTCTGCATTACTTTCACACTGAACTCGTTTAACAGTCATATCCTTGTCAGCTTTTTGTGCTTCACAAATTTGCTGAATAAACATCGGTCTTGCTTTTAACTCGGCTATGATCGAGCTATCACCTGACATAAGCATCTGTGTGTTCAATGCATGAAGAGCAAACAATTTTCGACTTAACGCATCTGCGACAATGTTAGCTTTCCCCGGATGGTAGTCAATCACCAACTCATAGTCTTTCAATAGTTCTAACCATCTACGTTGTCTCTAGTTCAGATCTTTCTGAGTCATCAAATACTTCAGACTTTTGTGATCCGAGTAAACATGACATTTCTCATCGTATAAATAGTGACGCCAAATTTTTAATGCGAACACAATAGCTGCGAGTTCTAAGTCATGTGTCGGGTAATTTCTTTCATGCGGCTTCAATTGTCTCGAAGCGTAGGCTACGAATTTGCCTTCCTACATCAAAACGCAGCCCAAACCATTCAAAAAAGCATCAGAATAAACAATAAATTCTTTACTCGATTAAATTTGAACTAACTTTGGAGTTTGGTTAAAGGGCTTTCAAGCGATCGTAGCTTTTTGACACTTTTCCGACCACTCGAACTTGACATCTTTCTGCAATAGCTTTGTCAACGGGGTAGCTATTATAGAAAAACCTTTCACAAATCGTCGGTAATAACCCGTAAGTCCCAAAAAGCTTCAGATTTTAGAAACATTCTTTGGTGGTTTCCAATCAATAATAGCCGATATTTTGCTCGGGTCAACACGAATACCCGATGCTGACATGACATGACCCAAAAAACTAATTTCCTTCATCCAGAATTCAAACTTACTAAACTTTGCATACAACTGTTTATCTCGCAAAGTTTGTAGCACCAATCTCAAATGTTCGGCATGCTCGGTTTCATCTTTGGAGTAGATCAGTATATCATCAATAAACACTACAACAAACTGATCCAAAAACTATCTGAAGATCCGATTCATCAGATCCATAAAAACAGCAGGTGCATTAGTAAGTCCAAAAGGCATAACCAGAAACTCAAAGTGTCCGTACCTCGTTCGGAACGCAGTCTTTGGCACATCCGTATCTCTGACTTGCAACTGATAATAGCCCGATCTCAAATCTATCTTTGAAAATACTGAAGCCCTTTCAACTGGTCAAACAAATCATCAATTCGGGGTAAAAGGGTATTTATTCTTCATTATCACTTTATTTAGCTGTCGATAATCAATACACATTCTCATAGTCCCGTCTTTCTTTTTCACAAACAGAACTGGTGCACCCTACAGTGAGAAACTCGGTCGTGCAAAACCCCTATCTGTCAACTCTTGTAACTGTGCTTTCAATTTTTTTTAACTCAGTAGGTGCCATTCGATACAAAGCTATCGAAATCGAAGTTGTCCCGGGAACTAGTTCAATGCCAA
This sequence comes from Gossypium rotundifolium, assembly GCA_025506655.1. NCBI lineage: Eukaryota > Viridiplantae > Streptophyta > Magnoliopsida > Malvales > Malvaceae > Gossypium > Gossypium rotundifolium. The sequence goes on along the minus strand of CP106734.1, from coordinate 13,879,590 downwards.
ACTCAATTTCTCGCACTGGTGGTAGACCCGGTAATTCTTCAGGGAACACATCTGGGTATTCACACATAACTGGTATTGATTCAATCTATTTTTCGGATACTTTATTACCCAGCACATAAGCCAAATAAGCTTCGCATCCTCTTTTCACATACTTCTGGGCTAACATCGAGGATATTACAGTAGGTAACGCATTCAAATCATTAGATTCAACCCGGATGATCTCACCATTTGGCATCTCAAATCAATAATCTTTCTTTTACAATTCACCACTACATTATACGAAGTTAGCCAGCCCATTCCCAGAATTATATCAAACTCGTCAAAAGGCAATAACATTAAATCAGCTGGGAAGCAGGAATCCCGAATCATCAATGGGCAACCTTTACATACTTTATCAACCATTACACAACGACCCAAATGACTGGACACACGGATCGCAAATTTAGTAGACTCAACAGGTAGAGTCTTACTGGATACTAATGTTTCACTCACATACGAATGAGTTGAACCTGGATCAATCAAAGCAGTTACATTAGTATCAAAGAGAGTGAAATTACCAGTAATAACGTCCGGAGATGAACCCTCCTCTCTAGTACGAATGGCATAAGCTCGAGCCGGTACACGGGTATCTGCTCGAATAACCGCATCTGAAGTTCCCTTTGAGCACCGCTCCTACCTCCCCCACTACGAGCTGGTCTACCTCTAGCTGTAGTACCACTCAATCTCGCACTCTGAGTAGTACCCTTCTCAACAGTCTCCGGACAATCCCGAACAAAATGATTTTGCGAACCGCACTGATAACAAGCGCGATTAAAAGATTTACCCCAACACTCTCCGAAATGCCGTCGACCACGCTACTGACACTCAGGTTTGCTCGATCGAGCATTGCCAACACTAGCCACAGATGTAGCTCGCGAACTCAATGGTGGTCGTTCTCGAATAGAAATCTCGGTATTAGGTTTGGATCGACTACTATCATTCTTGAACTTCTTTGTTGCCATCTGTGAAAATCTGCCCGCGGACCTCTTTCGAAAATCTTTAGATTCAACATCAGCTTTCTGTTTTTCTTTCCTTAATTCTTCCGCTTTACAAGCTCTTTCATCTAGCACAACAAACTCGTTAATCTCAAGAATGCCAACCAAAAGTTTGATATCTTCATTCAAACCATCCTCGAACCTCCGACACATAGCAGCCTCAGAGGACAGACATTCGCGAGCGTAACGACTAAGTCGCACAAACTTGCGCTCATATTAGACACTGTCATACGACCTTGCTTGAGCTCAAAAAATTCTTTACGCTTGGAATCTATAAAGCGCTGACTTATGTACTTTTTACGAAATTTAAATCGAAAGAAATCCTAGGTTACTCTCCTTTGGAACAAGCGACACGAGTATTCCACCGAGAGTAGGCGAATCCGCAATAATGATATGGCACACTTCAAACACTCATCGGGTGTCCAAGATAGCTCATCAAAAACACGGATAGTATTATCGAGCCAAAATTCAGCTCACTCTGCATCATCATTATCCTCAGCTCTAAATTCTTGAGCTCCATGCTTCCGAATACGATCAACAGGGGGTTTAGCTACTCGCTCAGGATTGGCAATCGGAGGTACCATTGGTATTACAGGTGGAACATTCGGATTCAGGGGTGGTTGAACAGCCGGAGTGGTTCGTAAATAATGACTGAACCAATCGCTCATCATATTATGGAAGGCCTGCTTTACCCTCTCATCTGGGCCACTAGTAGTAGGTCGAGATTCTTCCGACGCAGTCCCTTGCGTGGGAGCAGGCGCCACACTCTCGACATCATCAGCTAATGCTAGCTCGGGATCCGGATCCATTACTATATAAAAGAAATAAATACATTTCACTGTCAGAAGTCATCACACTATCACATTGTAAATTATGGCATGTATAGCTAGACTCTCACGTGCTACGTTAGTCCGAGAATCGACTAAACCGTAGCTCTAATACCAATCAAATGTAATGCCCCTAACCCGTATCCGTCACGGACTAGGATTACGGGCATCACAGGACCCATTCAAATTAATACACCCAAATAGAATTATTACATACTAAATACATATCAATAGGTAAATTACTATAATAATACTATGTATAATACAATAATCGATTTATTATTTGACACTTATGCATTCTATGAACACGTAAACTAACCACCCAATATACATATTTAACTCATTATTAAACATACATTTCATCCCACATTCATTCAAATCACACATACAAGATCAAACCATTCATTGATTCAACTTAATAATCACGTTTTAAAATAAAATATACAATAAGTATACACTCTCACCAATTCATTCAATTATCCTCCATTACCATGCCACTAAAAAAAAATGCAAAGTCACATTCAACTTTAAAAATATTATAACATACTTATTGTAATTAATACATCCTTTATTAGACATTGGAGACACTTAATGAACTTATTCATTAGCTTCAATGAGAAAATCTAAAATCCATACAAAAATCAACTCATTGCCAAATTTTCCTAAGAATAACCCACATTAATATGCTCCTTACTAACTCACCTAAGGCACATGCATTATGTACAATATTTTTAATATATCTATGTTATAAATAGTCCAATTCTAGAATCTCAACTATCACTTACACATCATTAAAACTACTACTAATATTACTAATCATACCTATATATGCATATATATTACTTATGAAAGTTTATTTACCCAAATTACAATATACACTATATTTAATATCAAGTTCATGTATTTCACAATCACATATAACTTAGTATTTAATAATCTTGTAAAATAAGCTTATATTTAAAAGTTTAAACTTTCATATTAATGGTACCAATTCAAAAGAACTATACCGCATTTGATCACAAAAGTATAGCCATATTCGCATGGCTTATATAAAATTTCACAGCGATAAAAAAAATACAAAGAGACCTACCTTATACATGCCTTAAATTCAAAAGAAATATAACTTATAAGATACCCAAGATTTGTGATAGTGTAATTGACTTCGACGAGGATCTCCGAGCTCGAGCTTCGACTTTAAAGATCTATAGGGCAACATAACAAACACACCGTGTACGCTTAAATAGCTTAGTAAGTTATAAGCAAGAAAGTAAGATGCATAACTACTCATTTCACCATTAGTTTGTTAGATTATAAATCTAACTAATTGAATAATTTATAATGTCATCACACATACTAGATTATCATTCATCAATCTCATTCCCATTAAATCTCAACAAAAGAACTAAATATTCAAAAAAAACTGCATACCCTTATCGAGATAACTTACTTAATTTTATACCAAGATAATAATCCATTATTCAATATGAACATACATGACACTTTTATTTACCCTTACTAAGTGTCTCTGTCCTTGAGGACAATCCGATAACCTATACACATAGTGCCTTACAACCGATCTCGCACACACAGTGCTAGGTGAATAAATCTGCACACACAGTGCTATTCAACCGATCTCGGACACACAAGATTACTCGATGAATAAACCCCACACACAGTGCTATTCAACCGATCTCGCACACACACGATTGCTCGGTGAATAAATTCGCACACAGTGCTATTAATCCATCTTCCCATCAGTACTAGGTATACATATGATTTCAATTCCATCCATGTAAGTACACATAAAATTAAAAATTCAAAAACAACTCGTTTCTTTTAACACATAATATTACATTCGCCACACCCTTATATACACTTAATTATTTATTCAATATCATCACCTATTTCAAGATCCACATTTAACTACTACTACTCATCCATAAGTGTTCATCCAACCCAAAGATACCAAATTTCATACATAAATCAACCACACATTCGGCTATCATATATGTTTAATTCCAATCCACATCACATTGGCAAATATAAAATTAAAATGGATTTTAATATGATTATTTCAACCAATCAAGAGATATACATATATACATGTATATAATAAGCCACATTAAGCTAATATACCTTATTATTCCCATGTCTCATTCGCAAGTTCAATCCATTATTTCATTTAAATATATGTACATTTCATTATAAATATTATTCGATTAAAACCAATTGCTTATAAACTTTCTTCGAAAGTCGACGATTTAATCTTCCCGGCTACTCGTTTACTTTTGTTCTTCCCCGATCCAAAGTCTTTTCCTGTTGCACTTGATCTAAAAATTTCAATCGAACTCATTCAAACACATATTCATTCAATTTAATTCAAAAACTCATAATTACAACATTTACCATTTTACCCCTAGTATTTAGAGATTTTACAATTTAGTCCTTCAAGTATAAAATACAATTTACACGATTTTTTTGAGCTCCTTTCACAAGGGCCGAATATCCTACTAACCTATTTAAGTTCATACCAACTATTTACTAAGCATTTTAACTCCTTAACAATTTCATTTGCAAATAAATTCCTAGTACTCAATTTAATTAATATTTCTTATTCAAAACATGTTGATTTATAACCTATCCTTAATATTCTACCATTTAATACTTCAACCTATGAACCTCCACCAATGGTAGAATACTCATCATGCTTCACTTTCAACAATTTCAACATGGGTTCAATAAAACTCAAGGAAATAGACTCAAAATGCAAGAAAACTAAAAATGAAGTTCAAATGCTCACCTTATTGACACATGCAAGGATTGAATATTTGAAAGCTCAACCCCTCTTTTTTTTTTCTTCAAGTTTGGTCATCAAAGAAAGGAAGATGATGATGCTTTCTTTCTTTTCTTATTTTTTATTTGATTTTTTAAGTTAAAAAATCACGTTATTAAAATATTATTACGTATTACTATTATTATAACATATATAATAATCATTTCCTATCATGATTACTATCCACTATCATGTCTTTAGGGAAATTTGACATGCAAAACCATTTATTTAAGAAACATTTCAATTTATGAATGTTACTTATTCACTTTATCTATTTATCCTTTCTCTCAATTCAAGCACATCAAGCAAATAAAATTTGCACAATTTAACATACTCTTAATCAATAACACTACACACGAAAATAAAATAATATTATGAGATTTTATATTATTATTAATCCGGTTCAGATTCGTGGTCCCGAAACCACCGCTCCGTTTAGGGTCGTAAATGGGCTGTTACACCCCTATTTATATAGAATTTCGGCACTTGCTTATCAAAACCCAAAAGTGCCCTTCTTGATAACCAATAATTAATCAAATAATAGGGAAATTTTGGCACCCCTTTAACATGAAGAAACCGATTCCTTCCCCCCTCTAGGAGATGGAATTTTGGCCAACTCTGCTCTCAGCAAATAGCTCATATCTTTTCTCCTTTATCTTGATCTATTCACCTTTAGGAGGGCCTAAATAACACCACCTCTGCCTACTATTATCAGCACAATATCCACATTATCCAACAGATAAATCTTCCCATTTTAAAGCATCCTAGCCGCCTCCACTCTCCTCTCCTTTTAACACCAAAAACAATTAAAATAAATAAGTGGGTAATGCAACTCGAACCTTGGATCCCCTTACTGCTTTTCACGCCACTGTCCACTGGGCCACTAGCCCATTTTTGTGTTTTAATTCGCGAACAATATCTTTTAAGCCCGGACCTATCTAGCTTTCCACTAAAATGCCTAAACAGAAAATTTGATTAAGGCCTCATCCCAAACCTGAGCCCAATCTGAACCCCTTAAACACTCTAATTATCATATTGAACATAACACACATCAAATGCAAAGGCCCATTAATTCAGGATGTTACAAGGTCTATGATCCGGCTCAGGTTTGTAGCTTTGTGGTGTTTCCTGCAATGAAGGTTGAACAAGTTGGTTATCAACTGAATTTACTTTCTCACCTTTATCACTTGATGTTCTGGCCGAGTCAAGAACTTTAAGAGTGACTATCTCGTTGCTACACGAAGTATGAGTTCTCCTACATAGATATCAATTTTAGCTCTAGCAGTTACTAAAAAGGTCTTCCTAAAATTAAGGGGATCGTGTTGTCCTCATCCATGTCTAAAACAAAAAAGTCTACTGGGAATACGAATTTATCAATTTTGATTAGAACATTTTCTATTATATCCCTAGGAATTCTTATAGTTTTATCAGTTAATTGAATGCTCATTCTAGTTTGTCTGGGTTTTCCTAAACCTAGTTGTTTAAACATTTTATAAGGCATAACATTGATGCTTGCCCCTAAATCCGCTAACGCATTATCAATAGATAAACTAACAATTAAACATGGAATTGTAAAACTCCCTGGATCTTTTAATTTCCATGGCAGTTTATTTTGTAGAATTGCTGAGCACATTGCATTTAGCTCCACGTGGTGTTCTTTGTCTAATTTACGTTTTTGGTCAAGAGCTGTCTTAAAAATTTCCTCGAGTCTGGTATCTGAAAAAGAGCTTCAAGGAGAGGGAAGTTAATATGTAATTTCTTTAAGATTTTAAGAAACTTACTAAACTGTTCCTCTGAATCGTCGCTTTTTATTGCTTCAGGATAAGGTATGCGAGGTTGGTACTCCTTGATTACTGGTTTTTGCTTTTCTTGTGTTACCTCTATCTTACCTTTGTCTACCTTGTTTTCTTTTATTGAGTTTGGTTCATCTAACCCCTTCTTGTCTTGGTGAGATGGCTTGAATTTGCTCCTTTGGGTTAACCTCGGTGTTATTTGGTAGACGTCCTAGCGGTCGTATTAGCTTTACGAGATGTCCCACTGACCTAGTAAGTTCTCCAACTTGATTCTCAATCCCTTTGATCGATTTTTGTTGTTCATCAAGTGCTACTTCAGTCTTTTGGAGACGAGAATCTGTGGCTGCCATGAAATTCGTCAGCATCTCTTCAAGATTTGGCTCTTCTTCTTGTTGGTGAGGTGGTTGTTGAAAATCTGGAGGAAGTTCTGATCTTTGGTTATTTTGATAATTCCACGAGAAATTGGGATGGTACTTCCAACTTGTATTATAAGTGTCACTATAAAAATTATTTTGATATCTAGAATAGTTACCTGTATAGTGAGCTTGCTCGTTTTCCATGCCATATCCGTAGGGTGGGTACTCAGGATTCGCCACGCCTCCTAGATTCAAATCATATTGTATTTCTAGATGTACCTGCGAGGGACTATACCAAACATCAATCTTTTTATTCATCATCTCTAACTGATTAGATAACCTAGTGACCATGTCAAGGTTGAAAACACTGGTTGCTTTAGTAGGAATTGCCCCCATGCCTTGCCACTGATAATTATTCAGTGCCATCTTTTCCATAGACTAAAATTTTCTGCCAAAAGCAAAATAGTGGAAAAAATTAGCAAAGTAAAAAGAAATAATAATAAAGAATAATATAATAATAAATAAATTACAAATAAAAAAAATTTGGCTAAAGTAATAGAAATAGAGTTTTCTTAATATTTTAGTGTTCTCCGGCAACGGCGCCAAAAACTTGATCATGTCAAACAGTTGAGTTTTAATATTTATAAAAGAGTGATCGAACTTGTGGACTAACTGTGACAACGATAGAGGCAAGTGCACCTATCGAACAGTAGTATAGCTCAGCCAAGAATATCTTATCGAACCCAAGGGAACCTAAAAGTACTACTACTCACTTTCTCTCTATTATTTAGCGTGAAATTTGGAGTGATTGAATTATTAAACTAACGAAATATTTAGACTAAATGCAAAGACAAAAGATTGAATTGGAGAAAGACTTTAGGAAAACTCAGTTGATAAAGATGATACCCTCAGGAAGAATCCACCTATGACTTCACTTATTATTTATTCCCCAAACCATATGATTTCTTTACTTAGCTTGATCCGTGAGACTCCCTAACCTATATTAAACCCTCTCTCGAGGCGAATAACATCTAATCTTAAGTTAATTAGTGGAACTCTTGTTCTCTTATAATAACCCCTAAGGAAGCAGTAAATCGATCAATGGATTCCCATATTAGGTTTCACCCTAATTCGGCAAAATCTCGTAACCCTATCTCTAGGTGCCCGATCAACTCCGCTCAATTATGCTAGATCTACTCTTAGGCAGGGTCTATTCCTCCTCCACCTAAGCACATCAGATTAAATTAAGCAACATAATTAAGAACAAACCAAGTACTTATCATATAATTTAGAAATCAAATAACAAAATCCATCATAGGTTTCATCCCCTTCAAGTATCTAAAGGGTTTAGTTCATAACAAAGTAGGAAAACATCTCAAGAGAAAGGATAAAACAAAACATAAGAAATCCCTAAAACCCCCTGAAGGAATTGAAGGAGAGATCCTCCGTCTTGAATGGAGCTTCGACTTCTTGAGATGGATCAACTGGCTATCTTCAAGTGACTCCCTAAAAGATGAAAGCTTCGGCAAAATCCTCTGCCAAAAAGCTGTCCTGTTTCAACTTCTGCCAAACTCTTTTTTTAGTTGCTACCTTGGGTGTTTATATAGGCTTTGAGATGCTTTACTTGGCTCCTAAGTATCCTAATTCAAGTAGAATTCCTCCTAGGATGTTTAAGTAGACTTAGGAATGTGTTTCTTTGCCTCCAAGCATCCAAATCTGAGTGAAATTGCTCTTTCCCGCGGTAGGGGCACGGCCATGGTACACGCCCGTGTAAGTCGTCTTCAAGCCGTGTCTCGATTCTATCGATTGGGGCATGACCGTGTAAATCGTGATATGGCCGTGTGAAGTAAATGGCAAGGCACGGCCGTGTGGCTTGAAGTCCAGGTCATGTCGATTTCTTGGGTTGGCCTAATTTGGTCCGTTTTAAGCCCGTTTTACGTTCTTTTTGTCCTCGGGTGCTTTCCTGAGTATAACATGAAAAGAAAGGATTAAAAGCACATTTTTACATAAATCAAGGGCTAAATCATCCAAAAGCATACTAAATGTGGGATTAAAATATGTTACTTTTACGGTTTATCAATATTAAATTTAAAATAGAAATATATAAATAAATTTATTTTAAAGAAACTTTACATATATAAATAATTTAAGAAAATATATAAATTTATATGAGGCCAAAAAATTTAAACAAACAAAGTTATTAAAGCTTAATTAAAGACCAAAATAAAATGAGTGTAAACATACAAGGACTAAAAATGCAAATATTTTCATTCTCAAGACGCAGCATTCGTAACTGGACTAAATTAAAACAACGCACAACATTTAAGGAAAAATTAAAGAACGTAAAAACATAAAAGCAGAGCTCAATCAATTAATGGTGTAAAATATAGGGACTAAATGCACAAATATTCCCTTGGAGATCAAAACGCACAGATCCTGGCCATATATGGATCGGGTTATCAGTCACACCACTTGGCGTCGTTTTGGGGCTATTGAAATGTAGCACCCCAAACCCGGCCTAAGCGTTAAGGCCAGTTTTGACATGCCACACAAAATAATTATACTTTGATTCCTATTTAAGTCAAAGTGATTTCAAAGTTTTGACGAAGTCTTTATAGAGTATAAGATTTGAATAATAAATCGATAATTTGAGATGTAAGATCTTATAAATCGAAATTTGAAAATATAGTTTAACAGTTCGAGAAAAATTTTAAAAGAAATTAAAGATATTTTTGAAAGAATTGATGAAAAACTTAAGAATAATTTTCGAGTTACTATTATGAAAATTTTATGAAATCCTTTTATATATTCAATTGGAATAAAATGTTTATTTAAGTTTTTAGAAATTAAAATCTCATTTAAAATACTTAAAGCAGTTTATAATTTCATCAAACAAAAACCAAATTAAAAGTTATCAAGAGGCATTATTACAAACCTTAATTCAAAATAGCAAAATAATTAAAAGTATTTAAAGAAATCCAAATTTCCAAATTTAACCGTTTTTAAGTATGGCCTCCACCAAGATATCCATGGCCCAAGACTCCATCAATGATCATTACCTGAAAGGGATAAGGAAAACGGGGTGAGTTACTAGAACTCAGTGTGTAACCCACTTACCATTGTCCACTGGGCCAAAAATCCAATTTAGCATTTATTGGGCCAAAGCCCATTTACAATTATAACATAATAACATGTATATAACATGCATGTGATATGCAATTCCCAAACCAAACCTAATTTCCATCCGCTACACACCACCCGTACCAACCAGCACACCTGTGGGGAGCTTTAGTCATCCACCCCGCCAACACACCAAAATAGGCATTAAGCCGTTTATATCAATTTGTGGACAAGCCACCAGATTTATAGAGTTTACATGGCATAGCCATTTTTTAGATTTGTGGCAGAGCCACCAAAATTTTGTAGCAAAGCTACCAGAACTTCTCTTCGTCAAATATCCCAACCCATGCAAATCATGTATATAATATGCATATTCAATTACAACAATCCATTCATAATTATTACAAACATATGACCCATTATAAAAATTTTCACAATCTGACCCATATCACATTTTGGCCCTTATAACTCATATCACACTTGGCCCATATATCAAATATCACATTTGGCCCATATATCAAATATCACATTTGGCCCATATATCAAATATTACATTTGGCCCATATATCAAATATCACATTTGGCCCATATAGTCACTTTTATCGATTTGGCCCATTGAGGGCAATTTCATAATATTCACAGTCTTAATATCGATTTCATAGTCTTTACCAATAAATTGATAAATATGCCAGTTTACCCGATTTCACTAACTTGTGATTTAATCTAGCGATTAATACGATATAGTTATTTACAACATGAGATACAGTGTGAGATTACACACCTGATTACGGTAAGCACTGCACTTTCCTGATCGCCAACACCTAAAAATATTTTATGCTCGATTAGATCATTAACATTTATAGTAAATCTACTCTAAAATAAACGGTCTAGGTTTTTACCCTCGGAATTGCGAATAATAACTATTTGCATGTTCTCCCCGGTTGACGGTTCACAACCCGGTGGAAAATCCCAAATCGTTGATGCCTCACGATTGCGAACAACCTCGAATAGTTGATTTTCACCGGAAGATGGTCCACAACCCGGTGGAAAATCCGGATCGTCGAAACAACCCTTCGTTTGAATCTAGAAGGGATCACAAATCCGTTCCTTTTTCGATCACCAATCACTACTCCTTTTGATTCGATCTTGTTTGCCTCCATTGTCAAATAAATATTAGTCCAAACTAATATTTCATTATTATAACCAATTGATTTTATGAGCGAAGTCGGCTTACCACAAAATCCTTACGTTCACAGGATGAAAATCGAGTGATAGAGTTCCTATGATAAAATTGGTTAATCAACACTACCTTTAATAAATAAATAAAATAGTATAGAACCCTTCGAAAAATTTCCTTACCTTGAATGATGAAATCCTTTTTCACACGATCTTCCTATGGCTAGGGTCGATTAAATGATGTAGAAATAATCGGCACTCCACTATACCACTACAAGAAGAAAGGGTTTTGTTTAAAAGAGAAAAGATGATGATCTCGGTCAAAAAGACACTCCCAAGCCAACATATGAATTTCAACAATAGAGGAAAAATAAAAGAATTTAAAAGGGTGTTCTTATCGATTGTTCAAAGATGACCACTCGAATGAAAAAGAAAGTTCAATGGATGGAAGGAAGATTCGGCTATAGTGAAAATATTAGAGAGGGAGTGATGTTTGAGAGTTTTTGCAAGAAGAAAAGAAAAGAAAAGAAAAATGCCTTTCAAGATATATGGTTTCAGCACAAAGAGAAAAAGGCTTTGGGAAGAAAGAAGGATAATACCGAAATGGTCAAAAAAGAAATGGCCAAAAGAAAACAAAAGTTTTACCTATTGCTCATGACATATTCGGCTAGGGAGAAGAATTTTGGAGACCAAAATGCCAAAATGAAAAAAAAATGACCAAAACTAGCACCTACCTTACCAAATGCTACCCAAAAATTCGGCCATTCTCCCCTAGCCCCCAAAACCGTCCAAGTGCATGGCCAAATGGTCAAAGTTAAGCCACCCAAACTTTCCAAAACATCTCCCTTTTTATAAGCCTTATGTTCCCTCTACATGCCTTTTCCATTTGATTCCTTTCCCTAAGTTCAATCTTGCCTTTTCTCTTAGCCATCTTGCCATAAAAATAAAAGTCCAACTTACCATAAGTTCAATGCTAGACCGACAATATGAGGAAGGAAAGCAAAAATAAATTCTCACATGCACACAAAGGGATTCGAACTCCTTCCCTCAAGGTAACACATATGGTGCCATACCCCTTTACTAATTGCTCATTTTTATGTTATCTTATTACCACTTTATTTCCTTAAGCTTTAAGGTTACTTATTTCATTTCCTTAAAGTACTAAATGCTAATTTTTTTAAACCCAAATAAATCCGAGCCTTCTTAGGACTACCTTAACACACACATTGGATAGTTTAACTAGCTGAGCACCAAAATAATGCAACATATAAAATTTAAATTTTAGGATGTTACATGAAATTAGCCAAAACGGCATCGTTTTCTTAATAGGCACTGACCCCTTTTAAGCAGACTTTAAACCATTTGCTAATTTTTGAAACCCTAACCCCTTCCTTTTTAATTTCTCAACCACAGAAAAAAAACAAAAGAAAATCTGGCCACTTCAACACCATGATAATCGGTGATTAATGACAGATTCTGCCTCCTTTTCAAGCTAGACTCGAAGGCTTCGACGTTTCTTATCCCAAAGGCCCTCTTTACTTCGATTTCTACAAAGAAAGCGATCCAATGGTTCGTCTTTTGAAGGTACCCCTCTTTTCTTTAATTTTTTTCAAATGAACAGAAACATGCCGAAAGAGAAAGAAAAAAAATGAGAAAGCAAAAAGATATTTAACAACAACATTTCGATATTTTTGTGCTTTTGGTTCAATATTTATTGCGTATCTCTCTGTGCGTAAAAAATGTTACAAGAATGCTGATTCGCTTTTATAGCGAATCGAAATATAATTCTTTTCTTCTATCTATTTTTTTTGTTTCTCTACTATTGGAGGCCCTGTTTGTAGGTACAGAAGGTGCGGACGTGGCATACAGAGGCGCATGGGCGACGGAGGAGCCTGGCAGTGGTGCTCGTGGAGACACGTCTTGAGAGAGGCTCTTCTGCAATTTGGAAGACAATAGAGGCTCTCTTAGGGTTTCTGTCTGCTGAAAATATTGGGCCATTTGGGCCTGTAAATTTTATGTAATGATTTGGGTTTGGATTTGTTTTGGGCTAAGGTTGGTTAGGATGTATTAGGAGTAGGATAAGTGGGCCTTATTTTTTTTAATGGACTGATAAACTGTTAATTTTTGAGCTTTTATTATAATTTATTTTTGTGTTAATTTTTTTTGGCCCGGGCAATAATGGGTTCCTACAGCTGCCCCTCTTTGCCCATTGTCGTGTAACGAGAATAGAGCAAAGACTTTAAAAAGGACCATTTTTGCCCGGTCTTCAAATCTTTGACTTCTTTTTGTGCTTTCTTCTTCGAGTAGTTTTATTCCATCCCACTGTATCTTCAAGGGTATAGGAACTAGTGCTTCGGTCCAATTTAAGGATATTAGACTTGTAGCTTCAATTTGCTCCGCCGCAACTTTGGAGAGATAAGATTTGCTATCTTCAGTCTGCTCCACTGCAACTTCAGGAAGATGAGACTTTCTATGGTAAATTCAATTTGACCTACTCTAACTTCAGAGGTATAGGATTCGTCTTTTTAATCGCTCATTGCAACTTGAGGAGATAAGATTAAGCATCTTGACCGCTTCTTTGCAACTTCAAGGCGATAAAACTTATTTTGAACTGCTCTACTGCAACTTCAGAGAGATAAGATCTGTGATTTATAGCTTCAATCTGTTCCTCTGCAACTTCAGGGAAATAAGATTCGCTATCTTCAGTCTGCTACACTGCAACTTCAGGGAGGTACGACTTGCATAGTAAATTTAATCCTACCTACTACAACTTCAGAGGTATAGGATTCATCATTTTAATCTGCTCCGCTGCAACTTCAGGGAGATAAGATTAACTGTCTTCAGTCTACTCCACTACAACTTTAGGGAGATAAGACTTGTAACTTCAACCTGCTCCGCTGCAACTTTGGAGATAAGGTTTGTTTTGATCTACTCTCCTGCAACTTCAGAGAGATAAGATCTGTGGATTCACCGATCTTGTTACACCGTCCTTTGGGGAACATGACCTGTAGAATCGATTTATGGAATTATGCTTATGCATAATGATTAGGATGCCATGATCGGAATGAATCAAATGCTCCTAGCTAAATGTATTATGGATGACATTTGCATAAATGCAGAATTTCATGAGAATGATCCTCTGTAGAATGATTAGGATGCAATGATCAGATTGAACCAAATGCTCCTAACTACATGTCTTTTGCACGAATGCATAATTTCATGAGAATGATCCATTTTTAAAAGCTTAGAATTGACATTGCTCATTGTTCTTCCAAGTTGTATCACTGACGTAATATCCTGTCTTCTTGTTCAACCGACTTTTTTACAGCAAATTTGAAGAAATGGTCACTGTTTAGAGTTTCATTCTCAATGATTTCCAACTCTTAGGCTTGGTGAGTCTAAATAAAAGTCCTATTTTAGGTTCTCGTATTATTTATATGTTTTCAGAGTAATATACAAAACTACTTTTATGAAAATATTATTAGTCCATTAATCATTACTTCAATACCAAATGCTTGGAAATAATCATAAATGATGGACAAAATGGAATTTGTCAGAAATGAAATCTGAAAAGAATAAGTTAATTAAAGGAAGTAAACATTGCTGGAATACAAAATGATTAGGGGACAAGATAGGTGCCTTGGATATTGCAGCCTAAGCTTCTCTGTACGGACTTTCTGAACACCATTTTAAGCTCAATATGTGTTTAGGAGATCGAGAGTACTCTGTTGACGATCCAAGAGGTAACATCCCTCCTCTTTCTTAATTCAAGTATGGCAAGATTACCGCATGCCCCAGCGTTGATTGCAATTTGAGCCGCCCTTTTTAGGTTTTCGACTCAAAACCCCTTTTGTCTTAAGGTGCCCTTTGTGGGTTTTCACCTTGGCTTCTCTATTTTTTATTTTCATCATCATTTTTTTTGAGAAGGTCTCAAAGCACCCTTTATGGGATTTCACTTTGGCCTCTTTTCCTCTTCAAGTATAGTACTTCTTGACTGAATCTGAGTTTATAGGATTGGGTAAGTTTTTTCAATCCATCTCAGCCAAGATCAGTGCTCCTACAGAGAAAGCCTTTTTCACCACATAAGGTCCTTCCCAATTTGGCATCCATTTCCCTCTAAAATCCTTTTGCATGGGAAGGATATTTTTCAAAACCAGGTCTTTCTCGTGAAATTCTCTTGGGCGAACCTTTTTGTTATAAGCCCGCATCATTCTCTTTTGGTACATCTGACTATGACGGATAGCCCTTAGCCTTTTTTCCTCAATCAAGTTCAACTGATCGTATCGATACTGGACCCATTTGGCTTCATCTAACTTTAGCTCTAACAAGAATCGAAGGGAAGGAATTTCAAATTTGATGGGTAACACTACCTCCATTCCATAAACCAATGAGAAAGGAGTTGCCCGATGGAGGTCCTGACTGATGTTTGATAAGCATAGAGATAAAATGGTAGTTTCTCGTTCTAATCTTTATAGGTTTCAGCCATTTTCCCCATAATCCTCTTAATGTTTTTGTTGGCTGCTTACACTGCACCATTCATTTTTGGGCGATACGGCGATGAGTTGTGGTGTTTGATCTTGAACTGACTACAAACCTTCGCTATCGTACTGTTGTTCAGGTTGAGTGCATTTTCTGATATGATCTTCTTAGGCATCCCATATTGACATATGATTTCCTTTTTTAAGAATCTACTGACCGCCAATTTAGTGACGTTGGTGTATGAAGCAGCCTCTACCCACTTGGTGAAGTAATCAATGACCATAAAAATAAATCAAGCCCATTCGAAGCTTTCGGTGAAATTGGTCCAATGACATCCATGCCCCACATGGAGAAGGGCCATGGGGAAGTCATAACATGTAGGAGCGAAGGAGATACATGAATTTTGTCCCCATAAATCTGGCATTTATGACATCTCTTGGCATAGTTGATACAGTCTCCTTCCATGGTAGACCAATAGTATCCGAATCTCATAATTTATCTAGCCATTTTAAAGTCGTTAATGTGTGTCCCACAGACACCTTCATGAACTTCTTCCGAATTTTCTTAGCTTCAATAGCATCCACAAATCTCAAAAGTACCTGATCCTTTCTTCTTTTGTACAGGATCTCCCCATCTAAGACATAATCACATGCTAGCATTCTCAATGTCCTTTTATCATTCTCAGTTGCCTGATTAGGATATTCACGATTTCTCACGTATCACAATATATCATGATACCAAGGGTGATTATCTCTTTCCTCTTCATCCACATTACAACAACGGGCTGGGGCCTCGTAGATATTCATTTGAATAGGCTTCATGTCCTCCTATTTGCCTACTTTGATCATGGAGGCCAAAGTGGCCAAAGCATCTACCATCTGATTTTCTTCTCGTGGGAGAAAACTAAAAGTGATATCATCAAACTCTTCAATTAACCCCATAACTATCCTTCGATAATTGATCAATTTGGGGTCTCTTGTCTCCCATTCACCTTTTAGTTGGTAAATCACTAGTGCAAAATCTCCATATACTTCTAGCACTTTGATTTCGCGCTCCACGGCTGCCCGAAGTCCCATGATACACGTTTCATATTCTTCCATCTTATTTGTACAATCGAAATTCAATTTACGAGTGAATGGATAATGATCTCCATTTGGGGATACTAACACTGCCCTAATTCCATTACCGACAGCATTTAATGCTCCGTCGAAATGTAGCTTCCAAAGATGATCCTTTAGGGTGTTTTCCTTCACGGCCGCTATGTACATTAGATCCTCGTTGGAGAAATCAAAATTCAATGGCTCATAATCCTCTAAAGCTCTGCTAGCTAGAAAATTTGCTATTGCTCTCCCTTTCATAGCTTTTTGACTCATATAGACGATGTCGAATTCAGAAAGTAGGATTTGTCATCTGGCCATCTTTTCATTTAAAGCAGTTGACTCCATTATATACTTTAGAGGATCCAATTTCGATATCAACCAAGTCATGTGGTACAATAGGTATTGTCTCAGCCTCCGAGTTGTCCAAATTAAGGTGCAACACAATTTCTCAATTGGTGAGTATCTCATCTCACACTTAGTGAATTTTTTACTAAGTTAATATATTGCTTTTTCTTTTCATCTGATAGCTGAAATCAGAGCTTTAAAATTTATCATGAATATGATCGAACCTTGAGACTAACTCTGACAATGATTAAAGGCAAGCGTACCTATCGAACAGTAGTTAGCTTAGGCAAGACCGGATTATCGAACCCAAAAGAACTAAAAGTACTAGCACTAACTTTCTTTTTATTATTTAGCCTAGAATATGGAGTGATTGGTTGATTTAATCCAATTTAACGACTACTAAACTAAAGACTCAAATACAAAAGAGAATGAATTTGGAAATAACTTGATGAAAAACTCAGTTGATCACGACGATACCCTCAGGAAGAATCCACCTAGACTTCACTTGTTATCTAACACTGAACCATACAATTTATTCACTTAGTTTGATCCGTGAGACTCCTTAACATATATTAAACCCTCTCTCGAGGTGAATAACGTCTAACCCTAGGTTAATTAGTGGAACTCTCGTTCTCTTATAATAACCCCCTAGAATAGCAGTAAATCGATCTATGGATTCCCATATTAGGTTTCACCTTAATCCAAGCAAAATTTATTCAACCTATCTCTAGGCGTGCGATCAACTTCGCTTAATTATACTAGATCTACTCTTAGGAAAGGTCTATTCCTCCTCCACCTAAACACATCAGAATTTGGATTAAGCATGCACAATTAAGAACAAACTAAGTATTTATCATATAATTCAGAAAACAATATCAAGATTCATCTAGGTTTCATCCCTTTAGGTATCTGAAGGGTTTAGTTCATAACTTTAAAATGAGACATCTTAAGAGAAAAGAGAAAACAAAACATAAGAAATCCCTAAAACCCCCTGAAGGAATTGAAGGAGAGATCTGCCGTCTTGAGTAGAATTCCTCATAACTTTAAAATAAAACATCTCAAGAGAAAAGATAAAATAAAACATAAGAAATCCCTAAAACCCCCTGAAGGAATTGAAGGAGAGATCCACCGTCTTGAGTAGAATTTTGGCTTCTTGAGATGGATCAACTAGCTATCTTCGAGTAATTCCCTGAATTGACTACTCTGGCTTCGGCTCTATGGCCTAGCTCACCGCCTAACTTTCAGAATACACTTAGGGTGTTTATATAGACTTTAGAATGCTTTGCTTGTCCTCTAAGTGTCCCATTTCAAGTATACTTCCTACTCGGTGTTTGAATAAGCTTTGGAAAGTGTTTTTTTTGGCTCTAAGTATCCAAATCCGAGTAAAATTGCTCGCTCTTAGAATAGGGGCACGGCCATGGCACACGTCCGTGTAAATCATTTTTAGGCCGTGTCTCGATTCTTTCGTTTGAGACACGATCGTGTAAATCGAGGATCAAGCCGTGTGAAGTAATTTGATGATGCACGGCCATGTGGCTTTAGGTCCAGGCAGTGTTGATTTCCTCTTTGGCCCAAATTGGCCCATTTAAGCTTGTTTTTCGATCTTTTCATCCTCGGGTGCTTTCCTGAGTATAAACATGAAAAGAAAGGATAAAAAGCACCTTTTTACATAAATCAAGGGCTAAATCATCCAAAAGCATACTAAATGTGGGCCTAGAATATGTTACTTTTACGGTTTGTCAAATACCCCCACACTTAAGCTTTTGCTTGTCCTCAAGCAAAATTCTCAACTTACAATTAAAACGAACTTTCCACAATTCATAATTTCTATCAATAATGCCTCATCATAATTCATAGATAATTCATACATGGATAATTTTAACTCAAAGACTCGTAAAGATTCAAACAATTCTAAGTCATATATTTATAGCACGAAAAACATAGGTGCCTCCCCTCTTCTAAATATTTACCTTTGATTCAAAACCGACAAGGATTGACATCCTTACTAAAGATTCACTCAAATCACTCAAAGTGTTTAAGGTTCACAATTATGCACTCAACAGTCGAACATGAAAAGTTAATCCCATAAGCTTACCTGAAAATCAAATCTCCACCACTGTAATATGAGATGATACACAAATCAAAAGGTTTTAACAGGGTTGTAATGGGGCTTGGGTTAAAAGGTGTGGATAAAGGCTGAATTAGAAGGGTTAGAATCGATATCAATTTTGACAAATCACCTAACTAAAAACAATGAACTAGAAAATAAATGATTACATCAATTGAAACTTTGAAACTAATAAAACTACGAGCTTTTTTTCTTTGATAATTGAAATTTAAATCACAAGCTCACTAATACTAAATATACTTTGATTTTTTAATTTTTTTCAAACAAACTACATAATAAAGAAAGAACTTTATCAACTGAAATAAACTAATTAGGCAAATGATCAAATCAATTCTCGATAGAAGGGTAGTCAAAAGAATGGTGATATCAAATTCAAAGGGTTTTCGGGTTAATATTAAGCGGATAATTCAATAAAAAGGGTTGTTAAGATCAACGGGGTTCACTAGGGGTTAATTATGTAGGTAAGCTTTTTAGTGGAGTGAATGGGTTAAAACCTAGGTGCCTTTATTAGATCAATATATTAAATCATTAATGTGGTCTCGACATGTATAATCGAGGCAAGTTCTAGAATAACAATTCAGTGTTGACACACTCATAATAAATAAAGTGAGCATGAAAAAGAATATATGCTCTATAAGGCTCAAATCTCACAAAAAATTATGGGTATTTGACATCAATCTTGTAAATTTCAAAAACCTAAGAAATTTTTAATTTTTGAAAAAAATAGACTTACATGCTTGATTCTCTAGTATTTTTCACGTATAAATCATCAATGCACAATTATCAATGACTTATTCAAGTGCTTATCAATAAAAATCATAAATCATCAGAAATTTCACCCTAATTAATAATATGAGAAAATTTCTTAGGGACAAAACTAAAATTCAGGATATTAGAATAATGCAAAAAGTTAGGTACTTTTACCCCCCCACACTTAAGATGTACATTGCCCTCAATGTACAAAGATAGATAAATAATTATGTGATAAAATAACCAAAAGAAAAGGGGAGAAGTAACACTTCCTAAATTTTGGATAATTCCGAGAGTTGGCATCTTTGGTGGTAGAAAGTAGGTGGAGGAGGCGGTGGTGGCGTTTTCTATGGGCCTGGTGGGGTGTCTACTGACGATCTTTGTGCTAGATAAAAAATTGGGTAGCCTGCAAAGAGATAGCCAAGAAATCTAAAGAAACATTAATAATATACTAATACTATAATTAAAGACAAAGGAAATAAAGAAAAGGAGACTAAGAAGAAAAATGAAATTGAAAGAAAAGACTAATGGACTAAAGAGTCCTTATTGTTGGATGGTTCGCGAGGTGGGTGTGACCTCTAAGGCTGTGGTGCATGAGTCCCAAGCAGCCTTTAGAACCTAAAACCAAGAAGCTAAAATAACTTAAAATATATTAAGCATAAGAGAATTATAGATAAGTAGGATAAAGGGGAAAATAAACATAAAGAAGAATTTAAATGGTCTAAAAGACCCTTGGCTTGGTTTTTAAATGAAGCGGCCGGCATGAACTTATGTGTTGGGGTCTCCTTTAAGGAGACAATGTTTGCCTTCTTACGCTTCTTCGACATGATTCTAGTGTAGCTCAAGAGTCTGGACACTCTTTCTAAGGAAAGAAAGAAAAAGAAAGAAGGAAAATGAGGGGAAAAAGAAGAGGGCGTGGGGTTTAAATAGGGTCTCAAATCTGGCACGTTCCCACGCTCGTGGATCGAGGGTGTGTTGAATTACATGACCGCATCGCACGACCATGTGTCTAGGCGTGTTTGCTCACCCACGCCCGTTCTCCAAGTGTTAGGCCAGTTTCTAAAAAGGTAGTGTGTTGGCATGGTTGGATGGCATGGGCGTGTTTGTCCTATGTCTGATAAGTCAGTGGCTTCACACGGTTGTGGAGCACGGTCGTGCCAATTTACTGGTGCTCGTGGAGGAGTGGTTGGATCCGTGACGTCGTGGGGTGGTTGGGACTGATTCGCACGGCCTCTATTATGTCAGTACGGTGGTTCTAATGGTCCACACGATCACAGACATGGTCGTGTATAAGGCCGTGTGGCCTTGAAGTTCTGCACTTTCGATTAGTTTAAAAGGAAATAAAGAATGAAGGGAAAGAAACTGAAAATAAAATTGAAAGTAAATAGTGTTAGTACTCGGGTTGCCTTCCGAGAAGCGCTCGTTTATAGTTTTAAGCTAGACTTTCTCGAATTAGAAAAATTAGGGAGGTTTAAAGGTTTGAATATCTTCCCTCTTGCTTAAAATTTTATTTTCTTGATAAGGTTCAAGTCGAGAAGCGTTTACCTTAAAAGTACTGAATGTTGGATTGCTTACCTCGACTGCTCCATGGGGGAAGATATCGTGTACCTTAAAAGGAATTTCCTTGCTTACGTTCAGGTCTGTTGTGATGATACGAGGATCGACTTTGTCGGGTAACACCTGGCCTCCTATTTTGAAGTGATTTGATGTTCCTACAAGTTCTTCTGGTGGTTCTTCTGGTATTACTTCGTGTGGGTCCAGTTGTTCTTTGACTTGTGTCCTTTGCTCTTCTAAATTATCGATCCTAAGGTCTTGTTCCTTGTGTGATTCTTCTTTGTCGCTTTGGGATCTATGAGTCGGCTCAAGGTTGTGCCTTTGTGGTGTTTCTGCGATAAAGGTTGAACAATTTGATTATCATCTGTATTCACTTTCTTACCTTTATCGATTGTTGTCCTGGCCGAGTCAAGAGCTTGAAGACTGATTGATTCGTCACCTACACAAAGTATGAGTTCTCCTATGGCAACATCAATTTTAGTCTTGGCAGTTGCTAGAAAAGGTCTTCCTAAAATTAAAGGGATTGTATTATCCTCATCCATATCTAAAACAAAAAAAAAATCTAATGGAAAACAAATTTATCGATTTTGACAAGAACATCTTCGATAATGCCCTTATGAATTCTAATAGTTTTATCAGCTAATTGTATACTCATTCTAGTTTGTTTGGGCTTCCCTAGACCTAGTCGTTTAAATAATGTATAAGGCATGACATTTATGCTTGCCCCTAAATCAGCTAACGCTTTATCAATAGCTAAACTACGAATTAAACATGGAATTGTAAAACTCCCTAGATCTTTTAGCTTTCGTGGTAGTCTATTCTGTAACATTACTAAGCATGCTGCGTTTAATTCCACGTGGTGCTCTTCGTCTAATTTGCGTTTGTTAGTTAAGAGCTGTTTTAAAAATTTCCTCGAGTCTGGCATCTAAAAAAGAGCTTCAAGAAGGGGTAAGTTAATATGTAATTTTTTTAAGAGTTTAAGAAACTTATGGAACTGTTCTTCTGAATCAACTCTTTTTATTGCTTCAGAATAAGGTATACAAGGTTGGTACTCCTTGATTACTGGTTTTGGCTTTTCTTGTGTTACCTCTACCTTACCTTCGTCTACCTTATTTTCTTGTATTGGAATGGGTTCCTCTAACCCTTTACTGTCATTAGCTGAGATAGCTTGACTTTGCTCCTTTGGGTTGATCTCCGTGTTACTTGGTAGACGTCCTTGTGGTCGTTCTGACAATAGCTTTGCAAGTTGTTCGACTGCATTAGTTGCTTCCTTCACTGACTTCGTAAGTTCCCCCATTCGGTTCTCATTACTTTTAATTGTTTTCTCAGTTTCTTGGAACCAATTTTCTGTGTTTGCCATAAGTTTTGTCAGCATCTCTTCGAGGCTTGGCTTTTTCTCTTGCGGATATGGCTGATTTTGAAAATTTTAAGAAGGTTGTTGTCTTTGATTCCCTTGATTTCCTTGGCCTCCCCATGAAAACTTTGGGTGGTTCCTCCAACCTGGATTGTAAGTGTTACTATAAGCATTGTTATTGGATCTCAAATTATTACCTATTTAGTTTGTCTGTTTAGTTTCTGTGTTCGGTTGGTAGGATGGGTACTCAAGATTCGCCACAGTTCCACTTGCATTGCACTGCATGACTGGGTGTACCTGTGAGGAACATAAACTGTCAAGCTTTTTATTCATTATCTCTACCTGTATTGATAGCATGGTCACTGTATCTAGGTTGTAAACTCTGGCTGATTTTGTCAGTTTAGTCCTTGTAACTTGTGACTGATAGTTATTCAATGACATCTCTTCAATGAACTCGTAGGTAGCTTCAGGAGTTTTATTATTTAAAGTTCCACCAGCGGCTGAATCAATTAATTGTCGTGTTGAGGGATTTACACCGTTGTAAAAAGTTTGGACTTGAAGCCACAGAGGTAATCCGTGGTGTGGACATCTCCTCAAGAGATCCGTGTATCTCTCTCATGCATCGTATAACGTCTCTAAATCCATCTGCACAAAAGAAGAGATATCATTCCGTAATTTGACCGTTTTGGCCGGTGGGAAATATTTTAATAAAAATTTTCGGTCATTTGTTCCCATGTAGTGATTGACCCTCGTGGTAACGAGTTCAACCACTGTTTGGCTTTATTCCTTAATGAAAAGGGCAATAACCGAAGATGAATGGCATCATCAAAAATGCCATTTATTTTGAAAGTATCACAAAACTCTAAAAAATTAGCTATATGAGTGTTCGGGTCTTCGTCCTGCAAACCATGAAATTGAACAAATTGTTGAATCATTTGTATTGTGTTAGGCTTTAATTCAAAATTATTAGTGGCTATAGCAGGCCTAACAATACTAGATTCAGCTCTTGTTAAATGAGGTTTAGCATAATCATACATAGTGCGGGGAGCATTATTCTTCCTCACATCCTATGGAAGTGGGTTATTCTCATTCATCCCTTCAGAAGGATAGGATTCGTCTTCTTCCTCTGTGTAATGTAAGGCTCCCTGATTTCTCTGCGATTCTTACGAGCGGTAGCTTCAATCTCACTATCGTTTACTAGTGGTCCTCTCGGGTTCTCCTAGTTATAAACTAGAGGTTCCTGCTAGGAAAAAGAAGAAATAAAGTTAGTAAAAATTAATAAAATAAATATAAAGATAAATACTAAAATAAATTGCTAAAAATAAAAATAGAAAATAATGGCTAAAGTAATAAAAATAGAGCTTTCATAATATTTTAGTTCCTCGGCAACGGCGCCAAAAACTTGATCGCTGAAATCAGAGCTTTAAAATTTATAATGAATTACATTGAAACTTGAGACTAACTCTGACAACAATTAAAGGCAAGTGTACCTATCGAACAATAGTATAGCTTAGGCAAGACCGGATTATCAAACCCAAAGGAACTAAAAGTACTAACACTAACTTTCTTTTTATTATTTAGCCTAGAATATGAAGTGATTGGTTGAATTAATAGAATTTAATGACTACTAAACTAAAGACTCAAAGACAAAAGAGAATGAATTTGGAAATAACTTGAGGAAAAACTTAGTTGATCATGATGATACCCTCAGGAAGAATTCACCTAGACTTCACTTGTTATCTAACACTGAACCATACGATTTATTCACTTAGTTTGATCCGTGAGACTCCCTAACGTATATTAAACCCTCTCTCGAGGTGAATAACATCTAACCCTAGGTCAATTAGTAGAACTCTCGTTCTCTTATAATAACCCCCTAGAATAGTAGTAAATCGATCTATTGATTCCCATATTAGGTTTCACCCTAATCCGGCAAAATCTCGTCACCCTATCTCTAGGCGTGTGATCAACTCCGCTTAATTATGCTAGATCTACTCTTAGGCAGGGTCTATTCCTCCTCCACCTAAGCACATCAGAATTTGGATTAAGCATGCACAATTAAGAACAAACTAAGTATTTATCATATAATTCAGAAAATAATAACAAGATTCATCTAGGTTTCATCCCCTTTAGGTATCTGAAGGGTTTAGTTCATAACTTTAAAATAAAACATCTCAAGAGAAAAGATAAAACAAAACATAAGAAATCCCTAAAACCCCCTAAAGGAATTGAAGGAGAGATCCACCGTCTTGAGAAGAATTCCTCATAACTTTAAAATAAAACATCTCAAGAGAAAAGATAAAACAAAACATAAAAATCCCTAAAACTCCTGAAGGAATTGAAGGAGAGATCCGCAGTCTTGAGTTTCTGGCTTCTTGAGATGGATCAACTGGCTATCTTTGATTAATTTATTGAATTGACTACTCTGGCTTCGGCTCTATGGCCTAGCTCACCGCCTAACTTTTAGGATACACTTAAGGTGTTTATATAGACTTTTAGAATGATTTGCTTGGCCCCTAAGTGTCGCATTTCAAGTATACTTCCTACTCGGTGTTTGAATAAGCTTTGGAAAGTGTTTTTTTTTGGCTCTAAGTATCCAAATCCGAGTGAAATTGCTCTCTCCCGCAACAGGGGCACGGCCATGGCACATGCCCGTGTAAATCATTTTCAGGCCGTGTCTCGATTCTTTCGTTTGAGGAACGGCCGTGTAAATCGGGGATCAGGCCGTGTGAAGTAATTTGATGATGCACGGTCGTGTGGCTTTAGGTCCAGGCCGTGTTGATTTCCTCTTTGGCCCAAATTGGCCCGTTTTAAGCTCGTTTCTCGATCTTTTCAACTTCGGGTGCTTTCTTGAGTATAAACATGAAAAGAAAGGATTAAAAGCACCTTTTTACATAAATTAAGCGCTAAATCATCCAAAAGCATACTAAATGTGGGCCTAGAATATGTTACTTTTATGGTTTATCATCATCCTGACTCGTCATGTTGACTCAGCACGCATCCCATGGAGTTATAAAACACTGTCAAATACAATATTAATGGCCTATCTGGGCGTAGAGGAGACAATATTGGATGACTTGACAAATACTGTGTAACCTATCAAAAGCATTCTTACATTCATCATCTCACACGCTTGGATTGTGTTTCTTCAAAAGACGAAATATGGGATCACATTTTTCAATCAATTGTGAAATGAAACGAGAAATGTAATTTAACCTTCTCGAGAAACCTCAGACTTCCTTTTGAGTGCATGGTGGAGGTAATTCTTGTATAGTTCGGACCTTGACAGATTCAATCTCGATTTCCTACTCGCTGACTATGAAGCCCAGTAATTTTCCAGATCTAGCTCTAAAAGTACATTTCATTGGATTGAGCTTTAACTGGAATTTTCTTAACCTCAGGAACAGTTTCCTAAAAACTTGGATATGTTCCTCTTCTGTTCTAGACTTCGCAATCATATCATCAACATAAACTTCAATTTCTTTATGCATCATATCATGGAACAAAGTTACCATGGCCCTTTGGTATGTAGCTCCTGCGTTTTTCAATCCAAACGGCATCACTTTATAGCAGAATGTTCCTTATAATGTAATGAAGGTAGTTTTTCCCATGTCCTAAGGATGCATCTTTATCTGATTGTACCTCGAGAACCCGTCCATGAATAAGAACAACAAATAGCTACCGTATTATCCACTAGAGTATCAATGTGGGGCAACGGAAAATTATCCTTTGGGCTAGCCTTATATAGGTCTCTATAATCTACACACATTCGTACCTTCCCATCTTTCTTAAGGGACAGGCACAATGTTGGCTACCCATTCTGGGTATTTGACTTCCTGTAAAAATCCATCGTCAAATTACTTTTTAACTTCTTCCTTTATTTTTAGCACTATATCTGGCCTCATCCTTCGGAGCTTCTGCTGAATTGGCTTGCAATCGTCTTTTATGGAAAGGAGGTGTACTACAATGTCGGTGCTTAAACCAGGCATATCTTGATATGACCATGCGAGGACATCTTTGAATTCCTATAGCAACTCAACGAGATCCCGCTTTGTTTCTTTAGTTATGTATGTTCCAATACTTACTACCTTCCCTTCCTCTAGTGTCACAGTTTCCACTGTCTCCTTATGAGGTAGAATTTGTTTCTCTTCCTATTCTACCATTCCTAACAAGTCCGGAGATAAGTCACAGTCTATGTCATCTTCAAAGTCCTGTGATCCTTCTAAACACGTCTTGCTCAAAAAGGGATTCTGATTCGGTAGCAACATCAATCATGTCATTGATATCCGGGAACCTATTGTAGGTACAAAGGAATATACAAAAAAATGAATAAATTTAAGAATTATTCGTATAGTATAATCATGAATGAAGAATAAAAGAATATTTGGGATAAAGAATAGTTTCTGTATAATATGATTATGGATGAATTGGAAAGAATAGAGAATATTTGCTCAAAGGATGCATTTTCATTGAATTAAAGATTTTTGGCCCATAAGCCTATTTCACAAAGGATGCTTATTACTCCTAGGCTTAGAGCAATAAGTGTTCTGGGACATTACTTTGAAATTGTTCTAAACACTATAGAAATCTCTTTTGCAATCCAATTATCTAGAACACTCCCAAGTTCAAAGGGGCAGATGCCCGACAAGTTCTCCCCTTCAATTGCCTCTTCAGATATGGCATTAATGTAGACACTGCCCAACATTTCTATAATGTCTTCTTCTTTTGGTTTCTTCTGCTCAGCATGAATGACCCTTCTCGAAACAAAGGTTTTGGATATGTGTGGAATTATCATTGGCTCCCACTTAATTTCCTCTCCGCTCAACCGTGCTCTTCTCCTCTCTTGATTCTTTTTGAGTTCCTTCTTTCTTTGTCTTACATCTGGCTTAAACCCTAAGCTGAAGTAGTCTCGTTTTTCCTTTATCAACGGCACCTCAACCTTTCCTTGGAGGTATATTCCTAGCCTTTTTCTGTTAAAGCTTCTTTTCCTACGGTTATCTACAATCCCATTCTTGTGGTTTTAAAGATTTTTGGTACCAAAATTCTATTTCCTTCCGTAATAAAGGCTGCATTTATGAATTTCAAGGATCGAAAAGAGCACTCGATTACCTCATCATTCGTCTCCAGATATAGTGCATCGCTGGTTACAGCTGCGATAATGTCCTCTTCGGCCTTTATTGTCACTAGCCGGCCCTCTGATACTAACTTCAATTTTTGATGTAATGATGAAGGTACCGCTCCCGCAGAGTGAATCCACGGTCTTCCTAGTAAGCAGTTATAGGAGGGCTTGATATCCGTGACCAAGAAATCCACCTCGTAAGTAGTCGGACCAATTAATAAGGGTATCTCAATTCTCCCCATGACTCTTCTTTGCGTGTTATCAAACGCCTTCACTATGTTCTGGCACTCTTTCATGTGTGAACTATCCACTGGTAATCTGTTTAATATAGATAAGGGTAATACGTTTAACGCCGACCCGTTGTCTATCAAGACCCCCGATAGTGTGTACCCTTTGCATCTGGTGGTGATATGCAAAGCCTTAGTGGATCCCCTGCCGCCTGGCAAAATTTCATCATCGTTGAAATAGATGAAATTGTCAGCACTTATGTTACCAATCAATCTATCCAGTTTGGTGACCGAGATATTATTGGACACATAAGTCTCATTTAAAACATTCATCAATACATTTCTGTGCACGTCTGAACTTAGGAGCAAAGCTAATACAGATATGCGTGCGGGCTGTTATGCAACTGTTCCACCACACTGTACTCGTTGTGTTTCAAAATTTTCAAAAACTCCTTAGCTTCTTCCTCCCTCACTAGTTCATTGACAAGCGATCCAGGCTCACCTGATTTTTTCTTCTCTTATTCTACCATTGGAGCTTTTCCTTTTATTGGTTCTGATCGGGTATTTATCAAATCGTAGCGTATCCCACTTTGAGTATGAGAACCTGTATCTTCATCTTCCTTTGCTGAATTCTTTTTTCCTTGGATCGTCACATTACAATCATAGTTCCAAGGGACTCTATTGCTATCCTTATACAAAAAAACTATTGGCTTTTGGATTATAACTCACGGTGCCACTTGTGCTTCAGCTTCATTGGCTCTTGGCTTGAGATGATCACTACTGGACGACTGCCCTTTTGGACCCTTTCCATTGATCCTTTATCTGAAGCATAAACCTTCCGTCCTTCTAATCCCTCAATCTCCTCGTAAAATTCCATCTCTTTATTATTCATCAAATTTTGCGCTATGGTTCTGAACTCAGTGCATTCTTGGATTCCATGCCCTTCTATGGAACTCGCAATGGTTCCTCTTTCCTTCAGACCTCTCTTCCGAATCCAATATGACTAATCCTCTCTCCACCATCTCCTTTCAACCTTGCCTCAATGGGATTCTGACTTCTGCAACCTCATATTTGACTTTCCTCCCACCATCATTTATTACATTTACTCCCTACTCAGTATGATTAGGTAAGGGGTTTCCCGCTACATTTGGTATGGGTGAGTCGTCAAACTTTACGATCCCTATTTTTATTAGCTTTTGACTACCTTGTTGAATGCAATACAATTTTCAATTGAGTGCCCCGTGATGCCAACATAATATTCGCAATGGGTGTTTGCATCATACCACTTGGGAAACAGGGGTTGCAGCGGTGTTAAGTAGAAAGAGGACACTACATGTGCATCAAAGAAGTTCTGGTACAACTCTTTATACGTCATGGGTATAGGTGTGAACTATATCCTTTCGGTGCTCACGCTTGTGGTGGATTCTTATTTTGGGGGACCCTGATGATTAGTGGTTGTTGTTTTTGGTTGGCTCACCATGATTGCTCTCTGATGACCCTTGTTATATGTACTCGTGTTATTCACCTCATTCTCCATCCTTCTCGGGGTGATTTCTTGGTGCTTTCCCCTGCTTCAATCTTCCAACATCTTATCGCATTTTCTATCATCTCTCCAGACATTATGATATCAGAAAAGCTTTTAGTAGCACTCCCCAGCATGTGGTTGATGAAGAGAGCCTTCAAAGTACTGATGAAGAAAATGGTCGTCTCTTTCTCTAAGAGTGGGGGTTGGACTTGCGTCGCCACCTCCCTCCATCACTAGACATACTGTCTAAAGCTCTCGTTTGTCTTTTTCTCCATGTTCTGGAGTGTAATCCTGTCGGGTGCTATGTCTGTCACGTGGTTGTACTGTTTCATGAAAGCTTGAGCCAAGTCTTTCCATAAGATAATTTGGGAACGAGTTAAATGATTGTACCACTTGGCCGCAGACCCGGTCAGACTTTCTTGAAAACAGTCGATTAAAACTTGTCATTGTTGACATATCCTATCATTCTCTGACAGAACATCGTTATATGAGCTTCAGGACAGCTAGTTCCACTGTACTTTTCAAACTCTGGCATTTTAAACTTCAGTGGGAGCACCAAATCTGGGACCAAGCTTAAATCCTTCGCATCGATCCCGCAATGATAATTAGTGGTTTCCATTGCTTTAAACTTCTCCTCCAGCCACTTACACCGTTCTTCTAATTGCTTTTGGGATTCTGTCATTGCTCTTTCCTCTCCTACCACTTCATCCAAGTCAGGAACTATTAGATTGTTTGAATTATGGCCAGGGTTTAAGCCAGCCTGGAAATCCATTGGTATCGAGACTCGACCTGAATCTGTTGTGGTCTGATAGAGACAGATGGCTTTGGTAGATTTATCTCTGGTGATGCATGTACATGCGTTAGAGTAAAACCATGAGGATATTGATTACTTTCCATGATATTATCCATAGGGCCTTTCCTTTTGTCTATTCCTCCTACCAATAATTGAGACATCATATTTTTTTGTGATTCCATCATCCAGTCCATCATATCCTGTTGGATCTTAGCCAGTTGCTCCTGCATTTGTAGCTGAATTTTATCCCGCATCTTCCTTTGGAGTTGTTGAAGCTTTTCTAAACTCTGATCCATATCTTTCATCTTGGTTCGGGTATCGTAGGGATGTTTGGTTTTGCCGGTGTCCAAGTTAATGCTGAAATAATTTTTATTCAATTAGAATCTTTTAATGACCTTTAATGCATATGAATGAAATGAAAACAAATGCGAATGCATGAGTGCAAAGAAGTTGTCGGTTCTGATTCAGTTCCATATAGAAAACTTTATTAGAAAACAAAATTCTTTACATAAAATAGATTACAGATATGGCTTGGCCTTAATGCCCAAAGCTTTAATTTTCCTAAGTAGTGAAGCTAACTCTTGTCCACGATCTGACTGCGACTCATATTGCACACTTAGTATATCCGCTTGTACTACAAAAGTCTGCAAGTAGTCAGCTATCTCTCGAATTTGGGTTATGGTCCTCCCACGATGTAATCCCTATTTCTAACTTGACTCTGAGAGTAGTGAAGCTCCTCTTTCCATCACTCTTCATTCACCTCTAGGGACCCAATACGACTTTGACAATTCTACAATACCACTTCTAATTCTTCAATTTTCTTTTCCATTTCCTTGATTTTGCTCAAACTTGCTTTTAGTTCCATCACAGAATTACGGTTTTGATGATGACAGAGAGACCTTTCCAACTCCACCACCCTAGACTTTAGTTCATTTTTTCCATTTTGGCTTTCTAACATTTGCCTTTCTAAAATCTCATTTTGAGCCTGCATTTCTTGAAATTTATTTTCCCATTGCTCAACCATAGCTTTTTCTCTTACACTTCTTGCCGCCATTAATCTGCAGTTTTCCCTAGCCCAGCAGTTCTCATTGATAGACGCATGTTTTTATAGTCTGTCTTTAGACTGTCCAAATCCTCTTTAGCTTTATTTTTCCATTTTCTTAAATTCTCAGCTTCTGACTTCTGTACCTCCACTTCTAATCTCAAGTGCATTTTTTCTTCCTCCAGCTGCTCAATTTTCTTCCCAAGCTCTGAACTCTATTTTTCAAAGTCCTGTTTTATAATCTCTAGCTCTATCGGGACTACTCGCAAGCATTCCTCCACTGATCGAGCACCGTCTAAATTTGGTCCCAAAATATTATCGTTAACCATTTTTCTTAACCACACTTTATACTTAGAAGTCGTCATTTCGCCTACAATCACTCTCTTCATCTGATGAGTTTGCTACCAAGCATTCGCAATTTCCCAAACCTTTTTCTTATAATTATCTCCTCTATAAGAGAATTCACTTTGAGCCAACCCGTGCGTTACCGGCACAAAAGGTTTGGACTTATACTATCTTGTTGCAAGCAAATGAGCGTATCCAATGGCTCCCTAAATTCCAGGTAAATGGACCCAATCAAAGCTTCAACATCTGTAAAGTATCTCATCAGTTACCATCTATGTAGCTCTCCACTCAATATCCTCTTCTTGAAGGTTCTGAAAAATCATCATCCACCCTTCTGCTGATATATTTTCCCGCCTTGGCGTAGCTATTTCCTCTTTTAAAGGTGAATAATTCTCACAGAAAGGTCAGTAAGAGACTTTATCTATAATAGCTCGATTTAGGGCCTAGTCGAAATAGTGATGGGAGGCCACAAATCCGAGGTGAATTTATGAGTTTTAAGGTTTATGCCATGTTTGCATGCTAGTGTGAAAGTTTCATGAAGCAATTTTGTTAAATTGAGGTTGAATGGTCCCAAAAGGACTAAATTGCAAAAGTTGCAAAATATGAGTTTCTAGAAGCTTTTTGTATGAAATGCTTTAGAATATTAATTAGAAGTCCTTAAGTAGCAATTTTCCCAAAATATAATTTTTGGACAAAATTGGACATGAGTTAGTAAAATAGAAATTTTTAAAGAGAAGGGCATTTTAGTCATTTGTCTAATAAACGATTAAAATAAGAAAAAGATGATAAAAATCTATTCATATTCTTCCTCACATTGTCGAAAATTTGGAGACTCCATAGCTAGGGTTCTTCATTTTTTTTCAAGCTTGCTAGTAAGTTCATCTTAGCCCCTTTTTAATAATCTTTGTATTTTTGAAGTTCTCGTATTATGAATTAGCTATTTTTAGCTATAAAATGAGCTAAGATGCATGTTCAAAAATCTACCCATGAATGACATGCTTGTTAAATGATGTTTTATGGAAGTTTATGAGAGTTTGATGTTAGATAAACATATTTTTCTATGTGAAATTCATGAAAAATACATGTAGGGACTAGTTTGTTAATTTATGAGATTTGGTCATACATGGTAGAAATAGTGAGAATTTGCTATTACTATAGTTGAGATAATGAGTCACCTAAGCATGAAGTTTATGAAAGTTGAATGAGACTCATTTTACGAGCCTTGGGGCAAAAGTACAAATATGAGAAAATTTAGGGGCAAAATAGTAATTTTACCAAAGTATCTGTTAAGGGCCAATTTAGTCAATGTGATTATTAAATGAGTTGAATTATTATTATAGATTAGGAAAAATGAAGCCCGGATCAAAACCGAGGCAAGAACAAAGTCGAGGACTAAATTGCATATCTACATACATTTTGTATATTGAGGTATGTTTGTATGATTTCTAAGCTTTATGATTTTTATCATTGAATTGCTTAGTATAATGTACACTATTTTCATGGAATGTTTAATGTTATGTTAAACAAAGAAATCAATGAGATTAAGAATGAGCAAGTCCCGATTGAAGATGAATTTCCCAAGATACTCGATCTACCACATGAGATAAGAAAGTTCGTATAAGACCAAGCCAAGGCATGGCATCGGCAATCAAGCACAGAAATCATGTAAGTCCAAGGCAAGCTTGGTATTGAACAGATATCATGTAAGTCCAAGGCAAGCTTGGCATTGAATAGATATCATGTAAGTCCAAAGCAAGCTTGGCATTAAAAAGCTATCAAGAGAAAGAGATCCCATGTAAGTCCAAGCCAAGGCACGACATTGGTGAGAACAAGAAAGACTTCGTATAAGTCCATGCCAAGACATGGCCTCGAAACCAAGATGAGATATTCCATGTAAGACCGTATCTAGGGTATGGCTTGGTATCAAGTTCGTGGGAAGAGATTTAGTATCCTCGGTTATTCGCAGAAATTCATCGGGCAAATGAGTAAAGTTAAAATTAGATGACAAGAAAGATAAGTAAGCAAAGTTATTATCAAGTTGGAAATGAGTATTATTCATGTTATGAATGATGAAGGAAATTTTATGATTATCATGTTAAAGTATACTGATCGATGTGATCAAGTGATACAAGTACCTTATTTATCCCACGGGGATGAGACTAGTAAGTATCATGAGATATGTAAGAATCAGTATGAGTAAGTAAGCTTTATAGCTGAAATCTATGATACCATTGTTTATGTCAAATGGTTTATATTAATCAAGTATGTTGCTATGTGCATTATATGCAAACTTACTAAGCTAAATGCTTATGTCTTTTATTCTTTCTTTCTATGTAGTTCCGCCAAGCCAATCTCATAGATCATCGTCATCAGAGTTCAGAGCACACTATCAATCGCTATTTTGGTATAGCCAAGTTATTTTACTAAGTATGGCATGTATATGAAGCGTTTCATTTTGAGAATATGTTCTAAGAAGAGCCAAAGTGTTGGCTATTAAGTTTATTATTCTTTTGTATATGGCTAAGTGCTTGGCCAAAATTGACTAATTATGTATGTTTATTGAGATCAATGAAGTATGTAGTAATGTTTATGAAAAATATATTGAATTGAGCATGAGTTTGGTCTGGATTTCAAGGTGGCAATTGGTTTGGTAAATAGCCTCTAAATGCGCACATGGTTAGACACACGGGCGTGTGTCTAGGCCGTGCGTACCATGACCTTAGTGTTTTAAGTTACAATAGGCCACGGGCATATCCCATGGTCATTTGTTTAGACCGTGTGTGATACACGGTCAGAACATGGGCGTGTGCCCCAGACCGTGTGAATAAGTTAGTATATCAAGGTATAGCACACGGTTTACATCCACGGGCGTGTCAAGGCCGTGTATAATTAGTCAGTGTCGACCACGGGTGGAAGACACGGGCATGTGTTAGGGGTACACGGGCATGTCCCAAGACACACGGGCGTGTGACCCCTGTTTTAAGAAAAAGTTTTCATTTGAGTTTCGAAAGTTTCCAGATACGTGTTTAAGGCCTCGTAGGCCTATAAAATGTATAATTAGGCTAAAAAAGAGAATTTTTTAATTCAAAACAAAATTTTATAGCTCGTAAGTACATGTTTTAAGTGAGTTCAAGCATGGTAATGTCCCGTATCCAGTCTTAGCAACGGACTTGGGTATGGGGTGTTACATTATCTACCTTCCAGAAGTGACCGTGAAACCATACCATCAATAATCGTG
Source organism: Gossypium rotundifolium (assembly GCA_025506655.1). NCBI lineage: Eukaryota > Viridiplantae > Streptophyta > Magnoliopsida > Malvales > Malvaceae > Gossypium > Gossypium rotundifolium. The sequence goes on along the minus strand of CP106734.1, from coordinate 13,844,452 downwards.
CACATCCAACAAACCTACCTTCTCCTGCTCTTCGACATACATTTAAGGATCTGAAAGTCTCAACGAGAATTGCAGTGACACGTGTAACTTGCTTATCCAACCGATTAAATAAGTCCGTAACTGCTTCATCCACATGCCTTAGAGTTTTAGGAAACATGACTAATTCGTAAATGCTCAAAGCAAAGATATCAATTTTCCTATTTACGTTAGGGTGCATCAAAATCAAATCTCCCAAGTTTACCCAAGGAATACATTTTCCTTCGCCCTTTTACTGAATTCGAGCTGAAACCCACTGCTCACTCATTCCCATAATTTTCATCAACTTATTCACGAAAGAAGGAACAGTAGCAGCCCTAATATAAATTTTATCGACTTGGACCCCTGAGTAGTGAAGTAAAGTGGTGTATTCCTCTATAGTAGGCATCAAATCCACCTTCCCAAAAGTGAAACAACTATATACAGAATTCCAGAATTGAACCATAGCCTGAAACAAGTGCTTATCTACCTTGACATCAAGTAAATAAGAAATATCACCATAGCTGCGGTAGAACATCTGTTTAGTCTCATACTCCCAATGAGTCCAAATATCCCTCAATTCTTACAGCTCATTTTGTGTCACACTAATGCGGGTGAAGTCCCACAGCTCTGACGTGTATCCTTCAACTAGACTATCCCCTTTTTCCAATTGCAACTCTTTTGACCACGTGCGGACAGCCGCATTATCCTTCTCTTTATCAGGAAATTCATTTTCCATGGCAAACTTTCTATCTTAGCAACCGAACAGGAATCGGTACCTCTTTAATATGAAATGACATGCCAACCGAAAACAAATAAAAAACACAACAAGTCAGTATTGCATGATAAAATTCAAAACAAGCAAAATATTATCAAACACTTATCTGGGTGACCACTAAAAGTTCGGCATCGCTCTACCTAGGGTGGGCTCTTAGGGCTGCTATATGTGGCTTGATTCTAAAGAATAGGTACCTGAACCAGCGGATTCTTCAATCCTCACCCATTATAGGCTCATATGGATTGAGTTCAGTTCAGGGGAATACATTTCCCTATGGCCATGCGGAGATGAAAATCTCACGAAGCACATAGGTATAGATGTATTCTAGAAGCAGTCCACTAGCCCATGCGGAGGTGAAAACCTCACGAAGGCATAGTTTCCCACTCCCACTTAAAGGTGTGACCATAACGGTCATGTAATGCAATGCCAAAGTATTTTATGAGACTCGACATTATTGTAATCATATCACGAACAAATGAAAAAAAAAACATGATTTTTCAAAATAATTTTCCAAATTTTCAATCAAAAGGACAAAATTAATCAATTTGTGGCCTGACTCTCAAAATTTTCCCCAGTGGAGTCGCCAAGCTATTGAAACCATTTTTATTTTAAGTTTGAAAAAATGGGGTCAACTTAAAAATGTGATGTAGAGTCGCCACCAACCTTTTTTGTTTAGGTGTGATTGGACCACCTTGTAAAAAAAATTATTGGCCTACGAAATTAAATGACAAAAAGGGTTCGGGAGTCGGTTATACACGATGAAGGGTTAGCACCCACGTACGCCCTAGAACGGGTTCCAAATCGATTAACAAGTGTCCTTGCGTTGAAAACTTAAAAATGTTTGGATATAATTCTTTTTAAGGAAAATTAATTAATTTTGAATTGAATCTCAAGATTAACTCGTTTCAAAGGAATAAAAATATCATATCCAACACGTTAGGATATGACACGTTTATACCTCGACACCGAGATCATCTTTGATCTTCAAAACATGCAATTAAAAGGGGTATTTAGTTACTTAGTTGAATGGAAAATTGGCACCCAGCACGTTAGGGCGTAATTTTTTGAACTTCCAAATACACAAATATTGTCTTATCTTGAAAAATTTTCAAATACGCGATCTTAAAATTGACTCAAAATGCTTTTTTTTTTTTTTTGAAATGAAACATTTAGTAAGGCTTGAATATATTGGAGCTTGAAACATAAAACAATAACAAAAAGCACAAACATAACATTAAGCATGAAATACACCCAAACTCAACATCATATTTATGAATGATAATCATAGCAATAATTTAAATATACCAATATACAATAATGATAACTACATGGTTTAAAAGACATATATTATTAATCAAAATCAATAAGCTACAAGCTATAATAATTCTACAAAATTAACAATGGCAAATTAATATAAAACAAAATCTTGAATGCTAACAAATGTATTTAAAATGAAGAAAGTGGAGTTTGAAATCTACAATTTATGAAATTGTTAAAGATAGAATAATTTGTAAATGAATTTATGAAATATGTATTAAAAAAATTGAAATGAATTATATAAAAAAACCACAATATATGAATTTAAAGATAAATATATATAAAACATATACAAGTAATAATTTAAAAAATGAAATAAACTAGTATATATAGTAAAATATGACCTTTTAAAAGGTAAATTATGTATATTAAATTTAAAATAGAAATATATAAATAAATTTATTTTAAAAAACTTTACATATATGAATAATTTTAAGAAAATATATAAATTTATATGAGGCCAATAAGGTTTAAACAAACAAAGTTATTAAAGCTTAATTAAAGACCAAAATAAAATGAGTGTAAACGTACAAGGACTAAAAATGCAAATATTTTCATTCTCAAGACGCAGCGTTCGCAACTGGACTAAATTAAAATAGCGCACAACATTTAAGGAAAAAATTAAAGAATGTAAAAACATAAAAGCAGAGCTCAATCAATTAATGGTGCAAAATATAGGGACTAAATGCACAAATAATCCCTCGGAGATCAGAATCGCGGATCCTGGCCACATATGGGTCGGGTTATCGGGTTACACCACAGCGTCATTTTGGGGCTATTGAAATTAGCCAAAACGGCGTCGTTTTCTTAATAGACACCAACCCCTTTTAAGCAGACTTTAAACCATCTGCTAATTTTTTGAAACCCTAGCCCCCTTCCTGTTTAATTTCTCAGCAGAAAAAAAAAAAAAAGAAAATCTGGCCACTTCAACGCCATGATAATTGGCGATTAGTGATTGATTCTAACTCCTTTTCAAACTAGACCCGAAGGCTTCGACGTTTCTTATCCCAAAGGCCCTCTTTACTTCGATTTCTCGGAAAAAACGGTCCAATGGTTCGTCTTTCGAAGGTACCCCTCTTTTCTTTAATTTTCAAATGAACAGAAACATGCCGAAAGAGAAAAAAAAAAATGCGAAAGCAAAAAGATATTTAAAAACAACCTTTCGATATTTTTCTGCTTTTGATTCAATATTTCTTGCGTATCTCTCTGTGCGTAAAAAAAGTTACAAGAATGTTGATTCGATTTTATAGCCGAATCGAAATATAATTCTTTTTTTCTATTTTTTTTTTTTGCTGTTTTTCTGCTATTGGAGGCCCTGTTTGCAGGTACGGAAGGCGCAGATGTGGCGTACGGAGGCGCGTGGGGCGTGCGGGAGCACAAGCAGTGGTGTGCGTGGAGGCACGCGCGAGGGAGACTGCTGCGACAGCTGGAAGACTCTGGAGGCTCTCTTAAGGTTTCTGTCTGTTGAAAATATTGGGCCATTCGGGCCTGCAAATTTTATATATGATTTGGGTTTGGATTTGTTTTGGGCTGGGGTTGGTTAGGCTATATTGAGAGTAGGATAAGTGAGCCTTATTTTTTGTAATGTACTGTTAAACTGTTAATTTTGAGGTTTTATTATAATTTTTTTTCCCCGAGCAATAATGGGTTCTTACACCATGGTCCGATCACGAGGTAATATAATGGTTTTTTTTTCCTTTCAAAGGCGTTTATGATACCAATTTTTATTTAATTTCAACAGGTTCACAATAAAAAAATTAAATCCATGTTAGAAAATTAAATTTTGCTTCAAAGTCCATTATTGATTTCATTGTATTTTTGACCCAACATAATTCTTTGAAATTTTTATTTTATTAGAGCTATAACTTAATTAAATTATGTTATTATACTATTTTGACCGTATATAATAGTGTAACAGTTTTCTTTAATACTATAATTTAAATTATTTAATCAACATATAAAAATTAAAAATGGAAATTACAAACCACGTTTAATAAACATATAATAAGCGAATCTTGTATGTTGACTTTATAATCAATGTGTTTATTACTCTATATATAACCTAGATTTAAATCGCACTAGTGATATTATTTTAAGGACTTTATCTTTCTATTGTAATTCACTAAAATAAAAATTTATTTTGTCATATTATTTTTACGGATTTGGAGCATGATTTTAGAGTTCTAATCCATTATAATTTGAATCAATTATATTGTGAGACCTGCTTTAATAAAGTTACCATAAATTTGATGAAGAAATATGTTTATCACAATCGAGAATTGATAAAAATTTAATCTATTTATATCGTTAAATATTAAAATAGCTAGCAGAATAATAAGATAATGACACATGGCATATTATGTATACCGATATTAACGTATAAACATCATTTTTAACGTAAATATAGATGAAATTTTTAACAAAAAGGATTAATTTACTCTTTAATCTAACGTATAAGAATTAATATTCCTATTTTTAAATAAAATAGATAAAATACAATCTAACTCTTAATATAATTTACTTACTCTATTAAATACAGTTTCACAATGGAAGCTGAAACTCTTTTTTATGAGTTTATATAACAATACATAATAAAACGATATAACTTTTTTTTTTTTTGAATAAAGTACCTGATGCATTTATTAAAAATTTCAAAAGACTAAACAATGCCTTAAAGCTCTTCATCTCGTCCAGCTGTCAAACAAGTAGCAGACTGAATGGGCGGTGCCTTGGGCTCCTAAAATAATAATCAACTTCCTAAAAAAATAACAATTTGAAATGGGAAACTAAAACGTCTTAAACAATACTAAGCAAACAAATCCTAATAGCGGTTTAGCCTTCTCCAGAACTCATTTCTCCTCTCTCCATCAGACAATGACTAGTGTGAGAACTGGCAACTCTTAGCCTACATCCTTACCAAATCTTACCCTCCATCCTCACTGCCCACTGAGATTCTTCGGAGTTTCAACCAGCCCTGCAATCCTCTAGTCTCAGTACACAACTACCTACCAGACATCCTCTAGCCTTTGCCTTTGTCTTCGATTAATAAATGCTCCAGTTTCGGAGGGGATTTCTTCCACCCAGTACCTCGGCGAGTCAAGTTGTCGCCCCCAAACCGCCAGCTCATACGCCACCTCGTTTGCCGCTCGGGGAATATGTCTAAGAGATATAACTTAATTATTTTTTAATCTTGCATAATATGAATATGCCAAGATTGAAAATATTTTTGAAAGATTGATTCTATGTTCATATATTTTTAAAATTGAGCCAATTGAGCTACAAAACTAAAAAATTTGTAGTTACAGAAGTCTGATTTTAAGGCATTGCATCACAATGATGTATTAATAATGTTTTTTCTCTTATAATTTAAAGTTGAAAATCTGATACAATTTATTGCAAGGACACTATTCTTTGGTTCTCAGTACATCTTACAATGATCCTCAAATAGGGAACAATTTAGAAGTTAATGATGATGACAAAGATGATATGTAAACTAGAAGCCCTTGCATCGGAATGTGAGTTAATACAATTTAATAAATTGTCTTATTTTACACATTATTCTTAATATATATATATATATATATAAAATTGCAAATAAGAAAACAACCCATGGAACAATGATATCAACAATTTTCTTTAATGAATAATAGACTTTTTAGTTGCTTTCATGTGAACAAATTCTTCAGTTATGTTATTGTTTTACAATGATTATAATTTCATTTATGCAGACTAAATTATGCTACATTTAAATAATATTTCTTATTTTTAAAATAAATTATTTCACAAATAATGTAAATTTTAAACTTTGTTAAATAATTTAGTCTAAGAAAAACTTATAAAAACAATAGGTTTATTATGAGAGAGAAGAGAGATGTAATTATTTGAGGAAAGTTGTCAATTGTTGTCAATTGTTGTCAATGGGACATACAGTGAAACATAGTCAAATAAAGAAGCGAAAACGGTGATATTTGTATCCCCTTAAAACTACCTTAATTTTCAACAAAGTCTGCCCTTCCTTTTATGTTTATTTTTTTGTCTACAAAAGAGACACCTTCAATTAATCTTTCAAAAAGGTCACACTTCACAAACATTTATATATAAAAAAAGGGCCCTCTTTATTCTTTTTAGGCTACCGAGAACCGACCAACCAAAGTCGGCGGTGCGGGTGGTGTAGGAACCCGGGCCATACATCTCGCTCGTGTCCAAATCGGACTAGTTGACCGTGTTCTTAGCTTGTTTGTCTCTTGCTGGCTATGTAATGTCTGTTTTTTTGGAGGAAAACGGTGAACTTTTGTACAATAACTCAAATTTATTAAATATAAGATAATTAATATTAAATTACAAACACAAATAATAAAACAACGTATATTGGCAGGGTACGAGATCAATACAAAAAAATTAAATTACAAAAAAAATTAAATAAATTAAAAAAATTAAATTAAAAAACAAACTCAAATTGTATTAAAAATAATACAACTTAATTACAAAAAAAAAATAAACCAAACATATTTTGTCAAAGTTATTAAAATTAAATAAATTAAAAAATTAAATTACAAAAAAAACAAACTCAAATTGTATTAAATATATTACAACTTAATTACAAAAAAAAAATCAAACCTATTTTGTCAAAGTTATTAAAATTAAATAAATTAAAAAAATAAATTACAAAAAAAACAAACTCAAATTGTATTAAATATATTACAACTTAATTACAAAAAAAATAAATCAAACCTATTTTGTCAAAGTTATTAAAATTAAATAAATTAAAAAATAAATTACAAAAAAAAAACAAACTCAAATTGTATTAAATATATTACAACTTAATTACAAAAAAATAAATCAAACCTATTTTGTCAAAGTTATTAAAATTAAATAAATTAAAAAATTAAATTACAAAAAAAACTCAAATTGTATTAAATATATTACAACTTAATTACAAAAAAAAAATAAACCAAACCTATTTTGTCAAAGTTATTAAAATTAAATAAATTAAAAAATTATATTACAAAAAAAACTCAAATTGTATTAAAATAATACAACTTAATTACAAAAAAAAAAATAAACCAAACATATTTTGTCAAAGTTATTAAAATTAAATAAATTAAAAATTAAATAAAAAACAAACTCAATTTTTATTAAATATATTACAACTTAATTACAAAAATTAAACCTTAATTACAAAAAAATTAAACTCAAATTATAAATTAATTTACAATTACTCAAATTATGGGGTTTAGGGTTTAGTGCGGATGTTGGTGGGAACCGATTGCCACACAGGCGGTCGACGGATTCGTCTTGGATTCCTCCTTCTTCTAGCTTCCGCGGGGTTGTGGAACCTCAAAGGGAATCCCGTCCCTCCCGCAGGGGAGTGCAGTTCAGGTGTTGCGATGATGACCCATCTTGATAAAATAATGACCCGGAGGTGTTTGCATAAACCACGGCGGGGTGGCGCATCCCGTGACGTTGAAGGAGTCTAGTGAAAGAAGCTGCCCGACGGTACCTCCTCTAATCCCACACCGATGTCGGCCTCACGATCGGTGGCTAAAAGGAGTTGTCGGAACGGACTCGAACCCGCCATGGATTCTAACTTGGGGGACTAGAAAAGGAAACATATATGGGTTAGGAGGATACATGTAAGGCAAGGTGGTACGCCTTTGGCATAAGCTGGGACGCAGCAGTGTTATCGGTGTTGTCACCGAATCGATGGGCCGGTGATTGTATAGCGCTGTTGATGGGCCCGGTGATCAGATAGGCGCCGTTGATGGGCCCGGATCGTAGGCGTTGTCGGGCCCGCCTCATCACCCTTCTCCTTGGATGTAAAGGGCCCGACGTTCCTTCTTCGCGAATTCCTGTCGCCGCTCTTCACCGACAACGATCTGACTTGCCATGGATTCTAAACCATGGCATGTACTCCAAGACGCACGCTAACTCAGAACTACGATCGGTTCCGGTTAGGTAAAAAGTCATACCGGTTCTCCCACTTCTCGATATGTTCGACCAAAATATTGGCTAATCTGTGCCAGTAAGTCCCACACTTGTGCTCATCATCGAGCACCTCAGAGCCACGGAATCGGTTGTCGCATCCAAATTGCCGCAGAACCCGATCGACTGGTGCATCTCCACGGTCGCGTAGGTGATTAGCTTGTAGTCCTAATTTTGAGAAATTAGGGTTAGTTAAATTTCTCTTTATGTTAAATTTTAGATCCAATTGATGATTTATTTCATTTTAAATCTTAGGTTAAACATTTAATTTTTAATGAATTACGATTCATGAATAAATTAATGGTTAAAAAGTATTTAGAGTGGTTTATGGGTTGAGTTCCAATTTAGTTCTAAAAACAATTTTCAACCGGTTTAATTGGTTGATTTAATAAAGTGATTCAGATTACAGTTCAAAAATAATTTTATAATAATATTAATATATTTTCATTATTACATTTAAATAAAATATTTAATTTAAATTTGAACATACTGAATTAGTCTAAAATTAAAAAAAAAAAATTCTTATCAAAGTTTGAAGAAAACAAACCATGTCACCAACTTGCGAACAAGTCTAAATATGCCACAAATCACGATAAAAGTATCATTAAGACTCTTATGTTAGGAGTTGGATTGCATTTTACTCTTTACTTAAAAAACAATAGATCAAAGTGTAAATTGGTCATTTGTTTAAAATTTTTATCCAATTATACTATTAAAAACTAATCCTTGAGTGTCAACATAAGGCACACGTGACATATAACATGTTATTGTTTGTTAATTCTGTCAATCATGCCAGTTTTTAATATTAGAAATAAATGAATTTTTATCCAAAAGAATTGGGTTTGCTCTTCAATCTAATGTACTTGGATTAATTTACTTATTTTTTGAGTAGAGGGGATAAAATGCAATCTAACACATAGGGACCAAGATTTTTAATTCAAAGTAAATTGATGGAACTCAAATAATATTTAATAATAAAAAATTAAACTGACAAGAATCAAATTTAAACAATATATTTACAAAAAATTCAAATGGTGACTCGATATATTGTGGATGGATCTTGTTGTTTATATATCATATATATCATCTTTAAGGATGCAATGGAGTGGGACGGAGGTAGATGGTGTCAAATTCACCATCACTCCATAATTGACATGCTTTGATCCTCTACTTATACCGCTTCACTATAAATGCATAATCTTAAAAATCATTACCACCTCTATTGATGTTAGATGCATCCATCCCCACCCCGTTTCGCTCTATTTCAATTTAAATTTTGTTAGTTATTTTTTATATTTTCGCTCTTTCTAAAAATAAATAAATATTTAAATATGATTCTTCAAAAAATTTAAACACAAAACATATAATTTTTTTAAAATAGATTATTACATTTTACCCTTCAAAATCATTTATACAATGGTAAAATGGTAATGTAATATAGTGAAGTAGGGTTGGATGGAACAAACAATTATCATAATAACTCCATACCCATTAATTTAGAAAAAAAATTACCGCTTCCATTTTCTTTTTTAAATCGCCCAGTCAAAATCAACTGTTGCGAAATTAATCAACAGACTTCAAATTTTAACATTGTAGTCATCTCTTTCGTATAAAAGATTGAATAAATAACAACACTCTTTCGTTTCTAGTTAGATTTCTAGAATAACAATGAACACACAGATCTCTCAAATTTCTTTATTTTTGGTTCATTAACACCTAATCTCTCAATTGAGCACAAGGCTAATATTGACATATAAGACAGCAAAGCCATGGTTTCATGTGTAGTCGATATTCCCTCAATCAAAATCTCAATTATTACTTGCTTTGAAAACCTATTTTTAGTTTCCATTCATAGCATCTAGATGATTATGAAATTACACACACATCCAAATTAAAATTTTCTTTCTGCGCACGTTTGTCTGCCCGCAAATACATACATGTGATGAAGGCCGTATTGGATTAGGATATGCCACGTAAACCTGTTTTTGTCTCTTTTGACGGAAGATGAGCAAAAATATAACACATAATAATTGAGATAAAGTCTCTTTCTTTCTACACATGGTGAAATGATTGATTGATTGATTGATTGTACCCATAGCACCAAAAACTTTCCCTATACTTTTTTGGTCTCGTTAGGGTCAAAAGCATTATCGTCCATGTATGGTACAAACACAAGAGTCACCCATCTTTTAAAGGGAAATGCTAGGCAAAGAATATATGGTGGGACACAAAATTTAAGATACTGACCGGCTCGAGATTTTTTATTTGTTATATTTTTCGTATAAAAAAAACGATAATCAGGAATTTAAAGCTTATTTTAATGGGTTTATACAAGATGATCTTAGGATCAATAACTCGTTGTTTTACCCTAAGTTACAATTGCAAATCTAAAATTTAGTTAGGTTGAATCTTACCTCAATTTACAATGTTTTTGGGGAAAAAAACAAATAAAATATTGACTTGCAAAAACTTTGCTAACGTCATAGAGTAGAAAAAAATGATCAAGTCATTTTCCTTTCTCGTTAATTTGTTTTCTTTTTAATTATTTATTTAGCAAGAAACCTTGTAGTTTAAGTTTTTAGAACAATGTTATATTAGGATTAGTCAAATTACGATTTGACGTTAAACAAACTGAATTTTCATCGTTTTTAGGTTTTGTAAACGGTAAACTAAGATAAGGATAATGTTGTTCAGTTGGGAAACTAAGATCATATTTTCCGCTACAAATTAATGACAATTTCAATGAAATTCATTTCTATCAAGGCTATTTCTTTCTCTCTATTTTTTGGGTTACTACTGAGTGCGCTGCACCTCCACCTCTCAATTGCATAATTAGTTTGCAATTGGATGGTTGTACGTACAACTTATATTTGATATGCGTACTTTTGATCAAATATTCACTGCACCAAAATAAATTTTTAACGGTATTTTTTAGGCTTTTAGCGGCATTTATAAGCGCCACTAATAGTATTTGCGGCGCTTTTAAAAGCGCCACAAAAACGCCGCTAAAACAACCGTCATAAAATTTAGCGGCGTTTATGAGAAAAAATGCCGCTAAAGATATTGACTTTTAGCGGCGCTTTTTTTACAAACGCCGCTAAATGTATGACTTTAAAGGCATGACCTTTGTATTTTTTACAAACGCTAAAGGCATGACTTTTAGCGGCACTTTTTTTACAAACGCCGCTAAAAGTATGTCTTTAGCGGCGCTTTTTTTACGAACGCCGCTAATTTTGTCATGAAAAATAAAAAAAATTTAAATATTTTTCTTCATATCAACAAATTAAAAAAATAAAAATTTTGCATTACTATTGTATCTCTGATTTGTTTGGTACCGAAATACCACATTTTATGTCACATCAAACTACATTTTTTCCTACAATAAATGACCAAAAAGGGAAAAAAATACAAAAGGAAACCTTGCTCGGGCGATCATCTACCACATCAGGTTGTCTCTCGCATACTTCCGATTTAGCATCTTCTTCAATGCCATTGCTCTTTCGCTCTCCATTTTCCCTAGGAGCTTCACACTCCTTTACCAAACCGACCACTTCAGTCTTTATGTGAGGAATTGCTCTCTCAGTAGCGAAGGGATTGGTTCCCAATCGCAAATCATGGACAACCCCATTGATATAGTGTAGTAAAATAAAAAAGTTCAAAGAACAGAGAGTTATCCATATCAATAGGCTTTAGCAAACAAAGCAAGAAAATTGGAAGTAGAAAACAAGAATATCCAGTTTATGATTTGCATATGTACATATATATAAGCAACAAAATTTAACGTGAAAAGGGTGCGACCTCACATCCGCTTCATTCAATCAGTAAAGAACGACTTTTCATTGTATTTTGCAAATTGAATATAATGAGGCTTTAAGTTGTTGAGCTCCTGCAGAAAGAAACACAGATCCAACTTATCAAGTAGTATAACAATGAAATGCTAGAAAGGTTTGAACATACATAAGCTTAAAATCCAAAGAAGATGAACTTTGGACTCAACAAAGAGGACAAGTTAGCAAACCAAATGGAACCCTTAACTCTTATAGATTACATTCAAATTGCATGCGCATGCCAATTTCTAAACTCGGGAATGACAATGAAGCAACCGTTTTCTTCTATGAATTAAATATTGTTTTGAAATATATCAAATCATAGATGTTAAAATGGAATTTAATTTATAAAATTATTTGGTATATTTTTAAAATAAAATGCAAAATATTATTAGATTGTTTGATAAATGTAATTTTAAAAATTTAAAGGTACAATATTTAAAAGATAATATTAAAAATTCCACATTAAGTGATAAGTAACTCCTTATTTACTTATCATTTTCTTCACTTTTTGTTGAAAAATTTGTGTAATTTACATTTTTTATTTTAGATTATCAAACATGTTAAAAAAATAAATAATCGAAATATTAATTATTTTTTCAATGAATTATTTTATCTAGCATTATAAAGCGTTGATTAAACTTTTTTTATCTACACCAATAACTTTTTCAATTTATTGTGACACATAACTCAAACTATCATCTCAAGAAAGTGATGAAATTGGACCAAAATATAAATTAAAATAGTGAAGAGAATAAATATCGTCAAGAATGTCTTTCTTCGAAAAAAATGAAAAAAGTTTAAGAAACATATAAAATGAAAGAATGAACTCGCAAGGCTTTGAGGAAGTCATTCTTTGAAACTCGCAAGAATATGTACATATTCAAACAAATCGCTTATATATATATATGTACATATGCAAATCATAAACCTTACCATTCCGCTAGTAATCTTGCTCAAAAATTAAATCAAGAAACTACATATAAATCAAAATTAGCGTAATATATCAATATAAAATAGTAATAATAATTTTTTGTCAAAACTTACTCGCCATAAGCATTGATATCAAGGCCATTAGCAAGCGATCAACAATATCTTTCTTCAAAAACTTAAGCGTCGCACTCTTTTTCCTCCTTGTAACATCAATCCGACTCTTTATCGCTTTTATCAACGATTTACTACAAAAAAAACCCAAAATTCATCATATCAATTCAATCATCGAAAACAAAAATAAATCAATTAATTAAATAGAAAAATGTATAAACCATTTTGCAGCAAAACCACAGAGGAAACGAATATTAACAAACTTATTAACAAACTTCTTTTTTTTTTAAAAGGCCAATCACACTACCTGACCGCAGATTACAAATATCAACGCAAAACACAACAATAAAAGAAAACCAACTACCTATACAACCAACATAACCATCGCCACTCCAAAGAAAACACGACAAAAGGTTAGCCCATAGTCAATAGTTCTTTTTTTTTTTTTTCTTTTTGTTCATCTCTAAGCAGAGGAAATAATAGCACTCTATGTCGACAATGATACAAATTCAGCGGTTTTCTTCCTCTGGTTTACTCTTTTTCCAGATTTCTTCACAAACCAATTTCAGTGAATATGGGTTCATCGGCATGCAAGTTATAATCTTTAATCAATCACCAAAGTAGAGATAAAAAAATATATAAAGAGAAAATAAAACAAAGGACCTAGGAGACTAATACTCCCTTTCTCAAGTGAATCTTCTACAACGAAAGAACCCAAATCATCCAAGGACATCATTTTATGTCATTTGACAGAAGCATCTCATATGATGGATGAATTATTACTCTTGAAAATGCTGCTTACTATAAAAGTAAGAGTGAGTTGTGTAAACCATCATCTAAGGATAAATTTCTTACATTCAATCTAACCAATCAAGGTATTCCAAACTTTGGATCTTCCGACAAGCACAATAAATTACATTAAATTCCTCGACAATCAAATTTCAAAAAAAGGCATTATCTCGGAAGGTTAATTTACCACCGTCATTCGTAAAGGTGCAAATAAGAAAAATCTATCGATGGGGTGACATGGACAATTGGATATCCTATGGTACATTTGTGAAACTTCACTCAAAATGACTTATAGATGAGAACTTCTGAATATTTAAAGAGAAAAAAAGGAATGCCAACATTAGCAACTCAGGAAGTGGTTAGTAGTTAGCAGAAGTATTCAATACATTTGACAATGCCCACATTTTGGCAAGATGATCAATAGTGACACCATCGTTGTAAAATATTTGCAACTGTAAGTGTTGGAGCAGCCAAAGTACTCCAACAGTATAGTAGTATCGTGCAATGGTCATATACAAAGCAAGAGAAAGATCGATCCCAGAATCAAGCAGAGACAACTTGACCCAAGCGGTAAAGCCTCACTTTTCCCAACCAAATGAAAGCCTCGTAAGTCCTAAAGTTGGTCAACAACCTTCACCTGAAGTTACAACCCTGAAAATGCCTAAAAATTACATGGAGAAACCAAATCCCAGTGACACAAAGCTAGAAGAATTTATACAACCATGTAAATACTCTCGTGCAAACTAGGGTAGGATTAACTCGGGAAGACCTCAAGTTAAAACTCCAAGCAGTTTTACTGAAAAACAAGCGTACCCATCTAAAAATAAAGCAAGGAAAGTGCAAACAATCGGGAAATATAAAGGAAGTTGGAAGGCTCATGAATATACATGTGGAGGAAGTTTGAATGTCAGCAGCAAGTAAAGCCAGAAAACTTTCGTTTTAAAGTGGAACAATGAAACCATGCAGCAGATCGCCAAAAACAGAATAAAGCCCTCTGCCATTGAATGCATTAAGGTTTAAAAAACAGTTTAAAATAAAATAATAACGAACAAAACATAGCAAATCGAAACAGAAGTAGTAAAAAAGAAACTTACTCTTGTTCATTCTCGTTACAAGGAGAAGGGCAACGATCAAATTCTGTGCAAAAACCAAAGCAATACTTGAATAACAAAAACAAACAAAAAAAAATCGGGTCGTATTGATTATCAAAAATCACAAAGTTGCTTAGGCGTACCATCAGCAGCATCTTCGATTTCTACGGGGTGTTGTTCATGGTTGTTAATACTCTGATCGAGAAGCAGGAGATCGCCGCCTTCTGGTGTGAAGTCGGCTTTGGAAGACGGTGGTGGCGGAGAGAAACACCTAAAGGGTGTTTTGAGGATACCAGTTTTAGGGGGAAATAGGGTTCAAAGGGGAATTTTGGTTTTACGGGGAAAAATTTGATTTTACAGCGTTTTTAATAAAAACGCCACAAAAAATCCTTTTTTTAAAACAAAACGACACCGTTTTGTTTTGTTAAAAATATGAATTTTTTTTTGTTTGCTAAAAATATGCCTAGACTTTTAGCGGCGTTTTTTCAAAAGCGCCGCTAATTCCCAGACTTTTAGCGGCATTTTTCCAAAAGCGCCGCTATTTCCCAGACTTTTAGCGGCATTTTTTGGAAAAACGCCGCTATATATCCTTTTTAGCGGTGTTTTGTAAATAAACGCCGCTATTTCTTATTTTTTGGCGGCGTTTTTCTTAAAGCGCCGCTAATGTATGATATTTACGGCATTTTTTCTTAAAACGCCACTAAAAACGCCGCTAAAAGTCTATTTTGCTGTAGTGATTTTTATTTTATTTCTTACATCGATTTTAAGCAGTAATTCTATAGATGGGATCATATTGAATATCAGTGAAATAAAGATTTTATTTGAAGGCTTTTAAGTATGGACATGTTACTTTAATGTAGAAGTTCAATCTTTGAAGATCTCTTCTTGTTTGATACCAAGGAGTCTTTTTGAAGCTCAATTTCAAGGATATCACGTTCATACTAGCTAAAAATTTGCAAGCCTATAATGCATATTTAAAGAAGGTTTACTTACTTGATTATGTATAGATTAGAGACATCACTTATTCATTCGTTATTTGAAACTTCTTTATAATGCATTTCTTTGTAAACAAATTGTTTCATGTTCAATTTGTAACTAAACTCTCAAGAGGAATGTTTTAGTGGAGGGAGCAATCTTAGATTGATTTATTAGAGAGAGGTTGCAACTTGATGAGTGAGTTGAACTTAAATCACATCTTTTACTATTTTTGATAGTGAATTACTTTTCTAGATGTTTTTTTAGTTGCAACTTACCTAATGATAAGATTATTCAACCACCTTGATCTTGTTGTTGGGATTCTTCCTTTTCTTTAGTAATATTATCAGTTTTATTATCCATCATTTACAGTTCAAATATATTATTGTTAAATAGTTTGTTATTCCTCTATGTATATATAGGTTGGTATTGTTTGACAAGATGGACATGAATAAAAACCTTCTTTTCTAAATTACTTTCTATTTCTCTCGTTCTATATGGTATCAGTTGCATATCTCAAACGAGGTTAGGTTTCGATTCCAATGGCTATTGACAATTCCCTTTCCAACCCTTTTAACCCCAACAATCCCCTAACCATAGTCACAATCCAGAACTCTATCAACAATTATCTCTCCTGAAAAACCCAAATTGAATCCATCCTCATAGGCTATGACCTCTTCAAATTCATTGATGGCACACATCCCTGTCCACCAAAAACTATCACTACCAACAACACAACCTCCATCAATCTGGCATATCAGACATGGCTACGACAAGACAAACTCTTGTTTGTGTATTAATTGGCACCATTTCCCAAAACCTTGTACCTCTAGTCTTACGGTGCACAACCTCAGCTGAAACTTGGACGGTCTTCGCCAACACTTATGCTTTTCCATCTAGTGGTCAAATCAAACAAATCAAAGATAATCTCAAAAACATTTCCAAAGGCTCCCAAACTATCACCGACTATATGCAAGCTATTAAAATCAAAGTCGATGAGCTTACTACTCTTGGTAAACCATTAGATGCAGAGGGTCTTATTGAAAAAGTCCTATAATGGCTTGATGACACCTTCCAACCACTTGTCGATGTTGTCAATAGTTGCGATACTGCCATCACTTTTGATGAGTTGTATGAGAAATTGATCAACAGAGAGCTCACCTTACACAACTCCTCCTCAAGTGTATCAGTCACCACCTACTCAACTCACACTCAACGCTCCAATCAACGGTTTTACCGATCTCTTACGCCATCTGCATCTCAACAATACAATAGACCTATGCGTCTTTTTTGGGCAAATGTCAGTGGTGCCGAACTCAGGGGCATGTTGACACTCAGTGTTCTCTCTTTCGACAACAGTTCCGAATACAGCCCACCTCCACGTCAGGTCAATTCATCTATATCTCGTACGCTTGCACCATGGCAACCTCAAGCTCATGTAGCTACCTCTAATTCCTCATCCTCTAATCCATGGCTATTAGACAGTGGTGCTACACAATACATCACAATCGATCTCTAAAATCTATCTGTTCACAATACCTACACTAGCTCGGATAAAGTAATGATTGGTGATGGTTCTGGCATTGCTATTACGCACTCTAGTTTTACCACTCTTCCCACTCCCTTTCACTCATTTACTGATAATGTCCTCTATGCTTCAAATATGAAATGCAATTTAATTTCTATGCCTCAATTTTGCAAATCGAACAATGCTTCTATTGAATTTTTACCTTTTTATTTTCTTGTCAATGATCTACAGACCGGGGCAATTTTTTTTCCAAGGTCAACCTAAACATGGTGTCTATGAGTGGCCCTTACACTCCATCCCGTTACTTACTTTCTATACAATAAAGACAACACCTCTTGCCTGGCATCACCGACTTGGTCACCCATCTTTTCAACATTCAAGTACATTATTTCCTATTTTCATTTAGATGTTAACACATTTTCTCTGTCAGATACATATTGTAATGCCTGTCACTCTAATAAAAGTCATAAACTTCATTTGTCCGCTTCCACCTTGTCATCTTGATCCCCTCTTGAAATAGTTTTTACTGATGTATGGACCTTTTCAATACACCCTGACGACAAATTTAAATATTATATAATCTTTGTTGATCACTTCACTAAATACATATGGTTGTATCCTTTAAGGCACAAGTCTGAGGCTCGTGATACTTTCATTCGTTTCAAAGTCGTTGTCGAAAAGTTTTTCAACACTGAAATTGAAATAATTTATTCAGACAATGGCGGTGAATACCAAGCCTTATTGTCGTTTTTCAACATCAATGGAATTTCCTATCTTACATCTCCTCCTCACACCCCTGAGCATAATGGCTTTGCTAAACGTCGACATCGACATATAGTAGAAACTGGTCTCTACCTTCTTTCTCATGCCTCAGTGCCTCTATCTTATTTGTTATATGTCGTTTCCACTATCGTTTATCTTATAAACCGTATGCCTACGCCCACCCTTCACAATGACTCCCCATACCTCAAACTTTTCTGTACTCTTCCTAACTATAGCAAACTTCAAAGCTTTGGTTGCCTTTGTTATCCATGGCTACGTCCCTATGCCCCTCACAAACTTGAACCCAGATCAACCCCTTGTCTTTTTGTTGGTTACTCGTCTTCTCAGAGTGCCTATCTCTGCCTTGATACATCTTCCCTTTGCCTGTATACTTTTCGTCATGTTCGTTTTATTGAAACTGTCTTCCCTTTTACACAAACTACTCCCACTCTCTCGAGAGCTACTCCCATTATTATTTCTGAATGGTGCTCATTTTCTATACCAATCATTACTTCATCCGCCTCAACACCTACCACTACACCTGCCTTTAATACTCCTTCTCCTTCCACCACTTCATCCGATCCAAACCTTTAGCCGTCTTCTTTTACTACTCTAGACCAAATCGTCTCACCAACCACTACACCTACTCAACTTCCCTCCCTACCTACACTCAACCTGAATTACCAACTACCACCACCATACAACCACCTTTACCCTCTCCCGGTATTATTACTCGTTCCAAACACAATATATGCAAACCCATTCAAAAACTCAAGCTTCATGCAAAACTCCACCACCCTACCCGAGAACCAACCACAGTTACTCAAGCCTTAAAAGACCCTCAGTGGAGGTATGCCATGTCCAATGAATTTGATGCTCTTTTTCGCAACGTAACATGGGAGCTTGTTCCATCGTGCCCCACTCAAAATTTAGTAGGCTGTAAATGGATACTCCACACTAAATATCATTTTGATGGCTCACTTGATAGGTACAAAGCCCGTCTAATTGCAAATGGCATCCATCAACGCTCGGGCACCGATTTAACTAAAACTTTTAGTCCCGTTGTTAAACCAACCACGGTAGCCTAGTACTTAGCCTTGATGTTAGTCATGGTTGGGCCCTTCATTAGCTTGATGTCAATAATGCTTTCCTCCAAGGCACCCTTTTAGAAGATGTGTTTATGACTCAACATCCGAGGTTCATTGACCGCGATAATCCTAATCATGTGTGCCAGCTTCAGAAAGCTATCTATGGGCTTAAACAGGCTCCGCGTGCTTGGTATCATGAATTACGGTCATTCTTGCTATCTTTTAGATTTATCAACTTTATTATCGATGCTTCGCTGTTTGTCTTTCGTGGCCACAGTACTGTACTTTATCTTTTTGTCTATGTTGATGATATAATTGTTACCGGCAATACCTCTTTAGCTATATCTCAGTTTCTTCAGCACTTATCCGCTCGGTTCTCATTGAAGAACCTTGGTCACTTGTATTATTTTTTTGGTGTCGAGGTCATTCCCCATGCTGATGGTTTATTTCTTAGTCAGCTTAAATACATTGCTGACCTTCTTTACAAAGCTCAGATGACTGAAGCTAAACTGGTTTCAACACCTATGTCCTTATCGGTGTCTCTTACATTACATTCTGGCTCCCTATTGGCAGATGCAGCTGCCATCGTACCATTGTTGGCAGTCTTCAGTATCTCTCGTTGACACGACCTGATATCTCCTATGATGTTAACAAGTTGTCGCAGCTCATGCATCAACCCATGATCGACCATTGGACTTCCGTCAAATAACTATTATGCTATCTCTGTGGTATCTTGGATCATGGCCTCTCCATCCATCGTCATTCGCCTCTTGCCCTTCATGCTTTCTTTAATGTTGATTGGGCTAATGACAAAGATGGCTTTACCTATACAACTGCTTATATTATCTATCTTGGTCGCAATCCCGTGTCTTAGAGCTCGAAGAAATAGAAAACGATTGCTCTGTCTTCTACCCAAGCTGAGTATTGTTCCGTGGCTGATATAGCTGTTGAGTTACACTATCTGTACTCCCTTCTGTCTGAACTCGGTGTCATCATACCACAACAGCCAGTGATATATTGTGACAATATTGGAGCCACTCATCTCTGTGCTAATCTAGTATTCATTCACGCATGAAGCATGTTGCGCTAGACTATTACTTTATTCGTGAACAAGTACAAATCGGTTGTCTTCGTGTGTTTCATATTTCCACTACTGACCAGCTTGCTGATGCTCTTACAAAATTGTTACCTCACTAAAAATTCGCTAACGCCGTCAACAAGATTGGCCTCGCTTTAATGTCGTCCATCTTGCGGGGGCATGATAAGATTATTCAACCGCCTTGATCTTGTTGTTAGAATTCTTCCTTTTCTTTAGTAATATTATAGCTTTATTGTCCATCATTTAAAGTTCAAATATATTATTGTTAAATAGTTTGTTATTCCCCTATGTATATATAGGTTGGTATTGTTTGACAAGATGGACATAAATAAAAACCTTCTTCTTTAAATTACTTTTTATTTCTCTCATTCTATACCTAACAACTAAAGGACAACTCAACGTTTTACAATTGGTATGAAAGCTAGATAACTGACGTACTAGGTGAAGATCCTATTATTGATTTGCTTAAGAAATAGAAAGAAACTTAATATCAAGACCCTCATGAATAATGACTTTAACTATGCCTATTAGATGATCAAAATAAGAGCATTTATCATGTCGATAAAGAAAGAGCTTGGAAATTTGTATTAACTAGTTGGAAGTATCCTACAATTTATGTTAGTGGCATGAGGACTCCCAAGTGAAAAATCACTTAGACTATTGATCTTTTGCAATTCGTTGTAGCAGATTAAACTATTTTCTGTACTTAAGGAGCTCGTATAAAAGTAATTTAGTTATATTTTTATTTAGTTTTCATTTTTAGTTCATAGATAATAAAAAGTGTAATTTGAGCCATTTATATGACCTTAGGGGCTAAAGTAGGCCTAAAGGTAAGCTAACATATTCGATAAGTATGCAGGATATCATTCTAAGACATAAGAACACGAGACTGAGCACAATGTTGCAACATAGTGAACAAACCATAGTGAACATAATTAAGCCTTAGCTCGTAAACTGCCATCAGTGTCGCAAAACAGACCATAGGTTGTCGCTACACCGGCGTGACCGAATGAATTAATGAATCAAAGGTGTTTTGGTTCGCACAAAAAACTTTAATGCAAAAACATCAGTCGAATTAGGTCAATAGATGATGGCAACCCTAAGCCTATAAATAGATAGCTCTAAACACTTTATAAACGATTGGAAGGAGAAAGCTTTCACGAAGCTTGAGAGCGATTCAAGTTGCTAGTACAAAGATGCCCTCACCATGGTCTACTTGACTGGCTATGGTTGCAAATTTTCTATAATGGGTTAAATGTGCAATCAAGATTAGGATTAGATGGAGCTGCAGGAGGAGCCTCGATGAACCAAACATACGAAGATATGTATGAATTGATAAAAAACATGGTGATGAATTCCTTTCAGTGGCCAAACAAGAGATTCACTTATGGCAAAAGACCATCTACAATTAAAGCTATCCACAAAGAAGACAAGTACCAACAAATTCTATATAGGCTTACCCGAATATAATTGACATCCATTAGGCTCATGATGAACAATGCAAACAGACCAATTGGCCAGTACCTTGAGAATCCAGCTGTGAATGTAAACTACATCGAAAATAAGGGTAGAAATCCCTATTCTAACACTTATAATCCCGGTTGGAGAGACCATCCAAATCTAAGATGGGGCAGAAATCAAGGAGGAGGTAACAATGCTAACCTAATTAAACAAAATATTAATTACCAACCTCCATATTTGCAGAAACCTTAAAAAAGGGCCAATCTTAATGACCATACTATATATGGTCAATGGCTAGATCGAATTGAGAGACAGATTCAATCAATGTGAATAAAAGTCTGTAGTCTAAGTGTACCCAAACATTGAAAACATTGGCGAAGCTCAAAGATCAAATGAGCCAACTCATGAGCATGATGGGAGACATAAAATGACAAATTGGCATGGGTATCGCGAGCAACACTGAAAATAATCCTAATAAATAGGAATACAAGGAGGATGCAAGATGAAATCCCTCAAAACAACAATGCTAAACAAGAACTAGAAAAGGTAGCCAAGCCGGCAGTTGAGTTGGAAGCCGAGCATAACATAGAACCTATCCTCATAAAGGTACCATTCCCCTCACAGCTAGAGGACAAATGAAAATGGGATGAAGTGGAGTTTGTAAATTTTCTAAATTTATTTAAATCGCTAAACGTTAATTTTCTTCTCATAGAATTAATCGATAAAGTTCCTAAATACACAAAATATTTAAGGAAAATAATGGATAGGTGTAGGAAAATTAAAAAAGAGAGAGTAAGTTAATCTAGACGCATCCTATAGTGCGATCATTAAAAAACAGATAACTCCAAAATTAAAATACCCGAAGAGTTTTACAATTCCAACAGGGATAAGGGACATTAATTTTAGTAAATCCCTATGTGACCTAGAAGCCAGTATTAATTTATAAAAAAACTCGAGTTAGGAGACCTCAAAAACACATACCACATTATAGCTAGCTGATAGATCTTCAGTACAATCGAAAGATGTACTTGAAGATGTGTTGGTTAAAGTGCGCAATTTTATCATCCCGGTAGATTTTGTAATTTTAGATTTTAAAGAAGACCATGCTATCCCCATTTTTCTAGGATGACCATTCTTAGTTACATCTAGGTCTACCATTGAGTTAGAAAAGAATGAATTAATAATGAGAATCAAAGGTGAGACTGAGATTTTCAAATGTGGCCACTTGCATAATGAGGGTAATAAGGAAAGCATAGGGAAAATGTGTTATGAAATATATGTAAAGTTCCCTAAAAATATTAATCCAAGAAGGGTATTTTCTGTGATTGATGCAAGACGAAAAAGCAAGTTCTGAGAGTGAGATAAAAGGAGCACGATGGAATGGCATGACAGACATTGGACCAACATGGACAGAGAAATGACCAATGGCGCATCCATATACAGCCGGACTGAGCTGACGAATGAGTCAAGTAGAAAAACTTGATGATTTCTAGACATTTGGGGGAACTGATTGCATTTGGTTTTTTTTTTTTTGTAAAAAAGGGGGAGATACCGATGTCATAGGTAGAAGGAATGTTAGGTGTTGTTGTGTTGTTTCTTGGAGCTTTTTTTTTATGTTTTAATTTTTTTAGTTGGTTAAGTGGTATATTAGTGAACTTTTATTTGACACATACTTAAGTATGAATATTGATGTATTGATATAGCTATTTGGATTGTTATAGTTTAGATACTATATTATTCTACTATTAATGTATTTCTTATTACATTAATGATTGATTTCATAGTTGATTAGTTTATTAAGGGGGCACTATTATGAGTACCATCTTTTATCTTACTTGAGATTGTTGCTGAGTTTTGGGTAAAAAAAATGACAAAAAGGAAGAATGTTTGTGGAATGTATGTCTTAGTTGCATCTATCGGTTGCAACTCACTTTGCAATTGCACGGTTCTACAACTTGCCATATATGTTGCCATACTTTTGACTAAAAATTCTTATTTTATTTCTTAAATAACTTTGAAGATTTTGAGGAATAATTCTATAAATTGGATCTCGTTGAATAAAAACTTTATTCAAAGATTTATTTTTTTACCATGCTACCTTAAATTTAAGAGATTCAGATTCTATAAAAGTTCAATCCTTGAAAATCTTTGCTTATTTGATGCCATATAAAAGTCTTACCGAAGCACAATTCCAAGGATATCATGTTGAAACTAGATAAAGATTTGCAAGCTTATAATTCCTATTTAAAGCAGGCTTGCTCACTTGATTATGTACAAATTAAACAACTCATTTCTTCATGGTTTGGAACTTGTTTTTAGTCAATTTGTTTGTAAACAAACTGTTTTATGTTTAGCTTTTAGCCAAGTTTTCAAGATAAAAGTCTTAGTGGGGAGATTGATTTTAGATTGATGTATAGGAGTGATGTTACAACTCGGTGAGTGATTTGAACTTAAATCATATCTTTTGTTTCTTTTTGATAGTGGACTATTCTCTAAGTAAAATCTCACATACATAAGAAAATCTTTTATATTGCATAACCAATTTTTATGTTAATCTCTATTTTTAAACTTTCAATTTTTATGCAATTGTAACTTAATTAACAATCTACCAACAACTCAACATTTTATAATTTTGCATGGGAGAAGTTTTTTAGTTTTATAGTCCATAAAGAATTAAGTTTGTTATACAATTATAATAAAATATATAATAACCCGACTCGGAGATCCAATCCGAAATACCCATGATTCAAATAACCTCAGACACTCCATATGGGGGACTCCAGACAAACCACTTGATTGTCTTCTTCTTCTTTGTTTCTTCATTATCCCATTTTTCTTCACTTCCATTAATATCGTGTATCAATAATGGTGTGGTGAGCGTGGACAAAACACACCAAAAAAGTCTACCGTTCTCTGTGATGCTAAGGTTCCTGTCATCCTCTTTTCCAATGTTGGCAAACTCTTTGGGTTCTCTAGGTCTAGTTAAAAAATAGTAGCTAAGAAGCAGTAGTACTCAATGGTGATGGGGGATGTCGAGAGAAAGAGAGCGACATCGACAGAAGAGACATGCACTGACTGCAGTTTTATGGTTTTCCATTTCTAATCCCTTTTAAGCTCCCACATCCCTAATCTCTTTATTTCCTTTTTGTTTTTCTGCAATTGTTTGAATTGGTAATCATTTTCCATGCTCCAAATGTTACTGATGTTGTTATACTAAAATCGTTGTCGTTATGTTGTGTCCTTTTCTCTTTGTGCATATGCTAAAGTTTTGAATTTCTCCTCTATTTGCAATGTGTGATAGCTTTCTTGTTTTTACCACAATTTTACTAAAAAATTTGTTTGTAAGATGCCAATTAGCTTATATTATCTTATCGTTTATAAAATTATACATGAGGAAAAATTAATGGCTTTAAGTTTGCAGTGTTGAACCATTGTGCTTACTATTGCCTTATAAAGTTAGTTTAATGAGTTTTAGGAGCGAAACAATCATCATAAAAACAATAATTATCTATAAAAGATGTGAGAATGTTTTGGTAAAGAAAAGAAAATGAGTATTTAATCATGAAAGATTATTGGAATAGGACATGCAACTTTAGCAAATATTTTTATGTTTCTGTACTAGATTATCAAGATAGAATCCGAGTTTGAAAATGATGTGTTTTGCTATGCATTGAGTTAGAGGTGAGATAAAAGCATACAACATTGCCTAGATTAAGGCAGGTTCAATGTTTTCTAAACCTGTTTGTATTGATGATTTTTTAAAGGTTATGGAAAGTTGCTTTTAATTATTGCTAAGTTACTAAGTTTTGTGGAAGTTTTGTAAGTTGGCCTGGTGCATTAAGTTTTGAGGCGAAGTATCGTAGACAACTGAGTGTAATAGACTTCAATGGTGAAGGCCTTCTTATGTCTGTACAAGGTTCATTTTACTATAATGATGTACGATAGTATTTGAATGTGAACATTATTATTTATCATTGAAAAACTGTGAAAGTAACATATTTTAGGCCTACATTTAGTATGCTTTTGGATGATTTAGCCCTTGATTTATGTAAAAAGGTGCTCTTAATCCTTTCTTTTCATGTTTTTAATCGGGAAAGCACCCGAGGATAAAAAGAACAAGAAACGGGATTAAAATGGGCCAATTTGGGCCAAAGAGGAAATTGACATGGCCTGGACTTCAAGCCACACAGTCGTGCCTCAACAATTAACTAAGACACGGTCGTGTCCCAATCGACAGAATCAAGACACGGCCTGAAAACGATTTACATGGGGTGTACCATGGGCATGTCCCTGCCACGGCCAAGAGGAATTTCATTCAGATTTGGATACTTGAAGGCAAAAAACACATTCCAAAGCCTATTCAAACACCCAAGTAGAAATTGTACTTGAATTAGGATACTTAGAGGCCAAGTAAGGCATCTCAAAGCCTATATAAAGACCCTAGAGGCCAACCTTTAGGGACATTCAGAGTTCGGCAGAAGCCTTCTGCCAAGGCTTTTGTTGCGGTTAGCTAGGCCAAGGAGCCAAGCCAGAAGGCCAGATTTGTGGGAATTACTCGAAGATAGCCAGTGAGCCATCCCAAGGAGCTAGAATTCTACTCAAGACGACAAATTTCTCCTTCAATTCCTTCAGGGGGTTTTAGGGATTTCTTATGTTTTGTTTTATCTTTTCTCTTGAGATGTTTTCTTTATTCGTTATGAACTAAACCCTTCAGATACCTGAAAGGGATGAAACCTAGATGAATCTTGTTATTGATTTCTGAATTATATGATAAATACTTAGTTTGTTCTTAATTATGCATACTTAATCCAAATCTTATATGCTTAGGTGGAGGAAGAATAGACCCTGCTTATGAGTAGATCTAGCGTAATTAAGCGGAGTTGATCGCACGCCTAGAGATAGGGTGACGAGATTTTGTCGGATTAGAGTGAAACCTAATATGGGAGTCCATAGATAGATTTACTGCTATTCTAGGGGGTTATTATAAGAGAACAAGAGTTTCACTAATTAACCTAGGGTTTGTACTTTTAGTTCCTTTGGGTTCGACAATTCGGTCTTGCCTAAGCTATACTACTGTTCGATAGGTACACTTGCCTATAATCGTTGTCAGAGTTAGTTTCTAGGTTTGATCATATTCTTTATAAATTTTAAAACTCGACAAAACAACGATCAAGTTTTTGGAGCCGTTGCCGGGGAACTAAAATATTAAGAAAGCTCTATTTTTATTACTTTAGCCATTATTTTTTTTATTTTTCACAATTTTACTTTTATTTATTTTTAGGTTAAATTTTGATTTTGCTAAATTTTCTTTTATTTGATTTTGGTAGATAGAGGAGATGGCACTAAATAACTATCAGTGGCAAGTTATGAGGACAAAGCCAACAAAAGTAGCGGATATCTACAACCTCGACTCAATAACCATGCTATCAAGCCAGCTAGAGATGATGAATAAAAAGATTTATGGTTTGAATAATCTCTCACAGGTACACCCAGTAATGCAATATGATTTGAATTTAGGAGGCGTGGCGAATCCTGAGTACCCACCCTACAGATATGGCATTAAAACGAGCAAGCTCACTATACGGGTAACAATTCTAGACCACAAAATAATTTTCATAATGACACTTATAATGCAGGTTAGAGTTACCATCCCAATTTCTCGTGGGATGATCAAAGTATCCAAAGACAAGAACTTCCTCCAAATTTTCAACAAACACCTAACCAACAGGAAGAGGAGTCGAGTCTTGAGGAGATGTTGTCAAAATTCATGGCAGCCACAGAAACCTGTCCCTAAAAAACTGAGACAATGTTCGATAATCAACAAGCATCAATCA
The DNA here is from genome assembly GCA_025506655.1 of Gossypium rotundifolium. Classification (NCBI taxonomy): domain Eukaryota; kingdom Viridiplantae; phylum Streptophyta; class Magnoliopsida; order Malvales; family Malvaceae; genus Gossypium; species Gossypium rotundifolium. The sequence goes on along the minus strand of CP106734.1, from coordinate 13,816,862 downwards.
AAGAAATCAAGAACCAAGTTCAAAAATTTACTAAGTCAGTTGAACAACTTGCAAAGTTAATGTCTGAACGGCCGCAAAGGTGTCTACCAAGCAACAAAGAGATTAACCCAAACGAGCAAATTCAAACCATACAAGCTCATGACAGTGAAGGGTTAGACGAACCAAACCCAAGGGAAGAACCTGTGGTAAGTGATGGTAAGGTTGAAGTGTGCCATGATATACTAAAACCGACAATTACAAAGTACCAACATCGTGTGCCATATCCCGATGCAATAAAGAAAGACCACACGGAGGAAGAATTCGGTGAACTCACACTTCGTGTAGAAGACGAAGCAATCACTCTTCAAGCTCTTGACTCAGCTAGGACATCGAGTAATAAAGGTACAAACATTAATTTTATTGATAACCATTTGGTTCAACCTTCTTTATAGGAAGCATCACGAAATCACCTAGCTAAGCTAGATCTTAGACCTCATGCCAACAAAGAATAATTATATGAGGAATGAAGCCTTAGGGTCAACAAACTAGAAGAGTGGAAAACACAATTTAAAAAAGAATCGAAACCACACGAAGTGAAACTGAAGGAAACCCCAGACGAGCTGATAGGAACAACAAATCACATCAAAATAGAGGATCAGGTATTGTTGAATAAGGAAGACCCTCGAATCACCAATTCAGACCTCAAGGCAAACGAAAAAATCAATTTTGAGGTACTTAATGTCTTCCTATACAGCACAATCGAGGTAAGCAATCCTAAATTAAGCACTTTTGAGGTAAACATTACTCGACTTAAACTTTATGTCCATAACCGAGTTGATCGCATGAGAAAGGATTTCCACCTCCTCAAACCACCATGATTGTGCGTATAATAGGTAAGTCTAGCTCAAGACTTTAAACAAGCGCTTCTCGGGAGGCAACCCGAGTACTAATTGTACTAATTAGTTTGGTGTTATCTCTTTAAGTATTTAGGCATAGGTTTCCATACCCACACGACCTTGCACACGGCTGTGGCCATGGCCGTGTGGACACCACGGCTAGGCACATGGGCGTGGACCTTATCTCTATTTAATTATTTACTTTTATTCATATTTTTATTTTTATTTTTATTTTTATTTATTTTATTTTTACTTCCTTTATTATTTTATCCTTTTTCTCAATGGCATTTAGATTTAGCTTAGGATACAATAAAACCAAGTCGGCTACTTCGAGGATTCAATTTCAAACAGTTCGAGACGCTTCCCCACGTTCACCTCCAATCTTATCCGGTTTCTTTTCATTGACTTCATCCAAAAATTCAGGAAGTGTTATTTCTCCCCTTCTCTTTTAATTTTATTATTACATAATTGTTTATCTATCTTTGTATATTGAGGGAAATGTACATCTTAAGTGTGGGGGGTAAAAGTACCTAACTTTTTACATTATTCCAAAATCCTGAATTTTAGTCTTGTTCCTAAGTAATTTTCTCATATTATCAATTAGAGTGAAATTTCTGATGATTTATGATTTTTATTGATATTTTTTTGAGTAAGTCATTGATTTGTGCATTGATGATTTATACTTGAAGAATACTAGAGAATCAAGCATGATAAGTCTATTTTTCAAGAATAAAAAATTTTCTAGGTTGTTGAACTGAATTTGAATATTACCTTGAAGTTTGAAATTTACAGGATTGATGTCAAATACCCATAATTTTTGTGAGATTTGAGACTTATAGAGCATATATTTTTTTCATGCTTATTTTATTGATTATGAGTGTGTCAACACTGAATTGTTATTCTAGAACTTGCCTAGATTATACATATCGAGACCACATTAATGATTTGATATACTGAGATGATAAAGGCACCTAGGTTTTAACCCATTCACTCCACTAAAAAGCCTACCTTCACAAATTAACCCTTAGTGAACCCAGTTGATCCTTACAACCCTTTTTATTGATTTACTCGCTAATATTAACCCAAAACCCTTTGTATTTGTTATCACCATTCTTTTGACTACCCTTCTATCGAGAATTGATTTGGTGCCATCAATTAGTTTATTTCAATTGATAAAGTTTTCTTTATTATGTTTCTATTTGATATAAAAAAATCGATCAAAAAATCAAAGTATATTCAGTATTAGTAGTATAAAACGTGATCATGTACATTTAAATTTCAATTATCAAAGAAAAAGCTCGTAGTATTATTAGTTCCAAAGTTTCATGTGATTATTAGTTCAATTATTTTTCTAAAAGTTAGGTAACTTGTCAGGTCAATCTCGATTCTAAACCTTCTAATTCAGCCTTTATCCACACCATTAACCTAAGCCCCGTTACAACCCTGATAAAGACCTTTTGATTTGTGTATCATCTCATATTTCAGTGGTGGAGATTTGATTTTCAGGCAAGCCTATGGGATTAACTTTTCAGGTTCGACTTATGAGTGCTTTTTCTTGAACCTTAAACACTTCGAGTGCTTTGAGTGAATCTTTAGTGAGGATGTCAATCCTTGTCAGTTTGGAATTAAAGGTAATTATTTAAGATAAGGGGAGACACCTATGTTTTCGTGCTACAAAATGTATGACTTAGAATTGTTTGAATCTTTAGGAGTCTTTGAGTTAAATTATCCATGTATGAATTATTTGTGAATTATGATGAGGCATTGTTGATAGGAATTGTGAATTATGGAAAGTTCGTTTTAATTATAAGTTGAGAATTTTGCTTGAGGACAAGCAAAAGCTTAAGTGTGGGGGTATTTGATAAACCGTGAAAGTAACATATTTTAGGCCCACATTTAGTATGCTTTTGGATGATTTAGCCCTTGGTTTATGTAAAATGGTGCTCTTAATCCTTTCTTTTTATGTTTTTACTTAGGAAAGCACCCGAGGACGAAAAGAACAAGAAACGGGCTTAAAACGGACTAATTTGGGCCAAAGAGGAAATTGACACGGCCTGGACTTCAAGCCACACGGCCGTGCCTCGACAATTAACTAAGACACGGCCATGCCACGATTTACACGCCGTGCCCTAATCGACAAAATCAAGACACGGCCTGAAAACGATTTACATGGGCGTGTCACTACCGCGGCCAAGAGGAATTTCACTCGGATTTGGATACTTGAAAGTAAAGAATCATATTCCAAAGCCTATTCAAACACCCGAGTAGGAATTATACTTGAATTAGGATACTTAGAGGCCAAGTAAGGCATCTCAAAGCCTATATAAAGACCCTAGAGGCCAACCTTTAGAGACGTTCGGAGTTCGACAGAAGCTTTCTGCCAGGGCTTTTGTTGTGATTAGCTAGGCCAAGAAGCCAAGCCAGAAGGCCAGATTTGTGGGAATTACTCGAAGATAGCCAGTGAGCCATCCCAAGGAGCCAAAATTCTACTCAAGACAGTGGATTTCTCCTTCAATTCCTTCAGGGGGTTTTAGGGATTTCTTATGTTTTGTTTTATCTTTTCTCTTGAGATGTTTTCTTTACTCGTTATGAACTAAACCCTTCAGATACCTGAAGGGGATGAAACCTAGATAAATCTTGTTATTGATTTCTAAATTATATGATAAATACTTAGTTTGTTCTTAATTATGCATACTTAATCCAAATCTGATGTGCTTAGGTGGAGGAGGAATAGACCCTGCTTAAGAGTAGATCTAGCGTAATTAAGAGGAGTTGATCGCACACCTAGAGATAGGGTGACGATATTTTGTCGGATTAGGGTGAAACCTAATATAGGAGTCCATAGATCGATTTACTACTATTCTAGGGGTTATTATAAGAGAGCGAGAGTTCCACTAATTAACCTAGGGTTAGATGTTATTCGCCTCGAGAGAGTGTTTAATATACGTTAGGGAGTCTTACGGATCAAACTAAGTGAATTAATCTTATGGTTCAGTGTTAAGTAACAAGTGAAGTCTAGGTGGATTCTTCCTGAGGGTATCGTCGTGATCAATTGACTTTTCTTCAAGTTATTTTCCAAGTCATTCTTTTTGTCTTTGTTTCTTTAGCTTAGTAGTCGTTAAATTAGATTAAATCAACCAATCACTCCATATTTTAGGCTAAATAATAAAAGAAAGTGAGTATTAGTACTTTTAGTTCCTTTGGGTTCGACAATTGATCTTGCCTAAGCTATACTACTGTTCGATAGGTACACTTGCCTATAATCGTTGTCAGAGTTAGTTTCCAGGTTTGATCATATTCTTTATAAATTGCAAAAATCGACAAAACAACGATCAATCATTGATATAGATTTAATTATTTCAATGTTTTTGTCTATTAAGGAGCAACATGTATTAAGCAACTCTCTTGCCAACATAGTTGGACAGGTTAAATGGTACTAGATTTTGTATTTTAAAAGAAGCTCAAGGGCTTTGTCCTTTGAAATACATTTTCCTCCATGTTGGTGATAGATGGATGTACAATCTTATTTCTCATATGAAGAGGTATGAAGTATCTTATCATAAGAACTATTTCTGCATGTGTGTTTAGTTGATTATCATGCTTGTGTGGATGGATGAAATGTAGATTTATTATTAGAAAAAAAGAATTAGTATTTGTACTTAACTAATTATTGACCTTGTTCATATAGAAAGACATTAGATGCTCATGCGTAAAGAATAGGAAACAAGAATTAGCTATATATAAATTTGTGTATGGTAATTCAATATTTAAGATATTTTATTCAAAATATAAATAATAGAGTTTGTCATTTTTCCAAAGTTGTACTTTTAAGATGCCAATTCTATCATTACCCTTTGTAGAATTGTTAATCAAGGTAATTTCCTTCTCTATTCCTCTATTAATTGTTTAACTTAGTTATTCGAGTGTTGGATGTGTAACTTGTTAATGTTGGTTGAATTAAAATATTTCCAACTTATGGAATATGCAAGAGCTACTGGACATTATGTTAATGTGACCGTTATGTGAACATTGCTACAAATTTCTATGTCCCAAAATTTTTTATTGGCTCTTATTTTGCTTATGCATCATCCAACCTTGAAGTTATTGCTTGAATTGACTCTCTTGCTTTTCTTTTCATGGTGTTAAATGGAAATAAATTGTTAAATGTTGTTTTCTAATTGTTAGTTAGATTTACTTTTTGTGGTAAAAAGTTGAATTGTTACTGGGATTTGATTCTCTTCTGAGTTTCAAGCATTCTGCTTGCTAATCTAGTTATGGGTCAATTTGAAACGCTTGACCTCTTTGCAGGTACCTTAAATTTTTTACCTTGTGATTCAGATATATTTTTTATTTTATTTGTGTATAGCCATTTTGAGGAAAAGTTATTTTTGGTACAATTCTTCTCATTCCTCTACTTTTTATTTTCATAACTGCTTCAATTCTAAATAAATTTCTTTAAATTAGACCTTTCAGACCTAGTTGGTTAAGACAAAATGACAGATTGTTCAAATAATCATGAAGTGGTTGTATCAAACTATTAAACACTAATTTATTTTGCTTTTTGATATATATTTCTGTACATGCGCATGGTTTCTTGTTGTTACTTTCCTTAAAACTAAGAGATAGAAGTTCTATTTTCAAGAAGACCCATATATGCTATGTGATATTTCTCGTTGGTTCAAACTAGTTTTATAGCTCGTTGATTTAAGATTACAACTGATATCATTAAGGCTTGTTGATTTAATATCGTAGCCTCCAAACAAAAAGGATACCCTTATGCAGAAGCTTCGTAAATGGAGCCGCGATCACAGAGAACCTCTCGACAAACCGACGATAATATCTCGCCAAACCTAGAAAGATATAGATCTCATATAAATTTTTAGGCTGTTTCCAATCCAACATAGCCTTAATTTTTTGAGGATCAACACGAATCCCCTCAGCAGAAACCACGTGCCATAGAAAAGTTACTTCATGCAACTAGAACTCACACTTGCTTAACTTAGCGTAAAGTTGCTTCTCACATAGAATCGGAGCACTACTTTAAGATGCTCATCATGCTCATCCCTAGTTTTAGAGTAAACTAGAATGTCGTCGATGAAGACCACGAAAAACTGATCTAGATAGGGCTGAAACACACGGTTCATCAAATCCATTAATGCAGTTGTAGCATTAGTCAGACCAAAAGGCATAACTAAGAACTCGTAATGTCCATAATGAGTCCTAAATGCAGTTTTATGAACATTGACCTTGAAACACCCCAAACTCGGCCCACGAGCCTTGACCGGATCTGGTATGTTCCCCGGTGTAAACCGTTTCAAATTCTTTTGTTACTTAGGAAAAACTTGAGTGTTTTTGAAGATTGTTTGTTTGTGGGTTGGGCTCGAGTTGAAAACAAGTTTATTTTTATAATGAAAAACTCATTTATTTCAGGTGACAAAATATTTAAAGTTTATTTTAAATTAAATTGACTTAATCTTTAAATAACAAAAATTCTTAACATAGTAATTAAAACAACAATAAAATCATCACTATGGCCTTATTACATAAAACAAAACCCAAAATAAAGTTGTAGAGTACTTACATAAAATAAAATATCCAAATTAAATAAACTTCAAGTTGAGCATAGCCACCACAAGTTCTGTCGTCCCGGTCCTTCACTGTTCATCACCTGAAACAGGTTCCCACAACGGGGTGAGTCAACAGACTCAATGTGTAACCAACACTAAATCATAATCGAATCAGGCATAACAATTAATACACATTCATATCATAGCATACAGATTATGATGCAATCCCGAACCCAAACCTATATGCCATCCGCTACACTCCAATTGCACCATCCTACACACCGTGGGACTACTAAGTCAACCTCCTTCCGCTACACTCCATATCGCGGTCTTAGGTCACCGATTTGTGGTCTTAGGTCATCACATTCAGATTTCGGGTCTTAGGTCACCACATTTAGATTATCGTGGTCTTAGGTCACCACATTCAGATATCACGGTCTTAGGTCACCGTGTTTGTGGTCTTAAGTCACCACATTCACTTCCCGAAAATAAACCCATATGCCCCATATAATAGTATAATAGTAATATGCATAAATATGCCAGAGTTCACATTCTCATTCTTATTCTCATGTTACAATTAACATATTTCATAATCCTAGTAGGAGTAGGAAACATACCTGAGTACTTTGTACCATAACATGGTACCTTAGCCACTTTCATATTCTTAATATCACATATATTAATTAAACGTAGCCATAAAACATAATATGATATAGTGTGGGGTACACACGGTACCTTAGCCATATTCTTACACTTTCATATTAACACATATAATGAATTAAAACCGTAAATCTATTGAGATTTAGTGTGGGGTACACACTGTACCTTAGCCATGCTTTTCACATTCTTAATAACACATTTAATTTAAAACATAGCCATGAACATATTAAAACTTAGGGTAGGGTACACACCTGATTCGCTTAGCAATTCCTTGAGATCCCGAAAAGCTTGATCTAATGCCTTAGATCTTAGATCTCTACATTTATTCAATCACTTAATACTTAGTAAAGAGCCATTTGACCATAAATCCAAATCCTAGTAGGATTTGTGCACTAAAACTTACCTTGTTGTCGATTGAATTAAAAATCAAATCCCGGAAACTTATATTCTTCTCCTTTGAAATCGGCTAATCACTAGATCCCTTGAATCGGTTAGTTTTTAGCTTAAAACACATAATAATAGATCTACTACAAAAATAGGGTCTTGGCCGAATATTCATAGTCACTTACCTTAAGGATCTTAAATCCCAAAATTCACCGAATAACTAGGGAACACGCGGCCTATGGTGTACCTTCGAGAAAAGAACTTCTCCTTCCATGATTCGGCCAAGATTAATAATAGGAATTAGTCCCTAAATTTTGATAAGTCTAAAATATAAAAGAATAGAAACCAAACTTGGATCTTACCCTTATTTGAAGGAATCGATTGCACCTTCACTTCAACCTTCAGAGATTCGGCTATGGCTAAATGATGCTCTCACAACTTTCGGCTTTTGGAGGGTTTAGAAAGAAAAGAGAAGGAAGAATAAAGATGGAGGATTCGATTAGAACACAAGGTATTTTGGCTTGGCAAAAATAAAAGAAGAAGAATAAAAGCGTAGGAATTTGGCAGAGAGGAGAATTTGCTTAAGAAATTCGAAGAAAGGAAGAGTGAATGAATGAATGGCCTTCTTTCCCTTTTATAGCCAAATTTACTAATTTAGAATCCCTTACTTGGCCATCACTCTTCCTCATTCTCCTAATTAAAGAATAATTCTTCATTTATCCACCTATTTAGTCGAATTTTAAAGAGAATTAAACTCTTCCCTTAAGAGTCCTTATTGCAATCCATTGTTTCCTCTTTAAGTAATTAAATAAAATCACTTAAAGTTTTAGCTAGATGCCATCCACTCCCTTCCCTTGTTGAGCCGAATTTTAACTTGTTCTATTGGACTCCTTGTGGCCTTACGAGGCCCAAATTATCCACCTAAGTGGCGTCACTCACTGGGCTTTAAGTGGTATCTTCAGGCCACTTTTCCAAGCCTATTTGGGTGTCAAATTCTTCCTATTAACTTTCTTAAGGCCACCTTGCCTTAGTTTCCTCTTTTAATCTTTTAAAACTCGACATTTCTAAGTCATTTCTAAGTTTCCAAAAATTTTTGTTTGTCTCTTTAAACTTGACATTTCCTTACATTTCCAAGTTTCCAGAAATGTTCACTTTCCTCTTTTGAATCATTTCTAAATCATTTTCCTAGTTTCCATAAATGTTCATTTTCCTCTTTTTAACTTAGCATTTCCATACATTTCCAAGTTTCCCGAAATGTTTACTTTCCTCTTTTGAATCATTTCCAAATCATTTCCTTACATTTCCTTACATTTCCTTTCATTTCCTTTCATTTCCTTACATTTCCTTATATTTCCTTTCATTTCCTTTCATTTCCTTTCATTTCCTTACATTTCCTTACATTTCCTTACATTTCCTTACATTTCCTTACATTTCCTTACATTTCCTTACATTTCCATACATTTTCTTACATTTTCATACATTTTCATACATTTCCAAGGTTCTAAAAATACACACAATGGGATTCGAACCTCTTCCCTCAAAGTACTTCACTTGATGCCATAACCCTTGCACCTTAGGTGGCGTCCCTTACCACTTTTCCACATCACTTCTTGTGTCCTAAACTCTTCAAAACTTTTCTTAAGGCTACCTTAGCCTAGCTCCCCCTCTTTAACTTAAAAACCAATAATTGTCCAAAGCTTTCTCTTCCATCCTAGGATTTTAAAAACCCTTAATTCACTTCCAAACACTGCCAAATCCTACTACTCATGAATTATGCATGAACGCATAAGCTCTAATCTAGGATGTTACAGTTCTACCCTCCTTAAAAATAATTTCGTCTTCAAAATTACTTACTAACGAACAATCGTACATCTTAACTCACCGAACTACACTTACGCTGCGCACTCTGATCCTAATAGAACCATCATACTTTCTAGGCACAATTTCTAAGTTCCCGTCCCCTAGAACTCATTTCTAACGTCGCGATTTAATCTGATTAAGAAGTTTTATGTATTAAAAAATTTTGTTTCACTGATTAACCGCGAAAAAGTTTTATGGAAAGAATTTTTGGAAGTGGTTCTTTCGTATTCATACATGCACACAGTCTTTACATTCATACATCCATCTATCAATTATGAACTTTCGTTCATTCAGAGAAATGTTGTAGTTTTCAATTGTTGTTGTTTTTCCACTACCCAAGGGTATTTTTGTAATTTGTCCTATAGGGGTATTTTCGTAATTTGTCAAAATAAGGTTCCTTGGTGATTTTGTCACAAAGTATTTTGGTATTTTTAAGTTCCCGGGGTATTTTGGAAAATTTTTAAAATCCGAGGGTATTTCAGAAATTTTTGGACCTTGGGAGTATTTTGGTAATTTTTCCACAAACCGGGGTAAATTGTAAAATTTTAATAAATTAGGGATATTTTAGAAGTTGCAAAATTTTGAGGGTTCTTTTTGAGAAATTTATTTTCCAAAACGATGAAGTTGCAAAAATTTTGGAAGTTAGGGTCATTTTGGTAATTTTAGTAAGTTAGGGGCAATTTTGAAATTATCCAAAATCAAGGTATTTTTCGATAGTTTACAAATTAGGGTTTTTGAACATTTATGAAATAATGAAATTTTGGCAAAACTGTTGAGTAGTTGGGCATTTTATAAACCAAGGGCATTTTTGTAATTTTACCACTAGGGGTATTTTTTTTTTGTAATTTTACCACTGGGGGTATTTTTTGTAAATCGAAAATTTTTTCGAAAATTTGTGTAAAAAGAAATAATTTTCGTGAATTAAAGAGAGAACAAATGATTTTAAGAATTTTTAATATTAGGTTCTAAAAAATGGCTAGTTCCTTTCGGGTTTTAGTTATTGGGTTTAGCCTATGACCGAGCCTCCTTGGTCGTATGAACCAAAGCTACGCACTGTGCAGATTCGAGTGGAGAGGAGGTGAGTCACGCGACCGCTTAAGTACCAAGCTCCCATCAAACCATTCCTAGACATGCGACAGGGGTTGCCACACCCACTAAGTCCTCTGGGTTAGGGTGAACCGTAGCTACGCACCAGGTAGGATTCCTACGAAGAGGAGGTGAGTCACTAGGACTGCTTAAATACCAAGCTCTTCCGGATCCAATCCTAGACATGCGTACCATGGTTGCCACACCCTAACTCGATTGACTTAGCCATAGGTTTGTTTAGTGTATTAAGTCTTATGTATCTGTGTTTGAGTAGACTAATCCTAGGGTTCAAGTTCCTATCATGCTATTCTACGTTCCATTCCTTTTCTACCCTTCTATAATTCACATAATCACACGATAGTTAGGGTACTTACCGGTGGATCATGGTTTGAGACTTAGGTGCCATGCCGTAAAAATCGCTTATTTCATAAGATACTTTATAAAGCTTATTTGGGCTCGATTTGAAAACATTTTGGGCCTCGTGCCCAAAGCCGAGAGTTTAAAATCGGGCTCGATACTAAATCGAAACACCTAAACCCGCCCACGAGCCTTGACCGGATTTAGTATGTTCCCTGTAAACCGTTTCAAATTCTTTTGTTACTTAGGAAAAACTTGAGTGTTTTTGAAGATTGTTTGTGGGTTGGGCTCGAGTTGAAAACAAGTTTATTTTATAATGAAAACTCATTTATTTGGTGACAAAATATTTAAAGTTTATTTTAAATTAAATTGACTTAATCTTTAAATAACAAAATTCTTAACATAGTAATTAAAATAACAATAAAATCATCACTATGGCCTTATTACATAAAACAAAACCCAAAATAAAGTTGTAGAGTACTTAAATAAAATAAAATATCCAAATTAAATAAACTTCAAGCTGAGCATGGCCACCACAAGTTCTGCTGTCCCGGTCCTTCACTGTTCATCACCTGAAACAGGTTCCCACAATGGGGTGAGTCAACAGACTCAATGTGTAACCAACACTAAATCATAATCGAATCAGGCATAACAATTATTACACATTCATATCATAGCATACAAATTATGATGCAATCCCGAACCCAAACCTATATGCCATCCGCTACACTCCACCCGTACCATCTTGCACACCGTGGGGACTACTAAGCCAACCCTCCTTCCGCTACACTCCATATCGCGGTCTTAGGTCACCGCATTCGTGGTCTTAGGTCACTACGTTCAGATTTTTGTGGTCTTAGGTCACCACATTCAGATTACTGTGGTCTTAGGTCACCACATTCAGATATCACGGTCTTAGGTCACCGTGTTTGTGGTCTTAGGTCACCACATTCACTTCCCCGAAAATAAACCCATATGCCCCATATAATAGTATAATAGTAATATGCATAAATATGCCAGAGTTCACATTCTTATTCTTATTCTCATGTTACAATTAACATATTTCATAATCCTAGTAGGAGTAGGAAACGTACCTGAGTACTTTGTACCATAACATGGTACCTTAGCCACTTTCATATTCTTAATATCACATATATTAATTAAACGTAGCCATAAAACATAATATGATATAGTGTGGGGTACACACGGTACCTTAGCCATATTCTTACACTTTCATATTAACACATATAATGAATTAAAACCGTAAATTTATTGAGATTTAGTGTGGGGTACACACTGTACCTTAGCCATGCTTTTCACATTCTTAATAATACATTTAATTTAAAGCATAGCCATGAACATATTAAAACTTAGGGTAGGGTACACACCTGATTCGCTTAGCAATTCCTTGAGATCCCGAAAAGCTTGATCTAATGCCTTAGATCTTAGATCTCTACATTTATTCAATCACTTAATACTTAGTAAAGAGCCATTTGACCATAAATCCAAATCCTAGTAGGATTTGTGCACTAAAACTTACCTTGTTGCCGATTGAATTAAAAATCAAATCCCGGAAACTTATATTCTTCTCCTTTGAAATCGACTAATCACTAGATCCCTTGAATCGGTTAGTTTTTAGCTTAAAACACATAATAATAGATCTACTACAAAAATAGGGTCTTGGCCGAATATTCATAGTCACTTACCTTAAGGATCTTAAATCCCAAAATTCACCGAATAACTAGGGAACACGCGGCCTATGGTGTACCTTCGGGAAAAGAACTTCTCCTTCCATGATTCGGCCAAGATTAATAATAGGAATTAGTCCCTAAATTTCGATAAGTCTAAAATATAAAAGAATAGAAACCAAACTTGGATCTTACCCTTATTTGAAGGAATCGATTGCACCTTCACTTCAACCTTTAGAGATTCAGCTATCGCTAAATGATGCTCTCACAACTTTCGGCTTTTGGAGGGTTTAGAAAGAAAAGAGAAGGAAGAATAAAGATGGAGGATTCGATTAGAACACAAGGTATTTTGGCTTGGAAAAAATAAAAGAAGAAGAATAAAATTGTAGGAATTTCGGCAGAGAGAGGAGAATATGCTTAAGAAATTAACAAAGGAAGAGTGAATGAATGAATGGCCTTCTTTCCTTTTATAGCCGAATTTACTAACTTAGAATACCTTACTTGGCCATCACTCTTCCCTCATTCTCCTAATTAAAGAATAATTCTTCATTTATCCACCTATTTAGTCGAATTTTAAAGAGAATTAAACTCTTCCCTTAAGAGTCCTTACTGCCGTCCATTGCTTCCTCTTTAAGTAATTAAATAAAAATCACTTAAAATTTTAGTTAGATGCCGTCCACTCCCTTCCCTTGTTGAGCCAAATTTTAACTTGTTCTATTGGACTCCTTGTGACCTTACGAGGCCCAAATTATCCACCTAAGTGGCGTCACTCACTGGGCTTTAAGTGGTATCTTCAGGCCACTTTTCCAAGCCTATTTGGGTGTCAAATTCTTCCTATTAACTTTCTTAAGGCCACCTTGCCTTAGTTTCCTCTTTTAATCTTTTAAAACTCGACATTTCTAAGTCATTTCTAAGTTTCCAAAAATGTTCACTTTCCTCTTTTTAACTTAGCATTTCCATACATTTCCAAGTTTCCCGAAATGTTTACTTTCCTCTTTTGAATCATTTCCAAATCATTTCCTTATATTTCCTTTCATTTCCTTTCATTTCCTTATATTTCCTTATATTTCCTTTCATTTCCTTTCATTTCCTTACATTTCCTTACATTTCCTTACATTTCCTTTCATTTCCTTACATTTCCTTACATTTCCTTACATTTCCTTACATTTCCATACATTTCCTTACATTTTCATACATTTCCATACATTTTCAAGGTTCTAAAAATGCACACAATGGGATTCGAGCCTCTTCCCTCAAAGTATTTCACTTGATGCCATAACCCTTGCACCTTAGGTGGCGTCCCTTGCCACTTTTCCATATCACTTCTTGTGTCCTAAACTCCCCAAAACTTTTCTTAAGGCTACCTTAGCCTAGCTCCCCCTCTTTAACTTTAAAACCAATAATTGTCCAAAGCTTTCTCTTCCATCCTAGGATTTTAAAAACCCTTAATTCACTTCCAAACACTGCCAAATCCTACTACTCATGAATTATGTATGAACGCATAAGCTCTAATCTAGGATGTTACAGACCTCCTTAACCCTCAATTGATGATACCCTAATCAAAGATCTATCTTAAAAAACACAGAAACCCCTCTGAACTAATCAAACAAGTCGTCAATCCTCGAAAGTGGATACTTATTCTTTACAGCCAACTTGTTCAACTGTCAATAATCGATGCACATCCTCATAGTCCTATCCTTCTTCTTGACAAATAGAACTGGTGCTCCCCGTGGAGACACACTAGGATGGATGAAACCACGATCCAGAAGCTCTTGTAGTTGAGCCTTAAGCTCAGTAAGCTCTTTCGGTGCCATATGGTAGGGAGCAATGGACACCGGAGCCGTACCCGAAAGAAGATCAATCCCAAACTCAACCTCTCGATTCGGAGGTAGATCCGTAACTCCTCAGGAAAAACATCTGGAAAGTCCTTTATAGTACTGATATTCCCAACAAAGAGTCCCCAGAACTAGAAACACTGACGCAAGCTAAGTATGCCTCACACCCTTTCCAACCAATTTCTCATCCACAAAAGCGGAGATCACATTAAACAGATAATCTTGAAACTCACCAATCACTACCACCACCTTATCATCATCAGTCCTCAAAACAACTCTCTTAGTCGCGCAGTCCAAACTAACCCGGTGCTCCACCAACCAGTCCATACCAAGAATTAGGTCAAACTCCCCAAATGGAAGCTCCATTAAATTAGCTAGAAAAATAATCCCTTGTACCTCTAACGGAACCCCTCTATAAATTTTACTAACCCACACAGACTGCCCCAAAGGACTTAGTATTGTAACCTCACTAATAGTGCTCTCCATAGAAATCCCCAAAGTCTCAGATACAATCTTAGCTATGTATGAGTGAGTAGACCATATGTCTATCAAAGCCAAGTAAGGTACATCAAATATAAGAAACGTACCGGTGATAACATCTGGAATATCTCTGTCCTCTCGACGTCGAGCAGCATAAACAAGTGCAAGCTACCTTACCTCAATCTGTCCAGCACCTTTGCCCAGTACTTTCTGTCCACGGCCCATACCATTATCACCCCTGGTGATAGAGCTCAAAACTAACTATTATTTCAACAAAGGCAAGTGTACCTATCGAACAGTAGTATAATTATGGCGAGTCCAAACATCATATCCTCAAGGACTAAAATTTGCTAGTAATAACTATCTTTTTATTATCTAGCATAATAATTAAAGGAGATTTATTTTTAATCTAAAATTAACTAACTAATTTAACTAATTAAATGACTATGAACGTGACAAGAGAGAATTGGGAAAATACTTTTGGACAACTTATACGAGATAGGCAATACCTAAAGAAGAAACCACCTAGACTTTACTTATTACTTTTTGATTCATATGATTTATTCACTTGACTTAATCCGTAGAAATCCCTTATTTATGTTAATATCTCTTTCAAGGATAAAAACAACTAACTTTAGGTTGATTAATTGAAATCTCTTTCTAATTAAAACCCCTATTGTTAAAACCCCTATTGTCATATTAATTCGATCTACAGATTCTTTTATTAGGTTTGACTCTAATCCGGTAGATTTTCGTTGCCCTATTTCTAGGGTTGCAATCAACTCCGCTTAATTGTGTTGATCTTCTCTTAAATAGGGACTTTTGCTCCACTAAATAAGCACATTTGACTTGGATCAAACCTGAATTATCAAAACAAGAATAAAAACTCACAATTAAGAATAAGAACAAGTATTTATCTTATAAATCAAATAATAATAAGATTCGTCATAGGTTTCATCCCCTTAGATATTTAAGGGATTTAGTTCATACTAATAGAAGGAAACATCATAAAATATGGAAAACCACAAAACATAATGAAAACTCAAAAACTTCTAAAGAACTTGATGGGAGATCTTCAGTCTTGATGGAGATCCTTCTCCTAAGCTGTTCCCGACGTCTGTCCTGGAGTATTTTCTCTTCTACTTGACATCTCTTCAACTTCCCCTTTTAAGTTGCCTCCTAAGGTGTTTATATAGGCTTTGGAACACCTCTATTGGCCCACAAGTAGCCTATTCCAAATAGAATTCTTCTTTGCTACGATAGGGACATGCCCGTGTGACACTCCCGTGGTGGACTCCTTCGGTCGTGGTCGATTCTATTCGCCACACACGGTTGTGTGATCTACCCATTGTCGAAAGTCCAGGCCGTGTGATTTATGATGTAGGCCCATTTTGTCCTTTTTTGGCCCGTTTCTCATTTTTTTTGACTTCTTAAGCTCTCTTGAGTATAAAACATGAAATTAAGGGATTAGGAGCATCGAATTCATCAAATCTAATGAGAATTCATCCAAAAATAAGCCAAGCATGGGGTTAAAATATGTGTAAATTATGGTTTATCACCTGGCCTGTCCACGGCCTTAGGTGGTCATTGAACTACTCGTGGGTCAGTGCGAGACACGATGTCTGAGACGCCTTTTGATCGACCCTCGATTGACACTCTCGAATGCGGTGTTCTAATGACTCATATCTCAAACAGGCCTCAATTCTCCTCTAATACTCGCCGGAAATGGCGCCTACCATAGTCACCACAAGGCTACAACCCAGTTGAAGCAACATGAGTCCCCACTCTAACTAGCCCATCAGATCTAGTCTTTTTCTTAGGCCTCTACACAGAACTCGAGGGCTCCAAATCCCTTTTGTTCTTACCTCTCTCCCTATCTCTATTATGGTGCTCAGCACGCTTAACATCTTCGGTGATCTTTGCCTTCTCAACCAGAATAGAAACTCACACTCCCTCTGTAAAGCTATCAAAACTCTCAGATTATCTCTCATTCTATCCTCAAAATGAACACACCTCTCATACTCTGATGCCACCATACCTCGAGCATGGTAGCTTAGACTCAGAAATTTGGCCTCATACTTGGCCACAGATCGGTCACCTTACGTGAGGTTCAAGAACTCACGCCTGCGAGCATCGACTTAGCTAGCTCCCACATACTTGCTTTGGAATGTAGTCTTAAATAATTCCCAAGTCAGGTGATCAGGCTGAGTGCCCTCCTTAACCATCAACCATTACTGGTAAGCCTCATCGTGAAGCAAGAAGACTGCATCATTCAATTTCTACTTGGGGGTACAGTCCAAATCATCCATAATCTTCTCAGTGGCCTCCAGCCAATACTCATCCACATTAGGGGCGACTCCTGTGACACCCCTAAACAGCTCAGCTCTATTAGGCCGGAGTCGCTCAATTATCGACCTTCGACCCCTAGATCTAGAATTAGGTCTAGTGACCCTCTTCAATATCCTCAGCATGGCTTGGGATAATGTGCCATCCCCAACCGAACGACTTTGAAACTCAATCTCAATAGCAGGTGACACAGGTGTCTCACTAGTGTCTAGATTTGGCATGCTGCCCAGAGATAAGGACTCAGCTCGAGCCTCCTACGACTTCTACCACGTCTGCAAATTCCACGAGCACTCATTGTCTAGTTTGGGTTTATCTACATTAAGAGTTTTATGCATCAGTTTAATATTTATTAACAGATACTTTATGTAATAAATATCAGAAGTTCAGCAATATTTTTGAAAGTTTCAGTCTCTATTTGTGTCACTACAGTTTTCAGAGTATGTTATCTACAGTATTTCAAAATAAACTATCTAAGTTTCAGAATACTTACAGGATCGGCGCCGGAGACTTGGTGTACCACATTCCTAATCAGAATTTTTTTGAACCATTTGAAAACCAGTTATTTAAAACATATTTTGGAACCCAAAATTCATAGCTGAATTTTGCAACCTAGCTCTGATACTACTAAATGTAACACCCCAAACCCGACCTAGATGTTATGGTCGAATCTGGTAATGTCATATGGAATAGGTTTGAAAACAAAGCTAACTCGATAGAAACCTTAAGCTTATAAACCCTTATTTGCTTTCCTTTATTTCAAAATATTTATTCTTTTGCCTTAAAATCATCTAGTGAGGAAGCTTATGAAAAACTGTGATGTTTAAGCAACCAGTCGTCTTAAAAAAAATCATTTTGAGTAAAACTAGCAACAAAACTAAAACCAAAGTTAAAGTCTATACAGTCCAAAGAGTCCTAGAAATTACAAACTCTCCAAAAAAATACCAAAACTTAAATAAAATCTTACAGCAAAATAAAACAGTTCTATGGCAGTGGTCACCGTCGAGTACTCCGCTACACCGATCTATCTAACTTTGTGGATTATCTGTACAGAATAGAAAGATAAGGGGTGAGTTTACATAAATTCAGTGTGTAACCCAACAGAATTAAGCATGCACACATACAGAATATCACAAGTTAGAAAGATTCAGATTCGGACATGAGCCCATGTCAGATACAAATACAGATACAGATATGCAAATCAGAAATCAGAATCCTACACCCATCCACTACGCACCATTTCTGACCATCCCTACATACCATGTGGGGTTTAAAACACCCACCCAGCCCTACACACCAATTGTACCAATGCGACACATAACAGATTAAGTGCAGCCAAGCCGCCAGAACATAGGCGGTAAACGCCTTTCAGAACACTTTCTCCATATATATATTGTAACACCCCTAACCCGTGTCCGTCACCGGATTAGGGTTACGAGGCATCACATATCTAATCACAAGTCCACGCACTCAAATGAATCTTATTACATTAATAAATACATAATCAATACATGTTATTATAATCAAATAAGTTACCACTAAATATTATCACTAGCATCATTTAAAACCAATTCCATTCAAATAGCAAAATCACTATTCATTTGGTCTTTTTGAATAGCATGGCCTAATACATAAGTTTACTCTTAATCAACTTGTACAATTCAACTACTATCACTTATTTATTCACATGCATATCATATCTAAATGATTACTAAAATAGGTTATCTTAAAGTGACTCCAAAATAATACAACACCATAGCTGAATATTTTTAAATGAACACACCACAAATATATGCATTAATATATCGCACTCAAAATTCACATACGTAATGTATAACTTATTTCTTTCATGACCTATCTCTATAATACTTATAAAATTAAGCAAAAGTATATTCATCAATCTAAAGAATACCATATACCTTATTCAAATCAAAATCATAATATAAGTACTATATATATATATAGCCTAATTTAAAATAACTTACAAGCTAAGATTTAAGTCATATAACAAACATTTATATGCAGCTTATAGGTAACATATCTTTGAAATCTCATGAAAACACAAACATACCACATCAAGTTTACATTGAATCGAATATGCACAATCATACTCGTAACATCTCAAAAACATATGTAACCAACTCAATCATAGAAGAAAAGCCATTTTCAAGTGGCATTTAAATACATACACATTTACATCATTTGAATCCAAAACAAAGTAGTTTAGCCTATACATGCCATAGACTTTAAATTCATTCACAAGAAGGTACCAAAATATAGTAGATAGTGTGATTGACTTAACGATGATCCTCGAACTCGAGCTAAAACTCCAAAATCTATAAAATAGACAAACAAACACATATATAGTATGCTATCTCAGCTTAGTAAGTTATAACAATTCATTAGTCAAACTTTAATTAAAATCAACTTAATCATAAAAGAGCTCATAACCGCATATGAATATAACCTAATACCATGTAAACCTTAACTAATTCCATAAATCTCAAAACCGCATATTTACATACCATATATCCATTTCGGACAAGCCCATATATTATTGAATACATCTCGTTACTAAAATTTCATAAAACAGGAGCAACTCACCTCATTAGTACTATGTTGCCAAGATATCATGCATCATTTTCATAAGTAAAACTTCTTTGTTATCTCCATTCGTTAGTTAATGTTTTGATAGATCCGTAACTCGGAACACTTAGTGCAATTCAAGCAACGTATCACACACTCAGTGCCGTTACTTGAAAAGAGCACACACAATGCCATCTTCTAGTAATGTATCGCACACTTAGTGCCATTACTCATTTTCCGCACACATAGTGCTATTCGACCGATTTCGCACAAACAGTGCTTGATATTTTAGTTCACACACATAGTGCCATTCGATCGAGTTCGGACACACAGTGCTCGGTGTATAAATCTACACACATAATGCCCATTAACTGATCTCCTCCTCTTGCACATAACATATATATTCACATTTTGTACTTATGAATATATATATATATACACATATTCAAACCAAACCCTTCTTACTATGACTTACCATTACATTCGACCACACTCATATATACACATAGTTATTTATTCAATTACAACCATTACAAATTTCAAGGTTCACATTTAACTACTACTCAATCCATAAGTATTCATCCAACCCAAATAAATCAAATTTAATACATAAATCAACCACACATTCGGCTAGTATATATATTTAATCCCATTCCATATCACATTCAGCAAAATGGATTTTTAATATGCTTATTTCAACTAATCAAGGGATACACATATATACATGTACATAATATCCACATTCGGCTAACACACTTAAAAATTCCCATATCTCATTCGGCAATTTGAAAATTAAATCCATTAATTCATTTGAACATATACATTTCATTATAATAACCATTCGATTAAATCTGATTGCTTATAAACTTACCTCAGAGGTCGATGAATTAGGGTTTCTCGGCTATTCGTTCAATTTCTCCTTTCCCCGATCCAATCCCGTTTCTTTTTTTTCTTGATCTAAATAATTCCAAATTGAGCTCATTAAAATTTATTTTCATTCAATTTAATCCAAAATCACATAATTATGTAAATTACTATTTTACCCCTAACATTTATAATTTTTACAATTTAGTCCCTAATACATAACTCACAAATTACTCAAAATTTGTCTACCATTCTTTAGAGTCGAATTTTCCTAGGGATTATATAAGTCCATATTTCTCATAAATTTTATAATTTAACCCTTCTAAATAATATTTTCACAAATTAACCTTAATTAACTAAAATTCATCAAAAACTCAAGAACAAAGTATGTTCATCTAGCTCAAATCTTTCAATTAACACCATAAATCATCACAAAGCTCAACATATCATCAATGGCATATCTAACAAACATCACCAATGCACAAAATTAATACATGGGCTTGATAGTATAGTGAACAACAATCTCAAAAATACAAAAATCATCAAAAATCTAAAGCTAAAACTTACCTAATTTTGCTTGATGAGTGCCGAAACCCTTGCTTGTTTTTCTTTTCTTTTTCTTTTGTTAGTTTCGACCAAGAGAGCTAAAATGATGAACATCCAATGGCTTTTTTTTTTTTTTTTTATTTTAATATGATTAAAAGGTATATTATATCATTATTATAAATTTAACATATAAAATAAACATATAATATATATTAAAATATATAGTGCCATCCACTATACCTCAAAAAGGTAAATTTGCAACTTTAATACTCATGCAAAAGAAGACAAAACAATTTAGCCTCTCAAATTAATAATTGGCTACTTTTACCACTTATGCGATTTAATCCTTTTTCTAAAATTAAACATCCAAACAAACAAATTAGCCTATGATATTTTAACACATGCTCAAACACATAACATAGATATCAAAGAAAATATTAAAATATTTTTCTAACTCGGATTTGTGGTCCCGAAACCACCGTTCGATTAGGGTCATAATCAGGCTGTTACATATATATCATCCCAACCCTAATATCAGATAAAGAATATTCAGTTCAGACATACAGATTAACCATGCTCATATGCTTACGTACAGATATAACATGCATATACAGATACATTCAACAGATAAATCAATCATGCCTATGTACACAGTACAGAACAACAGATCTTCAGTTTTCAGGGTTTAGATAGGCCCAATCTTACAGTAGGCCCATAGCCGTTTAGGATGACCCGTGCGACCCTACGGAAAATCTTAGTACAATGGGACCATATGCCCATGTGCCCTGCCCCTATGGCCCACACGGCCTGACCCAATAATCGACATACTCGTGTGTCATGCTCGTGTGGGCCCACATGCCCGTCGTGTGATGCTCACATGGCCACACTCGAGCCACTACACGATCATGTGATGCTCACGGCCATACTTTTGTTTATCACAAGGCCATGTCCTCTCACACGACCTACCACACGGGTGACCATACGCTCGTGTGATGTCGATAGTGGCTTTTTTAACTTTTGTCAAAACTTTATTTTCTATGTTTTGGGTACATAGTTGGTATGATTTTGATGCAAAAGCACTCCCAAAGCCTTCAAAACCTACGAAAAGGCATCCAAATGCCCAATTAGCAATCAATTTATGATTCGGTACCAAAACCCGAAATAACGCTCAAGACTTACCAACGGCGAAAATTACCGCTAACACAGTTCAAGTAAAAGGAGCGATACTCACTGTTCACAGCCTTCTCCTACACCAAAATAATTTTAGAAAACTCAAACCTCACGATTACTTCTACAGAAATTAACTCACAACACAACGAAACCCTTACCTACTCAACAGAACGAATGACGGCACGAAAATGACATGCAGTTTGAAAGAGAAATTCCAATAGGAATCAGGAAAGGAAGAAGCCAAAAATTTGGAAGTGGAAAATAGAGAGAAAAAAAAACAAAACTTCAGAGAGAACGATTTTTAGGAAAAATAACCAAAAGAAACTGCTAGCATATCCATACTGTAATATCCGGGATTTAGGGGTCATACATTTTAATTTATATTTACGTGTTAGCATGCTCTGTATGTTGTTTGAGTATGGTTAGGGGCTTCGGGGAACCTTGGGGTTAGGTTGGAGCTTTAGAAAAATATTTTTTTTTGAGCCTTTAGGGGAGAGCTAGGGGAACGAGGCCTTAAGGGAAATTAATGTGGAGTTCAAGACACAAGAAAGAAAGTGGTGGGGTGGCAAGGAAACGCATGAGAGCAAGGGAAAGAGTTTGCATCAAAGGTGTTCCAAGGGGGAGGAGGTTCGAGCAACATGAAGAGTATTTTGGAGCTTGTTTTTGAGTCAGGAGGAGGAGGAGTTGGTGTTGGCGTGGGCACTTGAAGATAGGAGGTTTGAAATGGTCAAACATTTCAAATGCGTGGTGGAGAGCTAAGCATGGGGTTTGAAGTATTCAAACACTTTCAAATGGGTGGATATGAGTAAAATTAGGAGGGAAATAAGGGATGAGGTGAGGGGTGTGAGAGTTGGCCGAAATAAGGGTTCTTGGTGGTGGTATTTTCGGTCATGTATGGGGGAAGTGAGTGCTAAATTTGCTTAATAGTGGTAGTGTGCATCTTTTGTTTTTTTTTTCCTTCTCAAGTCTTGTGCCGAAAAGTGGTGAGCATCTCGAGTTTTTTTTTCTCTCTTTTTGGTCTCTTAGCCGAAACCTTGGAAGACCCCTGGGATTACTTTTGTTCAACTTTTACTTCTCTTCTTCAAAAGCCGAAAGTGCCATATTTCCTCTCCTTTCCATTTGAAGTTCCATTCTTTTCTTGTAGCCTCTCTAGCCGAACCATAATTCTCCCTTCTCCTCTATTTTCTTTTTCATCTTTTTCATCTCCATAGCCTTAAACCTTTATTCCTATCTCAAGAGCTGAATTCTACCCCTCACTTTCTACCATAACTGAATCCTTTTGATCATAGTTGGCCCTTCTTTTGTTCATTGATTATAAGCTATTTCTTGATCGAACTCTTTCTACTATTTCTTCTTGAATCTATTTTCATTTCATTCTGTGGGGGTTTGTTTGATCTTTGGTTTTTATCAAAGCCATATATTTCACTTATCGGTGGTAACATTTCTGTTGGTTTTCTGTCAGAGGGAGCACTGTTGTTTGTTCAATCCCAACTCTTCCAATCGATTTCCAACATAGTGGTAAGGGGTTCTTTATTCTTTTTAATCTTTCTCCTTCCATTTCGGTTTAATGAAACCAAATGATTAACTTTTTTTCTTAGGTGTGACCGAATCTTTTTAGGGCTTTAACCTTGTGTCTCTTTCATTTGCAGCCAGTGTAAGGAGCGTTAGGAATCTCTCGAGTTCCAATTATTCAAAGGTGAGGAGGTTATAATGTTTGGCCGAAGGCCACTTTGCTTAGGCTATGGGTATTAGGCCAAATCTAACATGGCTTTTGTAGGGGATTTCAACAATCTTAAAGTGCAAGCGTATAGCCTTCGGGTTCTAGTCGACTGTGGTAAGGGTATTCTTTTGTCAAGTGTTCGTTTGGGTTTCGTTTAGATCTAATTCAATATCTTAATGGGGTTTTCTGACTAAGATATTGTTGATGGATGCGAGTACTAACCAAGGGGAGAAAGGGGTCGGGCACATAGTCCCTACCCCTAAATACAAGAAGCGGTCGATTTTTGCGGTCCAGGATTGGCCTCCGGGGTGTGGGCCACCGTTGGAACAGGATCGTAGGCAGATAACGGTAGTGTCGGCTAGGGATAGCGTCGACGTAGAGGGCGTGATTTTATGAGTTATCAGGTGTGTAGTTATTACTCTGTTTCTCTGTTTAAAATTAATTAAATGTATGTGATATGTGTGGTAGTCGGAAATAATGGCTGTGGTGGTGTGGCTACCCATATTGGGTGATCTGGTAACCAGGTTAGTAATTTTCTCATATTAAAATTTTGGATGGATATTTATGTAACTCGGTAAGCATGTTATGTATGCATGATTGATATGTTCATAACGATTATATTGTCATTTCATCATATATATTGTATGTGCATGGGGATCGGGATATATGTATACAGATGTTTAATGAAGGAAAGGGTGTACATTTATGTACGTGGTTTGATGTTAGCCATGAGCTACATCGTGGATTAATGTTGGCTTCGTGCCTCATCGTGGATTGATGATGACCTTGAGTCACATCGTGGATATTGTGATTTAATTACGTGGATCAGTGGCTAGAGCACTAAATGGTCTTTGAGCAGCGTGACTGCTAAAGAGGTGTGTAGCGGATGAAGGGTTGATTTAGTAATCCCCTGGTGTGTGGTGGCAGGATATACGAGGGTGTGTAGCGGTTGGATACTAGGTTGGGTTGGGTTGGGTTACCATTTTGCATAATCATGTGTGACAAGTGGATTGGTGTGGTTTTGGGCCAAGCCCATTTATGGAAACATGTGGAATAATTGCACATTGAGTCAGTTTGACTTACCCTATTTTTCTAAAAACGATGCAGGTGATACGTGATTTCTGTACCGGGCTGGAGTGGATTCGAGGTGACCATGCAGAAGTTATTTTAATTATACATGCACTTTAGATTTTTAGTTGCTTTTGGGTTAATTTTTATTGTAATAAGGCCGCTTTAAGTATTTTGGGAATTTTTATCATGGTTTTAAGTTGGTATTAAAACGGATTATGGATTAAAAATAACTGGAAACACTTGCAACCTAAAAAGCAAATTAAGGATTTCAAATTTAGACTTTTGATAGTAATTCGTTTATTAAAATCCCTTCCAAACAATACCCAACTTTTATACAAATGCGTAAGTTTTATTTCTCGTCAAAATATGATTTTCAAAACGAAAAACCCTTATAGCTATATATATAAACGTTTTCAAACTTAACTCCACCCTCGAAGATAGATCTCTTTTCAAACTATTACTCAGTAAAAGCTGAGTATCCGTTTTCCTTAAAGACTTGACATGTGTTTTTTTTTAAAATCAAACTCATCACAAACCTTTTCCCCGTAACATTTTGAATCTGGCTATAGTGTTTTGGGTCGGGTTTAGGGTGTTACAATTTAGTATTAGAGCCCAGGTTTTTAAACTCGGCCTTTGGGTTTTGAGGCCCATAACATTTTCAAAATTGGTATTGAAAGTTATCTAAAAGAAATTTTTCATGAAACGGGTTTATGAAGGCATGGCACTTGAATCTTCTGGCCCAGGTCTGCCAGATAAGTCTTCTAACTATTGAATGAATTGGATGAAAGTGGATATATGATGCATTGTTGTTGATATTGATGCGGATATTAGGAATTGAGACAATCTCTTTAGAGACCGAAACCTTAGGGATGTGTGCTTTTATGAAAGAATAACTTGAAATTTTTATGTCATAAAATTTTTTTTCCTTTAATCAACAAAGTGGAAAGAAAACTAATGCATAAAATTTCTTAAATCGATTAAAAGCGTGGCGATATACATGAGTTTTAGGGACATGGTCGTAATGCACGTGGACGTGGTTGAGGTAGAATGATCAGATCGGAACCGGTTGGTCCGCCATGAGTCGAGAATGATGTGCCATCGCAGCTACCAGGTGCGGAGGATCAGGATCAAACGGGTGGGGACGACGCAGTTTTTCAAGCTATGCTGCGGGTTCTGGAAAAAGTTGCGGGAGCTAACACGGGTACTGGGGCCCGAAAATCAGTGTCTGAGCTGCTTAGGGCGAATGGAGTCGAGATATTTAGGAGTGTATCGGGGGTAGCCCCGAATGTGGTAGAATACTGGTTAGAGGCAGTCGAAGAATTATGGACGATTTGGACTGCACTGTGGAGGAAAAGCTGAAGGGTGTTGTTTCTTTTCTCCGATATGAGGCCTACCAGTGGTGGCTTCTGTCAAAAAGGGTACTCCGACAGATCGAGTGGATTGGGGTTTCTTTAAGATTAAGTTTGAGGGGAAGTATGTCGGAGCTAGTTATGTAGATGCACAGAGGAAAGCGTTCCTAAACCTAGTGCAAGGAGGTAAGTCGGTAGCGGAATATGAGGTAGAGTTCTTGTGGTTAAGTCGGTATGCCAGAGGGATGGTTGCTACCGGATTACGAGCACTGCGTGAGATTTGAGGATGGGCTGCGGATGAACTGCGGGTATTGATAGATCCTCAACAGGAGAGGGACTTTGCTACTTTGGTAGAGAAAGCTCGAATAGTAGAGGAGGTTAAGTGAATCGAGGGGCAAAATAGGGATAAGGATAGAGGCAGGAATAAGAGGGGTTTTGGATCATCAAGGTCTTCGGGAGGTTTTCAGAAAAAGCCTAGGGTTGAGGGTTCTGCTCGCATTTCTATGCCAGTTGCTGGGAATCAGGTCCGTCCGTACGCTCAGTGTGGGAGGACCCATGTAAGCAAGTGCTGGGGAAGGGGTATGGAGTGCTTCAAGTGTGGGTCCATGGCTCACTTGGTTAAGAATTGTCCTCAGGATATGGATAGGGCTCGGACAGTAGGTCAGGGGTATGTGCAGCTAGGAAGGGTGGTCAACAGGTGTCGAAAGGTCGTGGTCCGAACCGTGGAAGGAATAGTTTTGGCCGAGGTCGTGGAGCACCGGGCAGAGGTGCTGGGGGCTTAGATGCAAGACAGCCTGGGTTGGTTTATGCAGCCAGACGTCGTGAGGAGGGGGATGCACCAGATGTTATCACAAGTACGTTTTTCATTCTTAGGTTACCCTTTACTGCTTTGATTGATGTTGGGTCAACTCACTCTTACATTGCTAGCATGGTGTCTGGAACCTTGAATAGGAACTCTGAGACTATCCCTAGGAAGATGACTGTACTTAGTCCTTTAGGGCAATCTGTAGTGGTAGATAAACTCTTTAGGGATGTGCCTTTAGAGGTTCAGGGGGTAGTGTTCCCAGCTGACTTGATGGAGCTGCCGTTCGGAGAATTTGACTTGATCTTAGGCATGGACTGGTTAGTAAGGTATCATGCGAATTTAGACTATGCTACTAAACGCATGTCATTGAAGACTCCCGAAGACAATGAGGTTGTGGTGATAGGTGAGAGGAGAGACTACTTATCTAACGTAGTGTCTGCTCTTAAGGCAAAGAAAATGATGAAGAAGGGGTGCTTTGGCTTTCTTGATGTTTGTTAGTGCTTTGGATGCTAAGGAAGCAGCTGTGGGAGAGGTCAAGACAGTGAAAGAATTTGTAGATGTTTTCTAAAAGAACTTCTAGGGTTGCCTCCGGATCGAGAGGTAGAGTTTGGAATTGACCTGTTGCCAAGTATCGCGCCAGTGCCTATCGCTCCGTACAGAATGGCACCAAAAGAGTTGGTTGAGCTTAAAGCCCAGATCCAGGAGTTATTAGATCGCGGTTTCATTTGACCTAGTGTGTCTCCATGGGGAGCACTAGTTCTGTTTGTAAAGAAGAATAACGGGTCTATGCGTATGTGCATAGATTACCGTCAGTTAAATAAGCTGACGATCAAAAACAAGTACCCGCTGCCGAGGATAGACGATTTGTTTGATCAGCTCAAAGGGGCTGCAGTGTTTTCGAAGATAGATCTAAAGTCGGGGTATCATCAGTTCAAGGTGAAGAAGCGATATCCATAAGGCAGCTTTTTAGACTTGATACGGGCACCATAAATTCTTGGTAATATCATCCGGGTTAATGAACGCACCAACTGCTTTCATGGATATGATGAACCGGGCCTTCTAACCCTACTTGAACCAATTTGTTGTGGTGTTCATAGACGATATCCTGGTATATTCCAAGTCAGAGGAAGAGCTGACGCACATCTTCGAGTAGTGCTGTAGGTTTTGAGGGAAAAGAAGTTGTACGCCAAGTTTAGCAAGTGCGAATTTTGGTTGAGGGAAGTCACTTTTCTAGGTCATGTAGTATCTGCAGAGGGAATAAGAGTGGATCCTCAGAAGATTGAGGCAGTATTAGATTGGAAACCACCTAAGTCGGTGGCGGAGATTCGCAGTTTCTTAGGGTTAATAAGCTACTATAGAAGATTTGTTGAAGGGTTTTCTTCAATAGCAACACCTTTGACTAAGTTGTTGAGAAAGGAGGTACCTTTTGTTTGGACGGATAAGCAGTAGGAGAGCTTCGAGAATCTAAAGAGGGTTTTGACAGAGGTTCCGATTCTGATTCAGCCTGTGGCAGGGAAAGACTTTGTGGTGTACTGTGATACTTCTCATACAGGGTTAGGTTGTGTGCTGATGCAGGAGGGGAAAGTTGTTGCCTATGAGTTTCGACAGTTGAGACCATATGAAGCTAACTACCCGACGCATGATCTGGAGTTGGCCGCGGTGGTTTTTGCCTTGAAGGTGTGAAGGTATTATTTGTATGGAGAGAAGTCAGTGATCTACACGGACCACAAGAGCCTGAAGTATCTGCTAACTCAGAAGGAGCTGAACTTGAGATAGTGAAGGTGGGTGGAGTTGTTGAAGGATTATGACTGTTCGATTGAGTACCACCTAGGTAAAGCGAATGTGGTGGCAGATGCGCTAAGTCAGAAAGTAGTTGATGGAAGCTTGCTAGCTGAGCTGCAGGTAAAGCCGACATGGTTAAGTCAGGTAAAAGAGAAACAGTTGGTGGATGATGTTTTGAGTGCTAAGCTTACACAAGTTCAGAATGGGGGGTTAGAGGACTACAGTGTAAATAGTAATAGAGTTTTATGTTTTCGTGGTCGGGTCTGTATGCCAAAGGATGTGGAATTAAGGCAGAAAATTCTTTGGGAATCGCATAATAGCCCTTATGTTATGCATCTTGGAGGAAGTAAGTTGTATTGGGATCTACGAGATCAGTTTTGGTGGCCTTGTTTAAAGTAAAAAGTTACGGACTTTGTGGGGAAGTGCTTGACGTGTCAACAGGTCAAAGCTGAACACCAAGTGCCTTCGGCATTGCTGCAACCAGTGAAGATTTCGTAATAGAAGTGGGAGAGAATCACCGTGGATTTCGTTAGTGGGCTTCCTCTTACACCGATTAAGAAAGATTCGGTATGGGTGATTGTAAATCAGCTGACAAAGTCCGCTCATTTCATACCTGTTCGGGTTTATTACTCTCTGCAGAGGTTGGCGAAACTGTACGTAGCAAAAATTGTGAGACTGCATGGGGTGTCAGTATCAATCATATCAGATAGGGATCCTAGATTTACATCGAGGTTTTGGAGGGCGTTGCATCAGGCTTTGGGCACCAGGTTAGACTTTAGCATGGCATTTCATCCGCAGACGGATGGCCAGTCTAAAATGGTGATTCAGGTGTTAGAAGATATGTTGAGAGGATATGTTATCGACTTCAGGGTAGTTGGGAGGAATTCTTGCCCTTAGCAGAGTTCGCGTACAACAATAGTTATCAGGCTAGTATTCGAATGGCGCCATACGAAGCACTGTATGGACGAAAGTGTCAGATTCCTACTTGTTGGACAGAACTAGGTGAACGCCATGTGTTGGGTCCAAAGATAGTGGCAGAGTCAGAGGAAAATGTCAAGGTAATTCGAGCTCGATTGAAGGAGGCATCTGACAGACAGAAGTCGTATGCAGATCTTAAGCGGAAAGAGATAGAATTTGCGGTAGGTGATCAGGTTTTTCTGAAAGTTTCGCCATGGAAGAAGGTGATGAGATTTGGGCGCAAGGGTGAACTGAGTCCCAAGTTTATAGAGCCTTACCGAGTTTTTAAGTGAGTTGGACCGGTGGCTTATCAGTTAGAATTGCCTTCAGAATTGAAGCAGATGCATGATGTGTTCCACATGTCAATGCTATGTCATTATCGATCGAATTCGTCTCACATGGTGCCAGTGGAGGAAGTTGAGTTGAGGCCAGACTTGTCCTATGAGGAGGAGCCTATACAGATTTTGGAACGAGATATGAAGGTGCTTTAGAAAAAATCAGTTCCTCTAGTCAAGGTGTTATGGCGGAACCATGGTTCGGAAGAAGCTTCGTGGGAGTCGGAAGAGGCAATGCGACAGCAATACCCTTACTTATTTTGACCAGGTAATTTCGAGGTCGAAATTATTTTTAAGGGGGTAGAACTATAATATCCGGGATTTAAGGATCATGCATTTTAATTTATATTTACGTGTTAGCATGCTCTGTATGTTGTTTGAGTATGGTTAGGGGCTTCGGGGAACCTTGGGGTTAGGTAGGAGCTTTAGAAAAAAATTTTGTTTTTGAGCCTTTAGGGAGAGCTGGGGGAACGAGGCCTTAAAGGAAATTAATGTGGAGTTCAAGACACAAGAAAGGAAGTGGTGGGGTGGCAAGGTAACACATGGGAGCAAGAGGGAGAGTTTGTGTCAAAGGTGTTCCAAGGGGAAGGAGGTTCGAGCAGCATGAAGAGCATTTTGGAGCTTTTTTTGCGTCAGAAGGAAGAGGAGTTGGTGTTGGCGTGGGCACTTGAAGATAGGAGGTTTGAAATGGTCAAACATTTCAAATGTGTAGTGGAAAGCTAAGCATGGAGTTTGAAGTATTCAAACACTTTCAAATGGGTGGATATGAGTAAAATTAGGAGGGAAATAAGGGATGAGGTGAGGGGTGTGAGAGTTGGCCAAAATAGGGGTTCTTGGTGGTGGCATTTTTAGTCATGTATGGGGGAAGTGAGTGCCGAATTTGCTTAATAGTGGTAGTGTGCATCTTTTGTTTTTTTTCTTTCTCAAGTCTTGTGCCGAAAAGTGGTGAGCATCTCGAGTTTTTTTTCTCTCTTTTTGGTCTCTTAGCTGAAACCTTGGAAGACCATTGGGATTACTTTTGTTCAACTTTTACTTCTCTTCTTCAAAAGCCGAAAGTGCCATATTTCCTCTCCTTTCCATTTGAAGTTCCATTCTTTTCTTGTAGCCTCTCTAGCCGAACCACAATTCTCCCTTCTCTTTTTTTTTTTCATATTTTTCATCTCGATAGCCTTAAACCTTCATTCTTATCTCAAGAGCCGAATTCTACCCCTCACTTTCTACCATAATCGAACCCTTTTGGTCATAGATAACCCTTCTTTTGTTCATTGATTGTAAGTTATTTCTTGACCGAACTCTTTCTACTATTTCTTCTTGAATCTATTTTCATTTCATTCTGTGGAGGTTTGTTTGATCTTTGGTTTTTATCAAAGCCGCATATTTCACTTATCGGTGGTAACACTTCTGTTGGTTTTCTGTCAGAGGGAGCACTGTCGTTTGTTCAATCCCAACTCTTCCAATCGATTTCCAATATAGTGGTAAGGGGTTCTTTATTCTTTTTAATCATTCTCCTTCCATTTTAGTTTGACGAAACCAAATGATTAACTTTGGTTCTTGGGTGTGGCCGAAACTTTTTAGGGCCTTCACCTTGTGTCTCTTTCGTTTGCAGCCAGTGTAAGGGAGCATTAGGAATCTCTTGGGTTCCGATTATTCAAAGGTGAGGAGGTTATAATGTTTGGCCGAAGGCCACTTTGTTTAGGCTATGGGTATTAGGCCGAATCTAACATGGCTTTTGTAGGGGATTTCGACAATCTCAAAGTGCAAGCGTATAGCCTTCAGGTTCTAGTCGACTGTGGTAAGGGTATTATTTTGTCAAGTGTTCGTTTGGGTTTCGTTTAGATCTGATTCAATATCTTAACGGGTTTTTCTAACTAAGATATTATTGATGGATGCGAGTACCAGCCAAGGGGAGAAAGGGGTCAAACACATAGTCCCTACCCGTAAATACAAGAAGCGATCGGTTTACGTGGTCAGGATTGGCCTCGGGGTGTGGGCGGGTAATAAACAGGATCGTAGGCAGATAGTGGTAGTGTCGGTTAGGGATAGCGTCGACGTAGAGGGCGTGATTTTATGAGTTATCAGGTGTGTAGTTATTACACTGTTTCTCTGTTTAAAATTAATTAAATGTATGTGATATGTGTGGTAGCCAAAATAACGGCTGTGGTGGTGTGGCTACCCATATTGGGTGATCTGGTAACCAGGTTAGTAATTTTCTCATATTAAAATTTTGGATGGATATTTGTGTAACTTGGTAAGCATGTTATGTATGCATGACTGATATGTTCATAACGATTATATTGTCATTTCATCATATATATTGTATGTGCATGAGGATCGAGATATATATATATAGATGTTTAATGAAGGAAAGGGTGTACATTTATGTACGTGGTTTGATGTTAGCCTTGAGCTACATCGTGGATTGATGTTGGCTTCGTTCCTCATCGTGGATTGATGATGACCTTGAGTCACATCGTGGATATTGTGATTTAATCACGTGGATCAGTGGCTAGACCACTAAATGGACTTTGAGCGTGACTGCTAAAGAGTGTGTAGCGGATGGAGGGTCGATTTAGTAATCCCCTGGTGTGTGGTGGCAGGATATACGGGGGTGTGTAGCGGTTGGATACTAGGTTGGGTTGGGTTTCCATTTTGCATAATCATGTGTGACAAGTGGATTGGTGTGGTTGTGGGCCAAGCCCATTTATGGAAACATGTGGAATAATTGCACATTGAGTCGGTTTGACTCACCCTATTTTCCTAAAGACAATGCAGGTGATCGTGATTTACGGTGAAATTTGGAGTGGATTTGAGGTGGCCATGCAGAAATTGTTTTAATTATACATGCACTTTAGGTTTTTAATTGCTTTTGGGTTAATTTTTATTGTAATAAGGCCGCTTTAAGTATTTTGGGAATTTTATCATGGTTTTAAGTTGGTATTAAAATGGATTATGGATTAAAAATAACTGAAAACACTTGCAACCTAAAAAGCAAATTAAGGATTTCAAATTCGGACTTTTGATAGTAATTCGTTTATTAAAATCCCTTCCAAACAATAACTCAACTTATATACAAATGTGTAAGTTTTATTTCTTGGCAAAATACGATTTTCAAAACGATAAACCCTTATAGCTATATATATATATATATATACGTTTTCAAACTTAACTCCACCCTCGAAGACAGATCTCTTTGCAAACTACTACTCAGTAAAAGCTGAGTATCCGTTTTCCTTAAAGACTTGACATGTGTTTTTTTTTTAAAATCAAACTCATCACAAACCTTTTCCCCGTAACATTCCGAATCCGACTATAGTGTTTTGGGCCGGGTTTGGGGTGTTACACATAATTTCTCTCCACCAACCCACTAACAACCCACTTACTTAGAATTTTTGTTCAACCGAAACTCCTTCAGTCAAACGAGCAAAAATAAACTCTCACGATCGCGCAGGGATTCAAACACAGAACCTCCACACAACATACAAACTCCCTTACCACTCGAACCAGCAGGCTCATTCTGTTGTAGATTAACAGACGATTTTATATAAGCCCACTGAACAGAGATAGGGCTTAATTCCAAAAAATAACAAAAATTGCTAAAGGTAAGGCTTGAACCCAAGACCTCTCACATAGTCCCAAAACACTTAACCACTTAAGTAGATACTCAATTGTGTCAAAAATTAACAGAAACATACATAAGAAATTTGGGGCGTTACATTTAATATTGCAGCTGATATCACTGGGGCTCGTTGATTTAAGATCACAGCCTCCAAACAGCTCTTTGATTTAATATCGCAGTTGATATCACTAAGACTTGTTGGTTTAATATCGTAGCCTCCAAACAGCTCGCTGATTTAAGATCGCAGCCTCTAAATAGCTCATTAATTTAAGATCGCAGCTAATATCATTAGGGCTCGTTGATTTAATATTGCAACTTTCAAATAGCTCACTAATTTATTATTGCAACTGATATCATTAAGGCTCGCTAATTTAAGGTCGCAACCTCCAAATAGCTCGCTGATTTAAGATCACGACCTTTGGTATTCTAGTAGTTCGCTTGATTTAATCTGGCGGCTATCATTTTTAAAGCTCGCTAATTTCTTTGACAATGTGATAGACAATTTTTTACTTACAAGAAATACAACTCGCAGTATTCTACACGGTTCATTTCTTTAGAACCATTCCTTTTAACTTCAGTATCACACCGTTAGACAACGAAACCTACTTAGTAAAATTTTGTATTAAAACTTACCTACTAAGCCCCCAATTACACGTTCCACACATCTAAGTTTGTTTTAGAAGAGTCACTTTATAACTCTTCTTCGACAAGGTGGGGAACAAATTATTATATAATTATAATAAAATATATAATAACCCGACCCGTGATCAAACCCAAAATACCCATTATTCAAATAACCTCAGACACTCCATTTGGGAGAGGGGACTCCAGACAAGCCGCTAAATTATCTTCTTCTTCTTTGCTTCTTCGTTATCCCCATTTTCTTCACTTCCATTAATACCATATATCAACAAAGTTTATCTATATACACATATCCTATCCACCAATTTTAATTCATCCATCAAGATTTTTTTCTATTTTTACTATAATTTAGTGCTATAATCTTTCCTCACATAATGGTATTGCTTGTTCTAAAAGAAAAAGTACTTTAAAATATTGTATCAAATTTTATTTTCTTAATTTAAATTCAAACAAACTCAATTTACAATTTAATAATAATAAATTAAATACAATTATAAAAATAACCATTAATATAATTCTTTTAATATTTTAATATTTTTGAATGATGAATCAAGGTTGGCTTTGTGCCAAGGTAAACAAAATAAAGAAAATCAGACGACAATTAGATCCGACCTAATTCAAGATCTATAAGAATCCTAGCAATCACTTTGGAAACAGAGCCAAAACTCAAAACATTTGATTGGAAAGGTTGTTGGTGTTATGGAGTGGTCTTATTATCCAAATATTCCAATTAGAACAAAGGGGGAAGATGTGTTTCTTTTTTCTTGCCTACTCATTCAACAAAGGCTGCTTTTTATGTCCTTCTCTGTTCAAAGTTGAAACATGACCTAGCTAAATTTCTGTGTATATTTTCTAAGCATCAATTTTTTTTTTTTTTTGGTGGCAATCACTATATTTGTTTTCTTTGATGTATTATTTTCTAACACAATGCTATACGTGGTTTATTGTCTCCATCAATATTAGGTGTTTATTTTTTTGTTCTTCGTTAGATTATTCATAGAACATGTATGTATGAAAATAAAAAACTATCCATAGATTTTGATTTTCAATCCCTATCCTTATCCTCAATAATTTGCCATTAAAGAAAAGCATACAATATACACACATCAGAAAAAAAAAAAATCCATTTGACTATATATTTGAAAGTTATAAAATAAAATTTTCAAATTCATAAAAAATCCATTCCATACTTGAGTTTGGGAATATTCCGCGTCATTTGCTTTTTGAAAATATGTTTTTTTAAAAAGAATTTTATTTCTTTTTTTTTAATTCAAAATTATATTTAATAAAAATATATATATATTTTCGATAATGAAAATATCTTTCGTAATTTTTTCTCCAAATAGAATAAAGAGAAATAAAAAACAAGTCCTATATAAATGTAGATTTGAATCATTTTATATTTAAAACTTATGGATTTGAATTTAGCAAAGTTATTTTTAAAATAATGATTTTTTATTCTCTAATTTTCACATATTTTTATTTTTATTTTCAAAATGAAAATGGCATATATCTACTAAAACAAATTGGAGTATAAATTTGCAATTTTAAATTTGAATTTTGTTTGTTATATAAATGGTAAGAAAGATATGCATACATTAATGTATAAAGTAGTTAAAATATAACTATATATTTGAAATGAATATATTTTAGATCAATCCTATATTTATATTTTATAAAAGTATTTGGGGTCTAAATTTGGTAACAACTTTTATATTGAGGTTTAAATTCTTTTTTTTTCTAAGTTAGTCTCTAAATATAGTAATTGTTTCTATTTTGGGCTTGAACTAGACAATTATTCTCACATTAAGACTTAAACTCCTTTTTATTCGAGCTAACCCTTGATCTCTAAAAATTTATGCTCTAATGTGGAATAATTATCAAGTTTAGGACGAAAAAATTATTTAACCTTATCTTTTACAACTAAATAATTAAATATATACTTTACTAAGAATTTTAGTTGCATGATGATCGGCATACTGAATACAAAGACCGGATATGATCTAACTAAATAATTATAGATTTTATAAAATTGTAAAATATGTAAAAGAATAAATTAATTTTACACTAATGCAATCATATAAAATACTCAACTTTTTAATGAAAAATATAAAATAATAAAAAGCATAAAAAGTGACAATGATTTCACTATTAAACATAGAAAATATTATATTATAATTGGAGTAAATTCAGTGATTAATCCTTTACTTTTTGTAAATGAAAAAGTTAATCACAAATTTTGAAACCACTTTATATTAAGGACGAGAATCAAACCATGATTTACAAATTAACTAAGAAAAGTATATAAAATATAATGTAGTTACATTAATTCATAAAAAAAAAATTCCTTTTCATTCCACCTAACTTTGATGATTTGCATGAAAGTATACATTAATTCATTCCCACTAAATCAAATGATATGATGTGATTAAAAACTTTGAAAAGCTACAATTCAATATTTCTATACATATATACTATCAATACATTTTAAGTTTTTAAACTCTTATCTTAAACTATGTTAAATTGAAAATAAAAATCAGACCATACTTGAATTTATTTATTTATTCATTTTTGGAGCAATGAAAGGAAAGAGGGAAAAACAAGAACCGAAGAATCGTGGGGGTTCTGCTCTCCTTTTATTCTGCGAAAAGAGCCAAAGATTTTACCTTTTAAACCTTGTTTTTCCTTTCTGATTCTCCTCTACTCCAATCCATTTGATTACCACCAACTCTCCCTCCTGTTTTCTTTTTCTTTCCTCTCTTTTTCCTCTTCTCAAATACTGCCTTCAAATGGCTCAGATAGGTAGCTAGCTTCTTTCATCTCCACAGATCATTTTCTTGGATTTTTGTTTCCAGGGTTTATCCTAAGTTTCGAGGGAATATACAATAAAGTCTCGTGGGGTTTCAGGCCCCTTCAATGGAACAAAGTGATAAATGTTTGAGCTTTGAGCCATTAGAAAACAGGGAAACTATGAGAACAGCAGGTTGTGATGGAAAGAATGGGATTTGGGGTGTTGAAGAAAAGGGACTGACTTTGAACTTGGATGGTGAAGAAGATGAAAGTAATAAGAACTCCAGTGCCGTTTCTGGTTGCAAAAGTGGAAACACTAAACTTTGTTCTAGAGGCCATTGGAGACCAGCTGAAGATGCTAAGCTAATGGAGCTTGTAACTTACTATGGTCCTCAAAATTGGAACTTGATAGCTGAACATCTTGAAGGAAGATCAGGTGATGAGTCATTAAACTTTACATCAACTTTCATGTACATCATGACGTATGTAAGCTGA
The DNA here is from genome assembly GCA_025506655.1 of Gossypium rotundifolium. Taxonomy (NCBI): domain Eukaryota; kingdom Viridiplantae; phylum Streptophyta; class Magnoliopsida; order Malvales; family Malvaceae; genus Gossypium; species Gossypium rotundifolium. The sequence continues at coordinate 13,778,999 of CP106734.1, read as the reverse complement.
ATTAGCTTTTGTGAAGTTCAAAATTTTTGCTAAAAGAAGACTGGTTTTTGTTTGCATGGATGGCAGGGAAGAGTTGTAGATTAAGATGGTTCAACCAGCTTGATCCAAGAATTAACAAGAGGAATTTTACGGAGGAAGAAGAGGAAATGCTGTTAGGTGCACATAGGCTGCATGGTAACAAATGGGCGAGGATTGCTAGGCTTTTCGATGGTAGAACCGATAATGCAGTGAAGAACCATTGGCATGTGATCACGGCTAGGAAACATAGAGAGAAATCAGGCGTTTATAAAACGAACAAGCCTTCTTCTTATGCCTCTCGAGCCCTTCCTAAAGGCTTGGGTTTGACGATTGTAAACAGTGCTTGCAGCGCCAGTGATCAATCAACCATTTCTAGCAATATTGATCAATCAGCTAAAGTTTCCTCGCCAGTTCACCAAATGGACGCGTCCAGAAGATGTAATTATCATTTTCTCTCCAATTCTTTATGGGATGATTTTATGTTTGAGATTTGAATCGCGGTCGAATTTATTGCAGTTACGTATTACCGGTTAAATGTTGTGAAATGTTTTGTCACAGGTTCATTGTTTGAGAATGTTGCGACCGGGGGCATTGGCTACGTGGTATACCAACAAGGGTTGATGGAAGCGGTTATGACTGTGAACCGATCTGCTACCTCTTTGGATTCGAACTCGGAAGTATCAGCAGCTGAGTCGGTGGGCACAAATTGGACCAGCCATTTCATTTCTGGTGAAAGTTGTGGAAATGGAAATGAAAAGATACCCTTCATTGATTTCCTTGGTGTTGGAAGAGCTTCTTAAAGACTAGCGGAGGTTTTTTGCTTTTGGTAATTAATTAGAACTAAAGAGATCCAGCTGAAAACACAAGGGAAATAAAAGAAAAAAGAGCAACATTAGTTTGCTGAAAACTTCGTTATTTAGATTCAAATTTGTGTAAGATATGAGTATATTTTAAAGTTATTTTTGTCTTTAGAAGATTTTTATAAGATGAAAGTAATGAGCTGTTTGTCAGTTGTTAGTCAAGTTACAACACGAAAAACAACCGGCAGAAAAATAAATAAATAAATAAAATGGACGTAAGAATTAGTAATGCATTAATTTCGGAAACCTTTTCTATATCTATGAGTTATTTTCTAAATAGTAATTCATTATGTATTCAATATTATAAGACGTGGTGACTTAAATTACCAACTTACAATCTTATTTAAGATTTTTCTCTTAAAAGCTTAACTATAAACTGGACCTCATCACATTTTGATTACAGTGTGTTAGAATTAGGTGATTCTAATCCTTATTTAAATAAAATACAATGGTAAAATAAAATAAAAGAAAAATCCCTATAGAACTACACTTCTTTTATTTTATTTCAAATAAGGTTTTTTAAACCTTATTAAACTCTATCTATTTGATATTGATTAGAATAAGATGTTTCAATCTTACTACACTCCTGCTAGAATATTGTTTTACAAGCCTATAAATAGACATAGTCTATTCCACATGTAATTGATTCGAATTCGACATACTGAATTTTCTTCTCCTCTGCTCGTGATTTTTTCCCGAAAAAGTTTCCACGTAAAATCTGTGTGTTCTTTAAATTTTGTTTCTCTTTTCTTTGCGATATATTGTCATTACCAACGTTATATTTTTCACAAATTGGTATCAGAGCTTCGGGTTTTTATCTCGATCACGGTAATGGCGTCTTTATAGTATAAAATTTCGCTGTTGGATCGCAACACCATATTTGCGTTGTGGCAGATAAAGATGCAGGCAGTTCTTACAGATGGATTTAGAGGAAGCCTTGCTATGGGTAAATAAGATGCCTTCGACATTGACGGAGGAAGAGAAAAAATGCAAGGATCGAAAGACGTTAACACAGTTACATATGCATTTATCTAACGAAATTTTACAGGATGTGATGAAAGAGAAGACCGCCGCTGCATTATGGAAGAGGCTAGAACAAATCTGTATGTCGAAAACTCTAACTAGCAAGTTGCATATAAAGCAACGTCTTTATGCTCATCGTTTGGAGGAAGGTGCGTCTGTGCACGAACACTTAACAGTGTTTAAAGAAATTCTCTCAAACTTGGAGGCCATAGAGGTTCAGTATGATAAGGAAGATCTAGGGTTGATTCTACTTTGTTTGTTGCCCCCGTCTTATTGAACCTTCAGAGACACGATTCTATATAGCTGCGAGTCTCTCACAGTTGATGAGGTTTATGATTCTTTGACCTCGTATGATAAGATGAAGTATCTTGTGATTAAACCCGACTCTCAGGGAGAGGGTCTCATTGTTCGTGAGAGACAAGATCGGAATGTTGATGATGATCGTGGAAGGATACAAGAACAAAATCCTCGCGGTAAATCTAAGGGTATATCGAAGTCTTCAAACAAAGGTAAAACTTGTAACTTCTGCAAGAAGAAAGGGCACATTAAATCTGAGTGCCATAAGCTATAGAACAATATTAAAAGGGAGGCTGCGAATCAAAAGGGAAAACAACCAGAAAAATTCGGTGAAGCTGATGTTGTAGAAGACTACAGTGATGGTGAACTTCTACTCGCTTCTGTTAACAATTTTAAAGTGAGCGATGAGTGGATTCTTGATTCGGGTTGCACCTTCCACATGAGTCCCAATCGAGATTAGTTTACAAATTACAAAACAGTGTTTGAAGGTGTTGTTTTGATGGGAAATAATGTTTCGTGTAAAATCGCAAGTGTTGGAACAATTAAAGTTAAGATGTTTGATGGAGTTGCCAGAATACTTAGTCTACGACATGTTCCATAATTGAAGAGAAATTTAATTTCGTTAAGTACTCTTGATTCAAAAGGGTACAAATACACAGCTAAAAGTGGGATTTTGAAGATTTCCAAATGTACCCTCGTTGTGATGAAAGGGCAGAGAAAGACTGCCAAGTTATATGTTTTGCAGGGTTCTACTATTATTAGTGATGCAGCTGCCGCTTTCTTTTCCTTGTCAGATGATGATATTACTAAACTTTGGCATATGCGCCTAGGGCATATGAGTGAGAATGGCATGGCAAAATTGAGCAAAAGAGGACTTCTTGATGGGAAAGGAATTTGCAAACTGAAGTTTTGTGAGCACTGCGTATTTGGGAAGTAAAAGAAAGTTCGATTCACTAGAGGAATCCATAACATGAAGGGAACGTTGGAGTATATTCATTTTGATCTGTGGGGGCCATTAAGAGTGCCTTCGAGAGGTGGATCTAATTATATGCTAACTTTTATTGATGATTTTTCTAGAAAAGTTTGGGCATTCTTCTTGAAGCAGAAAAGCGATGTGTTTTCCGCATTTAAGTCTTGGAAAACTATGATTGGAAAACAGATAAGAAAACAAATAAAATACCTCCATGAGATAATGGCTTAAAGTTTTGTTCGATGAGTTTAATAAAGCGTGCAAGTCGGAAGGATCGTGAGACACTTGACGATTCGTCATACTCCACAAAAAGCGGCGTTGCAAAATGAATTAACAAAATAATCATGGAGAAGGTTCGATTTATGTTGTCAAATGCCAACTTAGTCCGATCTCCATCGCATGTTTTTGATCGATCTTGTCATTGAGAAAAGACTCCACAAGAGGTATAGTCCGTAATCTTGCTAATTATTTTGATTTAAAGATCTTTGGGTGTCCTGCGATGCTCATGTTGATAATGGAAAATTGGAACCGAGATCCATTAAATGTGTTTTTCTTGGTTATAAAGCTGATGTAAAAGGGTATAAGTTATGGTGTCCTGAAAATAGAAAAGTTGTGATTAGCAGAGATGTTTTTGATGAAACTACTATGCTACCTAACTTATCTCTTAAAGGCTATTCCAATAAAGAAAATCAAAAGTAGGTGGAGCACCGTTAATACAAAGTCGACTCCTCAAGCCAGTACAAAAATTGAGAATAGAATTGCTTCTTCACCACAATACTCTATCGTCAAAAACAGAACTAGAAGAGAAATTAAACCTCCAAAGAAGTATGCCGAGGCTGATCTAGTTGCTTATGCTTTAAATGTGGCCGAAGATATAGATGCAAACCAAGAGCCGTCTAATTATTCTAAGGTGATTAGCTGTGAAGACTTAGAAAAGTGGATGTTTGCTATGCAAGAGGAGATGGAATCACTCCATAAAAATAAAACATGGGATCTTATGAAACTTCCTAAAGGTAAAAAGGTTGTTTCACTGTAAATGGGTGTTTAAAAAGAAAGAAGGGACTCCAGAAGGTTAAGAACCCAGATACAAAGCAAGGCTTGTTGCAAAAGGTTACAGTCAAACTCCAAAAGTTGACTTCACAGATGTGTTCTCCCAATTGTGAAGCATAGTTCGATTCGAGCTTTGCTTGGTATTGTGGCCATGCATGATTTGGAGCTTGAGCAGTTAGATGTAAAAACTACATTTTTGCATGGAGAACTTGAGGAAGATATTTATATGCAACAACCAGAGGGTTTTACAGTCTCAGAAAAAGAGGACTATGTTTACTTACTGAAAAAGTCCCTTTACGGTTTGAAACAGTCACCAAGACAGTGGTACAAGAGGTTTGATTCCTTTATGACTTCTCATGATTTTAAAAGAAGTAGGTTTGACAGTTGTGTTTACTTTAAGAAAAACAGTGATAGTTCTTTTGTGTATCTACTTTTTTATGTTGATGACATGTTGATAGCAGCAAAAGATAAAGGAGAAATAAGAAAGGTCAAAACCCAACTAAGTGAAGAATTTGAGATGAAAGATTTGGGACCAGCAAAGAAGATACTTGGTATGGAGATTCTGAGAGATAGAAAAGAAAGTAAATTGTACCTAAGTCAGAAGGGGTACATTGAGAAAGTTCTTTGCAGGTTCAATATGCAGAGTGCTAAGCTTGTTAGTACTCCTTTAACAGCCCATTTCATACTTTCATCGGCTTTGTCTCCATAATCAGATGATGAGATTGAGTACATGTCACATGTTCCATACTCTAGTGCAGTAGGATCTCTCATGTATTCCATGATTTGTTCACATCCAGATTTATCATATGCAGTCAGCAGTTAGCAGATACATGGCGAATTCCTGTAAAGAACATTGGAAAGCAGTTCAGTGGATTTGAATATACTTACGAGGTACTACTGATGTTTGTTTACAGTTTGAAAAAACTAGAGATGGAGTCATTGGGTATGTTGATGCTGATTTTGCTGGAGACCTTGATAGAAGAAGATTTCTCACTGGTTATGTCTTTACAATTGGAGGTTGTGCAATCAGTTGGAAAGCTACTTTGCAAACTACGATCGCTTTGTCTACCACTTGAAGTGAGTACATGGCAATTACTGAGGCTTGGAAAGAAGCTATTTAGTTGAAGGGACTCTTTAGTGAGCTCAATAAAGACCTTCAAATCAACACATTATTTTGTGACAATCAGAGTGCCATCTTCCTTACAAAAAATCAAATGTTTCATGAAAGAACAAAACACATTGATGTTCGGTATTATTTTGTTCGTGATATTATTGCTCGTGGTGATATTATTGTGAGCAAAATTAGTACTCATGAAAATCTTGCAGGTATGATGACTAAGTCACTTCCTATAACCAAGTTTGAGCATTGCTTAGACTTGATTGGTGTTCATTGTTGAAGTTAAACCCTTAAGGGGTTTTATGGAAGAGGTGGAGAACTTGTTCGTTGAAAGTTCGTGATGAAGAACTTGTTTATTGAGAATTCGTGTCAAGGTGGAGATTGTTGGAATTAAGTGACTCGAATCCTTATTTAAATAAAATACAATGGTAAAATAAAATAAAAGAAGAATCCTTATAGAACTGCACTTCTTTTATTTTATTTTAAATATGGTTTTTTAAACCTTATTAAACTCTATCTATTTGATATTGATTGTAATAAGGTGTTTCAATCTTACTACGCTCCTATTGGAATATGGCTTTACAAGCCTATAAATAGACATAGTATATTCCACTTGTAATTGATTCAAATTCAACATAGTGAATTTTCTTCTCCTCTGCCCGTGGTTTTTTCCCCAAAGGGTTTCCACGTAAAATCTGTGTGTTCTTTAAATTTTATTTCTCTTTTCTTTGCGATATATTATAATTACCGACGTTATATTTTTCACACAATGTAATTGCGCTAAAATAAGTTTATATGAACTAGATTTATTCTATTTAGTTTGTACCAAATCAAGTAAACTATCTCCTTTAAATAGGCATTGTAAGCTTGCAAATTTTCAATGGAAACATGATATGTCATGCAATTGTGCCTCAATATGGCTTTTATGTGATCTAAAATATGTAGAGATTTTTATGAATTGAATATTTATAGAAATCTTATCTCCTCAAATATGGTAATATAATCAGACAAACTCTTCGTATAAAGTCTTTACTTCACTAATATTCAATAAGATCACATCTATATAACTGCTGCTCAAAATCTTTAATGATATGTAAAATGTAACACCCCAATCTCCAACAGCGAACTGAGGCGTTACACCCAAAGCAAACGTATACTTGGTTCGATCTTAATTTAGTTTCAATGTAACAAATTGAACTAAGGTATTAAATAAAAAAAATTTTAAAAATGTAATCAAACTGGTATACGCCATAATATAAACTTGATTGAATATAGATCTTTTGGCGAAAGTGATCGTTGTTTTGTTGAGTTTTAAAATTTATAAAGAGAATGATCGAACCTGGAAACTAACTCTGACAACGACTTAAGGCAAGTGTACTTATCGAACAATAGTATAGCTTAGGCAAGACCGGATTATCGAACCCAAAGGAACTAAAAGTACTAATACTAACCTTCTTTCTATTATTTAGCCTAAAATAAATGAAGTTGTTGTTTAATCTAAATTTAACTAACTACTAAGCTAACTTTTGGGGAAATAACTTTTGGGAAAACTCAGTTGATTAAGACGATACCCTTAGGAAGAATCCACCTAGACTTCACTTGTTATCTACCTTTGAACTGCATTGAACTTGATGATTTATTCACTTGACTTGATCCATGAGATTCCCTAATTTATATTAAATCTATGGACTCTATTAGGCAAATAACGTCACCCTATCTCAAGGCTAACCTAGGTTGATTAATTGAAATCTCTTTCTAATTCAAATTAACTCTTCCTATCATATAGTTGAAATTCCTACTAGGTGTTTGAACAAAGATAAGAAATCCTAAAACTTTGAATGTGTTTCTTCGCCTTCAAGTTTCCAATCTTGAGTGAAATTGCTTCTTTGCCTCTTTGGCCTAGTTAGCTAGCTCCCTCTCAGGTTATGCTTGAGTGTTTATATAGGCTATGGAATGCTTTATTTGGCCTAAGTATGAATCGATTTACTAGGGTGTTTGAATAGGCTTTTGTGGTCAAAAGTGAAATTGCTCTTTGCCAAGAGACATAGCCATGGCACAAGCCCATGTGAATCGATTCGTGTGGTCAAGTTGAAGGTCCAAGCCGTGTTCTAGTAAATTAGGAGGCACGGCCGTGTGGTCTTGGGCCCAGGCCTGTGTCGATTTCTTCTTTGGCTCAATTCGGTCCTTTTTAGGCCTATTTCTTGTTCTTTTCATCCCTAGGTGCTTTCCTGAGTATAAAACATGAAAAGAAAGGATTAAGAGCACCTTTTTACATAATTCAGGGAATAAATCATCCAAAAGTATGCTAAATGTGGGATTAAAATATGTTACTTTTATGGTTTATCAAATACCCCACACTTAAGCTTTTGTTTGTCCTCAAGCAAAATTCTCAACTTACAATTAAAGCGAACTTTCCACAATTCATAATCCTCATCAACAATGTCTCATCCTAATTCATAGATAATTCATACATGGATGATTTAACTCAAAGATTCCTAAAGATTCAAACAATTCTAAGTCATATATTTGTAGCGTGAAAACATAGGTGTCTCCCATTATCTAAATGATTACCTTTAATTCAAAATCGACAATGATTGACATCCTCACAAAAGATTCACTCAAATCACTCGAAGTGTTTAAGGTTTAGGAAAAAACACTCATAAGTCGAACCTGAAAAGTTAATCCCATAGGCTTGCCTGAAAATCAAATCTCCACCACTATAATATGATATGATACACAAATCAAAATGTCTTTAACAGGGTTGTAACGGGGCTTGGGTTAAAGGTGTGGATAAAGGTTGAAACAGAGGGTTAGAATCGAGATTGACATGACAAATTACCTAACTTTAGAAAAAATGAACTAATAACCTGAATAATTACATCGTATGAAAATTCAAAATACTAATAATACAAGCTTCTTCTTCAAGATGCTGAATTTAAACGTACAAGCTCTTAGAACATAAAACTAATAATGAATATACTTTGCTTTTTTTAAGAACAAATCAAGTAAATACATAATATAAGAAAGAACTTTATCAACTAGAATAAAGTAATTAGGCAATTGATCAAATCAATTCTTGATAGAAGAGTAGTTAAAGGAATGGTGATAACAAATACGAGCGGGGTTTTAGGTTAATATTAATGGGTGAATCAAATAAAAGGGTTGTTAGGATCAAAGGGTTCACTAAGGGTTAATTGTGAATGTAGGCTTTTTAGTGGAGTGAGTGGGTTAAAACCTAGGTGCCTTTATCATCTCAGTATATCAAATCAAAAATGTGGTCTTGACATGTATAATTGAGGCAAGTTCTAGAATAACAATTCAGTGTTGACACACTCATAATCAATAAAGTGAGCATGAAAAAGAATATATGCTCTATAAGGCTCAAAATCTCACAAAAATTATGGGTGTTTGATATCAATCCCTGTAAATTTCAAACTTCAAGGTAATATTTAAATTCAGTTCAACAAACTAGAAAATTTTTTATTCTTGAAAAATAGACTTATCATGCTTGATTCTCTATTATCTTAAAGTTTAAATCATCAATGCACAATTATCTATAACTTAATCTAAGACATATCAATAAAAATCATAAATCAAAGAAATTTCATCCTAATTATAATATGAGAAAGCTTACTTTCGAACAAGGCATAATTCAGGGATTTTCAAATAATACTATAGTTAATCCCCCACACTTAAGTTGTACATTGCCCTCAATGTACAAAGATAGATAATAGCAATTTAGTAATCATAATATAGGGAAATAAGTGAAACTTCCTAAATTTTGGATGAAATCAATGAAAAGAAACTAGATAGGATTGGAGGTGAACGTGGGGAAGCATCTCGAACCGTTTGAAATTGAATCCTCGAAGCAGTTGTCTTGATTTTATTGTATCCTAAGCTAAATCTAAATGGCATGAAAAATAGAAGAAAATAATAAAAAAATTAAAATTAAAATTAAAATAAATAATGGAAAATGGAAAATGAAATAAGAAAGACAACTAAAAAAGAAAAAGGAAAAGGGGGTTTAAAATAGAGATGCAGCCCGTGTTTTGGGAAAATTTTGTCTTGTTGCCACATATTTACGGCCATGCCCTTTTACCTACCTGTGGTGCCCACACGGCCACAGCCACGACCATGTGGTTTGAAATATGCACTTTTGATTTATTTGAATGCTAAAAAGGGAAAATAAAATAAAAATAAAAATAGGGTTAGTGCTCGAGTTGCCCCCCGAGAAGCGCTCGTTTATAGTCTTGAACTAGACTTACCTATTATTTGTATGGTCATGGTGGTTTGAGGAGGTGAAAATCCTTTCTCATGTGATCAACTCGGTTATGGATATGAAGTTTAAGTCGAGTAGTGTTTACCTTAAAAGTGTTGATTTTAGGACTAGTTACCTCGATTGTTCCATTTGGGGTGATATTGCGTACCTCTAGAGGGATTCCTTGATTGTATTTGGGTTTGATGGGATGATTCGAGGATCTACTTTGTTCATCCATACCTTATCTCATATTTTGAAGTTATTTGATGTTCCTACGAGCTCTTCTAGGGGCTCCTTTGGTTTTACTTTGTGTGGTTCCGGTTCTTCTTTAAAGTGTGTTTTCCACTCGTATGGTTCATCGACCTTAAGGCTTTGTTCCTTATATATTTTTTCTTTATTTGCATGAGGTCTATGATCCAGCTCAGGTCTGCAACTTTGTGGTGGATCCTGTGGTGAAAGGTGAACAAATTGGTCATCAACGAAATTTACTTTCTTACCTTCATCAATTGATGTCTTGGTCGAGTCAAGAGCTTGTAGATTAATTGATTCGTCACCTACACGAAGAATGAGTTCTCCAATTAAAAATGGAATTGTAAAACTACCTGGATCTTTTAGCTTTTGAAGTAGTCTATTTTGTAGAACTAGTGAGCACATTGCATTTAGCTCCACATGCGACTCCTCGTCTAACTTATGCTTGTTCGTCAGGAGTTGTTTTAAAAATTTCCTCGAATCTGGCATCTGTGAAAGGTAAATTAATATGTAATTTATTTAAAAGTTTAAGAAACTTACTGAACTATTCCTCTATATCGTCTCTCTTCAACGCTTCGGGATAAGGTATGCAAGGTTGGTACTCTTTGATTACCGGTTTTGGCTTTTCTTGGGTTACCTTAATTTTACCTTCCTCTACCTCACTTTCTTGTATTGAATTGGGTTCATCTAACCTTACATTTTCTTGAGCTATTATGGCTTAGATTTGCTCCTTTGGGTTGATCTTGGTGTTGCTTGGTAGACGCCCTTGCGGTCGTTCGAACATTAACTTTGCAAGTTGTCCAATTGACTTTGTAATTTCCCGACTGACTTAGTAAGTTCCCCAACTTGGTTCTTGATCCCTTCCATCGATGTTTGTTGGTTTTTAAGTGTTGCCTCAGTGTCTTGGAGATGGTTTTCTGTGGCTTCCATGAATTTTGTCAACATCTCTTCGAGTTTCGGCTTCTTTTCTTGTGGATATGGCTGATTTTGTAAATTTTGAGGAGGTTGTTGTCTTTGATTTCCTTGACTTCCTTAACCTCCCCATGAAAAATTTGTGTGGTTCCTCCAACCTGGATTATAAGTATTACTATAAGGGTTATTATTAGATCTGAAATTATTATCTATATGGTTCATCTGTTTGCTTTCTGTGCTCGATTGGTAGGGTGGGTACTCAGGATTCGCCACAGTTCCACTTGAATCACACTGCATCACTGGATGTACCTGCGAAGAACACAAATTATCAAGCTTTTTATTCATCATCTCTACCTGTGTTGATAGCATGGTTACCGTGTCGAGGTTGAAAACTCCAGCTGATTTTGTTGGTTTTGTCCTTCTAACCTGCCACTGATAGTTATTCAGTGACGTCTCTTCAATAAACTTGTAGGCTGCTTCAAGAGTTCTATTGTTTAGGGTTCCACCTGTGACTAAATCAATTAGTTGCCTCGTTGAGGGGTTTATACCGTTATAGAAAGTTTGTACTTGGAGCCACAAGGGTAAACCATGGTGCGGACACCTTCTCAAGAGATCCTTGTATCTCTTACATGCTTCGTATAATGTCTCTAAATCCATCTGCACAAAAGAAGAGATATCATTCCATAATTTGGCCGTTTTGGCCGGTGGGAAATATTTTAATAAAAAAATTTCGACCATTTGATCCCATGTAGTGATTGACCCTCGTGGTAACGAGTTTAACCACTGTTTGGCTTTATTCCTTAATGAAAAGGGAAATAACCGAAGACGTATGGCATCATTAGAAATGCCATTTATTTTAACGGTATCACAGAACTCTAAAAAATTAGCTATATGAGTATTCGGGTCTTCGTCCTACAAACCATCAAATTGAACAAATTGTTGAATCGTTTGTATAGTGTTAGGTTTTAATTAAAAATTATAAGCAGCTATAGCAGGCCTAACAATACTCGATTCTGCTCCTGTTAAATGAGGTTTAGCATAATCATACATAGTACGCGGAGTATTATTTTCTGCCACATTTTGTGGTGGTGAATTATTCTCGTCCATCCCTTCAGTAGGATTGGATCCGCCTTGTTCTTATTTCTGTAATTTAGGGCTCGCCTAATTTCTCTGCGATTCCTGCGAGCGGTAGCTTCAATATCACTGTCATATACTAGTGGTCCTTTCGGGTTCCTTCTTGTCATAAACTAGAGGTACCTGCTAGGAGAAGAAAGAAAGAAAATTAGCAAGTTTAAAACTGAAATAAAAATAAAAATAAATTACGGAAAAATAAAAATAATGGCTAAAGTGATAAAAATAGGGCTTTCTTAATATTTTAGTTCCCCAACAACGGTGCCAAAAACTTGATCATTATTTTGTCGAGTTTTAAAATTTATAAAGAGAATGATCAAACCGGAAACTAACTCTGACAACGACTTAAGGCAAGTGCACCTATCGAACAGTAGTATAGCTTAGGCAAGACCGGATTGTCGAACCCAAAAGAACTAAAAGTACTAATATTAACCTTCTTTCTATTATTTAGCCTAAAATAAATGAAGTTGTTGTTTAATCTAAATTTAACTAACTACTAAGCTAAGATTCAAAGAAAAAAGAATGAATTGGGGAAATAATTTTTGGGAAAACTCAGTTGATTAAGATGATACCCTTAGGGAGAATCCACCTAGACTTCACTTGTTATCTAACACTGAATCAGACGATTTATTCACTTGACTTGATCCGTGAGATTCCCTAATTTATATTAAACCCTCTCTCGAGGCGAATAACGCCTAACCCTAGGTTGATTAATTGAAATCTCTTTCTAATTAAAACCCCTAGAATCACATTAACTCGATCTATGGACTCCCATATTAGGTTTCACCCTAATTCGGCAAAATCTCGTCAGCCTATCTTTAGGCGCACGATCATCTTCGCTTAATTATACTAGATCTACTCTTAGGTAGGAACTTTTTCTCCACCACCTAAGCACATCCAACTTGAATCAATATCCCAAAAATATTAACACAAGAATTAAGCACACATAATTAAAAACAGATCAAATATTTATCATATAGTTCAGAAAACAATAACAAGATCCGTCTTAGGTTTCATCCCCTTCAGATATCTAAAGGGTTTAGTTCATAATGATAAAAGAAAACATCTCAGAAGAAAAGATAAAACAAACATAAGAAATCCCTAAAACTCCCTAAAGGAATTGAATGAGAGATCCGCCGTCTTGAGTATAATTTTGAATTCTTGAGATGGATCAACTGGCTATCTTCGAGTGATTCCCACAAATTTGGCCTTTCTGGCTCGGCTCCTTGGCCTAGCTCCGCTAGCTCCCCCCCGAAGGTTATGCTTCAATTATTTATATAGGCTCTTAGAATGCTTTATTTGGCCCCAAAGTATCCTAATCTGAGTGAAATTCCTACTAGGGTGTTTGAATAGGCTTTGGAATGTGTTTCTTTGCCTTCAAGTATCCAAATCCAAGTGAAATTGCTCTTTGCCACGTCAGGGACACGGCCATGGCACATGCCCGTGTGAATCGATTTCAGGCTGTGGTCAAGTCTGCTAAAGAGACACACCCATGTGTTTCAAGGTCTAGGCTGTATTCTAGTAAATTAGGGAGGCACGGCCGTGTGGTCTTGGGCCCAGGCCGTGTTGATTTCTTCTTTGGCCCAATTCGATCCTTTTTAGGCCCTTTCTTGTTCTTTTCATCCCTAGGTGCTTTCCTGAGTATAAAACATGAAAAGAAAGGATTAAGAGAACCTTTTTACATAATTCAGGGAATAAATCATCCAAAAGTATGCTAAATTGGGATTAAAATATGTTACTTTTATGGTTTATCAGAAAGGCTTTCCTTTAAAATACAACACTGGCAGTAAAATAACGTATAAAATAGTTTGGCGTATACAAGAAAAAATCACTTCACAAACCATAATTCATAAAACTTTAACTAATCCTCAAAGGTAACATTCTTTTAAAACATTAATTTAATAAAGAAGTACTATTACTACAAATCCAGTTACAAAACAAAACTACATGCCACCCCCAAAAGAGCATATGCATGTTACAAAACTAACACATGTGAAGCTCACAATAGAGGTCACTCTTTCTGACTGAGTCCCTTCAACAAGCTCTACGACAAAGTACCACCTGGAAAAGGGGTAAGTTCAAAATAACTTAATGAGCTCCAGAATAGAAATACTCAACCTTTTCTAAACAAATTAAAAAAGAAATAATACTACATGTAACACCCCTAACCCATATCCGTCACGAACTTGGGTTACAAGGCATTACTGAACAAAGCACATCTCAGAACAGTCATAATTCACATGTTTTAAAACTCCACCATTCAATCATATAAAAATACTTCTCATTTAACATTCGAATTATCAAAGTATCAAATGATTTATTACTTTACAAATTATATGCGCATACATTAAAACATGCAAACATATATTAATACATTTCATATAACTAATATGAACCAATATCTCTATTTCATCTGTCAAATATCAACATACCATTTCTTAACTCAGCACATGCACATTTCAAAACTATATGAGTCATATTACACAACTTAAATACCTCCCACATATGTGGCATTGATATTAGTCAATATGACCAAACATGATTGGTACATTAATTTAAGTTAAAACATCCACACGGAAAAAGTTATACATTTACATATACTACATGTAAACAATTATCATTTAAGATTAAACATACCTCTTTCCTAGTCATAAGACCATTCGTATATGACTATATTAATTTAAATCATTTTGAGAACAAATCACAACTAAAAGTACACTCAATTCACATACCAATTTAACATACCTAAATTACAAACGCATAACCAAAACACCAACCAAATTTTAACCACAAATCTTGTCCAACATTAACCATTTACTATATACTAAAGTAACCAACAACTTAACCATTAATTCACATCCATTTGACTATTATACCAACCACCATTTTCGGTCCCAATAGATAAGTTCATAATATACCTAGTTTACTAACATATTACTTACACATACACGGCATACAAGACATATACACTTATTCCTATATAATACACATAAAGTGACTTTAAGACTAAACCAAATATACATATTTTCTTATTACATATTTTAGGTATATATGACCATATCCATTTGAGTCATTTACTGAACATTCATATTTTTATTACATAATGTGATTTGTATTCATAAATGCATGAATAGTATTTTGATTAAGCAAGTAACTCATTTAATATTCATGAAAAAATCAACTAGGCTGAATCAAGCAAACCTTAATCAAATTTACATTTATCATGCTTGCAAATTCATATAGCAATTCATAAACATTAACATTATAGCATCACTTTGCCGAATATGAGCATTCACACATATATATAAGTCACTTTATATCATACATAATTTATATTATCATTTCAAATACTAAGCTTACCTTATTTTCATTAACATTAAACTTAGCACGCACTTGAACCTTTTATCTTGATTTCACATTCATTCACAACTCGTTAATGCCCGTTGAACCATTCGAAATTAAAAAGGATACTCGGGTAGTCGAAAAGCTTGTACAATGCCAACGTCCCAGATGTGGTCTCACATGTAATCACACATCGATGCCACTGTCCCAGACAGGGTCTTACACGTAAATCACATATTGATGCCAATGTCCCAGACGTGGTCTTACACAAAATCACATATCGAAAATCCTATGTCATAACATATTTATCCTAACTATTCCTAAGGCTCGTACTGGGCTTTCGGACGTCGTAATCGATCGATTCAGGCTTGTTAATACTTCTCCCATACTTATACAAACTCGGTTTGAACATATATATACAAGTAATAATTCAATTTGACACAAATAAAATATATACAATTTAATTTAACGACATTTATCTACTTATGAACTTACCTCGGACGGAGATGAACGAACCGAGACGACTATTTAACAACTTTAGATTTCCCCCGGTCCAATTCCAATTTCCTCTTTTCTTGAAATAAATTAATACAAATTTAACTTTTTTATTCATAAATTCATTCAAATTCATCCAAAAACATATAAATAGGAAAATTACACTTTTGCCTCTAACATTTCACATTTTTCACAATTTAGTCCCTATTTCACAAAATACAATTTGGGCCAGGCCGTGTCGAATTCTTGGGTTGGCCCAATTTAGTCCGTTTTAAGCTCGTTTTACGTTCTTTTTATCCTTAGGTGCTTTCCTGAGTATAAGACATGAAAAGAAAGGATTAAGAGCACATTTTACATAAATCAAGGATAATTCATCCAAAAGCATACTAAATGTGGGATTAAAATATGTTACTTTTATGGTTTATCAAATACCCCCACACTTAAGCTTTTGCTTGTCCTCAAGCAAAATTCTCAACTTACAATTAGAACGAACTTTCCACAATCCATAATTCCTATCGATAATGTCTCATCATAATTCATAGATAATTTATACATGGATAATTCAACTCAAAGAAGATTTAATCAAGATAAGTCATACCTTTGTAGTAGTACGAAAACATAGGTGTCTCCCCTTATCTAAGTAATTATCTTTAATTCAAAATCGAAAAGGATTGACATCCTCACAAAAGATTCACTCAAATCACTCGAAGTGTTTAAGGTTCAAGAATAAGCACTCTAAGTTGAACTTGAAAAGTTAATCTCATAGGTTTGCCTGAAAATCAAATCTCCACCACTGTATACATAAATCAAAAGGTCTTAAATCAGGGTTGTAAGGGGGCTAGGGTTAAAAGGTGTAGATAAAGGTTGAATTAGAGGGTTAGAATCGAGACTGACTTGACAAATTTCCTAACTAGAAACACTGAACTAAATATGAATATTTACTTCGAATGAAAACTAATAATACCATTATTGATAATTACTCTATAATAAGGAGTATTTTCATCACTTGAAATTTGATAATACTTTAATACGAGATTTTTCTTCAATAATTGGAGTTTAAATGCTCTAAGTTGTTTTATATACTACTAATATTGAATAAACTTGGATTTTTTTTTAAGAACAAACTAGAAGGAACTTTGATAATTGAAATAACCTAATTCGGCAACTGATCAAATCAATTCTCGATAAAGGGGTAGTCAAAAGAATGTTGATAACAAATACAAAGGGGTTTTGGGTAATATTAACGGGTAAATCAATAAAAAAGGTTGTTAGGATCAAAGGGGTTCACTAGGGGTTAATCATGAAGGTAGGCTTTTTAGTGAATTGAATGGGTTAAAACCTAGGTGCCTTTATCATCTCAGTATATCAAATCATGAATGTGGTCTCGACATGCATAAACGAGGCAAGTTCTAGAATAACAATTCAAAGTTGACACGCTCATAATCGATAAAGTGAGCATGAAAAAGGGTATATGCTCTATAAGGCTCAAAATCTCACAAAAATTATGGGTGTTTTTGACATTAATCCCTATAAATTTTGAACTTCAAGGTGATATTCAAATTCGGTTCAACAACCTATCAATTTTAATTTTTAGAAAGTAGACTTATCATGCTCGATTCCCTAGTATTCTTCAAATTTAATCATTAATGCACAATTAACTATGACTTATTCAAAGACATATCAATAAAAATCATAAATCATTAGAAATTTCACCCTAATTAGTAATATGAGAAAAATACTTTTGAACAATTCTAAATTCAGGGTTTTGAGAATAATGAAAAATTAGGTATTAATTTGAGAATTATGCAAAAAGTTAGGCACTTTTATCCCCCCACACTTAAGATGTACATTGCCTTCAATGTACAAAGATAAATAATGACAGTAATGGGATAAATCAAAAGAGAAGGGAGAAAGTGACACTTCCTGAATTTTAGATGATTCCTGGCGTCTTTGGTGGCGGTGATGGTGTTTTCTATGGGCTTGGTGGTGTGGCCACCGAAAAGCAATTTGTTAGATGAAGAAATTGGGTAGCCTGCGAAGATATAGCCAAGAGATCTAGAGAAATAATAATAATAATATGCTAATAATATAATTAAAGATTAAGAAAATAAAGAGAAGGAGACTAAGAAGAAAACTAAAATTTAAAGAAAAGACTAATGGACTAAGGAGTCCTTCTTAGTAGATGGTTCGTGAGGTGGATATGATTTCTAAGGCTATGAAGTGTTGGTGATGGTGGAAGTGGCATGATTCCCTAGTAGCCTTTAGAGCCTAAAACCAAGAAACTAATATGAAATAAATTAAATTAAGTAGAAAAGAAGTATAGATAAGGAAAATAAAGGAGAGGGAAAAGAAAAATAGAACCGAAAAGGTTTCGGAGACCCTTGGCGTGTCAATTAGTTGAAGCTGCCGGCATGAACTCATGTTGAGGTCTCCTCTGAGGAGACGATACTTATCTTCTTAGGTTTCTTTGGCATGATTTTTGTGTTGCTCAAGAGTCTTGGACCTTTTCTATGAACAGAGAGAAAAATTTGAAAGAAAGAGAAGGAAGAAAGAAGATAGGAAAAAGGGGAAGGGCTATGGGGATTTAAATAGGATTTCAAATCTGGCACATTCCCATGCCCGTGTACCAAGGGTGTGTCGATTCACACACCGCATCGCACGGCCGTGTTGTGGAGTGTGTTGTTCTTCCACGCCCGTTTTTCGATTCGCACGCCCATTCCTAAAAGGCCAATATGTGAGCACGGATGGAATGCACGGGCATGGTCTGCCCATGCTCAATAAGTCAGTATCTTAGCACAGTCGTGAGGCATGCTGTGCTGTTTTGTCGGTGCCGTGGTGTGGGTGGTTGGCTCCGTGACGTTGGGGGTGGGTGGACTAACTTGCACGGCTCTGCTCTATTAGTGTGGTGGTTTCGATGGTCCACATGGCCACGGGCACGGCTGTGTGTAAGGCCGTGTGGCCTAGAAATCTGTATTTTTGTGTTAGTTTAAATGTTAAGAGAAGAGAGAAGGAAAGAAAAGAAAAGAAATTTAAAAGTAAATTATGTTAGTGCTCGGGTTGCCTCCCGAGAAGCGCTTGTTTATAGTTTCAAGCTAAACTGTCCTTGACTTTGAAAATTTTAGGGAGGTTTAAAGGTTTGAACATTTTCCCTTTTTGCTGACAGTTTTATTTTCGTGACAAAGTTTAGGTCGAGAAGCGCTTACCTTGAAATTGTCAAATATTGGATTGCTTACCTCGACTATTTCGTGTGGGAAAATATCGTGTACCTGAAGGAGTATTTCTTCCTTTTTTTTTCAGGTCTGTTGAAGTGATGTAATGATCGGCTTTGTCTAACAGCACCTAGTCTCCTATTTTAAAGTGATTTGATGTCCCTATGAGCTCTTCTAGTGGTTCCTTTGGTTTTACTTCGTGTGGATCCGATTTTTTTTGTGTGTATCTTCTGCTCTTCTAAATTGTTGATCTTACGGTTTTATTTCTGGTGTGATTCTTCTGTGATGACTTGGGGGCTATAAATTGGCTCAGCTTTGATGCATTGTGATGTTTCCTGCGATGAAGGTTGAACAATTTGGTTATCCATTGAAATGACTTTCTTACCTTCATCTTCTGTTGTATTGGCTGAGTCGAGAGCTTAAAGATTGACCGATTCTTCTCCTACACGAAGTATGAGTTCTCCTGTGGCAACATCAATTTTAGTCTTGGCAGTTGCAAGAAAATGTCTTTCTAAAATTAAAGGGATTGAATTTTACTCATCCATGTCTAAAACAACAAAATCTCACGGAAAATAAATTTATCGATTTTTACTAAAACGTCTTCAATAATGCCCTAGGAATTCTAACGGTTTTATCACTAGTTGGATACTCATCCTAGTTTGTTTGGGCTTCCCTAGACCTAGTTGTTTAAGCGATTGCATAAGGCATGACATTTATACTTGCCCTAAATCACCTAACGCATTATCAATAGTTAAACTACCAATTAAACATGGAATCGTAAAACTCCCTGGATCTTTTAGTTTACATTGTAGTACATTACGTAGCATTGCTAAGCATGTTGCGTTGAGTTCCACATGGTGCTCTTCATCTATTTTGCATTTGTTTATCAAGAGCTGTCTTAAAAATCTCCTTGAGTCGGGCATCTGAAAAAGAGCTTCAAGAAGAGGTAAGTTAATATGTAATTTTTTTAAAAGTTTTAGAAACTTACCGAATTGTTCCTCAGAATCATCTTTTTTCAATGCTTTGGGATAATGTATGCGAGGTTGGTATTCTTTGAATACCAATTTGGGCCTCTCTTGTGCTACCTCTATTTTACCTTTTTCTTCCTTGGTTTCTTTTACTGAGGTGGGCTCGTCTACATTTGTACCCTCTTGAGATGTGATGGCTTGGATCTGCTTTTTTAGGTTTATTTCTGTGTTGCTTGGTAGACGTCCTTGTTGACGTTCAGAAATCAGCTTTGTGAGATGTCCTACTAACCTAGTAAGTTTTCCAACTTGATTCTCGATCCACTTGATCGATTTTTGTTGTTCATCAAGTGTTGCTTCAGTCTTTTAGAGATGAGAATCGCCATGAATTTTGTCAACATCTCTTTAAGGTTTGATTTCTTTTCCGTGGATAGGGCTAATTTTGGTAATTTGGAGGAGGTTCTTTGCCTTTGAATTCCTTGATTTCCTTGTCCTCCCACGAAAAATTTGGGTGGTTCCTCCAACTTTGCATTGTAGTGTTACTATAATGATTATTATTAGATCTGAAATTATTACCTATATAGTTTGTTTGCTCGTTGTTTTTGGCCGGTTGGTAGGGCGGGTACTCAGAATTTGCCACATTTTCGCTTGCTTCGTATTGCATTACTGGATGTACCTGCGAAGAACATAAATTATCAAGCTTTTTATTCATTAACTCCACCTGCGTTGACAGCATTGTCACTGCGTCTATGTTAAAAACTCCGGCTAATTTTGTCGGTTTAGCCCTTGTAATTTGCCATTGATAGTTGTTCAACGACATCTCCTTAATAAAATCGTAAGTCGCTTTAGGAGTTTTGTTATTCAAAGTTCTACCGGCTGATGAATCATCATTTGCCTAGTTGGAGAATTCACACCATTGTAAAAAGTTTGGACTTGGAGCCACAAAGGTAATTCGTGGTGTGAGCATCTCCTTAGGAGATCCTTGTATCTTTTCCATGCATCATATAATGTTTCTGCGTCATTCTGCACAAAAAAGATATGTTATTCCTAAATTTAGCCGTCTTGGCTGGTGGAAAATATTTTAAAAGAAAGTTTTTGGTCATTTGATCCATGTGGTGATTGATCCTCTTGGTAACGAGTTCAACCACTGCTTTGCTTTATTCCTTAATGAAAAAAGGAATAACCGAAGACGTATGGCATCATCAGAAACGCCATTTATTTTGAAAGTATCACAGAATTCTAAAAAATTAGATATATGAGTATTTGGATCTTCATCCTGCAAACCATCAAATTGAACAAACTGTTGAATCATTTGTATTGTGTTAAGCTTTAATTCAAAATTATTAGCAGCTATAGCGGGCCGAACAATATTAGATTCTGCTCCTGTCAAATTAGGTTTAACATAATCATACATAGTGCGCGGAGCATTCTGTTCTTACACATTTGACGGTGGATTGTTTTCATCCATCCCTTCAGTAAAATTGGATCTTTCTTGTTGTTCTTCTCTTTGGTAGTCTAGAGCTCGTCTAGTTTCTCTGTTATTTCTGCTAGCGGTAGCTTCAATGTCACTTTTGTATTCTAATAGTCCTCTCGGGTTTCTTCTAGTCATAAACTAGAGGTTCCTGCTAGGAAAAGAAAGAAAGAAATTTAGAAAAACAAAGATATATGTAGAAAATAAGAAAAATTAAAAATAAAAATAATAGCTAAAGAAATAGAAATAGAGTTTTCTTAATATTTTAGTGTTCTAATATTTTAGCGGCGCCAAAAACTTGATCATGTCAAGCAATGAGTTTTAATATTTATAAAAGAGTGATCGAACTTGTAGACTAAGCTGTGACAACGATAGAGGCAAGTGCACCTATCGAACAAAGAGTATAGCTTAGTAAGAATATCTTATCGAACCCAAGGAACCTATAAGTACTACTACTCACTTTCTTTCTATTATTTAGCTTTGAAATATGGAGTGATTGGTTTATGAAACTAATGAAAAAACTAAACTAGATGCAAAGACAAAAGAATGAATTAGAGGAAGACTCTAGGAAAACTCAATTGATGAAGACGATACTCTCAGGAAGAATCCACCTATGACTTCACTTATTCTTTCTTCCCCAAACCATATGATTTCTTTACTTAGCTTGATCCGTGAGACTCCCTAACCTATATTAAACCCTCTCTCGATGTGAATAGCGTCTAACCTTAGATTAATTAGTGGAACTCTCGTTCTCTTATAATAACCCCCTAAGGAAGCAGTAAATCGATAAATGAATTCCCATATTAGGTTTTACCCTAATCCGGTAAAATCTCGTAACCCTATCTCTAGGCGCCCGATCAACTCCGCTCAATTAAGCTAGATCTACTCTTAGGCAAGCTCTATTCCTCCTCTACCTAAGCACATCAGATTAAATTAAGCAACATAATTAAGAACAAACTAAGTACTTATCATATAATTTAGAAATCAAATAGCAAAATCCATAATAGGTTTCATCCCCTTTAGGTATCTGAAGGGATTAGTTCATAACAAAGTAGGAAAACATATCAAGAGAAAAGATAAAACAAAACATAAGAAATCCCTAAAACCCCCTGAAGGAATTGAAAGAGAGATCCTCCGTCTTGAATAGAGTTCTGGCTTCTTGAGATGGATCAACTGGCTATCTTCAAGTGATTCCCTAGAAGATGAAAGCTTCGGCAAAAGCCTCTGCAAAAAGCTTTTTCTTCAATGTCTGCCTTGGGTTGTTTATATAGTCTTTTGAGATGCTTTACTTGGCTCCTAAGTACCTCTTTCAAGTAGAATTGCTATTAGGGTGTTTAAGTAGACTTAAGAGTATGTTTCTTTGGCTTCAAGCATCCAATTCCGAGTGAAATTGCTCATTCCCTTGGCAGGGGCACGCCCATGGCACACACCCGTGTCAATCGAGGTTAGGCCGTGCCTTGATTCTGTCATTTTGGGAACGGCCATGGCACGGCCATGTAAGTTGAGATTCAGGCCGTGCTTCAAGTCTGTCGATTGGGACATGGCCATGTAGATCACCAGGCACGTCCGTGTGTGGTAAATGGATGATGCACGATCGTATGTGACGGAGTTGAGGCCGTGCTCTAGGTAATCGGCGAGGCACGGTCGTGTGGGCTTTGGGCCAGGCCATGTCGAATTCTTAGGTTGGCCTAATTTAGTCCGTTTTAAGCCCATTTTACGTTCTTTTATCCTTAGGTGCTTTCTTAAGAATAAGACATGAAAAGAAAGGATGAAGAGCACCTTTTTACATAAATCAAGGATAATTCATCCAAAAGCATACTAAATATGGGATTAAAATATGTTACTTTTATAGTTCATCATACATCAGAACAGATATCACAATTCTTATTATTTTAAACACATACATGTTCCCATGAGTTCAGGGATCTTTGCCATAGTTAACAACTAACATGTCCTACCGTAGGCATCACCCATATTGCTAGGCTAGTTAGCAACTAACATTCCGTTCCAAAAACCTAGCACTCACAACAATATGGTTTGTAACTAACATACCTTACTAGTGGCCCATCATTCATGCCAATCTAGTTAGCAGCTAACATGCCCTACCGGTGGCCCATCTTATTCTCCCACCTGGTTAGTAACTAGCATGCCCTACCAGTGGTCCACCATATCTGCCATTTTGTGTAACCTCCCAAACTCGGCCTAGACTTTATAGACAAATTTTGAATGTTACATTAGCCACTGAAATGGCTAAGTAAAAATGTGTCACACCCCAAAATTCATGACTTTGAATTTTTAAAACATGCTACAAAGTCGAGGTAAAAATTCATTTACTCAGTGCTATTAAATGAATACCAATAAAGGATTGTGGCCCCTCCTCTTGTGTAACACCCCAAACCTGACATAGACTCTATGGCCGGATCTCGCGATGTCACATGATAGGGTGTTTGAAAATCGTGCCGTCGCGATAAAACCATCTCCCTTGAATTACTTATCTTAATATTTTATTAGTTCCAAAATCGTGTTACTCATTTAATCAATAGTTTCAAAACGTTATTCGATGCGGAAGCATTTTAAACAGTTACAACAATAGTGCATTTTCGAAAAATTATTTATTCCTTTTGAAAACTGAGGCTTCCTACTATTAGCAATTGTAATCTATAAAGTAAAGACATTTAAAACCCAAAACCAACCTAAAGTTCGAAAGTCCAATTACAACCCAAAAATTTAACCAGTAAAAATAGAATAAAAATAAAACCATGATAGTCTAGAGCCATGGTCACCATCGAGTCCTCCGCCGCACCGATCCGTCTAAGTCTAGGGATTACCTGTGCACATTAAACAAAAGGGTTAGTTTACGTAAACTCAGTGTGTAATCCCTTAGAAACAAACAATAGCAAGCACAGTGCACAGCCAAAGCAGTCTTGGGCCTAAGCCATTTTTAGTATCAGTAACATTTTGGGCCTTAGCCTATCTCACACTACACCAAAATAGACTTTTAGCGGCGTTTTTAGTGGCGTTTTAATCAAAAATGCCGCAAATATTATCCTTTAGAGGCGGTTGAATGAAAACGCAGCAAAAAGTAGAATAATAGCGGCATTTTTTCTCAAACGCCGCTAAAAAGAAGATATAGCAGCGTTTTTTTCCCAAACGCCGCTAAATACTTTAGTGGTGCTTTTAAAAAATGCCGCTAAATACTGAGCTTTATGGAGCTTTTTTATGATCTTTAGCGGCGCTTTTATAAAAAGCCACTAAATACTGAGCTTTAGCGGTGCTTTTAAAAAATGTCGCTAAATACTGATCTTTAGCGACGCTTTTATAAAAGCCGCTAAAAGTTTTCATATTTTCCTTATTCTTGCTTTGAATTAAATTTTATTTTGATATATTCACTTATAAGCAATGATAAAGTTTCATTTTGTTACTTAATTATGAAAAGTTACAAATTGCTATCTAAACAATTTAGAAGTTTTCATTTAAGTTACAAATTAAGCTATTAAAATTGATTTAGGGTTTAATGTTTAGTATGTTAATTTCATGGTTTAGGTTTTATTATTTTGGTGTACGAGTTTAGTGTTTTAAATTTTGTTATTTGGGTTTATTGTATAGTGTTTAATATCTTAGTGTTTACCGATATTAAGTTAAGGTTTAGGGTTAGGGGTTTAAAAAGAAATGATTAATGGGTTAGGGTTTTGGGTTTAAGGTTTAAGGTTTATAGTTTATAGGGTTTAGAGTTTAGGGTTTTAGTGGGAAATGGTTAATGTGCTAGAGTTTAAGGTTTAGGGTTTAAGTTTAAGATTTTTTAGGGTTTAAGGTTTAAGGTGTTAGCTATATGACCGAAAATCCTGAAAATCGAAATCCCTCACGAGGGATTCATGGTTAATGTGTTAGCTATTAAAATATATGTTTTGTACTACACTAACATTGGCCACATGAACTCCCAAAAAGTTGTTCTCGATTATGGTTTAAGGTTTGCGGTTTAGAGTTTAGGGTTTGAGTTTTATGGTCTAGCTAGTATTTAAGGTTTGGGGTTTTGAGTTTGGGGTTTAAGGCTTGGTGCTTGTGCTTTAAGGTTTAAGGTTGTGGTCTAAGGGTTATGATTTAGGGATTAATCTTGGATTTTTAGAATATAAATCAAAATAAGATAAATTGTAAATTATTATTTTAAAAAATATAAATCAAAATGGGTTAAATCCCAAAAGCATACATGAATAATGGTTTAGTGTGCAATTGTATACACGAACTTTAATTTTGATCCAGATCTTGTAAAATATTAACACAATTATTGATATAATTAACATCATTTTTATTTATATATTGCATACATATATAAAAAGTTATATTTATTCAATATAAAAATATATTGATGTATTTATATTTTAAAATAATGTGTATGATTAAATGAAAATTAAAGTTTCAACTATACATTTAAACCGAATTAGAAATTCACATCTAGAATTACACATTAAACCAAAATTCATATATAATTATGAGATGTATCTATATCAAAATTTAGGTGTATACATATAATTGAATGCCATTTATATAAAAATCTAAACAACTAATGTTGGTGTAAAAAGAAAGAAAAAGAAATTGAGTTGATAATGGTAATTAAATTTTAAATTTTAATAATAAAAATTAAAAACTTAAAAACTAGATATTTAATATTTTAGTTAAAATTTCAATATTAAAAATATAATAAAAATAAAAATTGAAAAAAGAAATTAAAATTAAAATTGGAAAAAATTAAAATAAAAATTTTATATGTTAATTTAAAATTATAAAATCTTCAAAAAATTCGAAATTTTCTTAAAAGTTTAATATTTAAAATTTAAAAAAAATAAAAATTCCAAAAAATATAATCTCAGCACAAAAATTTTGAAAGAAAAAATGAAAAAAATTTAAATTGAGAATAGTGGCGTTTTCATAAAAAACGCCGCTAAAATTTAAATTGACTGCAATAGTGGCGTTTGTTAAGAAACGCATACAAATTATTTGTTTATTTTTAGTGATGTTTTGTCAAAATGCATAATAGTAGGATATAGCGGTGCTAATAAAAACGCCACAAAAATGTTATTGTATTTTAAGTAAACAACGTAGTTTTATATTTTTTAGTGGCGTTTTTTTTTGTTAAACGCATAATAGGTATGTTTTAGCGGTGCTATTTGATAAACGCCGCAAGGCTTCAATTGTTTTAGGCAAATGTTTTGCGCGTTTTGCTCTCTGAAATTCCTAAATTGAAATTGAGTTGCGCGTTTTTTCTGAGCTCAGATTTCCATCTTGTTTTTGCGAGATTAAATGTTGTTCGATTTCCATCTTGTTTTTGCAAGATTAAACGTTGTCCAATTTCCATCTTGCTTCCTTCATGAAGATTAATTGTTTTTGCGAGATTTCCATCTTGTTTCTGAGCTTCAGGTTTTTTCTTGAGTTGCGATATTAAACGTTGTCCGAAATCCAAGCCTTTACCAATTCAAAGGTAATCTTAATAAATAATCTGATTTCTTTATTTATTCGTTGTTTGAGTTTTGGTTTGTATGTGGTTAGGTATTTTTGGATTTGTTTAGTTTTTCTGTGGGGTTTTTCGATTCTCTGCCTCGACATGATTTTAAGCGAAAAAAAAAAAGAATTGTTGAAAGCATAATTGGTTATTCTCGCCGCAACTTCGCTCTCGTCGGCATATTCGGCATCGCTATCCCCATCCTTGTCTACAAGGGCATTGTTCGAGAATTTGTATTCTTCCTTTTTCCCCATCTCTCTTTAATTTTATACTTTAGTATTGATTTTATCGATTTTTAGACTTTTTTTTTTTTTTTGCGATCATAATTTGTTTTTTTAATTGCATTTTTAAATTGGTTGAATGGGAGATTTTGGGATGTTGTTTGATTAATCGATTTGGTCTGCACGATTCTTTGTCGAGATTATTTGCTTGATTTCGACTATTGTTGTTTTAGTTGATTTACATTTATTGGGTTCTTATTGATTTCCTTAGGGTTTCGTAGTTTGAAAAAGGGTTTTGAAAATAAATTGTTGGTCGTCTTACGAAACATTTTGTGATGTAAATCCTTGGGTTGGCTTGATTTTAGCTAACATTCTTATGCCGTGATGTATATTCTTTGTGGTATCAAAATTGGCGATGCACAATAATGCAAAAAAAGTTTCCTTTTTGTTACCTGCACCATGTTTCTTCTTACCTGTGGTAGATCATATATTATAAATTTGATTTGGGGCTATAAGATTCTTGTTGAGATTGACTACCTCATGACCATGATAATTGATGTTTTAGTCGAGTTCTAGTTTTTGGGTTCTGATTAGTTTCCTTAGTGTTTTGTAGTTTTAAAAAGGGATTTGAAAATCAGATTTTTTTCTGAATGAATTTTTTTGTGGAATAAATCTTCGAGTTGGTTTGATATTAACAACTACATGTTAACTTTTTATCTAAGTATTGTTTTTAAGAGTTAGGGATAGTTAACTGGTTCCTTAGAATGCTTATTGTAGTGAATAAAATGGCAAACCAAACACCTTGAAATTTAGAATTGCTACTTTATCCGGAATAAAAGCGTTTGCGATTGCTTTAAATGTTTTGATAAGCTACTTTCAAAAATAATAATCTTGAATCATGAGTTTAGTGATTCATGTTTTGGCTGGGCCTAAGAGAAAAGCTTCATCAAACTTATTGTTATGATGATGTAAGGCTTCAGATCGCTTATCTTTTACCTTTTGCTTGTTGAATAAATGTAAGTGATATGTATTCGAAAGTCGGGGAATTATTTCTCTCGGATGTGATAACTTTCTGTTATTGGATTGAGAATTGTTTGTTCTTAAGCTATTAAGTATTGTCTTTGTGCTTTTAGCTTGTTGCAGTTCACTGTCATCTAGTCTGTGATTTGAAGATACAACATACAAAATTGCTTTTAGCTTGTTTTTCCTTCTTGTTTCTTACTGTTTCTCTGGAACCAAACAGTTCAAAAGGTTTGTTATTCTTTTCAATTAATTGAAAAGTAGATGATTTTAAAGGTAATTGATGTTCCGAGTGATGGGTGTCGGTTATTTTGGTATAATAATTTATGGGTTTGTTATTTTAAGACTACATGCACATGTGGTTTTTTTTTATAACATATTCACTTGTCTCTAACACATCTGATATTTATTTTCTTGATTTTGTTTCATTATTAAAATTTGGTGAATGTGTGATTAAGGCTACTTAAAAGTTAGTTAAAATGATGTCTGAGAATAAATTAATTTGGTTGCCTTAGACGGTATTTATGACGTCTGTATTCTGCTGTTAATAGATCCCTGCTAAATTAATTTGGTTTGCGTTTGTTTAATGGTTCGATCTGTAGTTTATGGTATTTTGAACTTGAAACCGGGTAACGGCCTAACGAAATTTTACACTCTTTTTGGTTGTGGAGATATATAGTTGTTTGATGGGTGTTATGTTGCTTTCTGTCAGGTATGTTGGTCTGGGTGATGCAGAAGAAGTTCAACACTTTTACTACTTTGTAAAGTCGGAGGGGAAACCTGAAGACGACCCTCTTTTGTTTTGGTTGTTGGTGGCCCAGGCCGCCTCGCTTTTACGGTTTTGTTTTGAAATTGGTAATCCCACCCATATTCCACTTAATTACATGTTCTTTGCTTAATGAAAAGGACACTTAGATTGCGAACAATTTTACGCCTAACGACGGATGCTTCATATCTAAGAACCCAAGAATGAATGGAATTTTATTTGATGGGCTATCTAACTATGAAGCACAATGATTGTTCAAGTGTCGATTTGTGTTTAAGTGTCAAATTTTTTAAAACATGTTAAAAATTATAAATAAAATTAAATATCAACTAGAAATAAAATTAGACACTAACAAAATACGGTATATCAAAATATGTTTAAACACGTGAAAAATTAACAAATAACATGTATCAATTTTGTTTCCAAAATCGATCTTAGAGGATAAGTTGATATCCAAATAGGATCATCAAAGCGCAATGAGCGCTTGTGTCCATTGAAATTCAAGGTCGACGTGTACAATGGAACTGTGTTTATTGTTGATTAAAATGAATTTTTAGACTGGATGTTACCACCCAAGATCTTAAAAATTCCTAAATCGGTGCTTTTCGATTTTCAGATATGTACACCCTTTGCTACTTGTTAACCATTTTGCAACTTTCTGACCATCTTTATCATTATCAGGTTTATCGGAGCTACAAACAATATTATCCGCTTATCCAGTATCATTCCTTTCCCATCACCTGTTGACAATTAACACCAATGACGTGGCACGACTGTTATACGAAGATCTTAAGACACCTGGAATTTGAGATACTTTGACTTTCAGGTTTCAGCTCATTTGTTTATAAATTTACAATTAATTATTAAATCTTGCAAATTATAGTGTGTTCTTTTTTGGATAAAATAATGTGTAAAATCTTAAATACGTGTATAAATGGGCTAACCCGCAGGTTCGTTGTCTACTTGTCTGTATTGAGACTGATTACGAGCGGACCCAATTAGATTTGCCATATCTGATTTGCCATATCGATTTACTGGTGGGTAGCGGCTTTATCTTTTCATCGAGGTGAGTTGATTGAGTTGAAATTTTAAATCCTTTAGTAATAATTTGATTTGATTTGATTTATTATAATTACGAAAAAGATAGTTACCAAAATTGATTTTTAAAACCGTAAAATTGACATGTTATTGGAGCTAAGGTCATTAAAACTATTTGTTCAAAGTTACTTAAGTTTAACTAAAAAACTTAATTTTAGTTCAATAATTATTAATTTTAGCTTAATCAATTTATAGTATTGAGAGAGTCGAAATTGATTATTTTGATTCTTGAGTTGAAAAAATCATATAAGCGGTTTAATATATTATTTAGTGTGATATTTGTATTATTTTTAGTCCAATATGGTAGTAAAAATTTATATATTTTGGTACTCAAATCAACTCTAAAATTGAATTGAATACTAAAAGTTAATTAATATTGTTATCTATGCATACTAAAATATATAACTTTTCGTGTTGTGCTAAATTTTTTTTAAAAAAGATTATAATTGTTTAATAATTCATTGTAATTTTTCTATAATTGTTTTATATTATTAATATTTTTAAAAATTAAGTACTTTTAATTTTTAAAATTTATTGTAATTTTAAATTTTTAATAAGTTATATATATTTTGTATTTTTATATTTTCATTTCAAAAGAGTAAAAAACATCATAGTAGAAAATCAAAAACCAACTAAGCCACATTAGCATCAAATGGGTTAACAAATATATTCAATTAATCATTCAATGATTACAAATTAAAACAAATTTTTAAAACATATAATACAAATAATAAAACATTTAACAAAAGTTAATAAAATTATTCGAATAAAAATCAAAACACCCAAATCAACCAATTCGGAAAAAAGTATTAGTCTAATTGACTTGAAAATAAGTATGTACCGATTAAACCAAGTTAAAAAATAAAATTATTTTTAATATTTTTTATTTTTAGTGATTTATTCAATTAAAACATATTTAGTAACTCGACCAATTAAATAATTTATCCCGATATATTTAATTTTCTAAAATTTATTCTATATTTTAATATAGTCAAATAACAAACCCAACACAAAAGGTTAGTAAAACATACTAATTATTACTATTATATAACTATTTTATAGACTTGACATTAGATATAAGATTCAATTAAAATAAATTATTAAACAAGTTATTTCAAATTCTAAGCACCCTCACAACATCTCAACTTACCTAATTTTAAGATCAAATTTCATAACTTACATAAGTTTACGATCAAATTTCATAACTTACATAAATTTAAGTTAAGATCAAACTTCATAACTTACATAATACTTGTATAGAAAAAAATGATTCAAAGTATATAGGTGGAAACGACGGGTTGCCTTATATCTCACAATGATATAATGGATCCTCCCTAGGTGTAACAATGCCACGTATGATGAATCTAAAAGAATACAAAACTTACCTAATTTTAAGATCAAATTTCATAACTTACATAAGTTTACGATCAAATTTCATAACTTACATAATTTTAAGTTAAGATCAAACTTCATAACTTACATAATACTTGTATAAAAAAATGATTCAAAGTATATAGGTGGAAACTGACGGGTTGCCTTATATCTCACAAATGATATAATGGATCCTCCCTAGGTGTAACAATGCCACGTATGATGAATCTAAAAGAATACAAAACTTACCTAATTTTAAGATCAAATTTCATAACTTACATTATTTACATAACTTACATAGTACTCAGTTATATATATGATCATATCATTACTTACATAAATTATTAATTAACAATTTAGCCGTGTAATTTATTGTCAACTTTAGACTTCAACAACTACGATATGGATAGGAGTTGGATGAAATTGTCAAGGGTAAGCAACGGCTATCGAAATGGAGTAGAAACTTTTCTGAATTTTGCATTTCAAAATGCAAGCCAAGAGAATATGATTCTTTGCCCGTGTAAGGCGTGTTGCAATATTAATCGGCATTATCGTGAAGTGGTCTCTGAACATCTAGTTGTTAATGGCTTTGTCCGGGGTACAAAAATGGTTTTTCATGGAGAGTGTACATCTAGTGGAGCATCTTCATCGATGAATCTGGGTATCCTCATAGTGCTTTCAATCGTAATGTTAGAGACGATAACATGGAAGGCATGTTGCGGGATGCTTTTAATATGCGTGATGATGGTTTGGGTCATTTCCACGACTTGGGTGCAACCGATGATCATAATTTTGGTGGAAATACTTTCACCAAAACAAGAAGAAGTGTCTAGGATGAACAACCAAATGAAGAAGCGGCGAGGTTCTACACGTTACTTGGTGAAATGAATGAAGAAGCGTATGAGGGATCAAAATTTTCCAAACTGTCATTTCAGATTCGTCTTTTTCACTTGAAATGTTTGGGGGTGGACCAAAAATCGTTGACAATCTTGTTAGAGTTTCTACAAGAAATGTTCCGATTGCAAAAATCCTCAATCTTCCAAAGACATGAAGAAATTGATAAAGGATTTGGGCCTTGGCTACAACAAAATTCACAGATTGCCCAAATGACGCATGTTGTATTGGGCGATTGGATAAACCAAACGATCTTTGTCATGTATGCGGCCAATCCCGTTGGATTAATAGAAATACAGAGGAAGGTAACGAGGGTGAACACGGTACCCAGTTCAAGAAGCAGCCAGTTAAGATTTTACGGTATTTTCCGCTAATACCAAGGCTTCAACGGCTTTTCATGTCGTCGAAGACAGCTCAGAATCAATGACGTGGCACCGTGATGGACAAACAGATGATGGGTTGTTAAGGCATCCTGCAGATTCTTTAGCTTGGAAATCTTTTGACTCCAAATTTCCAAGCTTTGCAAGCGATCCTCGGAGTGTGAGGCTTGGGCTAGCATCCGATGGATTTAACCCTTACAAACTCATGAGCACAACGTACAGTACTTGGCCTGTGGTGCTTGTTCCCTACAATTTGCCTCCATGGGTTTGCATGAAACAATCTTCTTTTATCTTGTCTATGATTATACCTGGAGAGAAAGGGCCGGGGAATGATATTGACGTATATTTGCAGCCACTTGTTGACGAGTTAAAACAACTATGGGCTGGTGTTCAGACATACGATGCAATGAGAAAAGAGAACTTTAATTTACGTGTGGCTTTAATGTGGACTATTAACGACTTCCCGACTTATGCTAATTTATCTGGTTGGAGTACCAGGGGACGTTATGCTTGTCCGTGTTGTGCGCGTGAACATGTTCGCAATGGTTATATAATGGGAAGAAGTTCTCTTACATGGGGCATCGTCGGTGGTTACCGTAAAATCATACATTTAGATTTGAGTGCTCGGTTTGATGGTACTGAAGAGTTCAGACTAGCTCCTTCGCAGACCGGTGGATCCGAAATATTCTTAATGTTGAAAGATATGAATTTCATTTATGGGAAGATGAATCAACCGGCCAACCCGCAAAGAAATAGAAGATCTAGGGATGAATCTGATGATGAATCTGATGAAGAGGATGATCCTAATGAGGTGGACTTGTGGAAAAAAGAAGTATTTTTTGAGTTGCCTTATTAGAGCATCGATTTTACGTCATAATCTTGATGTCATGCACATAGAGAAAAATGTCTGCGAGAACATCATTGGGACTATTTTGAATGTCGATGGAAAATCGAAAGATAATCTTCAGAGTCGACTTGATTTAGTCCACATGGGAATTCGGCGTGAGCTTCATCCCCGAGCACTTCTGAATATGAAATATCGGTTGCTGCCTACTATTTTTTCAATGTTGAAGACGGAGAAAAAGTGTTCATGACGGTGTTGAAGGATATAAAGGTCTCGGATGCGTATGCATCAAATATATCGCGATGTGTGAGTCTTAAGGATCGAAGACTATATGGCTTAAAATCGCATGACTATCACATCTTGATGCAAGACTTACTGCCAGTTGCTATGCGGTGTTGTATGTCGAAAAAGGTGACGGCTCCTGTAATTGAACTGTCGAATATAATGAAAGGCATTTGTGGTAAAGTTTTGAATGTTCAAGAATTAGAGAGACTACAAGATCGAGCCGCATTGACTTTATGCAATCTGGAGAAGATATTCCCACCTTCCTTCTTCACTATTATGGTGCACTTGTTAATTCATCTCCCGCGTGAAGCACTTCTTGGTGGACCCATTTTCTATCGATGGATGTATCCCATTGAAAGGTCTTACTTTATTTACAAAATATTCCTTCATTCAGCTCAATGCCTTTAGTTGCAACTTTTGATAATGTTGTATACCGTGTTTAGGTTCCTTTCCAAATTGAAGTCATACTGCCGCAATAAGCGTTATCCGGAAGGATCAATTGCCGAGGGCTACTTGGCAGAGGAATGTATGACTTTTGTTCGAGGTATTTGGAAGATGTTGAAACAAGAATGAACAGACCAAGTAGAAATCTTTGGGCTCACGAGATCATAATTTGGCGAAACTTATTTATTTCAAAGTTTGAGAACCGATCGGCAAAGTCAAAATTACAGAATTAGATGATAGATCGTGGGTCCAAGCACATCGATACGTTCTTTTTCATCACGATTCAATGGAACCATTTCGGAAGTAAGTTCTAGAATTTGATAAATACTCATCAATTATAATTTATTTGTCTTCTAACAAAGTAAAACCTTTTTTTACCGTAGTGAGTACAAACATATATTGAGAGCTCGTTCATGATCCCGAAGATTAAATCGATGAGAAATTAATAAGTTGTTCGCAGAATCATTCCATGAATGGTTAAGCCAAATGGTATGCAATTTAAATTTTCATTGACAAGTAATAATGTTTTCTCATAACATTCATAATTACTCGATTTACTTTCGACTCAATAGGTTTGGAGTCTGAATGAAGTAAATGACGACGTTAAATGGCTTTCACAAGGTCCAAATAGAATAGTTAAAAGATATAGTGGCTTCCTCATCAACGGATCTGATTTCATACAAGGTATCGCGAGATTGAGGAGAACCCAAAATGCGGAATTGTTGTTAATTCTTGATTACAAGTTATGCTAGTGCTAGGGACGATGAATCCGATCGAGGAATTTGGAATATTACGGACTTATTACCGACATCATTGAGTTGGATTATTACGGCAAATGCAAAGTTGTCTTATTTCGAGGTGATTGGGCTGATGTGAATACGGCTCATGAAATTAAAAGCGATCAATATGGCTTTACAATGGTGAATTTCTCTCGATTGATTCACACCGGAGAACAACTGATGGATGAGCCGTATGTGTTTTCTTCTCAAGTTAAACAAGTTTTTTACTCAGAAGATCCAACCGATGAGGGTTGGTACGTTGTACTTCAAAACACCCTAGAGACTTGTTCGACATTGGCGGTGGAAGTAGAGATGACATAGTCGAAGGATCGAAACTTTGCCTTTTCGAACAAGACTTAACTAAAATATCCCTAGTACTAGTCAACAATTTCAATGGGTTCGTCGGGATGTGGACGAAGATATTTACTGAAATATGATGTAGTAAGATTTAACGATTTATTATTTATATGTTATATTATAATTTTCATGTTGGTCATGTTATATAATTTAACTATTTTAAATGTCCTATTATTGTTGTTATTTGTTACTAAAATTTTGAACTCTTTTATGTGTATTGCAGGGAAAATGCCTAGAAGACGATTATGAGGTTTAAATATTGTCTAGAATACTTTAAATCCAAAAGAAGTAAATAGTGGACAGGATACAGTTGTTGGATCTTCTAGTCTGCCGGACATAGATGACGAGCATGGACAATTCCAAAGTAATGTTAACTTTATTTTACATGCATGTTGAATTTTATTATTGATTCATTTTCAATTTTAATATAATAATATATCATTTTTCAAATTGAGGTGGTGGGACGAGAAGAGCTCGGGGCGTACATTACTTACTGATTTATATGACTTAGAGCCTACCGAGCATGTTGAAGTAAGGAGAAACAATCATGGCCACCTATCGGATCGAAGCTCATTGTTGGCAGGCTATTTGGGCATTATAGCACGAAATGCGAATATGTTGCCCATTAACTACGAATCATGGCATCACGTGCCTGATGCCAACAAAAATCAGGCTCTCGATAATATTAAGGTAATAAAAGGTGAATGTAATTTATAATACTTTAATTTAACCTTCATTTATATTAACTTTTTAAATTTTTTTTCTAGGGTAAATTTGCTTTAGAGGTCTCCGATGACTATGTTAAGAAGACGTTGGGTAAAAAATGGAGAGACAATAAAAGCACCCTAAAAAAACAATATTTTAAGAAAGACATAAGCCTCGACGAAAAATTGTGAAATGTCCCGCCGGGAATGTTGAGGTACCAATGGGAAGATCAAGTTAGATTCTGGAATTCAAAGAAAGGAGAGGTATTACGTACTTTCAAAGTCTTATAAATTTTTCGGTTTATCGTATTTACTATATACATAATTCAAATTCCATTATGTAGGACCGTGAGCGAGTTGGAACAAACAATGACGAAACAACAATTCACGCTTACATGGCGGAGTTCCGAAGTTTTGCTCGTGTAGTGAGGCCGAGGTATTATAATTTATTACTTCTTTCAAATATTAATTACTTTATACTATTAAATTATATTTTTCTCGCTATAATGTAGGAAGTTTCGTCAGTCAAAAGTTGGGCGCCTTGACTTTTTGACATTACGCATAGGAAGAAGGATGGATCTCCGATGACATCCGAGGCTGAGAAATTTTGGTATATTTACTTAATAAAATTTGATTTATTATAAATATTTATAATGTTTAATTACAATAGTTTAATTCATCGTTTGTAGTTTTAAATTTATAATTTTAAGTTATGTTCCATTCCTTTTAATTATATATTTCGTTTCTAACTTTTTATTCATTTATTAGGATAAACTAAAGGAGAAGAAGGCGGAGTATGAAGCGGTTGCTTCATCGACGATTCTGTTAATCTCGAGGAGATTGATAATGTAATTATTCTTGATGTTTTGGGTCCGAAAGGTACGATCGCTTGATTGATAGTTTTGTTAATCTTGAGTATATTTATAACAAAATTATCACTAATGTTTTGGGTCTTACAAGGTATGGTCGGGTTCGATGTCAAGGATCAGGTGTTACCCCGACTCAATATTTTAGATCCGGCTCCCGGCAATACATGCCTTCCGGAGTCAATCTCGTCTTTGAAGTTCGTAGACCGAAAGACCGAGATATCTTTGATGGAAGCGAGCACGGTGAGCAAATTTCTCAACTTAAGCGGAGGCGCAATGAGGAGGCGGAGCATATCGCTCAACTTAGAGCGGAGGCAGCAGCGCGGGAGGCAGAGCAGAATAGAAAGTATGAAGAACTCCAGCTACAGCTGCAGACTATGATCTGATTGTTCCAAAGCGAAGAAATAGAGGCCGCCCTCTTAGACATTTGTTTTATTGTTGTAAGATTTTTTTTAACATTGTTACAGTTAACATTATTGTAAAATTGTTTGAATTATGCTTCATTTATTAATAAATATCATATATCTTTTATTAAATTTGAAGTATCATTTAGATTTAATGCTTTTGGTGAGATTTAAATGTTTTATTTGCTGCCTTGGGTTGGAATTATATGCAATTCTTTGTTGTTTTTGGTTGGTTTTAATGCAGGGAGGGTAGGATATTGTAGAAAATATGCGCAAATTTGTGCAAATTAGTGGACGTTTTGTTAGAAATGCCGCTAAAGACCACACCTTTAGCGGTAGCTTTTATAAGAAACGCTAAATGACCCCATCTTTAGAAAAGCGCCGCTAAATGCCCAACCTTTAGCGTCGTTTTATAAAAAGCGCCGCTAAAGGTGGGTCTTTATGGCGTTCTTATAAAAGCCGCTAAATGTGTTCACTTTAGCTAAATGTGTGGATTTAGCGGCGTTTCTCATAAAAGCGCCGCTAAAGGTGTGGACTTTTAGCGGCGTTTCTTATAAAAGCATCGCTAAAGGTGTGGTCTTTTAGCGGTGTTTCTTGTAAAAGCGCCGCTAAAGGTGTAGTCTTTTAGCGGTGTTTCTTATAAAAGTGCCGCTAAAAGTCAAGACTTATAGCGGCGTTTTTTCACAATAAACGCCGCTAACTTTTGCGGTGCATGTTTTAGCGGCGTTTTTGGCGGCGCTTTCAAAAGCGTCGCAAATAATATTAGTGGCGCTTAAAAACCGCTAAAAGCCATAAAAAGCGCTAAAAGTCTATTTTGGTGTAGTGTCGATGCGATATTAAGTATGTAGTAGGTCTTAGCCCATCACGATGTCGATGTCGATCATACATATTCGAAGCAAAGTCCTACCCAACCGACCTCTACACACCATCTCCGTCCAACCCTACACTTCATATGGGATTAAATCAACCCACCTATCCCTACACTCCGGTAGTACAAGAATGTGGCACAAAGCAAGTAATTTGTAGTTGAAATGCCTAGTATTTTAGGCTTAAGAGCCTTTCAGTACACTTCCTCTAAATATAATCAACCTAACCCCATGCAATGCAATATACAAATCATGACATGATATCTCATGCTTAATATATATAAATCAAACAGTTAGTTCACACAATTAGGGGTCTAAGTGATACTTACCGACCCTACAGTAAGTTCACAGTCGACTTGGTGACTCATACAACCTTAGCGATCAATTCAAGAAAGCGGGCTCACAAGTCCATGTGGCCTGCCCGTGTAGGCCCACACTCCCAGATTGGCCTTGGCCCGTGTGGATCACACTGCTTGGCCCAAATTCCCACATGCCTGTGTGGCCACATGGCCCAAATCAATCTAGCCCATGTGTCACACACGGCCTACCCAGCCTCGTCGATTTTGGTTTATCGATTTACTATATACATAATTCAAATTCCATTATGTAGGATCGTGGCGAGTTGGAACAAACAACAAGCGAAACAACAATTCACGCATATGGCGGAGTTCCGGAAGTTTTGCTCGTGTAATGAGGCCGAGGTATTATAATTTATTACTTCTTTCAAATATTAATTACTTTATACTATTAAATTATATTTTTTACGCTATAATGTAGGAAGTTTAAATCGGTCAAAAGTTGGACGCCTTGACTTTTTGACATTCATATAGGAAGAATGATGGATCTCCGATGACATCCGAAATTGCAGAAATTTTGGTATATTTACTTAATAAAATTTGATTTATTATAAATATTTGTAATGTTTAATTACAATAGTTTAATTCATCGTTTGTAGTTTTAAATTTATAATTTTAAGTTATGTTCCATTCCTTTTAATTATATATTTCGTTTCTAACTTTTTATTCATTTATTAGGATAAACTAAAGGAGAAGAAAGGCGGAGTATGAAGCGGTTGCTTCATCAGCGATTCTGTTAATCTCGAGGAGATTGATAATGTAATTATTCTCGATGTTTTGGGTCCCGAAAGGTACATTGCTTCGATTGATAGTTTTGTTAATCTTGAGTATATTTATAACAAAATTATCACTAATGTTTTGGGTCTTACAAGGTATGGTCGAGTTCGATGTCAAGGATCGGTGTTACCCGACTCAATATTTTAGATCCGGCTCCGGCAATACATGCCTTCCGGAGTCAATCTCGTCTTTGAAGTTCGATGAAAGACCGAGATATCTCTGATGGAAGCGAGCACACCGGTGAGCAAATTTCTCAACTTAGGCGGAGGCGAATGCGAGGGAGGCGAGCATATCGCTCAACTTAGAGCGGAGGCAGGCAGGGAGGCGAGAGAGAATAGAAAGTATGAAGAACTCCACTCTACAATTGCAGACAATGATGCAGATTGTTCCAAGCGATCCGTGAGAGGCCGCCTCTTAGACATTTGTTTTATTGTTGTAAGATTTTTTAACATTATTCTGATTAACATTATTGTAAAATTGTTTGAATTATGCTTCATTTATTAATAAATATCATATATCTTTTATTAAATTTGAAGTATCGTTTAGATTTAATGCTTTTGGTGAGATTTAAATGTTTTATTTTTGCCTTGGGTTGGAATTATATGCAATTCTTGCTGTTTTTGGTTGGTTTTAATGCGGGGAGGTAGGATATTGCGAAAAATAGCTCGCAAATCTGTGCAAATTAGTGGCGTTTTGTTAGAAAGCGCTAAAAGACCTCACCTTTAAGCGGAGCTTTTATAAGAACGCCGCTAAAGACCCCACCTTTAGTGGCGCTTTTCAAAGCGCGCTAGCTAAAATGCCCTAACCTTTAGCGTCTTTTTATAAAAAGCGCGCTAAAGGTGAAGTCTTTAATGGCGTTTCTTATAAAAGCGCCGCTAAATGTAATCTTTTAGCATTTCTTATAAAAGCCGCTAAAAGGTGTGGTCTTTTAGCGGCGTTAAAAGCGCCGCTAAAGGTGTGGTCTTTAGCGGCGTTTATAACAAAACGCGCTAAAGGTCTGATCTTTAGCGGCGTTTCTTATAAAAGTGCCGCTAAAAGTCAAGACTTCTAGTGGCATTTTTTCACAATAAAGCCGCTAACTTTTAATGGCGTGTTTTAGCGGCGTTTTTGGCGGGCTTTCAAAAGCGCCTCAAATAATATTAGTGGCGCTTAAAACGCGCTAAAAGCCATAAAAAACGCTGCTAAAAGTCTGTTTTGGTGTAGTGTCAGTACAGTATTAAGTATGTAGTAGGGTCTTAGCCCATCACAAGATGTCGATGTCGGTCATACATATTCAGAAGCAAAGTCCTCCCCAACCAGTCTCTACATATCATCTCCGTCCAACCCTACACTTCATATGGGAATTAAATCAACCTACCTATCCCTACACTCCAGGTAGTACCGAATGCGGCACAAAACAGTAATTTGTAGCTGAGCTGCTAGTATTTTAGGCTTAAGAGCCTTTCAATACACTTCCTCCAAATATAATCAACCCAACCCCATGCAATGCAACATACAAATCATGACATGATATCTCATGCTCAATATATATAAATCAAACAGTTAGTTCACACAATTAGGGGTCTAAGTGATGCTTACCGACCTTACATTAGGTTCACAGTCGACTTGGGTGACTCATACAACCTTAGCAGTCAATTCAGTGAAAACGGGCTCACAAGTCCATGTGGCCTGCCCGTGTGGGCCCACACTCCCAGATTGGCCTTGGCCCGTGTGGATCACACTGCTTGGCCCAAATTCCCACATGCCTGTGTGGCCACATGGCCCAAATCAATCTAGCCCATGTGTCACACACGGCCTACAGCCTCGTCGATCTGCGCTTTGTGTGGTGTCGTGATTGGGTTTGACTTTCTTTGAAACCCTATTTTCTACATTTTGGGTACACACCTGGTATCGATAAATGCTAAAACGATCCCTGGCACTCCAAAACCTAAAAACCGACATTCTAACACCCAATTTCAGTAACATTATCAAAACTTAAACAGGATTGTAACGAGACGTTCATCCACTAATTATCGATAATGATACCTTCGATCGAAACGAGAATTCCACGCACTTAACTCATCGATTGGGAACGATATATTAAGTCCTAACCACCAAAAAGAAACCCCTCTTATAATATTAACCGCGAAACCATAAGATTGAAGCAACACAAAACTTACCCGATGAACATTGACAATTGATTGCCCAAGAACAAGGCGAATTTGAAAAAGATCGAAAGAAGAGGAAAAAGCAAAATTTTGGCAGAGACGAAGGGAAAACACATGTCAAAAAAATGGATGAATTTTTTTGGAGAAAACGTCAGAAAAATTTGGGAAATTTTTGCAGAGAGAGAAAATTTGAGAAAAAATAAAAATAGGATATCCCTAAATCCCTCAAATTCCTCCCACAACTCCACTACTCAGAATTTCTGTCTGGCCGAAATTCTCTCGGTCAAACAAGCAAAAATAAGTTCCCACGCTCGCGTAGGGGTTCAAACTCCAAACCTCCAACACACTAACACACTTATTAACCACCAGACCAGTAGGCCCATTTTGATATGATTTTATAACTAATTTAATATAAGCCCACAGTACAAGCTAAAGGCTTCAATTAGAAAAATACCAAAATTTGCCAAAGCTAGGGCTTGAACTTGGGACCTCACACACACACCCTGAACACTTAACCACTAAAGCAGATACACAGTTGTGTCAAATAATCGCAAAAGCAGAAACATAAAATTTGGGGCGTTACATCTTGTCCATTTTCTCCCATTACAAATCATTCATGCCCTAGGGTTGTCATTAGTGCCCCAGCGCGCGAACTTTAACTTGCTCGCACTATTGTGTAACAACACCTTAGCTTGCAATTCCATCGTTTACACCCTGCGCTAATCTCGCACTAGACCTGCCCATGGGTCGAGTCAAAAGGCCCATCTAAAAAGTGGGAGGTTTGAGTAAAAATATAAGCTCAAAAGATAGGTTTGGCTAAAAAATAAAGTCCGTTTAAAAAACGGGTTAGGCCTCAGATATGTTTTTTTTTTGCACTGGTTCTACCTAGCCTGACCTGAATTTGAAAAAAAAATGTTGTTTTGCTGTTATTTTCTCACTGTTTTACTATCATTTCACTATTGTGTTGCTACTATTTTATTGTTATTGTTTGAATTTGTTGGGAAACATTTATTTTAATTTTTTTGATGTATTATAATTTTTTTAATTTTTTATATAAAAAATATAATAAAAAATTAATAGGGGTCGAGTTGGGCCCGAGTCTAGCATCTAAAATCTGGGCTAGGCTTGGACAAAATTTAGGCCCATTTTTTGGATAGCTCGGGTCCAGACCTATCAAACGGGCCTAAAATTTTTTTCGAGCCTGACCCGACCCGACCCATGGATAGGTCTATCTGGCACCTTGGCGTGAATGAAGACACTTCCGACTCAAATTTTTCCGTCGAGTGGACAACCTAAACTTGAGTTTTAAGGATATTTTAGTATTTTAATTTTTTTTAATATTATAACCCTATATTTGACTTCCTAAAAGTTATTTTACTCACTTTAGCCATTTTTCTATTTATCTTCGAACTTAAGTGAAAGCTTCAACAACAAAGCAATGGAGCAACTTCGAAACTTTGGTGAGATCGTTTTAATTTGTTATTTAATTTTTTTTTCTCATTAAATTTTCATTGTTGTTGGACTTTTTTTTTTTTTTTCATGTCGTAGGTACCACACTTTAATAGAATGAGTTTTT
This sequence comes from Gossypium rotundifolium, assembly GCA_025506655.1. Classification (NCBI taxonomy): domain Eukaryota; kingdom Viridiplantae; phylum Streptophyta; class Magnoliopsida; order Malvales; family Malvaceae; genus Gossypium; species Gossypium rotundifolium. The sequence goes on along the minus strand of CP106734.1, from coordinate 13,735,983 downwards.
GATGCTTCAAAAGGAATTAGGAATAGGTCAAGTTTGATATAATTTATGAGCGAAACTTCTGACAAAAACAGACTTTTAAGCGGCGTTTTAGTGGCGTTTTAAAGAAAAGCGCGCAAATAGAAACCATTAGCGGCGTTTTCTCAAAACGCCGTAAAAATGATCAATTCGGCGTTTATTTACAAAATGCCGCTAAAAAGGATATTTAGCGGCGTTTATTCTTAAAACGCCGCTAAAAGTCTGAGCATTAGCGGCGACTTTTGGAAAACGCATTAAAAGTCTGAGCATTAAGCGCGCACGGAAAAATGCCGCTTAAAAGTCCGAGCATTAAGCGGCGCTTCTAGAAAACGCCGCTAAAAGTCGAGACATTAGCGGTAACTTCAGAAAATGCCATTAAATGTCACGAACATTAGCGGCATTTTGGAAAACGCTAAAGTCGAGCATTAGCGGTAACCGCAAACGCTAAAAAGTTCGAGCATTAGCGTGCTTTTGGAAAAACACCGCTAAAAGTCGAGATTAGCGGCGCTTTTGGAAAACGCCGCTAAAAGTTGAGCATTAAGCTTTTTGAAAAACGCGCATTAAAAGTCTGAACGATTAGCGGCGCTTTTGGAAAAGCCGCTAAAAGTTTGAACGATTAGCGGTTATTGGAAAACGCTAAAAGTCTGAGCATTAGCGGCGCTTTTTGAAAAACGCATTAAAGTCTGAACGATTAGCGGCGCTTTTGGAAAAACGCCGCTAAAGTCTGAGCATTAGCGGTAGCTTTTGGAAAAACGCATTAAAATCTGACATTAATGGCGCTTTTGGAAAACGCGCTAAAAGTCTGACATTATATTCTCATGATTGTTTAGGGTTTATGGTTTAGCATATATAGTTTAGTGTGTAAGGTTTAGGAGCTATTTTAATGTTTAGGGATTATGATTTATGATTTGCGGATTAAGGTTTAAGGATTTAGGGTTTAGGGTTTAAAGGTTAGGGTGTTAGGGTTTAGGGTTTAGGGTTTTAGAGTTTATGAGGATGTGTTAGGGTTTCATGGGTTAAAAGTTAGGGTTAATGGGTTGAAAGGTAAATGGTTATTTAAGGGTTTAGGGTAATAGGGTTATGAGTTAGGGGTTGGGGTTAGGATTTCATAGTTTATGATTTGGGGTTTGGGTTTAGATTAATTTAGTGTCTTTTAATTTATATGTTAAATAATTTATTAATGTATAATTGTGAAAGATATAACATTAATTTAATACATTAAAATTATGATTCTAGTTTTAATTATTTAAGAGAAAATTATTTGTTAAAAGTTACAAATTGCTAACTAAACAATTTAGAAGTTACAAATTAATTAATTATGAAAAGTTACAAATTGCTAACTAAACAATTTAGAAGTTTTCATTTAAATTACAAATTAAGCTATTAAAATTGATTTAGGGTTTAATGTTTAGTATGTTAATTTCATGATTTAGGGTTTGTTATTTTGGTATATGGGTTTAGTGTTTTAAAATTTGTTGTTTGGGTTTATTGTATATTGTTTAATATCTTAGTGTTTACCGGTATTAAGGTTTAAGTGTTTGTGGTTAGGGTCAAAGTTTAGGGTTAGGGGTTTAGGGGGAAATGGTTAATGGGGTAGGGTTTTGAGTTTAGGGTTTATGGGTTATGATTTATGTGTTTAGGGTTAGGGTTTGGGGGGAATGGCTAATGTGTTAGGTTTTTGATTTTAGGGTTTATAGTTTAGGGTTTGGGGTTATATAATAGGGCTTGGAGTTAAGTTTTTAATTTATATATTAAAAATTTGTTATATAATCGTAAAAGAGATATTATGAATTTTTATATAAATTATAGTTTTTAAATCTTTTACTTCATATTTTGGAATTTTAGTTTGTTTTCTTACATAAAAAATTATATAAAACTTATGGCATGTATCTAATTCTTTTAAATTAATATTTTCGAATTAAGTTTGAAAATTTATTTATTAAAATTTTTAATATTTAATAATAAAAATTAAAATTTTAAAATTTAATAATAAAAAATTAAAAATTAAAAACTTAAAATTTAATATTTAATATTTTACTTAAAAGTTCAATACTCAAAATATAATAAAAATAAAATTTCAAAAAATGATAATCTCACCATAATAATTTTAAAAGAAAAACATAAAAAAATATAAGTTAAAATTGTGTAATAGTAAAAATGGATTTGTAGTGGCGTTTTTAGCAAAACGCAGTAAAAATAAACTATAATGGCGTTTTTAAAAACGCCATAAAATTCAGTCATTTTTCCCCGATTTTATTTCCCCAAACCTAAATTTCCTAAGTCCAAAATTTCTCTACATCGGTTTCTCAAAATTTCTCTACATACATAGAGGAAACCCATCCAAATCAAAGAAAGCTTGCCTCGTTCCTTTTCTCTATACTTTACTTGTATGCAACCTTTGTTTGTGATGAAAACCAAGCTCTTGATCTTAGTCGACTTTGCTCTTTGGGAGCCTTGTCTTTGCTAAGCGAGTGGGCGAACAAGCAGGACCTATGGTGTTCTGGCTGAAGGCAGCTCTTCTTGTACCAAGAATCCATTATCATTGTACCAAAATTTGATTCGTTTTTTTTTTTCATTTTTCTCAGAGCTTTTTTCCGGCAATGACGAAGATAGTGGGAACTTTAGGCCCAAAATCTCGATCCATTGAAGTCATTTTCGGTTGCCTTAAAGCTGGAATGTCTGGTACTGTATTTGTTGCATCCATCTTCATTTTATAATTATGTATTGCAATTTGTTGCCTCAAACTCTAGTTTTATACAATTTTCTTGTTTTGGATAGTGGCCAGGTTCGATTTCTCGTGGCATGATCCGGCGTATCATCAGGAAACTTTAGAAAATTTGAAGGCTGCCGTTAAGCTCACTACTAAGCTTTGTGCGGTATATTCTTTGTATTTTGGTTGATATTTGTTAGTTATTTACTTTTTCTTTGCTTCTTTGCTCTGTTTTAATGCGAAGTATTTTGAGAGAAAATAGTATAATTATAAAAGTTATATGGTTTATAGACACAATTATATATTATTTATTTTTCACTTTAGGAATTTTTCCGTATGTAATAGACTATTTTGATTGAATATTTAGTTTTCACAAAATTTTTATGCAAAAGTGAAGATAATTTCGAGCAAGTACTTTATCTAAGGCCCATGAAAATATAACAAAATATTACAAATATAGGCCTTCATATTCTTGTATTAAATGGGTTTGAACCCATTGGGCTATCTCTTTTTATTTAAATTGCTCAAAAATAAAAGTATAAGGATTAATTTTAACAAAAAAATATAAAAAACTACATTAAAAGAAATGGAGAAAGAAGAAAAATAGAGAGAGAAGTAGAAGATAATAGAAAATAAAGAAAATTAAAAGAACATAAAGGGAAAAAATTAAATTGCTCAAAACGAAAAAATATGGGGACCAATTGTATAAATTAATCTAAAATTTTTATTTGAAATGATGAATTAATATGCCACGTCAGCTTATTGTTATACCGTTAATAATAATTAACGGCTTAATAACTAAAATGTTACAATGTGATAACGTAAGTTACTAAAATGTAACTTAAGGTAAAAAAAAGTGACTATTTTGATAGTTTACCCTAACTATTATGGGTAAACTACACCACATGTCACTCTAAAATAGCGTAATTCATATTTTGGTAACTATAAATTTTATTTTTGTTGATTTAATCACTATAATTAAGATAATTGCTCAAATTGGTAATGCCGTTAAAAATTCTATTAATCCACTAAGGGATTCTTGATGTGGCATTTTTTTTTTTTTTACTTAACCAAAGTTAGAGATCTCTATAACTATGTGATAATATCGTTACAAAAGTTTTTGTTTTTATGTTTTGTTACCAAAGTTAATTAGTTGTTAAAGTTTAATTATCTATGCTTGGGATCTCAAGGGTTTTTCATGAATAATTCATGTTTCGATGATTATTAGTGTATAGATGGAAAAATTAAGAAACTGATCTATATAGGAGCGTAGAGATAAAACTATAAAATATTTAAGAAGGTAAAGCTAAAATTGTGTTAAAAAGTCTTACGTTAAATTATTAATTTTTAAAGCTTAAAATGAAAACTTTCATTTAATTAAGAGGCAAAAGAAACTTTAATTCAATTATTATGTGTATGTTTCCATTTAGCAGGGTCAAAGGTCTCGTAATTATGCCCATGTGTATAAATTTATATTTTAAATATATCAGTTGAAATAATAAATTGTGCCTTAAACTTAAATATGAAAAAAAAAATGATCGACTTTTGCAAAAACAATAAGAACAGTTATGCGGAGTGGTCATAATTATTAGGTGTAACTAGAGAAGAACAATGACACAAAAGCAATTGGTTAGTTGTTCGGTTTTCAACTATATCTATGGGGAATAATTTACTATCTTTAACTTTGAATAAACAATAATTTAAGTCCTATCACTTACCAATGTAACAATCTTACTTTTTCACCTAAAATCTAAATATCTCTCTACTTTTCTTCCCGTAAAAACTTAATTCAGTAAAACCAAGTAATTAACTTATTTTAATTACAACAATAATACACTCTAATGAAAAGATTAAATACTAAATTTGTTGTATAAATTTTGTATACAAATCTCACATGTATGAACATTTTTAGACTTACTAATATACAGATCAAATACCATCACACTTCTCATCCAAAGTAGCAGCTAAATCAACATTTAGTATATATTTTTCTCAATGTACTTGAGTCTTTGTGGCTACGTACATTCCTTTAATTGTAGTTTTTAATAAAATATAATTATTTACTCAAATCAGCAGTAAATAAATTGTTCAACATCTAAATTGAGTAAAACAATCTCAAACCCAGTTTGTATATGTAGAGAAAAAAATCTCAAAAATAATTCTAAATTGAGTTAAATCAAAGATAGAGAAAATAAAAATAAGATAGGAAAAAGGGTATAGTGGGATAATAAAAAAAAAAGATTGAAGTTGGGAATTATGAGGAATTTCTTAGTAAATGTGCCAAATGTATCAGTATTAAAAACAAATATCCGTGTGATTCAGATTGGTTATATTGGTCGGTGGTGAGTGAAGGCCAACCTGCTTTTTTATATTATTTTTCTTTGGATTCTCAGCTCTTTCTTTCCATGGATAACCCACGTACTGCCCATGCATTCTTTTTCTTTATCCACCTCTAATATTACCCAACATATTAAAATATGCTCTTTTTCTTCAATAATTTATTATAATATTCGATTCTTATTCTCCCTCCTCATCTTCTTTCTCTCTTTTTCTTTCCAATCTTCCAACTCCATTGTTGTTTATAAGCATTTAGTAATGAGAAATGGCAATGTTAAAAGTTGAAGTTTATGTCAAATATTTTTATTAGATGTTTCATGTATGGATTTTATTTATATTTTCTTTTAATTTAGATTTGGGTATATTTTAATTTTTAATTTCCTCCTGATTTAATTCTAATTAATGTCACTTTATCTATAAGTAATGATGTAATTAGGGGTTCCAAATGGAATTTTTCTCAAAATAGATTCAAATATAAGAAATTGACTAAAAGTCAATAAAATTCTTAATATAGTCTTGAACGTGCATGATATATTTTATAGACTTGATTAAAACATATTTTTTCTAGATCCTTTGGAGGCCAATGTTTACAATTTTTCACTTCAAATTGGGAATTGCGCCTGTTAAATTGATTTGTTTGACCAACTAATCTTTAAATATATGTCCAATACAAGTATAAGGTACTAATATTAAAAAAAATTACATCAACAGATTTTGAACATTGATTATGAGAGTGTCAACAATAGATTTAAATCATTATTCTCTTGTACTATTGATAAAAATAAAAATAAAAATACCCATCTTAAATTGACATTATTTATATTCATGATTGCACTTTTTATATTCATGTTGGTATATATATCAGAAGTAAATTAAATTATTTGTATATATGTTACGTGTGTTTAGAATTGCATAAAAGAGGATTGAATCCCCAATTCATTGCCTTCCATACCCATATATAAACCAACCGATCTCTCTTTCTTTCAAATATCCAACATAAATGGTAAAACCAGATGGAAAGCATAAACCTAGTACTCAAATCTACTAATTGTATTAGACACCACATGACTCTATGACAAAATACAACATTAAAAAAAAAAATTAAAACACAAAGCGGCACAACAAAAATATATTAATATATTTCATTGGTAAGGGTGTTTTTCGGTTCTCAAATCTTTATGGGCGGCTAGCTGTGGGTGTTTCATGGAGCTTTGGATGGATTCAGAGATTGTTTTTTAGTGATTTGTAAGTGTTTAAGAGTCATGGATGATGTCTGATGATTCATTGTGTTTATTTTGTTTTGTATTGTTTAGTGTTGGTATGAATAACCTTTTGATTAGCTTAGGCATTTATGTTCTTTTAATAAAATGCAATTTGGGTTAGTAAAACACAAATATGTTAATATATCAAAATTTATACAAATCATTAAATATACCAAAATTTATATAAATATAGCAAATATACGAACACGAAGCATACACATTATGAATCCAGGGTTGGATTATGGAAAAGGTGTATGTAGATTTATGTAATATTATCAGGTTGAGTTGAGCTCCTATGAAACAAGAGATAATAAAAAGGAAACAAATTAAGGAGAGATATATGAATAAACCAAAATAGGAAGGAAAACTTGGGACTTGTTACATGATATGTAGCTGATACTAGCATATTTATCACTTAATACTGGCAGCTCTCCCACTTGCTTGCAACTTTTTCTAGTACAAACTTGAAAATAGAAACTTACAAGGTTTAAGTTACTCTAGAAACCTGCAATAAAAAATGAGATGTATTGACAAGATGTACAGATATTGAATCCGAAACTGATGATAATTGAAGACTTAAAACCAATTTGTTTGTCACCTTACACAAGTTTATTAGATAATTAAATCAAAATTATTCAATTTAAAATCAAGTTTTAATTAAGGGTAAGGAATATGATCTCAGCATATCTTTAATTTTTATAATATGAGAATTTTCAAGGAAATCCAAGAACTTCCCAATTACCCAGTTTTTAACCCCAAAAAATGTCTACTTTGCCTTGAAAAGTTCTAAAAACAAAGTACAACTACAATTGTGATTTGTACTAAATGAATAGTATTGGAGCCAAGATTTCTGTACTTTGAAGCAATTTTCCAAATGTAAATGGTATTTGGGAACACAGAAAAAGGTTCTGTTGCAAAAAGTAAAAAGGGAAAGGAGAAAAAAGAATTAGGTTTGTTTACAAGGAGGAACTATTTTTTTGCATAGATGAAAAGTAAATACTTAATTTTGTTTTAAGCCGAGATTTTATTAGGGTTTGGCCATTAAGAATTAAGTTGCAAATTTTCAAATACATGTTAGGGCTAAAACCTTAACTTGATTGAGATTAAGGTGGAACAAAGTTTGGTGTGTGTTGAAAATATTGAAAGAACACAGATTAGTAGAGGAAGAGTGAGGTGAATGGAGTTACCAGGAAATAGCTTTCTCCATGTTGCAAAGTCTGAAGTAAAAAGCCAAACTCGTTAATGGGGATAGGCACACCTGAGGAATGAACCAAGTCCACATCTTCACCAAACATGGCTTTCACATCAAGGGGTCCCCTTGGAACTTCTGTTGGAACTCCATTGATGAACACTGTGATGAATCCTAAAAAAACAAAAACACACGCACAGCTTAAACAAATCCTAGTAAATTACAAGGGGAATTCATGCTCTTCCATCAAAAGTTTAACTCAAGTCGGTTTGCAGGATTTCAGCACTTAAATTGCTGCAGATTTGTTGCTGAGATTCTGCAAACTCAACTACTGCTTCAAATTGATCGCATAATCACGTGATGTGACCGCAAACGTGTCCACCAAAGTTCAATTCTCTATTGTGAGGATTCTGTAAAACCAATTAAGGTTTCCCTTTTCATTCTACTCCCTTAAATATTGGGAAAAAGGTTTAAAAGTTGAATGTTAATTAAAACAGGTGAAAGTTGAGAATCTTTGTAAAGCTTCACAAAAAAATAGTGTACATATAATTAGCTTACCTTCTTTAGGTTTTTTTTCAATCATTAGTTTCTCTTGTGTAAAATTGATTAATTCTCTTGAGAACTCATGAAAATTTCTTAAAATAAGGCCAACAGAAAGCTTGAATATGAAATATTAAATAATGTACGTAGCATAGTGCAACTCCATTTTCAAACATTAAATACATTGTTATTTTATAATTAATCTTTAAAAGTTTTTTAAAAATTCTTCAATTTCAATTTAAAACTGCTATTTAATCCCATATTGTAAAAAAAAAAAAAAGAAAAAAGTATTAAAACTCTTTTTTTTTATGAAAAATATTAATCAGTGTTGAAGGATTATTAATACATAAATAATATTTAAGGGTGATATTAGATACTAATTAAAAATTGTAGGAAAAAACAAGAAGAATAAACACCTGACATTTTCAAATCCATGAATATCAATTAAAACATAAATTTGGGTGAAGAAAAGGGTATATTTTAGAATTAGATGACAAGAATCCACAGTAATTCTGTCATCAACATGAACCAAACGAATATAACATATTAAGTTTAATAGAAATAAATAAGACGAAAAATAAAAATATTAAAACCAAGTAATCAACTTTTTCTTTTTCCACCATGCAATTACCAGTTTGATAGTGCAAATTTGAAGTTTCTGAAACACTTGAGCTTTGCCCAAGTTCTTGAAACCCCATTTGAGCAGACATTGAAAGCAGATTCTCCAACCCATCATCCCCCATAACACCGCAAGAAGAGGAGGAACCTACGTGGAAAGGTGGCGGTGCAAACCCCATGGCGGCAGCAGCCGCCGCACCACTGCTGTCATACTGAATTGCACCGCCACCGTATACTGCTTGGGCTTGGGGGTTGTTATTCCTTTGTGCTGAACCTGCTGCGAGGCTGGCTTGCAGCTGGCGTTGACGGCGGCGAGACCTAGAACGCCGGTTTTGGAACCAGTAGAAGACATTAGCATCCCCAACGGAACCAAATTTCTCAAGCAGCTTTCTAATTCTCACAGTTTCATCTTTTGAAGGGTTGACCGTGCCACTATTGAAGATGGACTCAAGTATGAGGATTTGTTCTGGTTTTGGCGTCCACCTTGATCTCACTGGTTCACTTCTTTCGGAAACATGGCTCGGACTATTAGGGTCGGGACCATGATCTTCCATTACTGCGATGAAGGCTCAAAAAAAAAAAGAAAAAGAAAAAAGCTAAAAAAATGGTGTTGAAACTGAAAACTAGGTTTATAAAATAGGAGAAAAAACAAAGCACATGAAGACACAGTCTAGAATACATGAGAGAGGGAGGGTGAATTTATATAGGCCTTGATGGAATGTTACTTCCTAAAGTTACTAAATCACCCTTATGTTGTTTGCACCTCCAAGAGTTGAAATTACATCATTGCCTCTTATGGCCATTTGTGTATTTTGTATGATTTTTTTTTTCCTTCTCTCCACTTCAACAATTCATATTATTATTTTTAATATTCGAATTAATGTCCTCCTTTAATAGTACAATATGCCTTACCACTTCACTCAATACTTAATTATAAATTTTAAATGTTGTCTTTTAAGATTCAAACATACGTAATCTCTTTGAGAATACAATATACCTTACCACTTTACTCAAGACTTATAAATACATTTTGTGCTATTATAATTATGATTTAAATCTTTTATATTTTAATTTTATAAACTTTTGAAATATTAATATAATTTTTTTACCAATTTCATGTCATATTTCTAATATACTTTCATGCCAAGTCGATCATGTTGGTGTTTATCTAATAATGTTTGGAGAATGTTGACAAGTGCCTAACTACACTAGTTAAAATGATTTTTATAAAGAAAAAGTGTAGTTATAACACTTTTTTTAATTCAATAAAATGAAATGTATTAACAAAACAAGTTCTAAAAATGAAAATTAAATAATCTGTTGATGATTCAGACTCCTACCAATTTCTTTATACCAAAAAAGAGATGATTCATAATCAATATTTATACACACATGTTAATTGAAGCCTTTAAAGAGAGATGTTGTTAGATTCATCAACCGATTCATGAATTCTAGCTATTTGGCTTCCATGGTTTAAGGATTTTGTATCCTATTATTCGAACTTTTTCATCTCTTTTCCTTTCATACTTGACGAAAGGTGAAAAGCATACTTTTTGGTTTGTCTTAGACTTTAATTTATTCTATTAAATATTATATTTAGATCAACATTGAAACATGCATAATTAGCCTTTATGTCAAGTGAATGGCAATGTTGCACATTTCCCCCCCTTTTTGCATAGTAATAATGCCACCCATTTGATTTCTATAAATACTAATAGAAAAGCTAAACACAAATAGTATTTTATTACTCATTGCCTATTATTGTTCCTACCTAGCTTCTTTACTTTCATATGGTAATTTCAATTCTAAGATAATTCACTCTTTTTACTTAAGACAACATTTTAGTCGATCCTCATCTAATATACTTTAAATTCTATATATATATATATATATATAACTAAAACTACTTTGACTCTATTTAAATACAAATCATGAAATTATATTCGAGAAAGTAGAAGTTGGTTTGACCGATCGAAACTTAACATATTCTTATTTATAGGACACTTGGGTAGCAAGCATAAAGTGAAAGAGTGGTCAAAATGGTAAAGAAACAAAGAAGAAAAGAGGGATGGAGAAGGAAATTAGGGTTTCGGCTAATATGGCTAAATGCATGTGAAGGAATGCATGGAAAGCTGGGCTTGCTGTTATTTATATAATTTTGTTTTTGAGTTTTTCATAATAATAAAATCTGAAAGAGAAGCAAAACAGTCCATCCAAAGTGATGGTCAAAAAAATGGTGGTATAGTAATTAATAATTTTAGTAATATAAAGAAAGGGTGACGTTAAGCAAAACATGGCTTACAGTAGCACTGCCATCTTCTGTGTTAATAACATTTTATATTAAACGAGAGGACGAAAATAGGTATTCAAGGTTGGCTTAAACTTCGAACACTTTTGTCTCCCCTTTTTTTATATTTCAATTGTACGTAGTTAAATATACGTGTTCTCAACCCAACCCGTCATTTATCATTTAATTAATATTTTTTATTTACATTTTACGGTGGGATTTAGAAGTATAAAACAGGAACCGACTCTGGGTTTTTTCTGTCCTCCCTTTCCTTTTTTTTTTTTTTTTCCTTGCCCAAGAACTTAGCTCTCATTCCATACAACGGTGCTTTGCTTTGCTTTCTTTGATCACTCAAAGCTACATATATTTAATATAGCAAAATGGTGTAGCTACCACTTGATTAATTCGGTTGGGAAATATTAATTAGTCGGCACAGCCAAAAATCTGTTCAACCAGCTGAAATCGATTCATCTATTCTCAACTTCCAGTAATAGACATTAGAAACCTCTCATTCCTTAATACACATTAGACACCATTATAAGGGTGAATATATATATATATATATTCTTTGTACAAATAATATTGAAAAGAAGTATATATAAATAGTTATTAAGAAAAATAAATAACGTTTTAAAGGAGTATAAATTTTAAATATATATACATATAAACTGAAATCTCCTATCAATATTTGATATATCATTTAGGAAAAATGAACCTGTGCCAGTATTAACCCATTTAACAAAAATTATTTGATATATTTCCACGGAAAAGAAAATTAAATATTAAAAAAGTTACAAATGGATGTTGTGGAATTAGTACGTTTCAACGGTGGTGTACTAAATAGTTACACAATTAATTAAATTATTTAATATACTGATAATTAAAATTTAAAATTACCGGTAAGTTTTAAGAAGGTCATGAATACCATCTTTTAACATTTAGTAAAAAGATAAAAGAATTTTAAAAGAAAATGAGACACATGGAAACATTTCAATTTTACTTGCGGAATTAAAATTATCTACTAAGGATATATCAAATATTAATTGAAATATTTAAAGTCTTCAAACAGCGTTCAAAGATAATACATACTCCATTTAGGGTATAGTAAATAAATAAATGTCAAAAATAGACACTTAAACCCTACTTATTAAAGCTATATATAAAAAAAAATTCAATTAAGCTTAAAATATGCTATAGGTCTATGTACTCTTCATAAATTTAGAATTTAGTTCATATAACTTTAATTTTAGGAATTTAGTCTTTCTATTTTTAAATTTTAAAATTCAGTTCAAATTGTTAACACTGTTAATTTTTTTGTTAAATTTATTGGTATGATATTTTGAAAAAAAAAGATTTACTTGGTAGCAATATAACTAAAAAATGACATTATAATGAACATGTATTTAACAAAATAATTTTAACAGTTGAACTTGAATTTTAAAATTTTAAAGTAGAGACTAAATTCTAAAAATAAAAGTAAAAGACTAAAGACTAAATTCTAAATTTACAAAAAATTATGGTATATTTAACCTTTAGTTTATTTTTCTTTCTAGCATATAATCATTTTTAGTAAATATTATTTTCACTGGTAATATATTAGAAATTGTAATTAGTAAATATTTTTAAAATTGAATAGAGGAATTATATTAGAAGTAGATGTTTTCCAAAATATAATTAAATAATTAAACCATAATCTAAAAAATTAGTAACAAAAATGGTGAAACGCACACGGGGTAAGACTAGCAAAAACGCTCAAATACATGTGCCCTAAAAGCAGAACCAGATGCTGGTCGGTGCCCCCCTAAAATTCACCGGCATTTTCCTCTTTAGAATATTGTCAAAAGTATATACACACACAACCCATTTCAACTAATTAAGAATTTGTTATTTGCTGTTTAATCTCTCTGTTTATTGGGTGGACCGTCCGGTTTAGTATACTTTTTTCGGTCTAGTTCAAGTTCGAACAAGATATTATCATTTCTTCGATCTAACTCAAATTCATCAATTTAAATGATAAAAATATTTTTTTGAGAGAATGAAAAATAATATATTAATATAAAATATTTGTTAATATTTTATTCATTTTGGTTAATGAAATAGGTTGTTGGGCTAAGCCAGCCCTTTTCTTTTAAATCAACCCAAAATTTGACCCGTAAATAAATTTATTTAATTTCTAATCTAAATTTTATTTCAAGTAATTACATGCTTTCTTCTATGGATGTTAGAGGTATTAGCTCGGACTGGATTTATGTATAGTATTAATATTATATATGGTTGTCCAAATTTGACTTAGTAACCTTAAATTTTGTTTAAATTTATTTATATTTGTAAATAATTATTTGTCAACCCATTTAAGCATACTCATATTATATTATGTTATATTATTAATGTAATATTTAATATTTAATATTTAATATTTTTCTTAAGGCAATTTATCAATATAAAATGTTTTACAAGCATTAAGATGTACAAAGCACCCCAAACATGAAGCCTTCTATCATTAATAAGGCATTAAACATACCAATACTAGTTAATAGTGGCAAATTTTGATATTAAATTTGATGCTGACTTCAATTTTTTAAGGGATTTAATGATAAAAGGGCTCCAAGCTCGCACTACCGTCTGCCTTGTCAACAAGAAAAAATGCCTGAACACATCACGAGTAAAAAAATATATGATAGCTCAGCTCATATTTTAGATTAACCTATTTTTTAAATTAGAATTCATTTTTTTAATTTTAATATTTTTATTTAAATACTTTCAAATATTGTGAATAATTTCGACCATTGGACAAATCTAACAAATCATCAACAGTCGCTGTTTATTTGACAAGCAACTTTATATTTTTACTGCATTCAAAATTTGTATCCAAATAAAATTTTAATCTCAAACTTGTAATCAAATAATAATAAAAAAAAAAAAAAAACTAGCCTTTACCTTAAAAAACTAGCCTTTAAAGAAAACCAAAAGTAGCCATTAATTGTTATATAAATAAACCCATAGGATCAGTACATTCAGTAGAAGTGGCTACAAACTATAAAATAAAATAAAAATATTTAGACTTTACAAATAAGATTAGGATGATGATAATAAGTATCTTATAGAGTATAATAAAATGGTGAGTATTTGGCACTGTACTTGTTTTATTTCACAAACAATTTTTAAAGATCTATTTTTCTAATATTTTATTATATTTGTATAAGACACTTGTCAACCCCTTAACTCTCTGCTTGTAAAATATAAAACTCCACATGCAAGTATATTAAATATTTCTCATAAAAATATTTAAAATAAGGAAAATTAGTTGGTACACTATCGGTGGAGTTTTTAGACTCCACAAGCAAGATCAATGATTGATAAGTTTTTTATAAAAATATAGTAAAATATTAAAAATAAATAAATAATTTTAAAAAAGACATCAATTTTTAAAGTTGCTTATAAAATAAAAAGTGCACTTGGAGTGTATCAAATATTCACCCAAAAAATATATATATAAAAAATTGAAACACAAAATAATTTTTAAATATACTTATGAAATTAAACATTTATATAATACCAAACCTAAAATAAAAATATAAAAACTTATTTTAAAAAGTGAAACCAATAAAGAACTTTATTAGTATTTTAACCTAAATATTTCATTAATTACATCTTTTATATAAATATCACCTTACGGATTAATATTTATTGATATATATATATATATATATATATAATTATATGTAGAGTGCTACATCTTTATTAGTCTAAAATTAATATTATCTTTTTATGTTATTAATATTTAAATTAATCTAATTGTCATGAATATTATGTAGGTAAGTCAAAATAAAATTATACAAATTTGAAGGTTAAAATTGTATTAAAAGGACTTAAATTGAAATATCAATTTTAGGGTTGAAGTATTATTTAAAAAAATAAAGAATTGCATTTATTTATTTATTTATCAAGAAAGCCAAGGGCCCAAGGCATTGAGTTGTATTTTTCTATTTTGGTAGCTAAATTATTTTTATTCATTGTGGTACTTAAATTATTATTTTGTTTTAATTTACTTGTGGATGATGCCATGCAGTTTGATACTTTAGGGTAAGGTAGAATAAATTGATAATTTAAATAGTAAAGCAAACAACAAAACTAAAATACAATAGGGTATAATTTAAGAGGGTTAATACAAAAAGAAAAAGTAAATTAAGAGCTAAATTTGATAGTGTTGCAATGCATGGGAGTGATGGAATGGGTGTTAGGTAGATTGCCACTTATGCTAGAAGTACAAGGTTTTGATGGGATTTTGGAGTTTATCTACAAATGGAAAACTGCCTACTTTCCTACATTTATCACTGCAAGTGCAAATATATGCAAACCAAAGGAATCTTCACTGTGCTTAGTGTTGACACTGACGCCCCCTTTTTATTTATTTATTTATTTGCCTACTGTGTTCTTTCTCATTACTTCTGCTGCTGCCGCTAGTCCAGCTGTTTTAATTATTTATTTTATCTCTTTGCCTACATTTTAGAATATCTTACTCTAAACATAAGTTAAAAAAGACAAATGAGTAAGCAATTGGATGGGACATCAAATCGATACTTTGTCTATTGGTGTGAATATATATCTATTAAAGAAGTTTAAACATCAACAAAAAAAAAAAAAAATTGATTTGCCAAAACAGCCAAAGGAAAAAAAAATTGAAGGTATAATTTAAATTTTATATATTATGGAGATTTGTGTATAGGTGATACATTGAATTAAAATTATTTTGTATTGTTTAATATGAAATGTTTATTTGAGTGCATTGAGTGAAATAATTAAGTGAGTGATTTGGTTAGGTTTTTAAATTTTCAAAGAAAAAATTTTGAGAGAGGATATTTATATCTTAGATATAAAGGTCAAAAGTTAAAATTGGTGAGTGTTAGAGTTTGAAAGTACTTGTTATACAAGGTGCTAAGATAATAAATATTCAATGGGCAAGGTTCGTAGATGTAGGGAAATTGAACTACATAAAGATATCATATGTTCATAGAATTTTTGCATTTTTCATTGTTGGTGCTTTAAGCACTGTTCTTTTTTTTCTTTTTTCTTTTACCTACAAATATCAATTTTGGACTCAACAATTGGGATCAAAGCCTCCCATTAAACACACCTAATGGACATCCTAATATTGATATTTGTTTGCAATGGAAGGTGCTTCAGTGTCTCACTATGCTTGATGGTGCAACCTATGCCTATTGGAAGGTCAATATGATAGCCTTTATCAAAGCCATAGATGAAAGAGCTTAGATATATGTAACATCCCGCCCAGCAAAGTCTCGATATCTGATTATTGTTTAAAGTGTTTTGGTGAATTAAGTGTAGAGATGAGTAAGTAAATTGTTTGTTTCGGTTAAGTATAGAATTCTTTGTATACGCCATTTGGCAAACTCTTAGCTTGGTGAAGAACTATGGTTTGGCGGGGTCTTTTGTTAAGTGTACGCCACCCAGATGCTTTGGCAAACTCGCTTGGTTTACTGCTAAATGGATTTGTTAAATAAGGAAATTTAGTTAGTTAAATTGAGACTTAGTTAGAATGGAACTAAGCTACTGTAGATGAAAAAACTTAATACTTTATAAGCGCACTTAGTCACGAAAATCAAGAGTGTTAGTGGAATTATCTGATTTTTTCACTAAACATTGTCTCCATGCTTAAGTAAATAAATATAGCAGTGCCTTCACCTAAAACCTTTACGTTTTCTTTGTGTTCATCTTCCTTCTTGATCTTCTTTGCATTTTTGAAAACCAAAATCCAGAAAACCTATCTGAAGTTGGGTTCCTGTAGTCAGCCAACTTATACGTTTACCATATCTCTCTGGTAATTACTGATGAACCCTAGGTTATTTTTAAGGCTATTTACGTGCTTTCAATTCTACATGCATAAGTGTCAAACTGGTGTGTAAAGAAGGAAACTTCCTGGTTATGGGTTAAGTGTTAATGTTTTATGCATTCATGTTTAGATTTGATGGAGTAGTAATATGATATGTTTAAATAACCTTATTTTTAGCTCAATGCGCTACTGAAGGTCCAAGTGACAAAAGCCAACGACCTACTATTTAAACTTTTGTTATTTTCTGGTGAGTTCTTCTTACCTCCATGTGATGTGATTATCTTTACTTTATAACATTGTAAGGTAAGTATTCTTACTCTATAAAGGATGATTAGTGTATGTGTGTGCGAAAAATCGTTGTCTGTCTAGAGTAATTAGTTTGAGTTCTGTATGTCAGGGATAAGAAGCATGGGCCATTTTCATGTCAAGTCATTACCATCTGCTCCTGAAAAGAATGATATGATATGATATGATCTACGAAAATGGAGTTAAAGGAAATATGTTGTGTAGTCTCTGGTAGGGCAGATATATATTACAAACTGAATTTGCGTAACACAATTAAACATGCTACTGAATGATTCTGAAATGGGAGCTATAAGGAGAGAATGTATATGAATGAAGTAGAAACACCTGATATGAATCTGACTCTGAACTCTAGGTATGTGGTTGGCATGAAAATTGAATGTCTAAGTTATGATGTGTTGGCATATAGTATTCACCTATGTGACAAGCCATTGGCGTACTAAGTTTGTCTGAGTTCTGTATACGCTGTTGGGAATACTCTATAATGTTGAATGATTCCTTTGAAATATTGGATTGTGTTATTAGTATTCTGCTTAATATCTGAAACAGCCCGTTTTCGGTAAAATCAGAATAGTAGTTTCGGGACCACAAATTTGATTTCGAAAAAGAAATTTATTTTAATATTATTTTATGATCTACAGTATGATAATAATGTCGTATGAAAATTTCATAAAGAAATTTTACCTATTATATGTTTAATATGATAAAGGACCAAATTGTACAAAGTGCAAAAGTTGAGTTCTAATGGCTAAAGGGATTAAATAGCTATGGAATTCAAAATTTGAGGTCCTTAAATGGTAAATAGACCATTAAAAATACTTAGTTGTTAAGGATGATGATTCATCCATGGAAAATAAAATAAAGGAAAGGATGAAATTGGAAAGTGAATAAAATAAAGATGATAAATGATAATAAAAAAATGAAAATATCATCAATTTATCATCTTCTTCCCCAAAAATACATGGAAACCCTAGGAAAGAGAAAGCAAGCTTACTTGGCTTAATTGGGTAAGTAATCTTGTCCCATTTTTAGTAATTTTTATATTTTCGAGATCAGAATAATTTAATCTATCTATTTTGGGGATTAATTTGTAAAGATATCAAAGTATAGAAATTTTTCCATGGATGTAAATGCTGAAATTTTGAAATTTATGGTAGAAAATAAAAGTTTGTTGATAGGTAAGCGACTTTTGTAAAGTGAATTTTGATGAAATTATGATTTTAGGACTAAATTGTAAAGTTGTAAAATTCATGGAAAATTTTGAATTTTTATGAAATACATGGGCTGAAAATGTTACATGTAAAATTCGGCTAGGCTTAGAATAAGGATTAAATTGCATGAATTTTATTTTCCGAGCCTAGGGATGAAATCGTCATTAATTAAAAGTTTAGGGGAAAAAGAAAAAATGGTAATTTTTCCTAAGATGTGAATTGGATTGAATTGAGTATGAATTGTATTAAATTGATGTTAAATTTACTTGTATAGATCTGGATAGACCAAATTTAGAGTTAGAGCGAGGAAAAGAGAAAGTGTCGAATTAGTAGATTTTACGTACACTAACATTTATTGAAGTAAGTTTGTGTAACTAAATTGTATTTATTTTTATGATTGAATTGAGTGTGGTATGTATTTATGTGAATTATATAAATTTTATAAATATATGAAATAATCACATGTCCGATAATGTCTAGAAAATGTTAAGTTTCGTTTGAATAATGAAATTCGATAGATACATGATTTCCCATATTGAATGTGGTTCTGCATGTGTTGTGGACTGAATATAGCTAGGATGAGCAATCCTGTTATAAGCCCTCTCGAACGTTCTGTTATATAGTTCCTGCGAGCATCTTGATCGATAGTGATCCTACATGTGTTGCGCACTACCGCAGCTCTTTGTGAACGTCCTGTTACATGATTCGATCAGTTGTGATCCAGTATTTATTGCGGACACAAAAGCAACTCTTCGTGAACATCTTGATATAGGATTTCATGAGCTTCCTAACATGGCTCGCTTGAACTTCCTGTTAAGCTATCAGGAGCTCCTGTTACATGGCTCTTTATGAACATTCCTGATAGGCTCTTCGTGAGTTTCCTGATTAAAAGTTCTTTGTGAACTTCCTATTATTAGTCTCTTATGAGTTTCCTAATATAGCCCGGATAAGCTTCCTGTTACATGGCTTGTAACACCCTTTACTCGTATTCGATATTAGAATAGAGTACAAGGCATTACCGGAGTTTACAAATTTTTTTTTTACTCAATATAGCCCCTTCATAAATATTTAGCCTTCCTGCAATTTTAAACCGAGACCAATCCACATCAACCAATCCAATTCAACATATTTTCATAACTGATTCCTGCATTTTTATAAGATAACATCAACACATACCAAACCAAGGTTTGCTAGCCATACCAATGGTGGACCTTACATTCATTTCATATTAACATTTATTTTATTAGCTTATACATGTCATTCATTTCCAAACTAAAGTTTCTTTAAATACCGAAATATTGGGGTTGATAGTGTGATGAGTCTCCCACCGATCCGATCTCCGAGCTCTTAACACTACAAAACAGGGAAAAAGGAAATAGGGTCAGCACTTTGTGCTTAGTAAGCCCATGTAACAAGAATTATACTTACCTAATATTTACAATACAAGCGATAAACATTCATATACCCATTCAATGCATTATTACCCTAACATTTACAAACTCAACATTCAAGTCAGCCCAATAATTTCCATATATCAATAATATATATTATGATTGATGAGCTCATCAATATCATGATTTCCATTTCTTTATTATTTTCCATATTTATCCCGTTGAATTACTCGAATTTCGATGGATTTTCGAAGTACACTTTTAGTGTACAATCCAGTCCGTCAATTCATGTTCATGTGCGCACATTTCCATTTCGAGAGCACACTCATGAACCTCATCCTTACAGAGGATTACGGTCCAGCTAAATCTCATAATATAAACTCATAGAGTATTGTCGGGATTACGGTCCAAAGCTAAATCCTCGCAACGACAATTACTCTAATGAGCTTGGATCCAATTACTATCAAAGCTAAATTCAGACCTAATTCGGATTACTCGTCCGGGCTAAATCCATTTTACACATATTCTTCGGGAGGGCTATATCAAGATAGGATCACTCGTCCGGGCTAGATCCTTTTTACCGTCAATTCCTTTTCAAAGATCGATCGAATTTTCCTTTCATTCAACCGGGATTTCTTCCACTTTTTACCAAATATATCAATTTCCCACCAACTTTCATACAATGAACATTGAAATCATATTCACATTAATAACATACATTTCAAGCATTTAAGAAGATAATTTATGTTACATGAACTTACCTCGATACTTGTTCGTACACAAAATCTACTGATCCCGGACTTTTTCTTTTCCTCGATCTAGCTTCGTATTTGAGTTTTCCGAATCTAAATAAATAAATTCAATCATCAATTCAATACATTTCATGTTCACATGTAGCATTTTCTATAATTCTATTATTATTTTTAGTTCATTCAAAACTGTCTACTTGAGTTATAGTCACTAAATTATTTTTATCTTGAGCTACAGAACTTCAAATTTAGATCCATTAATTTTCCCTGAAACTAGACTCACATATCTTCTTTCCATAAAATTTTTAGAATTTTTGGTTTAGCCCATAAGTACAGTTTATTCTTTAAATTTACCCCTGTTCTGCTGTTTGACAGTTCTGACCATTCTTTACTAAAAATTAATTATCTCTTCATACAGAATTCGTATGATGTTCCCGTTTATTTCTATTAAAATAGACTCATTAATAATTCTAAACATATAAATTTAAGCCCCTAATTATTTTTATCCAATTTTGATGATTTTCTAAAGTTAAAACAGGGAACCAGAATTCATTCTGAACCAGTCTTACAAAATCTAAATATCTCAGAATACAGAACTTGTTTTCTTTCCTTGTTTCTTTCATATGAAAATAGACTCAATAAGCTTTAATTTCATATCTCATTCAAATTCTAATTCCACTTCTACGATTTTTGGTGAATTTTCAAACTTACTCTACTGCTGCTGTCCCAAAACTGTTTTCTTATAGCTTGTTTTACAATTAAGTCCTTTATCCAATTCTAACTTCAAATTCTTTCAATTAAACCACTAATTCATCATTTTATTCATCATATGCTATATTCAAAACTCTAAAACTTAAAAACTTCAACTTAAATTCATCAAAACTTGTTCTAAAACTTATAAAGCATCAAAATTAAAAGAAAAGGACTAAATTAACTTACCAAATTAAACTCCAAGCTTCAAACTTTCTATTCTTTTCTCTGTTTCGTCTTTACTCTCTGTTTCTTTTCTGTTTCTAACTCTTTTTCCTTTAGTTGGTTTATATATATATAATAATATAATAATATAATATATAATATAATAATATAATAATATACTTTAAAAAAATCTCAGATTTTCATACTTAAAACCGCCTCAACTTTACAAAATGGTATAATTGCCATTTTGGTCCTTCATAATTTCTTTTAATATATAATTTAATTTTAATTTCATTTCAATCCAGTCCTTTTCATTTAATTTCCTACCTAAACGATAAAATTTTCTAACGAAAATTTAATACCACATTACTAACATTTTATAAATATTTATAAAAATATTTCCTATCATATAAATATTCATGCAAATATATTGAAATAAATTTCTATTTAAATCGGATTTATGGTTGCGAAACCATTATTCTAATAACCTTGAATTTAGGCCATTACAACTCTCCCCCCCTTTTAAGGATTTTCGTCCTCGAAAATCTTACCAAGAAAGAGGTTTGGATATTGTTTCCTCATTGCCTCCTCCGGTTCCCATGTCGCTTCCTCAATCCGTGCTTTTGCCACAATACTTTCACCAAATTTATTTTTTATTTCTAAGCTCCTTTGTTTCCGTGCTAATATCTTGACCGGTTCTTCACCGTAAGTTATATCCATTGAATCTCTACTTCGTTGGAGAAATAACATGTGAAGGATCCGACCGATATCGTCAGTAGCATAGACACATGAAAAACATTATGAATTCTATCGAGTTCGGTGGTAATGCCAATCGATAAGCGACCGGTCCAATTCTTTCTATAATTTCATATGGTCGATAAATCTTGGACTCAATTTACCCTTTCGATCGAATCGAGAACTTTCTTCCAAGGAGACACTTTCAGAATACCTTGTCACCGACCGAAATTCAATCTCTTTTCGCTTAAGATCGGCATATGATTTTTGGCGATCGGAAGTCGCTTTTAAACTATCCCGAATAACCTTCACTTTTTCTTTCATTTCTGGATTAAATCAACCCCATGTATCTTCTTTTCATCGAGCTCATCCAATACAATGGTATTCTACATTTTCTACCATACAAAGCTTCATATGGAGCCATTTTAATATCGGATCGATAACTATTATTGTAAGCAAATTCAATCAAAGGTAGATACCTCTCCTAATTACCTTTAAACTCTAGTGTACAACATCGAGCATATCTTCCAATACTTGAATTACACGCCAGATTGGCCATCCGTCTCGAGGATGAAATGCGATCAAATACAATCGAGTACCCAAAGCTTCTTGCAATTTATCCCGTAAACGAGACATAAATCGGGATCTCTATCGATATAATGGAGACAGCACTCCATGTTGCCCGACAATCTCGAGATATGTACAATTCACCGGTTTATCTAAAGAATAATCCATACGCATCGAATAAAGTGTGCTGACTTTGTCAATCGATCAACAATCACCCAAATAGCATCTTTTTCCTCGGAGACAATGGTAATCCCGATACAAAATCCATAGTGATTCTTTCCCATTTCCATTCGGTATAGTAATTGGTCAAGTAACTCAAGGTACCGATGTTCGCTTTGACTTGTTGACATATCAAACATCTTGATACAAACTCGTAAATATCACGTTTCATACCGCCACCAAGACATCTTCTTCAAATCATTATACATTTTATTACTTCCGGATGTACGGACATAATACCACCGTGAGCCTCGTGTAAAATCTTTCAGATGAGCTCAATTCTTGGGTACACATACCTATCTCCGAATAATAAACAACCATCAATCCCAACTTGAAATTCGAATCAAGACGACTCACATTGTGCCCGTTTAACTGTAACCTCTCATCATTCTTCCGAGCTTCACATATTTGTCTGTAGAAATGTCGGTTTAGCTCTCAATTTAGCTATGATTGAACCATTATCATCGTTGACAACCGGTATTCATAACTCGAAAGCAAACAGAGATTTTCGACTCAAAGCATCACCACAACATTAGCCTTACGGATGATAATCAATAATCAAATCATAGTCCTTTATCAATTCAAACCACCACACTGCCTCAAATTCAAATCTTTCGTGTCATCAAATATTTCAAGCTTTTATGATCAAGATAAATATGACATTTCTCACCATATAGGTAATGTCGCCATATCTTCAATATAAATACAATAGCAACTAATTCAAGATCATGTACCGTTAATTTCGTTCATGTGGTTTAAGTTATCTTGAAGCATAGGCTATTACTTTACCTTCTTGCATCAAGACACAACCTAAACCATTTAATGAGGCATCACTGTAAATAATAAATTCCTTACCCGGTTCAGGCTACACTAATACTGGTGCTTTCGTTAGTAGATCTTTTAATCGGTTGAAACTCACGACATTCATCATCCACTCGAACTTTACATCTTTCGCAATAATCGAGTCATCGAGAAGCCATCATAGAGAATCCTGTACAAATCTCCGATAATAACCAACTAAAACCAAGAAACTTCTAACTTCGACATGTCTTGGTGGATTCCAGTTGACAATAGTGAGATTTTACTTGGATCTACCCCGATGCCTTCAATGGATACAATATGTCCAAGAAAACCCACTTCAAGCCAAAATTCACATTTCTTGAATTTAGCATATAATCGCTTCTCGCAAAATTTGCAACACAATTCTCAAGTGTTCTCGCATGTTCTTCTTCATCTCGAGAATAGACCAAAATATCATCAATGAAAACTACCACAAACCTATCTAAATATGGTCTGAATATTCCATAAATACTGCAGGTGCATTAGTCAGCCCAAATGGCATAACCAGAAACTCATAATGCCCGTACCTAGTTCTGAAAGCTGTCTTTGGCACATCTGACTCCTTTACCCGTAACTGATAGTAGCCCGATCGGAGATCAATCTTTGAAAATATAGTAGCACCTTTTAGCTGATCAAATAAATCATCAATCGGGTAACGGTACTTATTCTTTATAGTTACTTTATTAAGTGCCGATAATCAATACACAATCTCAAAGACCCGTCTTTCTTTTTCACAACAGTAATCAAGCACCCCAAGGTGAATGACTTGGTCGGACAAAACCTCTATCAACAAGTTCTTGCAACCGTGTCTTTAATTCCTTTAATTTCGTAGGAGCCATCCGATGCGAGCTATGGAAATCGGAGTAGTTTCCTAATCAAATCTATAGAGAATTCCACTTCCCTTTCGGTGGCAACCTCGTAATTCCTCCGAAACACATCGAAAATTCGCATACCATCGGCATTTTCGTATCTTTGACTCGAGATACCTTGGTGTCGAGTACATAAGCAAGAAAAGCATCATACCCTTTTAACATACCTCGAGCAAGAATAATCAAATCACATCGATAATCCTCCATCGATCGATTTAACCGAGTAATTTGCCATTCGACACTTCAACACAATATATTTCATTTACTTTACTCGCATCATGCCGAGTTAACCAATCCATGCCCAATATCACATCAAACTCATCAAATGGCAAGAACATCAAATCACCAGAAACAATAACCTCTTACCATCGGTGGACAATTTTTACAAATTTTATCCACCAAAATAGATTGGCCAAATGGGTTCGAGACTTTAACCGCAAATTCAAGAGGCTCAACAGATAAATCTTTAACGATGCAAGTTTTACATATATATGAATATGTAGAACCGGGATCAATTAATGCAAGAATGTTAGTATCAAGTAAAGAAAATGTACCAGAATAACATCGGTGTCGAGGCATCTTCTCCGCACGCATGACATATGTCCTAGAAGGCGCCGTGTTCCAAACCTACTTGCAAGATCTTTTGTAGCTCCTCACTACCAACGACATTACCGGATGGTCGAGATGGTCTACCCTCAAAGATGGATTACTTGGCTTCGATATATATCCACTTCTTTTCACCCCTTCGGACAATCTCGAGGAAATGGTCAAAAGAACCACATCGGTAACAAGCCCGCTCTTAAATTGATATTCACCAAATTGAGCTTTATTACAATCGGCATCTCAACTTAGGGTACCAACGCGCCAACACCGGTCACCGATGGAGTGGAAGGTCTTGGATTATTGCGTTGAGAACCTCGCTCTGCCTCAATACCCAGTGGTACGAGGTAGAACGATCCGGTACTTCTTCAATTTCTTTGGAGCAAAAATTGGGATTTTCCATTGGTCTTTTACTAAAAATCGAGCTTCTCTTTCACTGCTTTTCTTTGCTCAATTCTTCTACTTTATAAGCTCGCTCGCTAATGTAGCAAACTCTCGAATTTCAATAATTTCGATAAGTAGATTAATTTTTCATTTAACCCTTCTTCAATTGTTTGCACATTTCACTTCCGATGCACTCCATTCTCGAGCATATTTACTCAACCGAACAAATACTCTTTCATACTCGATATCTAATTTATTGCCCTGCTTCACTCAAGAAATTCTTTTCTTTTTCGATCAAGGAATCTCGATCGATATATTTCTTTTTGAACTCGATTCAAAGAATTCCCATGTAATTTCTTCTTCGAACAATTGAAGCTTTAATATTCCACCAATGATAAGTTGTGTCTTTTAGTAGTGAGACGGCACATTTTAAACATTCTTCTGGTGTGCAAGATAATTCTTCCAAAACTCGAGTAGTATTCTCTAACCAAAATTCAGCCCGCTCAGATCATCATCAATCGCTGTCAAATTCTTCACCCCATATTTTCGGATTTTATCAACTGGAGCTTTCCCTTTTCTGACAGATTCAGTACCTGTACCCTGTGGAATCTCGAGAACCGGTGGAGGAACAGGAGGGGGAGCTTGAGTTTGCTGCACTGTAGGGTTAGTTCTTATGTACTGAGTAAACCATTCATTCATCATTTGAAAGAAGGCTATTTTTGCCTCCTCCCCTTGACCCTCTATACCGGGCCTTCTACTGCTAGTTTTTTCTCTTTGTACTGAAGTCGGAGCATGACTCCCAGCTTCTTCAGATTGAGCTCGGTCGGATGACATTACTATAAGGAAAACACAATTTAAATGGTCAGGAGATATCACACTATCAAAAATAATTTAAATGGCATGTATAGCTAATCCGTATTCGCTATGTCTATCCTAGAACCGACTAAATCGTAGCTCTGATACCAACAAATGTAACACCCTTTACTCGTATTCGATATTAGAATAGAGTACAAGGCATTACCGGAGTTTACAAATTTTTTTTACTCAATATAGCCCCTTCATAAATATTTAGCCTTCCTGCAATTTTAAACCGAGACCAATCCACATCAACCAATCCAATTCAACATATTTTCATAATAGATTCTCGCATTTTTATAAGATAACATCAACACATACCAAACCAAGGTTTGCTAGCCATACCAATGGTGGACCTTACATTCATTTCATATTAACATTTATTTTATTAGCTTATACATGCCATTCATTTCCAAACTAAAGTTTCTTTAAATACCGAAATATTGGGGTTGATAGTGTGATGAGTCTCCCACCGATCCGATCTCCAACTCTTAACACTACAAAATAGGGAAAAGGAAATAGGGTAAGCACTTTGTGCTTAGTAAGCCCATGTAACAAGAATTATACTTACCTAATATTTACAATACAAGCGATAAACATTCATATACCCATTCAATGCATTATTACCCTAACATTTACAAACTCAACATTCAAGTCATCCAATAATTTTCATATATCAATAATATATATTATGATTGATGAGCTCATCAATATCATGATTTCCATTTCCTTGTTATTTTTCATATTTATCCCATTGAATTACTCGAATTTCGATGGATTTTAGAAGTACACTTTTAGTGTACAATCCAGTCCGTCAATTCATGTTCATGTGCACATTTCCATTTCGAGAGCACACTCATGAACCTCATCCTTACAGAGGATTACCACCAAGCTAAATCCTCAGAATATAAACTCATAGAGTATTGTCTGGATTACCACCAAAGCTAAATCCTCGCAACGACAATTACTCTAATGAGCTTGGATCCGAATTATCAGTCCCAAAGCAATTGAGACCCTAATTCGGATTACCCGTCCGGCTAAATCCATTTTACACATATTCTTTGGGAGGGCTATATCAAGATAGGATCACCCGTCCGGCTAGATCCTTTTACCGTCAATTCCTTTTCAAAGATCCATCGAATTTTCCTTTCATTCAACCGGGATTTCTTCCACTTTTTATCAAATATATCAATTTCCCACCAACTTTCATACAATGAACATTGAAATCATATTCACATCAATAACATACATTTCAAGCATTTAAGAAGATAATTCAAGTTACATGAACTTACCTCGATACTTGTTCGTACACAAAATCTACTGATCCGGGACTTTTTCTTTTCCTCGATCTAGCTTCATATTTGAGTTTTTCGAATCTAAATAAATAAATTCAATAATCAATTCAATACATTTCATGTTCACATGTAGCATTTTCTATAATTCTATTATTATTTTTAGTTCATTCAAAACTGTCTACTTGAGTCATAGTCACTAAATTATTTTTATCTTGAGATACAGAACTTCAAATTTATATCCGTTAATTTTCCCTAAAACTATACTCACATATCTTCTTCCCATAAAATTTTTAGAATTTTTGGTTTAGCCCATAAGTACAGTTTATTCTTTAAATTTACCCCTGTTCTGCTGTTTGACAGTTCTGACCCTTCTTTACTAAAAATTAATTATCTCTTCATACAGGATTCGTATGATGTTCCCGTTTATTTCTATTGAAATAAACTCATTAATAATTCTAAACATATAAATTTGAGCCCCTAATTATTTTTATCCAATTTTTGATGATTTTCTAAAGTTAAAACAGGGGAACCCGAATTCATTCTGAACTAGTCTTATAAAAATCTAAATATCTCAGAATACAGAACTTGTTTTCTTTCCTTGTTTCTTTCATATGAAAATAGACTCAATAAGATTTAATTTCATATCTCACTCAAATTCTAATTCCACTTCTACGATTTTTGGTGAATTTTCAAACTTACTCTACTGCTGCTGTCCCAAAACTGTTTTCTTATAGCTTGTTTTACAATTAAGTCCTTTATCCAATTCTAACTTCAAATTCTTTCAATTAAACCACTAATTCATCATTTTATTCATCATATGCTATATTCAAAACTCTAAAACTTAAAAACTTCAACTTAAATTCATCAAAATTTTGTTCTAAAACTTATAAAGCATCAAAATTAAAAGAAAAGGACTAAATTAACTTACCAAATTAAACTCTAAGCTTCAAACTTTCTATTCTTTTCTCTGTTTCGTCTTTACTCTCTGTTTCTTTTCTGTTTCTAACTCTTTTTCCTTTTGTTGGTTTATATATATATAATATAATAATATAATATATAATATATAATATAATAATATACTTTAAAAAATCTCAGATTTTCATACTTAAAACCGCCTCAACTTTATAAAATGGTATAATTGCTATTTTGGTCCTTCATAATTTCTTTTAATCTATAATTTAACTTTTAATTTCATTTCAATCTAATCCTTTTCATTTAATTTCCTACCTAAACGATAAAATTTTCTAACTAAAATTTAATACCACATTACTAACATTTTATAAATATTTATAAAATATTTCCTATCATATAAATATTCATGCAAATATATTGAAATAAATTTCTATTTAAATCGGATTTATGGTTGCGAAACCATTATTCCGATAACCTTGAATTTAGGCCATTACATGGCTTATATGTGTATCCTGATATATAGCTCGAGAGTGTGCTTCCTAATTATGTGCCCTTATGGGTACCCCTGAACATGAGTTGATGAATTTCTAATTTGTACACGTCAAGTGTACTACATGTATATCCATCGATATTTCAAATAAATTCAACGGGCAAAATCTTGACATGAGAAAATATGAACATGAAAATGATGATACATGATATATGGAAGTATGAGATAATGATATATGAACATGGAAATTGTTTGATGAATATGTTTATCTATGATTATAGATTTGTACATTCGAGTACAAGTATACTTTCCGTGTTTTCATCGATATTTTAAATAGTTCTATGGGTAAAATTTTGATATGAAACAATCTAAATTGTGACAAAATATTATGGGTACATACTTGAATTACATGAACATGAATTATACCTGATTTTGAATACTTAATGTGGAAAGTATGAGCATATGGAAAAGTATTATTATTATTAAGCTCATACAAGTTTATTGATATTCATATGAAATATATATGACTAACATGCTTTGTACATGCTACATGAACACATGAAGAGAGAAGTATTTGAACATATAAATGATATCACTTGATATATTAAAGCATGGTATGCTTGATATACAAATGTGGAACATGCTTACTGACTTTGTTCATCTATAATCCGGTATATGCCTGAAATACATGAAACTGACATTACAAAACATGTTGAAATGTGATATGGATGGTACATGTGTATAAAATTTGCCAGATGATTATGTAAATTTGTGATTATGAAATATTATATGGATTACAGTGATTAACATGTTGATGAGGATATGTGTTTAGGCACTTGGCCAACACGACTTGGCAATGAAATGTATGTTTACCTTATGTTTATAAAATAGTGGTAAGTTAAATTTTTGGTTATACGAACTTGCTAAGCTTAAAAGCTTTGCTAAGCTTAAAAGCTTACTCTGTTTTTAATTTTCCTATTTTAAAGGAATTCATAAGCTCATTGGGTTGGAAGCTTGGCGGAGATATTTCACACTATCCATTGACCCATTCGGTGCAAATGGTAAAATTAATTCTGGTCATAATGGCATGTATATGTTAATTTGGCCAATGTTGGCATGATAATGCTTTGGTTGTAACTAGCCATTGGAATGACTAGTATTAAACATATTTTGATGAAATTGTATAAGGCCTTATTATTATGTTTGACATGTTTGAAATGGCTATGTGATGAAAAGCATATAAACCTAATGATAAATGGCTTTAAGTAAGCATAAATGAGAAAATATAATTATATGTGTATTTGATAAGTTTAAACACTTGAATATATGTATTGATAAGTCATGCATAAGACTCGGTTTTGGCTTGATTTGAACGTTTT
Organism: Gossypium rotundifolium; assembly: GCA_025506655.1. Lineage (NCBI taxonomy): Eukaryota > Viridiplantae > Streptophyta > Magnoliopsida > Malvales > Malvaceae > Gossypium > Gossypium rotundifolium. The sequence continues at coordinate 13,705,460 of CP106734.1, read as the reverse complement.
GTTTTCACTTAGGAATGTATTAAAATGTCAATGTAAGTGGAAGACATATTTGGGTGAGAAATAAGGCTTGGAAATAGCTTTATTTTGTCCACACAGGCAGAGACACGGAAGTATGTCTCAGCCGTGTGTGTCACATGGCCCAATATACGAGCATGTGCTATGTGACCCTGCACCAAATTAATAAAAATTAAATTGTCCACACGGCCTAGCACACGGGCGTGTGGCTGGCCGTGTGACCCAAGTCAGAGAGTTACACGGGTAAGGACACGGGCTGGGACACGGTCGTGTACATCACATCGAATGCCCACACGGCCTAGGACACCGGCATGACATTTGGCCATGTGAGCCACACGGCCTGGCCACACGAGCGTGTGTCCCCTGCGCCTAAAAATATTTTGTAATTTCGCGAAAAATTCTCTAAGTTTTCGATTTAGTCCCGACTTACTTGTAATGCATATTTTGGGCCTCGAGGGCTCTTATAAGGGACTTAATAATTGATTTCTGATATGAATATTGTATAAATATGAAATGTTTGTTATCTGATCTGTAATCTCTAGTAATGCTCCATAACCATGTTCCGACGATAGATTTGGGTTAGGGGTTTTACAATATCTATATGAAACTCACTAAGTTCTTTTGAACTTACCCTGTTACCTTTTTTCTTCTCAGGCCTATTGTTGAAGAAAGACTTTCTAAAGGACTACACCAGAGGATATTTGCCGCTGTGAGACATTTATTAATTTGTACTATGTATGACATATGGGGGTGATGTCTAGTTGTATTTTAAGATGGAATTGTAATTGAAACTTATGGTTGTTAAACAATGCTTTAATGAAATTATCTTATTGAATTTTATACGCTCGTTGGCTTATACTTTATTTTAATATTATATTAAAGGTTTAATTCAAACACTGCAAATTATACAAAGTTTTCGCCAGAACAGTTTTAAAAATGGATGATTTTCTAAGTAGTGACACATCATACTTGGTTCCTTTTAAAGGATCGATTTTGGCGTGTTACAAGATATATTCTAAATGGTCGGGATAATTTGTTTACTAAAGAATTAGGTGTCAAGAACTAAAAACCTAAAGTGTAATGGACTATAGAAGAAGAGAGGCTTGAAAGTGTTAATTCAAAAGCTCTTAATGCAATCTTTTGTAGCATAGATGGACAAAAGTTTAAATGGATATCTAAATTCAAGAGTGAAAAAGAGGCTCGAGATTTCAAACAACTCACAAAGGTACAAGCATAGTAAAGCGATCAAAACTGCATATGCTTACTACTAAATTTGAAAATCTGATAACACAAGAGAATGAAACATTAGGGAAATCTATGTCAAACACTGCGATTTATCCAACCAGGCTTTTGCCTTTAAAGATGAATACACAAAATGTAACACATTGCTATTCGAACCAATCGTCGAGTTCGAGTTATAAGGTGTCACATTCATTGTCAGAGCAACTTTGATTAAACTACATTCAATTTATACTATTAAATAATTAATTTCAACCAATACATGCATAAAATATGATATACAATCGTTTTTGGTTCTTAAATGAGCTTATGAAAGCTATAAAGCTAACTCGAGGTCGAATTAGGACCAAATTGTAAAAATTTCAAAACACTAGGTTGACGTCGCAATGTCAAGGGGTTCTCTTTGTGACGCAAAATACTGACTAGGTCTCTTCGTAGTGATCAATACTCAACGTCGTGTCGTGGCATGGCAATTTAGTCTCGTCGCGACGACAAACACTCGACATCGCGATGTGACATACTATTTCTCAATAATACCATTTTGACACCAACAAGCTCCACCTAGAGATAAATTCACTTCAAATGCATACCATTTCAACTTAATTATATCATTCTCAACTCTACATTTTTAACATTAGGGTTCATAAATACATGTCAAATTTTAACACTTATGAAAATTATTAACATCTACCACATTTACATAATCATTCATATATATAGATTACTAATAAGGCAACATTTTAAGCAATTTCATTAAGTACCAATCCCTAATACAAGAGTTCAAACCAGTTGATATTCCCAAGTTACCATTCCAAACATCGAATATTTGTAAGTTCACATTTTATACCAAAACCGGCTCCACCTATGTTGAAAAAAATTCAATTTGAAAACAGTTTTCTTGCACAACAAAAAATAAAAAATTTGAAAACAAAACTAGTTTGTGATATTTATAGCAATAAACCCTTTACCAAAATCGCACCTGGGTTTTCGGCTAAAAGGATCCTTGTTGTCCCTAGCATTCAACCGAACGGTCTTTTCTTCTTTTCTCGTACCATGAACTACTTCGAGTATGGGCTCGAACTGTTCGAATCAAACATAGAATCGAAAATAGTTTTCTTCACTTTCAATGTGAAAGTAAAATATCTTCTCAATATAAATCGACAGAATTGTTATTCTAGAAAATAGATATAATACTTAGAGACTAAACTCTCACTATTTTCAAGCAGAGTAGCAATATCTGAAAGTTGTTTATTTAGCCCTATCGGTGCCATCTATTTATATGCCATCTATTTATATGAGAAGAGGTAAAACCCTTTTTAAAGTATAGAAGTCTATTTCAATAGAAAAATGTACTCCTAGTCTAACTAAGAGGAGGTGAGGTGGCAACCCTAGTTAAACAAACTAGAGGTTTGTTGTCCCTCTCATAAACAAGAGGGACTTTTGGGCCTCTCCCATATTGATAGCTTATTCATTTTACATAATTTACATGTTCAACTCAACTTATTCTTTTATTAATCCCTACTAATTGGTGCATTTTGTGTTTAATTATTTTCAGGAATGAAATTTAGACACTTTAAATCAAAGAGAAGCAAACAAAAGGTTAAATTGAAGCATAAGAAAAAAAGAATGGACTGAATTGTAAATTTGGGACATTTGAGGGGCTATTCAGATTTTGACCTTGTAAAAGCCAAAATTAGTAAATTAAATATGAAATTATTTTGTGTAGTTCGTGGTAAAAGCCTAAAATTAGTATGTGGATTTTCTATAAATAGGTAGGGAGGTACAGTTGAAAACACACACCTGATTTGTTTAAGAAATTGAATAGAACAAGCAATTTCTTTCTTTCTTATTTTGCGTGAAAGTGTGCAGGAATTTTGCCATACATACATTGTTCTCGACGAAGGACGATTACGAGGGTCTCTGAACTTTTTGACCCGAAGCATCGCCCAAGATACAACGACATTCGACAACGTCCACTCCTGGTATACGAACTGCTCGCAATAATAAAGTCTTTCGCCAATGTCCAAATTTCACTACTAGAGAGAAAGAGGAACAACCTCATTCATCTGTAGAGGCACGTTTAAGCTGGATTAAAGCTCGACTTGTAACAATGGAAACCCAAGTCTCCACAATCCTTGATATCCTGCAAAGTCGTTACTCCTGACGCAGACAACATTGTTAGAAACAAATGGGGAGTATTCTTAACCTTTCTCTTTGCTTGTTGTTTGAGTTACTATACTTTATTGCATATAAAACATGCTTGAGGACAAACATAGATTAAGTGGGGGGGGATTGAAATGGCAAATATGCATGGTTGATTATCTTTTGCTGCATGTTTCTCTTTTGCATATGTTCAATCTTATGTTGGATTTATTCGATAATTTGTTTGACATTGAGCCTCTAATTTCTTTACTTAGTTAATTTGGACAATTGCGTAATTTTTGAATTAAAGTGTTCAAATATCATCGACATATGTGTTTTAAAGTTGATATATGTAATTATATTTTTCATGAAAATTGATTGTTTGGTAAAAATATTATATTTTCTTGTAAATAAATGAAAAAAATATATATAAATAAATAAGGCTCAAGTTATGAGTGAATGTTTCGAAAAAGTGGCTAAATTTACTAATAAATGAGGTGCTTGGGTTGTCATCTCATCTCGTGTAAAAAGGTTCGAGTGACGAATCGAAAACTTGCAAACATTCCGCTAACTGACCTGCTAAAAAAAAAGGACTGTTTGGAGACGTGTCGAGCTGAGTAACAGGGGTAGGGTGCTTGGATCGTCATCCTAGTTCGCATAAAAAGGTTTGACTACGTCCCAAAAATTTACTGCATGATTAATTAAGAATAATACCTTGCAAATTTTGGTTCAAACTCAATTTAGTGAAATGATTTAATTTACATGTTTCAATTTTATAGACACTTGTTGATCAAATTAGGTATTTTGAGCACTTATTCATTTTTTTGCCTATATTGTTTGCAATGATCATGGATGAGGAAAAGAGGCTTGATTTCTGATAAGTTATCGAAAAATTTATAATGTATGAAAGTACAATATGCTTGAGGACAAGCATGAGCTAAGTAGGGAGATTTGATAGCTTGTTCATATTGCATAACTTACGTGTTCAACTTGACTTATTCTTGAATTAATCCCTGCTAATTGGTGCATTTTGTGTTTAATTATTGTCATGAACGAAATTCGGGCACTTTAAATCAAAGACAAGCAAACAAAAGGCTAATTGAAGCATAGGAAAGAGAGTAGGGATCAAATTGTAAATTTGGGACATTTGAGAGGCTAGTCAGATTTGGATCTTGTAAAAGCCAAAATTAGTAAATTAAATCTGAAATTATTTTGTGTAGTTAGTGGTAGGTGGAAAAGCCTAAAATTAGTATGTGGATTTTGTATAAATAGGTAAGGTGGTGCACTTGAAAAAACGCACCTTATTTGCTTAAGCAATTGAATAGAAAAAGCAATTTCTTTCTTTCTTATTTTGCGTGAAAGTGTGCAGGCATTCTGCCAACTTTTGTTTTCATTTCAACTTTCTGGCACATATTGGGTCCAATTACAAGTACTTACTGGACTTTTAACTCAGTTCTTTATTATTCGATCCGACCTGATATTTATTTTTTTATTTCCCAGAATAAACATCTCAAGCAATTTAAATAAATTAATTTCTCAATTAAATAATTTTCCCACCCTAATTCTAATTCTAATTCTATTAAAACCATAAAGACTTTACTATAAAAGATGTAATAGCCAATTTTGGCCCTAATTCAGAAACAAAACAAAACAAATAAATATAAAGCAGTCCAAAATGTCCAATTACAAGCCCAAAATTAGACCCAATTTCTAAAAAACCCTAGCCCAATCTATCACCCAATACAAAATTTTCCAACACCTCCCTAACTCCCTTCAAATTCGACCTTCCATCTCCCCGCCACCGCCACCACACACACCAACCAGCTACCACCGTGCCTCGACATCTCGCACACTTCTAATGTTTCTCACTACCGCAAAAAGAAAACGAGCACAAGGGCCAACGCACAATAGGACAAAGAAGAAAATGACAACAATAGCAGAAAAAAAACAAATCAGAAATGGCCAAAATCGGATCTTTGCAAATCAGTTATAAAAATCGAAGCAAGACCATTGTTTTTTTTTTCTCTTCATTTTTTACTAACTATTAAAAATCGAAAGCAAAAAATTAGAAGATTAATTTTAGATCATTCCGTTTTCAGTTTTTATCATTATTTACTGTCGTTTATTTTATTTTTTATTTTTTATTTTTTTATTTTGATATTTCAAATCTTTACAAACGAAACGATAATAAAAGAAAATGGGAGAACTTATCAAAACCTCACGCCCGTCATCGAATTTGGCTCGAGGGTGGATGTCGAGGACCCTTCTCCATCGCTTGAAAGGCGCCCATTGTTGAGCCTTCGGGATCTTCGGCAGGCGATAAAACCCACCTCCACACGATGTCGACCACCGACACGTGGTGGTGCACGGATCATCGGGAACCCACTCACGGAGAGAGGAAAGATGGGAGAAAGAGAGGGTTTTGGGTGGCTGCTATGTAAAAGAAATGCTAGGGTTAAAATCTGATTTTTAGAAAATGTTGGGTTTTATATACATTTAGCAAAATGGCGTCGTTTGGGATTCAAGGGAAACTCGCATATCCCTTCAAAGGGATATTTGCGCGATGGATCCCTCCCCATTGCAAATACTGCTCAATCAAACCCCTTTTGTTATTTTTTCCTTTTTATAGATTTTACCCTTAAAATTCTTTGGGTTTTCAATCGGGTCCTCGACCTATGGATGCGCATAGAGGGATGGGAATTGTAACACCCTAAAATTTGAGTATCAATTCTAATGCATGTTTTTGGTGCTTAATTTATGAAGAAAAAAAAATTTTTCTTATTTCTTCTCGTAGTTATTATAGTCTTGAAGAAGAGTATAGAATTTTTCGGGAGTAGAATAATTTTTATTTTTGAGAGTATAATGAAGTGGACTAAGTGACATTAATACTTAAGTAAAAATAAGTGTTAAAGTGAAGCATAAGATGAGTAAATGGTAAGGTGGTGATGGCGCATGAGTTATGGCATGAGGGGAGTGGTTCGAATCCCTTGGTTAGCATCTAGAAATTTTATTTTTGGCTTTAATTCATGCATGTGTCGGCAAGGGGATAAGGATGGATGAGTTGTGTTGTTTTATTTTTGGTAAGTAAGACTAAAGGAAAAAGGTAATTTTTAACTTATGGTATGGAATCAAAGGAATTTGGAAAGATATGGGGACATGAGGCTAGTATCAAGGAAGATGTTTTGGAAACAAATTCATGGTCATTTGACCAATGAACTTGGACGGCAATATGGCTAGGGGAGGTTGGCCGATTTTTGCTAGTAGCTTTGCTAGGGTAGGAATTTGTTTTGGTCATTCTTAGCATCTTGTGCAACTTTGATTTTCATTTTTTTCTCTCAACCTTCTCTTTGGCCGACTTTGTGCTTTTGGTTTGCCAAAACTCTTTTGACCATTTGGTCATTTTATTTTGCTATCACATTTCTTTGTATGCCTTTTCTTTGTGCTGAAAATACAACACCAAAAGACATTCTTTTTCTTCCTTCCTCCATTGCCGAATGTACCATGTTCTAAACACATCTCTACTTCCTCTTTTCTTCTTTTGAGAACCAAATCCTCATCATCATCATCATCTCTTACTCTTATCTTTTAATTTTCTTTTCAATCATACTATCTCCATAAAAAAAATCTCTCATGGCCGAAAGTTAGTGTGCCTTGCCGAACCATATTATCAATATCTTTTCTCTTTGATTTTCATAGCCGAATATCTCTCTTTTCATAAGCATTTTCTCAATCATCTCTTTTCAACCGTGGAGAATAGGTAAGAGTTCTTTTAGTTGATTTTTTTTATGGTGGTGTTGGCCAATTATGGATGGTGTTAAGGAGAATTTCTTGAATCGAAATACCCGTTCATTCTACTAACGTTTCTCTTTATTTTACTTTAGTGCGATAACGGAAGATCAAAAATCGAGTGTTCGTGTGCATCTTGGAACGTTTTTGGTCGACTCTCTTTTTGAGAAGCAAGAATCTTTGTGGTAAGGAAATCTCGCCTATAAGATCTTTAGTATATTTTTTCGATATATTATTAGGATTAACGATCTTTTGATATTGAAGATTTTCAAAATAGGGAAGAAAAGGCGGTGTTTAGTTATCGTAGAGGGCGGATCCACTATTTCCCTAAGTATAAACGAAGGCGCTTTGATAGTCCGGATTTTCCATCGGGTTGCGGACCATCTATCGAAGGAAATCAATTATTCGAAGTAGTTAGAACTCCCGAGCCTTTGTACGTTAGTGGATTCTCAGCGAATAACGAATCGATAAACGAGGAGAAACCGAAAATTGAAGTGATTCAAAATCAAGAGGGTAAGGTTTTGGATCGAATATCGATAATGTATTTTTTTCACATGATAGTGTTCTAAAGGATCGAAATATGATTTAGGTGTCGAGGAGCGAGAAGGATTAGTACTCACGATATCGAGGTGTGTAACTTCACACTTTTCTGATTGGATATCAATTGCAGATTGAGTAAAATCGTAAAACGACTAGATCAAGATAAAAGCGGAATAAGCGGTATTTTGACGAAAATACACGAAAACGACTAAAATTGTGAAAATTACAAAACGCCTTGAGAAATTAGTTGTTAATATGTAAATTGTATGTCTCGTAAGAATGGGCCTAAAAGCACGATAAATTGATGAATGGGTCAAATCTCTGCTAGATTAATAATTGGGCCAAAATCTCTGCTAGATCGATAATTGGGCCGAAATCTCTACTAGATCGATAAATGGCCTTAATCTCTGTTAAATTGTTAAACGGGCTGAAATCCCAGCTAGATCAATAAATGGGCCTTAATCTCTGTTAAATTGTTAAACGGGCTGAAATCCCTACTAGATCGATAAATGGGTCGAACTCTTACTAGATCGTAAATTTGGGCCTAAGATGTTATATAGTTAATTGGACCAAATGTTATTTTTGGGTCTTAATAAAAATTTGAAATATTAACTCTTGTTAATGGGCCTTTTTAATAAAATCATTGTATGATCATAATCTACCTTGCATACATATGGCATGGGTTGGGAAATTGATGAAGAGAAGAAGGCTTGTTGCCAAAATCTAGTTCGGTGGCTCTGCCACAAAATTATGGCTATTTGCCTCTAGTTCAAGTGGCTCGCCACAAATAAAATTGGCTCAATGCCTCTAGTTGGTGACTTTGTCACAATTTAGTTCGGTGGCTCGCCACAAATATAAAAAGGCTTAATGCCTACGATTGGTGTGTGACGTGGGTGGGTTGACTTGATCCCACAGGGGTGTTGGTTGGTACGGGTGTGTAGCGGATGGAAATTAGGTTTGGGAGGAAAATTTCATTTTGCATGCACATTATTATTCATGTTGTTAATTTCGCTAATGGGTCAAGCCCAAATCCATAACTTGATAATCGCCCAGTGAACAAGTAAGTAAGTTATACATCTGAGTTCTAAGTAACTCACTCCTCAAAATTTTCATCTGTAATGGAAACCGACGTGGACTTGGGCCGAGGATGACTTCGTTGAGGCCATACTTGCAAAACATGGTTTATTAAACTTCAACTTTTTAATAAGTATTTTTTACTATTTTGGGTTGATGTAATAAGGGCCTCTATTAATACTTCATGGATTTTTATGTGGTTGGATTAAATTATATTTTGGACATTTTATTGTGGGTGATGATTATATGATGTTTTTCTTAAAATAAATTGGGTTTTCAAATATGCGAAATTATTTTATAAATGTTTTTAGTATTTTTATCTTTTATATAATTTACTTAAGGATTTTGATAATACAATATTATTGATGTTTTCAACTAATGTTTTCTAATATACATCAAATTTAAAATACTCTTTTGATATTTACTAAACCTTGTACTAAAAAATAATATTGTAGATTTCGACTCACTGTAATTTTTAAGATAGCTCGATTCATGTAACAAACCAAATCCAGTCTTAATGCATAGACCGAGTTTGGGGTGTTACAGGAATATTTCCCAAGCAGTCCATCCTTCTTTTAGTGCATCCTATCTTGGTCCCTAGTAACCCTCTCTTTATTTATTTATCATTTAAACCCTAAATTTTAGTTTTATTTTCAGTCTCGTCCTTAACCCATTTAATTTATTCATTTTTTTCCTTTTTAAAAAAAAACTTTTTATTATTATTTATTCTAAGTTTTTCTGATTTATATATTATTCGTTTTTTAATTGTTTTACATATATTTTTTTACACTATTTATTTAAAACTCTATTATTATGTATTTTTAGATTATTTTATTATTATAAATTTTTGTATATGTACTCATTTTAATTTATTTATCTTCAATTCTTGTGTACCGTGTTTATAAAATTTTTACGTTATTCATTTTAAATTTTTATATACTATTTATTTTGATTTTCTTTTATACATATTACTTGTTTTGAACCTATTTACATATTACTTTAAGCTATTTTCTATGCTAGATATTTTAAACTCGTATGTATTATTTAGTTCAAATTACGCAATATGTTATCCATTTTAATTTTCATTATTATCATTTGTTTTAAATTTGCTTTTATCATTACTCATTCTAAGATTTTGCACATTGTTTATATTAAATTGTTTTGTATTTTATTATATATATATATATATATATATATATATATTATTTTAAATTTCTTTTTATACACTATTTACTTTAGACTTTTTATAATTATAATGTCACTTTAAATTGTTACCTATATATTATTTATTTTAAGTTGCTTTATTTTATTTTAAATTATTTTATATATTAGTTATTTTAAATCGTTTTATACTATTTAGTTTAAGTTGCTTTTTATTGTATCTACTTTAAACTTGTTTTTATGTTTTATTTATTTAAGATTATCTTATTACTTATTTTAAATTATTTCATGTTATTTATTTCATTCTTTTGACTACTAATGTTGGAATTTAAGAAACATATGTTGTGTGATTATTGCCACTTGTGTATTATTATTTGCTTATTCGTATTTCCATATCATTGTTATTATCATCATCGTTATTATTGTTTATATTATTGTTCCATTGTCATTATTATTATTCATGTGTATTAATATTTTTTATCAATGATGCCAATGTTATGTATTATGTGTATTACGTTATCATTACGCCGAATTCGTGTCACATTACCATTATTCGTCGAGTACAACCCCATTCACGCTTTAAATAATGTTTCTTTAAAGCATAACCTACCGAACGTATATCATTTTTAAACATTTTATTAATTTCATCCAAAAATAAAAGCTTTCAAAATAAGGCAATACTCTATGTTTGGAAACCCGAGAGATCGTGCCCTACGTGTTGGTTTTCGGTTTTTCGCTTGGCCAAATAATCGAATATCCTTTTGACATTTTCAATGCCTGAGTCTCGGGAATTATGAGATGACCTTGGATTTGAGGATTTAAATTATCGTGCCCTAACGTGCTGGATGTGATATTTTGTTCCTTCGGAGCGAGAAAATCTCAATATTCAATTCGAGAAAATTCAAATGTTTTAAAAAGTGATCGTATTTTTAAATTTTTTAAAAAAGTTTAACTTTCGACATTAAGACATTAATTAATCGATTCGGTACCGATTTTGAACGTGACGAGGGTGCTAATCCTTTCTCGCACGTAACCGACTCCCGAACCCGCTTTCTCAAATTTCGTAGACCAAAAACACCGTTTTAGTAAACCAAAATGTTTTATTAAAACAAAGGTGATCCGATCACACCTAATAAAGATCGGTGGCGACTTCTGTTTTATTTTCATTTTCAAAATACTAGTCGATTCCAATTTTCAAAAAAAATGGTTTCGACAAAAGAATCTATGAGAAAATATATTTAGTATTTTTACATTCAACGAATTTATTATGACCAAATAATTTAGGCATAATTGCATAAAATACCCTTAACATTTAGGAGTTTTTGGTTTTGTGCCCTTTACCTTTTTTTTTTTAATTGACACCTTCAACGTTATGTTTTTTTTTTTTCATAAATCAATCCAATTTTAACAGTAAACATGAGTTGACTGTCAGTCAAGCGCCGGTCAACGAAGTAAGCCTATGTGATGTGCCACATAAGCACAATGTCATAGATGATGTCATCTAAAGAAATTTGTTTAACAATTTCTTTTTCAATTTTTTTCATCTTCTCTCTTTTTCTCCCTTTCTGTCTTCCACTGTAGTATTCCATGCATGAAAAAAATTGGAAGAAGAAATGAGAAAGATCAATGCTTTTAAACGTGAACTTCCTCTTAGCATGCTCCTTCTCAACGATGATTTGTTTCTTTAATCCATATAAATCACACCCCTTTTTTCCCCTTATTAATGGGTTCTCTTTTGATTTCTTTTTTTTTTCAAAGAAAAAAACTCAGCTTTCGGTTGCGAGTTTCAATTAAAAAATGCTTGTCTTGAGCTTTGTTTTTGGTTTTCTAATGAATTATATAACTTGAGTTTTTGTTGTTTTGGGATTCTAATTAATCTATCAAATGTAAATTTGATTTTCTGTCTGATTGCAGCCATTGTAGCTTTGAAAGAGGAGTCGGTACAATGTATGTCAAGAAATGTTGAATTAGTTTTAGAAGAGTTCATTCCATTGAAGAACAAAAAGGAAAATAATTAAAGTGAAGAAGATCGTGCCTTAATCACTAACAAAAAGGAAAGAGATTCTCACAACAACAACTTCAATAATAATAAGGACAAGAAAAATTGGATGAGTTTTGTTCAACTTTGGAACACTAATGGTGATTATAGTTCCATTAATCACAAACTAGGTTCTAAGGTACCTCAAAGTAAAGAAAACATTGAACGACATTTAAGCTAAAGAATTGTAGTTTATAATGAAATAAAAGTGCTAAAATTGAATATTATTTGTTTGTTTTGCAACAGAGAATGGACGGAGATTAATCTCAAGGATGTAAAAACAAGGGAACAGCAACAACTTTATGCCATTCAAGATGAATTTGGTTTTGCAGTGAGGAAAGAAGAGAAAGAGGAGATACTTATTCATGGATTAATGCTTATGATTCCTGGAATCAAGAATCTGAAAGAGGAATCATGTTCTACAGGGTTAAGACAAGTTGTAGCAGAGTGAAATGGGTTTTTAAGAGGGTGAAATGCAGGTGTGGGATTTGATGAAAATGGTGGTGGGTGTTTTTTTTTTTTTTACTATAATAGTAGCTACAGTGGAAGAGAGAAAGGGAGAAGAAGAAAGAAGATGAAAAAGAAATTTGTTAAAAAATTTTTTAGATGACATCATCTATGCCAACGTGTATATGGCATGCCATATAAGCTTACTTCGTTGACCGATGCTTGATTGACGGTCAACTTGTGTTTACCGTTAAAATTAGGTTGATTTTGAAAAACATAACGTTAAGGGTGTCAATAAAAAAGGTAAATGGCACAAAAGCAAAAACCCTAAACATTTACATTTTATGCAATTATGCCAATAATTTATTTACATTTTCGAACTTCATTTAATTCAATAATCATAAAATCATTTTCAAGCCATTTTCGTTTGCATTTAGAGAAAATCAAATTCATTTCCAAATGTTTCTCATTTCTCTAACTTTACCATTTCTGTTCATTTGAGTCAACATGCAATTCATTTTTTATTTCAACGAGCTAGCGAAGGGACCGATTGGACATATGCGATTAGAGCTCAAATCATTTATAATTAAGTTCCAACTTTTTGCCTATTAATTATAAACACATTTAGCCACAAAGTCATTCCACTATAATATCGTGACTGAGCTCTCCCCAACGACATACCATTATGAAAGCAACTCGATCAGTGCTCGTCCAATAACCTTGTTATAAGTGTGTTACCCTCATAGGATATCTTTAATCTCTTTAGGATAAATCCGTTCTTCCAATATGATCCTATTTCTCTCATGGTAACAATTACATCTTCCTTCATGAAAAGTCAATTACTATCAAATAGTAATCCAAGTCATTTATCACAAAGACGAACAAGCCATGGTAATGTTTACTTTTCATCAACGATGTAATGCCAATGAGAGGATATCATTTACCTAAGTCTCAAGCTTTGAATTCCACTATTGTGATTGATGCTACATATTGTAAAAGTTGTATACCCAACGCACCAGCTTTTGGTTCCTTATCTATTCGAACTCAAGGTTTTACTTACATCAAATTATACAAGTCACACATACATAGTCCGTCATCCACTCAGGATTTAGGTATGCCACACTTTGAATGTCACAAGTAAATAAATCCAAAAAATGAATTCAAGATCTATTCTTTTTGGGTCCAGCCCAATATACTATCAGTCTAGTCAGTCACATATATGTCTCTATCTTCTAGGAGTCATTCGCTTCGATGCCTAAGATAAAGCATTTTTAGATTTTTTTTTACTTTTTAATATTGATATAAGTTTATTGTGTATCTATTTTTGTGTTGTTTTCTCAACTCATTATGAACTAAGCTCTATTTTCTTGAAGCAATTATGCATCCTATTTTTTTAGTTAATTAATTAATTTTATTGGAAGAGAGAATTAAGGTCAAGATCTAAATTGAATAGGTTAGGGTTAACTTTAGTAGTATTCACAAAAAGTTAATTTGCAAGATAGGAACATACTTGATGCTTGTCACACCCCAAATCTGATGAATCCAAGATCCAGGCGTGTAGTGGTAAAATAATATGTTTGGCGAAATGTAATCCTCCAATTGTTTCCTTTGGCGAATATGTGTAGGCGTTTAGTAACCATTGAGTAAGTAAGTGAAAATTTCCATTTTAGATTATTCTGCTATTAAAAGAGAAATATTTTGCTAAGTGAAATGGTATCTATGGTATGAATTATAGCCAAATGCATTGTACGTCCTGTTTGTCTTAGTATTGTGTTGGTTGGATTATAAAGTGACTTGGTTAGGAACCAACTAGACTAGTGGTCTTATATCTATTCTGCAGGATTCTCATTTATGTTTCTTTTAGAATATGTAGGCTATTAAGAAAGAAAAATTATGAATTATGTGACACTTTTTGAGTTCAACTAAGCGGGGTTGGGTTATATATATATGAGTGAGAAGGGTTCTGAGAAAGGTTCTTCTTTTTCTCCAAAATGTTACTCTCTGATTCTTTTTCTTAAATCCAATTGTATATCTTCCTCATTAAGCTAGAAGCAAAGGTTCTTGGTTTAATCAGTGGTCATTCCATATTCGGGTAATTATTACAACTCTGCATACTAAGTTCTGAAAGAGTAAGTCTGTAAGAGGTATATGAACAATAAGTTGTAAGTACAAGGCTTTCAATGTGGGTTGTTAGTGGTTGGGATGATAGTAATTTGTATGTGAATGAGTTTTAATGGTGATCCTATGTTATTGAAGCAGTTATTGTTGTTGGTTCGAGAAGGATGTCTGAGTTTAAAGCTTCGATCAATAGTGGGTGAGTATCAGGTAAGTCTCCATCTTAACTATTGCATGAAAACTGTTCAAGTAAAAGTAAATATATATAAATGATAATAACGTCTATGATAATTGATAAGTATAGGAAGAATAATAAATATGTTATGTGTGCTATGATGATTTGTATAAAGTTCTGTTGAAAAGAATGTTGATTGGAAAATAAGCAAGCAAATTTTGATATATGGAAAATTATGAATCAATTATGAAACATTCCCACACGACCCACGAGCCCGGACCGGATCCGTATGTTCCTCGATGTAAACCTGTTCAAAATTCTTTTGTTACTTTAAAAACTGTGTTTTGAAGATAGTTTGTTTGTGGGTTGGGCTCGAGTTGAAAACAAGTTTATTTTATATTGAAAACCCATTTATTTCAGTGACAAAATATTTAAAGTTTATTTTAAATTAAATTGACTTAATCTTTAAATAACATAAATTCAGTAATATAGTAATTAAAACAACACTAAAATCATCACTATGGCCTTATTACATAAAACAAAACCCAAAATAAAATTGTAGAGTACTTAAATAAAATAAAATGTCCAACTTAAATAAAACTTAAGTCGAGCATGGCTACCACAAGCTCTCTGTCCTGGCCCATCACTGTTCATCACCAAACATGTTCCCACAACGGGTGAGTCAACAGACTCAATGTGTAACCAACACTAAAATTTAATCGATTTAGGCATACCATACATATCATGTTCACATAATAATTCAAGATAATGATGCAATCCGAACCCAAACCTAGATGCCATCCGCTATACATCCCCGTACCAACCTACACCTTGTGGGGACTACTAAGTCAACCTCCATCCGCTACACACCATCGAAGGCGTTATTTAATGACGCGTTTCATCGCCATATATAAAATTCGTGGCATAGCCACCAGATTAAATAATTGTGTCGTGAGACACCACATTCAGATATTGTAACCGAAGTTACCACATTCAGATAATGTGACCAAATTCACCACATTCAGATAGTGAGACCGAAGTCACCACTTTCACTTCCCCTTTTTCATACAACCTGAATGCCCCATATTATTCATATCATGCATATCATACTTAAATTCACATTTATGTCACTTTTCACATGTTACATATAACATATTTCGTAATCCTAGTAGGAGTAGCGAAACGACTGAGTACTTTGTACCATAACATGGTACTTTAGCCACATTCTTACACTTTCATATTAACACATATATCAAGTTAAAGCCATAAATCTATTAAGATTAGTGTGGGTACACACCGATTCGCTTAACAACTACATGAATCTCAAATTGATCTATCGCTTAGATCTTTAACTCCCTATATTTGGCCCATATTAAAGGTTTAATGAGAAACTCATTCACCACAAAACCAAATCCTAGTAGGATTTGTGCACTAAAACTTACCTTAATCTTTGATTTGCTTATCACTCAAATCTCAAAACTTTGCTTTTCTTCTCCTCAGATTCTACCAAATCCTAAATCTCTACATAGATTAGTTTTCGCTTTTAAGATAATAAGAGAATAGATCTATGTACTAAAATAAGGCCTATACCTATGTGCTTACCTTCAAAATTTTAAATCCTTAATTGGATCCTTGCTTCCTTAATGTCATCGAAATTCCTATAACCATATGTTAGATTTAATCTAATATTAAAGTATGAAATAGACCTTTGGCGAATGTACATATATGTACTTACCTTGTTTTAAATCCCAAACTCACCGAATAGCTAGGAACATGCGGCTTATGGTGTACCTTCGGAAAAGAACTTCACCTTCCTTGTAGTCAACACTAGCAAATCCCGAATGATCTTTCCAAATTTCAGCAAACAAGATATTAATGGGATTGATCCTAGATTTCGGCAAATCTTAAAAGAAAAAGAATGAAAACCGAATGATGATTGGCCCTTACCCTTAGTACAAAAGTCGACACACCCCTTGCTTGAACCTTTAGCCATAATCGGCTATGGCCTTGATGTGTATCACAACTTCGCTTGAGGCTTAATGAGGAATCGGCTAGGCTATTGGTATATTCACTTTTGATTGTGTTTGTAGCGTAAGAAGAAGAAGAAGAAGAGAAAAGAGTTGAGCAATTTGGGTAATGAAGTTTCGGTACCACAAGGTGTGTTTTCAAAACAAATGAAGAAAAGAGGGTGTTGCTTAGGGAATTGAATAGAGAATAGGAGGAAAAAGGAAGAAGGAAATAGGTAGAATGGCCTTATTCTTCCTTTTGGCCGAAAATACTAGTCTTAGTCTCCCCAATCGGCCAACTCTTCCTATGTGATAAATTTTATCTTTTAATTATCACTTTAATCAATAATAGACTTAATCCTCAATTATCTCCTAATAAAAATAACAATAATTATCCATCATTTATCCACCTATTTAACCGAATTTTAAGAGAATTAAACTCTTCACTTAGGTTCCCTTGTGCATCCACCTCCTTTTGCTTCTAGAAGCAAAAATAAAATTCTTTTATTTGCTTCCCAAGTGACTCAATCCCGCCCAAATACACAAGCTTGTGGCGTCACTTCTTTGAGCTTTTAAGTGGTGCCTTCAAGCCACTTTGACAAGCCTGTTTGTATGTCAAATCCTTCCTATTAATTTTCTTAAGGCCACATTGCCTTAGTTTCCTCTTTTAACTTAAGTTTCCAAAATGTTCACTTTCCTCTTTTAACTTAGGTTTCCAAAATGTTCACTTTCCTCTTTTAACTTAGGTTTCCAAAATGTTCACTTTCCTCTTTAACGTAACATTTCCATACATTCCTGTGTTTCCAAAATGTTCAAAATACATTCATAACACATAAGACATGTCATGTCGTACAATTAAACCAAAAATGCATAGCCCTTTTCAAGATGTTACAAATTAGGTGTGAAAAATATGGTAAGTGAATTCGAGTAATGTCCCTTTGTGGAGCCTCTGGTAGGACAATTATAATGCTAACCAAACTAGCAAATCACAATACAAAAATAAGTGTAAGACCATGTGGTTTAGACCTATGACAATATATGATTTGAAAACACTCTTGATGCTTGTCACACCCCAAATCTGATGAATCCAAGATCCAGTGTAGTGGTAAAATAATATGTTTGGCGAAATGTAATCCTCCAATTGTTTCCTTTGGCGAATATATGTAGGCGTTTAGTAACGTTGAGTAAGTAAGTGAAAATTTCCATTTTAGATTATTCGCTATTAAAGAGAAATATTTTGCTAAGTGAAATGGTATCTATGGTATGAATTATAGCCAAATGCATTATACGTCTGTTGTCTTAGTATTGTCTTGGTTGGATTATAAAGTGACTTGGTTAGGAACCAACTAGACTGGCCGGTCTTATATCTATTCTGAGGATTCTCATTTATGTTTCTTTCGAATATGTAGGCTATTAAGAAAGAAAAATTCGAATTATGTGACACTTTTGAGTTCAACTAAGCGGGGTTGGGTTATATATATATGAGTGAGAAGGGTTACGAGAAAGGTTCTTCTTTTCTCCAAAATGTTACTTTCTGATTCTTTTTCTTAAATCCAATTGTATATCTTCCTCATTAAGCTAGAAGCAAAGGTTCTTGGTTTAATCGGTGGTCATTCCATATTCGGTAATTATTACAACTCGCATACTAAGTTACGAAAGAGTAAGTGCGTAAGAGGTATATGAACAATAAGTTGTAAGTACAAGGCTTTCAATGTGGGTTGTCGGTGGTTGGGATGATAGTAATTTGTATGTGAATGAGTTTAATGGTGATCCTATGTTCTTGAAGCAGTTATTGTTATTGGTTCGAGAAGGATGTACGAGTTTAAAGCTTCGATCAATAGTGGGTGAGTATCAGGTAAGTCTCCATCTTAACTATTGCATGAAAACTGTTCAAGTAAAAGTAAATATATATAAATGATAATAACGTCTATGATAATTGATAAGTATAGGAAGAATAATAAATATGTTATGTGTGCTATGATGATTTGTATAAAGTTACATTGAAAAGAATGTTGATTGGAAAATTAGCAAGCAAATTTTGATATATGGAAAATTATGAATCAATTAGGTGTGTGAAAAATCTGGTAAGTGAATTCTGAGTAATGTCTCTTTTGTGGAGCCTCTGGTAGGATAATTATAATGCTAACAAGACTAGCAAATCACAATACAAAAATAAGTGTAAGACCATGTGGTTTAGACCTATGACAATATATGATTTGAAAACACTCTTGGTGTAGCCTCCAGTAACATGAAGACTGGACTAGCAGATCACGATACATAAAAGTTTGTAAATCCATGTGGCTGAAACTCATGACAAGATATGACTATATGAATGTTCATGGTGTAGCCTTCAATAATATGTAGATCGAACTGACAGATAGCAATAAATGAAATTTATGTATAAGTCCATAAGAGAGAAACCCATGACACCTACTGTGAAAGTCTTCCTGGACAGTAAACACGTGATTTTGTATGTTGCCTTTGTGGCGTATTTTGTTTCACCATTGTGGCATACTCTACTAAGTATGTATGCTAGAATGTGATTATTTGCCCTTGTAGTATGTTTTGGATAAATTCTGAGTGTTTTGTGAATGATCTTGCTATGATAAGGTTATGTTTCATCTGAAGTTATTTTTTTTTTTTGAATTAGATCTGTGATGTAGCCGAATAAGCTTTTAAAGGAGTTCTTGAAAAGAAGTGTGTATTTGTATGTTAGAAAAAAAGAGTATCCTTTATAGTAATCTGTTAGTTTTGAATATGGGTGTATTCATAGTTATGAAAGATATAAGAAATTGACAATTTGAGATCGATTGTATTATATAATGCTGAAATCTGAGTATTTGGTATCCGCCATATCCAAATAGTAATATGTCTTACTCTGAAATGTTATGGAATCCGAGTTGTTTGTCACATTGGGTAGATTTATGTTCTGTAACAAAGATATGGGTAATTATTACAAACGATTTGGATAATACATTTTTAGTACAGGCATGTATTGAGTTTGAATTAGAAAATGATTTGATTTGGTAAACTAGTGGTATCCAACTTATCGAGGAATCCGTCAATGTGTAAGAATCCGCCAATAAATAGTATCTATGAACAGCAGTTCTGGAATAAGTGTATGTGTGAAATGATAGTTTGTATGATGTGGGCTCTGAAGGTATATTCTTTTGAAAAGTACTTTTGTGGTCTCAAGAGAAAGAAGAGATTAATAAAATGTCTGGAAGGATCTTAAGTTAGTCGGATAGTTAAGAGAGAACTGGTACGCTAAGAGTATGATAGTTAGTGTGTAAGTGTAAGCCTGTAATTGTGAAAGCATTCACCGAAACAAAATTAAAATGTTAAGAGTGGTAGCTAGCGCACAGATATTCATTTAGATACTATAAAAGTATCCGCCAAGGTATTTTGTATTAACTCTCACTAAGTTCTCCTAAACTTATAAATGTTATGTTTATGTTTCTGGTAGTATAGTAAGAGAATGTGCCAGGATTATGCTAAGCAAGCGACAAATTGGGTTATTATGCATACAGTGGAAAATGGCGTATTGTAGGATTTCACCCTAAGAGTCAGTCTTTAATAACCTTTTGTGTTGTTATAAGTTGTGTAAGTCTGATGTAATTTCTTTTCTAAATATTTTATTTTGTTTTTTTTTAATTTGTGTTTTTAATTAAATAATAAGAAAAATGTTTTAAGTAAGGAGTATCTGTCAATTGTTTCAAAATTTTGTTATGTACTATGAGTAGTAACACTCGAGATTCGAACATGGTAATTCGATTCATGTTGAGGGCATTACAATGTCCTAATCAATCTAATAGGTTTGTTCTTAGTGACTTCGTCCAACTTTCTAAGTTTCAACTATTCAGTTTTATGTAGTAATCAAATTTCATTTTATTAACTGGATTAGATAAAATTAAATAGTTGATACTTAGTTACTTAAAATTTAGTCTTTGTGGAAATGATATCTTCTTATCATTATATTACATGAATGACACGTGCACTTGCGTTACAATTTTCAATTATTATTTATTGGTAAGATTGCACTTTCTTCTATTGAAGAAATCAATGTTGACCAATTACTTTTATCCATATCTTTCTATCAAAAGATAAAAGGAATTACAAAATATAAAACAATAGTATAAAAATAGTTAAGGAAAAAGAGATGATTTTTTCTTCTTAAAATTGCAATAAAAATATGTAAACTTCATTAATTAGAAAATATTGTAATCTATTAAATTATTTAAAAATAAAAATTTAAACAATAATTTCTAAGTATATAATTAAATATTCAGTTTAAATATCCGAAATTTCTAATGAATAATTCGAATTTTGGTAATGAATTCAAATATTCTTTAGCTAGTATTCTTTTACACTTTGAATTAATAATCAACAATAAATTTAGTATTTGAATATATATATATATATATATATAAATCCTTAACAAATAAGTTGAATAGTGTTGAATATTTAAATTTTTATTATATTCAATGACTATATATTTTAGGGATGAGTATGTTTTGATTACTCTATTATTTTTAAATTTGTAATTTAATCTCTATACTTTTATTTGATATAATTTAAGCTCTTTAATATTAAAATTTCATTAATTCATCCAAATTATTAATACCTTTAATAATTTAGATTAAAATATTTACGTGGATATTTTAAACACCTAATTTAACTCATCATGATAAAACTTCTTTTTGTAAGAAAACGGTAAATTTTTAATTTTTATTAAAATAATTAATTATATTAACTAATAATTTTATAAAATAAAGACAACAAATTATATTAAGTATCAAAAGAAATAAATTTAAGTATAATAAAAATCAAAATTAAGGTAAAAAGAAAAGAAAAGAGATGTCAACAAAAGCCACAAGTGTCCCTATGAGATTCCTTCTATAAATAGCTTAATAATAATAATAATATATCCACTAATTAGATGTGATAATTTCTCTAAATTTACGTCTTACATTCATCTTATCAAACTCCAAATTCGACTATTTTGTCTCATCAAACTTAAATTTTTTTTTTTTTTTTTGGTGAAACGACAATTTGAATTGGACCACTAACTAACTCCAAAAGTCAATAAATTCTTCACTGCTTCCTAAACCTTTGCTTCTTTTCAAACAGACCAAACGTGTTACATTTGACATCATCCTAAATTAAACATGTAAACCCAATTTTGACTTGGAAATTCATTTTCTATTTTAGAGATAAAATCATGAAATTTAATAAATCTAATTTATTTTACGAAATTAAAAGCAAAGTGTGCTGTTAATCAATATAAATGATGATTAACATAACAATTATTGGAGCAATTCCCCTTTTGATCTTTTTTTTTTCTGAAGTGGGGGCGCACTTTGGCATCTTCATATACATGAATTTGAGGAAACTATAAGATGATAGGCCAATTATTACAGTCTATCTAGTTTTAAATAGCATCAAGGTGATCATCAATATCATATTTTACTCTCTCTCTCTCTCTCTCTCTGAGGCCTATGAATTCAACCTAAACCCTTTCTTTTTTCCAGGTAGAGATGTTTCCATTCAACTTAATCTGTTGCAGAAAAGCATTGATGATTGTCTAAAAAGAGTGTACAAAACATGAGTTACGCCTTTTTATTGTCCCTTCAACTTGTGCTATCTATTGTTTCTTTTTAAGAATTTATTTTTGAATAAATTAATTTAATTATAAAATATAAAGAATTAATATTTTATTATTTTTAGTAGTAAATCAAACTTTTGAATCAACTCATGGACAAATATAAATACTATTTAATAACCTTTTTTACTTACTAATTGAAAAAGGTTTTTTTATACATTTAAAGTTACTTCTTAAATTAAAAAATAATTATATTTTTAATGAATAAGTGGTTATTAGGCTCCTTAGCAAAACCCTCACCGTAGGCATAGGATTTCTTTTAGGGTTATAATGGTTTCTTGGGAAAAAATATTAATACGTGAGATGTTTATATATAATATAAAATAATAATTACTTGTTAATGGTAAAGAGGAGGCTTTGATAAATTTGAAATCTTAGATTTTGTGTGGTTTTATTTCATATTTATTTGGGTGAATTGTTTAGATAAATTATAATTTCTCAATTTGATTTCAGTTGGTGATTATAATGATTAATTCAAACATTTTTACAAGAGCAAATTACTATCGTACGTCACAATTTGAATGCACGATGTAGATTATGAGATGAACACCTATGACTAATAGATCAATCGTTAAAATTCTTTTTGTTTTTATTAATTTTATTAATATAATAAATAAGCATTAACCAATGCAAAGTCTAGCTACAATTTTAAAATCAAATTAACACATGGAATTATTCATCATAAATATTTTTAATTTTATTTTTATAAAAAGAGATTGCAGTTTAGAGAAAATAAAAGAGTAGGAAGATATTGATCAGATGTAAACTTCAAATTTACTAAATGTTAGCTTTTAGAAATGGCTATGTAAATCGATTAGGAAAACTTGAATTTATAACTTTTACTTTTTTTATTTTTAATGTTGATTTTGATTTTGGAAAATACATAGAGGGATGTATAGTTTATAGAAATGGTAATGGAGGTGGCGGGGCATATGTTGCTAAATCGATCATTGCTTCACAGTTGACACGTTCTGTTATATCACTCATCTCATTCCACTATAGATGTATTATTTTGAAGACCATTACCACTTCCATGAATGTTGGATGATCTATTCCCGCCCTACCCTACTTCTCTTAAATTTAATTTTTGCTACTTATCTTTAATATTTTCAATCTTTTGGAATGCAAGTAAATATTTAAACATAATTCTTCAAAAGAATTTAAACATATGAATTTTTTTCTATAATACATTTTACCTTTTAATAGTTATATAGACCAAGATAAAATGCCAATTTCATATAGTGGAACAAGTCAGGGTGGGACAAGCAATTACCATAATTATTTCATATCCACTATCTAAAACAAAATCTAGCTCACCTCACTCCATATCCACTTTTCAAAACAAAAAATTCACTCTATTCAGAATGGATCAGATTGAAATCCATCATATGGTTCAAGTTTTGCCATCTATAATAACTTGACTTCAATGGAAGGGAGATTAGAAAATAAGAGAAATTTAATAACATTTATTGTTTTAGATATTTAATAGCATGCATCGTTACATGGTGGTGAGTAAAAATTCAAAATAGTTAATACCTTATTTGTAACTCTCCAAATCCGGTCTAGACGTTATAGTCAAATTTGGAGGTGTCACAAGGTAGGGTTTTGAAAATAGAGTCACCTTGTCAAATCATTCATGTTTCATAATTCATAGTCATTTATATCAATTTTCGAAAATGTTACTTAATCCATTTATTTACCAAAACATATATTACAGCAGAAGTCGCAAAACCGTTATATTTTAAAATTGCAGTTTGTGTTTTTAGAAAACCTTTGTTAGTGAAAGCTGTGTTTTTAGTAAGTTGTCCAGATAAAATATTAAACAAAAATCCAAATCTCAAAATTTAAATCAACAGTCCGGAGAGTCCAATTAATACAAAACTCCTAGAATAATCTTTTAACAAATAAAACCTTTAATTAAATTTAGTTCAAAGACTAGAGGTCACCGCAAGAATTCACTTTACCAATCCGCCTAAGTCTGCGGATTACCTGTACAGAACAGTCAAACAGAAGTGAGTTTACAAAAACTCAGTGTGTAACCCAACAGAAATAGACAAGCAAACATGTAGAAGTCTTATATAAAGTTAGATAGAGATTCGGACTTAATTCCTTTTTTAGATACAGAAATCAGAAGCAGATATGCAGAATCCTACCCCCATCCTCTACACACCATCTCCGACCATCCCATCACACCATGTGGGGTTAAAAACACCCACCAATCCCTAAACACCATATCGTGTCATTACAACACATATCAGATAAAATGCAGCCAAGCTGCCAGAATAGAAGTGAAGGTCACCTTTCAGATCACTTCCTCTACATATACAAATCCCACCCCAATAACAGATGCAGAAGTTAGATACAGAAATAACAGAGTAAACATACTCAACATGCTTATATATAGATAACAGCTATACGTAAAACAGAATAGTCAGACATACATAACAGTATCATACTCAGAATAGAATTTCAGACTATAAGATCACATAGTTTTAAGGTTTGGTTAGCCCTTACCGACCTTACGGTAGGCCCACAGTCGATCGAAACGACCCGTGTGACCTTAGCAAAAATTTCAAAAATATGGGCTCACATGCCCGTTTGGCTTGCCCGTATGGGCCCATACGCTTATATTGGCCTTGCCCATGTGGCCTACAAGCCCAACTTGGCCTAGCCCATGTAGCCCACACAACCGTGTCTTGCACACGACCAACGACACGAGTGACCATACGCCCGTATGATGTCGATAGTAGGCAATTTAAACTTTAACCAAAACCTTATTTTTGTGATTTGGGAACACATCTATTTCGATTTTGATGCTACCACAACCACGATCCCTCCAAAACTTAAAAATCGACATACCAACGCTCAAAATTATTCTTAAAACGTGATTAAACTAAAAACTCAAAGTTGACAATAGTTCAAATCAAGCGTTCATCGCTTACCCTAATACTCCAAATGATTGACTACGATTTCACAATAGTAGAGTCACAATCTTCTCGATTTGTTGCTGCCAAAACAACAGTATAATCCTAATCAGCATTTTGGAAAACACAAGTTACAAAATAACATAGCTTCACTTACTAGAATCGCGTGAAGAATACCAAAATAACGAGAGGAAATGTACGACAGCAAACAAAAAGAAATGAAATCAAAAGAGAGAATAGGAAAAAAATGGCGGGGAAACAAGGAACTAACGTTAGTTGATTTTGGAAGAAAGAAAAACTAATTGGAAATTTTAAAAAAGAAAAAATAAAAATAAAGATATGACACATATCCCTTGATTTTCTCCTACTAACCCACTATTGCAACCTCCTCAAACTTTCAGTTCAACCGAGACTCTACAAGTCAACTGAGCAAAAACTAATACCCCTGCTCGCGCAGGGATTCGAACACATGACCTCCAACATACTAGCCCATTTACCACTCGAACCAGTAGGCTCATTCTGATATGAATTAACGAAAAATTTTATATAAGCCCACTCAACAACGGTAAGGCTTGGGTCAAAAATAACAAATTTGCTAACATGAGACTTGAACCCAAGACCTCTCACACACACCCAGAACACTTAACCACTGAAGCAGATACACATTGTGTCAGATATTTACAAAAACAGAAATAAGTTACTTAGGGCGTTACAACTCTACCCCCTAAAAGAAATTTCGACCTCAAAATTTACGTGATCAAAATAGATGAGGATACTGCTGACACATCGAGTCCTCAGGTTCCCACGTGGCTTTCTCAATACCATGATTCCGCCACAGAACCTTTACCAACGGAATGGGCTTTCTCCTTAGAACCTTAATATCACAATCTAAAATCTAAATTGGCTCCTCCTCAAAAGTCAAATCTGGTCTAACCTCGATCTCCTCAACAAAGATAATAAGAGATTAATCAGACCGATACCACCTTAATATCAAGACGTGAAAGACATCGTGGATACGGTCCAACTCTGGAGGTAGATCCAACTAATAAGTGACTGGTCCCACATGCTTCAGAATCTGATATGGACATGATATTGAAGAGAAGAATATGATAAATTTATTGGACATGATATTGAAGTATTTCTAGAAAGGGATTACCTAATGCAAACTATGACCTATGCAAAACCTTATGTCAAGAATGTGGTGCTTAAATTTTATGCTAATCTTTAGAAGACAATCATTGATAAAGATGATAAACACTATATGCAAGCCTAGGTGCGTGAGCACTACTTTACTTTCAGCCCTACAGTCATCATCAAGTTTTTATGTCATATAAAAGAAGAATATGATAAATTTGTTCTAGATTATGACCATCTTACTACACAGAAATGTCAAGTCTACTTGGCCTGAAGGTTATGATTTCAAGACATTAGAACACAAACCAAACTATGATGTTGTTCAAGCCATTGCAACTAAGAATTGGCTTTCATCCAAATAAATCATGAACAAATGGATGGAAGCTCTTCTGTATAAGGTAACTTCTTTTATTCATGTTGATCTTGCGCAAATAATCTTTGATGAGGTTGTTAAGCACATAGAAACCAAGAACAAAAGGTACCTAGTATCATTTCCCTCACTTATCTACTAAATCTCGCTACAACAAAAGAAAGACATGCGTAGGAAAGAAAATTTCCTCAGCCACCACAACCTAAGTTAAAGTATTCTTATAAGTAGAATAGAAGGAAACACGCAACTACTAGTTCAAATCCTAATGGTGAAAACTTTGAAGTTGAGGAGAAACGAGTGCAAGATGTTGCACTAGTTGTAATTGGGCCTGCAACTACCAATACAACTTCAGTTGATTGAGCATCTAGATGAGGCGGTTCCTTGTATGGACCAATAATTGACCCTCTTGGAAAATTAAATTAAACTCTTTAACTAACAAATGAGTTATGTGTTATGCTATAAGATTGATCTTCTTACTCGAGGAACTTGATCAAACCTTTGGGTTTTTTATCAAAAAAAAAAAAGAGAATGGAACCAAGAAATGCTGAGTTGGTATTCTGCTAATCACATTTTAATGTTTTGGTGTTGTTGATGATATATTTATTTTGTTTGCTAGTATTTATTTGGTTTTTTTTATGGTTTAATGGTGAAATTTTATTTGACATGTTGTCACACTCAATCCCTATTAAAGCCCAAAAATTAAGAAAGAGTTAAATGTTAATTGAATACAATAGAAAGTCAACAGGCTCTACCGAAAATCTTGGAAAAAATTAGTAATTGAATGGCAAATAGTTGAGTTTTAATTATGGATTAGTTAAGTTGTAACTGGCCAATTCTTTAGTGGGAAACATAGTGATTATCGACTCATAATTTAGAATTGGGTCTTTGATGACCATGTGTGGGGGATTATATATGTGAGAAATGTTATTCTGCTTGGGGATTCTTCTCATTTTGTTTCATCCTCTTCATCTTCTTCTTGAGCTTGCTTTGAAGAAGAGAATGTTTAAGGGAAAGCTCTACATTGAAAGTTGAAACTGGCGTTTGATGTCTGCCAGTAGAGAATTTCATAAATTGGTAAGATTCTTAACCTTTCTGCCTTCATGGATTTGAGGAAAAAGAAGTGAGTTAAGGATTTTTGAAAAACTTTGAAAGGTTTCTGCATGTTACTGGAAACTGATTTCTAAAGTATAAATGTCCTTTGTTTAATTGGTACTTTGGTTGTCATGCTTAGCTGGGGCGAAGGAAGCATTAGAATTTGGAAAAGCTAAGCTGGCGAGGATAAAAGAGTTCAGGTGAGATTCTGTACTCCACATTTGAATGGTTAATGAAATGTGTTGTGTATGATTTGTGTTGTGTCTACTCTAAATTTGTCTGAGTCTGTTGTTGTGTGTGCAATGAGGGTGAATGAGTATGTTATGAATGCATGATCTTGCATAAGTATGTGAATGTTTGAAAGTATAATTGTTGAATGTCAAATGTTTATCACATGGCATTTTCAATAAGTGGCTTACTGTGTGATATGTAATAAATACCTTGATTTACGTGAATGGTATGATCTTAATTATACTCAAAGTATGGAGGAATTACCTTAACTGGGTAGATAAAGATAGGGAAAGATGGCGTAATGGAGGAATGAGTGAATTGTATTGGGACTCAAGGAAGTTTAGCGACATCTTGGGATGATTATCTATTGGCTCACTAGAATGACACCGTGACGATGGTTTATAGGTTCTATAGAGCAACACTATGACGGCGGTCTGCAGGCTCTATAGCGCAACACCGTGACAATGATATACATCTCTACGGAGTGACACCTTGAAAGAGGTTTAAAAACTCTGAGTAAGAAACACAGGAAAGTCCATCGGGACAGAAAGCACGGGATAATCTACCAGGACAAAAAACACGAGATAGTCCGATGGGATAAGAAACATGAGATAGTCTGTCGAGATAAGAAATACGGGATAGTCCGTCGGGACAAGAAACACGAGATAGCCCGTTGGAACAGGAAATATGGGATAATTCGCTGAGACAAAAATGGGATAGTCCGTCAAGACAGACAATATGAGATAATTTATCGAGACAAAAACACGAGATAGTCCACCGAGATAGAAAACACGGATAGTCTGTCAGGATAAGAAACACAGGATAGTTTGTTAGGACAGGAAATACGGATAGTCCATCGGGACAAAAAAATAGGATAGTTTGTCGGGACAGGAAATACGGGATAGTCCACTAGGATGGTAAGCAGAATGTTTGTCATGGCACAAAAAAGGGAAATCACTATATGACTCGCACACGCAAGTAGTTTGATAAAACAAGCATGGAGAGTCTACAAACGGAGGCAAGCATGGTAATGAGTGGCTCCGCCAAATTTCTAAAGTAAGTGGATCTGATAGAGGTGTTCTAACTCATGTATATGTGAGAAGAATGGGGAATTCCTTTAAAGTGTAGGCAAATAGGTATTCGCCATTAAAGTCCATCAAAGTTGATGAACAAACCAGTTTTAGCTATAATAAAGCTAGATGATTACACAAATACTAGTCGTATGTATTCATGGATTAAAAGGTTTCTAGAAGAAAAGAAAAGTTTACCGATGACTCTTTAAGAAGGAAGCCCGTCGAGGACTATTTTAGTTAGAAAGTTCACCGGGGAATAACTGGAGAAACAAAAGTCCTTCAGGACTACATAGAGCGGGAATATCCATTTGGGACTGTCAAATGTGAAGGCACACCTAGGGAAATCTAAGGAAGGGGTAGTCTACAGAGAGCTATCTATTACTGGGAGTATTTTAGTAGAATGGCCTTAAGTGAAAATGTTATATGGGACTATCTTGTAAATACGAATCTATAAAGAAATGGGTGTTTATCAATCAACAAAAGATTATATTCGAGACCACAAATGAGGATGTTAGATTGGGACCTCCTTAAGGGAGAGTCTATGCAAAGGTTAAGTTAAAAGAAGGTGAACGTTGAGGTAATATGGTAAACATATGTTGAGTTCAGCGTGGAATGAGTGGATCAAGGTGAGGAATCGACCGTTGTGGCAAGAACAATTGCTAGTCCGCCAGAAGTAATAGTCGACATTCGCATATTCACCTGTATGGTTCTCTTTGATGAGCTAAGCCATGAAAGTGAAATGGGAGTCTAGGATGGGGCCAAACAAGGTTAAGTCCCAGAAAAAGGGTTCCCTAAAAGAGTACACGATGGCTAATTCAGTCGTTAAGTCCACAAATGATTGATGCAAAGAAAGTATGGGTGCCAACAACACCAGTCCAATTGCGAGATCCTCCAAAATACACAGGGAGTTTTAATTTTTTGCATGAAAATTTACTTCTCCCAAAAATTTAAAAAATTCTTATGATTATCGAGTTACAAGACCTCATTAAGTTCATTTGAACTTGTAAACAGCCCGCTTTTAGTGAAATCGAAATAGTGGTTTCGAGACCACAAATTTGAAGTCAAAAAAATTATTTTATTATGATTTTATAGTTTACAGCATGATATTATTATTGTATAAAAATTTTGTTAAGAAATTTTATCGTTTACATGCTTAATTTGAGAAAAATGACTAAAAAGCATAAAGTGCAATAGCTGTGTTCTAATAGCTAAATGTGTCTAATAGCTATAGAACTTTTAAGTGGAGGTCCTTATATGGTAATTAGACCATTAAATATGATAGTGGAGGTACATGGCTTGGCATTAGTGTATTTTTTAAGGTTAATTAAGGTTAATTTTATAAATAAGTAATAAATGATAAAACAAATAAAACAAATTAAAAGGCTTTCATCTTTCTTTGTTTCTTCAACTGAATAGCCAAGTAAAAAGAAGCCATTTTTGCTCTTTATGGTTCGGCAACTTTGAAGCTCAATTGGTGAGTGATTTTTGTCCCGTTTTTTATAATTTCTATGTTTTCGAGAACCTTGTAGCTTAATCTAGCTAGCTCGGGGACTAATTTGTGAAACTGTTAAAGTATTTGAGTTTTTCCATTGATGAGCATGTTAGGGTTTTGAAGTTTAATGATAGAAAAATAATGGTTGTTGTTAGATAAACAACTTTTGTAAAGGAATTTTTTATGAAATTATCAATTAGGGATTAAATTGAGAAATGTGATAAATTATGTGGTAAAAGTGTGAATTTGTAAAATATATGGGCTGTTATAAATATGTTTATAATTTGACTAGGCTTGGGTAGGGTTAAAATTGAATGAATTCCATTTTTCGAGCATATGGACTAAATTGCAAAGAATTAAAAGTATAGGAGAAAATGGTAATTTTTCCAAAAATGTGTGTTGGACTAAATTGAATGTATATTATATTGAATTAAGTTAAATTCATTCATATAGATCCAGTTAGACCTCGTACGGAGTTAAATCGATGCAAAGGAAAAATATCAGATTAGTCACATTCGTATATATGTAAATTTGTCGAGGTAAGTTCGTAGAATTAAATTGCGTATTTATATGCTTTAATTGAAAAATATATATATATGGATTATATAATTGCTATGTATAATTACTGATCGCATATCCGACGACATACGACGACTATCGAGCCCCGTTTGAACCTTAAGAATTCGTAGGATACAAATGGCATGTCATTAAGGTTACCGATTTCAGCTCTTATGAGCTTACCGATACTCAGCTCATATGAGCTTACCGTTATTTAGCTCGGAGGAGCTTACCGTTATTCAGCTCGGAGGAGTTTACCGTTTATAGCTCGTATGAGCATGCATGTAAAGGAATAGATGGATTACAATTCAGTACACCTTGTGTGTACTACCCAGTATCCAACAATATTCTAAATGGTTCAACAGGTATTGTTCTGTTACGAGATTACATGAGTTCGATACGAACTACTACAGGTATTTACATGAGATATATGAAAATGACTTATACATGATATATAGATATATGATTTGAGAAATTAAATGTACATGGAAGTTTGATTATTGTTGAGCTCATACGAGTTTCTAGATATTTATATGAATTACATGATTAACATGGTTGATGAGGATATGTGTCTAGGCTTTGGCCAAATTGAGTTTGGATATGATTTGTTTGCTTACCTTAAATGTGACTAAATGGTAAGTTAATTTTTTTGTTACACGAACTTACTAAGCTTAAAAGTTTACTCTGTGTTATTTTCCATGTCTTATAGTGATTCGGAAGATCGTTCGGATTGGAAGTTTGTCGAATCTGTAGCACACTATCTATCGGCTCTTTTGGTACATTTGGTTATCTAATTTTGGTTATAATTGCATGTATAGGTTATTATGGCTAATGATAGCCTACATGTTTTGTTATGCTTTTAGACATTGGATTTGGCTTGTGTTTTGGTATATTTTGCTATGTATATATAAATGGCCTTGTCATGTTTGATGTGTGGTTTGGTATGGTTAACATGAAAATTGATTTATGTTTGATGGATGAAATTTAAATAGTATTTGAATATGCATATTAATATGTATTACAATTTGGAGTGATTTAATGCTTGTTGTGGAAAGCACATAAGTATAATGATGTTAGTTTTTAAATGATTTATCTTGTGAATTGGTATTTTGGGTACCAAATGGTTGAGCTTGATAAGGGACTTACATGTTAAGTTTTGGTACAATTATGCATATATGCATTTGGTCATTTAGGTAAGTTTGGATACATAGTTGACATGTTTCTAAGTTTTCATTTGAGGTGCCTACAGGTATATTAGTTGTTTGTGATGATATTACATGTTTTAAGCTTGATTTTGGCTAGTTTTGGATGCCTATTTATGACTTGGTTATATGGAAATTGTTGTGTTTAGGTTGGTACCAATTTGGGTGAGAAATATGGCTTAAAAATGGCCTATTTTCGTCCACACGAATAGAGACACGGGCGTGTGTCTCAGCCGTGTGTGACACACGGCCAGCTGACACGGCCGTGTGTCACCTGTATCTTTTAAAAGAGCATAAGTCAGTATGCTCACACGGCCTAACACACAGGCGTGTGGCTTGGCTGTGTGGCACAAGTCATAGAGTTACATGGGCACAAACACGAGCCGGGACACAGTCATGTGTCCCTATTTCAAATGCCTACACAACCTAAAACACGGGTGTGTCTCTTGGCCATGTTACCCTACAGTTTTGAAAATTTTATAAGTTTCTGAAAAATTCTCTAAATTTCCAATTTAGTCCCGATTTATTTCTAAGGTGTATTTTGGGCCTCGAGGGCTCGTATTAGGGACAATATGTATAAATTTGATTGGTTTTTGACATCAATGCTAAATGATATGAAATGTTTAAGATTTCTGTCTGTTTGATCTGTAAATTTGGTAATGCTCCGTAATCCTATTCCCACGATGGATACGGGTTAGGGGTGTTACAGAACTTATAAGTCTACTACCTTGTATGTAAGGTAAATGAATGACTCAGGGTTAATATGGAAGGACCAAGCCAGACACAACTAGAGTTGTGCGATGGGCGCGGTAGCTGTATCATGCATATAGATGAGCACCCATAGAGGTCATGCCTCAAAGATTATTTTAAAGTATCTATAGCAAAGTCCCAAATTAAAACTTGTAAATCATTATTCATGTTTAATAAGATAGAATGTCTGTAATAATTTAATGTTTGTATGACAAGGAAAATAATAGGAGTTTTAATTTGGGCTCGAATGTTGTTTTTAGAATTTGAGTAAGATTGAATAATAATAATGTATGTATAAATTGATATGATCTAAGTTTGTAAGTATGACAAGCTAGAAATTCTGATAAGTATTGGGATTGATTGTAACACTTGATACCCAAACTCGACAATCGGGTCGGGCAAAGGGTTTTACAAATGTACTAAGTATAAATGTTAATAGTAGCTATAGTTTAGATTCTATGTTCTTCTTTTGTTGATATTGTTTACCTTATTGCATTGATGATTTATTTCATAGTTTACTCTCATAGTCGGTTGGTTGGATTAAGGGGGGCAGTGTTATGAAGATCATATTTTACCTTACTTGAGATTGATGTTGAGTTTTTGGTCAAAAATGACAAATGGGAGAATGTCAATGATAGTGGCATATCTCAATTGCACTGTCAATTACAACTCACTTTGCAATAGGATAATTATGCAACTTGTCATATGTGTTGGCACTTTTTGACTGAAAAATCTTGATTTATTTTGTACATCACTTTGAGGATTTTAAGCAACAATTTTATGAAGTGGATCACGTTGAATGTCAATCAAGCAAGGACTTTATTTGAAGACTTTATGCATGATAATGTTACCTTAAATGAAGAGATCTAGATTCTAAAGAACTTCAATCCTTAAATATCTTTGCTTATTTCATACCATATAGGTGTCTTACTAAAGCACAATTTCAAGGATATCACGTTCACACTAGCTAAAGATTTGCACCTATAATGCCTATTTAAAGAAAACTTGTTTACTTGATTATGTATGAATTAGAGAGAGTAATTATTTGTTTATTGTTATGAACTTGTATTTAGTGCAATTGCTTTGAAAATAAATTGTTACATGTTCAATTTGTAGGTAAGCTTTCAATGGGAAAGTCTTTGTAGGAGGAGTGTTCTTAGATTGACATATAGGATTGAGGTTGAAATTAGATGAGCGAATTGATCTTAAATCATGTCTTCTATTGTTGATTGATAGTGGATTAGTCTCTAAATAAGGCCCTTAAACGTAGGAAAGTCTCTCAAACCGCATAACTAATTCTTGTATCCATATTCATTTTTAGTATTTTAATTGTTCATTCTGTTGCAATTTAACTAACAACTGACAAGCAACTCAAAGGTTGTATCATATTAAACATGTATTGCTAATATATTTAGTTTGCATATCATATTTAAAACTGATCTGGGTAATAAGAGTGAACGAAACTCTTATACTCACAAACTAAGAGGGTGAAAAAGTTCAAATTTAATCAATCATTGTCATATAGAGCTAAAGAGATCAAGCAAGCTTAATACAATAATATTAATACTTGAGTCAGTAACTTGTAAATTTAATTTATTTTTTATATTTTAATTATAATAGAACAATCTCAAATTGCATTAAAGTTGAACACACCTACTCAAGTTTAAAGTTAAGTATAAAAACAAATATAATTGAATTAAAAAATTATTTCAAATTAAACAAAAATTTGAAAATAAAATTTCGTCCAATTTAAATACGTATTTAATTATCAAATCAAATTCAAACATTTTTTATAAAGTAACTCAACTGGAGCTAGGTAAGATTGCTACAATTATAGTCCAGTTATGGAGCATGGGATTGCGCAATAAATGGCGGAAATGGGTCATTTCATGTGCCTCTACTTTTTTTGCTTTTATCCACAAATAACGCTTGAAAATATAAATCATACATATAATTATATATTTGATACCTCAACACATCCTATAAAAACACAGTTAGAACTAGGCGCCATATGTGTCTACTTAACATACGTATAATTCTATATGTACATAAATTTTATCAGTAATTTTGGAAAAGACAAAGGAATCAATTGCTATAGTTAATCTGTTACAACAATCTTAATGTAATAAGTTGAAACATGTCTTTATCTATGCTTTTGATGGTGATACTAGGAT
Source organism: Gossypium rotundifolium (assembly GCA_025506655.1). Classification (NCBI taxonomy): domain Eukaryota; kingdom Viridiplantae; phylum Streptophyta; class Magnoliopsida; order Malvales; family Malvaceae; genus Gossypium; species Gossypium rotundifolium. Next base: position 13,670,060 of record CP106734.1, on the reverse strand, counting down.
CCTTCACATTGCAGTGTTGGTCATGTTGTTCAATTTATAAGCACAACTAATGAAACCCTATTTGCCGAGATCTTCCTCGGTTTCATAACTGGGGATATTCTACACTATTATTTGCACAAGAATACTCACCCAAAATAGCTATTTGGTAATACAACTCGAAACTGAAAATCAAAGGAATAATCTGCACTTTCACGATAATGTATAACTTAATATATATATATATATATATATATTCAAGTTCAATATTTTAAATAACAATTGGAATGACAAGTCACATTATATTCTCAAGAGAGAATGTAAATTCGAACATTGAATAATTTTATTGGAAGCGACAACCATCAGTCCCTAAAAATGAACTCTAAAATAGTTATAAAAATATTTTTAAAAAAACTTTAAAAGTGGAGTTAAAAGTTATATTTCACATTTATTTAATTTTTAATTTTTAAATATCAATTGGAGATATATGGCTATTTTTAATTATGTTTGTAAAATCAAAAATGCCATCTGTATGTATTTTAAATAGTTAACGATATATTATATATAGGATTAGTATTTTTTATATTCTTCATGTTTATTTTATGATCCACTCTTTTTAGAATAAAATATTTTAATACTTTATTAATAGAATATTTTAATTTCACAAATAATATTAAAATATTATCATGTCTTTTTTTTTTAAATCCTTAATTTTTTTAAAAATATATAATACATTAAACAGGATTATTATATGAAAAATGAAGAAGACACAATGAATACAAGGACAAATGCATGCTTTTAAATTTGTCAATTTTGACACAAACCCAAAAACCCTAATGCAACCATTTCATAAAAAAACAAACTCAAATGGGAAAAAGCTCAATATGATTGGAACAAAGAATTACCTCTTAAGAAACATTAATTCAATACAAATAAACATGTTTTATTTTAATTTTATAATTTGTAAACATACAATACCAGGGCGGGTAAGCACAACTCATACCAACAAATTTTGGATAGAAATTTGTCAACTCAAGTTCACCCAACTCAAATTCATATTTTATTATAAATAATATACAGAGCCTTCAACTTCAAGCCAGTCCATCATATTTGCGCATGAACTAATTAATTACTTTTTTCTCCCTTACTGAGCACGAATTGTGTACAAGAACTAAAAATCTGAGTCCTAACCTGTCTTAAATACCAAAGTAGACTCTAGAATTTTGAACACAATACAACCAACATGATGTTAAAGAGCTCTATGTTAAAGAACCCTAATGTACCCTCAACAACGTTTTAAGTGAAAATATCAATTGCAACCACATTTTTAATCTCCTTTTTTTTACTAATGCCATGTGCTTCTTTTGTTCAAAGGAGTAGAGTTCATATCTCTTGGAGTTTTGAAAATAACCGTTTGTTAGAGATGCCAATTTCTATTGCCAAAGATGAAGATGACGAGTCAATATCCATCGTAATCATAACCATAATCATAATCATTGTCATCGTAATCATAAACTTGCTTGTCAAATTCCGGATTATCATCATAAATTCCTCCATCTTCTTCATCTCCTTCATCGTAATCACCTTCATCTTTGCCAATTTTAGAGGCCTTCTCTTCCTTTTCATCAGGATTTGATCCAATTCTTTGTTTCTTGGATTTCTCTGTAGCCACCTGTAATACCAAAGAAATCTTTAGGTAACTTCATAAAGTATGTTTTTGAAAACATAAAAAACGAAAACCCTCTCAAGCAGCCTATGTTACTCTTAACTCATCAGTTACGCTCAAGTATCTATGTCCGACACATTCTAACATGGATATGGCTCATACGAGGACATGATGCTTCAAATACAAGGAAAGACAAAAAAAAAAAAAAAAAAAATAGAGTTAAGCATATCCACATCCAACACTCCCAAGTCATACCAGCCAAATGAGTATTTATTTGTGTAAAAGAAAATACTTAGTGCCTGTGTGTGTATGTTCGAGTCTATGGTCTAATAATTAACTTCAAACATTTAAAGCAAATTAGACATAAATGTACCGGTTCGTCGAAGAGTTTCTCCAACGCATCATAGTTGATTTTTGAGCTTAGTCTCTGCATAGAAGGCATATAAATATCAAACATTGAAGGCAAAAATTAAGCAATGTGGTTAACAGAATCCATATGATGTACTAAATTTGTGGTTTAACTAGTAAACATGCATGCAAAATTTTGTGGTTTTACTGCTAAAAAAAAGCATGATTATGACAACAGGTGTGGATTGCAGAAATGTGCAAATTCTAAGCCTGTTAAAGTCAAACAAATCTGAGCAAAATCAGCATTTTAGTTTCAGGATCGTTCTGTTTAACTCCTGAGTTGGTTATTGGGGCATAGCAAATTCATCCACTAACTTGTAAATCTAGATGAGTTTATCTGGGAATGCGATTGATTAAAAATAAATTCCAAGAAACTTAAATTGCAAATATCAGAAACTTTGTCTTTTCAGCCACGTGGTACCCTTTAGGCCAAAACAAGAAAGGAAAGCTATCTGATACCTTCTTAACCAGCATTTGTCGGGTTGCCTCAGCAGCAGTCTTAGCAGGACCTGCATTTTTAGCTTCAGCAGCTCGCTTTTGTAGCCTCTCCTGTTAATACAACAAAAGTGAGCAAAAAGAGAGAAAATCAAGCTACAGGAAAAAAAAAAAATTGGAGTAATTATATTAAAAGGATAAGTAGCATAATATAGAGATGGTCATTGTTGGACATAAGAATAAAATATTTGTAGCATGGTGAGGCTTAGAACTAGGCTCATAATAAATTTTTTTCTTTTTTTAATAAAAAAAGAGAGGAAAAATAAACCCCTTAGAATCAAACCGAAATGGCAATAGTCAGCTGAAATAGAGATCAAGAATTGAATGCATGTGATCAAGCTATCATGCACAATACCATTCGTAGTCTGTTTTACATTTTCTGTATATCAATAAGTAATAAAGCACAATAGGTGGCTTGCATTCCTCTCCAAATGATTTTCAGAAATAAAAAATCCTCCATACTTTCCATGATATTCAAGAATCACCTTCTTAGATTTTGCCATTACTTCTGCAGCAGCTGCAGCAAGCTCCTGTGCAGCTTGGAGGTCCTCTGGACATTTATCATAGTTGGCCATGCAAGCCTCCTTAGCAGCTGCTGCAGCTGCTTCCTTGGCTGCTTGTTCCTGCAAAGTGCAGCAGTTTGATTAAGTTCCTGTAACGTATAGCAAGATAGATATTTATTTTCTCAATAAACTCATGAAAGGAACGTTGAGTTATTTTTGACTTGAGTTCAAACTAACACTAAAGCACTGAGACTCAAATTAGTTACATTGAACTATTTCACTGGATCTGGGGCTCAATTTTACAACATAAAAATATGAGAAGAAACATCTAAAATTCTCTCTTTGATACTCAAATATATCTGAATTACTAATCAAGGAGAAATTATCCTCTCAGAGATGTTTTTAAACAGAAAGATTTACTAGATGCTTCTTCGGATTCCCATACTTGAGCACATGGCAATGTATGGATATTGCAATTAATGTGCAAGATATTAGACTAGAGTAGGCCAAAATAATGCAGCACTCAACGAGTCATGAGTCAAATCACCTCAAGATATTCCCGGTTTATTTCTTCCCAAATGATCTTTTTGAAACGCTTCTCCTCCTCATTGTGAAGATAACCATCAACCTGAAAATATAATATTTGAGTAATCCCCAAGAATAATTAGAAACTGACACCAAAGTAACACAACTTAACATATACTGCTGTTCCATATACATGAAATCAACCAGCACTTACTAAATAAGTTTAAAACACAATGCATACTGCTAAAACAATAAACATGCACTTGTAGATCAAATGCATGCTTAATAAAGACAGCATGTTTAGAAGACACAAACAATATTGTTGAGAAAAGGTATGCAATGAAGGTCATTGATAGGAATAAATTCAGGTCACTATGGTTGATTCTGTACCAGACCAACCAAACTCACTTCCTGAGAAAGTTACGATGAACTGAACTCAAACCAATGAAGAAAAGACCTGAAAAATTAATTTAATTTAGGTAACCTTGAAATTTTTCTCCTTTCAATTTGACAAATTTTTATTTCTGAAGACTTAAGTTTACGGATTAACCATTATTTAGGCCCAGAGCAGCTCAGAAGAAACTATAACAATAATGGTGCTGTTTACATAAGACAAAAACTCCACCCACACGTTTAGTATTAATTCCATAGTGGTGATTCAAAGCAGCATTTAAGCCCAATTGACTTCAACTCAAAGGTATAACATCTTAGATGGTTTTTGGATGCATGGCAAAAAGATGATCTGATCCAAGTAAAAAAGGCAAAACAGTTAAACTAGTCAAAGCTAAAGAAACTTGATATAATGAATTAACTCAAATACGAATACATCTTAAAAAGAATATTCTGTATAACCAATGTAATATTCTGTATAACCAATGTAGCTAGTTTAGCACTTAGGTTGTTGACCTTGAGCACGAAGTACTTTTGCTGGTTGAAGTTCATATGGACAATGCAAGGTCAAAATACAAGAAAGTAGACTAATTCCCCACCTCAAAATCATCAATATCAGATAAGTTATCTGATTCATCATCACTACCATCAACTCCAGGTAATTTATCATTGTCACCCTCATCAGTGGCTTCCTTATTAGTTGCATCTTCTGAAGCTCCTGAAACAATACCTTTACTAGTAAAAAAATCTTGGGCATTTAGACAAAAAGATCCAATTACTAAACCACGTAAAGCTTGATTACTAGTGAAAATAAAACTTACCACAATTTTCAGGTTTTTCAGATCCACTTGCAGAAGTGCAGCTAGATATGCTCTGGAATTATCAAAAACAACCAAAAAAATTGAAATATCTTGCTGAAGAATCAGAGTTAAAACCATGTTGAAGATATCCTTACCATAAATAAAATAAAAATGCAAGAAAAAAAGAATCACGTATCCGGTCACAAGAGTATGAGACAGTTTAATCTCTCATAATTAACCAACATAACCATAAATATATGCCTCATTACTATGTGTTTAAACTGAAAGAATGGTAGCACCAAATTAAGAGATCAGTTAGCACATGAGGAAGGGAGAGAAGTATATTGTGAGAGAATAACTTGAGTGCCCACATGACTCTCGCAAAGTAAAATATATCAAGTGATTAGAATTAGGATTTTCAACCTTTCACTGTCCTTAAACCTTTAGAAAAGTATGATTACAGAACATACTTTAGCATTTTCGTCAATAGATAATTTTGCCAGTCTCTCTTTCTCAGCACGCTGGAATGCAGGTGGATCTGATCCTCCATCAAGCCCTCCTGAAACCTTCATGAACTGCACCAACCAGTAACAGCATGAACTTCAGCTTCAATGATAGAACAGTTTCCAGTGGTACAATTGTAGAGGGCAAAAGAAGATAGAAAAGCCTAATAGGTACATGGGTGCTCACCTCTTCATAACATTCATTACAAAGTCCATAGGCAAAAGGTTTTCTCTCCTTGTGCCTACATAGCACTTCATCTAAGCTGGTTTCTTTTGACCCAGTATTTGGTTGTTTTCTAGTTAATGAACTAGTTTGAAGCTCCCTCTCCTTTTCCGTAAACTCCTCCATCTGGTCATAAGTTTAAAACAATGGTGGTATTTTCAAGAAATGAAATTAATATTTAGAAAATAAATGCAACAGAAGAAAAGTTAACTACATGCAAATACAACAAATTCAACATAACACTTGTGGTAATGATAAAAAATTGGCATCAAATTTTTCATAAAATTATTTAGATACTCCTTAGAGTGGACACAATCAATAAGAGTAATAACAGTAACAATTCACTAATCAAATTCTACCATACAAAAATAATAATAGCAATGACACGAGTTACAATTACGACAATAACAACAACATAGCTTTTCTCCCATAAGATGCTGCAATCCATATAAAACAGATTAGCCAGCATGCTCTATTTAGTACCAAATGCAGATAGGAAGTCACATCAACATCAAAAGTGAAAAAAGTCCCAAACTATTGTAAACATCAGTTATGGTTCTTCATTTCATGGTTACTAATTTACAATCCTATTCCATTATCAGTTTCCAGGAACAAAGTAGTTCTGCATTACCATGCACAAGTAAAGAGATACAAACCGTTAAGGCTCCAGCGTTAGTATTCTCAAATTCAATCAACCGCTTTGACAATGTTGCTTCACAAATGTAAACATGCTTTATCTGATAAACAGAGAGCTTAGTTAACCCAGCAACTTGAGAGAGAGAGAGAGAAGGAAAAATAAGAATCAACACAAATATAAGTAAAGAATAAATTGGAAATTGGAAAAATGATGAAAATCTCATCTAAGAATATAGTACCAAAAGCTGTCCAAGGACAAAAGATAAATATAATAAAATCAATTAAACTAAAAGCAAAAAAAAAATCATTATCTTGCAGATGCTAAGTGGTAATATCAAGCATTATTTTTTTAAAATATATCTAGTATTGTTATGGTTTAAGTCTGACGTGGATTTCTTTTTCTTTTCATATTCATTTTTTTCATATTAACTTCAGTTATTTTATGCCTCCACCTTTAGTACCATGATGCTAAAGTTCCCTTTACAGAAAAAGATCCAAAAAAATTTTAAAAAATAGCATCATGGACATGTGCATATTACTACAATGATAGGTTGCAGAGGAGTCTTAAGCATCTAAAACTATCCCTACTGTAGCTTAGGTCAAGACATGAACCTAATCTAAAACCACCTAATATGATTTAGGACCTTATTTAGCATGTGTCTCTTCTGGGACAATCATGACATGGTTGGAAGTTAAAACATCTACTAAATTGCAAGTCCTACTCATAAAATTAAAATTGCAAAGTTTGTCATCCAGATAATATAAATGATAAAAAAAAAAAAAATTAAAGATTTTCAAGCAAAAGGATCAAGACCATGTGATTGTGTTAGTCAGCAAACAAAAAAAATACATATGAACTATAACTTACAATTTCTGACTTAGGAAACTTCAGACCATGTGAAAGTGCAGAAATGTACAGTGCTGCACCACACAATCCACTGGGTTTTCTTCCAGTCTGTAAATTCATGTTATGGTAAGATATTAACTCTAAAAATTAAGGATAATACACAGAATCAAAATTACTTCTACTAAAATCACACCTGCATCCAGTCTCGTTTCATGCTAGCTAAAATGTTACGTGCAGTTTTAACAACTTCATCATTCCCTTCTGGAATTAAAGCTACAAAGCATATTGGTTATTATGCATGTCTGAGTTCAAAGCACAAACAGCAGGAGCATAGAATCAACTAAAGAATCTCAAGGTCTAGGAATTGATTAAACAACTTACCATTTGTAAATTTATGAATAAAAATTGAAGGATCAATTAGTTTCTGAAGATCTTTTCCGTCAGCAAGGTACAGCACATAGCAAAGCTGCAGATATACAGAGCCAAGCTCATAACTGAAGAAGAAACAAAAGAACGTTGATCAAAACAAGAAGAAACTCATCAGGCAAAAACAGAGAGATAAAGTACTACCAAGCAAATTAATTTTGTTTACAAGAGGCAAAAAGGAGGAAAATTCCTTACACATTTATTTTTAAATAATGTGCAAAATCAATAAGAAGGAACGGCTTTCTCCTTTGCCTGCAATCCAAAAACTGTATGGTTGAGGAAATAGTGACACAGTTCAAGGAACAAAAAGAACCGAAAAAGTGATAATAAGGAAAATCAAAAGGACGGTAAACCATTCAAGCATGGTATTAATATATATGCCTTTGGCAGCACATTTAGCCACCACAAAAATGATGAAATAAAAACACATTGTCCCCTTTTCTGGGGGGGGCTGGGGGCACAATAAACAAAGTACATTAAAATGTATGCACCTTACAGATTATGGTGTAAAATGCCAATGAACTATGTAGCTCATCATGGCTCTCTTTCTTTCTCTCTTACTCTCCCTCCCCTAGTGCTCTCTCTCCTGACTCTTTCATACATTGAATGATTTACATCTCTCTGAAATGATCTAGTTTTCAAGAAAGTGTAAGGAAATTTGAATATTTGATGTGGGACTCACAAATACAGCATGAACCTTGTGTTTTTTAAATGGTGAACCACTAGCTGGAAGAGATCCCATCCAACCTTTTCCATCCAAATCCCAAACCAGCAATATTCTTTCTGCATTCAAACCCCAGCCACAAACACATCTTTTTACCCAATATCAAGCCCTAAAATACAACTCTTACCCTCAGTTCCTGGTGCAAGCAGTCCCAGCCAACAGAAAATCTGTATGAATTACAATATTACCCTCCTTTTCCTTAAGCTTAATTCACACAAGTTCCATGACCAAGAAGCATATATAAGGACATGAAAATCTAAAGGCATAAATCCATCCCAAAGAAAATATCCTATGCATATAATATGGAAAAAGTAGCCACTACGGCACAGATTTCAGAAAGTAAGATTCAAAAGGAACAAAAATCAAATGCTTCCCATATAAAAGGATAGAAGGTAAAGAATCAAACTTGGTATTTTGCAAATGGGAACAAGAGGTTTGAAGTAGTTAAGAATTACTACTTTCTACAGGAACCTATATTTTAGTCAAAATTTTGCATTGAGTAACAAATTTCAGACAACAAAATTAAGGAATTTGCAAAAACTAAGGAATATACGTAAATTCCTATCTGAGGTAATAAGTAATGTGTGAAATCTTATTTTTGCAGGTGCCCATGCATGTAATCAGGCAACAATATTTCCAAGTAACCACATTACAGATTTAAGAAAGAAGAAATTCTCACCGACATGCAAGATAAAGACATGCAGCCTGTACTAGCTCTGATCTGCGCCCCCTAGTGAAATTCCGCTCAAGGCCGATCTTCACAATACAGATAAAAATAGCTTAAAATATTGAGGGGGAAAAAACAAAAAGGCAAGCATTGGAATGAATTGAGGGGGAAAAAACAAAAACGGCAAGCATTGGAATGAAAGTTAGGCAGAACAAGACATACTTCATAAAAGCGTCTAGCCATATGAACAACATCATCACTATAATCATCAATTTGTAATGCATTCTTCATACCACTCATTTGCTCAGAAGCTGTATCAACAAGAAATTAAAACAAAAAACAAGATATTTATAAGTCACATTGTAATAAGCACTCTAATTCTAACACATTATTTAACCATAACAAACTGAAATAACACATAAAAGAATATTTGAGCCTCCAATAAAGACATCAAAAAGTTTTGAAATCAGAGCACCCAGAAAGAGCAAATTTGATGAAATGTATCAATAATCCTTTATAAAAAGCCAGAAACATAAAGCTTCTTGCATAGCATAGATGCAACTTAACAAAGCATACCATAATCCAAAGTACGCCTACGTGATTCTGACATAGCTTGAGCAGACCTTACAAAATTTCCGGACAATTTGTTCTGGAAACAAAGTGGAATGAGCGATAGAAATGTGAGTCAGAAACATGAAAGCAAAGATCAAGTGATCAACAAACTAAACAAAGGGAAGCAAAACTTGAACTCCCCAATTCAGCGCACTTCAGTCAATTAAAATACATCCGACACAATGAGATTAGTGACCAATTTCTTCTTTTGTTCAATCGCATAGTTAGGAAACCACAAATAGCTAGCAAGACGTAATTGTCTATGCCAACAACAATCAATTTTGCACAAAATTTAGGAAACAATACATGTCAACTAGCTTAATCCTAAATCACAACAATTCCACTAGAATTTAATATAACATAGTTCCAAAATAAAGAAAGAAACATTACCTGGCCAGCTGAATCTTTAACGAATTGAGGTTCGGTTGCAAAATTGTATTCTTCCAACACCTTCCCACAAAAAGAACACGACCTACAGAATAAATCAATAATAATGAAAAAGGAAACTGAAATTTTCTCAAAAAAAAAAAACCAACACTGTTTATGAGCAAGAAAATCACTTACAAAAGACCTTCATCGAGGCGTTCTCCAGAAACGTTTCTGGAACAATTATTACAGTAAACCATCCTCCGCAGAATTTAAAATAAATAAATATAGTGCTATTTTATTTCCTTTCCTTCCTTTTTCTCAGCAAGCAAAGAGAAAAAGTATGAATTTTTCAAAAGAGTTATTAATTATACAATTATACAAACTAATTTAGACCAAAAGAGAGCTATAATAATAATTGGAAGAAGAAATTTAAGAAGATAAGGCCAAAAGAAGAGATCGGAGATTGAGACGGAGAGGGGAGAGTGACTGAGTCACTGAGTTGGGAGGGGTTGGGGAAGGAACAGTTAAGAGATGACGTTAGGGTTTAGGGGGAGAGAGAGTAAGTAATTTAACCAAAAAAATGGATTTTAGGGTAAATGCCCAGAATATATCAATTTTTAAAAAAATTTACGAAAATGGCCAAAAATAATTATTTATCGAAAGGTCATTTTTCCCCAAAACGTGTTCACGTTAGCGCGTTTTCAGGGGATGAATCACAAAAGCATGTCCACGAGAGAGCGCTTTGTGCTATATCAGCCAAAAACGCATCCTTGAGGGCGCGATTTGTTGATGTGGCAAAAGCGCTCCCTCATGGACGCATTTTTGTCCTTTTCCCGATGGGCTTTTCAGTTGTTTTTAGTGTTAGGGTATGAGTTTTTAAGGTTTTAGGGCTACGGTTTATGAATTTTTAGGGTATTAAAGTTTAGGATTTTTAAGAAAAAATTAATGTACTAGACTTTAGGGTTAATTAATTAGAATAATTTTAAGGTTTTGAAAAAAATATATCAGCAAAATAAAAATTATTTGAATTTTTTTACAGTAGTATCTGGCAAGATGATTTTGAGAAGACGTTTCTAAACAAATAGTGACCAAAACGCTTCAAGCAGGATGCACCTGCAAGAGAAGTCTTGAAAAAAGCTTTCACGTGGACGCTTTTGCTCTGATGAGTCTCCAGCAAAATAATTTTGAGAAGACGTTTCTAAACAAATAGTGACCAAAACGCTTCAAGCAGGATGCACTTGTCAAGAAAGTACTGAAAAAAGCTCCCACGTGGACGCTCTTTTGCTACAAGAGCTCTCGAAAAGATAATTTTGAGAGACATTTCTGAACAAATAGTGACCAAAACGCTTCAAGCAGGATGCACCGTCGTGAAGAGTACTGAAAAAAGCTCCCACGTGGACACTATTTTGCTACAGTAGTCTTTGGCAAAATAATTTTGAGAAGACGTTTCTGAACAAATAGTGACCAAAACGCTTCAAGCAGGATGCACTGTCAACGAGAGTACTGAAAAAAGCTCCCACGTGGACGCTCTTTTGCTACAGTAGTCTCTGGTAATCCTTAGACTATAAATCAGTCAAATTTCATTCACAAGTTGTATAACAGAAATTGAGGCAAAAGTAAAATAAAAACTGAAGATGAATGAACGTATTAATGCTGTGATTTACTATGATGGTGAGGTTTGTGACACCGAAAATGATGTTACTTTTTTTATCGAAGAATACAACGTGACTGGGTTTTAACGGAACATAGATTTGACAGAACTTCGCAAAAGAATTAGGCGTAAAATCTTCAGAACAACGCCAATGAAAGTTCAGTCTATTAAGTATAGATTTTGCGCTTCGGTTGATCCGGTGAGATATGACTCATTCAACATCAAAGGTCCTCGGAGCTTGGAGGCAATGGTGGAGACTCATCTTGCCAGCGGATCAACCTATCTTGAGGTATATGTATAATTTTCATCGCCAAGTGATCTTCCTTCGACTTCAACATCTACTGCTGTTCGAGGGGAATACACGACCCCAAGCCGACACTCTATTAGTGAGAGGTAGAATACGAAGCGCCCGTGTTTGGTGGTAGTATGGAAAACACAACCCCTGCACGACACTTGGTTGGTGGATGGGACATGCATATCATTCCTTTGATGTTCGATGCTAGAAATACGTATTGGGGAACGTCATCAACTTCTAGTGGTTGGCAATCCACATATGATTGGGAACGTTACAAAAGTTGTTTAAGAATGGATAATGTACTCCCCACGACATCTACCGGCGAGGGGCCCTCGTTCGTTGCAGATAATGGTGGGTCGGATGATGTGTCCGATGTGGATCCACCTCGAGAGCCCAGCCCCATGGTGCAGAAGTTGCATTATTTTCTAAACCGGAGCCTGTTCCAACCGTACCTGAAGATGTTGAAGGTGGTTTAGATGAAAAAGAAGAAGATCCGTAATTCAGGGCGTACTCGCCTCCAGCCCACATACATAATGTTGATCTATCTCAAGACGATGCATTGGATTTTCCTAAACTACAACACTGAAGGCGTGACCGTACAAGTTCGTCGTTGGATTCGGGCGAATTAGAAGTTGGTAAAGAGTTTTCCAATAAGGATAGTTTTCTTGGTGCATTGAAACAATATAACATCAAGAACGGGGTTAACTACAATGTGGTTAAATCCAAACTCGATAAGTACGAGGCCAAGTGTGCAGTGCAAGACGGTACACATTTATAGAAAATCATGGCCTCGTTGAGGAAAAAGACAGGCTTGTGGGAGATTAAAAAGTATAAAGCTCCACATACATGTCTTACCGGTACAGTATCACTAGGTGTTTAAGGTTTTTGAATAATACTGATATTACGTAATGTTATATTATTTAACATACTTCGTTGATAAGTGTTTCACAAGATCATCCGAAGATGGATTCAGAGATGTTGGATGACTTAATAATACCGATGGTGAAGGCGGATCCCAAGATTAGAGTGAAGGTGGATCCCAAGACTACATTGCCGACCTTAATTGGCAATATTCGTAGCCAATTGAGGTACACGCCCTCTTACAGGAAGACTTGGATAGCTAAGCAAAAGGCGTTGGAAAAGTTGTATGGTCGGTGGGACGCTTCATATAATGAAGTGTGGCAATGGTGTCAGGTGCTGGAGAGATATGTCCCAAGCAGCTTAACAGACCTTGAAACGGAACCGGCGTACTACAACGATCGACGCTCCGTGGATGCGAAGTGTTCAAGCGTCTATTCTGGACATTTAAGCAATACCGAGACGCATTTCTATACTGCAAGCCATTGGTACAAATTGGCGGTACCTTTATGTATGGTAGAAATACACATCGGTTATTGCTAGCTGTGGCACAGGATGACAGTGAGAGAATCCTTCCAATTGCATTTGCAATAACACTGGGGGAGTCAGCTGATGACTGGGATTTCTTTCTATCTAGGTTAAGGAGGCATGTCTGCCCCCAACCTGATATATGTGTTATATCGAATGGGGCCCTAGAATACTAGCCGCAATAGAGCGACAGGGAAGTCTGTGGCATCGCACACACCATCGATATTGCCTAAGGCATGTTGCGTCCAACTACCACGGGCAACATCGATCTACAAGTGAACAACAGCAAGTGACCAACATGGGTATGTAATATCTATTAATATAATTTCATTTGTAATATTCAATTTATTCTTAATTGAAGAGTGGTATGTAATATTAACTATCAACTTATATTGGTGGTACGAGATCCATAAGGACCGTTTTCACGAGATGTTGGCGAGTTTGCGCTTCGATTAACAAAGAAGCGCAAACTACCATTTAATATACCTTTTGAACAATGGACACAAGCATACGATGGCGACCTACGATATGGTCATATAACCTCAAACCTAGCCGAATGAATAAATTACATTCTAAAAGGAACATGTCATTTGTCGATAACATCGGTTGTGCAAGAGACATATTTTCGTTTAGCGGTACTATTTTCGAAACGAGCTGTGAGTTATAAAGGCCAAATGCAAGAAGGTCATGTATGGTGCGTGAAGGTATTGCAAGAAATTAACTAGGACAAGGCACGGGCCAACACTATGCACACAAAGTGTGTCACGATCGCGACAACTTATGGTTTCGTGACGGAGTTTGATGATCGAACCAAGGTATTGTTGGCGGGCAATATCGTGTACACTTGAGAAATAGGACTGCGATCGTGGATATTTGATGCACTTCGTTAACCATGCGCCATGTACTTGCGGCTTGTCGGAATCTCCGTTTGGATCCCATGAGCTATGTCGACGAAGTGTATAAAATAGAAAACATGTACAACGATGTGGAAACACGTATTCCACCCGATCCAGATGAACCTAAGTGGTCGTCTCATATCGCTTGTTCGTATAAGCTATTAACGGATAGAGAAATGCGGCAAGAAACTAAAAGGTCAACCTTGCTCGATTAGAATACGCAACAATATGGATATTCGAGAAACGACCAACCAACGGAAGTTATGCGGATGGTGTAGGAACCCATGCCATACATCTCGCTCGTGTCCAAATCAGAATAGTTGATAGTCTTCTTATCATTTTTGTCTCTTGGTGGCCATGAAAAATCTTTTAATTTCTTGATAAAAATGGTAAACTTTTGTAGAAGGACTAAGTTGCAAAACAAAAAAAAAGTTATCCAATTAATCTAAAATATCACCATCATCATTATTCTTCGTAATTATCTTTCTTGCTAAATGCTAAAAACAACTTTCATTTTATAAAAATAAAAAAAATAAAATAAAAAACAACTTTTATTTTATTAAAAATATAAAATTAAATTACAAAAAAAATAAAAATAACTTTTATTTTATTAAAGATATAAAATTAAATTACAAAAATTAAAAATAACTTCTATTTTATTAAAGATATAAAATTAAATTACAAAAAAAAAAATAACTTTTATTTTATTAAAAATATTAAAATTAAATTACAAAAAATAAACAATAACTTTTATTTTAATTTATTAAAGATATAAAATTAAATTACAAAAAATAAAAATAACTTTTATTTTATTAAAGATATAATGTAAGTACCCAAATTTGCTTGCTTAAGCAAACCTGATAAACCGTAAAAGTAACATATTTTAACCCCATATTTAACATGTTTTTAGATGATTTAGCCCTTGATTTATGTAAAAAGGTGTTATTAATCCTTTCTTTTCATGTTTATACTTAAGGAAGCACCGAGGACGAAAAGAACAATAAACGGGCTTAAAGCGGGCCAATTTGAGCTAAAGTGGAAATCGACACGATCCAACTACCACGGCAACATCGATCTACAAGTGAACAAGCAAGTGACCAACATGGGTATGTAATATCTATTAATATAATTTCATTTGTAATATTCAATTTATTCTTAATTGAAGAGTGGTATGTAATATTAACTATCAACTTATATTGGCAGGGTACGAGATCTATAAGGACCGTTTTCACGAGATGTTGGCGAGTTTGCGTCGATTAACAAAGAAGCAAACTACCTACAATATACCTTTGAACAATGGACACAAGCATACGATGGCGACTACGATATGGTCATATAACCTCAAACTGGCCGAATGAATAAATTCTTCTAAAAGGAACATGTCATTTGCGATAACATCGGTTGTGCAAGAGACATATTTTCGTTTAGCGGTACTATTTTAAAGCGAATGGAGTTATAAAGGCCAAATGCAAGAAGGTCATGTATGGTGCGTGAAGGTATTCAGAAATTAACTAGGACAAGGCACGGGCCAACACCATGCACACAAGGTGTCACGATCGCGACAACTTATGGTTTCGTGTGACGGAGTTTGATAGATCGAACCAAGGTATTGTTGCGGGCAATATCGTGTACACTTGAGAAATAGGACTGCGATCGTGGATATTTGATGCACTTCGTTAACCATGCGCCATGTACTTGCGGCTTGTCGTAATCTCCGTTGGATCCCATGAGCTATGTCGACGAAGTGTATAAAATAGAAAACATGTACAACGTGTGGAACACGTATTCCACCATCCAGATGAACCTAAGTGGTCGCCTCATATCGCTTGTTCAGTATAAGCTATTAATGGATAGAGAAATGCGGCAAACTAAAAGGTCAACCTTGCTCGATTAGAATACGCAACAATATGGATATCAGAAACGCCAACCAACGGAAGTTATGCGGATGGTGTAGGAACCCATGCCATACATCTCGCTCGTGTCCAAATCGTAATAGTTGATAGTCTTCTTATCATTTTTGTCTCTGGTGGCCATGAAAATTCTTTTAATTTCTTGATAAAATGGTAAACTTTTGTAGAAGGACTAAGTAGCAAAACAAAAAAAGTTATCCAATTAATCTAAAATATCACCATCATCATTATTCTTCGTAATTATCTTTCTTGCTAAATGCTAAAAACAACTTTCATTTTATAAAAATAAAAAAATAAAATAAAAAAACAACTTTTATTTTATTAAAAATATAAAATTAAATTACAAAAAAATAAAAAATAACTTTTATTTTATTAAAGATATAAAATTAAATTACAAAAAATTAAAAATAACTTCTATTTTATTAAAGATATAAAATTAAATTACAAAAAAAAAAAATAACTTTTATTTTATTAAAATATTAAAATTAAATTACAAAAAATAAACAATAACTTTTATTTTAATTTTATTAAAGATATAAAATTAAATTACAAAAAATAAAAACAACTTTTATTTTATTAAAGATATAATGTAAGTACCCAAATTTGCTTGCTTAAGCAAACTTGATAAACCGTAAAAGTAACATATTTTAACCCCATATTTAACATGTTTTAGATAATTTAGCCCTTGATTTATGTAAAAGGTGTTATTAATCCTTTCTTTTCATGTTTATACTTAAGGAAGCACCGAGGACGAAAAGAACAATAAACGGGCTTAAACGGCCAATTTGAGCTAAAGTGGAAATCGACACACTCGACTTCAAGCCACACGTTGTGTCTTGTCAATTTACTTCACACGATCCGACCACGATTTACACACCATGCCTCAAACAATGAATCAAACACTACAAGTCGATCTACACAAGCGGTACCATGGCCGATTCTCTGTCGGAAAAGAGGAATTGTACTTGATATGGATTTTGAGGCAAAGAAACATTCCAAAGCCTATTCAAACACCGAGTATGAAGTATACTTGAATTAGGGCACTTAGAGGCCAAGTAAAAGCATCTCAAAAGCCTATATAGGAACCTAAGGCCAACCGCTGGGAGGCCGAGACATTCTAAATCAGAAGTCCAAAACTTTTGAATACTAGCCGCAATAGAGCGGCAGGGAAGTCTGTGGCATCGCACACACCATCGATATTGCCTAAGGCATGTTGCGTCCAACTACCACGGGCAACATCGATCTACAAGTGAACGACGGCAAGTGACCAACATGGGTATATAATATCTATTAATATAATTTCGTTTGTAATATTCAATTTATTCTTAATTGAAGAGTGGTATGTAATATTAACTATCAACTTATATTGGTAGGGTACGAGATCCATAAGGACCGTTTTCACGAGATGTTGGCGAGTTTGCGCTCAGTTAACAAAGAAGGCGCAAACTACCTACGCAATATACCTTTTGAACAATGGACACAAGCATACAATGGCAGCCTACGATATGGTCATATGACCTCAAACCTAGCCGAATGAATAAATTCTGTTCTAAAAGGAACACGTCATTTGTCGATAACATCGGTTGTGCAAGAGACATATTTTCGTTTAGCGGTACTATTTTCGAAGCGAGCTGTGAGTTATAAAGGTCAAATGTAAGAAGGTCATGTATGGTGCGCGAAGGTATTACAAGAAATTAACTAGGAGAAGGCACGGGCCAACACTATGCACACAGTGTGTCACGATCGTGACAACTTATAGTTTCGTGTGACGGAGTTTGACAGACCGAACCAAGGTATTGTTAGCGGGCAATATCGTGTACACTTGAGAAATAGGACCTGCGACTGTGGGATATTTGATGCACTTCGTTAACCATGCGCTCATGTACTTGCGGCTTGTCAGAATCTCCGTTTGGATCCCATGAGCTATGTCGACGAAGTGTATAAAATAGAAAACATGTACAACGTGTGGAAACACGTATTCCCACCAGTTCCAGATGAACCTAAGTGGTCATCTATATCGCTTGTTCAGTATAAGCTATTAATGGATAGAGAATGGTAAGAAACTAAAAGGTCAACCTTGCTCGATTAGAATACGCAACAATATGGATATTCGAGAAACGGCCAACCAACGGAAGTTATGCGGATGGTGTAGGAACCCAGCCATACATCTCGCCGTGTCCAAATCGTAATAGTTGATAGTCTTCTTATCATTTTTGTCTCTTGGTGGCCATGAAAATCTTTTAATTTCTTGATAAAATGGTAAACTTTTGTAGAAGGACTAAGTTGCAAAACAAAAAAAGTTATCCAATTAATCTAAAATATCACCATCATCATTATTCTTGTAATTATCTTTCTTGCTAAATGCTAAAAACAACTTTCATTTTATAAAAATAAAAAAATAAAATAAAAAAACAACTTTTATTTTATTAAAAATATAAAAATTAAATTACAAAAAAAATAAAAAATAACTTTTATTTTATTAAAGATATAAAATTAAATTACAAAAAATAAAAATAACTTCTATTTTATTAAAGATATAAAATTAAATTACAAAAAATAACTTTTATTTTATTAAAATATTAAAATTAAATTACAAAAAATAAACAATAACTTTTATTTTATTTTATTAAAGATATAAAATTAAATTACAAAAAATAAAAACAACTTTTATTTTATTAAAGATATAATGTAAGTACCCAAATTTGCCCGGGCTTAAGCAAACTTGATAAACCGTAAAAGTAACATATTTTAACCCCATATTTAGCATGTTTTTAGATAATTTAGCCCTTGATTTATGTAAAAATGTGTTATTAATCCTTTCTTTTCATGTTTTATACTTAAGGAAGCACCCGAGGACGAAAAGAACAAGAAACGGGCTTAAAACGGGCCAATTTGAGCTAAAGTGGAAATCGACACGGCCTGGACTTCAAGCCACACGGTTGTGTCTTGTCAATTTACTTCACACGATCTGACCACGATTTACAGACATGCCTCAAACAACAGAATCGAAACACGGCCTGAAGTCGATCTACACGGGCGTGTACCATGGCCGTGCCCTGTCGTGGAAAAGAGGAATTGTACTCGGATTGGATATTTTGAGGCAAAGAAACATTCCAAAGCCTATTCAAACACCGAGTATGAAGTATACTTGAATTAGGGCACTTAGAGGCCAAGTAAAAGCATCTCAAAAGCCTATATAAGGAACCTAGAGGCCAACCGTCAGGAGGAGGCCGAGACATTCAGAAATCAAGAAGCCAAAACTTTTGTGGGAATCACTCGAAGATAGCCAATTGATTCATCTCAAGAAGCCGGAATTCTACTCAATACGGTAGATCTCTCCTTCAAATCCTTCAGGGGGTTTTAGGGATTTCTTATGTTTTGTTTTATCTTTTCTCTTGAGATGTTTTCTTTATTTGTTATGAACTAAACCCTTCAGATACCTGAAGGGGATGAAACCTAGATGAATCTTGTTATTGTCTTCTGAATTATATGATAAATATTTGATTTGTTCTTAATTATGTGTGCTTAATTCTTGTGTTAATGTTTCCGGGATATTAATTCAAGTCAGATGTTCTTAGGTGGAGGAGGAATAAACCTTGCCTAAAAATAGATCTAGCATAATTAAGCGGAGCCGTTCGCGTGCCTAGAGATAGGGTGACGAGATTTTTCCGGATTAGGGTGAAACCTAATATGGGAGTCCATAGTTCGATTTACTGCTATTTTAGGGGGTTATTAAGTGAGAAAGAGATTTCCATTAATTAACCTAGAGTTAGATGTTATTCACCTCGAGAGAGGGTTTAATATACGTTAGGGAGTCTTACGGATCAAGTCAAGTGAATAAATCATATGGTTCAGTGTTAGATAATAAGTGAAGTCTAGGTGGATTCTTCCTAATGGTATCATAGTGATCAACTGAGTTTCTCTTCAAGTTATTTCCCAATTGATTCTTTTTGTCTTTGCATCTTAGTTTAAGTAATTAATTAGTTAATCAACCAAATCATTTAATATTTAGGCTAAATAATAGAAAAAAAAGTAAGTATTAGTACTTTTATTTCCTTTGGGTTCGATAATCCGGTCTTACCTAAGCTATACTACTGTTTGATAAGTACACTTACCTTAAGTCGTTGTCAGAGTTAGTTTCCAGGTTCGATCATTCTCTTTATAAATTTTAAAACTCAACAATTTAAGACATGATCAAGTTTTTGGTGCCGTTGTCGGGGAACTAAAATATTAAGAAAGCTCTATTTTTATTACTTTAGCCATTTTTTTCCGCAATTTTACTTTTATTTATTTTTAGGTGATTTTGCTAAATTTTCTTTTATTTGATTTTGGCAGATAGAGGAGATGACACTAAATAACTATCAGTGGCAAGTTATTAGGACAAAGCCAACAAAAGTAGTCGATATCTACAACCTCGACCCAATAACCATGCTATCAAACCAGCTAGAGATGATGAATAAAAAGATTGATGGTTTGAATAGTCTTTCGCAGGTACACCCAGAAATACAATATGATTCGAATTTAGGAGGCGCGGCGAATCGTGAGTACCCACCCTACGGATATGGCATGAAAAACGAGCAAGCTCACTATACGGGTAACTACTCTAGATCACAAAATAATTTTTATAATGACACTTATAATACAGGTTGGAGGTACCATATCAATTTCTCTTGGGATGATCAAAATAGCCAAAGACAATAACTTCCTCCAAATTTTCAACAACCATCTCACCAACGGGAAGAGGAGTCGAACCTTGAAAAGATGCTGGCAAAATTCATAGCAGCCACAGAAATCCGTCCCTAAAAACTAAGACAACGTTCGATAATCAACAAGCATCGATCAAAGAGATCAAAAACCAAGTTCAGGAAATTACTAAGTCAGTTGGACAACTTGCAAAGTTAATGTCCGAACGACCGCAAGGGCGTCTACCAAGCAACACTAAAACTAACCCGAGAGAGTAAAATCAAGCCATTTACGATAGTGAAGGGTTAAACGAACCAAACCCAAGGGAAGAACCTGTAGTAAGTGAAGGTAAGGTTGAGGTGTGCCATGATATACCAAAACCAACAAGTGCAGAGTACCAACATCGTGTGCCATATCCCGATGCAATAAAGAAATACCACACAGAGGAAGAATTCGGTGAACTCACACTTCGTGTAGAAGACGAAACAATCACTCTTCAAGCTTTTGACTCAGCTTGGACATCGAGTAATAAAGGTACGAACGTTAATTTTATTGATAACCATTTGGTTCAACCTTCTTTACAGGAAGCATCACAAAATCACCTAGCTGAGCTAGATCTTAGACCTCGTGCCAACAAAGAAGAATTATATGAGGAACGAAGTCTTAGGGCCAACAAACTAGAAGAGTGGAAAACACAATTTTAAAAAAGAACCGGAACCACACTGATGCGTCGTTAAAAGCACCAAATATATCCTATTCCCTGCAAAATAGTAAAAATAACAGTAAAGGGGAAGTAGGGTCGAATCCTCAGGGACCAGATTATACGAATGCTTGTTTATCGAAATCATGGGCAGAATCGTGCCCAAGAAAACCTGCGTTCTTGAAAAAAATAAAATAACAGAATTAAAAGTTTGATCTGGGAAAATAAAAAAACAGAATTTAAGATGAATTGAAATTACGAGAATAAATTACGAAAATTACAATGAGGAAAATAAAAAGAAAGAGTTTAGAGAAAGTTTCTTATTTGGAGAGATTCCAGCCTCTAGTTGCCTCGATCCGCCTTGGGTTAATCCTTGGCTTTTAGATGATCCTTCTCAACTCAAATAAGCCAGTTATAGTAGAAGAGGACGCCTACGACCACCAGCTCCAATGATTTAGACTTCAATTTGGTGGAACCTGACTCTAGCCAACAATCACTCTTGTGGGATCATCTATGCTAGATCAACATTTCTCAATGGCAAATCCCATGCCATTTTGTCTCTTGGGCTCACCAACCTCTGACACAGTAAGCTAACGAACCGACTGTGCAACCTTTTCAAAATATACAAAGCAGTCGTTCCTTGCAAACGTTGAAAAGATTACTTCTTAAGGGACATGGATGGAAGCGTCAACCCAGTAGTGCGGAGAAACAATGAATACCCTGTTGAGAAGGCTAAGTATGGATTCTAAACCTCAAGAACCTTTTTTTGGGGATTTTCGGCAACCTTTGGCTAGATAGGTTTTAGTGGCTCATGGTTGTGGTGGAAAAGAAAATAGATATATTAATTAAGGTTTTATTAAAAAGAAACATGAAAGAATAGAGACTTATAGGGAGAGTGTTACAGAAAAAGATAAACAACCAAAATGAGTCACTTCATCCCTT
Source organism: Gossypium rotundifolium (assembly GCA_025506655.1). Classification (NCBI taxonomy): domain Eukaryota; kingdom Viridiplantae; phylum Streptophyta; class Magnoliopsida; order Malvales; family Malvaceae; genus Gossypium; species Gossypium rotundifolium. The sequence continues at coordinate 13,647,827 of CP106734.1, read as the reverse complement.
ATTTATAGTGCTAAAATAGATGGACTAGTCCTACTCAAACTCTTAAAGATAATTACAATTAATCAAAGATAAATAGAGATAAATAAAGAAATTAAATAATCCTCAATAATTATCCTAATATTAATTATCCTAATATAATTAAAATAGAGTCTAATAAAGCAAAGTCTCTTATTTTTCAATTCAACCCTTCTGTTCTCCATGCTAGCACTTTTGGCACCAATTTTTTCCTTATATCGCATATTGGCCCATTTTGTCTTTAATTTCACACTTTTGGCCTTTAATTTCTCTTCTGCTTCCAATTTAGTCCCTATAAAATAAAATATCATAAAAACCCAAACTAGTAGAATCATACTCAAAATAAATATGCAATTAGCACATAAAAACATGACGTTCTAGAGTATTATCACACACGAAGTGAAACCGAAGGAAACCCTAGATGAGCTGATAGGAACAACAAATCACATCAAAATAGAGGATCAGGTATTATTGAATAAGGAAGACCCTCGAATCACCAATTCAGACCTCAAGGCAAACGAAGAAATCACTTTTGAGGTACTTAATGTCTTCCTATACGGCACAGTCGAGGTAAGCAATCCTAAATTCAACACTTTTGAGGTAAACATTACTCGACTTAAACTTTATATCCATAACCGAGTTGATCGCATGAGAAAGGATTTCCACCTCCTCAAACCACCATGATTGTGCGTACAACAGGTAAGTCTAGCTCAAGACTTTAAACGAGCGCTTTTAGGGAGGCAACCCGAGTACTAACCCTATTTTTATTTTTATTTTTATTATTTTTCCCTTTTTAGCATTCAAATAAACCAAAAGTGCAGATTTCCAGACCACACAGCCTTGCACACGGCCGTGGCCGTGGCCGTGTGGGCTCCACAAGTAGGTAAAAGAGTGTGACCATAGACGTGTGGCAACAGGACAAAATTTTCCCCAAAACATGGGCCGCATCTCTATTTAAACCCCCTTCTTACTTTTTCTTTTCCAATTTCTTCTTTTATTTTCCATTATTTACCTTTACTTTTATATTTATTGTTATCTTTATTTTTATTTATTTATTTATTATTTATTTTCTTCTTATTCTTCATGCCATTTAGATTTAGCTTAGGATACAATAAAACCAAGCCGGCTACTTCGAGGATTCAATTTCAAACAATTCAAGGCGCTTCCCCACGTTCACCTCCAATCTTATCCGGTTTCTTTTCAATGACTTCATCCAAAATTCAGGATGTTTCACTTCTCTCCCCATCTTATGATTTTATGATTATTTTGATATCATCCATCTTTGCACATTGAGGGCAATGTACATCTTAAGTGTGAGGGGGTTAACTATAGTATTATTCTCAAATCCCTGAATTTTATCTAGTTCTTAAGTAATTTCCTCATATTACTAATTAGGATGAAATTTCTGATGATTTATGATTTTTATTGATATGTTTTAAAGTAAGTCGTAGTTAATTGTGCATTAATGATTAAATTTGAAGAATACTAGAGAATCAAGCATGATAAGTCTATTTTTCAAAGAATTAAATTTTTTTTAGGTTGTTGAACTGAATTTGAATATTACTTTGAAGTTCGAAATTTACAGGGATTGATGTCAAATACCCATAATTTTTGTGAGATTTGAGCCTTATAGAGCATATATTCTTTTTCGTGCTCACTTTATTGATTATGATTATGTTAACACTGAATTGTTATTCGAGAACTTGCCTCAATTATACATGTCAAGACCACATTATTGATTTGATATACTGAGATGATAAAGGCACCTAGGTTTTAACCCATTCACTCCACTAAAAAGCCTACCTTCATAATTAACCCTTAGTGAACCCCGTTGATCCTAACAACCCTTTTTATTGATTCACCCACTAATATTAACCAAAAACCCTTTGTATTTGTTATCACCATTCCTTTGACTACCCTTCTATCGAGAATTGATTTGATCAGTTGCCTAATTAGTTTATTTCAGTTGATAAAGTTCATTCTTTATTATGTATTTACTTAGTATTGTTCTTAAAAAAATGAAAAACGAAAAAATCAAAGTATATTCAGTATTAGTAGTATAAAAAGTGAGCTTGTACATTTAAATTTCAATTATCAAAGAAAAAGCTCGTAGTATTATTAGTTTCAAAGTTTCAATTGATGTAATCATTTATTTTCTAGTTCATTATTTTTTTAGTTAGGTGATTTGTCAATTCAATCTCGATTCTAACCCTTCTAATTTAGCCTTTATCCACACTTTTAACTTACAACCCTGTTAAAGACCTTTTGATTTGTGTATCATCTCATATTACAGTGGTGGAGATTTGATTTTCAGACAAGCCTATGGGATTAACTTTTCAGGTTTGACTTATGAGTGCTTATTCTTGAACCTTAAACACTTCGAGTGCTTTGAGTGAATCTTTAGTGAGGATGTCAATCCTTGTCAGTTTTGAATCAGAGGTAATTATTTAGATAAGGGGAGACACCTATATTTTCGTGCTACAACTATATGACTTATATTGTTTCAATCTTTAAGAGTCTTTGAATTAAATTATCCATGTATAAATTATCTATGAATTATGATGAGGCATTATTGATAGGAATTGTGAATTATGGAAAGTTTGTTTAAATTGTAAGTTGAGAATTTTGCTTGAGGACAAGCAAAAGCTTAAGTGTGGGGGTATTTGATAAACCGTAAAAGTAACATATTTTAACCCCATATTTAGCATGCTTTTGGATGATTTAGCCCTTAATTTATGTAAAAAGGTGCTCTTAATCCTTTCTTTTCATGTTTTATACTCAGGGAAGCACCCGAGGACGAAAAGAATAAGAAACGAGCTTAAAACGGGCCAATTTGGACCAAAGTGGAAATTGAAATGGCCTGGACTTCAAGCCACACGGCCGTGTCTCGTCAATTTACTTCACACGGTCTGACCACGATTTACACGGTCGTGCCTCAAACAACAAAATTGAAACACGACCTGAAGTCGATCTACACGGACGTGTACCATAGCCGTGCCTCTGTCGTGGAAAAAAGGAATTGTACTCAGGTTTGGATACTTTGAGGCAAAGAAACACATTCCAAAGCCTATTCAAACATCGAGTATGAAGTATACTTGAATTAGGGAACTTAGAGGCCAATTAAAAGCATCTCAAAAGCCTATATAAGGAACCTAGAGGCCAACTGTCAGGAGGAGGCCGAGACATTCAGAAATCGGTGGAAGCCAGAACTTTGGTGGGAATCACTCGAAGATAGCCAGTTGATCCATCTCAAGAAGTCGAAATTCTACTCAAGACGGTGGATCTCTCCTTCAATTCCTTTAGGGGGTTTTAGGGATTTCTTATGTTTTGTTTTATCTTTATTCTTGAGATGTTTTATTTATTTGTTATGAACTAAACCCTTCAGATACCTAAAGGGGATGAAACCTAGATGAATCTTGTTATGAACTAAACCCTTCAGATACCTGAAGGGGATGAAACCTAGATGAATCTCGTTATTGTCTTCTGAATTATATGATAAATACTTGATTTGTTCTTAATTATGTGTGCTTAATTCTTGTGTTAATGTTTTCAGGATATTAATTCAAGTCAGATGTTCTTAGGTGGAGGAGGAATAGACCTTGCCTAAGAATAGATCTAGCATAATTAAGCGAAGTCATTCGCGCGCCTAGAGATAGGGTGACGAGATTTTGCCGAATTAGGGTGAAACCTAATATGGGAGTCCATAGTTCGATTTACTGCTATTCTAGGGGATTATTAAGTGAGAAAGAGATTTCTGTTAATTAACCTAGGGTTAGACGTTATTCGCCTCGATAGAGGGTTTAATATACGTTAGGGAGTCTTACGGATCAAGTCATGTGAATAAATTGTATGGTTCAGTGTTAGATAATAAGTGAAGTCTAGGTGGATTCTTCTTGATGGTATCATAGTGATCAACTGAGTTTCTCTTCAAGTTATTTCCCAATTCATTGTTTTGTCTTTGCATCTTAGTTTAAGTAATTAATTAGTTAATCAACCAAATCATTTAATATTTAGGCTAAATAATAGAAAGAAAGTGAGTATTAGTACTTTTAGTTCCTTTAGGTTCAATAATCCAGTCTTGCCTAAGCTATACTACTGTTCGATAGGTACACTTGCCTTACGTCGTTGTCAGAGTTAGTTTCCAGGTTCGATCATTCTTTTATAAATTTTAAAACTCGACAATTTAAGACATGATCAAAACCAAAATAAAAAAATATAATGTCCAGTGTCCATGTACAGAGCCCAAATGATTTAACCCATGACCCAGACTAGACCCAATACCCCTTAGCCCAATGCCTAAATTAACCTGTTACAAGCCCATCAGCCTAAATCCTAAACTACCCTACCCTAACCCACACTCATGGCCTAAAAAGCTCAACGCCTAAGCAAAGTCTCAGTGGCCTAGGGTTTCTGAAACCCTAGGCACCGCAAATGCAGAAGTCCGATCGTCGCGCCGCAAAACCAGCATCCAACAGCTCCTCGCGCCTATGCCACCTTCGATTGCACCACGTTTAGCACACATCATCGCCGAGATCCTCTCTTCAACCTGCCCAGAGAAGGAAAAATGCAGCAAAACCAGAAAGAAACAAATATGGAAAAGATATATTTCCTTTTTCTTTTTTCTTTTCGGGTTATAAAAACCCCTAACCTGTAAATGAAAGGGACGGACACAGAAATATAGAATACAAAAAGATTCAAAAAAAATTCAGAGAAATAAGAGACAGATTTTGCAGAGGTGATTTACGATTTCTTCATGTTATTTTTTTAATAGCACTAAAATAAAAAGAGGAGAAATTTACCTTGGAAACGGAGAGATTCGACTCTCCAACCACCGTTGTTGAAGGCGAGTGAAGCGCGTGGAGACGATTGCCCGGAGGTCCAACGACTGGAGACAAACAAGGAGCGAGGGGTTTCAGAGGCTTTCGTAGTTTTTTTTTAAACATATAAATTCGAAATGATTGTTTTTATCAAAACTGATTTATATAGTAAGACGAAAACATCGTCGTTTTTACTTAATTCAATAAGCTAAAAACGACGTCGTTTCAAAGGCCAGATCCGCGCGTTGACCCAGAGACCCGAACAAGATCCGCGTGTTTTCAGAAAATGGGAAATTTATCCCTTTAGTCCTTCCGTAATTTCATTGTTTTTAATTAAGTTTAGTTCAAACTTTTATTCTTTATAAATTAACCCCAAAATTTCTATTTCATTTCAATCGATCCTCGAGCCATTTAAAAGTAAAAATCAGAAAGACGCCGTTTTAAAAAGAGGCTTAATTGCCATATTAGTCTCTGAGATTTAACGCACGTTTTTAATTCAGTCCTTTTGTATCTGTTTTAATTGTTTTTTTAACCCCTGTTTTTTTGTTTTATTTTTTATCCTTTTATTTTATTATTTTAATATTTTATTAAATTATTTTATTATATTAAATTGTCCATATTATTTTCTTTATTATTTATATATTAATATATTAATAGTATAAATATATATATTAAATGATTATTATATTATTTATATTTATTAATTACTACATTATATGTTTTTAAAATTTTTATTTCATATATTATTTTTAAAATATTATTTTGTATAAAATTTATTTATATTTTATAACATATTTCACTTATATTATTTATATTATATATTTTATTCAAAATTATTATATATATTATTATGTATTATCTTTTATATGTATTAAATTATATATTTATTATAATATTTTATAAGTTTTATATTGTTATACATATTAATTGTTTTACATAATTATCGCTTTTTTTTGTTTTTATTTATTTTTCTTTGTTATAATAATTATTTAGAGTCTAAATATTATTCCTTTTTTATCTAATTTTGTTATTTCGTGACAATTTCAATTATTGTTATTTATTAAATGTTTATTTATATTCTTAGATTGTTTATTATTATTTAGCATAGTTCTTTATATATTCATTTGTGTAATATTATTCTTTTATTATTTATTGTTAATATAATTGTAGAATTGTAATTGATATGTATGCTACAATGTCTTACTCATACCATTTTTATAAAAATACCCTTTAAATTAATGATTTTTAAAACGGGTGATATGTGATATTTAGGGGTCTTTGACAAGAATCGTGCCCTAATTTACTAGGTTGTGATTTTTCTCATAGAACTTAAAATATTAGATATCCCTTCATTTTAAAATTGAAGTTTACCAATTTTCAAATAAAAAACTTATTCTTGGGAATTCAAAACGTCGTATCCTAACTTACTGGATATGATGTTTTGTGTTTCAAGGTAAGAATTTTCTAAAATAAAGACGTACCTAGTTTCGAAGTTATGAGATGCTGTATCCTAACTTACTGGGTATAGTATTTTTATTTCTTTGAGGTAGGTAAATCTTGATTTTCCTTCTAATAACGGATCTTATTTTAAAACTTTTTAAATTTCAAACATTTGGACATGATTTTATCAATTAGGTACTAATTTTTGGGCGTTATGAGGCTGATAACCATTCCTCATACGTAACAGACTTCCGAACCCGTTTTCTCTTTTTTTCGTAGACTAAAATCAAATATTTTAAAATAAAATGCTTTACAAGGTGATCCAATCACACCTAGAAAAAGGGATTAGTGACGACTCCCATTTTTATTTTTTAAAGTCGATCCCCATTTTTAAAACGATTTAAAAATGGTTTTACATATAAAAATAAATTACAATAAAAATAATTTTATTTTATTAAAGATATAAAAATAAATTACAATAAAAAATAAAAATAACTTTTATTTTATTATAGATATAAAAAGTAAATTACAATAATAAAAACAACTTTTATTTTACTAAAATATAAAAATAAAATAAATTACAATAAAAATAAAACAACTTTTATTTTATTAAAGATATAAAAATAAATTATAATAAAAAAATAAAAAACAACTTTTATTTTATTAAATATAAAAAAATAAATGACAATAAAAAATTAAAAAAATGGCGATTGGAATCAATGTTAGTACTGGTCGGAATCAGTGCCACATGCGGGTGGTCGACAGTTACGCGCTGGATTCCTCCTTCTTCTAGCTTCCGACGAGGATTATGGAACCTCAGGCAGGGATTCTGGTTCCTCCGGCAAGGGGTCTGGTTGTGGGTGTTGGGAAGATTACCCACCTTGATAAAATAATGACTGGGGAGATGTTTGCATAAACCATAGAGGAGGTGTCTGAATCCCATAAGGCGAAGGAGACTGGTAAAAAGAATAGCTCTCCGACGGCGCCTCGTGCGATCCCTCATGTGACGGCGGCCTCAAGATCGGCTGGCTAGTCAGAGTAGTCGAGAACAGACTCGAACTGGGCCATGCATTCCAACCTGCCGTGGGATTGGGAAAAGGAAACATATAAGGGTTAGGATACATATAAGGGTTAGGGCATGCACCTGGCATAATCTGAAAAGGCTGTGATGTGGGTGTCGTCGGCTGAAGTGTTGGACTAAGTGACTATGTGGGCGCTGTTGATGGGCCCGATGGTTGTGTCGGTGCTGTTGATGGTCCCGTCTCAATACCCTTTTTCCCTAGATTTAAAGGGTCCCGTCGTTCCCTTTGTTCACGAATTTGCCATCGCATTTCTTCTTCCGACAATAAATACGGCTTGCCATGGATCCTAAACCATGGCATATATTTCGATTATCGACGCTAACTCGTGAACAATGATCTTCCCAGTAGGTATATAATCATACCGCTTCTCCACAATTCGATATATGTTGACCAAAATTTTGGCCAATCCGTATGCAATCGCCGAAGTCGATTTTTACTCATCATCGAGCACCTCAAAGCTGAGAATCGCTTATCTAATCCAAATTGACGTAGAACCCGATCTGACTGGTGCATCTCCACGGTGGCATAGTTGATCAATAGGACTTTCACATGCCAAATGTTCGGATTTTAAAAGAACTCCTCCTAATTATCGCCCAATTGACGGATCCTCGTATGGTGTCCATTCAAACTATATTAGCATGATAAAATATTAGTTATATACTAAATACCAAATACTAAATACTAAATCTGAAATGAATATTTTATTACGAAAATATATTTTATTTAATACTTACTTGTGCTTCCGACTGCTGCTTCTAGTAGAAGTCAGTATATCTTCAAGCGATGTAGGTATTCCAACATAACTCGTGAATGGTTTCACCTAATTAAATAAATTTTTAGCATACAATTATATTTTAAATCTACGTAATAATTGTAAAATCTAATATTAAATTTACCTCGTTATGAGTAGGAATGTATATCGCGTAAAAATAGCAAAACCGTGACATCTGCCCGATTCAATTTTGCTAACACGGCAGACCTCCAATTCAATTCACCGGCTGCTCTAAAATCAACGAGTTTCAGTAGCCATCTCATATGTACGAGGTTTCATGACAAGTCCAGCATAAGATAGCCTCTAATAATCTCAAGAATGTATGCCCGAGCATATCGTATTCTTTCTATTTCGGTCGAATCATTATCCGGCTCCGAGAATGTGTCTCGTAACCAGCCCATCTCGATTCGACCACCATAAATGTTATCCGGAATAGCACCCAAAAGCTCGTAGCATACAACTCCCCAATCGCCACAAGTTGCGGACTCGGTGACTACGTATTCATCCACCGACAATCCTAATTGCAAATGCACGTCTTCTAGAGTGAAAGTACACTCGCCGCATGGAAGATGGAAAGTATGCATCTCGGGTCTCCACCTCTCTATCAACGCACTGATTAACTTTGAGTTCAACTTGCACCCCTGGCCTATCGTGGCCACGTGCCAAAAATCCGCTTCCCGCAGGTAATTCTCGATCAACAGCGATGGCGGACCAGGCATATTACGAATATAACATTGCAACATTATAAAATAAAATTTAATTAAAATTGCATAAACCTAAAAAATATTAAATAGTATTGAAAAATTAAAATTAAAACTTACCATTGTCATTTGATCGACGGAGATGTGTTTATTGTCGAGATGAATTAATTCTTGACCATTGCTAATATGATCGAATATTTTAAAATTTATCAAAAAATATTTCAAAAAATTTTAAAAAGAGCTTTTTGTAAATATTAAAGAATTATTATGAAATTTGAGAGGAAGTTTAAAGGAATTTAAGAGAAATTTGAGAAGAATTTGAAAGAAAGTTGAGAGAAAAATAAGTAAGGACTTTTGTGTGAAAAAAATAAAAGGGTGGGGTTTTTATAGTTTTTTTTTACCGTTAGAGGCCCAACGGTCAAAAAAATTGACCGTTGCAGGGGAAAGGTCCACGAGGGAGCGTTTTTGCCACATCAGTGCTGATGTGGCACAAAGCGCTCCCTTGTGGACGCGCTTTTTTGATTTATCCCCTGAACACGCGCTGACGTGGACGCGTTTTCGAGAGAAATAGCTCTTTCTGGTAAATAATTATTTTTTCAATAAGTTTTCATAAATTTTTTTAAAAATTAGTACATTCTAATCATTTACTCAAAAAAAAATACTGAAATTAGATAAATTAGCACACTACTTCAAGGTGAGCTTTATATTTTTCGAAATTTCGGAGCAGAAAACACGGCGCACGTGTTTCTCTAACTCTCAGCTTTACCGTTATCATAAACGGAAGTAACAATTTGCGCGCGTTATATAACTAGTAATTTCATTAAATCAGTTAAGTAGTAATATATATGGATTTATTTTTAGATGGTTTTTTTATGTAAATCAGTTAGCACTTAAATAATATTTAATAATTTAAAGTAAATTTGAATAGTATTATAATTTTAATACTTTTAAATACATAAAATTTATTTAGACATAATAATATAACTATTATTTCTGTTTTGATGACTTAGTTATAATTTAACTAATAGATTTTATGTTCGAATCTTAATTTGCCATCTAATTTCTAGATGATTGACACATAATTTTCATGTAATTTATTCAACAAAATTGTCATAAGCCGAATAGTATACTAGCCCTAAAATCCCCTTTTTAACCCTAAAACATTTGAAAATAGTATCATGTAAAAGCTAAGCCATTGAAGAGTACTTCAAGAAAATGGATCCCTCTTCTCAGCTTCCATACCTTATGTACTCACCCTTCTTCTCCAACCAGTTGTAGGAAGGATCAAGAATGCCAAGACCCTTCAATGAGAGATGGTTGTGGAGATATTGTTGTCGCCCAAGTCCAAGATAGAGAGATATGGCATTGTACCCACCTTATCTCATTAGTAATTGCCCATGCCTGCAATCTGTATGAAAGATTAAGAAACATCATCCAACCATTGTTGTTGAATGCGGGCTATGTAAGACCTCCATAGACTCTAGTAGTGAAGTTTTCAAGGGTTCCTGGTGGAAATTCTGTCCAACTGTTGTTCTCTAATTTCTGCAAATTCTAGTAAATTTCTTAGCTTATGGAACTCTTCACTTCCATCATTCTTGATATACGTAAATCTCTTCCCGACAGCGATAACAATGTTAGAAGTCCTCAAAAAACTCTTTTGCATTGGTGATGTACATAACCAATCAAAAAAAGAAAATTTAAAACTAATAACACCATAATCGTTTTTAGTGAAAACAAAGTGAATTTTTGACACCATTACGTTTAAAATAAATTTGGACAAAAAATTTTATATTTTTAAAATTTTATAATTTTTTAAAATACATATCACATCAGTAATCTTATCCATGTAGTACGGCCTGTGTTAGTTTCTCATTGCTTTTGATAGCCACATCAACATTTGTTAATAGTCAAAGCAATCAATAAGAGACTTAATTGATTTTTTCTATTAAGGACCTTTTAGGCCTTTCAAAACTTAAAAAAATTTATAGAACTAACATAATTTCATACTTATCCATCTATACTATTATTTAAGATTTTAACAGAGTTGGTGCCATCCAACTTAGTCATGAATTTACTAAAAACATTATTTTATACAAAACAATAAATATGATTTTAAGTGTATTTTATTTTTATATTTTATATAAAATCTAGAAAATACATGCATATGAAAATATTTGAACCAAGACACCATGGCTTTCATTCCTTCAACATTACCATTTGACTAAAGTCATATTTGATTTTATATTTTTTATAAATTTGTTATATAATTACTTTTAGTCATATAGTAGGTGTATCACAATCTAGTTATATATATATAGGTAAGATAATAAATTTAATGGATATGTATATAAGAAGGGTCAACTTACACTATATCGTTGGTGAATTGACCTTTTCGCACTATTATTTTCTCTTTCTTGTTTTCTTTCTTATTAATATATTAAAAATATTTTAATAATTCAACTATCATATTTTTCATGTTCTATTCACATAGATCATGTATGTCAAAATTTTTAATTAAAAATGTTTAACTATTTAATAAAACTTTTCCTTGTTAAACATAAATTGATAAATTATGTATTTTGGATGGATAAAAAGATATTAAACTTATTTGAAATTGATAAATACAATAATAATGATGAATTAAATATTAATTGTATAAAAAATATATAATTAGATTAATAATTTTAAAATAGTGTTGTTATAATTAAAATAATAAGTTAATTTTACTGTAAAAATAGTTGAACGACTGAATTATTTTGAGGGAAGACAGACGCTCCTGCTATTGTGGAAAATTTTGAACGCAAAATTTGGTTACTTCGGCATAGTTTCCTTGGGGGGATGGATTTTGAAATTAACGTGCACTCATATGGTCTCAATTGTTAATGAAGGTCCTCCGGCCGTTAATAAAGTCATCCACCCACCACTGCCTCTAATTTTGTTCGTTCAGTCTACTTTTATTTACATTTTGGTCTTCCATATTTTAGTGAAAATTATTTTTGAAAAAAAATTTAATAAATTTTAGTGTTTAGATAAATGTGGGTAAAATATTTTATGTTATTTAATATATTTGACTGCATTTAAAAAATTCCATCAAAATGGATTTTATTTATTTATATTAATTGAAAAGCACCATTCAATACGGTTCATTTATCATGGCTGAGTCGTTCACGCTCCACTCGCTTTCAATTTGAAAGCCTCCCTTTATAAACCCTCCCACCAGCGCTCTCAAAACACCAACGGCTCTCTCTCATTTTCTAGCTTTATTGCTTTCTTTCCACGACCCCTCCAAATAAAAAATGGCAGAAAATTTCACCAGGAAGCTGATTGTTGAAATCTGCAACGCCAATAACCTGATGCCCAAAGATGGGCAAGGAACAGCTAGTGCCTACGCTATAGTTGATTTCGCTGGTCAAAGAAGAAGGACAAAGACCAAGTTCAGAGATCTGAACCCTGTCTGGGATGAGAAGCTGGAGTTCCTGGTTCATGATATCGGTTCAATGGCCTCCGAGATTTTGGAGATCAACCTCTACAATGATAAGAAAACTGGGAAAAGAAGCAATTTTCTCGGGAAAATCAAGTTGGCTGGCACTGTTTTTGTTAGTGCCGGAGCTGAGAGTCTTGTTTATTATTCCTTGGAGAAAAGGAGTGTCTTTTCTCAGGTTAAAGGTGAGATTGGTGTTAAAATTTTTTATGTTGATGAAGAAGCTGCTCCAACGTCGGCGGAGCAGAAAGAAGAGACAGCAGAGGAGAAGCCACCGGAGGAAGAAAAGCCAGCCGAGGAAAACAAAGAAGAAGCACCCAAAGAAGAAGAGAAACCAAACCCACCGCCGCCAGAGAGTAGTAACCCGCAAGACGCCGTCGCAGCTTCCACTTCAGAGACGAATCCAGCGCCGGAAGAGGAGGAGAATAACCAACCATTGGCGAATAAAGAAGAGCCGCCAACAGAGACTGCTAAAGAAAAGGCAGAAAGAGGAAAAAGTACTGAACTTATCATCAACAACCTCGAACTCCGATCACTCTCCTGCGACCATAACCGTATGAGGTACGATCTCGTAGACCCTATGCCATTTTTATACGTCAGAGTCGTAAAAACAAAAGTAGCCAACAAAGAACCGGCTTGTCCTCTTCATGCCAAGATAGTCATCGGCACTCATAATATCAAAACCAAAACCCAAACCGACAGAGACTGGGACCAAGTTTTCGCATTCGATAAAGAGGGATTGAATTCAAGTTCTTTAGAAGTTTCAGTTTGGACTGAAGAAGGGAAAAATGAAGAAGCTCCTCCATCTTTGGTGGAGAGTTGTTTAGGAACGGTGTCGTTTGATTTGCAAGAAGTGCCGAAAAGGGTTCCGCCGGATAGTCCGTTAGCTCCTCAATGGTATAGTCTTGAATCCGAATCCGAAACCGGAAATGATGTGATGGTTGCCGTTTGGGTCGGGACTCAGGCCGACGAAGCCTTCCAGGAAGCTTGGCAGTCGGATTCGGGTGGGTTAATACCCGAAACCCGAGCTAAGGTTTACTTGTCCCCAAAGCTTTGGTATTTGAGACTAACGGTTATCCAAACCCAAGATTTGCAGCTTGATTTTGTATCCGAAGCTAAGGTTCGGAGTCCTGAGATCTATGTTAAGGCTCTGCTTGGGGCTCAACTTTTTAAAACCAGTAGGACTCAAGTTGGGTCAGCTTGGAATGAGGATTTGGTTTTTGTGGCGGTTGAGCCATTTGAGCCGTTTTTGGTGGTCAAAGTTGAAGATGCGAGTAACAGGCAGTCAGTGGGTGAGGTTAAAATCCACGTGTCAGGCATCGATAGGAGAACAGATGATAAAACAGAGGTAAAATCAAGGTGGTTCAATTTGATTGGAGGTGAAAACAAGCCTTACGCAGGGAGAATCCACGTCAGAGTGTGTTTAGAAGGTGGGTATCACGTGCTTGACGAAGCTGCTCACGTGACTAGCGATGTTCGAGCCACGGCTAAGCAGCTAACTAAGCCTCCAATTGGGTTGCTGGATGTTGGGATCCGAGGGGCCAACAATTTGTTACCTGTCAAGACCAAGGATGGTTCATGTGGAACCACCGATGCTTACGTGGTGGCCAAATATGGACCCAAGTGGATTCGTACACGTACGATCCTTGATCGATTTAATCCTCTTTGGAACGAGCAATATACGTGGGATGTATATGATCCATGTACGGTACTTACTATAGGCATATTCGATAATGGAAGGTATAAGGGTGATAAAGATGTAAGTATTGGTAAAGTACGTATACGGTTATCGACATTAAATATGAACAAGGTGTACCGAAATTCCTACACCCTCACCGTATTATCACCGATGGGGCTAAGAAAATGGGTGAGATTGAGATAGCCATTCGATTTTGTTGTTCATCATGGCTAAGCCTAATCCAAGTTTATGGGAGCCCAATGTTACCACGAATGCACCATGTTAGCCCATTAGGTCCAGCCCAGCAAGACATACTGCGTTACACTGCTATGCGCATAGTGACAGCTAGGTTAGCTAGGTCCGAGCCAGCTTTAGGACAAGAAGTGGTTCAATTCATGTTGGACAGTGATACACACGTGTGGAGCATGAGGAGGAGCAAGGCAAATTGGTTCAGGGTTGTGGGGTGTTTATCACGTGTGGCAAGTTTGGTACGTTGGTTAGATGAGATTCGCAAGTGGGTTCACCCTCCGACTACGGTTTTAGTTCATGGGTTGCTTGTAGCCGCGGTGGTATGTTCGCATCTAGTGCTCCCCACTATATTCATGTACGCCTTCTTGATCCTAGCATTAAGACTTCGTTATTGTCGACGGATCCCATACAACGTGGAGTTGAGATTCTCACATGTGGATATTGTGAGTCCCGATGAGCTGGATGAAGAATTCGATGAATTCCCTACCAACAAATCATCAGATACTATACAAATACGATACGATCGTTTACGGGTACTAGCAAGTCGGGTTCAAACATTGTTAGGTGATGTAGCAGTCCAAGGGGAGCGTTTAGAGGCATTGTTTAGTTGGAAGGATCCAAGAGCTACAGGCATCTTTTTAGTGTTTTGCCTATTTGTTTCATTGTTATTTTACTTGGTACCATTGAAGGTGTTAGTGTTAGGCGCAGGATTTTACTATATCCGCCACCCTAGGTTTCGAGACGACATGCCATCCCTTCCAATCAACTTCTTCCGGCGACTACCGTCGCTTTCTGATCAAATTATGTAGACTGAAAAATTTGACCCTTTGATTTATGGCTACTGAATTTAATACTTTATTCATATTTTATTGGTGAAACTTTTTTATTCATAAATATTCATATAAATTTTGATAAATAAATAATAGATGTTGTACGTATTTATTTTGACATCATGTTTTGAGTAGTTGGGCAAGGTGACGGTTGGCATTGTTAAAGCAAACTAGGCGCGCTTGCATTTGGCCACTTGTTTTCATTTAGTAATCACAAGTTGGTAATTTAAAACATATAATTGTTGATTAGATTTCGAAATAGCAAATATAATTCCACAATAATTATTATTTTATAAAAAAGATTCAGTAATTGTTGAATTGCGTATGGTCTTTTAAGTTTAAATCTTATTATACTTATTTTTATTGATTTATTATATATAAAAAAAACAGGAATATAACTTTTAAGTATATAATTTTCAACGTTATGAGAAGATAGAATGTATAAACAGATATATGCAAAAAAAAAAATGATACTATTATATTTTTAAATAGTAATTAATAAATTACCAGTATTACAGAAAAGTATAATCATGTTATGAAAACTATTTAAAAAAAAAAAGAAAAGATTTTTCAGATTTTCTTAAAAAGATTTATCCTAAATAAATACAGTTAACAATGGATGGATTTAAAAAACGAAAGCAAACAACATAAGACAATGGCAAAAATCAAATTACATTATTGAATTTCTCTTTATCATGAATTACATGACTAGAAGAAATGAAATTCCATTGCGTAAATACCCTACATAAAAAGGCTAAAACAATTTTTCCAAAAAGGTGAAGAATCCAACGAGTTATTCGGATCCTAGATGACCTCGGCCACCACATTCCAAGCACATTATATTACCACTTCCACCGCAACCTGAACAGTAACAAATTCCATACTTTATTATTACGACATTTCAGCAGAGCATATAAACATTACAGCAAAACCATGCTAAAAAAAGTTTGAACACATGGAACCGAAAGCTTTATCTAATTGATTCATATAACCACTTTTAAAAGGGGCATCTAACAAGTCTGGGATTCGAATCCAATGCATACAATCCCTACCTATAACATTAGACTGTGATCTGCTTTGAAGCAGCAAAAAGAACACATTAGGACACATAGGGCCGAAGCTTAGTTCAGTTGATACATGCTGTCACCTTTAAGAAGTCTGTATCTAACAAATGTGGGTTCAAATCCGGTGTGTAAATCCCTTCCCATATTCATTTCCTAAAAGAATAAAAACAAAAACTTAGGGCATATGTAACCCGAAGTTCTGTCCAGTTAATCCATGTATCACCTTTAAGAGGTGATATCTAACAGATTTTTGGGGTTCGAATCCAATATCATCAACCTCTTCTCTTATTCACAAACCGCAGCCTCCTTTGAAGCAAAAAATAAAAATCTAATGACTCATTAAGGGTTTAGAATGCTCAGGTGGCCCTCAATGTCATAGCAACGACCAAGGGAGTTTTGACAAGCTATTGTGTTCTACAAATGTCTATCATGACTGGACGAAAAGACACAGCACAGAAACCACAATCACAGTGTTAATAGGTAGAGCAGTCCAGCCAATCCATGTGCATCAACTTTAATATGAATCGCACAGTTTGTTTTGCTAATGTAAAAACATAATCCATTTCACTAAGAAGCACTGGGAGCCTTAAGGCAAGAAATGACCTACAGATAATATAATTTGAAGTTTAGTTAATCTAGAAGCATCAATGCAAAATCCTAATTTTTCTTTTCTGCTTTCCCAAGATATCCACTGGAGCGAGCCCTGTGACTAATCCTAATTTAATCACTTCATGAAGGAACCTTCACATGATAAAACAGTTTTTAAGGATTGTATTTAGAACTCCATTTGTTGTCATGCAGATTCGGGTTTCCGGATTGAGAATAGTTGCTTTTTATAGTAATGCAAAATAAGTACATGAAAGATGTAGAACATTGACAGCATAAAAATCCTTATACAAACAAATAAAATCATTGAAGAAGAATTAACTTTACCTAGGCAGCGGACTTTGACAATGATACCCTGGCTCTCTAGTATTGGGTCCACATATAATCCTGAACCAGAGCATGTGGTACAAAGGACAGCACCTTTGGCCTGACAATCAGTGCAACGGGGGTTATCTCCAACTAATTTTTCAGCCAACGATACCCCAACTGGTTCTTCAATTCGCTCTTCGGGGATAGGTTTGTCATAACAAAATAGTGATTCATGACTGCTTCTTCGTTTGTGTGCATCTCCCACTGCCCTAGCCTCAACCTGTAACATCAAAAGTCACCATTTCAGTCATACATGTCATAGACAACTTATTTAGATGGCGAATCAGAATCACAATATTCAGACAACCCGACAGCACAATTATCTTAACGGTATCAGATATCAAAGCAACCACAACAAAGCAATCTGATAATGATTTTCGATTAACCTAATAAAAGTAACGCAATAAGAAAAACAAGATCAACAAGTTTTTCAAACAATAAAGGATTAATTTGATTGGTTCTATTGCTACTTGCATTTTAATATTCGCATTTGTAGAAAGCTTCTAGAATGCAAAAAAGTCTAAATAAAATTCAAAAGTTGATTAAAAATGAAAAATATAGTAAAATTTACCACCATTTCTAACATAGTTCTATACAAAAAGTAAAAACGTTAACTTCTTTATTGGATTTCTTAATTGTTTAAGCATAATGTTGGGGTTCGTATCCAATATGTCTTCTGTAATTTGGTGTTTATCTTTCTTACGCAGATTGAGCGTGAATGTTTTTTTCAAAGATAAACACCAAGTATTTTTTTCAAATTTTCAAAGTTTTTGCACGTATTTTGAATAATCATCGAAAGGGTCATGTCTCTATAGGGACCTATGTCCGAATAAGCCTACATTTTTCATGTATTTAAAAAAATCTTTGAAAGGACCATATCCCTATAGGGACTTATTTCTGAATATAGATGCGACATGGTGCCGGACATTGGTATTTCAAGAAAAATGAAGTAGACGAAACAACCGGACATAGAAAACAACAAATGCAACATCCAAATTGTAAACAAGTTTATATAATTTTTCAATGGCCAGCCGCTAGTTAGACCAAAATTGCCATAGCATGTATGTTTCTAAAGGTTAATGAAGATTAAATAAGAGCACTATTATACTTCTTAAAGCTTTTCTTAATGCATAAAAATGGAGAAATTTAAAGTTCAACATCTTAGAAGTAGAAGTCTAAATAAAATCAAAACAAACCACACAAGGAAAAAATATAAATTGAAAACAAATTCCCATACAATAGCATTTTTGAGCAGGAAATATTCACTATGATTCGATTAGCAAAAAAATGACAGAAACTAAAATTAACAACAAAAAAAAAAAAAGGTTCCCTTTTCATTCTACAGTTCTTCAACTAAGAAAATTTAGTGAACGCATCACAGTTAAATATGAATATACATAAAATTTATGAAAGAAAAAGTGTGAAAGGAAAGAAATGGAACTAAACTAACCCCATGAGAAGAAGAAGATGATGAAACAGAGCCATTGGAACAAACAGCGCAGATTTTAGAGATCGGGTAGTATCCATTGGATCCGAAACCATAAGAAATATTGTTAATTTTTTTCAATTTTGGTGTTGAATTTATGGGAAATATTAGTGGAGACGAAATGTTCAGGGCTAACTCCATTGTATCCCAAGCTTTAAACAACTAATAATAATTTGAAAACAAAAACAACAGCGAACTGACTTTCTTTGATGAAAACTTGGGAATTGGAGAAATGGGATTTTGAAGTAAATTAGAAATTTTTAAAGAGAGCTTCGATGAAATCGAAGAATTGATTTGTTGTTTGGGTGCCTCTCGTTGTTAACTATGATGTTTGGTGGAAAAAAAGGAAGTTGGATTATTCCGCTCTTTCTAAATGGGTCGGGTATCGGGTTGGGTAAAAACAATTGGAAAGAAAAAAAAAGTGGAGAGAATTATTTGTTAAGTAAAAATTAGATTAATGAGGCTATTTTACCCAAAAATACTATTTTTTAACGTTATTTATGAAAATAGATCGACTTTTTAATTATTTATCGAAAAGGGCCGAATTTTTTGAAAATGCGATAGGGTTTTTAGCTTAGTTTAGGGTTAAGGTTAGAGTTTTTAAGGAAAAAATAATGAAATTAGGGTTTAGGGTTAATTAATTAAATTAAGATTTAAGGTTTTAAGGTTAATTAATTAAATTATGTTTAGGGTTTTGGAAAAAATATATTAGCAATAAAATTTTTTTCTACAATAGTATCTATAATTTTGAGAAGACATTTCTAAACAAATAGTGTCCAAAACGCTTCAAGCTGGATGCACTGTCAGCAAGATTACTGAAAAAAGCTCCCACATGGACGCTCTTTTTCTACAGTAGTATCTAAAAAAATAATTTTGAGAAGACATTTCTGAACAAATAGTGTCCAAAACGCTTCAAGTAGGATGCATTGTCAGCAAGATTACTGAAAAAAGCTTCCACATGGACGCTCTTTTTCTACAGTAGTATCTGAAAAAATAATTTTGAGAAGACATTTTTGAACAAATAGTGTCCAAAACGCTTCAAGCAGGATGCACTGTCAGCAAGATTACTGAAACAAGCTCCCACATGGACGCTTTTTTTCTACAATAGTTCCTATTTGGCCTTAGACTATAAATGAGTCAAATTTCATTCTCAGGTTGTATAAGTTGCAGCAAGAGAAATTGAGGCTAAAGTAGAATAGAAATTGAAAATGAGTGAACGTATTGGTGCTATTATTTACTATGATGGTGAGGTCCATGACACCGAGAACGGCGTTGTTTTTTATTGGAGAACACAACATGATTGATTTTTAACCAGAACATAGATTTGACAGAACTTTGTAAAGAATTAGGCGTAAAATCTTTGGAACGACGCCAATGAAAGTTTTGTCTATTAAGTATAGATTTTGTGCTTCGCTTGATCCCGTGAGATATGACTCATTTGACATCAAAGGTCCTCGTAGCTTGGAGGCAACAGTACAGACTCATCTTGCTAGTGGATCACCCTATCTTGAGGTATATGTACAATTTTCATCGCCAAGTGATGCATTTACGACTTCAACATCTACTGCTGTTCGAGAGGAATACACGACCCCTAGCCGACACTCTGTTAGTGGGAGGTAGAATATGGAAACGTCCGTGTTTGGTGGCAGTATGGAAAACACAACCCCTGCATGACACTCTGTTAGTGGATGAGACATGCATATCGGTGGGTCGATGTTTGATGCTAGAATACGTATAGGGGAACGACATCAACTTCTAGTGGTTGGCAATCCACATATGATTGGGGACGTTACAAAACTTGTTTAAGAAGGGATGATGTACTCCTTACGACGTCCATCAACGAGGGGACCTCGTTCATTGCAGATGATAGTGGGTCGGATGATGAGTCCGATATGGATCCACCTCGAGAGCCCGGCCCCGATGGTGCAGAAGTTGTATTTTTTTCTGAACCGGAGCCTGTTCCAAACATACCTGAAGATGTTGAAGGAGGTTCAGATGAAGAAGAAGAAGATCCGTGATTCAGGGTGTACTCGCCTCTAGCCCACATGCATAATGTCGATCTATCTCGAGATGATCCGTTAGAGTTTCCAGATCTACCACACAAAAGGCGTGACCATACAAGTTCGTCGTTAGATTCGGGTGAATTAGAAGTTGATAAGGAGTTTTCCAATAAGGATAATTTTCTTGGTATATTGAAACAACATAGCATCATGAACGGGGTTAACTACAACATGGTTAAATCCAAACCCGATAAGTATGAGGCCAAGTGTGCAATGCAAGACGATACATGTTCATGAAAAATCATGGCCTTGTTGAGGAAAAGACAGACTTGTGGGAGATAAAAAAAGTACAAAAGTCCACATATATGTATTGTTGGTACAATATTACTAGGTGTTTAGGGTTTTTGAATAATAATGTTATTACGTAATGTTGCATTATTTAACGTACTTCGTTGATAGGTGTTTCACAAGATCATCCCAAGATGGATTCAGATATGTTAGTTAGCTTAATGCTACCGATGGTGAAGGCGGATCCCAGAACTTCAGTGCCGGTCTTAATTGCCAATATTTGTAGCCAATTGAGGGACACGCCTCTTATCGCAATGCTTGGATAGCTAAGTAGAAAGCGTTGGAAAAGTTGTATGGTCGGTGGGATGCTTCATATAATGAAGTGTGGCAGAGGTGTCGGTGCTGGAGAGATATGTCTCAGGTTGCATAACACACCTTGAAATGGCACCTGCGTACTACAATGACGTATTGCTCCGTGGATGCCAAGTGTTCAAGCATCTGTTCTGGAGCTTTAAGCAATGCCGAGACACATTTCTATACTGTAAGTCATTGGTACAAATTGACGGTACCTTTATGTATGGTAAATATACCCATCGGCTATTGCTAACTGTGGCACAGGATGGCAATGTGAGAATCCTTCTAATTGCATTTGCAATAACATTAGGGGAGTCAACTGATGATTGGGATTTCTTTCTTTCAACTTGATATTTACGTTATATCGGATAGGGACCCTGGAATACTAGCCGCAATTGAGCGATAGAGAAGCCTATAGCATCGCACACACCATTGGTATTGCCTAAGGCATGTTGCGTCCAACTACTACGGGCAACGTCGATCTACAAGTGAATGATGGCACGTGACCAATATGGTTATTTAATCTCTATTAATATAATTTCGTTTGTAATATTCAATTTGTTCTTAATGGAAGAGTGGTATGTAATATTCACTATCAACTTATATTGGTAGGGTATGAGATAAGTAAGGACCGTTTTCATGATATGTTGGCAGTTTTGCATTCAGTTAACGAAGAAGGCGCAAACTAGCTCTATAATA
The DNA here is from genome assembly GCA_025506655.1 of Gossypium rotundifolium. Lineage (NCBI taxonomy): Eukaryota > Viridiplantae > Streptophyta > Magnoliopsida > Malvales > Malvaceae > Gossypium > Gossypium rotundifolium. The sequence continues at coordinate 13,625,896 of CP106734.1, read as the reverse complement.
TACCTTTCGAACAGTGGACACATGCATACAACGACGGCCTACAATATGGTCATATGACCTCAAACCTAGCTGAATGCATAAATTATGTTCTAAAAGGAACGCGTCATTTGCCGATAACATCGGTTGTGTGAGAGACATATTTTCATTTAGTGGTACTATTTCCAAAGCGAGCAGCGAGTTATAAAGGCCAAATATAGCGAGGCCATGTATGATGCGCGAAAGTATTGCAAGAAATTAACAAGGTGAAGGCACGGGCCAACATCATGCACATACTATGTCACGATCACGATAATCTATGGTTTCGTGATGGAGTTTGACAGACCGAACCAAGGTATTATTGGCGGGAAATATCGTGTACACTTGACAAATAGGACCTGCGACTATGGGATGTTTAACGCACTTCGTTATCTATGTGCTCATGTAATTGCAGCTTGTCAGAATCTCCGTCTAGATCCTATGAGCTATGTTGACAAAGTGTACAAAATAGAATACATGTACAACGTGTGGAGACATGTATTCCCACCAGTCTCAGATGAATGTAAGTGACCGTCTATATCGCTTGCTCCGTTTAAGCTGTTAATAGATAGAGAACTGCGTCGCAAACCAAAAGGTTGACATTGCTCGACTAGAATATGTAACAATATGGATATCCGAGAAACTGCCAACCAATAGAAGTTGTGCGGATGGTGTAGGAACTCAGGCCATACAACTCGATCATGTCCAAATCAAAATAGCTGATAGTTGTTGTAATAAAATTATGTTGCATTATTTATATTTTATTAAAAATATAAAAATATTAAAAATATTGCCCTATTCAAAAGAACTTTTATTTTATTAAAAATATAAAAAGTAATTTACAATTAAAATATTAAAATAACTTTTATTTTATTAAATGAAACAATATGAAAAAGTTTGTACAAATATATTAACAAAAATCAATGTTGGTGCCGGTTGGAATCAATACCACATGGGGTTTGATCGTTATTGTATTTGGATTCCTCTTTAGTTCAGCTTTCGACGAGGATTGTAGTTCCTCCGGCAGGGGATTTAATTGTGGGTGTTGGGAGGATGACCCGCCTTGATAGAATAATATCTGTGGAGGTGTTTGCATCACCAATGGCGGAGGTGTTTGAATTCTATAAGGCGATGGGGATTGGTAAAAAGAAGAGCTCCCCGACGACGACTCGTGTGATCCCTCATGCAACGGCAGCCTATAGATCAGCGGTTGACTCGAAGTAATCGAGAACGGAGATGAACCGGATCATGCATTCCAACCTGCCATAGGACTAGGAAAAAAGGAAACATATAAGGGTTAGGATACAAATAAGGGCTAGGATACGCACCTGGCATAATCTGAAAAGGCTGTGATATGGGTGTCATCGGTTGAAGTGTTGGGCCCGGGGACTGTATGGGTGCTGTTGATGGGCCTGGTGATTGTGTCGGTGTTGTTGATGGGCCCGGTGATTGTGTCGACTCTGTTGATGGGCCCGTCCCATCATCCTTTCTCCTTGGATTTAAAGGGCCCCGTTGTTCCATTTGGACACGAATTTGCCGTCGCCTCTCCTCTTATGACAGTAAATATGGCTTACCATGGATCCTAAACCATGGCATGTATTTCGGCACACACGCTAACTTAGGAACGATGATCGATTCCCGAGTAGGTATATAATCATACCGATTTTCCCACATTTTGATATATGCTGACCAAAATCTCGGCCAATCCATATGCAGCTGCTGTAAGTCGACTTTGTACTCATCATCAAGCACCTCAGGTGCCAAGGGAATCGGTTGTCAGAATCTAAATTGTCGCAATACTCTATCTGACTGGTGTATATCCACGGTGGCATAGTTGACCAATGAGACCTTCACATGCCAAATGTTTGGATTTTGAAAGAATTCATCCGAAATTACTGCCCGAATTATCGGATCCTCGTATGGTGTCCATTGAAACTATATGAACATGATAAAAATATTAGTTTTATACAAAATACTAAATACTAAATACTAAATACGAAACGACTATTTTATTTTGTATATATATTTTGTAATACTTACTTGTACTTCCGACCGTTGGTCTAATAGAAGCCGTATATCTTCAAGAAAGGTAGGTATTCCAACATAACTCGCCGAATGGTTCTACCTAATTAAATAAATTTTTAGCATACAATTATATTTTAAATCTACGTAATAATTGTAAAATCTAATATAAAATTTACCTCGTTATGAGCGGTAATGTATATGGGTGGTCCACTCGAGGACGTAAAATGGAAAGCGAAATTGTACCCATGATTGCAATAGTGATGGGCAACGTCCGATTTTGGCTTTATTCGGTTGCGTCGCCTCGCACATCTCTTGGTACAATTTTATTAACATGGCAGACCCCCAACTAAATTCACCAGCTACTCTAAAATCAATGAGTTTTAGTAGCCATCTCAGATGTACGAGGTTTTGTGACAAGTTTGGCATCAGATAACCTCCAATCATTTAAAAATGTATGCACGAGCATATCGTATTCTTTCTAGTTCAGTCAAATCATTATTCGGCTCCTGGAATATGTCTTGTAACCAGTCCATCTCGATCTGACCTCTGTTAATATTATCCAGAATAGCACTGTAACAGTCTAGTTTATACCCTAGTCGGAACAGTGGTTTTGGGACCACAAATCCAAGTTCGTATAATATTTTAATATTATTTTTCGTGTCGTTAATATGTGACTAAGCATGTGGTAAATTTTCGTAAGCTAATTTGTCCGTTTGTGTGTTTAATTTGACAAAAGGATGAAATTGCATTGAATGTGAAAGTTGCTTGCTATTTGTGAAAGTACCAATGTGTTGTGGCTTTGTAAATTTGTGGCCTTAAGTGGCAAATAGACCACTATGTAGTTAGTGGATGAATGAAAGTCAAATATGCCCTTATTACATGTTTGTTATAATTATTAATTGGATGGACATTTTAGTAAATGGATTAATAAAATGTTATAATAAAAGAAACATTAGTAAGTGGCCTTAGTCATCATCTTCTTACCGAAAACCAAAGAAAGAAAAGAAAGTTTGAAGCTTTGTTTATTCGGTTCTTGTAAGTTTAAATCAAGGTATGTTTTCGGTTAATTTTCGATAATTTTTACGTTTTTGCAATCGTTGCTTTGAGAGCTACAAAACCCATGTACTAATTTTGAGTATTGACGATGCTTGTGTGAGATGCCATTGTTGATATGTTGAGTTTTGAAATGAGTTTAGTTGATAAATGGAAGATTTGAGCTAGATAAACATGTTTTGTTCTTAAAGATTTGATGAATTTAGCTAAATAGGGCTAAATTGTGAAAATGGCAAATTGAGGGACTAAAATGCTAATTTGATGAAAATATGGGCTTGTATGATATGTGTGAATATTCGGTTAAGCTTAGTTGTGTATTGATTTTGTAAATTTGATGTTTTGAGAAAAATGGACTAAATTGATAAAATATGCAAATGTGAGGTCTAATTTGTAAATCACCCTAAAAATATGTGTTTGGATTGAATTGAATGAATTAGTGAATAAATGGGTTAATTATGAATATGTTTAGATCAAGAACCAGGAAAAAACTTAGATCATGGAAAGCGAAAGTGGCGAAATGTAACCGTTTTCATCCGATAAACCGAATCCGAGGTAAGTCACTATGCAAATAAATGTACTTGCATGAAATTGCAATTATTTATATGACTAATGTTGATAATGGATGCTTATGAGAGGATTATGTATATAAATCCGTGATAAGTTTAATATAGTAAGTAAGTTCGAATATAATACAAGTCGTTAGTTATATCTATGTGATGGGAATTGAATGATAGCTATTGAATTAGAAATGCTACATGTATGATGTTGAGAAATGAGACACTAAGTGTGCGTATTTGAAATTGTGATAGAGTTAAATAGCACTGTGTGTGCGAAGTAATGGAAGCTTCGGCTTTTATGATTGGCACTGTGTGTGCGATACCGAATTAAGTTTGATTTTGTATTAATGCACTAAGTATACGATTATAAGAAGTGAATAGCATTGTGTATGCGATGATACGAAAGCTTCGGCTTATTGAATTGGCACTGTGTGTGCGATATCGAGACAAATCGATTAAAAGAATAGGCACTAAGTGTGCGATTATTAGAAGTGAATAGCACTGTGTGTGCGATGATATGAAAGCTTGACTTATTGAATTGGCCACCAAAATGCGATATCCGAAAAATTGATTAAAAGAATAGGCACTAAGTGTGCAATTATAAAAGTGAATAGCACTATGTGTTCGATGATATGAAAGCTTGACTTATTGAATTGGCACTTGTATATGCGATATCGAGACAAATCAATTAAAAGAATAGGCCTTAAGTGTGCGATTATAAGAAGTGAATAGCACCTTGTGTGTGCGATGATATGAAAGCTTGACTTATTGAATTGGCCTTGTGTATGCGATATCAAGACAAGACGATTAAAGAATAGGCACTAAGTGTGCGATTATGAGAAGTGAATATCTTGTGTGTGCGATGATATGGAAGCTTGACTTATTGAATTGGCACTTGTGTATGCGATATCGAGACAAGTCTATTAAAAGAATAGGCACTAAGTGTGCGAGGATTAATATGCTTCGATTATGTATAAAGCACTGAGTGTGCGATTAGGTTGAATAAATACTAAAGGACGATCAACATGTAATATCGAGCATTGAATAGCTTGGAAGTTGAATAATTATGTGTTAGATAAGGTATGTATTGAACCTTTGTGGTTGATGAGTTATAAGCAAGCTATGAATGAGTGAATGAGTATTTTAGCTATGTATGGGACATTGGTATTGTACAATTGTTCTGAGTTTTCGAGTATCTTATTTGATTTCCATTGGTTCAACGAGCAAATCATTAGTACGAATAGCAAAACTGAGCTTTGATAATTTAAATGAATGAATATCTGTTACAGGTATGTTGCTTATATACTAATGGTGTATATAAGGTAAGTATCCATGTGAGCATATTATGATAAGTACATCAAATTGATAATATGATATGTGATTTGGAAATATAGTAAGTTATGGCTAAGCTTATGAGTTCAAGAAAGAATGAGGTGATTTTGTCATGAGAACCATATTGGTCATTCTATTAATTTGGTTATGTGAAATCCATGTTAAGTTTGTTTGTATATTGACTTACTAAGCTTTGTAAAACTTACTCTGTGTGTATGTTTTCTCTGTTTATAGGTCGTCAAAGCTACTGAAGGCTCGGGACCGTCAAGAATCGTCATCACACTACTAAAATCATTTTGGTACACTTTGAATATGTATATGGCTAGATATGGTATGTATAGGCTAGTCCTTGATATGAGATGTAAAATGAACTTAGCAATGTGATTTGGCTAGTTATGTTTTGGTAATATGCTTAAAGGAATATGATATGTAAAGTGTTTTGGTATGATTAGTTGATATATGAAATGGTTATGAGATGGAATGTATATAGATGATTGGTGCTTGGGCATAATTGAATTTTGGTCATGCAAATTGGTATGTTTAGAATGGTTAGTCATTTGGGTATGTTTTAGTTGCTATATATAAACATGTTATGTGTTGGTAAGTGATACTTGTAGGTGAGACCTTAAGTGGGTGGCATATTGGCCTTGTAAAATGGCCTAAAGTGTCACACGGTTGAGGCACACGGGCGTGCCTAAGACCATGGGTAAATTGGCAGAATGTGGTTTAAATTGCACACGGCCTCGACACGGGTGTGCTTGATGGCCGTATGAGAAATGGAAATATGTGATCTAGTAGTACACGGCCTTAGCACACGAGCATGCTTGGTAATTGTGTTGATTTTGGCAGTATACTACCACGGGGAGGACACACGGGAGTGTCCACTAGCCGTGGGTGACGAACGGTCCACCCCCACGGCCGTGTGTCCCCTGTATGTTAGAAAAGTTTTAAATTTTTATGAAATTACTTATGTGTTTTGATTTAGTCCCGACTCGGTTTATAAGCATGCTTAAGGTCTCGATGACCTACTTAAGGGATATTATGATTGATATTGATGAATGACTATATAATGAATTCCATAAATGTTTCCGATCTAGCCGGTAACACTTTTAACCCTAATCCGACGACAGTTATGGGTTAGGGGTGTTAGATTTGATTGGTATTAGAGCTACGGTTTAGTCGATTCTTGGACTAACGTAGCGTGTCAGAGTCTAGCTATACATGCCATATATCTGAAATGTGATATTGTGATGAAACCTAACGTATAAGATGTGATTTTTGTATAGTAATGGTTCCCGAAAGAGCCATAACTGACGACATAGAAAGTAATGCGTTTGCTCTCGTGCAAGTGACAGTGTCTTCTAATCCGAGACCGACTACGAGCGGTCAAGAGAAAGAAGTTAAACAAGCTTTCTTCTAGATGATGAGTGAGTGGTTCACTCAATTTGTGAGAAATAACTTGACTATTTTACAACCTCTGCCCCCGGTCAATCTCCCTCAGACATCTGCTATGCTTTCAACTATGAATTCGAATCTGATGAATATGCCTTCAGTTGACAAAATTCGTAAGTATGAGGCCGGAGGGTTCAGGGCTACTAATAATGATAATACCGAGGAATTCAATTCTAAAGCTTGTAATGAAAGAAAAAGATCGATGAATGATTTTTCTCAACCTTTAACGAAGAAATATAGAGATGCAAACAATAGATCAAATGCTTCAGTTGGACATGCTAGTGGAGATCGTGTGAGACCAAATGTTAGTCTGAGAACTCAAGTAGCAATTGAATCAAATGATGGAAGTACTAAATGCAACAAACCTGAGTGTAGGCAGTGTGGAAGAAGATATGTGGGAAAATGTTGGAGCAAGTATAACAATAGAGTTTATTATAAATGTAGATCACGAAATCACTTCATTCGAGATTGCTCAAAGATAGCGAGTGCTGAAAATGTCAGATTCGAGCGGCTTAAGTGTAAGCGTTGTGGTAAAAGACATCGGGAAATTGTAGATTGAATAGTCAAACTTGCTTCAGATGTGGATCGTTAGATCATTTTATTCGAGACTACCTAGAATCTATTGAACAAGAGACTACTCAGAATTTGAGATCAGATAACACCCTAGAGAGAGATAGACCTTCCCAAAATACAAGAAATGTCAGTAGTAGTCAGAGGTTTACGAGGAATACTGTTGCAAGATCTGAAGCTAGGCGCTGCTAGGCGTATGCTATCCGAGCTCGTGAGGAAGCTTCATCATCGATGTTATAACGTGTACTTTTACACTTTATGATACTTACATGATTGCATTGATAGACCCTGGTTTTACGCATTCATATATATATATGCATGAATTTAGTAATGAGTAAGACTTTGCCTGTAGAAACTTCTGAGTTTGCTATAAAAGAATCGAACCCCTTAGGTAAAAGTGTTAGGTTGATAAAGTATGCAAGAAGCGTAAGTTAATGTATCGAGATATTCGTTTCCCTATTGATCTGATGCTTCTTCCATTTGATGAGTTTGATATTAATTTGGATATGGATTGGTTGTCATTGCATGATCTTGGTTGTGAATCGTGAAAGAAAGACTATTGATTTGAGATGTCCGAATAATGAAATTGTACGGGTTAAGTTTAACGATTTAGATGGATAGCCTGCTGCGATATCGGTATTGAAAACTTAAAATTTTGTGAAAAAAGGGATATGAGGTATATTTCGCTTATGTAATTGATTGAAAATGTCTGAAAGGAAAATTGAGTCAGTATCTATTGTCTACGAGTTTTCTGATGTGTTTCTCTGAAGAGTTACAGGGCATGCCTGTAACACCCCAAACCCGGCCTAAAAGTTAGGCCCGAATCTGGCGTGTCACATTGGGGTGCTTTTCGAGAAACCATGGTTCCATTTGAAAACCTTTCTTGATATTAAAAACTAAAGTCCTAGTTTGCGTTTGTTTATTATTAATCGACATTTATTAAAAAGTTATTACTTAAAAAAACTTTGTTTGTTGCGAAAACTTAATTAAAATGACTGACTTATGAAAACGTGATGTTTACGACCTATTCTCGAAAGCGTAGTATGTTGAAAGCGAGATATTATTTTGAAAACCATGATACAAAGTTTAGCGATTTAAAACATAATAAATTAAAATCCAAAACTAAAACCGGATTTAAGAGAGAGGCCTTATTACAAAATATTAACCCAAGGTAAAAATAAGTAAAATACTAGAGTCCAAAAGCGCTCGTAGTGTGGCCACCTCCGAGTCCTCTAGCACGTCGAACCTCTTATTGAGGATTACGAGAAAAATATTAAAAGAGGGTGTGAGTTTACAAAAACCGGTGTATAACCTCATCAATAAGAACATGAATCACAATGGTTTGAAATGAAGCCAATTTCAAGATGCTTGGACAATTGGGCCTTAGCCCATAAAAGCCTCGATTGGGCCTTAACCCATAAATGTCACAAATCATATTTATTCGGGCTCGAGCCCATCTCAAATAAAACCACATATGCAATGCATTAATGCCCATACCAACCACACTTTCAGTCTCTGTCCAACTCGCACTCCTATGGGGATTTAATCGACCCACCCATCCCTACACTCCTTATGTAGCACCGGTTGCGGCACTAACTTATCGGTGCAGCATAGTTGCTCGGTGGCTAAAAGCTTTCGATGGATCCACAGTCGTCAAGCGACCATGCGATCCTATCTGCACTTCCCCTTTCGAATAATCCCATCCCCATGCAACATAATAACATATGAATGCAACATACAATAATATTCATACGATAACAATCATAAATCACATACAAGTATAATCATTTAACATGTAGGGGCGTTTTCGTCATTTTTGCCCTCTAGGGGCATATCGGTTATTTTACCCATCGAGGGTATTTTTGTAATTTACCTACCAAGGGTATTTTCGTAATTTACCCACCAAGGGTATTTTCATAATTTACCTACCAATGGTATTTTCGTAATTTACCCACCGAGGGTATTTTTGTAATTTACCTACCAAGGGTATTTTCGTAATTTACCCACCAAGGGTATTTTAGTAATTTTACAAACTAGGGGTATTTCGATAATTTTACAAACCAGGGGTATTTCGGTAATTTTACAAACCAAGGGTATTTCGATAATTTTACAAACTAGGGGTATTTCGGTAATTTTATAAATCGAGGATATTTTTATAATTTTGCAAACCAGGGGTATTTTGATAATTTCACAAATTAGGGGTATTTTGGTTATTTCACAAATCAAGGGTATTTTGGTAATTTCGCAAACATGGGGTATTTTGGTCTCTTTCGGGTTTTAGCTATGAACTTTGACCCATCAACAAGTCCTCGCGGCTAAAGTGAACGGACACTATGCACCAGGTAGGATTCCAGAAAAGAGGAGGTGGGCCACTGGGGCCGCTTAAGTACCAAGCTCTCCCTAGATCCAATCCTAGACATGCGTATGCCCGTTGCCACACCCTAACCCAGCGACTTGTTCACAGATATGTTTAATTATTAGAAAGTCTTATAGAATTTAAGAGTTGTTCAAACTAGGCCTAAGGTCCATAAACCCTAGCATACTTTTCTATGTCCCCATAAAGCTCATCAAACCCAAATTACATCATTACTACCATCGTGCCCAAGTCTCATCATATGGCCAAATAGGCCCAGAACAAATTCAGATCATGTATCATGCATGTCTAATTCAATTCGTATAACCAACCAAACCATTTCATCAAACTTAGCCTCAGGGCCCACTGGGCCCATTTAGCCACTTTCGGCTTTTAGACTTTTTGGCATTACCGACATCATGTGTGTAGTGTTTGTACACACCTGGTAACCACGTGCGCTGCAAACCCCTTAGTCACGAACTTACAATTGACATCACCTAATGATTAATCATAACTTAATATACACTTATCGAAAACCGAAACCTCACCATAACCTTACTGTGCACCTCACGTTATAGTAGCCCTTCCTTCGTTACTATTGGAAATTATCCTCTAGGTCTTCACCCAAATGCCTACCAAGGTATATTAACTCTCCTCAAAGAATGCTCTATATATAGCTTTGTATCTTTCCGATGTGGGATCCCTCAGTTAGCAGAGTTTAAATCCAACTCAAACTCTTCTCGTCCAATCCGCAAAATAAATACTCCCTTGCTTGTCATGAGATTCGAACCCAGGCTCCCCTGTAGCATAATCCACGCCGCTAGCCACTTTACCAACTAGCTCATTGTGTCTAAAATCATGTGCAACTAAATATAACCCTATGGCAAAATTCAAAAATCCATTTAAAAAGAAAACCAAATTGCAAGCACCAAGACCTGAACCTTGGACCTCCTTCCTTCCTTGTAGCGTCACCCCCTTGCCTCTTATGTGGCGTCACTTTGCCACTACACCACAAGCTCCTCTTGTGTCATTATTCTCCATATTTTATTCTTAAAGCCTACTACTAACTCTCAGGGTTTTATTCACCTAAAACCAAAATTTTCCTAAAGCCAAAGTTTAAACCCGGGACTTCATAAAAACCTCTAACCTTCTAAAATCACTCACCTAATAGGTCCAACTAGCACTAAAACCGTTCTCTTGTTCCCAAAAATTTTAAACGCTCCTACGCCTAAGGCCCAATGGGCCCAATTCTACTAGGCAAAAATTCTGGATGTTACAAATCTACCCTCCTTAAAGAAATTTCGTCCTCGAAATTTCCAACTAACTACTAAACACACCGCTCATGTCACACCACTATGCTTTTGCTGCGCACTCTGATTTAAGAATTTTATGAAATTAGTACTTAGTTCCACTTGTTTAGAACACATGTCTTATGTAAGTATTAACACTTTTCTTAAAGTTATTCCGTGATCGAGAATCCACTCTGAGCTTAAGTTTCCTACGGGCTTTAGTCTCTAAAGCCTATTTTAAGTAGCCCATTATCTATACAGTTCAATAATTCAAACAATAACAGAAAAACTTACATGGCTCGACGTCGAGGGCTCGATGAACCACACTTCAAGAATCCTGCCAAAACTTTTTAAAAAAAAACCCCAAAATCTAAGGCCCATTCACAGCCAGAGCTTTGCAACCTATGCTCTGATACCACTAAATGTAACACTCCAAACCCGGCCTAGAAGTTAGGCCCGAATCTGGCGTGTCACATTGGGGTGCTTTTCGAGAAACCATGGTTCCTTTTGAAAACCTTTCTTGATATTAAAAACTAAAGTCCCAGTTTGCGTTTGTTTATTATTAATCGACATTTATTAAAAAGTTATTACCTAAAAAAACTTTGTTTGTTGCGGAAACTTAATTAAAATGACTGACTTATGAAAATGTGATGTTTACGACCTATTCGCGAAAGCGTAGTATTTTGAAAGCAGATATTATTTTGGAAAACCATGATACAAAGTTTAGCAGATTTAAAACATAATAAATTAAAAATCCAAAACTAAAACCAGAATTTAAGAGAGAGACCTTATTACAAAATATTAACCCAAGTTAAAAATAAGTAAAATACTAGAGTCCAAAACTACTCGTAGTGTGGCCACCTCCGAGTCCTCTAGCACGTCGAACCGCTTACTGAGGATTACCTGAGAAAAAATATTAAAAAGAGGGTGTGAGTTTACGAAAACTCAGTGTGCGTAACCCTCAACAATAAGAACATGAATCACAACAGTTTGAAATGAAGCCCATTTCGAGAATCGGTGGCAATTGGGCCTTAGCCCATAAAAGCCTCGATTGGGCCTTAACCCATAAATGTCACAAATCATATTTATACGGGCTCGAGCCCATCTCAAATAAAACCACATATGCAATGCATTAATGCCCATACCAACCACCGCACTCCGTCTCCTGTCCAACCCTGCACTCCTGTGGGGATTTAATCGACCCACCCATCCCTACACTCCTTATGGAGCACTGGTTGTGGCACTAACTTATCGGGCAAACATAGTCGCTTTCGGTGGCTAAAAGCCTTGATGGATCCACGATCGTCAAGCGACCATGCGATTCTATCTGCACTTCTCCTTTCGAATAATCCCATCCCCATGTAACATAATAACATATGAATTCAACATACAATAATATTCATACGATAATAATCATAAATCACATACAAGAATAATCATTTAACATGTAGGGGCGTTTTCGTCATTTTTGCCCTCTAGGGGCATATCGATCATTTTACCCATCGAGGGTATTTTCGTAATTTACCTACTAAGAGTATTTTCGTAATTTACCCACTAAGGGTATTTTCGTAATTTACCCACCAAGGGTATTTTTGTAATTTACCTACCAATGGTATTTTCATAATTTACCAAGAGTATTTTCATAATTTACCTACCAAGGGTATTTTCGTAATTTACCCACTAAGGGTTTTTGTATAATTTTACAAACTAGTGGTATTTCGGTAATTTTGCAAACAAGGGGCATTTCAGTAATTTTACAAATCAGAGGTATTTTGGTAACTTTGCAAACTAAAGGTATTTCAATAATTTCACAAACTAGGGGTGATTTTGGTTATTTTGCAAATCAAGGGTATTTTGGTAATTTCACAAACAGGGGGTATTTTGGTCCCTTTCGGGTTTTAGCTATGAACTTTGGCCCATCAACAAGTCATCGCGGCTAAAGTGAACGGACACTATGCACCAGGTAGGATTCCAGAAAAGAGGAGGTGGGCCACTATGGCCGCTAAGTACCAAGCTCTCCCAGATCCAATCCTGAACATGCGTATGCTGTTGCCACACCCTAACCCAAATGACTTGTTCACGAGATATGTTTAATTATTAGAAAGTCTTATGGAATTTAAGAGTTGTTCAAACTAGGCCTAAGGTCCATAAACCCTAGCATACTTTTCACGTCCCATAAAGCTCATCAAACCCAAATTACATCATTACTACCTATCGTGCCCAAGTCTCATCATATGGCCAAATAGGCCCGAACAAATTCAGATCATGTATCATGCATGTCTAATTCAATTCAGTATAACCAACCAAACCATTTCATCAAACTTAGCCTCGGGGCCCAAGCCCATTTAGCCACTTTCGACTTTTGACTTTTTTGGCATTGCCGACATCGTGTGTAGTGTTTGTACACACTGGTAACCACGCTATTTGTAAACCCCTTAGTCACGAACCTACAATCGACATCACCTAATGATTAATCATAACTTAATATACACTTATCTAAACCAAAACCTCACCGTAACCTTACGATGGCACCTCACGTTATAGTAGCCCTTCCTTCGCTACTATTGGCAATTATCCTCAGGTCTACACCAAATGCCTACCAAGGTATATTAACTCTCCTCAAAGAATGCTCTATATATAGCTAGCTTCTCACCTTCCTTCTTTGTATCTTTCCGATGTGGGATCCTCGTTAGCGAGTTTAAATCCAACTCAAACTCTTCTCGTCCAATCCATAAAATAAATACTCCTTGCTTGTCATGAGATTGAACCCGAGGCTCCTCAGTAGCATAATCCACGCTGCTAGCCACTTTACCAACTAGCTCATTGTGTCTAAAACAATGTGCAACTAAATATAACCCTATGGCAAAATTCAAAAATCCATTTAAAAAGAAAACCAAAATGCAAGCACCAAAACCTGAACCTTGGACCTCTTTCCTTCCTTCTGGCGTCACCCCCTTGCCTCTTATGTGGCGTCACTTTGCCACTACACCATAAGCTCCTCTTGTGTCATTATTCTCCACATTTTATTCTTAAAGCCTACTACTAACTCTCAGGGTTTTATTCACCTAAAACCAAAATTTTTCTAAAGCCAAAGTTTAAACCTGGGACTTCATAGAAACCCTCTAACCTTTCAAAATCACTCACCTAATAAGTCCAACTAGCACTAAAACCATTCTCTTGTTCCCAAAAATTTTAAACGCTCCTACGCCTAAGGCCCAATGGGCCCAATTCTACTAGGCCCAAATTTGGCATATTACAAATCTACCCTCCTTAAAGAAATTTCGTCCTCGAAATCTCCAACTAACTACTAAACACACCGCTCATGTCACACCACTATGCTTTTGTCGCGCACTCTGATTTAAGAATTTTATGAAATTAGTACTTAGTTCCACTTGTTTAGAACACATGTCTTATGTAAGTATTAACACTTTTTCTTAAAGTTATTCCGCGGTCGAGAATCCACTACAGGCTTAAGTTTCTTACGGGCTTTAGTCTCTAAAAGCCTTTTTTTAAGTATCCCATTATCTATATAGTCCAATAATTCAAACAATAACAGAAAAACTTACTTGGCTCGACGTCGAGGGCTCGATGAACTACACTTTAAGAATCCTGCCAAAACTTTTTTTAAAAAAAACCCAAAATCTAAGGCCCATTCACAGCCCGAGCTTTGTAACCTAGGCTCTGATACCACTAAATGTAACACCCCAAACCCGGCCTAGAAGTTAGGCTCGAATCTGGCGTGTCACATTGGGGTGCTTTTCGAGAAACCATGGTTCCATTTGAAAACCTTTCTTGATATTAAAAACTAAAGTCCCAGTTTAACGTTTGTTTATTATTAATCGACATTTATTAAAAAGTTATTACCTAAAAAACTTTGTTTGTTGCGAAAACTTAATTAAAATGACTGACTTATGAAAATGTGATGTTTACGACCTATTCGCGAAAGCGTAGTATTTTGAAAGCAGATATTATTTTGGAAAACTGTGATACAAAGTTTAGCAGATTTAAAACATAATAAATTAAAAATCCAAAACTAAAATCAGAATTTAAGAGAGAGGCCTTATTACAAAATATTAACCCAAGTTAAAATAAGTAAAATACTAGAGTCCAAAATAACTCGTAGTGTGGCCACCTTCGAGTCCTCTAGCACGTCGAACCGCCATCGAGGATTACCCGAGAAAAATATTAATAAGAGGGTGTGAGTTTAGGAAAACTCGGTGTGCATAACCTCATCAATAAGAACATGAATCACAGCAGTTTGGGTGAAGCCCATTTCAAGAACGGTGGCAATTGGGCCTTAGCCCATAAAAGCCTCGATTGGGCCTTAACCCATAAATGTCACAAATCATATTTATCCGGGCCGAACCCATCTCAAATAAAACTACATATGTAATGCATTAATGCCCATACCAACCTCGCACTCGCCTCATGTCCAACTCTATACTCCATGGGATTTAATCGACCCACCCATCCTACACTCCTTATGTAGCACCGGTTGTGGCACTAACTTATCGGTGCAAAGATAGTCGCTCTGTGGATAAAAGCCTTGGTGGATCCACAATCGTCAGTGACCATGCGATCCTATCTGCACTTCCCTTTCGAATAATCCCATCCCCATGTAACATAATAACATATGAATGCAACATACAATAATATTCATACGATAACAATCATAAATCACATACAAGAATAATCATTTAACATGTAGGGGCATTTTGTCATTTTTGCCCTCTAGGGCATATCGATCATTTTATCCATCGAGGTATTTAGTAATTTACCTACCAAGGGTATTTTCATAATTTACCCACCAATGGTATTTTCATAATTTACCTACCAAGGGTATTTTCATAATTTACCTACAAGTGGTATTTAAGTAATTTACCAAGGGTATTTTCATAATTTACCTACCAAGGGTATTTTTGTAATTTACCTACCAAGGGTATTTTCGTAATTTACCTACCAAGGGTATTTTCATAATTTTACAAACTAAGGGTATTTCGGTAATTTTACAAACCAGGGGTATTTCGATAATTTTACAAACTAGGGGTATTTCGATAATTTTACAAACCAGTGGTATTTCGATAATTTTACAAATCGAGAGTATTTTGGTAATTTTACAAACTAGGGGTATTTCGATAATTTTACAAACCAGTGGTATTTCGGTAATTTTACAAATTAAGAGTATTTCGGTAATTTTGTAAACCAGGGGTGTTTCGATAATTTCACAAACCAAGAGTATTTTGGTTATTTCAAATCAAGAGTATTTTGGTATTTCGCAAACAGGGGGTATTTTGGTCCCTTTTGGGTTTTAACAATGAACTTTGGCCCATCAACAAGTCCTCGCGGCTAAAGTGAACGGACACTATGCACCAGGTAGGATTCCAGAAAAGAGGAGGTGGGCCACTAGGGCCGCTTAAGTACCAAGCTCTCCCTAGATCCAATTCTAGACATGCGTATGCCCGTTGCCACACCCTAACCCAGCGACTTGTTCACAGATATGTTTAATTATTAGAAAGTCTTATGGAATTTAATAGTTGATCAAACTAGGCCTAAGGTCCATAAAACCTAACATACTTGTCTACGTCCCCATAAAGCTCATCAAACCCAAATTACATCATTACTACCATCGTGCCCAAGTCTCATTATATGGCCAAATAGGCCCAGAACAAATTCAGATCATGTATCATGCATGTCTAATTCAATTCGTATAACCAACCAAACCATTTCATCAAACTTAGCCTCAGGGCCCACCGGGCCCATTTAGCCACTTTTAGCTTTTCGACTTTTCGGCATTGCCAACATCGTGTGTGTAGTGTTTGTACACACCTGGTAACCACGCGCGCAGTAAACCTCTTAGTCACGAACCTACAATCGACATCACCTAATGATTAATCATAACTTAATATACACTTATTGAAAATTGAAACCTCACCATAACCTTACTATACACCTCACGTTATAGTAGCCCTTCCTTCGCTAGTATTGGCAATTATCCTCTAGGTCTGCACCCAAACGCCTACCAAGGTATATTAACTCTTCTCAAAGTGCTCTATATATAGCTAGCTTCACACCTTCTTTCTTTGTATCTTTCCGATATGGGATCCCTCCGTTAGCAGAGTTTAAATCTAACTCAAACTCTTCTTGTCCAATCCGCAAAATAAATACTCCCTTGCTTGTCATGAGATTCGAACCCAGGCTCTCCTGTAGCATAATCCACGCCGCTAGCCACTTTACCAACTAGCTCATTGTGTCTAAAATCATGTGCAACTAAATATAACCCTATGGAAAAATTCAAAAATCCATTTAAAAAAAACCAAAATGCAAGCACCAAGACCTGAACCTTGGACCTCCTCCTTCCTTGTGGCGTCACCCTCTTGCCTCTTATGTGGAGTCACTTTGCCACTACACCACAAGCTCCTCTTGTGTCATTTTTTTCCACATTTTATTCTTAAAGCCTACTACTAACTCTCAGGGTTTTATTCACCTAAAACCAAAATTTTCCTAAAACCAAAGTTTAAACCCGGGACTTCATAGAAACCCTCTAACCTTCCAAAATCACTCACCTAATAGGTCCAACTAGCACTAAAAGTCGCCATTCTCTTGTTCCCAAAAATTTTAAACGCTCCTACGCTTAAGGCCCAATGGGCCCAATTCTACTAGGCCCAAATTCAGGATGTTACAATGCCTCTGATTCATGAAGTTGAGTTTAGTATTAAATTGATACCTTGTACGACACCTATTTCGATAGTTCTGTATAAAATGGCACTAATAGAGTTGAAAGAATTGAAGTTACAGTTGCAAGAGTTAACTGATAGAGGGTTCGCTAGACCAAGTTTTTCGCCTTGGGGTGCTCCTATTCTGTTTGTGAAAAAGAAAGATGACACGATGAGAATGTGCATTGCTTATCGTCAGTTGGATAAGGTAAACATAAAGAATAAATATTCGCTGCCCAGAATTGTTGACTTATTTGATAAAAAAAAGGAGTTTAACATAAATTGATTTCTGATTCGGAATCTTAGATGTGATATCAATTTTTATGTGTTATTTAGAAATAGAGTGTATATGCTGAAAAGTTCTATAAAAGTATACAACAAATATGTGATGTCTGAAAGTTGATAAGGAAATAATAGCAAAACGAGCTCAAGGTGATTCGAATTCTGTTTTGATAAAAGATTTAGAACAGAAAGTGAAATTGATCCGAGGTTGTTTGAAAACAGCAACTGATCGTCAGATGTCTTATGTGGATTTGAAGTGAAAAGATATAGAAGTTGAGATTGGTGACAAAGTATTTTTGAAAGTGTCTCCGTGGAAGAAAGTACTCCGATTTGGACGTAAAGGCAAATCAAGTACGAGATTATTGAACGTGTCAGACCGGTTGCATATATATTAAGGTTGCCCTTTCAACTAGAAAGGATCCATTATATGTTTCATGTCTTAAAGCTCCGTAGATATCGATCTAATTCGTCACATGTGAGTGTCCCATCTGAGATTTAAATTCGATCTAATATGACATACGAAGAGGAACCGATTTGTATCTTAGCTCACGATGTGATAGAATTGAGAAACAAGAAAATTTCGTTAGTAAAAGTAATGCGGAATCGACACGAAATAGAAGAGGCTACGTAGGAGTCTGAAAACTCAATGAGATAGCAATATTCGAATCTGTTTAACGGTAAGATTTTCGAGGACGAAAATCCCTAAGAGGGGAGAATTGTAACAGTCTGGTTTATACCCTAGTCGGAACAGTGGTTTCGGGACCACAAATCCAAGTCTGTATAATATTTTAATATTATTTTTCGTGTCGTTAATATGTGACTAAGCATGTGGTAAATTTTCATAAGCTAATTTGTCTGTTTGTGTGTTTAATTTGACAAAAGGATGAAATTGCATTGAATGTGAAAGTTGTTTGCTATTTGTGAAAGTACCAATGTGTTGTGGCTTTGTAAATTTGTTGCCTTAAGTGGCAAATAGACCACTATGTAGTTAGTGGATGAATGAAAGTCAAATATGCCCTTATTACATGTTTGTTATAATTATTAATTGGATGGGCCTTTTAGTAAATGGATTAATAAAATGTTATAATAAAAGAAACATTAGTAAGTGGCCTTAGTCATCATCTTCTTGCCGAAAATAAAAGAAAGAAAAGAAAGTTTGAAGCTTTGTGTATTTGGCTCTTGTAAGTTTAAATCAAGGTATGTTTTCGGTTGATTTTCGATAATTTTTACATTTTTGCAATCGTTGCTTTGAGAGCTACAAAACCCATGTACTAATTTTGAGTATTGATGATGCTTGTATGAGATGCCATTGTTGATATGTTGAGTTTTGAAATGAGTTTAGTTGATAAATGGAATATTTGAGCTAGATAAACATGTTTTGTTCTTAAAGATTTGATGAATTTAGCTAAATAGGGCTAAATTGTGAAAATGGCAAATTGAGGGACTAAATTGCTAATTTGATGAAAAATATGGGCTTGTATGATATGTGTGAATATTCGGCTGTATTGATTTTGTGAATTTGATGTTTTGAGAAAAATTGACTAAATTGATAAAATATGCAAATGTGAGGTCTAATTTGTAAATTTCCCTAAAAATATGTGTTTGGATTGAATTGAATGAATTAGTGAATAAATGGGTTAATTATGAATATGTTTAGATCAAGAACCGAGGAAAAAGGACTTAGATTGCGGGAAAGCGAAAGTGGCAGAGTAACCGTTTTCATACCGATAAACCGAATCCGAGGTAAGTCACTATGCAAATAAATGTACTTGCATGAAATTGTAATTATTTATATGACTAATGTTGATAATGGATGCTTATGAGAGGATTATGTCTATAAATTCCATGATAAGTTTAATATAGTAAGTAAGTTCGAATATAATACAAGTCGTTAGTTATATCTATGTGATGGGAATTGAATGATAGTTATTGAATTAGAAATGCTACATGTGTGATGTTGAGAAATGAGACACTAAGTGTGCTTATTTGAAATTGTGATAGAGTTAAATAGCACTGTGTGTGCGAAGTAATGGAAGCTTCAACTTTTATGATTGGCACTGTGTATGCGATACCGAATTAAGTTCGATTTTGTATTAATGCATTAAGTGTGCGATTATAAAAAGTGAATAGCACTGTGTGTACGATGATATGAAAGCTTCGGCTTATTGAATTGGCACTGTGTATGCGATATCGAGACAAATCGATTAAAAGAATAGGCACTAAGTGTGCAATTATAAGAAGTGAATAGCACTGTGTGTGCGATGATCTGAAAGCTTGGCTTATTGAATTGGCTTGTGTATGCGATATCCGACAAATCGATTAAAGAATAGGCACTAAGTGTGCGATTATAAGAAGTGAATAGCACTGTGTGTGCGATGATATGAAAGCTTAGGCTTATTGAATTGGCACTGTGTGTGTGATATCGAGACAAATCGATTAAGAGAATAGGCACTAAGTGTGCGATTATAAGAAGTGAATAGCATTGTGTGTGCGATGATATGAAAGCTTTGGCTTATTGAATTGGCACTGTGTGTGCGATATCGAGATAAGATGATTAAAAGAATAGGCACTAAGTGTGCGATTATGAGAAGTGAATAGCACTGTGTGTGCAATGATATTGAAGCTTTGGCTTATTGAATTGGCACTGTTTGTGCGATATCGAGACAAGTCTATTAAAAGAATAGGCACTAAGTGTGCGAGGATTAATATGCTTCGATTATGTATATAGCACTGAGTGTGCGATTAGGTTGAATGAATACTAAAGGACGATCAACATGTAATATCAAGCATTGAATAGCTTGGAAGTTGAATAATTATGTGTTAGATAAGGTATGTATTTAACCTTTGTCGTTGATGAGTTATAAGCAAACTATGAATGAGTGAATAAGTATTTTAGCTATGTCTGGGATGTTGGTATTGTACAATTGTTCTGAGTTTTCGAGTATCTTATTTGATTTCATTGGTTCAACGGGCAAATCTGTAGTACGAATCACAAATCCGAGCTTTGATAATTTAAGTGAATGAATATCTGTTACAGGTATGTTTCTTATATACTAATGGTGTATATAAGGTAAGTATCCATGTGAGCATATTATGATAAGTACATCAAATTGATAATATGATATGTGATTTGGAAATATGGTAAGTTATGGCTAAGCTTATGAGTTTAAGAAAGAATGAGGTGATTTTGTCATGAGAACCATATTGGTCATTCTATTAATTTGGTTATGTGCAATTCATGTTAAGTTTGTTTGTATATTGACTTACTAAGCTTTGTAAAGCTTACTTTGTGTGTATGTTTTCTCTGTTTATAGGTCGTCAAAGCTACTGAAGGCTCGGGACCGTCAAGGATCGTCATCACACTACTAAAATCATTTTGGTACACTTTGAATATGTATATGGCTAGATATGGCATGTATAGGTTGGTCCTTGATATGAGATGTAAAATGAACTCAGCAATGTGATTTGGCTAGTTATGTTCAGTAATATGCTTAAAGGAATATGATATGTAAAGTGTTTTGGTATGATTAATTGATATATGAAATGGTTATGAGATGGTATGTATATAGATGATTGGTGCTTGGGCATAATTGAATTTTGATCATGCAAATTGGTATGTTTAGAATGGTTAGTCATTTGGGTATGTTTTAGTTGCTATATATAAACATGTTATGTGTTGGTAAGTGATACTTGTAGGTGAGACCCTAAGTGGGTGGCATATTGGCCTTGTAAAATGGCCTATAATGTCACACGGTTGAGGCACACGGGCGTGCCTAAGACCGTGGGTAAATTGGCAGAATGTGGTTTAAATTACACATGGCCTCGACATGGGTGTGCTTGATGGCCGTGTGAGAAATGGAAGTATGTGATCTAGAAGTACATGGCCTTAGCACACGGGCGTGCTTGGTGACCGTGTTGATTTTGGCAGTATACTACCACGGGGAGGACACACGGGAGTGTCCACTAGCCGTGGGTGAGGCACGATCTACCCCCACGGTCGTGTGTCCCCTGTATGTTAGAAAAGTTTTAAATTTTTATGAAATTACTTATGTGTTTCGGTTTAGTCCCGACTCGGTTTATAAGCATGCTTAAGGTCTCGATGACCTACTTAAGGGACATTATGATTGATATTGATGAATGACTATATGATGAATTCCGTAAATATTTTCGATCTAGCCGGTAACACTTCTAATCCTAATCGGCACGGTTACGGGTTAGGGGTGTTACAAGCACCTAAAAGCTCGTAGCATACGGCTCCCCAATCAATAGATTGGTCGGACCCGGTGACTACGTACCCATCCACCGGTAATCCCAATTGCAACTGCACGTCTTCCAGAGTGATAGTACACTCTCTGCATGGAAGATGGAAAGTGTGAGTCTCGGGTCTCCACTTCTCTATCAACGCACTGATTAGTTTTGGGTCCAACTTACACCCCCGGCCTATCGTGGCCACGAGTCAAAAACCCGCTTCCCACAGGTAATTCTCTATCAACAGCGATGGCGGACCAGGCATATTACGAATATAGCATTGCAACACCCGATCTACAGACTGTTATAAAAAATTATAAAATAAAAACTAATTAAAATTGTATAAATGAAAAACTATTAAATAGTATTGAAAAATTAAAATTATCACTTACCATTGTCATTTGATCGACGAAGTTGTGTTTATTATGGAGACGAATTAATTCTCCGGCCATTGCTAACACGATCGAATATTTTTTAATGTAAAAAAATAATTCAAAAAAATTAAACAGAGCTTTTTTTACAAAAATTAAAGGACTTTTGTGAAATTTGAGAGGAATTTGAGAGAAATTTTAGAGAAATTTGAGAGGAGGACTTTTGTGTGAAAAGAAAGACTTTTGTGTGAAAAAAATGAAAAAGGGCCTTTTATCTTTTTTTTTTTTTGTGACCGTTGGAGCCCAAATGGTCAAAAAATAGCCATTGGAGGTTTAAAAGGGGCAAAATCGTCCACTGGGAGGCGTTTGTCACGTCAAGACAAAGCACGGCCTCGAGGAAGCGCTTTATGTCGACGTGGACAAAATGCTCCCCAGGATGCGCTTCTTGACATTCAAGACCGACATCATGTTGACGTGGTCGCATTTTTGGGGAATTTGGCCCTTTCTGGTAAATAATTAAAAAGTCGGTCATTTCTGTAAATAACGTTAAAAAAGGGTATTTTAGGTAAAATGGTCGATTAATGATTCTTAATTTTCTTTATATACATATTTTAGTTTCAAAATTTTGAAAATTGTTTTTAAGAGTAGAAAATTAATTTTAGTCCCACAATAATATTCAAGTTATGGATATTTTATTATTGAGTGAATGTTGATTAAAATCAATATAAATTTAATGTACTTTAAAACTTTAATAATCATTAGAAGTAAATCACTACATCATGTATACTTTTTATATCTATAGTTCTCCTATTTCTTGTTCTTTTATTCTTTTATTATTTATTTCATAACACATTATCAATATTATGTTTGATTCTTTTTCCCAATACTCGATTTTTTTCACATTTTCTGCCTTTATATTTCTAACCTTTTCTTATTTCATCCTTCTTTTTAACTTTTTATTTATTTATTTAATAACCCACCTGGGCAAAAGAAATATATATTTGGGGTTCAAAAACCACATAAATGAAAATAAGATCATGATTGGAATTGAACCAATGCCTTAATAGATTAAGGCTTTGTTTAACTGTTCTTTTGAAGAGCACTTTTGACTTTAAAGTTGTGTTAAACAACCACCTTTTGCTTAAAAGTTTTGGCTTTTGAAAAATATTTTTGCTCATATGAAAAGTTAAACTTTTTAACTTTTCTTGAGCTAAAAGCACTTTGAAAACTAATTTACTTTTTCATCCTTCCATTTTTCTTCTCTCCAAAACACACGATACTTCCATTTTCTCTTTCAAAGCTGAAGTTTTCTGGTTATTCTCCTTTATATTTTATTTTCTTTGCTTCTTCCATTTTCTTCAAGGTTTTTGTTGCTCTCTTTCACTTTCTTTCTTCTCTCATAATCTCATCTTCTCATTTCAACTCCTCATTTATTTTATTTGTTTGTTTTTTTCCCTATTTCAGGTTAAGCTTTTTTTTTTTTGTTGCTACTGAGTTTGGTTGGCCTCTATTTTTAGGTTAACTTCCTCGTTTCACCTTTGATTTTCTTCGATCTCGATTGGTGGGTCAAAATTAAATTGTATATTTTTATAATAATAAAAATGCAATCTCACCATTTTAATAGTCTATATTTTTATAAATTTTAAAGGATTAAATCAAATTTTATCATTTTGGGGGGCAAAAAAATGTAATTTTACCATTACTAATTTAAAATCTTATAAATTATAAAGGCCCTAAAAAATTTCCTGCTCCGTCAGTGTATAAGATTTATACAAATTACACCATCCATCACCACTTTTTGGAATATCATTAGATATGAATATGTTAGGTACAACATCATTACCTTTCCTCCCTTTGATTAGATGTTCATAGTCATAGTCATAGTCATAGTCATAGTCATGTTCATACAATGTTTGATAAATGATAAAAATAACATATTTAATCCCGCTCTTAATGCGTTTTTGGATGATTATTGATGTAAATTAGTGAATTTGATGCTCCTAATACTTTGAATTCATATTCCTATACTTAGGTGAGTATTTGGGAGCTAAAGGAGATAAAAACTAGCGAAAATCAGACAAAAGAAGCAAATTTCAGGAGCCATACGTGCTGGGCCTTTCCACACGGTCTGGACACATGGTCATGTTCCAGACCGTGTCGATTTCGCAACTTGCTTCCTAAACACACGAAAAAATGCAATTTTTAGACTTTCTAGGCATTCTAAAGTCTATAAATACCAATTAGAAGAAGAGATATGGGGCCATCAGAGAATAGTAAAGAAAACAACTCAAAGAACACCATTGGATCCAACTTTGAAGCAGACTTCCATCAAGATCGAAGACCTCCTTTCAATTTCTTTTGAAGTTTTTATGAATTTCTTTGTTTCTTGTGATTTTTCTGACTTTGAGATGTTTTTATTCAGAATTATGAACTAATACATTAAATAACTAGGGAAGATGAATCCTATGATGATTTCCATTATTTGATTTCTGTTTTAAATGATAAATATTTGATTCTTATTCTCAGTTATGTGTGCTAATTTCTTGTTCTAATATTTCTGGGATATTAATTTATGTTTAATATGCTTAAATCAGAGGAGAAAAAGTTTCTGTTTAAGAGTAGATCTAGTATAATTGAGTGGAGTTGCATGCAATCCTAGAAATAGGACGGCAAAAATGATACGAACTCAGTTCGATGATGATTCGAGTCATTTTAGTTGCCCGATCGTGAAATTAAGTAAGCATTGAATTAAATCGAAATAGGTTGGAAAAATGGAAAGATAAGTTTGAAAGGCTGGAAGTTAGGTTCGAATAAAGGTCTTCAAGATAGTTTAAAAGATGGATGGAAGGTGTTCGGTTAAGGCAAAGGCTGAACCAACAATAGATTGTTGTCCCAAGTCTTAAAAGCACTTAGATGGATAATAGTAGGTGAAAATAACAAATAAAACATTGGCCCATTATCTATCGAGATAGGAACCAAAGGTATAATGAACGACACACTTTAGTAAGTGATAAGTTTGGATAACAAGGAAAGAATGACGCCACAAGCTGAGCTTGATAAGTCGTTTTAGTTCAAGAAAGAACAATGAGAGTTGAATTCTAAAAAAGAACAAAATTTGATATACTTAGCAAAAAGTCCCTAAATAATTACAAAAACAAACTATTTATAGGCTGAACATGTTTCAGCCGAATGGACACAAACTAATAAGCTTAAATGAGTTATTGATGAACTTAATTAAGCTAATTAAAACTAAAAGACCTTTGAGAAACTCTAACATATGTAATAGCTATGAACAGCTTATTTAATCTTCCCAATCAGCTAATAATTAGCTCTAATGAGCTGAATAAATTTGATTCAATGCTTGATTAGCAAAAAAGGTTATAACAACTTTTATTTCTTTTTGGGTAGCCGAATGGACAGTAACAACAATTGGCTTAAATTTGGCACACGAACAGCCTCTTTGTATGAATGCTTGAAGAAAACTGATTCAAAGTGTAAATGGATGAATTGGAACAACCATTAACAGATAAAAACGTTTGGAAGCTCAATGGCTTGTGTAATCAACTCCTTGTCCATTAAAATCTTCAAACGGTTACTTAAATAAGCTCATAACAGCTACTGGCCTTTAATTCATCTTCATAATAGTTGAATTCATTTCTCCTTTTAATGGCAATCCATGTAACAACTAGTTCAATGATTAATTCACCTATAAGCACAATTAAACAAGTTAAATGTTTAAACAAGTTAAATGGCTGTAGCAAATTAATTAAGCTGGAACATATTAATTGCCGAAATTTTTTAAACAACTAAATAAAATTAAAACAACTTAATTACTTAAACTAAAATAACTAAACACATTACTAAGAGTCATTTAATAGTTACACTAAATATTATTTAAGTTTATTCCAGCAACTAAGTAGCTCAAAACGCATAAATTAAATAAAACTAAATTTGAGCTGAAATCGAATTTGAATTTCCAGAAAATTGATGCAGAAGCTAAAACCGATTAATGTTGAGCTCAATGAGCTTTGATGAGCTATGAACGAGCTGAATGAGCTTGTAGCAAATTACATGGAACACTTGAATCGGACATCTTTGATTGTTTGATTATTCCAGCAATGGTTTCCACCCCAATCTCGAACAATTAAAACTTGCACACAAGTTAACAAACTAAAAATAAATTTCATTTTGCACTTGGGCCCCTCATGTTTAGGCCAATCTCGGTGACATCGAGTTGTGTCGTAACATGATGTGGTCGGGATCGCATCATACCCTCCCTTTTGAAGAAGATTTGTCCTCAAATTGGGCCATTTGCTCGCAAAAATTTTTTCATCATCACGAACACCTTTGTTTATGAACCCTCCCTCTTGAGTAGGATACCATTTCAAATTGTCACCTACACAATAATGGAATAAATTAGTGACACTTTGAATTTTGAACAGAAAATAACTTTTCGACAACCCATCCAAACATGGAATGCTTAAACCGATACCGTGATCAAAAATAAAAGTTGATCTCACCTTCTCATAATGAATCAAAATGTTCTTCAATGGAAATAAACCAGAACTACAAGGTACTATGAAGATATAATCTTGGAAATCAAAAGTGCATCGCTCAAACACCTTAAACAATAAATTAGAAAGATAAACTCGGAATAAAAAAACATAGTTTTTCCTTTCCATTTCAATTTGATTCGAAAGCTTCATGGCTGGCATCATGGAAGAAACATGAAATAGTTGAAAATTATGATCATACAAGGCATGCTCAAATCCTTTAAACCATAACATAGAGAAATCTCCGAAATCAAAGATTTGATTTTGACTTTGCAAGTCACCAGTATTCACATGTTTTGCTTTCGGAAATAATGATAAGACTTCAAACAAGCAAAGATTGTTCACACTTCTAGTCACATAAAATTTATGATGTTCATCTTTGCTTAATGATAATTTAGGAAAATTTGCTCCCGATTTAAAAACATGGTTTTGATCACTTATTTTCAAAAACAACAAAGACTTTTCTTTCTTCAACAACTTACACATACCTATCAAATAAACCTCAAACAATCAATCTTCTTAAAATTCATCCGAACAAGCATATCACATGAGGATTTCGCACTAAGACTCAAAGATTTCACATGAACTTCACAATCAAGAATATCAAGCTTTTTATGTGAATAGTCGTCATCACACACGTCCAAAGTTTGTATATGCTGAATTAATCTGAGGTCATCAACAATCTTGCCACCACAATATTCAACATTCATAGAATGACAATTAATCAAGTCAAAGTGAGGAGATCTTTCAATCACTAAGTCACCAGTAATTACCTCGCCAACATTTGAATTTGGTTGCCATGATTCAATGGCTAAAGACTCCTTACCTTGCTTATCTTTAAGCGCTTGTGGTTTGATTTCACTTTCAATCTTACCTTTTTCAATCAAATAGAATCGTCTTTCATCAGGAAGGGAATGAATTTGAAACTTGTCACTCGAGTCTTTAGAAACTTGAAAAGAAGAAACAATAAGAGGACAACTCGTATGTAGGTTAGTAAAAACATTACTCACCTTCTCTTGATCACGTTCTTCTTTTTCAGTTGTTTCGATTTCAATATCATGTTCAAACTCTCTTTCTTTTTCAATTGTCTCTTTTATTTTTGATGACTCATTCTTACTTTTTATTTCACTTTTATTTTCTACAACACTCGTTTCTTACAAACTTTCTTTTCTTTCTTTAATCTCTTTTTCGTTTTGTTTTCTCTCACGCTCTTTTTCGTTTTCAATTTCTTTTTCTTTCATTTTTTTTTCTTCTCTTAATTTCATTCCATATTCGTTCATTTTCTTTTAGTAGCATTTCTTGTCTCTCTTTTCTTTTTATTTCTTTTTGATTTCTTTTTCTCTCGTCTCTCTTTTTTTCTCTCAACTTCATTACAAGATGGAGTTAATACAAATGAATCAGAACGATAGGCTTTTTGTTGGAAAGAAGTGGAAGAATCTTCATATAAGTCACGGTCATCTCTTCGTGAATAAGCCTCTATGGATGAGTACTTATATGAAACATGTTCACTTCTTCGTAAGGACTTCTCCGTAGATGAATACTTTGAGGCACTTGAAGAAAAATTTCTACCTTCTTGTTGGTAGCCTCGAAAGGTTTCAAACTTGTGGTTTGCTTCATACCGACTTAACTTTCTTGATGAATAAGAATCTCGATATGAGTCTCTTTCCACATAGTCATTGGATGGTTGTCTCCATGACGATCATGTTTTCCGTCCCTCGGCTTGGTGAAATCCATTTTCGTTGGGCTCGTTCTTCTAATTGCTTCATTCGTTCTTTTACGAGTTTTAATTTTCTTTGGAGCATTTGATCCACCTTGTGAAAGAATGCTTGATATGTTGGATTAGACAAAACATCACCATCATCATCAATCCGTTTGAAACTGCGAGACATAGTCTTTTATAACAAACCTCACAATTCACTCACAAAGAAAATTTCACACACTTTTGGCTTTTATTCACTCGAATATTCTCACTACACTCTTGCCTTCTTTCGCTCAATCCACCTCTCTAATTTAAAAATGGGCTATTTAGACTTAGCAGCAGTCGATGTGGGTCGATTTGCAAAAGTAATGATCGATTTTAGGTAGGGAATGATGTTAGGACTAAAGGGTAGGCTAGAAAACAAAGATGGAAAGATTTAAGTGTGGCTGAAATAGTTAGTATATGATTGAACTGATTCGGGCAACAAGAAAAACTTCCAAGCTAACTTCTTATTTTTTTTAAATGAATCAAACGAATTGGTACACCTAAAAATTATTCTTCACCCTTTGAACTTCAATTGATGTTGAAAATTTTTTAACTATTTTTTTCGATTTTTTTATCTCTTACAATCCCGTAATGCTACGAACGTCGATACTCACTTCAATTTCACCAGCTCTGATACCAAATGATACGAACTTGGTTTGATGATGATTCGAGTCATTGTAGTTGCCCGATTGTGAAATTAAGTAAGCGTTGAATTAAATCAAAATAGGTTAGAAAAATGGAAAGATAAGTTTGAAAAGGCTGGAAGTTAGGTTCCAATAAAGGTCTCAAAGATAATTTAAAAGATGGATGGAAGGTGTTTGGCTAAGGCAAAGGCTGAACCAACAATAGATTGTTGACCCAAGTCTTAAAAGCAAATAAAACCTTGACCCGCTATCTAACGAGATAGGAACCAAAGGTATAACGAACACCAAACTTTGGTAAGTGATAAATTTGGATAACAAGGAAAGAATAACGCCACAAGCTGAGCTTGATAGGTCGTTTCAGTCCAAGAGAGAACAATAAGAGTTGAATTCTCGCAAAGAACAAAAGTTCATATACTTAGCAAAAAGTCCCTAAATAATTACAAAAACAAACTATTTATAGGCTAAACATGTTCCAGCCAAATGGACACAAACTAATAAGCTTAAATGAGTTATTGATGAACTTAATTAAGCTAATTAAAACTAAAAGACCTTTGAGAAACTCTAACATATGTAATGGCTATGAACATCTTATTTAATCTTCCCAATCAGCTAATAATTAGCTCTAATGAGCTGAATGAATTTGATTCAATGCTTGATCAGCTAAAAAGGTTATAACAGCCTTTTATTTCTTCTTGGGCAGCCGAATGGATAGCAACAACAATTGGCTTAAATTTGGCACACGAACAGCCTCTTTGTATGAATGCTTGGAGAAAATTGATTCAAGGTGTAAATGGATGAATTGGAATAGCCATTAACACATAAAACGTTTGGAAGCTGAATGGCTTGTGTAATCAACTCCTTGTCCATTAAAATCTTCAAACAGTTACTTGGATAAGCTCATAACAGATGCTGGCCTTTAATTCATCTTCATAACAGCTGAATTCATTTCTCCCTTTAATGCCAATCCATGTAACAGCTGGTTCAATGATTAATTCACATATAAGCACAATTAAACAAGTTAAATGTTTAAACAAGTTAAATGGCTGTAGCAAATTAATTAAGTTGGAACATATTAATTGCCGAAAATTTTTAAACAACTAAATAAAATTAAAACAACTTAATTACTTAAACTAAAATAACTAAACACATTACTAAGAGTCATTTAATACTTAAACTAAATATTATTTAAGTTTATTCCAGCAACTAAGTAGCTCAAAACACATAAATTAAATAAAGCTAAATTTGAGCTGAAACTGAATTAGAATTTCCAGCAAATTGATGCACAAGCTAAAACCAATTAACGTTGAGCTCAATGAGCTTTGATGAGCTATGAACGAGCTGAATGAGCTTGTAGCAAATTGCATGGAACACTTGAATCGGACATCTTTGATTGTTCGATTATTCCAGCAATGGTTTCTACCCCAATCTCGAACAATTAAAACCTGCACACAAGTTAACAAATAAAAATAAATTTCATTTTGCACTTGGGCCCCTCGTGTTTAGGCCAATCTCGGTGACGTCGAGTTGTGTCGTAACATGATTTGGCCGAGATCGCATCAATAAATCTATCGGATTAGAGTAAAATCTAATAAAGGAATCCATAAATCGAGTTAATGCGATAATAGAGGTTTTAATTATAAAGAAATTTTAATTCTTAGTTGCTCTTACTCTTGAAAGAAATATTTGCATAATTTAGGGATTTCTACGAATTAAGTTACCAATTGAATAAATCATTTAATTCGGAGTCATAATAATAGATGAAGTTTAGGTGGATTCTTTTCTAGATATTGTCTCTCTCATTGGTTATTATTCAATTATTTTCCTATTTTATTCTCTATTTGAGTCCTTAGTTAAATTAATTTAGAAATTTTATTTAAAACCCATAACTCCAATTTGTTAGCTAAATAATAAGAAAAAGGTATTTACTAATACTTTTAGTCATCATGGATATGATATCTTTAGTCACTATAGCTATACTATTTATAGAGGTACACTTGACTTTGTCGTATTTTTAGTTAATTTTGTGACTATCAATATTATCGCTCCACTATTTTTGAGATTTCTAGAATAAATGCCCCAAGAAATATATAAAAAGTTGTTTAATCGCATTTGATCATATTTATTTTCGAGGTCATAAACACAATATGCGACGAGTAATGTCACTTTTGATAACATTTTCTCGATGAAGAGGAGCCTTAATAGTAGATTGAGAAGGATTCAGGCCTCCCTTGATCAAAAGGAATCATCTTATCTAAGGCAGTTGGAAATTCAGATCAGATCGGAATTAGAAGTAATTTTGGACTGGGAAGAGTCCCTCTAGTGGCAGAAAGCACGGTGTGAGTGGCTTGCATTTAGGGGCCAGAATACTAAATACTTCCATAACCAAACCTTAAGGAGAAAGAGGAATTTTATTGGTGGACTTAAGATTGATCATGGTGAATAGTGTTATAACAGTGAAATTTTGAAAGCTGAGGCAGTGAAGTTATTTGTGCAGCTAAACTCCTTGGAGGTTTTGTTCTCGGGTGAGTTCCCTTTGTACAACAACTTCCCTGTTTTGGGAGATGAAGACGTTCTGGCCTTGGACAATAGTGTTTCGGAGGAGGTCAGAAAAGCCTTGTTCAGCATGGCGGCCTTAAAGGCCCCAAGTATTGATGGGTTTCAAGCTCCTTTTTTTCAATCCCAATGGGTACTTGTGAAGGATCAAATTTGTCAGTTGGTTCAGATGTGTTTTGAGGGTGGCCCGATTCCTCTTGAATTAAATCGAACTCTTATCGTGTTGATTCCTAAAGTGGAAGGATCTCAACTTCTATATTAATTTAGGCTGATAATATTGATTATATCAAAATTTATTGGTTAGAGTCAAAGCCAATTTTATTAGAGGTCGGAGTATTTTTAATAATATTATAGTGGTGCAAGAATTTATTCATAGTATGTGTTTGTATAAAGGAAGAATATCAACGATGGTTATCAAAGTTGATTTCGAAAAGCGTATGATAGAATCCGTTCTATGAGATGAACTCGTCTCTCGACTAAAATTATCTGCTTGATCATGAACTATGTCTCTTTTTAACCATGCAACTTCTATGGAACGGTGAACTTACAAAAGAGTTCAAGCAGCAGCGTGGTGTTAGACAAGAAGATCCATTCTCACCGTATCTATTTGTGCTTGGTATGGACAGGCTTGGGCACTTAAATCTCTCAAGCAGTAGAAAGGGGAGAATGGGTTCCAATTTAACTTTTTAGACGAGGATCGACAATCTCTCATCTCTTTTTTTTACCGACAATCTTATTCAGTTATTCTTTTTTGTAGATGGGATATGGAACAAGCATTAACAGTTAAAAGAATCGTGGATTTTTTTGTCTTTTTTCCGGCCATTGGGTTAGTGTTGCAAAAACGCAAGTATGTTTCTCTGATAATATGGGTCTAGCTGCAGAGATATGTGGTACGCTGGGATTTCGGCAGGTTGATGACTTGGGAAGGTATCTCGGAAAGCCGCTTTTTCACAGAAGAGTCTTGTTGGGTACTTTTCAATTCATCATTGACAAAGTTAAGAGCAAACTCAATGGTTGGGAGGCTTGTTCCTTCTCCTAGCTGGAAGAGTCACTCTTGCTAAGTCAGTACTCCTTGCCATTCCGAGCCATTTCATGCAAACGACGCTTCTTCCTGTGAGTGTGTGTAATGAAATCGAAAAGCTGGTTCGTGGTTTCATATGGGGGAATACTAATGGCAGCAAGAAATCTGCCCTAGTGAATTGGGATAAATGTTGTATGTCTTTTGATAATGGAGGACTGGGATTAAGGAGGGTAGGAGACCATAATAAAGTTTTTATTCTAAAGGTGGCATTTAGTATTATCTCCGATAAGGATGCGTTTTGGGTGAAGGTTCTTTGTAATAAATATGGGGTGATTAATAGATGGCCGGCTTTAATTGCTCGTTCCTTTGGAGGGCATTGTCTAATATCTGGTTTGATGTCCTTAATGGTGTTTATTGGACTGTAGGGAATGGGAGAACAATAAGTTTTTGGACAGATCCTTGGATACCGGATTTAAGACCGCTTCGGGATAATAGCAATGTAACTCCAGTAGAGGGTTTTGATATGTCGTTTTGAGGTGTGTTAACGAGGAAGGTGGTTGGAGTTGGGACATCTTTACTCGTAACTTGCCTGCTAATGTTTTATCAAGAATTGCAGCCATAAGACCACCATCGGACGAGCAGGGTTGAATTCAGGGCCCGACCCTTAAAATATAAAATTATTATTTAGATTTTTGAAATTTTTTTAAAAATTTAAATTAATAAAAATAAAATTACACTTTAACTTCTATAAGATTATAAAATTTAATTTAATCTTTTAAAAATTATAAATATATAAACTATAAAAATTAAAATTTCATCTAATCCCTATAAAATTGTTCTGGGGCAGGAATAGACAGATTAGCGTGGGTCATCCGGGGGTCTTTTCCCGGTTGCTAAGACGCATGAGCAGTTAGCAAAACAAAGCTGGAATCATAAGGATCCAAAGCGGGCTTTAGTATGGAGGGGTTCCTTTCTCAGCGTATTATGCAGTTCCTTTGGTTGTTAGCCAATGGCACATTACAGACAAATGCGGTCCGCCGTCATTGGGGAATGACGACGGATGAGTTTTGCACAATTTGTGGCCAAAGAAGGGAATCCAACCTTCGTGCCGTGCGGGATTGTTGGGCAGCGGTTGTATTATGGAAAAGCCTTGTTCCATCAGAGTCTCAAAACTGGTTTTTCACTCTTTTCACTGGATGAGTGGTTACAAGAAAACCTTACAAATTCAGGAGGTATTCTTGTTGAGGAAGCGGAATGGGGAGTCCTTTTTGCCATGTGTTGTTGGAAGCTGTGAAAAAATAGGAATTCATTTATTTTCTATTCAAACAATGTGGGAGCTATGGCTTTGAAAAGTGAGAGTCTCGTTTGGGCTAAACATATGATTGATTCGAAGGTGAAGTTGAGGAATGATGAAGCCAGTAAGCAGACTGTTATTCGATGGGAAAGGCCACGAAGAGGGTGGGTCAAACTTAAAACGGATGGGTTGTGTCGGTTGAAAGGGAGGAAGCAACTGTTAGGGGATTGATACGTGACCGACAAATAGGATTTTGTTCTGTTCTGCAAGCTGAAGCCTGGGCGTTAATTGAAGGACTTGAATTAGCTTGATCGATGGGATTTAAGAGCTTCAAAGCAGAAAGTGATAACCTATCTTTGGTAAATTTGTTGTAAAGGAAGATGCGCTACTGCTCCATCTCAGGCGACTTTGTTCTAGGCCTTGGACAGTGGTTGTTAACCATGTTGGCCGAGCTGTGAATGCATCAGCTGATGCAATGACCAAGATGTTCGTACATGATCAGCAAGCTGCGATGATTACTAAATCTTAATCATCGAACTTTTCATAAAAGATAATATCCAATAGATAGATCGGTATAATTTGGATTGTAGCATCTCAAATCTCATGTTCTATTCTCAAGGTGCGACGTCTTTATCATATATATTGAAAAGCTTCCCTTAATTATTAGTATCGCTTTCTTAATCATTAAGTCTTTGTTCAGTAGAGTGAAAATAAAATGAATAATTGATAAGTTTTATTGTAACAATATTTAAAATATATTATATATTATATTTTTGTAAGTCGTTTGGTAGAATATTATTGAAAATATTATTAAACATTTTCAAAACATTTTTAAAGACTTTGAATATATTTAAAAATATTTTAAATTTGTTTAAATATTTTTGAGTTAATATTAAAGTGTTCTAAGGTGTTTAAAATATTTTTGAGGCACTTTAGTAGTTAAAATTCCAAGACATAAGACTATATATCTCGAGAAAGTTTTAATGCAAAAATCTACTTTAGGAGTTGGATGTCTTGAGATATAGCCTGCCAATGACTATATAACAATTATTTTTCAGCCATGTCTCAAGACATCTTGGCAAGTCTCGAGGCTTGGGTTATAGGGATAATTTTTAAGCTTGAGTTTATACTTCCAATGACTAAAATTCATCCCTATCAGTCATGTTAAATATTCAAGCTAGAGTTTAGTTCATATTATAAGTGAGTCTAAATTTTTGCTAAGTCCATTTTTCGAAACATACTCTTTTTACCTCAAATTCTTTCAAATTTTAAATAACCTTTCGAGCTTAAATGTTTGACGGAAGCCATAAATAAATCTACCATGCATTTGTTTACTCTCATTTTTTGATTGAGGTTTAGTCATAATGTTTTTCCATTAAAATTATAATTGTTTATGACACGATGACTTGAAGATGCATATCAATAAGGAGAGTATGCTTATCTAGTTTTTGATATGTATGAGATTGAGTTATTCATTTGGTGCAAGGCTTTGCCTAAAATGTCAATGGAGTAGGAAAGAACATAAGCGGATTAAAATCACTTAATTGATCAATTTAATTAAGTTAATTTCAGTTTAAATAGTATTGATAATTAAATCTTTATTTTGATTATTTCAATCGATTATCGATATTTTAATTTTAATTTTATGATCGAATCAATTTATTTGATCAAATTAATTTTTAATTATTTTAAATATATATTCTATAATATATCTTAAATAAGTCAATTAATTGACTTAATGAACCGAATCAAGTCGATTATTTTAGATTATATTAAAAAACCGACCACAAAGCCATTTGCTCACCCCTACAAAGGAGGAGATGTTAGAACAGCTCTATCCAAACTGATTATTACAACAACTAGTTTGACATTGCTGTACGATAGAAAGTATGTTTTTGTGTTGTGTTTTATTTTGAAATAAAATTTTAAAAACGAGCCCTTGTGAAATTTCACTATATTTAGTCTGTATAGTTAATTTTAATTACATCATTTGATTTTATCGATTAAATTGAATTGAATCAGAAATTTCTTCATCGATTTAATTTTTGGTCCAATGTTTTAGAAATTGCTTTTAAATTTCTTTATTTTTATAAAAAAATATACAATCAATTAATTAATAAGAAAGGAATTAATTGTAAACAAATGCATCAAGTATCTTGACTTTAGATTCCCTTTATTTTGTTAATAAAAAGTTAGTTCAACAAGTATCTTGACTTTAGATTTTTATTCACATTTTCCTTATAGATCACAACAACCAAAATATTAAGCTATTTAAGTAAAAGGATTTTTACATTATAAAACATAATAGGACACTTTTAAGTAAAAAAAATCCTTGCCCGAAAATATGCGTCATGTACAAGATTTGAGAATTTTCAAATAAAAATATATTAATACGAATCTTAATAAAATAAAATAATAAATAAATAAAACTTTAAAAGAGGGTAGTTTTCAGAAACTTGACATTGTCAACTTGTCATTAGTAACCCCACTCAATTGTATTATTGTTTATTGTTAGCATTTTCTGGACCAGTGGAAGCTTCATTGTCTTATATGTTGTTACAATTAAAGTACCTAACCATAATTCACATCAATGTCCTATCTCATTTTTGGTGTGTTGAATATCAATGAAGGTCAAGAAAGAGGGGTGGAGTTTGATATTGAGGAGAGTAGGTTCACCCACATCAGGAGTGAGAGTAGGAAAAGTAAAGAAAATGGAGAGGATTTAACCTCTTAGGATTTGTTGGGAGGAAAGAAGAGAGCTCTATATTGTGCTTTGAGGTTATTTATAGGCAAGTGAGGGTTCCTCAATGATCCCCTTTTTAAGAAAGTGCACATGTTAATAGCGGATGACTTAACAGTGGATTTGACTGGGTGGTTAAGGACGGACGATCCCTCCCATTAGGGAGAAAGGGTATGATGCACATAGGTAGTCGGTCATTGAGTGACCATCTAGACTCGATTAGTTCTAGTGTTGCCATATGTCCCAATCGAGGTAAGTGTATATTCATAAATTACATTAATACACTTTGTATATTGTCGTCAATGATTTTAATATGCAAAGCAAAATGGAAGCAAATATTAGCTCACTAGTTATCTAATGTTTAACTAATATTAAAAGGTATTATGAGGTTGGATCATAATATGAAAAGACAAGTTATATTAGTAGATGAAACTAAACATGTCCATAGTCTAATTGGAAATTAACAAACCGATTGAAAGATTAATATGTCGTCTATCAAGTCCAACTGGAGAGATGTTTTTTCTTGAGCACTGGAGTGGATGACTCCTTGAAGATAGAGACATAGATGTGACTGACTGAATTGACAGTACATTGGATAGGATCCAAGTAGAATAGATATTGAATCTGTTAATGGATTTATTCATTTGTGACGTTCATAGTGTGACGTACCTTAATCTTGAGTGGATGATGGACTATGTATGTGTGACTCGTATACTTTGATGTAAGTAAAAGCCTGAGCTCAAATAGATAAGAAATCGAAAGCTAGTGTGTTGGATATACGACTTCTGCAGCATGTAACATCATTCAAAATAGTGGAACTCATAGCCCAAGAAATGGATAAATTGTAACACCCCATACTCGACCTAATCGTTGGATCTGGACTACAGGGTGCTACACTTCATAACCGAAAATTTACTAACACATTCTTTAAAGTAAATCTCGACATTCTAACTTAATGTAGTTATTAAAATACAATTACCTAATCGATCACGCCATATGAATTTATTTTAATTATGCAACTTTAACCTAAGTTATAAAATATTTTACAAAGTAGTTTAAACATACCGAATGTTGCTTAGTTTGGAAATAATATTCTTATTAAAACTAGTTACAAATAAGACTCAGACCTTGAGACTTCGCCTCTAGGTTGTCCGTTGTATGCATATTACGACTAGGAAGCACAACTACTAGGTCACGACGGATCCTGGTCTGGTCCCTTCACGAACTATCAAATTCCATTATTACCTGCAATACATAATGTCACAAACATAAGTTCAAATGAACTTAGTGACTTATCCATACCTCGTATTAGTAGCATGCAAATAAATAGGCACTTTATGGTTTTGAATTAAATATTGACTGTCTACACTAGGATTGTTCACCAATCTCACTGGTGTGGTATTTACATCGAACAATCTAGCTTTTTTGTACTTGGTATATCATCCTCAAAGACATCATCGCTTAAATACTTGCACAACCTTGCTCATAAAGAGCTCTTATTGATGAGACTTCACAAATGTAATATAAGAATTCAAATAAATGTTTGAACGCTTGGTGGATGATCCCTACGTATTCTATCTTTATTAGTTGTCATGGCAGACCTATATGCAACTATTTTTTGAGAGGAAATCTTTACGGATTCTTACTTGCAGACATCTGAAAGAAAACCATGATGCATCTTGCACTAATATATATGCAATAATCCAAATAAGACAATCTTGGTGTATAGACCTTGTTGTAGACTGTTATTAGTGGCTTGTCCTAATAGAATCAAATTCGTCTCATGATCCTCACGGATTCTTGTTTCAGACTCAAATCTATGGATTTATGCTTTACGAGATATACTAGCGGATTCATAAGGAAAACCCCCATTTCATATTAATAAGAAAATCAACTCATGAAATCCAACTAACAAATTAGGCGTGTAACAACCCGATTTAGGGTTTAGTCAGAATAGTGGTTAAAAAACCATAAATCTGAAGTAAAAATATGTGTTTTATGGCTTTTATGAGGCTTATGATATGTTTGCATGATTTTGTGAAAATTTTATGAAGAAATTTTATAAATTAGTGATCAATTTATTCATTAGGACTAAATTGAAAAGATTGAAAAATATGAGATTCTAGAAGTTTCAAGAATGAAATAGAATTAGAAAAATTATTAGAGGTCCTTATTTAGCAATTAGGCCATTATATCTTATGATGGACAAAAATGGACATGGGAAGGAAAAATCTCAAGAAATGAGCCTTAAGGGTATTTTGATCAATATGTTAGTAAGTTAATAAAAAGGGAAAAAGAAGTCAAAATTTATGTCCATCTTCGTCCCCATTGCCTAAAATTTTAAGGACACCATAGTTAAGGTTTCTTCAACTTTCAAGCTTGATTGTAAGAACCTCCTAGCCCCGTTTTTAATGTTCTTCATATTTTTGAGATCCTCGTAGCTCGATTTAGCTATTTCTAGCTATATTTTAAGCTAGAGGTCATGTTCAAAAATTTACCCATGTGTGACATGCATGTATTTTGATGTTTTTGGAGGAATATGAAAGTTTGATGTGTGATAAACATCTTTTTTCTAAGTGATTTTTTATGGAAATACATAAAAAGGACCAATTTGTAAAAGTGATAAAATATGTAGTAAAAATCAGTTTTGAAGGAAAATATGAGCTATTATAAGTTTAAGATAGGTTCGACTAGGCTTGGGTAACCAAGGAAATGAGTATATTTCATCATACGAGCCTAGGGACCATTTTGTAAATATGTGGAAGTTTAGGGAAAAATTATAATTTTGCCAAAGTATGATTCATGGGTTATTTTAGTTAATTTGATCATTATATAAGTGAATTTGTCATTATAGATCAAGAAACACGAAATCTAAACCTAAATCGAGGAAAGAACAAGGTGGTAGACTAAATTGTATAACTACACATATTTTGGTACCGAGGTAAGTTTGTGTGTAATAATTCAACATCATGTTATTATGTTTTAAAATGCTTGAAATTTCGTGAAGATGTATGTTATTTTTATGAAATTGACCAATGATGTTTCGATAAGAAAATGATGAAGATTTATGATGTTGAAATCTCGGTTGAACCTTAGGAAATAAGATGATACCCTTGTCAAGACATGAGATTTATAAGGTCCCGTATAAGACCATATCTGGGATATGGCCTCGGCACTGAATTGAGATCCTGTATAAGACCATATCTAGGATATGGCATTGGCATCGAATAAGAAAATCGTGTAAGACCATGTTTGGGACATGGCATCGATATACGATCTCGTATAAGACCATATCTGGGATATAGCGTCGACATCGATATGAGATCCCGCATAAGACCATTTATAGGATATGGCATTGCCATCAACATGTGATCTCATGTAAGACCATATATGGGATATGGCATTGGCATCTTACTACGTGTGTGACAAATTTCGGGTATCCTTCGATATTCCAAGTGGTTCAACGGGTAAAGAGCTAAATTTATGTTAAAGATGGTAAAGAACTAAGTTTATGTTAAAGATAGTAAAGAGCTAAGATTATGATGAAGATGGAAAAAGTGCTAAAGTTATGTGATGAAATGATACAGGTATACATGAGAAACTTACAATAATTGAGTCCTGTATGAGATGTGTGTTTGGTAAGAGTAACCATGAGTAAGTCATGTCAATGTTACTTGAGAATCTTGTGTTAATTCATGATGAATGTGCGGATATTATCATAAGACTTTATGTTTCTACTTATTGCATGCAAACTTACTAAGCTTTATGCTTTCCCCCTCTCTTTTCCATTTCTTTGTAGTATCGCCAAGCTAACGCAGGGATCGTAGGACGTCGGAGCTCGGTTCACACTATCAAGCTATTCTTTTGGTATAGTAATATGGCATGTATAGGAACTTGGTCATTCTTTTATATGTCATATTGGTTAGCCAATGTGTTGGCTATTAATGTCACTTAATTCATTTTGTAAATGGCCACTAAATGTAATATCCCTAAAATGGGCCTATGCATTTTGATTTAATTATCTGAAATGGCATGTCTTATGTGTTATGAATGTATGGTGAACATTTTGGAAACTTGGAAATGTTAAGTTTAAAAGAGGAAAGTGAACATTTTGGAAACTTGGAAATGTTAAGTTTAAAAGAGGAAAGTGAACATTTTTGGAAACTTGGAAATGTAAGGAAATGTTTTAGAAATGTTAGGTTTAAAAGAGGAAACTAAAACAAGGTGGCCTTAAGAAAATTAGTAGAGGAAATTTGACACAAGAACGGGCTTGGAGTAGTGGCTAGGAGGCACCACTTAAGGCCCAGGTAAGTGATGCCACAAGCTATACAAATGGGCCTAGGTTCGAGTCACGTGGCAAGCAAATAAAAGAGTTTTATTTTGCTGCAAGGAGCAAGGGAGTTGGACGGCACCAAGGCTAATTTTTAGGAGTTTTTATCCTTTTAAAATTCGGTAAATAGATAGATAATGATGGACTATTATTATTATTATTATTTTTAAGAGATAAGAGATAAATATTGGATTAAGTTTTATTAAATTGAATGGGTGATAATTAAAGTGATAAAGTTATCAAAATAGGAGTGATGGCCAAGTAAAGGATTTTAAGTTAGTAATTTTGGCTACTAAAGGAAAGAGAGCCATTCATCATATCTTCTTTCAACTCTTCTCTCTCTGCGAATTTTCTAGAGCATCTCTTCTTCTTCTTTTGTTAGCCAAAGCCGAAAACTAAAGTAAGCCTAGTCAATTCTTCATTGCTTTTGTGATCTCCATTAAAACCGAATCCATAAACTCCTCAAGATACCATCATTAGCCGATTTCTTTATACCAATCAAAAGCAAATCAAGATCCTTCTAGCCTACATAGCCGAATATTGCTAAAGGTTCAAGCAAGGATTGCCGATCTCTAAAGTAAGGTAAGATCTCATTCGGTTTCATCCTTTTCTTTTAAGATTTGCGAAATCTAGGATTAACCCTATTAATATCTTGTTGCCGAAACTTTGAAGAGATCTTTCGGGATTTACTAAGTGTCGACTACAAGGAAGGAGAAATTCTTTTCCCGAAGGTACACCATAGGCTGCGTGTTCCCTAATTATTCGGTGAATTTCGGGATTTAAAATCTACAAGGTAAGTATCTATAGCATTCGGCCAAGGCCATGTTAAGTAAATAGATGTGTTTCATTAATATTTAAAAGCTGAAACTAATCTATTCAAGTAATCTAGTGATTGCCGATTTCAAGAAAGAAGGATACAAAGTTTTCGGCATTTGATTAGACATCAATCGGCAGCAAGGTAAGGATTTAAGTGTACTAATCCTACTAGGATTTGGATTTATGGCCGAATGACTCCTTACTAAGTATTAAATGATTGATTAAATGTAGAGATTTAAGATCTAAGGCATTAGATCAAGCTTTTCGGGATTTCAGCGAATTTGTTAA
The DNA here is from genome assembly GCA_025506655.1 of Gossypium rotundifolium. NCBI lineage: Eukaryota > Viridiplantae > Streptophyta > Magnoliopsida > Malvales > Malvaceae > Gossypium > Gossypium rotundifolium. The sequence goes on along the minus strand of CP106734.1, from coordinate 13,583,653 downwards.
GCGAATCAGGTGTGTACCCCACACTATTACTTAATAAGTTTTATGGCAATGTTAATATAAGTATGTGTATAAGAATGTGAATATGGCTAAGGTACCATGTTATGGTACAAAGTACTCAGGTACGTTTCCTACTCCTACTAGGATTATGTTAAATATCTGTTACGACACATATATGACATTATAAGGATGTGAAATAAGAATTTGGCATGTTAATGCATGATATGTATGATATGGGGCATATGGGTTATATGAAAAGGGAAGTGAATGTGGTGACCTAAGACCACGATATATCGAATGTGGTGACCTAAGACCACGATATTTGAATGTGGTGACCTAAGACCACGAATTTTATAAGGCGATGAGCACGCCATCGCAATGATCGTCTTCGATGGTGTGTAGCGGATGGAGGGTTGACTTAGTAGTCCCCACGGTGTGTAGGATGGTACGGGTGATGTGTAGCGGATGGCATATAGGTTTGGGTTCGGGTTGCATCACTTTTTTTTTCTATCATTATATGAACATGTATGATAATGTGTGCTGGATTATTAAATTTTAGTGTTGGTTACACATTGAGTCTGCTTGACTCACCCTTGTGGGATTATTTTTAGGTGACGACCGGTGATGGACCAAATGATGATGCTTAGTGGAGGCCATGTGAAGTTCAAATTTCTTTTATTTGGACTATTAAGTATTTTGAATTTAAATTTTGGGAATTATTTGATGTAATAAGGCCTTAGTAGAATTATTTTATTCATTTTTATTTATTAAGCTTACAAACTTTTATTTATTAAAAGATTAAGTAAATCTATTTTAAAATAAAGCCCAAACGTTTTGTCACTTAAAGTAAAGGATTTTAATAATGAAATGAACTGTTTTCATCTCAAGCCCAACCCAAAACGATCTTTCTTCCAAATCACACAAGTTTTTCCTAAGTAACAATAAAATTTGAAAGCAGTTTACAGGGAACATACCAGATCCGGTCAAGGCTCGTGGGCCAGGTTTGGGGTGTTTCAATTTAGTATCAGAGCCCAGTTTTAAACTCTCGACCGTGGGTTTAAGGCCCAAAACGTTTTCAAAGTTAAGCCCAAAAAGAATTTTTGTGAATTAAGCAGGATTTTCTGGCATGGCCCACTAAGTCTCCGACCCGAAGTCCACCAGGTAAGTACTCCGATCTCTTGGGTGATCTATATTATGATTTGTAGAAGGGTAGAAATGGAACGTAGAATAGATATTTAGTACTTGAACCCTAGGGCTAGTTACTCCAACAATTACATAAGACTTAAATGCCAAATTGAACAAACCTGTGGTTAAGTCGCTGAGATAGGGTGTGGCAACCATGGTGCGCATGTCTAGGATTGGTTTCGGTGGGAGCTTGGTATTTAAGCAGTCCGCATGACTCACCTCCTCTCCACTCGAATCCTACCTGGTGCGTAGCCTCGGTTCACCCTAACCAAGAGGACTTATACACGGGCTAAACCCCTAACTAAAACCCGAAAGGGACTAGCCGTATTTTTATGGAAACCCTAGTTTTAAAATTTCTAAATTATCCTCTTGATTTGAAAAGATTATTTTTATAAATTTTCCTGAAATATTTCTGATTTACCAATTTACTAAAATACCCCTAGTGGTAAAATTACAAAATGCCTTGATTTATGAAATTTCCAAATACCCGATTCTTATCAAAATTTCACTACTTTGCTTAAAGGAACCCTAAATTTACAAAATATCAAAATACCTTGATTATGGAAAAAAATAAAAAATTATTTACAAAATTACCCTACCCTACAAATTACCGAAATACCTCGAGTTACAAAATTACCGAATGACCCCGATCTTCAAAAATTTTCAGAACAACACCGATTTGGAAAACAAATTTCTAAACAACCTTCAAGTTTTGCAAATTCCAAAATATCCTTGATTTATTAAGATTTATAAATTTACCACGGTTTATTCTTGAAATACCCTATAATTTCAAAATTTCCAAAATACCCCGGGATTTCAAAAATTACCAAAATACCCTTATTGACAAAATCACCAAGGAACCTTATTTTGAAAAATTACAAAAATACCCCTGTAGGGAAAATTATGAAAATACCACGGTAGTGGAAAACAACAAACAACGATAATTACAACATTTCTCTGTAATAAACGCAAGTTCATGTGTGTGACTGAATGAATGATGTGAGACTGTATGTGTATGAATCGAAAGAACTACTTCCTAGAACTATTAAACATAAAACTATTCGTGGTTAATCAAGTGGAGCATCGGGCTGTGTTGGATTGTGCAGCCAAACGAATGGAGTTAAGGACCCAGAGGATGGAGTGATAGTTATGATAGGAGAAAGACGAAACTACTTGTCTAACGTAGTTTCGCTTTAAAGGTGATAAGATGGTTGGAAAGGGTGTAAGGCGTTCTTGGCTTTCATTAGTACTTTGGATACGAAAGAAGGGGAGTTAGTGGAGTTAGAAGCGTAAGGGAATTTGAGGATGTCTTTCGGAGGAATTACCCAAATACCCCTGATGTGGAGGTGGAATTTGGAATACCCTTCATTGCCTTATTTGTTATAGAGTTAGTTCGTTCTTGTAATGCTAGAAAAGTGTATGAAACCTTGGATGTGAATTTTTGTAGGAAATGTGTCGGTTTAAGATCGAGAGTGAGAGTAGTGTAGTGTGGTGAGTTAGGATGTACGATTTTTCGTTAGTAAGTAATTTCGAGGACGAAATTATTTTAAGGGGGTAGAACTGTAATATCCTGAAAATGGGCCTATGCATTTTTTATTTAATTATACGAAATGGCATGTCTTATGTGTTATGAATGTATGGTGAACATTTTTGGAAACTTGGAAATGTTAAGTTTAAAAGAGGAAAGTGAACATTTTTGGAAACTTGGAAATGTTAAGTTTAAAAGAGGAAAGTGAACATTTTTGGAAACTTGGAAATGTAAGGAAATGTTTTAGAAATGTTAGGTTTAAAAGAGGAAACTAAAACAAGGTGGCCTTAAGAAAATTAGTAGAGGAAATTTGACGCAAGAACGGGCTTGGAGTAGTGACTAGGAGGCACCACTTAATGCCCAGGTAAGTGACGCCACAAGCTATGCAAATGGGCCTAGGTTCGAGTCACGTGGCAAGCAAATAAAAGAGTTTTATTTTGCTGCAAGGAGCAAGGGAGTTGGACGGCACCAAGGCTAATTTTAGGAGTTTTATCCTTTTAAAATTGGCAAATAGATAGATAATGATGGACTATTATTATTATTATTATTATTATTTTTAAGAGATAAGAGATAAATATTGGATTAAGTTTTATTAAATTGAATGGGTGATAATTAAAGTGATAAAGTTATCAAAATAGGAGTGATGGCCAAGTAAAGGATTTTAAGTTAGTAATTTTACTACTAAAGGAAAGAGAGCCATTCATCGTATCTTCTTTCAACTCTTCTCTCTGCCAATTTCCTAGAGCATCTCTTTTCTTCTTTTGTTAGCCAAAGCCAAAAACTAAAGTAAGCCTAGCCAATTCTTCATAGCTTTTGTGATCTCCATTAAAACCGAATCCATAAACTCCTCAAGATACCATTATTAGCCGATTTCTTTATACCAATCAAAAGTCAAATCAAGATCCTTCTAGCCTACATAGCCGAATATTGCTAAAGGTTCAAGCAAGGATTGCCGATCTCTAAAGTAAGGGTAAGATCTCATTCGGTTTCATCCTTTTCTTTTAAGATTTGTCAAATCTAGGATTAACCCCATTAATATCTTGTTGCGAAACTTTGAAGAGATCTTTCGGGATTTACTAAGTGTCGACTACAAGGAAGGAGAAATTCTTTTCCGAAGGTACACCATAGGCAGCGTGTTCCTAGTTATTGGTGAGTTTCGGATTTAAAATCCACAAGGTAAGTATCTATAGCATTCGGCCAAGGCCATGTTGAGTAAATAGATGTGTTTCATTAATATTTAAAAGCCGAAACTAATCTATTCAAGTAATCTAGTGATTGCCGATTTCAAGAAAGAAGGATACAAAGTTTTCGGCATTTGATTAGACATCAATCGGCAAAGAAGGTAAGGATTTAAGTGTACTAATCCTACTAGGATTTGGATTTATGGCGAATGACTCCTTACTAAGTATTAAATGATTGATTAAATGTAGAGATTTAAGATCTAAGGCATTAGATCAAGCTTTTAAGGATTTCAGTGAATTTGTTAATCGAATCGTGTGTACCTACACTATTACTTAATAAGTTTTATGGCAATGTTTAATATAAGTATGTGTATAAGAATGTGAATATGGCTAAGGTACCATGTTATGGTACAAAGTACTGTGCACGCTTCCTACTCCTACTAGGATTATGTTAAATATCATTACGACACACATATGACATTATAAGGATGTGAAATAAGAATTTGGCATGTTAATGCATGATATGTATGATATGGGGCATATGGGTTATATGAAAAGGGAAGTGAATGTCGTGACCTAAGACCACGATATCTCGAAAGTGGTGACCTAAGACCACGATATCTCGAATGTGGTGACCTAAGACCACGATATTTGAATGTGGTGACCTAAGACCACGAATTTTATAGAGGCGATGAGCACGTCGACTGCAGCGACTGCCTTCGATGGTGTGCAGCGGATGGAGGGTTGACTTAGTAGTCCCCATGGTATGCAAGATGGTACGGGTGATGTGTAGCGGATGGCATATAGGTTTGGGTTCGGGTTGCATCACTTTTTTTTTCTATCTGTTATATGAACATGTATGATAATGTGTGCCTGAATTATTAAATTTTAGTGTTGGTTACACATTGAGTCTGTTTGACTCACCCTTTGTGGGATTATTTTCAGGTGACGACCAGTGATGGACCGGGCCGGCAGATGCTTAGTGGAGGCCATGTGAAGTTCAAATTTCTTTTATTTGTACTATTAAGTATTTTGAATTTAAATTTTGGGAATTATTTGATGTAATAAGGCCTTAGTAGAATTATTTTATTCTGTTTTTATTTATTGAGCTTACAAACTTTTATTTATTAAAAGATTAAGTAAATATATTTTTAAAACAAAGCCCAAATGTTTTGTCACTTAAAGTAAAGGATTTTTAATAATGAAATGAACCTGTTTTCATCTCAAGCCCAACCCAAAACGATCTTTCTTCCAAATCACACAAGTTTTTCCTAAGTAACAAAAGAATTTGAAACGGTTTATACCGAGGAACATACCAGATCCGGTCAAGGCTCGTGGGCCAGGTTTGGGGTGTTTCACTAAAATCGGCCAAAACTAGTTAAGTTATATCAATTCAATGATGACGAAATTCAAGAAGTGCAAGTTTATGCAATTGAGTGAATGATGCATGAAGTATATACATGATGAATATAATGTGGAATTAAGGTGTGGATGTCTTGATTTTGGATATGAAATGTGCCTTATTGTCATGATGTGTGTTGCATTAAAGTGATATAAGTGTGCTTGCTTTTCAGGGTGGCAATTGGCTTGGTAAATAGCCTTATAATTATCCACATGGGTAGGCACACGGGCGTATGTCTAGGCCGTGTGTGACACACGGTCAGCCTTGAGGGCATGTTGATAGGCCGTGTGCTCCCTGCATCTAATTTCTAAAAAAATCATTTCGTCACACGGGTGAAGACACAGGTGTGTCATGGCCTTGTGAAAGACATAGACCATAGACATGGGCGTGTGCCAGGTCGTGTGAAAACCCCCTGTAGGTTCAAAATGAAAAATAAAATTGACACGGACTAGGGAAATGGGCGTGTGTGACCACACAGCCTACCCACACGAGCGTATTCCTTTCACACGAGGCGTGTGGCCCTGTTTGAGTAAAAATTTTCTAAGTGTTCGTAAGTTTTCGGTTCAGTCCTGGAGCCCTCCATGTGTATGTTTTGGGTCTCGTAGGCCCATAATAAGAACGTTATGAGTTGGAATGGAAAATTTATGGCCCGAGTATGAATAAGTAAGATAAGTCCGGTAATGCCTCGTATCCTATCTCGGCGTTAGACACGGGTAAGGGGTGTTACATGGCGGATCATCAACAAATATCCCATTCATAACAGTCCACCTTTAGTAATGAATAACATGTGGGCGGATACTTAATAACGAATTCCCTAATGTGGAATCAAACACGTAAGATAGCCCTGATGGACTGTCATATCTTGCACATACGAGCTTGTATAAACATATAGCTCATTCTTGGCAAACTTATCAATTAAATCATGCGGACTTTTATAACTTTCATATGCCATGACCATGGACTTACTTATACATTTTATCCCTAGTTGCATATTACCAAGCGGTCCATCTACTAACTCTTTGAAACCATAAATGAATTGCATATAAAATCAAATGAACATAAATTGATGGAAATGATAAAGTTAGTGAAATGGGTTACATTCGAAAATGAATGTGTTTTTTCCAAGCATGGAAATGACTTAAAATTAATTTAAGTTTTTCAAATTATTATTTAAATCAAATCATTGAAATTTGAAAATAGTATTAAATTAATTAGTTATTATGAATCCGTTGAATATGGAAATTAAATATATTTTCGCATAGATTCTTTTAAGATAAGCTTGTCATGATTTTAACGAAATTAGAATTGGATTGAGAAAATTATTTAATTAGTAAATTAATTTAGAAAATTTTCTAAATTAATTTAGTAAATAATATTTATTTTGGGAAATAGAAAAACATGTATTGGTTGGATTAAATTATAAGGTGTTGGGTTAAAAGTCCAAGAATCACATATAATTCGACCCAATACAGGAGAGGCCCAAAACCTCTCATATACATATGAGGGACAACAACTCTAGTATATTTAACTAAGGTGTGTCGCCCCCTTCTACTAGGAGACTAGTTTTTATATCAAATAAGTATTATTTGACACTGATATGGCTAAAAATACACAACTTTGAGATATTGTTATTCTATCCAAAATAGTAAAAAATTATTTCCTAAGTATAAATTCTATTTTCTAGGAATAACAATTCTACTGATTTCTATTGAGAGAGAATTACTTTCCTTTTAAAAGCAATAGATTGTTTCTAGTTCTGTGTTTGATTCATGAATGTTTGAGCCCACAATCGAAGCGATTCATTGTACAAGAATAGCGGAGAAGACAATTCAGTTGAAAGCTGTGAACGTCTAGAATCTGTCTTGCTGAAAGCACAAATACTTTTTGAGAAAAGTTTATTGCTATAAATATCACAAATTGGATCAATTTTCAAAATTTAAATTTTATGTTGTGACTAAAAATCATTTTTAAATCAGATTTTTTCCACCACTCCTAGTCGAGAAGTAGGTTAGAAAATGGCCTACCTCGAGACCATATGCAAGTTGCTTCTACGGATGGTAGTTACTGTAGAAAAGGTAACAAGTGGCAATTTGGAACAATTCATTCTTATAGGGCGGAGAGTCGTCAATGATGGAAGTGAGAGGAGAGAGTATGGAGAAATGCTTTCGATGATTGAGTGGTGAAAAAGGAAGAAATCCCTAAGACTTTACTTTGTAGTTTGGCGAATGGTATAGTTGTTGACCTGACAATCTGGGATATACAATGCCTTGTGAAGCTATTGAAATTTGTGCCTACCCTTTTTTTTAATAATGCATTGATGGATAGTACTTTTATTCGTGGTTAACCTGTATAAATTTTAATTTGTGATTTAGCGAGTGGTAGGCTTATCAAGTTGACAATCTAAGACTGTATAATGTATATTCGAGTGGTGTAGTTGTTGATTGAATGATCTGGAGTTATGTAGTGGAGATCTATCGTATATATACCAAGGATACAACCATTGGAAATGTAAAATATAAGAGGTTTAAGCCATCTGTTGGCAATATAAAATGTAAGAGGCGTGCAAATTGTTTACTGGTGATATCAAATGTAAAATGTACGAACTATATGTTGGTGATTTAAAATCTTCAAAGTATTCGTTAAAATATGAGCGGGAGGACTATCCATCTTATAAATAATTGTAGTGAATATACATTTTGGCCTTAGCCTTTAACGAGTAAAAATTGAATAAGTGTTAAATGTGTGCGTGCTATCGTTATAAAATTTATTTGTTAACACAATTTGGGGGTTGATCGCTGCTCCCACACACAAAGGGAGGTTTACATGAGGTATCATATGTCAATCGCACTACCATTGGCTCTCGCAGACCAAAATTACATGAAGAGTAATGAATGTCCTACTCCTGCACATAGGGGAAGCCTTACGGGGTCCTACTCCCACACACAAAAATGAAAAGAAAGGAAAAGGAAAAGGAAAATTGGGGCCTTAATGAAAATGAAAATAGAACACGAAAATCAAGAGAATAATTGTACATAAAAGAGGAGAAATATGGGTTTTTATGGAGGTTTTTGTTATTTTTTAACCATTATACATAAATATAATATTAAAAAAAAAATCAAGAAGTCTGATAAAGCTGAAGTTTTTTAGGTAGGATAAAATAGTTTGTTTATAATAAGAAGAATAATAATGGTGGTGTTGAAGGCCGTAATTGAATGGGGAGTTTTGAGTTATTGGATTTATTGGAGATTTGAGAACTGTTTAACCTTTTTAGTATTGTCGAGAGATGGTAAAAAGATGTACTTGGTGCTTGGTCCACGCTCACCTTACCAAGGCAGTGAAAGAGGAGAGAGGTTGGTGCTGAGGGGAGTCAATTTACCCACGTCGAGACTAAGAGCTAGAAAAGTAAAGAAAATTGAGAGGACATAAACCTCTTAAGATTTGTTGGAGGAAAGGAAAGAGCCCCTTCTATGTTGTGCCTTAGGGGTATTTATTAGCAAGTGAGGGTTCCCGAATGGTCCCCTTTCGAGGAAAGTGCACCTGTTAATAACAAATATCTTAACATGATTCAAATTGGGTGATTAATGACAGATGGCCCCTCCTGTCGAGGGGGTACGATGCACATGAGTAGTCGGTCATTAAGTGACCATCTAGACCTAGTTGGTTCTTGTGTTGCCATGTGTCCCAATTGGGGTAGGGAACACAGTGTTTTCAATTTTTATAGTTTTTAAGATAAGATCATATTACTGTCATATTATATATAAAAAATGAAAAAAAATGAAAATATTTATATTTGGTAGTAGTACTCATATTTAGTATGTGTTTGATGTAAAAAATTTAAAATTTTTATATTATGTAAATCAAAGCTTAATATTGCATAAGTAATTAGTATAGAATTTTCAAAATAATATACCTTTATGAAGATATAGAATTCTTGATATAAGTCTCAATAAGGGAAAAATTAAGGAGAGGAAAATAATGGTGGAAAGGGGATCAATTTCACCTAAACAGGTGGAGAGCCGGAAAAGGATAAGAGAAGGAAGATGGTTGATGTGAAGGCTAAGAGTAATTGTTAAAGGTTGCTAATAGGGGAAGATCCCTTTCTCATCATCTTGGAAGGTATTTATAAGATATACCCCTGATAGTGATGAAGAGGTAAGGTGGTTACCATCATGGAGTACATGAGGGACGTGCATGGTGGGATCTATTCTATTATTCCTTTTGAGGACATATGAGGTTGTTATGCTCAAGTGGGTTTCAATATTCCCTGAAGAGAGTTTTCACACTAAGAAGCCAATGGCTAGACCATGGTAAGCAGATAGCTTGATAAAAGGGGACACTCCCTATTAACAGGTGGTCTCTCGATAAGTGATTAATCTAAAAAACTGAGCAACTGAGGATAGTCTGATGAATAAGAGATAGATAACTGTTAGGATCGACCCGATTAAGCAACAAGTAAAACAAAATAGCGAAATAAATTGAGAAATTGAACACACAAATTTAACGTGGAAAAACCCCTCCAAAGAGGATAAAAAACCACGGGCAAAGATAATTTTACTATAATGGCAAAAGAACAAAGAGTACAAAAGATGGAGATAAAAACTAAACCCCGAAAACCCAAAAATAAAAAACCCTCAAAACGTAAACACAAAATTCTCTAGATGTGTTATGAGTTCTAATATCTAATAGGTGTTATTCTTTAAGGTTGTAAAAGAGTCTATTTATAGGCTAAATTCAAAGGTCAAATAATAATAAAATAATCTAAACTAATCAGTGTTTGATTGAAATAAATAAACAGAGTTTAACTAGAAGATTACTTCTCAAATTTGACTGAAATAGGAGTCATACTTAACAAGTCTCCACCTTAACTCATATTTCCACAACGTCATCCTTGCCAAAGCCCACCACGAGCCTATCTTGAACCATGCAGGAAATTAACTAAGTCAAATCTGTGCTTAGAAACTAGAAGACTCCTAGCCTTTGACTTGTACACTGCCAAATCAAAACTAACCCGAGTTTGATTTTCATGAACACAATGCCTTAACTTTTCAAAACCTACATCCAAAAGAGAACCTCTTTTCAACAAAACGGTTATATCTTTTTCCCTCCTATGACCGAGTTGACTTCGACTCTATAATGGATGAGGGACGTTCGATTTCATTGGTCACTGTAGAACCTTCCAGAATATAAAAACTGCCAGTTCTTTTACCTTTTAACAAAATAAGAGCTCCACGAGATACTTTAATGCCGCTCGACTCGATGTTGATTCTGCATCCTTTCAAGTCTAAAATACTCAATGAGATGAGATTCTTTCGTAAACCAGGTACATACCTGACATCTGAGAGTGTCCTAATCGTCCCATCTTATATCTTAATTTTAACAGTCCCAATACCAATTATCTTACTAGATGAATTGTTTCTCATGCACACAACTCCACTTCAATCAGACTGTATATAGAGAACCATTCTCTATTGGGACACATGTGGAAAGAACATCCCGAATCTAGGATCGGACGTGAGCTTAAAGTTATCGCTTGTTGACACTAACAAGAAATCATCACCGCTTTCATCGACCAAATTAGCACCAGCTACATCTTCCTCGTTACTTTCAATAGCTCTTTTATTTCGCAGTTTATAACAATCTACTTTGACATGACCTAACTTTTTACAATAGTGACACCTTTTCTCTCGTTTCTTTGATGCTACCAAAATGGAAGCTTGCTTATCTGCCTTGCTATCCAAACCAAACTTATTTTCGAGTTTGTCTCTACTCAACAAATGACCCTTCACATCTTCAAATGAGAGTTTGTCTCTGCCATAAATCAGGGTTTCCCTGAAAGACTTGTATGAAGCGGGGTAAATAGCATAATAATAGCATAGCCTGATCTTCATCGTCAATATGAACCTCAACATTCTTTAAATCATTTAAAAGAGTAATGAATTGACTGATGTGATCTCTAAGAAGCTCACCTCCGTTCATGCGAAACGTAAATAGACTTTGTTTCAACACTAAATGTTAGCCAAAGACTTAGTTGCATAAAGAGTTTCTAACCTTTTCCATAAGGCGGATGAGGTTTTCTCCATCAATACATCCTGCAATACCGTATTTACGAGGAACAACTGGATTGCAGACAATGCCTTTTCATCAAGCTCTTCCCATTCTGTTTGGTTTAGATTCTCAGGCTTTTTCCTGGTAACAACTTTTTTCAAGCCGATTTGAACTAGAATTGCCATCATCCGATCTTGCCACAGATTGAAATTTGTCTCACCATCGAACTTCTCAATTTCAAACCTTGTTGCTGCCATATCTGAATGGGCTGATCTATGAAAATTGAACTAGCTCTGATACCACTTGTTAGGATCGACCCGATTAAGCAACAAATAAAAAAAATAACAGAATAAGTTGAAAAGTTGAACACACAAATTTAACGTGGAAAAACGCTCCAAAGAGGGTAAAAAACCATTAGCAAAGATAATTTTACTATAATGGAAAAAGAACAAAGAGTACAAAAGATAGAGATAAAAACTAAACCCGAAAATAAAGAACCCTCAAAATGTAAACACAAAATTCTCTAAATGTATTATGAGTTCTAATATCTAATGGGTGTTATTTTAAGGTTATAAAAGAGCCTATTTATAGGCTAAATCCATAGGTCATGTAATAATAAAATAATCTAAACTAATCAGTGTTTAATTGAAATAAATAAACAGAGTTTAACTAGAAGATTACTTCTCAAATTTGACTGAAACAAAAGTCATATTTAACAATAACCATATTCAAGCATCCACATGATGCCTTTTAAAAGTGCTACATGACTAACTTAAATGGAAGTAAGAAAAAAAAAAGATTTGATATGGGATGAGAGTCTGAGGATAAAACAAAGGGATCTTTAATGGCCAAACCCCACCTCTCTTATCCTATATTTTATGATTTTTATCTATCTTTTATAAATTTTAAGACTGACAAACACGATCAATTATATTTTATTACTTTAGCCATATTATATTTTACTACAATTAAATATTATTTTTACTTTTTCTCTTTTCCTAGCAGGTACTTCTAGTTTATAACTAGAAGAAACCCGACAGGACCACTACTTTACGACAGTGATATTGAAGGAACCGTATGCAGAAGTCGTAGAGAAATAAGGCGAGGCTTAGATTACATACAAGAAGAGCAAGAGGACAAAACCAATATCACCGAAAGGATGGTTGAAAATAATCCAATACCTCATGAGGTGGCCGATCATCATGCTCCTCGAACTATGTATGATTATGCTAAACCTAATTTAAAATGAGCTGAATCGAGTATTGTTAGGCCTGCAATAGCCGCTAATAACTTTGAATTAAAACTTAACACTATACAAATGATTCAACAGTTTATTCAATTTGATGGTTTGCAGGACGAAGACCCAAATATTCATTTAGCTAATTTTCTAGAATTCTGTGATACCTTCAAAATAAATGGCATTTCTGATAAAGCCATTCGTCTTCGTTCATTTCCCTTTTCTTTGAGAAATAAAGCCAAACAGTGGTTACACTCTCTTCCACGAGGATCAATCACTACATGGGACCAAATGACCGAAAATTTTTTACTGAAATACTTTCCACTGGCCAAAACGGCCAAAATTAAGGAATGATATCTCTTCTTTTGGGCAGATGGATTTAGAAACATTATACGACGCATGGGAGAGATACAAGGATCTGTTGAGAAAGTGCCCACACTATGGTTTGCCCTTGTGGTTACAGCTCCAAACTTTTTACAACGAGTGAACCCCTCAACCCGGCAGTTAATTGACTCAGCAGCTGGCGGAACCCTTAATAACAAAACTTCTGAAGCGGCTTATGAATTCATGTCACTGAATAACTATTAGTGGCAAGTTACAAGGACAAAACCAACTAAAGCAACCTGAGTTTTCAATCTCGACGCAGTCTCAATGCTATCAAGTCAGGTAGAAATGATTAATAAAAAGATTGATGGTTTGTGTGGTTCTTTGCAAGTACATCCAGTTATGTAATTTGACTCAAATCTAAGAGGAGTGGCGAATTCGAAGTACCCACCCTACAATCCGGGCATGGAAAGTGAACAATTAAACAATACGCGTAACAATTTTAGACCTCAAAATAACCGCTATAGTAATACTTATAATCTAGGTTGGAGGAACCACCCCAATTTCTCGTGGGGTGGTCAAGGAAACCAGAGACAACAACCACCCTCTCCAAACTTCCAACAACAGCCCTACCCACAAGAAAAGAAGCCGAACCTTGAAGAGATGCTGACAAAATTCATAGCGGTGTCTGAAACTCAATTTCAAAACACTGAGACAACACTTAAAAATCAACAAGCATCGATTAAAGGAATGAGAACCAGTTAGGGAAACTCACAAAGCTGATCTCAGAACGACCACTAGGTAGCTTGCCAAGTAACACCGAGACTAATCCCAATGAGCAAATTCAAGCCATAACCGCTCATGACAGTGAAAAGTTAGTAGAATCTAAATCTGAGCCAAGGCAAGAACCTGTGGTAAGTGAAGGTAAGATTGAGGAAAGCCAAGAAAAGCCAAAACCGGTAATTAAAGAATACAAACCTCGTATACCTTACCCCAATGCAATGAATGAGGGCAACACAGAAGAATAGTTCGATAAGTTCCTTAAACTCTTAAAGAAATTACATATTAACTTACCGCTTCTTGAAGCTCTTTCGTAGATGCCAGATTCAAGGAAATTTTTAAAAGAGTTCTTAACAAACAAGTGAAAGTTAGACGAGGAGTTGCATGTGGAACTAAACGTAGTATGCTCGACAATGTTACAGAATAGACTACCATGAAAATTAAAAGATCCAAGGAGTTTTACAATTCCATGTTTAATTGGTAGTTTATCTGTTGAGAATGTTTTAGCTGATTTAGGGGTGAGTATCAATGTTATGCCATCTAAAATGTTTAAACAGCTAGGTCTAAAGAAACCCAAGCAAACTAAGATGAGTATTCAACTAGCTGATAAGACTATTCACATCCCTAAGGGTGTAATTGAAGATGTACTAGTTAAAGTTGACAAATTCATATTCCCCATAGACTTCGTTGTTTTAGATATGGATGAAGACAATAGTATCCCTTTAATTTTAGGAAGACCTTTTCTAGCAACTGGCAGATCTAAAATTGATGTTAGCACTGGTGAACTCATACTTCGTGTAGGTGATAAATTAATCAGTTTTCAAGCTCTCGACTCAACTAGGACATCGAGTGAGAAAGGTGAGGCGTAAATTCTCTTGATAAGTATTCAGTTAAACTTCCTTTTCAGGAAACACCAAAGAATTACACTATAGAGCCAGATCCTACAGCTCATACCAACAAAGAAATATCTCATGAGGAACAACGGCTTCAAATCGATGAGCTAAATGAGTGGGAGATACAATTCAAAGAGGAATCAAACCCACACGAAGTGAAACCAAAGGAACCCCTAGAAGAACTTAAAGGAACATCAAATCACTTCAAAATAAGAGATCAGGTACTATTAGATAGAACAGACCCGCAAATCGCCACATCAAACTTGAAGACAAACGAAGAGATCCCCTTTACGGTACTTAATGTTTTCCCTTACGAAACAGTCGAGGTAAGTAATTCTACTTTCGATAACTTTAAAGTAAACTCCACTCGACTCAAATTATGTGATGATAGCATGAAAAAGGATTTTTCACTCCTTAAACCACCGTGAAGGTACGAATGAGATGTAAGTCTAGCTTAAGACTTTAAACGAGCGCTTCTCGGGAGGTAACTCGAGCACTAACCCTATTTATTTTCATTTCTTCTTCTTTAGCACCTAACCACAGACTAACCAAGTTAATGAAGCGTGAATCTTCACATCACACGGCCTTACATACGGTCGTGGTCGTAACCGTGTGGATGCTACAGATTTTCGTACTGACATGGCAGAGATAGCACGAGACAAGACAAGAAAAATATCTTTGAATCACGGACTCACCTAACACCATGGTAGTGCATGCGACATAGCCGTATTTAGAGTGAAGTGGTTCTACCAAGGCCCGCTTAGAAAAATGGGAGGGTTGGGTAAAATATAAGCCCAAAAATGGGCTTGGATGAGAAAATGAGGCTGATTT
Source organism: Gossypium rotundifolium (assembly GCA_025506655.1). Taxonomy (NCBI): domain Eukaryota; kingdom Viridiplantae; phylum Streptophyta; class Magnoliopsida; order Malvales; family Malvaceae; genus Gossypium; species Gossypium rotundifolium. The sequence continues at coordinate 13,568,250 of CP106734.1, read as the reverse complement.
AAAAAATGGGCAGGCCTCGAGTAAGATTTTCTTGGCTACCATTACTAAGAAATCATTAAAGGTAAAAAAATTATTTTTAAATATTATTTTCTTATTGTTTTTCTCTTTATTTTGCTACTATTTTACTATTATGTTTTTATTATTTTGTTGTTATTATTTAGATATTATATAAAACTTATTTTATTGTTAATTTTGTTATTATTTTAAAGGCATTTGTTAATTTTGTTATTATTTTAGAGGTATTTACTTGTTAAGTTGCATCTATTTTAGTGTTATTTAAGTCTACATATTTTTTAAAATTTATTTTCAATTTGTTGAAAAATATTTATTTTGATTTTTTTAATATTTTTGATGTATTATATATATTTAAAAATTATATAAAATAATATAAAAATTAATCTGGTAGTAGGGCCGAGCCCGGGTTTTAGTATTTTTATATGGGCCGGGCTTGGGCAAAATTTCAAGCCTATTTTTTGGGCCCGACCCGGCCCGAACCCAATAAATGGGCCTAAATTTTTAGTTGGGCCCGACCTAAACCCGATTCTACCTACCATGCTCACCTCTAGCCGTGGCCGACACTGATGAACTAACACGGGCATGGCAACTTAAAAATCAAGAATGGGAAAAGTAATTAAACCACCACACGGTCGTGCGATATGGCCGTGTGACACAACACGGACACAATACACAGGCGTGGGATGTACCAGAGTTGAAAATCTCTATTTAAAACACCCATCTTCCCTTCCCACCCATTTCCTATCCACTCTCCACTCCCCTCCATCTTCACTATCTTCCTTCTTCACTCCATAAAAGTCTCAATCTACGCTCCAATAATGTCGAAGAAATGGAAACATCCGAGTCTTGTCTCCTTGTGTGAGACCAATCAACATAAGTTTATGCCGACCGCTTCATTAACTCGACAAGCCATGGGTCTTTGAGACCATTTAACTTTTATTTTACTTTTCTCTTCTCATTTATTTTCCTTTTCTTTATTTTTCATATATTAAATTTAGTTTATTTTGTTTTAGTTTCTTGGTTTTAGGTTCTAAAGGCTGCTAGGGAATCACAACACCACGGCCTTAGAAACCACACCTACCTCGCGAACCATCTACCATTAAGGACTTTCTAGTCCATTTATCTCCTCTTTTAGTTTTATTTTAATTCATATTTTCTTTCTTGTTATCTTTATTTACTTTAATTATATAATTAGTATAATTTAAATTATTATTATTATTTTTCGCTAACTTTTCACAAGGTTCCTAATTCTTCATCTAGCACAGGAAATAAAGACGCTCCCTCCAACTTATCTTTCACATCCGAATCAAGTTTCCACACTTCCAACTCAAGGAATCCATCCAAAATTCACGAGTTTCACCTCTCTCCCTCTCTTTTGATTTTCTTATTTTATGATTATTATCTATCTTTGTACATTGAGGGCAATGTACATCTTAAGTGTGGGGGGTGAAAGTTTATTAGAAAAAGTGCCTAACTTTTTACATTATTCTCAAATCCCTGAATAATATTCTATCTTAAAGTAGTTTTCTCATATCACTAATTAGAATGAAATTCCTGTTAATTCATGATTTTTATTAATATGTTTTAGATTAAGTCATTGATAATTGTGCAATGATGATTTAAACTTTAAGATACTAGATAATCAAGCATGATGAGTCTATTTTCAAAAAAAAATTCTGTTAGGTTGTCTACCTGAACCTAAATTGTTACCTTGAAATTTGAAATTTACGAGGTTAACATCAAAATATCAACAATTTTTGTGAGATTTTGAGCCTTTTAGAGTATACATTCTTTTCGTGCTCACTTTATTGATTATGAGTGTGTTAACATTGATTTGTTATTCTAGAACTTGCTTCGATTATACATGTCGAGACCACACTATTGATTTGATATACAGAGATGATTAAGGCACCTAGGATTTAACCTACTTACTCCACTAAAAGCCTACTCTCATTATTGACACCTAGTGAACCCCTTTGATCCTAATAACCCTTTTATTGACTCAAACCACTAATATTAACCCTAAACTCATCTCGTATTTGTTATCACCATTCCTTTTTACTACCCTTCTATCGAGATTTCTTTTGATTAGTTGCCTAATTAGATTATTTCAGTTGTTAAAGATTTGTTCTTAAAATAAAAAAAAAAACAAAAATCAAAGTATATTCATTATTAGTTATATGATTAAAACGAGCCTATACGTTTCATTTTTCTAGTTAGGTGATTGTCAATTCAATCTCGATTCTAACCCTTTTAATTCAGCCTGTATCCACAATCTTAACTAAGCCCCGTTACAACCCTTTTTAAAGACCTTTTGATTTGCGTATCATCTTATTTTACAGTGGTGGAGATTTGATTTTCAAGCAAGCCTATGGTAATAACTTTTCATGTTCGACTTTTGAACGCTTAATTTTTGCACCTTAAACACCTTGAGTGATTTGAGTGAATCTTTAATGAGGATGTCAACTTTTTTCGATTTTGAATTAAAGGTAATTATTCGGATAAGGGGAAAACACCTATGTTTTCGTGCTACAAACTCATGACTTTGATTGTTTGAATCTTTAGGACTCTTTGAGTTGAATTATCCATGTATAAATTATCTGTGAATTATGATGAGGCATTATCAATGAATATTTTGAATTGAGAGAGTTGAGAATTTTGCTTGAGGACAAGCAAAAGCTTAAGTGTGGGGGTATTTGATAAACCATAATAGTAATATATTTTAATCCCACATTTAGCACGTTTTTGGATGATTTATCCCTTTAATTATGGAAATAGGTGCTTTTAATCCTTTGTTTTCATGTTTTATACTTAGTAGAGCACCGGAGGATGAAAAGAACGAGAAACGGGCCGAAAATGGAAAAAATGGGCCAAAGTATGAAATCCACACTGGCCGTGACTCGTAAGAATAGTCGACCACAGCTTGGACCCCAAAAAATACGGTCGTGCTTCATCAACAGGTTCAAACATAGTCTGGCCATGATTTACACGGGCGTGTGCCATGGGCGTGTCTTTGCCGCAGATAAGAATAATTCGATTCAATTAGGGTACTTAGAGGCAAAGAAACATATTCCAAAAGCCTATATAAAGACCCTAGAAGCCAACCTTTAGGGGCATTCAGCTAGGCCAAAAAGTCGAGCCAGAGAAGTTAAATTCAGGGATTTACTCGAAAAAAGCCAATTAATTCATCTCAAGAAGCCAGAATTATACTCAAGACTGAGGATCTCTCTTTCAATTCCTTTAAGGGGTTTTAGGGTTTTCTTATGTTTTGTTTTATCTTTTCTTCTGAGATGTTTTCTTTTATTATTATGAACTAAACCCTCAGATACTTGAGGGGGATGAAACCTAAGACGGAACTTGTTATTGTTATCTAAGCTGTATGATGAATACTTGATTTGTTCTTAACTATGTGTTCTTAATTCTTATTTTGGTATTTTCGAGATATTGATTCAAATATGATGTGCTTAGGCAGAGGAGGAAGAGACCCTGTCTAAAAGTAGATCTAGCATAGTTAATCGGAGTTGCTCGCGCGCCTAGAGATAGGGTGACGAAAATCTGCCGGATTAGGGTTAAACCTAATATGGGAGTCCATAGATCGAGTTAATGCAATTCTAGGGTTTTAATTAGAAAGAGATTTCAATTAATCAACCTAGGGTTAGACATTAGTAGCCTCGAGAGAGGTATTAATATAAATTAGGGAATCCTACTGATCAAGTCAAATGAATAAATCATCCGGTTGATAACAAGTGAAGTCTAGGTGGATTTTTCCTCAGGTATTGTCTAAATCAATCGGTTTTCCCTCAAGTCCTTCCCCAATTTCTTCTTTGTCTTAACACCTTTAGCTTAGTTGATTAGTTGATTTTAGATTAGATAAAAAAATTCCCTTAATTCGTAGGCTAAATAATAGAAAGAGAGTTAATATTAGTACTTTTGGTTCCTTTGAGTTCGATAATCGGTCTTGCCGCTAGCTATACTACTGTTCGATAGGTGCGCTTGCCTCCATCATTGTCTTAGTTAGTTTTCAGGTTCGATCATTCCTTTTATAAATTTTTAAGACTCAACAGATACGATCAACAACTCTAGTATATTTAACTAAGGTGTGTCGCCTCCTTCTTCTAGATAAACTAGGAGACTAGTTTTTATATCACATAAGTATTATTTGACACTGATAGGGCTAAAAATACACAACTTTGTGATATTGTTATTCTATTCAAAAATAGTGAAAAATTATTTCCTAAGTTTAAATTCTATTTTCTAGGAATAACAATTTTATTGATTTCTATTGAGAGAGAATTACTTTCCTTTTAAAAATAATAGATTGTTTCTGGTTCTGTGTTTGATTCATGAATGTTTGAGCCCACACTCGAAGCGATTCATTGTACAAGAATAGCAGAGAAGACAATTCAGTTGAAAGTTGTGAATGTCTAGGATCCGTCTTGCTCAAAGCACAAATACTTTTTGAGAAAAGTTTATTGCTATAAATATCACAAATTGGATCAGTTTTCAAAATTTTAATTTTATGTTGTGACAAAGAACCGTTTTTAAATCAGATTTTTTCCAACACCCCTAGTCGAGAAGTAGGTTAGAAAGTGACCTACCTCGAGACCATATGCAAGTTGCTTCGCGGATGGTAGTTACTGTAGAAAAGGTAGCAAGTGGCAATTTGAACGATTCATTCTTATAGGGCGGAGAGTCATCAAGGATGGAAGTGAGAGGAGAGAGTATGGAGAAATGCTTTCGATGATTGAATGGTGAAAAGAGGAAGAAATCCCTAAGACTTTGCTTTGTATATCCGAGTTTGCTTAGTGAAGACTTTGCTTAGTGAAAATGAAAGGAAAAGGAATAGGAAAATGGGGGCCTTAATGAAAATGAAAATAGAACAAAATCAATAGAATAATTGTACATAAAAGAGGAGAAATATGGGTTTTTATGAAGGTTTTTGTTATTTTTTTACCATTATACATAAATATAATATTAAAAGAAAACATCGAAGAAGTTTGATAAAGCTGAAGTTTTTCAGGTAGGATAAAATGGTTTGTTTGTAATAAGAATAATAATAATGGTGGTGTTGAAGGCTGTCATTGAATGGGGAGTTTTGAGTTATTGGATTTATTGGAGATTTGAGAACTGTTTAACCTTTTTAGTATTGTCAAGAGATGGTAAAAAGATGTACTTGGTGCTTGGTCCACGCTCACCTTACCAAGGCAGTGAAAGAGGAGAGAGGTTGGTGCTGAGGTGAGTCAATTTACCCACGTCGGGACTGAGAGCTAAAAAAGTAAAGAAAATGGAGAGGACTTAATCTCTTAAGATTTGTTGGAGGAAAGGAGAGCCCTTTCTATGTTGTGCCTTAGGGGTATTTATAGGCAAGTGAGGGTTTCCGAATGGTCCCTTTTCGAGGAGTGTGCACCCGTTAATAACAAATATCTTAACATGATTCAAATCAGGTGATTGAGGAAAGATGGCCCCTTCTGCCAAGGGGGTACGATGCACATGAGTAGTCGGTCATTAAGTGACCATCTAGACCTAGTTGGTTCTTGTGTTGCCACGTGTCCCAATCGGGATAGGGAACACAGTGTTTTCAATTTTTATAGTTTTTAAGATAAGATCATATTTCTGTCACATTATATATAAAAAATGAAAAAAATGAAAATATTTCTATTTGGTAGTAGTACTCATATTTAGTATGTGTTTGATGTAAAAAATTTTAAATTTTTATATTATGTAAATCAAAGCTTAATGTTGCATAACTAATTAGTATAGAATTTATTAGTATAGAATTTTCAAAATAATATACCTTTATAAAGATATAGAATACTTGATATAAGTCTCAACAAGGAAAAATTAATAAGAGAAAAATAGTGGTGGAAAGGGGATCAATTTCACCTAAACAGGTGGAGAGCCGGAGAAGGATAAGAGGAGGAAGATGGTTGTGAAGGCTAAGAGTAATTGTTAAAGGTTGTGATAAACCATTATTTATACATATTTTTACCCCATGCTTGGCTTATTTTTGGATGAATTTTCATTAGATTCGATGAATTTGATGCTCCTAATCCTTTACTTTCATGTTTTACACTTTGGAGAGCTTAGGGAGTCGAAAAGAATGATAAATGGGCCAAAAAGGACAAAGTGGGCCTACCTTGAAATCAACATGGCCTGGACTTTAGCACACGGGCAGACCACATAGTTGTGTGTTATGAGCAAAATCGAGCAAGGCCTAAGCTATTGAACACGGGCGTGTCCCTGCCGATCCCAAGTCTAATTTCATTTTGAAAAGACCACTTGTGGGCCAAGAGAGGTATTCCAAAGCCTATATAAACACCCTAGGGGAGGACCTAAAAAGACAGAAAGTAGAAAGCGAGAAAATACTCGAAGACAACCATTGGGAGCAGCTTGGAAGAAGGATCTCCATCAAGGCTGAAGATCTCCTATCAATTTCTCTTGAAATTTTTGGGTTTTCTTATGTTTTTTAGTTTTCCTTATTTTAAAATGTTTCTATCTCTCAATATGAATTAAATCCCTTAAATACCTAAGAAGATGAAACCTAAGACGAATCTTATTACTATTTGATTTATAAGATAAATACTTGTTCTTATTCTTAATTGTGAGTTCTTATTCTTGTTTTGATAATTCAAGTTATTGATTCAAGTCGAATATGCTTATTCAGAGGAGCAAAAGTCCCTGTTTAATAGTAGATCAACACAATTAAGAGTTGAATGCAATCCTAGATATAGGACAACGTAAATCTGCCGAATTAGAGTCAAATCTAATAAGGTAATCCATAGATCGAGTTAATGCGACAATAGGGGTTTTAATTAGAAAGAGATTTCAATTAATCAACCTAGAGTTAGTTGTTTTTAGTCTTAAAAGAGATATTAACATAAATCATGGATTTCTACGGATTGAGTCAAGTGAATAAATCATATGAATCAAAAGTAATAAGTGAAGTCTAGGTGGATTCTTCCTTGAGTATTGCCTCTCTCATAAAGTTGTCTAAAAAATATTTTTCCAATCCATTCTCTATCATGCTTTTAATTAATTTTATTTTAAAAGAAATCACTCCAATTCTTAGGCTAGATAATAAGAAGATAGTAATTACTAGTACTCTTGGTCCTTGTGGATACGATATTTCCGATCTTACCATAACTATACTATTAAACAATAGGTGCGCTTGCCTTTTTGTGATCATAGTTAGTTAGAGACACATCAGGTTGCTAATAGGGGAAAATCCCTTTCTCATCGTCTTTGAAGGTATTTATAAGATATACCCCTGATAAGTGATGAAGTGGTAGGGTGGTTACAATCATGGAATACATGAGGGACGTGCATGGTGGGATCTATTCTGTTATTCCTTTTGAGGGCATATGAGGTTGTTATGCTCAAGTGTGTTTCAATATTCCCTGAAGAGAGTTTTCACATTAAGAAGCGAATGGCTAGACCATGGTAAGCAGATTGCTTGATAAAAGGGGACACTCCTCTATTAACAGGTGGCCTCTCAATAAGTGATTAATCTAAAAAACTAAGCAACTGAGGATAGTCCGATGAATAAGAGATAGATAATTGTTAGGATAGACCCGATTAAGCAACAAGTAAAAAAAATAGTGGAATAAATTGAGAAAGTGAACACACAAATTTAAAGTGGAAAAATCCTTCCAAAGAGAATAAAAAATCACGGGCAAAAATAATTTTACTATAATGGAAAAAGAACGAAGAGTACAAAAGATAGAGATAAAAACTAAACTTCGAAAACCCGAAAACAAAGAACCCTTAAAACGTAAATACAAAATTTTCTAAATGTGTTATGAGTTCTAATATCTAATTGATGTTATTTTAAGGTTGTAAAAGAATCTATTTATAGGCTAAATTTATAGGTCAAATAATAATAAAATAATCTAAACTAATTAGTATTTAATTAAAACAAATAAACAAAATTTAACTAAAAATTACTTCTCAAATTTGACTGAAATAAGAGTCATACTTAATAATAACCCTATTCAACCATCCAGATGATGCCTTTTGAAAGTGCTACATGACTAACTTAAATGGAAGTAAAAAAAAATGATTTGATATGGGATGAGAGTATGAGGATAAAACAAAAATTAGGGTAAATGTAATGTTGAAAGGAATATACTAGGGGATCTTTAATGTTTATGGCCAAACCCCACCTCTCCTATCCTATATTTCATCTATACTAATGATTCTTGGCTTCTTCTACAATTGCCTTCACAAAATGAAGCTGACATTTGCGGTTGTCCTTCATTTACTTTTGTTTTCTTCCTATGATATAAATGCAAGTAGAATATAAATTATACATTTATAATTCCTCAATTATTTGGATTAGATTGAAAAACAATTGACACTTGATTTGATTGTGAGTGAAGTTTTAGTTTAATGATATTATTGAGTTAAATTTTAAATTTATAATATTTGACGAATATTTTACTTAATTGAAAATTTAAAATATTAGGTTTGAGTCTTATTTATGTGTATATATCATGTATAAATTTTGTTTAGATTTATTTTGCTTTAATCCTCATATTATATAAATTTTATTCTTAATTAAATTTGAATATATTTTGATTATCAATTTAATCATGCATTGTAACGATGGATTAGAATTACAGTTATTGGAACTATATATTTTAATTATATACTGAAACTAAATAATTACTTTAAGGAATTAAAAGATATTATTATATTTATAAAATTTGAATAGATTAATAATTAAATCGAGATTAAAGAATTATTTTCGCCCCTGAGTTTAATTTATTATTTTCCCTAATTTTAAACAAGGAGAAGAAAAAGCTAAAACCAAACCTGTTTGAACTCAAGGCCCATGCGGTGTGGAAAATTGCAAGTTTCCAGAATAAAATTTATAAACTGCTCTCCATTTTTTAAAGTATATTTATTTTACCCATTTGTCAAAGCTTCATATTATTTATATGGACTTTAATTTTTGAGAAAAAGGAAACTTAATTATGAAGATCAATGGTAGATGAAATCTTGACCCATGCAATTATTGTCAACAGAAATAATTTAAAATATTAGATTTCGTAATTGCAGAATAAATAGATTTACCAATTATTTTGAGAAAAGGAAAAACCATTTTGGGGTTATTCTCCTCGGTGAATAAAATTTTCATGGATTAGGATTAGTTTAGTTGGATTTAATATTATAAAATCTTATTTTTGGAATTTCGCTTATTAAAATCATAGGAATTGTTTCAACGTTTAGTTTATTGAAATCAAACGGGTCAATTAATACCATCTACAACTGAAGCCAATTCATATAATTGTCAACCGCTATGATGTATAATTGAAATTATATTATTAATGATTTATTTATATTTCTTTTTGTCTTTTTAATCATTGAATTTATATTTTTGTCAAATGATTTTTAATTTGGCTCATGTGGCACACATATGGATAACATGTCAGCTCTTAAATAATTTTTAAATTTTAAAATTCTTCTTTGATCATCATTTTAATGATTTTATAAAATAATTTTTAGAATTTTTAGAATTTTAAAAAATTAAATACATGTTAATATGTCATCCACATGACAATTCATGTCTAAATCATATCAGTAAATTTTAAAAACATTAACTTTTCCATCTATTTTGCGATAATTTGCCCACAAAAATGCAAGTTTAAAGGCTAGAAATGTCTAAAAATTAAATGGGAGGTTAAAATAAAACTTTTTTGGGAAAAGTTGAATGGCCAAATAAATCATCATATCTTAAAATTAATACATTCATATAATTATCAACTAAGTTTATGATACGATAGCTAAATAGTTTTTATTGAAATAAAGTTCAAGTACAATGCACAAATGAATAAATCGACAATCCTAAGCTATGATAAATTTGATACGAAGAGTTACACATTATTTTTGTGATAATGAAATATAAAAATATTAATTTATCAAAATTCTAATAATTTTTTATATAATCTTTCTTTTACCTATTAACTTTTTCTAAACTTTTAAATTAAAAGAAAAATATATTTAATTATGCTTGAACTCACATCCTCTTAATTGTTACAACAAATGGTATTAACTAAACCAAGACAAATGTTTTTGAGCTAGATTGCTTGTTAAACTAATCGATCCATCACTTTTTAGTCTGATCAATCCATTTAGTTTAAATCAAATAAATAATTCAATTAGAGATTTTTAATCCGAATCAATTAGTTAGTACTCATTCATAAATTAATTAAAATTTTACCTTATTTTAAACTAATATACTAAAATATTTTTAACCTATCAATCGATCCAATCCGATTCTAAAACTAGTAGAAAATTGTGGTAATTGGAATCTTGAATATCTAACGGGATTGGCTTGGTGTGAATCGAATCAGACGAATGAAGCGGCCTATCAACGAGTATACATTGTTAGTGAAATTCACATGAAGTCTCATCGTCATGAGCAAACGTGCCAAACTCCCCATAATTTATGTCTCCCTCTCTTTCCCTAATTTTCCACGTTGTGTTGTCACTACTCTAGAGTCCAAACGCTTTATTCTCCATTTGGATAATAATAATTGTGAATTAGTAAAAAGGAACTAGATGGAGGACAATATTTACAAATCATAAATAATAAATTGAGACAAAATCCAGACAATAATATATTAAAATATATAAAATCAGACCGACCGACGAATCAGCAGATTTACAAGATTACATCATCTTTTTTGTGTGCGTGTTTTATTCTGAAATGTCCTGGAACTCCAGCGATTTATGTAAAGGACACCCAAACCTAAACACGGGTGCCACTTGTATCTGATGCGTAATTTGCCTTGCCTCCATATCCATTTTTTTAATTTCCTTGGCTGCTATTGGTGCAACATTAAAAGACAAACTGAGCTTTAATCAACAATCTTTTCATTTCATTTCCTTAACCCAGTCACCATCCAAATCCTATATTAATAAACAGCCATTTTCCTCTCCTAGCACAATACTGCTTTTAAAACACCTCATGCAAAGGTTAGTGTTAGTTCTTACAGTATTGGGCTCCTTAATCATGTTTTAGTTCAATATTTTCTCTCATTTTGGGTTTGAGTTTCTGGTATGGGTACTTGGGTATTACAGTACCAAAACAAGAGGTTCATCCTCATTTTCATGAACATTTCATTCCTCTTGGTGGCATCTGTTTTCCTGATGATGTGTTCCAGTTCTTCACAAGTTGTTTTAGGGAGCAATGGTTCTAAATTTCGCAATAGCCAGCAAGATTGTAAAGCCCTGGAGGATTTAGATGATTATAAAGCCAAGTGTTCTTATCTCAAGTCTAATAATAACCCATGTGTTTATCAAGGTTATGTTGATTATCTTTACCATTTTTATTGCTATTTTGGAAGATTTCCTGTCTTGGGTCTTTGCCTCCTGATTGCTTGGCTTATTGTCTTGTTTTATCTTTTGGGAAATACAGCCTCTGAATACTTCTGTTATTCCCTTGAAAGCTTGTCAAGCCTGTTAAAATTGTCCCCTACACTTGCTGGTGTTACACTCTTGTCTCTTGGCAATGGTGCCCCTGATGTGTTTTCTAGCGTAGTCTCTTTCATGGATAGCGCTACACAGGACGTTGGCCTAAACACTGTTTTAGGTGGTGTTTTCTTTGTGACTTGTATCGTGGTCGGAACGATAGGCACTTTCGTGCACCGGAAACGGGTTGCGGTCAACAAACCGGCCTTTGTAAGAGATGTTTGCTACCTCCTCTTGGTTCTAGTGTCCTTAATTTTGATATTGATTATGGGGAAATCAATCTTTGGGGAGCAATGGCCTTTTCTTCAATGTATATTGTTTATGTCATCCTTGTTTACATCATATATATTGTTTGGAATTCTGGTGGAAGGGACATAACGGATTCGGATTCGAGCTATAACAGCGGTTTGAACATACCGATTTTGAACGGAATCGACAAAGTGGAGATCGATTATTTAGAGGAAGGGGATGTGAAAGATGTAAAAGGAGATGAATTCAAGAACTGTTGCTTATGTTTAAGAATATCAGATACTTGGAGTGTGTTACTTTGGGTCCTTGAGATGCCCCTGTATTTACCTAGGAGATTAACAATCCCAATTGCTTGTCAAGAAAGATGGTCTAAACCAGTTGCAGTTGTTTCAGTGACATTAGCACCAATTCTCTTATCAGTACTTTGGGACCTTCAAGATGACAATCTAACCTTCAAAACTGGTCTGGTAGTCTATGGAATTGGGGTCCTGTTTGGCATCAGTTTTGGGTTTCTTGCATGTTTGAGAACCGAAAAATCTAACCCACCAAAGACCTGCTTGTTCCCTTGGTTAGCTGGAGGGTTCTTGATGAGTGTGGTTTGGAGTTACATCATAGCTCAAGAATTAGTTGGCTTATTGATTTCACTTGGCCACATACTTGGAATCAGTCAGTCAATCCTTGGTTTCACAGTCCTTGCTTGGGGCAACTCACTTGGAGACATTGTCACCAACTTGACAATGGCATTGAATGGTGGTCCAGAAGGGGTTCAAGTGGCTATATCAGGCTGCTATGCTGGTCCTATATTCAACACTCTCTTTGGTTTAGGCATGTCATTGGTTGGCTCAGCCTGGTATGGGTACCCTTCACCTGTTCAGATCCCTAAAGACCCGTATCTCCTTGAAACACTGGGTTTCCTGGTTGCCGCCTTGCTTTGGGCCCTTTTGGTCCTACCAATGAGAAATATGAAGCTTGATGGGGTCCTTGGTGGAGGCCTTTTCCTCATCTACTTCACTTCCATGTCTTTAAGGGTAATTGAAGCCCTCTAACTCTGTACCTAGTAGTTGTCGGCTTCAAATGTAAGTGTTAGATGCTAGCATTGATCCCATATGGGTATGTTTAAAGTTCTTCCAGAGGATGTTTGAATGGATGTATCCACATACCCATATTTGTATACACAAAGACGCTTCAAGAAAAAAAAAATGAAGAATAGAAGGAATATAGATACTGTTAAAGTTAAAACTAATTTCAACACATTAATGGATTCTCCATTCACTCTAAAATTTAGCCAGTGAAGCTAAATATCTATTTACCTACCTGTCAATTAGTCAATTAAAATTAGCACTCCAAGGCTGACATTTCAATAATTGATATCACAACAGGTGGAGTTTGACAGAAAAAGATGGTGAATGATTGATTGCAAAACTCCATTCCTTTTCTTATGGTTTTTGTCAGCATGCAACAATGACACAAGCCTAATTGTTTTATTTTTCCAATTCGATTGAGCTTTCAATTCAATATGAGTAGGCATCTTAATGTCAATTTGGCCTTTGCCACACTTCTTGGTTTTGTTGTTGTTGGTTTTTTTGGCATTTGGGAAATATTTGGTTCCACTTTCTCATCCAACATTTTACCTTTCAATTTGGCCTTTTCCTCATTATTTTTTTTGGCTTTTGGTAACTATTAGGTACCACTTTTTCATCCAGTAGTTTAGCTTTTTTTGTCAAGTAAATTTTAATTTTTTTCCACGACCAAATTTACATATTGATTATTTAATTTTAAAAAATTATAAATTAATTATTAACGTTATTTGGTTACGTTATCTTTTATATCGCTGGCTTGTTAATTTGGTAACAAACGTATAATGTGACTATTAAGTCATTACTCATCATAAAATTCAAGGTCACTTAATTATTACTAAGTTTACATTGCGGTCATTCGATTTCAGAAAGTTAAAGTTGGTCGCTGAACTATACGATACTTATGCAATGAGATTTTGAAACCTCCTTTAAAATTGTATTTCAGTAATCTTATTATCGTATGTCATCTTCCTTTAGCAAAGAATCACTTTGAACTAAAGCTCTTTCACTCCTCTTTTGATTCTACTGTTTTGTTTTCCTTGAAATGACCTAAAACTCTACTTATTTATATATCAAGTCCTAACAAAAAAAAATTCTCCAATTTTCGTCTATCGTCATTGAATGGTTGCTTAACTTCGATATGTTCCTCTTGCTTAAAACTCTTGGACTAACTCCTCATTGAATCTTATACACTTGATTTTTTATTTTTTATTTTTGAAACTTTGATTCCTTCTCTGATTTTATCATGTCCCTTTGCTTCTATAGGTATTGTTTGGGGCTCACTGAAAGTAGAGACTTTCTTCTTCTTTTTATTTGTTTTTTTATTATATATTTTTGTTTGTTTTGATTGTAATTATAGTGATATGTTGGTTTAGGATAAATATACGTGAATAGTTTGATTATAAATTTTCTTGAGTTATGATTTTGGTTGAAGGGGAAATGGTGAGTGAGTTAAGTATGAAAGGTTGCTGGGTTGGTTGGGTTAGATGTGAGGCATGGGGTTGGCAATGGCATTGCTAAAGTTTGGCACTTAAGTTGTTGATATTATTTGGATTATTGAGTTAAGGAGTAATAGTTTAAAGAGTGAGTGACTAAAGTGTATACTTGTAAACTTCTTAATAGTTCAATGATAAATTTATAATTTTTTGAAATTGAGTGATTAAAGTGTAAACTTACTAATAATTGAATGACCTTAGGTGTTATGATTAATAATAACTTAATGACCACTTTAAACATTTGTTACAAAGTTAATGGGCGGTGACTTAGACGATAATGTTTCAATAGTTCAATGATCAATTTATAATTTTTGAAATTGAATGACCAAATTGTAAACTTATAAATTTTATATAACTTTAAATTAATTAGAAATAAAATATTAATTTTTAACTAAAATTTATTAGATAATAAATTGAGGGATGGTGAAATTCGAACCGTTCAATGGATCCCAAATAGATTCAAAGAGGATTTTTTTTTGAAAAGTGGATGTGGTGTGGGATGGATTTTTTCTTGTAGATAATGGTTATGGAGCGGTTTTGGTAATTGTTTACCTCGTCCCGACCCACTTTACTATATAAAATTATTATTTTATCCTTATATATATAATCTATTAAAATGATAAAAATGTAATAATGTAATATAAAAAAAAATAATATATTTTATGTTTAAATAGTTTTTTTGAAGAATTATGTTTGAATTCTTACTTGACTTTAAAAAGATTGAAAAAATTAAAAATAAGTAGTAAAATTTAAATTGAAGCGGAGTAGGGGGTGATTGGGATAGATGCATCCAACATTTACAGAGATGGTAGTGGTTTTTAATATTGTATATTCATAGTGGAGTGAGACAGGTGGTGGAGCTGAACGAGTCAATTGAGGGTCGATAGTGGATTTGGCAATATCTGTCCTATCTCGCTCTATTGTCATCTCTAAATAAATTTTATTTAAAATAATATAATTATATTTTATTAATTATGAACAATTAAATTTATGATAGTTTTTAATTATAAATAAAGTATGTTATATTCCAGTAAATTCATAATTTTTATTTATGTGTATTTCTTAAAATATTTAGATATTTATAGACGTAAAATATAATAAGTAAATTGTAACAGTGGTTTTTTTTTTTGGGTAAAGTATAGAAATGTTCATTAAAATATTGTCCGTGTTTTATTTTGACATTCAACTTTTAAAATTTTTTAATTTGGTTACTAAACTATACAAAATTAAATATTTTCGTCCTAATAGTCCTTTGAATATTAACAGAAGTGTTTATATGAGTTTTATTGGTCTAATAATAAATTTAGCCTTTTAATATTTATATATTCTATCAATTTGATCCTAATTATTAAAAAATTTAATAAATTTAATCCTCAACATTTATAAAATGGCAAAATTTATTGAATGTTATTGTTTATATATTTCATTTTACCTCTACAAATATTTAAATAGATTTGGGCTATAATTAGTTTATTTTGAGTTTGAGTGATAATGAGTATATTATTTGGATTTGAGCTTATTAAAATATATTTGGGTTTTGAAATAAATATATTAGAATATGAGTATTAGGTTTATAAATTTAATAAGAAAAATAAAAAGTTATTCAATTGTCAATATACTATAACAATGAACAATAAACGATATTTTATTAATTCATATAATATCATAGAATAATAAATTTTACATACAATAAGCACTTTAAGCATTTTATATAAAATAACTCTATTAAATATATATAATTTATGCTTTTTATAAGTTAATTTTAATTATATTGTCATCCTATAAAAGTAAAATGAATTATTGTATTTGACATTAAAATATTTATAACTTATAAAATTCAAAATTATTTGAATCCGTTAGAGTCCGCTCGACTTGTTCCAAGCTCGAAAAAAATTGAGTCTGAAAGGACCTAAGCTCGAGAAAATCGAGCCTAAAAAGCCCAAGCCCATGCTAATTCGAGCTTGAGAAAATCTGAGTCCAAAGTAAGCCTGATCCGAGCCCACCCATTTGTCAGCTTTAATCTAACATCGAGTGACTAAAATATTTGATTTCAAAAAGTTGGATTACTAAATCTAAAAAATTAATAGTTGGGTGACCAAAGTAGAACTAATGGCATAGTTGAATGACTATTTTTGAAATTTACCCTAAAAACATTTTCTCCTTCTTCCTTTTCTTTTTAATGCAAAATAACAACCCCACTCTCGCTCTCTCCTCTTCCTTCCCGCCACCATCTCTTTTCTTGATTTCAATTTCCATTTCACTGAGAATAACCAAAATTTTCTTCAAAAATGTTGTGGGTTGATAAATACCGACCCAAAACCCTAGACCAAGCTATGGTTCATCAAGAGATTGCCCTGAATCTCAAGAAACTGGTATCCCATTTTTTAATTCACTTCAAAATGATTTTTTTTCTGTTTAGTTTTGAATGCCTAATTTTTAATTTCACCTTTTGGTTTTAATTGATTCAATTCCATGGGTTTTTTTTTTTCATATTTGTATATAATTTTATTTAATCAGGTTGCAGAGCAGGATTGCCCTCACTTACTCTTCTATGGACCATCTGGGTCTGGCAAGAAAACCCTAATTATGGCTCTTCTTAGACAAATTTTTGGTCCCTCTGCTGAAAAGGTCTACTCCCTCTTAAATTTTTTTTTTAAATTTTCACCTTTTGAACCGATTTATAATTTTTGTCTGTATAACTTTTTTGTTAAGTGGAGGAAATATTTAAGTACTATGTTTATTCTTTTTATTTCTTTACTTAATTTAATTTGGGGCAAAAAGAAAAAAAGGAAATTTGAGTTTGTTTTTCCAATTTTCTTCTTGAGTTTTAAGTTGGGTTTTCTCTTTTCATAGAATTACCATTGGATTTTTTTTTTTTTTTTTTTGGTTATTGTGCTTAAAAGGATCATTTTCTTTGGTTGGTTGCAGGTGAAAGTGGAGAATAAGAATTGGAAAATTGATGTAAGTTTCAAATGATGATTTAATTTTCATATCAAATTTCTTGATCTAATGAAAATGAAATGTAACATTTCTGCTCTATGGATAAAATTTTCAATAAAGCTTTCACTGAAAGAATGAGAATTTCTAATGATGATTTGCAGATAAGGGTATTTTGGAAGCTTTCTTTTATCCTTGATGTTTAACAGATCTTTATACTTGATTTTACATTTATCATTGTTACCTTTGTACGGAACAATGAAGCTTATTGTTTTGTTGAGCATTTTTGAACCATCATTGGTTGAATCAAGGCATTATTTTCGCTTTATGCTTTTTAACTAGAATACCCTCTTCTTTTCATTTTGTTTTAGGCTGGAAGTAGAACAATTGATCTGGAGTTGACCATGTTGTCAAGTGCCAACCATGTGGAATTGAGTCCAAGTGATGCAGGCTTTCAGGACAGATACATAGTTCAAGAGATAATTAAGGAAATGGCTAAAAATAGACCAATTGACACCAAAGGGAAAAAAGGATATAAAGGTGATCTCTTTTTTACTTGCAGTCCGGCCTAATAAATCTCTGTTAAAAGCTTGTCTCTTGTCTAGAATTCAATGTTTAACATATGCCTCCATAATGGCATTGTATATGTATCTTTAATATTTCATTTTCCGGAATTAGCATTCGTTGTCCTTGCCCTTTATGTTATCTTGTCTATTTGGTATTATTCTTGATGCTTATTTCAAGTTGATAGGTTTCTGTTTCTCTTAAAATTTTGAGTAATTGTATATAATTTCACTATTTTACTGACATTATCTTTTATGAATGTCAGTGCTGATTCTCAATGAAGTTGACAAGCTTTCAAGAGAAGCCCAGCATTCACTCCGAAGAACAATGGAGAAGTACAGTGCTTCTTGCCGTCTAATTTTGTGCTGTAATAGTTCTTCAAAAGTCACTGAAGCCATTCGGTCTCGTTGTTTGAACATTCGAATAAATGCTCCTTCAGAAGAACAGGTTGGCAGAGTTTGCTACTTTTTTTATTATTATCATGTGAAAAGATGAATAGATATAATCTAACACATGTTCCTTCAAATCTTTTTCCTCAAACCCTTTCAAGGGGTTGTTGCCTAAAGCAATATGATGTTCATATGCATTTTGTTTTCCGTGAAGAATCTTTTTCTCTCAATGCCTGGCTTCTTCAACTCTGACCAATGTCTGTCTTCTTATTGGTGAATTGAACTCTATTTCCTTATTCTCAACGCCAGATCATTAAGGTGATAGAGTTCATTGGAAAGAAAGAAGGGTTGCAACTTCCATCTGGTTTTGCGGCCCGCATTGCAGAAAAGTCAAATAGGAGTTTAAGGAGAGCTATATTGTCGTTTGAGACTTGCCGTGTTCAACAGTTAAGCTCGGTGTTATCTTTTATGGATCAATACTTCTGTCATGCAAATCAGGGCAAGAAACTTCCTTACATATGTTTTTTTTTGTACTGTATTCGTGATTATAGGTACCCTTTCACAAGCAACCAAGCAATTCCACCAATGGATTGGGAGGACTATATATCTGAAATAGCAACTGATATAATGAAGGAGCAAAGCCCTAAAAGGTTTCCACTGCGGCATCTTACACTATCTTATTATCGCTGCAATAATTGATATTTCCTTCAGTACATATTTGGTAACAAGTTAGTTACATTATTACCTATGGCAAGTTCCTAAAGGAAAGATGTACGGAGTTGTATGAGTACAAGTGAATTGAAATGTAAAATGTCCTTTATGGTATCTTTTGAGCATCCATCTTCAAAATTTCCTCTTAAACCATTTTTCTTTGTTCTTTAGGCTGTTTCAGGTTCGAGGGAAGGTGTATGAATTGCTTATAAATTGTATTCCACCTGAGATTATCCTGAAGGTAAACACTGCCCAATTTTGTGTTGCAGTCTGATATTGTAGAATTTAGAGTAATTTTCTGTATTTACTTTTTTTTTTTTCAAATACAATAAAACGTTACATCTTTATACAAAATTATGTCTCTAATTTAGGAAACTCTAAGATAGGAAAGAAATTAATAGAGATATGATTCCTTAGAATAAGGGATTGTAAATATTTGCAGAATCCATTAATTAAGGAAAGATAATCCTCCAGAATCCCTTTACTAAAGGGATGATAATTCCTACACTCCCCCTCAAGCTGGAGAATATACACTGTATAATCCCAGCTTGACTAGGAATTTATTGAAAACAGGCTTTGGTAAAGTCTTAGTAAGAATGTCTGCAAATTGTCCTTCTGAAGGAATGTATGAAAGAGTGGCTATCTTTTTGACTTGGTCAACAATAAAATGCTTATCAATCTCCACATGCTTTATTCGGTCATGTTGGATTAAGTAGCCAAATTCCTTCGCATATTCCCAAAGCTAGTGCTCTAAATTCAACTTCAGCACTACTTCTTGAAACAACAGATTGTTTTTTACTTCTCCAAGTTGTAAGGTTACCCCAAACAAAAGTGCAAGAGCTACTAGTGGATCTTCTTTCGGTGAGATCTCTCGCCCAATTAGAGTCTGTAAAAATCTTAATAGCCTCATCTTGTGTCTTCCTAAACATTAGGCCGTGTCCCGAGTTTTCTTCAAGTACTTGAGAATTCTATTTGTTGTTGCCATATGCTCTTCAAGGATTAGTCATGTGTTGACTTATCACATTTACGTGAAAGGCTATATCTGGCCTCGTCAAGGATAAGTAAATAAGTTTCCCAACTAATCTTTGAAATTTCTCTCTGTCTACTAAAGACTCATCTTTTTTGTTAAATATCAAGTTTGCCTCCATTGGTGTATCATCTGGTTTACAACCAAGAAAACCAGTTTCTTTGAGTAAATTGAGTACATACTTTCTTTGATTTATCACAAGTCCTTCTTTTGATCTTGCCACCTCCATTCTTAGGAAATATCTTAGCTTTTCCAAGTCCTTGGTTTCGAATTCCCTGTTTAACAGCTTCTTCAAATTGCTAATTTCTTCCTCATCATCTCCAGTAAGAAATATGTCATCAACATACACAATTAGGATAGCTTTCTTAGTTGTAGAAGTTACCTTGATGAAAAGTGTATGATCGGCAAGGGACTGCTTGTAGCCGTTTTTAAGAATGACTTTAGTGAACCTCTCGAACCAAGCTCTGGGTGATTGTTTTAGCCCGTATAGAAACTTGTTGAGCTTGCACACCTTGTTGCTACCTTCAATAGACTTTAAGCCAGGTGGCAATTTCATGTAAACTTCTTCCTCTAACATGCCATTAAGAAATGCGTTTTTTACATCAAGTTGGTGTAATTGCCAATCGCAATTTACAGCTAAACTTAGGAGTACTCGAACAGTGTTAAGCTTTGCCGAGGGTGCAAACGTTTCTATGAAATCTATCCCATAAGTTTGTGTAAAACCTCTAGCCACCAGTCTAGCTTTGTATCGTTGGATGCTTTCATTGAGTTGTACTTTACAGCAAAGATCCATTTACGATACCAACACCCTTTTTCCTTGAGGAAGGTGCAGAATCGTCCAAGTAGCATTTTTCTTTAGTGCACCAGTTTCCTCTTCAACAGCCCTTCTCCATTTAGGATCCTCTAGAGCTTCAGCTATGCTTGTGGGAATCTATTCTTTATCTAAGGTTGCTGTAAATGCTTGAAAAGAAGGCATCAAAGAATTATAGCCAGCAAATTTTTCAATAGGATGCTTGTTGCATTGTAATCCCTTTTCTAATAGCAATAGGAAAGTCATCTAGAGTAGAGGACTTACTGATTTCTTCTTCCATTCCGGCAGCTGGACCCAAATCCAATTCTCGGCAAGAATCGATTGCAAAACAGTCTGTGGATATTTTTCTTTTTCTTGTGTAGACACGAAGCTGTTTGGGTGGTGATGTTTGTTAAAGATTTTCAATAGGAGTAGGTGTATTTTCAGGAGAGGTGTTTAAAGTAGGTGTGGATGAGGTAGTGATAGGTATAACAGGAGAATTAATCGGAGTAGTCACAGGTGACAAATCTGTAGGTAAAGGTAAAATTGGTGGCAATTTTGAAGGTTGAGAATGGAAATTAGGAGAAGATACCTGATTTGGCTGAAAATTACTCCATGTCTCCCCCTGAATTTCAGCCTGTGAAATAGGGATGCTGTTCATAAAAGGTGATATCCATAGTGGTAAAAAATCGTTTTGAAGGAGGATGAAAGCATTTGTATCCCTTAAGTGAAGAATATCCAACCAATACGCATTTTAAGGACTAAGGGATAAGGAGCAATATTTTGGATAAAAACTGTGCAGCCAAAGATTTTAAGTGGCAGATTGAGGAGATAGGCTTAAAATGAGGAAAGTGTTGCAAAAATATAGATTGAGGTGTTTAAAAATTTAAAACCTTACTAGGCATTCGGTTGATTAAATAGGTAGCCGTTAATAAGGCTTCCCCCCACAGATATTTAGGAACATTTGTAGTAAATAGAAGGGAACGAGTAACTTCTAGGAGATGCCTATTTTTCCTTTCGGCAATGCCGTTCTTCTGTGGGGTTCCAACACAAGAACTAAGCTGAATTATGCCCTTGTCCCTGAAAAAATTACCCAAAGACCTAGCAAAAAATTCACTACCATTATCAAATTTAAAAAGCTGGATTTTAGCCCCAAATTGAGTGAGAAACATGTTATAAAATTGTGCAAAAATATCAGCAGTTTTAGATTTGTCTTTTAGCAAATAAGTCCAAGTTACCCTACTGTGATCATCAATGAAAGTGATAAACCACTTACTATGATCAGCATTCTTCACCGAGAAGGGCCCCAAATATCACTATGGATCAAAGCAAAAGGGTGAGAAGGCTTGTATGGAGAAGGAAAATAAGAAGATTTAGTATGTTTAGCAAGAGAGCAAACTTTGCAAGAAAAAGAGTTTGGCCTTTTATTAATAAATAGATCAGGAAACAATTTAGCAAGGTATTGGAAACTAGGATGGCCTAAACGACAATGCCATAACATAACAGTATCAACTGTATTTAAAGCTGTAAAAGATTTGGAGATCTCGGGTTTAGGAGAGGAAGGGAGGATGTAGAGACCATTCTGCAAGCTGGCCTTACCAATCATCTTCTTCGAGTTCAGTGCCTGCAAAGTACAATCAAGACCGTTAAAGGTTGCGAAGCAGTTCAAGTCCGAGGAAATTTTACTTACGGAAATGAGATTGCAAGCCAGATTTGGTACAAAGAGAACATTATGAAGTGCAATCTGATCATTGAGAATAACAGTTCCATGGCCTTCTATTTTGCATAAGGAACCATCAGTTGTTTTGATGGTTTTACCAAAGGTTTGGAAAAAATTGTGAAATAAGGCATTATTACCAGTCATATGATCCGTAGCACTAGAATCGAGGATCCAATTAGGAGTGAACTGAGAGGAAAACAATGCTGTGGAAGAAGGGTTACCTTCTGGTTCTTTCATGACCAGATTACCCGCACTAGACCCCTGAAACTTTCCAAACAGTTTTTGAAGTTCAGCAATCTGCTCTTTGGAGAAGCTTGTGACAGATGTGGCAGCGGCAAGACTGGATTTATTATCTCTGGAGTTCTTTGACTTCCAGTTCTGAGGTTTACCATGAAGCTTCCAACACTTTTCCTTGGAGTGGCTAGGCTTTTTGCAATGATCACACCAAGGTCTCCAAAAATTTTCTGGATTTGAGGTGATCTCCGGAGTAGGAGAAGAATATGTAGAAGAAGAAGTTTCTGACATGGTCTAGGGTGGAAAAAAGAACCGGAACCTCAACTGATACCATGTAGAATTTAGAGTAATTCTCTGTATTTACTTTTTTTTCAAATACAATAAAACATATTATATCTTTATACAAAATTATGTCTCTAATTTAGTAAATTCTAAGATAGGAAAGAAATTAATAGAGATATGATTCCTTAGGATAAGAGATTGTAAATATTTGCAAAATTCCTTAACTAAGGAAAGATAATCCTCCAGAATCCCTTTACTAAAGGGATGATAATTCCTACAGATATCTTCTTGAATTAAAGTTTGCTTGCTTTCTGTCTCAGAGGCTTCTTCATGAGTTATTGAAGAAATTGGATGCAGAGCTAAAACACAAGGTGTGCCATTGGGCTGCATATTATGTAAGTTCAATAGTCTATCCTATACCAGGTAGTATGTGTTAACTTTATCTGACCTACATTAGATATTGTTTTTTTTGTGGTTATGGCTGATTCTTGTGTGCTTCATCGAAATAGTCAATTAGCATATTGACCTTGATTCAGTACTCAGTTTTTTGGCCTTAAATTGAAGCCAATCTTCTCTTAAACCCGTAGTTTCCATTTATTTTGCAAACCCCTGGATAAAAAGATGAAGGAGAAAGAACGTCATAGATGGCTTAAAATCAGACTATCATTTAATTACATTTAAAAAGTATCAAATTCTTTGAGCTAAGTAAGTTTGGTGTAAAATGGATTCTTGGATATTTGAAGACACCATGCCAATCAATAGCAGATCAAGAGGTCAACTAGCCATCAGTGTGCCACTGACTTACATTGCTTAAGTCCTTGTTGTCATCAAGTCTCGGGTTCAAACCTAGACAACTGCTTTCTCTACCCTTAATGATGATGATAATGATAAAGCAGATCAAGAGCAAGCAGTGAGGTCATTGGTAGAAATTTTCTATCAATTGTGACTTGATTGATGATTCTACGGTAATATATTAAAAATCGGCATATGCTTGTGGTTAGTTAGATGTTTTCAGGGTAATAAGATCTGATGCTTCATTTTATTGTTGCCAAAAGTCACTAGGCATTCCTCTGATTAAAATAAAACAATATTACTGAACTTCAATTCTAGATTGAACTTTTACTATTCTAGTAATTTGACCCTTCAATTTCTTTCCTTTTAACAGGAGCATAGGATGCGTCTTGGACAGAAAGCCATCTTTCATATTGAAGGTACCCAAAACTTTTTAAGTTTTCTAGATTGAAGCAGCTCATATTCAATATTAAATGACTTGTTCTTGTTGGAAATGAGAGAAATGTTTGTCAATTGAAGGACACATCCCTCCATTTTCTTTAATGAATATGGTATTGGACGCTGATCGGTAACCTCAGTGTGGATTAAAATGACATAAGATTTATGTTGAATAAAGACGGATGAGTGGTCATGGGAAAGACTCGGCAAAGTTTTGAAAGTGTCTTGAGCTAATGATCATCAATTAATCTTGGGTAGATGAAACTAATTTCTACGTTCTTTCATTGATATTGACCTATATATTAGTGTCAGCTTTAACATATGCTTACAATGTGGCTTCTTACCAACTTGTAGTAAAGATATTTTTGTTCCATTGTGCGTAACTATGTTACGTTGACTCGTCATTTTGCTTGAAATGCCAATGTTCAACACCTTGCCTGACATGTTTCTGGATATGTTTATGACGATATAACCCTCCAAATACATGAAAAAATTGAAAAAAAAATCAACATACTTGTATTAACGCTTTCTTCTGACTTATTGCTTGACAATGTTCTTTCAATGTTTCCAAATTTTGCTAATCAAATTCATTTATATGTTTTTTTTCTCACTTTTTGCAGCATTTGTTGCCAAGTTCATGAGCATTTACAAGGCCTTCCTGATTGCAACATTTGGCTGAAGAATGAACAAGTAAGCATCATTTTGCCTTTGGATCTTTTATCGATTCCTGGAACACAGTTTCTATGGGGCAGCGTGCTTCTTGGTGCAGTTGACTTGCTATTTTGTATACGAACTATGAATGATGTGTCAGGGGTTCATGTAATAACCATTGAGCAAAACCATAAATTGCACTTTTTAGTTCTCTTCTCTGCTTAATTGCAAAAGGTCAGGTTATAAACAGAAAAAGTAAAATAAACAAATAATGTAGGCACCTTTTTAAAGGGATGATGTTGAAATACTGGATCAGCGGTTGAACTATTTTTAGACTTCCTTTTATCGGTGCAAAACTCGATTCGACTAAAAATCGAAAAAATTGAATTTCGAGTTAAGCGAATCAATTATTCGAAGTTAATCGAGTTATTCGAGTCAACTCAAATTTTTCTCGAATTTGAGTTCGAATCGAGTTGAGTTTTAATTCAATAACTCGAATAATTCAATATTAAAATATAATATTTTATATTTTACCCCAAACTCTCAAACCTTTTACATTTCCTCAAAATTTTACTCCTTCCCACTTTTCCCCAAAACTTTTATTCCTCCCATCCCAACCCTTCAATCTACTCAAAATCCATTTCCACCAAAATTTTACTCTCCCATTTACTTTTTCTCAAAATTTTACTCCAAAAACCTCAAAACTTTTATTTCCCCTCCCAAATTTTACTCCTCACTTTTCCCTAAAACTTTTACTCCTTCCCATTCAACCTCCCATCTACCCCAAACCCATCCCCCAAATTTTTTTATATTTTCCTTCAAAATTTTACTCCACTATTTGCTTTCCTCAAACTTTTATTCCTCAAAATTTTTATTTTCCCCTAAACTTTTACTTCTCACCTTTTACTCTCAAATAAAAATCAAAATTATCCAAAAAATCACTAAACATAAATAACAATAATTTTATTTATATCTACTATTTATATTATTAAATTAAATTTTACATTTTATATTATTTATATTATTGAATTGTTTAGTCATATTGAATATTTATATTAAAATTGAATTATTAATTATGCCATAAAATATTCGTATTAAAATTTTATATTG
Source organism: Gossypium rotundifolium (assembly GCA_025506655.1). NCBI lineage: Eukaryota > Viridiplantae > Streptophyta > Magnoliopsida > Malvales > Malvaceae > Gossypium > Gossypium rotundifolium. The sequence continues at coordinate 13,542,294 of CP106734.1, read as the reverse complement.
GTATCAATTTCATATTTTATCTTTAAAATAACTTTTATTAAAACATCACATTTTACATTTAATATATATTTTAATTTCAAAATACATAGTGACAAGAATCAAGATAATTGAAATAACTAAGCAATTTTAAAATTTAACTCGAACAAATATATTCGATCCGATTCGATTCGAATTTTATCTCACTCGACTCGATTCGAGAAAGTTTCAAATCAAATTAGGATGATAAAATATGATTCGTCAAGTCGATTAACTCGAAATTTTTTCATTCGATTCGATTCGATTCGATCGAACGCTCACCCCTAATCACTGGTTGGACCAATTGATTGTATTAAAGAGATTTTAAAAAATAAAAAGGAGTATTATTATAGTAAATATTTAATAAAAACATGTATTTGGTTAAATGGTATGAACTTTTGTACTTATTTTGGGGGTTATAGGGTCCAATTTTATCATGCATAATAAGAACCAAGTCAAAAGCTGATTGGTTTAACGAGTCTGATTATACAAAGCGCCTATTTTGGTCCGATTGGAAAGGTACAGTATTCGTAAATTTATTCAAGGTAAATAACTCAAATAGTTATTTTTATTTTTTTCAAGTTATATTTTAGTCACTTATATTTAAAATATTACATTTTAGTCATTTATATTATCGTATTGTAACATTTTAGTCACTGAGTGTTAATTGCTATTAGCGGTATAATGGTAAATTGATGTGACATGTTAAATCATCATTTTAAACGAAAATTTTAAGTTAAATTTTATAATTGGTTCTTATATTTCTTTTCATTTTGAGTAATTTTTTTTCTTTTACGTTAAAAGAGAGAGAAGGGAGAAAAATAGTGAGAGAAGCAGAAGAGTAATCGCTCAATGATTAAAATGTTACAATATGAAAACGTAAATATTTAAAATGTAACATTTCAAACATAGGTGATTAAAATGTAACTTGAAGAAAATAAAATTATTATTTGATAGTTTACCCTAAATCAAATGGTAGATTCGTTTCAATTAACAGAACTGAAAATTAATAAATCGTTTATTTACATTTTACATAAAAAGTTTTTACATATAAAATCAAACTAAATTTAATTACTACTCTATTGAACCGAAATCAAATCCAACACTAAACTTAAGAGAGATGTAAATCTGTAATTCACATTACTAATAAGTATTTACACTTTTGCAATAGAGTTTTCCCATCCTAAGGAAATACATGTAGACATGCAAACAAGTTACTGATTTTATGGCCATCTCCTGAAAATTAATAAATAAATAAATTTACAAGCTTACAACACTGAGATTCTTCTCCAGAACTATGACCAAACAGTCATAGTACTGCTTATGTAGCCTACAATTTTTTCCTTCATTTTCTTTTGCATTCAAGGTTCCATTACACTAAAGCGTTACTCTGGAGGAGCGATAAATTTCATCCACATGCGGTTTAGGCACGTAGATCGCATTTAGCAGCGAGCTGTGTCTACGACCATAGAATGTGTAAATAAGAACCCCTATCATTAGCCAAACCGAAACTCGAACCCAGGTTGCAACCCTAACAATTTCAAACAGCAAAAGGATTATGATGAATTCTCGATCAGCAGTATCTGAATACCAACGTGGAAATAACAGAAAAATAAATAAGAAAAGACTTAGTTAAGACTTACTCCAAATTGATGAGAAGGTAAACATTGATGAGAATGCAGGAGATTGGTAGGAGTGGAACGAAAGGACATATGAAACCTGAAATATATATATATATATATATATATATTGGCTCGTAAACTAACCATGCATAAATAGATGAAATCACAAAGATTCTTGAAACGACGAACAAAGATAAGAGTGCCAATAGCATACCTCCTGCATGTCCAAAGTTATGCCTTTCATCATCTTGATCAATACAGGTGAGAATTACCAAACCAGAAAGAAGAAGAAGACCGCCAGCACCACACAATGTGAACCGAATAAGGCTAGAAGAAGATACCAATGACCATCAAATAAAACGAGAAATATATATAATGAAACCATTTGAAAAACTAAAATTCAAGAGAAAGAAAGATAGTAAAAAATTAAATGAATATTCTTCAATCAGAATCGTGTTACGCCCAAGGCCGAGTAACATAGGACATAATGTCTTCCAGCCAACAATTGAAAAAATGGGTTTCAATTCTCTTTCTTCATCCATATAAATGTATGACACCCAAGCACCACAAATCTCCTCTTCATCCTCTTTTTTATCCCTTTTTTGGATAAATATCTCCATATTCAGATAATGAAAAGCTTAATAACGGTCAAGAATGATATATTGCCTCAGCCCTCCATTTTATCAATGTAGTTAGATAATGCTTTCATGATCAGCCTACCTTGAAAACCACAGATTTGAAGCTGCAAATGTAAGTATAAATGCCCCTACACATATTAACATTATGGTCCAGCCGGCTATTTTCCTTCGGTTCTCTTCATCAAGGGTACCTGCAGTAACTATTACACAATAGAGAATCAATCTTCAGGAACTACCATATGTTGCTCTAATTCTTCAATTTTCTTTGTACTCATGTCCAATACATATAATCATATACAGACACAAGTGTAGAGATACGGCCCTCCAAAAAACCCCAAAATACGTAGAATTTATTTTTTGAATATGCCTGTGCAGGATACATACCCAGATTCATCATTCCAACCCGGTCCAAGTAACAAGGAATTCCATGGTAATAATGTTCATAACTGTGAAGCATTTAATATTGAAATCTTGATAAGAAGTTTCACAATATTCAATTACATAACATCTTATCATCGGTTTGAACATATAAAAGCAAGGAAAAACCTTCAAGCACATCTCTAAAGTCTGTGACAAACGAAGACATTGTATACTGCTAATGAAAATGATTTTATAAGATCTGTATGTCACTTGGACTCAAAGGCTAATGTCGGATATATGTATGTGCCCAACACAAGTATTCTCATATTCTCCAATTTTTTCATATATTTGGAGAATCATACCCCCCACCATGTCCAAATATGCATTGCATATGAGTGTCGGGCAAGGGTGCTTTCGGGAAATTGAAGGAGCAAATAGATTTCTATAACAAAAGTAGACATAAGGCAAGGAACTTACAACTGGATAGAGCTTCTAGTTTGTCAACAACAGTACAATCAACTGCAACATTCTTTTCTCCAAGCAAAGGCAGACAAGGATCTCCAGGACTCTTCGCTGGGTTTTCTCCATTAATCATCTGAGCGTCACTATTATGTCTCAGCATGTAAGAATCAATTGACTCCTGAAGTGATGACGGAAGTGGCACCTCGTCTGGTGGGACATATCTAAGTATCAGCACAGAAACTGCAACCATCGTAAATGCAAGAAGTGTACCCACACTGACCTGCAAAAGAAAGGCAACTTTTACGAGCTCCATATTTTAGGCAAACGCATTCACAGAACTGTTAATAAAATTGAAATTTGAGCCAGAGGAGCTTGGTTCATGCATCCTTTTAAGAAAGGAAACTTGGAACAACCAGAACAGATTATGGCAACAATCAGATTATGTTCTATTGAAAACTGTAAATAATCGAACAGATTATGGCAACAATCAGAGACATATCACTATATGATTATAAAATTTATTTTCAACTTAGTTGAAAAGGGTCACCACAGTAATTGAATGCACTCAAGACCTAGGAGCACAGCTACATGCTTAAATCCATTTACAAATTGATACAATAATGCGATAGACGTACACCATGAGGCACTAAAAAACAAACAAAAACAAGGCCCTCAATTACAAGATATGCCGGTTAAACTTACCATCCCTGTCAATTGTGAAACATCCATGAAGAATGCCAAGATAGAAGCAACTATACCAGTTGCCAGCGTGCTATTGACAGGAACTTGAGTGTGTTTGTTAACATCCAAAAAGAAGGATGGCAGCAATCCATCTCTAGCCATTGCCATAAGAATTCGAGGCTGAAAATACACAATTAAGAACATTAGCATAAAATAATTAAATAACATATCAACATCTATGATCAATCATGTAGATTTAGGTGCTAACATTTTATTTATTCATTCTGACAACATACTAATGGATCTTCAGAAGAAATAATTAAGAAGTTGATACATGTGATATACTAATACACACACACAAACATACAAAAGAAATCGAGTTTATATCAGAGTAAAAAGTCATTATAGAATCAAATGCTATATAGTTGAAAGGGATCTCTAGAGTTGGAAAATCATTTTACAAATAACATTGAATCAAGCACCCACTTTGTAGTTCTCATCTTCGGTTATGTTTAGCACTGCAAGTAGTATGATTACAAGAATCCTAATTTAAGACACCATTGTTAGAGGTAAGGAAATGACATAGCAGTAATGTAATATTCTAATTTGAGACAATCATCAGAGGTAAGGAGTGATAGAACAGTAATGTAATATGGGCAATAATTATGGGAAATTAAAATCATATTGATGAAATATTTGTAGAACACCACACAGTTTTACAGGTATACTATTGGGAACTTGATTTGTACCTGAGGGAGGATTGAGCCCATCAATGTTGAGATAAGGGCAGTAACAGCTCCAACAGTTATTATGTAACTGAAATAACAGAAAAGGAAGGTTCCTCGAGTAAAAAAGTTTGAGAAAACAAAAATATGTATAAACGCTTTGAATGCACCAAGAATACTCACGCAGCCCATTGCATCCCATTGCTAGCAAATGCAGAGGAGATGGGGGTGTCAGGATCCATTGCATAATATGGGACCAGACCCACAATTACAATAGAAACCAGCATGTACAAACAACAACAAATGGAGAGAGATAATGCAATACCCAGTGGCAAATCATGTTTGGGATTCTTCACCTGTCATGCACAGTTTCAAGTTCCTTAGATCACCAGAAAAGACAGCTTTTAATAAAGGGCAAACTGCCAAAAGAAAAGAAACCATATACCTCCTCAGCAGTGCTTGCAACCGTATCAAAACCAATATAAGAAAAGAAGACTGTTGCAGATCCCGCAAGCATTCCATCCACCCCAAAGGGAAAATACCTATACGATGAAAAAGTTCAATAACAATTTTTGAAATAATCATATAGGCATGGAAAAACAGAATGAAATGCCATTACCCAGTAGGAACTTCATATCCGGTCCATCCAGTCTTGAAACCCAGATAACCACCAGCTATTATTACAAAAAGCATGGCAAATACATTTACAGCTGTGACAATGCCTTGTGCAAGTGCACTCTGCACGAGATGGGCAACAGGTTTTAAATTCAAGGTTACATTTTACAAAGGGTGATGGGTATCAGCCACAAACATGGAAAAGGAACTGAAAATAAAAGGAGATAGAAAGCACCTCCTTGATTCCCAAGCATAAGAACCCAGTCACAATGAGAACTAAAACTGCAGCACATGGGTCCACCATAACATCAAGCCCAGGAAAATGCTGACGAGCTAGAAAAGTTGGTAGACTATTTTCACCTCCAAAGAGCAAAGCCTAGATGCAAAAATTAAAAGAAAAGAAGAAGGAGCAACGTAAATAGAAAACAAAAGGCAGCTCCCTGCTCCTCCCACCCAACAGATCCAGCCAAAGAAAAGTAAGGCAAGAGATTATCAAGGAAAATAACTAAACCAGATTAGGGGAAATGCCACGAGCAACAGCAGATCCACCAATTGTATACTCCAGTATCAGAGCCCAACCAACCAACCAGGCAACACTACACAATGGATCAGTGGCTAAAAAACATATAAATCTTCAAGAAAGCGAAAAGATTGTACATTTGAAGCCACTTTTTATTCTTTTACCAAATGGAACAGTTGCCTATTAGGCTATCCACTTCTCGAATTGCAAGAACAAAGACCAACGGTAAGAAATATACAAGATAAATCAAGAAAACATAGAAATTACCCTTCACCAACACAAATGTATGAATAATGATAGGCACTGCCAGCAGACGGGCAACGACTAGCAAGCTCAGCATAGCAAAAAGCAGAGAGGGCAGCGGCAATTCCGGCAATTAGAAAGCACATGGTGAGAGCTGGCCCAGAATGCTCTCTAGCAACTGCTCCAACAAGAATATAAACTCCAGCTCCGATTGTTGATCCAACACCTAATCACATTGCACCAAAATTCAGAATAAGCTATCTATTTTAGCTACCAAAATGAAAGAAGGCCATAACCTTAAATGTAAAAGAACTAACATATGCCAACTTCCTTATTAGAATAAACAAAATCAAACCAAATAACCCAATGCATCAAAGATATCCATAAGGAGAAATAAGCAACAAAGATCAGTCTTTGTACAGTGTGAATAACAATCCAAAACACCAGCAAAATCAATATATAACACTAAAACAGATCAAAATTTCCTGGAAAAGAACAAAAAAAAATATAGAAATAATCAAATATAAAATTGCTATATAATAACAAACAGCTAAACACAAAAAACGAAGATAAAAAATTCCCAAAACAGCTAAACAACATTTAAACCCCTCATCAAAAACAGCTAAAAAACACACACACAAATTCAGGATCAAATCCCCCAAAAAAAAAAGGAAAAGATAAAAAAAAAAAAACCCAAAACTTACAAAGTAAAGTCAATGTTTTCCAAAAACTAAAACATAAATTATTACCGACTGCTATGAGATGAGGAATGGTCAACTCTTTAGCCAGCTGATGATTATCCAAACGCTTGGTATGGGCACAATCTACCTGTTTTCTTCTTACCAAATTCTTTAAACCACCCCATGAAGAACCGAAACCCTCTTTCTGGGAATCAACCAGAACACCCATTCCACCAAATTTATCAAATTTCCCAAATAATTAATGTTAAAATTATTGAATCAATGGTAATTCAAAAATGTAGCTTTTTCTTAAAAAGCTACAGTTTTATGAACAGTAAATTAGAAAAAGAAACTTTATTAACATTAAAACCTGCCCCTGACCCTTTCAATTCAATTAATTTTATGTTGTTCTTAAAAGGGAATCTAAGCAGACAGATACGAGAAGAGAGAGAATATTTATTTTCTTCTCTCTTCGATAAATTTTTTTTTTGGCTTTTGTTTTAACAAATTGAATTCATTTGGACTTTATAGGAAAAATGAAATTGCCCGCTGCCCGTCTCTGACGAATAGACCAATAGCTGGGCTGCCCGGGAATGATTGACTTTTTGTTTTTCATGAATATAAAATTTCTTAATTTCATATTTTTTTTCTGTTTTTTAAATTATTTTTTTAAGTATAAAAAACATATCATTTTATTTTTTAAAATAAATTTAAAATTTACTAACAAGTAATCCAGATAAAATTAAAAGTTTTCTCAAAAATCCACATGTCATAAAAATAGCATCAATTATTCCCCACCACAAATTAATTAAGGAAATTGTTTTTGGTACAAAAGGAAATTATTAAATATATAAAAATATTATAAGTAGTTTCGAATTTTTCATTACTAGAATAAAAATAGGAATATATTAAAAATATTAAAAATAATACAATATACAAACATTCAATTTAATTTTTTAAATGTAATAATACAATTTAATTATAAATCCAACTAACTATAAATATGAAATCATTATAAATGGAAGTTCTCAATAACCAAATCATTATAGTAAACTGAACTAAACTTATTCAACCAAATGATTAGCTCCCAGCTCCCAGCTCCCAGCTCCCAGCTCCCAGCTCCCATCACTCCATCACCTACCCCTTCAACACCTTCCACCACCATCATCATCATCTTCGATGAGCCCACACAATTAACATTCAACATTCAACACTCACCACAAGCCACCATTCACCCTCCCAAAGCTCTGTCTCCTTCAACTCCTCATAGCCATCCCCATCGCAACACCATCATCCTCGATTCATATAGCCACCACAACCTTCAATACACAAATCCCTCCCCACTAAATCCAAAACATGCCACAAACCTCTCACCATTGCAACCCCTGAATCACCGAGCCAGTAACCTCCACCCTCTCTCATTCTTCCTAGTCTACTCACCATCCCCAGCAGACCATCACCAACCTTAAAGCTAACCAAATATTCATTCCATTATCTGACCATCAAATAAGGAATTTAGGTTTTTTTTTACGTACACTAACTTCATTACCATACATGCGAAAATGGATACACTCACTTTAGCCAATGAATTTACATTTATTAAGATTATATTGTTTAAGTTTAAAATAAAGATTTTAAAATTAAAATTAAATTGAAACAATTATAAATATAAAGAATTAATTTTTAAAATTAAAATTCAATTGTAAATATTTTAAAACTAACAAAAGGAACATAATTTTATTCTTTTCACGGTAACTTTTCCAGTTTTTATTGCCAAATCCTAAATAAATTGATACAACATTAACTCAGTTAATTTTTATAATTATAATGAGTTCTTTAATTTGAAGTTATGAAAAATATACTTAAGAAGTCCCTTCTACAGGTTAAAGCTAGTTAATAAAATGAAACAAATACCCTTTTTTCTTACAGCATCATCCGTACACTATGCAGAATTATTTTCGACTCATGCAAGTTTTTTTCACCGAAATCAAATGGATAGAATTTCATTTCACATAATTACCACGAGGCAAGCTATTTACTAGTCAAAAAGAAAATGTTAATAGTAAATCAATCCTAAATCAGGGACAAAATTTCCTAAGATACATGAAAGAGGTCAAATACCTATGTTATCCGGCCAGCAAGGTATGGAAGTATCAGATAATATATTACTGGCATGACTATGTTCAATTTTTCTAAATTTTCCCGGATCATGCATCCGTCCCTACGTCAAACACGCATACTTCATGAACAATTCCGATTTTCTACCCGGTTCCTACAAGTTAAAATAATCTGAAACAGCTGTGGCTTTCATCATCTTCATCGTCTGAACTTGATTTACTTCCCACTGATTCATCTGAACTATCATCACGTGGAAGGAGTTTTATCCTGTCAGCATGCTCAATCATCCAATCTGTGAATTCTGGAGATGCTGCCAGTTCCGCCATGGCTTGCCGGGTGGATTCCTGACTGAAATCTTCCCATTCTTGCTCCGTGAATTTCTTCTGGTGGTTTGTCTTGTGAAAGGTTGAATAGTAATCTTGATGATCTATAGCACCTTCACCAAGCTTAGCATAATAACCTTTCACAAGAGAGTTAGTCCATGCTGGGGCAGTCTTCGGACTATTCCGCATCTTCTGATTAGAATCCACTCTTGGTGACCGACTTAAAAATTCAGCACGGCCTGGCATTGGTGTTCTCTGCCTCGACTGGTGCAGCCAAGGACTCTGGTCCCCAGAATACGGTGGTTGCCTGCATAAACAAAAATCATGGTTCAAATAAATCAATGCTATCAATGAAAACTCAGCAGTCTAGTATATTTGTTACAATTTCGTTGAAATGAACAAAACTTTTAACATGATTTCACAGAGCAAAGACATTAACAACACAGCTAATGGAATCATTTTCTTCCAGCAGATATATAGATCGTAAACATGAAATTTTGGAGGGAGTCATGTTTAACTTACATATAACCCTTCCTTATCTTCGATGTGATAAGAGAACAGATAGCCGAGCAAGATGCCAACGCCACAATTGCCAACCGAGTATCAACAGTGCTCTGGAAAGAGTAGGAGTGCAACACAGGGAAAATGAAACATAGGATATTAATACAGTATAAACGTCCATAACACTTCAATCTCAAAAGAAACTAATTTATCTCTATATAAGAGACATTGCTAAACCAGCAGATGGTATGCAAGTGCATTTTACTTAGATATCAAGGAGGCTAAAATGGCTGGGCCAATATGATAAAAGGTAGCCTACCATGTTACTCTGTCTCAAGTGTCAGAGTTGAATATGGTTTTGTCCAACACATGTATATTCAATTTTATTTTCAAGTTTTTCCATGTATAGGAAGGATCCTTGAAGAGTCAAATCCTTATACCCATATGTGAATTTGTCAGACACGGACATTTCAAGAAAAATGAGAGTCAAAGCAATTTCCAGGTATTTAAACAAAAACGTACTGTATAGAACATAGTTAATAGCAGACCTCCCATGATCATTTCAAAAACTAACAACGGCTTTCAAGGAAGTTTTGCATAAAGAAGTGAAAACTTGTAGCCTAGGTTCCATATAAACCAATACTGACTGTCATTGGTAGTAGAAGTGTACCTGGAAAATGAAGAGAATTGAAATGATACGCATGGCCCATTTTACAAACTGGGCAACACCAACATCAACGCTTCCATCTTTTAAGATCACAAATTTTCTTGCAGTCCAGTACCCCAACCCAGCTCCTGAGAGGACAATTCCGACAAATGCAAATATAGCAACCTGTAAACGAAAAAAAAAAAGCTTGGTTAATTTTGAAATAACACAATCTTTCTAAAGGGAAAGGGAAGACAGTAACTACAAGCAAGTCGATATAGAATAATAATCATGCTTACGTAAATCATAAACTAATTTACTTCTCTTTCAATGAACACTAAAAAATAAGGAAAAGGAGCCATAATAAATACCATGCAATGAAAAACTCAACTCCAAAGAGGGGGAAAGGGTGTAAAATTGATGAGGAGAAATCAAGAACTTACCGGATTATGCATCTCTTCACTCAGCCCAAAATTGACAAGAATTGAATTTACGAGCACAGAGAATTGATTTAAAAGGAAAGATCCAGCTCCAAGCTGAAAATTTTGATGAAACAGTAAGTTCATTGGCAGCATAAGTAAATAAAACATTATTTAATCGATGAATAAATGAAAGAAAGACTCACCAACATTGATCCATACATAGTGAAATAAAAAGTACTTTTCCTTCCTGTTGGCAACAATTTCATTCCCTGCTTGGAGAAAAAGAAAACCCGCACAGTGAAAAGCTAAAGCTAAGACAATATCTCAGGCAATCATATTATTTGAGCTGATGAGATGACAAAAGAAGCAATATTTAAACGGTTCAATTTAAAAGCTCTGCATAATGAAGTAAAGCAATAGATTTCAGCTATGCAACTGGAACATTTCTTTAAAACGTAAGGAATTCCAGTAGTTTCCAGCGGTCAACTGAGTATGACAAAGTACTTCAAATCTTGCAATAGGTAGGATAGCATTGGAATTGGGGAAATATGCAAAAGTAAGAAGGTTTCCCTTAAAAGAAATAAAGAATTTGAGGACGAAAAGCAAAAGACCTGATACAGAAGGATTATAACAACAAGAAGAACACCAACAGCCATTGAACTGCTGTAATAAAAAGGAACCCACTTGCTGACAAACGGTGCCAGCAACAACAAAACAAATCCTAAAGCTAGAAAAATAAGCCGCCATAGCTGAAAATCTGCAAAAACAGTAATGAACCGAGGTTAAAACTAACAAGTCACAAGTCACTAACAATCAGCATACAAAGAAGTTTTTTTTTTTTTTCTTTATTTAAAAGATGCAGAAATAACAAGTAACTTTACCTTCTTCAAGAGCAACGGTGACAGAACCAGACATGTCACCGATAAACTTCACGTCAATATATCTATCATCATAAGGTGACATGGCAGTATGCCATATACCCTTTTGCAGTGGCTTCCAATCACCATCCCCACACTTGCATAATCCGAGCGAAGCATTCCTGGAAGTGCTAATCAGTTAGGAACAAAAAATAGCAACAAAGCTTTGAAGTGTGCCACTGCATTGCTTATGTGTTTCTTCTACATATGTGGCAAACAGGAGGCAGGAGGTAAGCAGGAAAAACATAAAGTAGACTCAATAGTAGATTGAGGATCAAGACTTACCGATGAAAACAAACTTGTATTTTGCTGTGTAGTCTTTCGGGTATTAAGACAGATGGAGCCAAAGTAACCCGAAAAGAATTGGCATAACTTCCAAGTTTCAATCTTGAGTGACCAGAAACATGAACTCGATCACATAACAGAACATATTTAGAACCACCAGCAGATGAATACCCGGAAAGGGGAGTTGGCGTGACATCTACTGTTGGGCTTGCGAAGTCTATACCTGTCCATTTAAAACCCACCATGGTTGAATATACCACCAAAAAATAAAGCATGTAAAGAATGGAAGGAGACTAAAAACATGGACCAAAGTCATCATTATAGATTCTGATCAAGTTACTGACATAATCCCACCTGCAACCCAGATTTACAGATTGCGTTTTATACTTTCTGTAAGGTAAAAACTAAATGAAACACAGATAGAGCTAAGTTTCTAAATTATAGTAAGTGTATATCATCACTTCCTCACTGAATCCAGTTATCACTAAAATCATCCAATAGCTACGAAGACTCCAAGAAATAAATAGTATCCCCCATGTGGCACATCTATTCTTAGTAATTTCTATTAAAAACAACCTTTAGCTGTCAATATATCTAGGAATGCCTAAAGAAAACTTTGGGAACATATTCTTACTGATAAGAAATGGAAAAGAAAAAAAGAAGCCAGCAATAATATTTCTATTAAGTAAACCATACCTTAATAAATGAAATGAGAGACTAATAATTAAAGCTGGCTTTAGGATTTATTTTGATACTTAAACCAGCATTTTTATTTTTATTTTGAATTGAAAGCTAACAAATAGTTTGTATTTCACAAAACAACCGATTGTATTTCTCACAGTGAAAAAACCAAACACTAACATATTATAATCTGTATCCAATGTAGTACTTTATTAAGCATAAATTTCAGATTACATTTTCCCAAGAAGCCAGAGAATAGCACAGAGAAAGTGATAGGGAGGGGAGGGGGTTAATTTATCAAAACCCTAAACCCTAGGCCGGTTTCCCTCTTATTTCGCACATCTTCTCAGGTAATAAACAACTCGAAGCATCGAGAATCAGATTTTTTAAATGAAGCCCGTTAGAAAGACGTAAAAAAAGATTAAACTTGACGTTAAAAAGAAAGAAACAAAGAAAGAAAAACCCAAAGCTGAACTCCATAATTTCTTTCCTTTCTTCCCTCATTTTACTAGCAATCAAAAAAAATGCAATACCCTTCAACTCCATTAATGAAAAGAAAAAGTTTGAAACCCCAAGAGGGACAGAGGGGGAAAAGGGAACGTAAAGAAAGGCATACCTTTGAAGTCGGTGATAACGTGAGAAGCATGTGAGAAGGAGAACAAAGATAAGAAAAAAAAGAGAATCGAAGTAGAAGAAGAAGAGATGGCCATGGATGGTGGTGCGGTGAAGCCGCCTTCAGCTTCTTTTCGCTCTGATTTCAGAAAAGGATACTTCAAAGAGAGAACTTGAAGGCGAAGCGCGCTTTTCAAGCTTTTATATAAATACGGCTCTGCCTACGTGTCACTTACGCGTAGCGTAAATTTGGATTTTGATTTATGAGTTACGACATTAAATGGAATTTTATTAAATACCTTCTCCTAGAAATAAAATAAAATTAAGTAAATTACACCGCTCATCATTTAACTATTAATATTCTTTTGTATTTCTAAAAAGAAGATTATTTGGTATCTTTAATATTAGTATAATAGTATTTTTAATTTTTATATATATCGTATCAATTAATATTACTACCAAAATTTATAATTAAAAGTTAAAATATTAGTTTTAGACATAATATTAAAAGTTTAAAATTCATATACAACAGTTCTTATTAGTTTAATAATAAAATTACTATTAAATTAATTAATTTAAATGATATTTAAGTAATTTAATAACAATTACCATTAAATTAGCCCAAAACATGCATCAAACAAATTTAAGCTATGCATAACTCATCACATATCCATTCTAAACATCTTAAAAAAGTCAAGCTAGTATAAATAAAGATAACTTGCTTGAAGATAGCTAAAAACACCAAAACAAAATGAACTCACAAAAATAACATAAAGAAGGGCCACTTCGTATTTTCACACCCTGTATATCGCAAAAAGCTAAAAGTTATAGTGGTAGAAAGCATTTTTAAAATCATAAACAATACTAGACAAACCATTTTTGGAGTCAAAAAGTGTTTTGAACCCAAAAATAAAAGCAGTTTTTTTTGGGCAAATATCCCAAAAATACCAAAAAAAATTAAAAATTATCGGAAAGGACAGGTTTCAAAATATTGATCGGAAAGGGTAATTTCCCAAAAATCGCGTCCACGTCGGTAGCGTTTTTGGGGAAAGGCTAAAGCGCGTCCATGGGGAGCGCTTTAGGCCACCTCAAGAAAAACGCTCCCACGAGGCGCACTTTTCTTGAGGTGGCCTAAAGCTCCCCCATGGACGCTTTTAGGCCTAACAACAATCAAATTTTTTTTGACCGTTGGGGTCCAACAGTCAAAACCAACGGTCAAAAAAAACTATAAATACCCCAACCCTTCATTTTTTCACACTTCAATCATTTCTCATTTTTATCTCAATTTTCTCTCAATTTGCTCTCAATTTGCTCTCAATTTTCTCTCAAAGCCCTTGAAATTTACGCTTAAATTTCTAAAATAGTCTTCTACTATTTACTGAAAAGCCCTTTATAATTTTTTAATATATTTATTTTTGGAAAATTTAAAATTCTTTATCTGAGTACAATGGTCGGGATTTACGTCGCCTAGACAAAGAATCACATTGGCGTCGAACAATTGAAAATGGTAAGTTTGAATTTTAATTTTCAATATTATTAAATTTTTTAATTATGCAATTTTAATTAATTTTGAATTTTATTATTTTTTAAACAATCGTAGATCGGTGTTGCAATGTTATATTCGCAACATGCCCAGTCCCCATCGCCATTGATCGAGAATTACTCATGGAAGCGGGTTTTTTGCACGTGTACGATAGGTAGGGGTTCAAGTTGGACCCGACTTTGATCGGTAGCGTTGATAGAGAGGTGGAGACCGAGACGCACACTTTCCATACGCCATGCGAGAGTGTACCATCACCTTAGAAGATGTGCGATTCTGATTGGGATTCTGGGTGGGCCGAATTCGGTAGTCACCGGGTCCGTAACATCTCTCGATTGGATGGTCAGTATGCTACGAGCTCCTCGGGTGCCATTCCGGATAAATTGCAAGGAGGTCGGATCGATATGGTTTGGTTACGAGACGCATTCCCTTAGCCGAATGAAGGTTCGATCGAAGATGAAAGAATACGGTATGTGGCATACATACTTGGATAATTGGAGGCTATCGATGGGACCTCTCTAGAAACCTCGTCTACACGAGATGGCTCTCGAAACTTGTTGATTTCAGAGCAACGGTGAATTGAGTTGGGGTCCGCGTGTATATCGAGGTTGTACGGGAGATGTCTGGGCGACGGTCGAGTAAAGCAAAATCGAAGGTTGCCTATCACTCACTGCGATCATGAGCATGGTTTCGATTTCCATTTTACGCCCTCGACTCGACCGACCATATTCATTCCCACCGATAACGAGGTAAATTTAATATTATATTTTACAATTATGTCGTAGATTTATAGTATAATTGCATGCTAAAAGTTTATTTAATTAGGTGGAACCATCCGACGAGTCATGTTGGAATACCGACTCGCTTTGAGGATATCTGGCTCCTATTGGAACAACGGTCGGAATCACAAGTTAGTGTCGAATTTCGTTATTATAATTTAGTATTTATGTATATAACTAATATTTTGGTAATGTTAATATAGTTTCAATGGACACCGTACGAGGATCTCGAAATTGAGGCGAGAATTCCGGGAGTTCCTCCAAAATCCGAACAGTTAGCACGTTAAGGTCCCGCTAATCACCTACGCGACCGTGGAGATGCACTAGTCGATCGAGTTATGCGGCAATTTGGATGCGGTAACCGATTTCGTATTCTGAGGTGCTCGATGATGAGCACAGAGTGTGGACTTACTGGCAAAGACACGGATTGGCCAATATTTTGGTCGAACATATCGAGACGATGGGAGAACCGGTATGACTTTTTACCTAACCGGAACCGATCGTAGTTCCTTAGTTAGCGTGCGTCTTGGAGTACATGCCATGGTTTAGAATCCATGGCAAGTCGATCGTTGTCCGATGAAGAGAGGCGACGGCAAATTCGCGGCGAAGAGAACGTCGGGCCCTTTACATTCAAAGAGAAGGGTGATGAGGCGGGCCCAAAGAACGGCGCCTACTACGATCACAAGGCCCATCAACAGCGCCTACACAATCACCGGCCCATCGGTTTAGGCGACAACACCGACAACACAGCGTCCACGATTTATGCCGGTGCGTACCGCCCTTATATGTATCCTCCTAACCTATATATGTTTCCTTTTCTAGTCCCCTGTGTTGGAATGCATGGCCGGGTTCGAGTCCGTTCTCGACAACTCCTTTTAGCCAGCCGATCGTGAGGCCGACGTCGGGTGTGAGATTAGAGGAGGCGCCGTCGGGGAGTAGTTCTTTCTACCAGGCTCCTTCACCGTACGGGATGCAGTCACCCCCGCCGTGGTTTATGCAAACACCTCCGGGGTCATTATTTTATCAAGGTGGGTCATCATCGCAACACCTGAACTGCACCCACCTGGGAGGGATGGATTCCCGCCTAAGGTTCCACGACCCCCGACGGAAGCTAGAAGAAGGAGGAATCCAGTACAGAATCGTCGATCGCCCAGGTGGCACCTGGTTCCCACCAGCATTCGCACTAAACCCTAAACCCCTAATTTGAGTAATTATAAATTAATTTATAATTTGAGTTTAATTTTTTGTAATTAAGGTTTAATTTTTGTAATTAAGTTGTAATATATTTAATACAATTTGAGTTTGTTTTTTTGTAATTTAATTTTTTAATTTATTTAATTTTAATAACTTTGACAAAATAGGTTTGGTTTTTTTGTAATTAAGTTGTAATATATTTAATAAAATTTGAGTTTGTTTTTTTGTAATTTAATTTTTTAATTTATTTAATTTTAATAACTTTGACAAAATAGGTTTGGTTTATTTTTTTTTGTAATTAAGTTGTAATATATTTAATACAATTTCAGTTTGTTTTTTTTGTAATTTAATTTTTAATTTATTTAATTTTAATAACTTTGACAAAATAGGTTTGGTTTATTTTTTTTGTAATTAAGTTGTAATATATTTAATAAAATTTGAGTTTGCTTTTTTATTGTAATTTAATTTTTTAATTTATTTAATTTTAATAACTTTAACAAAATAGGTTTGGTTTTTTTTTGTAATTAAGTTGTAATATATTTAATAAAATTTGAGTTTATTTTTTTGTAATTTAATTTTTTAATTTATTTAATTTTAATAACTTTGACAAAATAGGTTTGGTTTATTTTTTTATAATTAAGTTGTAATATATTTAATAAAATTTGAGTTTGCTTTTTTATTGTAATTTAATTTTTTAATTTATTTAATTTTAATAACTTTGACAAAATAGGTTTGGTTTATTTTTATTTTGTAATTAAGTTGTAATATATTTAATAAAATTTGAGTTTGTTTTTTTTGTAATTTAATTTTTTAATTTATTTAATTTTAATAACTTTGACAAAATAGATTTGGTTTATTTTTTTAATTAAGTTGTAATATATTTAATAAAATTTGAGTTTTTTTAATTTAATTTTTTAATTTATTTAATTTTTTAAATTTAATTTTTTATATAATAAAATTGAGTTTAATTTTATTTCTTTTGTATTTTAATTTTTTATTTTAATTTTAATATCTTTGATAAGATAGAAATGATTTAATTTTTTAATTTAATTTTTAATTTAATTTTAATAACTTGAATAAAATAAAAGTGGTTTATTTCGGCATCAACGTTGATTAGGATGGGCTGTTTTATTTTTAAATTGTAATAATTTTTTTATTTTTGAATAAAAAGTTGTTTGATTATTTGTGTTTGTAATTTAATTTTAATTATCTTATATTTAATAAATTTGAGTTATTGTACAAAAGTTCACCGTTTTCCTCCAAAAAATAGAAATCACATAGCCAACAAGAGACAAACAAGCTAAGAACATGGTCAACTAGTCCGATTTGGACACGAAGCGAGATGTATGGCGGGTTCCTACACCACCCGCATCGCCGACTTTGGTTGGTCGGTTCTGGATATCCATATTGTTGCGTATTCTAGTCGAGGAAGGTCGACCTTTTGGTTTCGTCTCAATTCTCTATCCAAGCAATGACTTATACGGTGCAAGCGATACTGATGGCCACTTACGTTCATCTAGGATGGTGGGAATACGTGTCTCCACACGTTGTACATGTTTTCTAATTTGTAGACTTCGTCGACATAGCTCATGGGGTCAAGACGAAGATTATGACAAGTCGCAAGTACATGAGCACATGGGTAATGAAGTGCATCAAATATCCACGATCGCATGTCCTATTTGTCAAGTGTACACGATAATGCCCGCCAACAATACCTTGGTTCGGTCTCATCAAACTCGTGACACGAAACCATAAGTCATCACTTGGTCGTGACAAAGCTGTGTGCATGGTGTTCGCCGTGCCTTCCCACGGTTAATTTCTTGCAAGACCTTCGGCTCTATACATGGCCTCCTTGCATCGCCTCGATAACTCATTGCTCTCTTGAAATAGTGCCGCTAAGCGAAAATATGTCTCCCACAAAATCGTCAGAATCGGCAGATGAAGGGTTCCTTTTAGCACGTAATTTATGCATTCGGCCAGTTTGTGGTCATATGACCATATCGTAAGTCGGCAAATCATATGCTTGTGTCCACTGTTCAAAAGGAATATTGCAGTACTCTGCGCCTTGGCGTTATCTGCGCATAAGCCGCCAACATCTCGTGAAAACGGTCTTTATTGATCTCGTACCGCCAATATCGTTGATAGCGAATATTACATACCACTATTCAATTGCGAATAAATTGAAATTTTCAAAAGAAATTATATTAATAGATATTTCATACCCATATCGGTCACTTGCCGTTTCATCTTTTAGATCGGTGTTGCCCATAGTAGTTGGATGAAACATGCCTCGTGCAATATCGATGGTGTGTACGATGCCACATGCTTCCCTCGTTCTATTGTCGCAAGTATTCCAAGGCCCGATCCGATATAACGATATGTCGTTGAGGCGACATGCCTCCTTAACCTAGATAGGAAGAAGTCCCGATCATCACCGACTCCACGGTGTTATTGTGAACGTAATCGGAAGGATTCTCCCACGTACCGTCTTGTGCCACGACTAGCAATAGCCGCGCGTATATCTACCATACATGAAGGTACCAATCAATTTGTACCAATGGCTTGTAGTATGTAAAAGCATCTCGGCATTGCTTAAATGTCCGTAACAGCGCTTGAACACTGCGCATCCACAGCGAGCGATCGTTGTAATACGTCGGTTCCGTTTCAATGTCTTGTCAGTGCTTGGGATATATCTCTCAAAGACTTACACCACCGCCACACTTCATTATATGAAGCGTCCCACCGAGTGCAACTTTTCCAACGCTTCGCTTGGCTATCCAAGCCTTTTCAGAAGAGGCGTGTACCCCATTTGGCTACGAATATTGCCAATTAAGGCCAGACCGTAGTTTTGGGATCGGCCTTCACCGTCGGGATTATTAAATCACCAACATGTACGAATCCATCCTCGGATGATCTTGTGTTACACCATCAACGAAGTATGTTAAATAATGTAACATTACATAATATTAGTGTTATTCAAATCATTGAACATATAGTGGTACTGTCTTGAGTAAGACATGTATGCGGACATTTGTACTTCTTCACCTCCCACATCGCTGTCCTTTTCCTCAACGACGCCATGATTTTCCATGCACATGTGCCGTCTTGCACAGCACACTTCGCCTCGTACCTATCGGGCTTTGATTTAACCATAGTGTAGTTAACCCCATTCCTGATGCTGTATTGTTTCAATGCACCAAGAAAAGTGTTCTTATTGGAAAACTGGTTACCAACTTCTAATTGGTCCGAATCCAACGAAGAATTTGTACGGTCACGCGTCCGGTGGTAGTTCAGAAACTCCAATGCATCATCTTGAGATAGATCGACATTATGCATGTCTTACCGGAGGCGAGTATGCCCTGAATAGCGGATCTTCTTCTTCTTCGTCTGAACCGCCCTCAACATCTTCAGGTACAATTGGAACGGGCTCCGGTTCAGAAAATAGTCCAACTTCTGCACCGTCAGGCCCTGGCTCCCGAGGTGGATCCATATCGGATTCATCGTCCGATCCTCCATAACCTGCAACAAACGAGGGCCCCTCGCTGGTGGATGCCGTCGGTAATACATCATCCCTCCTTAAACATCTTTCGTAAAGATTCCAATCGTATGTGGATTGCCATCCACTAGAAGTTGATGACGTCCCCCAATACGTATTTACGCCATCCGAGCGTCGATTGACGAATATGCATGTCCTATCCACCAACCGAAAGTGTCGTGCGGGGTTATGTTTTCCATACTACCACCGCACACGAGCACTTCGTGTTTTGCCTCCCACTTACGAGTGTCGACTTGGGGTCGTGTATTCCCTCGAACGATACTAGATGTTGAGGTCGCAACGAGATCACTTGGAGATGAAAATTCTACATATACCTCGATATAGGGTGAACCACTGGCAAGATAAGTCTCCACTATTGCCTCAAGGCTCCGAGAACCTTTGATGTCGAATGCGTCATATCTCACCGGATCAATCGAAGCACAAAATCTATACTTAATAGACTGAACTTTCATTGGCGTTGTTCCGAATATTTTACGCCTAATTCTTTTGCGAAGTTCTACCAAATCGACGTTTCGATTAAAACTCAATCGCGTTGTGTTCTCCGATAAGAAAACAACACCATCTTGATTGTCACGCACTTCACCATCGTAGTAAATAACAAAGATTAATATCGTTCATTCATTTTCAATTTTTTTCCTTTTGCTTGAATTTGCTTTCGCTAACCGAGAATGCAATTTGGCTTATTTATAGCCTAATTTTGCGGACAAGACTTGTAGCAAAAGTCGTCCCACGGGGCGCTTTTCGGTGCTCTCGGTAATAGTACACCTCACTGGAAGCGTTTTTATGCTTGTTTGTCGTAAACGTCTCCTCAAAATAATTTTGCGGAGACCATCGTAGCAAAAGCACGCCCACGTGAGCGTTTTCGGCCACGGTTTGTTCAAACGTCTCTCAAAATTATTTTGCGGAGACTACGCCCAAAAACTTATTTCATTTTTCACATTGCAAGTGGACGGAAAGATTCCCCAAAAATGGCGCCCGTCGGCTCGTTTTGGTGGAAAATGGCCTAAAAGCGGCGTCCATGGGGGCGTTTTAGGCCACCTAACCAAAAGCGCCTCGTGGGAGCGTTTTCTTGAGGTGGCCTAAAGCGCCCCCATGGACGCGCTTTAGCCGCTTCCCAAAAAACGCAGTGACGTGACGCGATTTTTGGGGAAATTGCCCTTTCGGTCAATATTTTGAAAACTGTCATTTCCGGTAATTTTGATTTTTTGGTATTTTGGGATATTTGCCCTTTTTTTAGTTCTTATTTTTTACAAAAATGCTTTTAAGAACAAACTATAATTTTAACATTTATAAAATATTTTATATAATATTTATGCCAGGTATGTAATTACTTTCTCATTGAAATTTATTTTAAATATATAATATTTATATTTAAATTTTTATTTGTTATATTTTAATATTTAAAATATAGTTTATATATTTGAATTAAATTTTATAAATAATTAATATTAATTGCTTAAAAATTTTAAAATTTATATTTCATATATTAAAATATTAACAACAAATTATAATAAATTATTTTTTATATTCTTACTAAAATATCATAATATTAACTAATTTAAACGTTATTTAAATGCATATTTGTTACTTTATAACACCATGCTTAAAATAAATATTTATTTCTCAAAAGTACTTTTTACAACAATACTAAACACTTAAATCTTAAACTTAAAATCACTTCTCAAAATCACTTTTACACAACAATTTTTAAAAGCACTCTCAAAAGTAATACTAAACTAGCTCTCAATTTGTCTTAAAAAGCACTTTAGTTCTAAAATCTTGTTGCTTGGGATCGCTTCTTAGGTGTAAAAGTGCTTCTAGAACCCTAGAGGCGTTCTTGAATAAGCTTTTTTGTCAAATAATTTTAGACGTTTATTTTTAATATGCAATGATGTATTTTATACAGTTAATATTCTTTATAATAGCTCGTTTGTCTATTTAGATTTTGCATGTTACAAAGAGGTGGCTATTATATACATATAAAAACATGTTGTTATAGAGATAATCGTTATAAGCTTACAATAGAATTCATATGTTAAATTTTCATTAAATAAAAAAGTGGAATCAAATCAACAAAATTAATAGGTGCATGCATTATTGCTTTTATTCATACTTTATTTTATATTATTTCACATGATTAATTATAAAGTTCATAAATATAACAAGTTCAGTTAACTAATATGAATTATCAAATTAAATTAATTAATTTATTATGAGTTACTAAATTCAAGTAATCAATTTATAAGTTTACGATATTCCAAATTCATCATAGAATATTTAATTAGGGAGCTTAATAATTTCTTGAATTGATGTCTTTAATTTCATTTAATAAAATATGTTTAATAAAATTTAATCATTTTATTGTAACAATATTTTAATTATATGATTTCATTTAATAAATTATAATTAATAGGTTTACTTATTTAAAATAATTATAATTTTACTTAAAATTTAGACTATATATTGTTATAGAGAACTAATTTAATAAAGAATATATTTCATAATTAGAGTTGTCCATGAGCAGGGTCGGGCTAGGCCTGTCCAAAAATGGGAGGGTTTGGGCAAAAACCAGAGCCCGTTTAGAAAAGGATCGGCCCTAGGGTAAGGTTTTTTGGCCCAGCCTCGACTCGACCCGAATTTTTGATAAAAAAAAACCTTACTACTATTTTCCCACTTTTTGCCACCATTTTGCTATCATTTCACTATTGTGTTGCTATTATTTTATTGTTAATTTTTGGATATTGTATAACACTTGTTTTATTATTAGTTTTGCTACTATTTTAGAAGCATTTGCTTGTTAAGTTGCACTTATCTTAATGTTATTTAAGTATAAAACTTTTTTAATTTATTTTCAATTTGTTGGGAAACATTTATTTTAATATTTTTAGTGTATTTGGTGTATTATATATTTTAAAATTTTTATATAAAAATAAAATTAAAAAATAATGCGAGTCGAGCCCGAGTTTTAGCATTTTTATTTGGGTTAGGATTTGGTAAAATTGTAAGCCCATTTTTCGAGCCGAGCTAAGCCCAAGCCTAACAATTGGGCCTAAAATTTTGTTAGGGCTCAGCCCGGCCCATGGACAACTCTAATCAAGATTCTTTGAGTTGAGCTAGTCAAGTCGTTTTTTAAGGGTTCCTAGTTGTCTTCTTAGTTTTAGGAAACCAACGTTCTAAGCCCTTAATCATGGCAGACAATTTCTTCGATACAGAACCAACAGAAGATTCCCATAGGTTTTTCACTTTCGATTCACACGTCTCTTCCATAACTCAACAAGCCTCAAATCTCTTTATTCTTTAGCTAGAGCTTTCAGATTTCACGTAGATATTAAGAAATAATGGACAATGATCAAAGAAAGAGTGCGCTAAATGGTGGACACTTTTGAAGAAATTTATCACCCCAAACATGATTTGCAACATATCTATCCAATCCTTCCCGAATATTATTATCCGTCAATCTACCTCTCTCCCATATAAACCACTAACCTAGATATCCCAAGTTATCTAGTTAACAATCTTCTAAAATCGATCGAAATTTCTCCATCCATTTCTCATTTGTTAGCCGACCACCTTATTTTTCGAACGCATAAGTAATTTTGTAGAAATCTCCTACCACTAACCATGGAATTTCCGAATTAACCTTATGTTAAAGTAAGTTCCAAGAATCAATCTTAAATTGTTCCTCGGGAGCTTCATAAAATCCCAAAGAACGAGATTCTAGCATCACTTTCCTCTCTTAACCAACTATTGGTCCGCATTCCATTTTTATCTGACTTACCAAAACTGGCACAGCTAGGGCAGAAACTTTCGCTATGACCGAGTCTATCACAAATGAAGCAAAACAGAGTTAAGCTCTCATATTGGAATTTCACTTAAACCTCAATTTTTTGAGCAGTAATGATATTCTCCCTCCTTTAAGCGAAAATCTAATTTCAACACGTGAACGAACTCACATGAATCTTCAAACTCCTATTAAAATCTTCGCATCATAATCCAAATACATTCCTATAAAATTTCCAAACTTTATTTAATATAATATTAGAAGGCGTTTGCTAAATATAACATTGCAAGCTTAAATTTTACATTTTGAAATGAGATTACAATATTTGGATTTCAACATTTTGATCACCTCATAATCTCAAATTATTGTCATCCCGTAATATAAAGTGTAATCTCACTACTGTCTCTTTCTTAGATAATTTAAGATTACGAACGAAATTTGAATTTTAAGATTAAATTACCCTCCACTTTTATTATATTTATTAATATAATCCTTTTAATGATATTTTCATCTTGAGTTAGATAAGTTTAATAATTTCAATTTTTAATTGTGTCTTCATATTGCTTTGTGATATATTACATCGAGAGATTTTATAAATAAAAAATAATCATTTTTTAAATATATATAGTAGACTTTGTGTTTGTTGATTGTTGTAGATTTTTTCAATTTATATTGTACGCTTCAATTTTGTTGAGTTCTTGTGTCGTTGATTGTTATGGGAGATTTTTTTTTAAAATTTTTCAATATTTGTTGTAGGCTTCATGTTTATTGATTGTTGTAGATTCTTTTTCAATTTATGTTGTAGGCTTCATGTTTGTTGAGTTATTGTATTGTTGATTATTGTAGGTTTTCTCGTTTGATTTTTTAAAAATGTTATCTAGATTGTTTTGAATTATTGTTTAATTAATTAATGAAAGTATATAAAGAGATAGGTAGAAAAAGAAGACCTTATACAATGGCTACCATCGCCCTCTCTTCCTCTGTGTTGTATTGTTTGTAAGTTTCAATTAACTTACAATTTTCAAATCTCAATTTTTTTTTGTTATGAGTTTAATTTATTTTATCAATAACAATTTCCAACACTTAATAGATTAATTAGTATTATAGATTGAAGTTTGAAGCCTATTTATTTTGTTGTTTATGATTTAAATTATCACGTCAATAAAAATTTAATTGAAGTCATAACTTTCAATCAAATTCTTTTTTTTCTTTACGGATTTTGGGTCTTTTTCAACTATTAGAATTGCAAAATGATTTGACAATTAGGTGAATTTATGTACTTTTAACATCCTCTCAATAGCTAATTTAATTATTTGGTTAATAGGTTCATATTTTATAACAAAGATAATATAGTAAAATTTACTTTTAAGGAATTTTACATTTCATCAATTAAATACTTAAATCTTATATTCCACTCAAATAAATCAAATAAAATATTCTCATATTGTGGAATGTCTGAATTTATACATCACTACTTAATCTCAATCAAGGCTGCTAACCTTCTTCTATATGAATTAGGAGAATGGTTGTGCCATGTAAGGGATGATTTTTTTTTTATTAAAAGATTATGAATCAGTAAGTTGCACTATCATTAATCTATCGTCAACAACCCAAAGAATTATGTGATGAAAGTTTTATGTTGGCAAAGTTTCTTTTAATTTGTATTACTTGTACTTAAAATAAAAATATTTTTAAAAACAAACTTTAAATGGGTAGAATTTATGGTAATATTTGAAATTTGTGGAATTAGATGTATTAATTAGATAAAATAAAAATCTTAATAAAATCTAAAATAATCATGTTTTTGTTTTTCTTTCCATCTAATGACAATTAGTTAATGACAATTTGAGCATTTGTCTCCATATTTTAGGTAATTTATGGATGTTGTAGCTAATTAATGTTTATTTGTTGAATGATAAAATGGAATATTTTTTAAAATTTCAATTTGTTATTTTTATATATATAAAATGTAAGTTTAAGAAAGTTTATCTCCATTTATTCGACTTGTTGAAATGAAACAATTGCTTGGAAACAAGTTCGATGTTTGAAAGGAGTGACAAAGCAGTGGGCACTCCTTCAAACACTACATGAAATAGAAAATAAATAAGGGACCCGAAGTTATTTACGCAATTCAATTTCCCTACATCTATGGAGCCTAACTCAGTGAGAAGTATCCAACATCATCAACCTTACTCTTATACAGTGATCTTAAATCTATCACACTCTTGTGACAATTTCCTCACTTGGTATATTTGAAGACGAGAACTCTCACTAAACACACCCTGTGAACTCAATAAGTAAAAACACAAGATTTTACAATCAAAATGCACTCACATAAAATAGTTCCTCACTTGAACAGAGTTAGTGTAGGTACATAACCTATACAA
Source organism: Gossypium rotundifolium (assembly GCA_025506655.1). Taxonomy (NCBI): domain Eukaryota; kingdom Viridiplantae; phylum Streptophyta; class Magnoliopsida; order Malvales; family Malvaceae; genus Gossypium; species Gossypium rotundifolium. Next base: position 13,515,991 of record CP106734.1, on the reverse strand, counting down.
GTCTAACAAAATCTATCATAATCCCTATTAAACAACATGTTAACTAACTAAATACAATATAATAATAACAAATATGTTGAACAATGATTCTTGACAGTTAAGACTTGAATGATTCAATTCAATTCACCCTTCTTATCCAATGATTAGATATGGTGATCCGATTCGATCCTTCAAATATATTTCCCTAAGTGATTTAATCTACATTCATAGCCTAAATATCATCCGCATAACCCATAACCCACAAATCATATGGAAACTATCTCAAACAGCTCCCACCAACATCAGCAAGTACTTCTAAATCAGTAAGTACTATAGAATATATGTCATCTGGAGATAAGTTATATTTTAAAAATAATATGATAACTAATACAGATGATAATTTAGTTTTACCATCTACTTCTCAACTAGAGGAAGACGAGAAAAATGTAAGTACTTCTACACCAATAGGTATGAAAACAATTCATATTACTATTTTTCCTATTACACCTAGTAGAAATTCTAGAAACACTAGAATGGAAGACATACGATCCTCAATAGAATATATTATTAATTTTCAATCACGAAAAAACAATACATATATTGAAATTACATTACATAATAAAGAATATAAATCATATTCCTTACATACTTTATTAGATATAGGAGCTACAACCAAGAGTGTAAAAAGAATGCTATTCCGTAAAAATTGGAAACACGTAAAAAGACAATAAAATTAATGGAATAAATGGTAATAAAACTACTATTTATTATAAAGCAAAAATATATCAATCTACATAAATAATGTTAGATTTATAATTCAAAAATATTATGTTTTCTCGATATGTATGGTGATATTTTATTAGGAAATAATTTTATAAATCAATATTTACCATTATCTATTAATAAAAATCGTTATGTTATCTCAGAAAAAACTTTTATAGAAATACCACTAGTAGAAAATCCTAAATTTATTTGTATTAATAATTGTTGATTTTCTTAGCAAGCCTTATGGATAAAGGTAAAAATCCTCTCGAAAAATTTGGAGAATAAACAACTGTCCACAAAAAATCCAACAAAGGAAAACAATAAGTTCTAAACAAGGATTTATTACTATACCTGCTCAAGTACCATTTTATCCTAACCAGGGATATTATGTACCATATCCAATGGTAAGCCAACCATTTGGAACACAATCACAAACCCGGTGAGTTATTTTAATTGGTCTCAAGATCCAAATTCAACATCTCAAACCAGTTATGCTGAGATTTTAAAAGAAGCAGAAAATTTGTTGAAACAACAAAAAATTCCTAAAATAAAAGACTTTTATAATCCAGGACTATCTTTGGAATATTATAATTTTATAAACAAAATATAGAAAACATATATTTCTGAGCAAAGAGCAAACTTTAGAAGAGCTCTTACACAATTTTCATATTTTTAGTTGAAAAACAACTAAAGAAAATGAATCCCATGGTTTATTACTTAAATCTATTTTATACAGAGATTGAGATAAAATACTAATAGAATATATAGATATTAAGGAGATAAATAATCTTCTTGATATATTCTAATATTTTATTAATAAAGGAACAAACAGTTCTATTATTAATAAAATGTTTAAAATATATCTACATAATAAATGTAGACAAATTCTACCACCAGATATTTTTTCGAAAATAAATAGAGCTATTTGCAACCAGCAAGCTCAATATAAATAAACTTTTTCAAAATACTTTTTGCAAGCTTATGTTTTTACTAATGATATAGGAGAACAATTTCCTACTATCAAATTTAGACTAGATCATGAACCATTTGATATAACCAGTATTGAATGGGAATTTGTTAAAAAATAACAGTCCAAAATCTTTCTTTTCATAAAAGAAAAATTTTTATTAGCCATATCAAATTTAGAATATTCGAACAATGCTTTGGGAAAGATCCCTCTCAATAATAAATGAAGATAAACAACACTTGACAAAAACCATTGGCAAGTGTTACAATGATTTTTCTAATTATCAAATCCAAGCCGGAATTGATTTGATGACCAAGGCCTAATATCTACTTTAACAAAACACTTATGTGTTCTGGATTGATGGAAAGAGAATTTTAGCATATGAGACTGGAAAAACCCAGGAATAAAGAAATGAAGAATCTGTTCAGTTATTAAAAAAGATAGTTGATATGGAGATCAATGATTTTTCGATAACAACGAAAATCAAAGACAAGTGGGAAAGTTGGAATTCACCAGTTCCTTCACCAGAGTCATTACATCTCGATGAAATCGAGGAGATGAATCTCAGAAACATCTAAGAAGGATAATAACAAAACACAACACGTGGAAGAATGACATCCAAGAAAGGAGCATTCAATTTTGGAGGTGACATGAAAAGAAGGAAATATATCACCATCCATAAATGTCCATAAATAAATGAGACAAAGATGATGAAAGTATGATGGATACAACCATTAATGCATGGGAAACATGGAAACAACCACAACAATCTTAACAGAATTAGAAGACTACGTGGAAGCAACCATCAAGTCAACATTTATTTCAAGTCAGGCTACGTGGAAGCAACCATTAAGCCAGCATTGAAGTCATCCTTATCAGGATACTGTGTGGAATTGAATTGTAAATAAATTAGAGTTTAAAATTTGTATTATAAATAGGCATGGTAGTAACTTAAACAAGACATTTGGAATTGGAAATAAGATCAAGAAAGCCTTCTTTTGTATACTTATCCTCTCTTTGAAAAAACCATAAAAATCTTTTTTGTAAATTATCTACTATCCTTTTGTGAAATAAAATTCTACGCAAACGGCAAGAGAGTAGGCACTCCCGCGTTCAATTATGAGTTCCATATTTTTCAACACACCAACTATGACACCAAAAGATTTCGTACACAAAAAAACATGTTGCAGCTATATTCACGTGGATCCAGGTGCTGCATTCTATGCAATTTTACCTTTTTATAATCTATTTTGGTCAAAGTTGTTGACTTCTTCGAATGTTTCGATTTCCAAGTTTGGGTTTTTGCTGGTTTCTTGATGTTGAATTCAATTCTTTATGAATAATTTTAACCGTCAAATGTATCTTTATGAATAATTTGCTAGCACATAACCTCGATACGTGCTTATCCTGTGTTACAGAGAATTGAAATCAACGTCTTCATTATATATATATGAAAGATCATACTCTTGTACTTATATCCGAGCTGGAGACGAGGAAAACAAGCATAGACATTTTGGTTCAAAATTTTACAGCTTTGTAAGAAACTATACATTATTTTGATTCTCACATGAAGAGAATAGAGTGCTTAAACTTTCCGAGACTTTGCTTGGTAAAGAAGATAGAAATAAAACAAAGTAAAATTACTTTTAGTCCAATGGTTAAGTTCTGAAACTTCGTATTTTATACGAAACCATCAGATTAAACGCTTTTCCAACCTTTGTCTTCTCTATCCTCCCAAACAAACCAAGGGTTCCTCTTGTGTTGCCATATCCTGCACACAAGATTTTATGTTTTCAGTTGTTGCCTGGAAAGTAGTGATCAATCTTGTTTTAAGTTTAAAACAATAAGAGACCCCTGATTCTACTCTCATCCGAGTATCATAGTTCTATGTGTTTTTACTTGAAAAATAAGAGGGAAAACAAAAGTTTTATCACCAAAAAACTTGTGGTTTCAATTGTTAAAAACAAGTCACAGATTTCAAAATCACATTGACAGACTCTAAATCACTGCAACAAACGAGTTTAACAGCTTGATAACAAAAATTCCATAGGTTGAAATACCTGAAAGTTATCACTAATGGAAGGCAACAGGGAGGTTTGCAGGTTAGGAAGGAGAGCCGCCAGGAGAACTGCTCCGGGAATCTCCACGCCATGCATCCTGAACTTGAGCAGCAAATTGCAAGTTCCACATCACGTCCTCAACAGAAGGTCTTTCTGCAGGGTCCTTTAGCAGACATCGGACACAAATTTCCATCATTGTTTTTAATGACTGATCCGAGCAAGATGTTTGAACTGCTGGATCAGCTATGCTTCTTCTAGTTGCATCATCGGTTGCTACAACTGCTTGTAACTGCACAGGATTAAAGAAAATGAACTAAGGATGCGTACATGAGTCTGTACAGTCTGGGAAGATAACTCAGCATTCTTTCTAACTGATGCTAGGAAGAAGCAATCACAATTATTTTCCGGCCACTTTGTAGTTTTTGAATAGATCGTCTACTAAGCACATCTTATTCATGATTTTGCATCAATCAATGTGAACTCTACTTCATCTAGAAACAGGAAAATAATGCAGAGAAAGTTAGAAGCTATCATATCATGGTAGTATAAATTTCCTTTGTAGCTTTCTGCGATAAAGCAGAGAAAGGGAAATAAAAGGTTTCTTCTTCCTTTTTTTGATCCTTCCATGATTTACAAACCATTCGCTGACCTCCTATATATATATATATATTCATGAGTATCCGAATTTTACGAGTGTCTATCACAAGTATACTGTATTTTATTTTATTGTTGTGATGATAAATGGAAGAATTAAGACTATGATTTACCTGATTTTTAAGGATTTCAACTTCACTCTTGGCTTTTGATGGACTCCCTAGAATCATTTCTAGTAAAATCACTCCGAAATCATAGACATCAGCCTTATCTTCATAACTTGCCCTGTCAAGTAACAAAAACCAAAGGCAACAGTTTAACCAAACATCATACTTTAGATCCTCCCAACATTAACTTAAACTCGGTAGTTATGTTTTCCGAACTCGGGGGTAAGTGTTAGATATGGATATATGTCCGACATGAGCATACTTGTCAATAGATTTTCTTCTCATACAATTTAGATATAGATTTTCTTGGCATGAATTTTACATTTAAACAAATCATATACAGATAAAGACTATTAGGATACTTGTTTATGAGAATCTGACAGGTTGTTTATGTACTAAAACATTACGACTTGGACTTGAATGTAGACATGAGTATGGATCAGACAAGATATGTATATAGGGCCTTTGGAGGATCACATCCTCGGGAAAGCGGAGCAACATAAGCATCACAGACATTTTAGTCGAACAATTTCTGTTGATAACTGCATAATTTCTGTATCATACAGGATGTCATTACGAACCTTGTTCTGCTACTCGAGTCTTTTGGTAGAGCAGAAGTCCTGTGATCTACCTGCGAGAACAAGTAGCGGCAAGTATTATCCCAAACCATCAATTTCAAGGAAGAAAAAACCTGTACAGTGAAAATATCTGTTTTGAAAAAAAAGTTCTTTGTTCATACCTTTCCTGCACTCTCTGCTAATAAGGGCAGGTTGTAACTACTAATCTTAGCTACAAGATTCTGGTCCATCAAAACATCGGTTATTTTCAGATTATTTGAGTACACGCTGGGCATGATCCCTGTATGCAAAAATTGGATGCCCTTTGTGATCCCTATCGCAGCAGATATGCGTTGCGGCCATGTCAGTGATCGTCCAGCATGTCCTTCTGCCAACCAGAATGTCAGTTATGACAAACTATCCAAAGTAATGAATGAAGTTTATAAAGTAAATACTTGTGTCTTTCAGGATGGATGGCAAGAAAACGAATTGTTGCATTTATGTCTCTATATGAAACGGATCGGATACTGTTGCCAAGCACTCATTTCATAACCAAGCTAAACATTTTGTTCTTTCATATCATGCTTATAACAGTGTTGTTTCCGTGTTTGACATGGGTTACAGGGATATGACCTTCCAAATATATGAGAAAACTTAGAGAAAATTAAGCATGCATGTATCTGACAGTGGCACGCACCCGAGTCTGAGTAGCATAGGTTATAAATGATCCACATAAACAATCAAAAGGTTAAAATGAATTTATCAGGCCAAAGAACAAACAAATATAATTTTCCCTATACAAGATGATTCATGTGTGTGGTCACCTTACGATGCAGAGAACAATGGTCTCTGTGGAAAACTTTATAAAGAGTTTTGGAATTACCAGATATCCAGCTCCTTAGAGTGCCATTTGGCACGTATTCGAAGATGAGAAATATCCGGCTGACACTCGAGTCATCCAAGTAGCACTCAAAGCAGTGACCAAGAGCACTGACTAAATGGCGATATCTTAATTTTGAAATCAGCTCTACATGGTGCATAAAGCTTTGAGTGCTATGGCTTTTCTTCATTTTCAGGCATCTAATGGCCACAAACGTGCCATCTTTCAGACGACCCCTATACATCTGAATCCGTAAAAGCAATGAGTTAAAACATTATAGAAAGGAGTTACCGGAGAAAATGAAAAAAAAAAAATTTACAATTATTTTGTATTTAGATAATAGGAAAAAATACAACCAGAAAATAGAACATCATGAAGCTCTTAGTTGGGAAAAATCATTGGAGTAAATCTACTGCTGCAAGACAAATGTTTCAGGTGAAAGTTAAGCATATGACGTACCTGCCCTTGAGAACCTTCACCCATGAAAGCAGTTGTGTCGAAGTTATTCGTAGCATCCTCGAGTTCTTCTAGTGCAAAGGTTCGATAAGGTGGAAGTCCGAGTGCTCCCAGCTTCATTGTTTGAGATATGTACCCTTCAATTAGCCACAAATTATATTATTAGATTGGAATCGTTGTAGGTAACTAGAGAAATAGAGACCGAGAGAAGTCTTACTTGCATCGGATAATAACTTTGATGTGTATGCAATTGATGCTTTCTCGGAAATCAATCTTGTAGTAGGTTTATTGATTGTCTTATATGCATTCAATCTCCTAACAAATACGAAAATGAGACCCAGAAGCACTATTCCACCAATGATTCCTCCAGTTATGCCGAATGCAAGAGCAAATTTTGAAGGTTTGGACTTCTTATTATGAGGTAAGATTCCCACAGCTAAGGCTTCATTTCGACAGAAGGGAAGTGGGTGTTGGTTTTCTTTTCCGATTGCGAGGCAATTCTGTGCATACAGGAAAACTCTGTCTTTAGAATCTGAAAGACAACTAGGCAAGAGTCCAGTCAAAAGGTTCGAGGACAAATCCGCAAACTTGAGTTCCACATTGCAACTAGTATTCTCGAATAGCATCCCATGAAGTTTGTTGTCTGCAATATTCAAGTAGGTAATGGAAGGTAGGGATAATAATGACAAAGGAAATGGCCCAACAAATAGATTGAATGACAGGTCCAGCCATTGAAGTTGGTAAAATGAGTTCAGTTCAGTAGGAATGGCAGATCTGAACCTGTTCTTTCCCAGTACAAGGCGAACCAACTTGTTGCCAAGCCTAGGAAACTGAGGTCCAAAAGCATTATCTTCGAGATCAAGCTCTTGAAGATTTGTCAAACTGCTAAGATCAGGCAGTTCCCCTTGGAAGTGATTATGTGAAAGAGCAAGAACTCTGAGATTCTCCAAAATGCTAAAAGAATCAGGCAAAGAGCCATTGAATGAATTATTCCTCAAACTCAGAACAGCCAAATCCGGAAACGAACCTAGCCATTCAGGTAGCCAACCTGAGAACATGTTATCATCAAGTATGAGTGTCTGGAGGGTAGTTACATCGGAAAGCTCATGAGGGATGGTTCCATATAGAAAATTTGAAGTCATATTAAGTATTTCTAATGATGACAAACGCGCAATTTTACCAGGCAACGGCCCCCATAGACCAAGAGAGACCAATGTAAGGACTCTCAAATCAGGAAGCTTAACAAGTGTTGTGACAAAGGAATCCATGGAAAAGTTACTAGGTAACGAAGGAGTTCCATCATTTCCAATTACATGCAACTGAGTTATGCTTTCTTCATAGCATACAATGGTTACTTGGGAGGTAGGTTCGGCATTGCAGAAGTCGACCGAACTATTCCAGCTACTTAAAACATCAGGATAATTCAAAAGCAGCTGAAGTCTTAAAAGGGTATGAGTCTGGGAGGATTGTAGTTGCTCTGATTGATTGATTAAGAGCAAAATTATGCCAAGAACCACGAATACGTGATACTTGAATCCTTTAGCCATGGGAAGTATATATAGAACCAACACTAAGGGAAAAGCACTGAGCGTTCAAAGACACTAGATAATCAGCATAAGTTGCAGAGAGACCATCAATTCAAAATCAGTCACTGAAGCTCACATGGAGGAAGCTCTGCAAACAGTATCACAATCGTAACATTGGGAAATGAAATGACCTCAAAAAAAAAAAAAAAAAAAAAAACTGGGATTTGAAGTCTAGCAGAAAATTATCCTTCAAGTAGAGATATTCAGCAGTAAAACACTTCCAACATAATCTAGTCCATAAAAAGTTGATTATTTCTAGAGGACTAACTTGTTCAAATTTATTTGTATAAACATGTTTAATGTAGTGGTAGTTTAAGTACTATAACTTAGTTTCAGAGATTATAAAAGGAGTACCCATTGAGAGACAAGACTGAACAGAATCCTGCTCAACTGGTGGTGCCTTGCAAAAACAGCATCTCTTTCTTCTAAAACTCCTCAATTGGTAGGTGAAGATATATTTAGAGCAGAAATTGCCTGCTGGAGGAGAGCACTTGAGAGTTTTAAACTATTCACAAAGACCAACTTAAGAATTAATAATTATGACTTCAAAATGAAGAAATTCCAAGCCAAAATCCCTAAAAGCAAATGCTCCCCAGAATATAACTTAAATTCTCAAAGTAAACTTAAATCAAATTCAGAATATGGACTTTCACTTGCATTTCACACTTCACCTGTTCAACCACACTCAACCCAACCAAAAACCCACTTCACTTTGCTTATTATTTTTTTATATTTCAAAACCGTACACCCTCAAAACTCTTCCTTGACCACACAATAAAACAAAGGAAGAAAACCCCAAAAAAAAAAACTTATCAAATATCAGCCAAACAGTCATTCAGGGGCCTGTGGATCCTATTTGACACATTTTGGAGAATTTCTTGTTTTCCAAAACCTGTGTCAGTTTCAAACAAAGACAAGAGAGTAACACGGGTTCAAAAGAAACTTGGCAAACAGCCAAAAATTTTCACGCCAAGCCTAACCTGTAAATCCCAGGAATCGACATTTCAAATTTTCTTTTTCAAGGAAAAAAAACTAGAAGACACCAACTTGGGAAATTTTCACAAACAAGCTTCATACTCTTTCAAAAACCTTGTTCTTTTTTCCTTCCCCTCAAAGGGTCTAAAGAGAAGCCATAGCTGGACTCAAAACAAAAAAGGAAAAAGGAAAAGAAAAGTAAATCCTACAAAAAGATAGAGAGAAAAAGAAAAGAAAAACAAACCCTTTATTCCCCACAACTCAGAATTGCCATGCAAACAAGTTTCGAGTTAATCAAAGTTGATGGATAATTAATTAAAGGAATTATGTCTTAAACAAAAACGTGTTAACCAGCAGATTAGCACTAACATGTAATGTACTGTAAGGTTTCGCTGTCAGGGTGGGGGGTGAAGTTTGGGTTTCAATGGTGTCCTGTCATGTATTTTGAGCCATTGGTCCCACTTTTTTTTTTTTCCATGTTTCAGTCTGTTAACTTTGGCGCCTTTCTTTTCATTTTTTCATTTTTGTTTTTTTCTTTCTCTCAGCTGCTTCGTCACTGCAGCTTGGACTTTGTCGGTAGTATAGTGTATACCCATTTGCACTTGTTAATAGCTTATCTCGGGTAAAATATTTAAATATATTAAAAAATAAAAATATTACAGAATTAGGTTAATTTTTGAAAATTAAAATAGTTATTTTTCCATAAAATATCAACGTATTTTGTAGGAAAAATGGTAGAAAAGTGTTTGATATTAGTTATCAAATATTTATTATTCAAATCTCAATTTTAAATTTAAATATATATTATTTATATCTGTTTTATTTTTACAAAATTAGAACATTAATCACATTTGAATATCATATAAATAATTTAAGCAATCGGGCTCGAATCCTTATAACAACTCTCGTGTTTAATACAAATAATTAGTGGATCTAAATTTTAAAATATATATATTAATTCGAGTATGAATTTTACAATTATTAACCACATCGATCAATTTATTGAATATTCAATTTAATTTAAAATTTACATATTCATGGGTTAAATCAATCTATTGAATATCTAATAATCATTCTTTACTTTTTCTTGTCAAATCAAAGTTTTATTTTCCTTGTAAATAATCATTCTTTATTTTCCTTATCAAATTAAAGTTTCTTTTTCTTTGTAAATAATCATTCTTTGCTTTTCCTTGATATAGTAGTGTGTGGCAATCTTTAGACTATAAATGAGCCAAATTCCATTCTCAGGTTCCATAACAGAAATTGAGGCAAAAGAAAAATAGAAACTGAAAATGAGTGAACATATTAATGCTATTATTTACTACGATGGTAAAGTTTGTGACACCGAAAATGGTGTTGTTTTTTTATCGGAGAACACAGCACAACTGGGTTTAATCGGAACATAGATCTGTTAGAACTTCGCAAAAGAATTAGGCGTAAAATTTTTGGAACAACGTCAATGAAAATTCAGTCTATTAAGTATAGATTTTACGCTCGATTGATCCGGTGAGATATGAATCATTCGACATCAAAGGTCCTTGAAGCTTTTAGACAATTGTGTAGACTCATCTTGCAAATGGATCACCCTATCTTGAGGTATATGTACAATTTTCATCGCCAAGTGATCTTCCTTCGACCTCAACATCTACTTCAGTTCGGGGGGAATATACGAGCCCAAGCCGACACTCTGTTAATGGGAGGCAGAATACGAAAGTGCCCGTGTTTGGTGGTAGTATGGAAAACATAACCCCCGCACGACACTCGGTTGGTGGATGGGACATGCATATCCTTCATTCGACGTCCGATGATAGAAATATGTATTGGGAAACGTTATCAACTTCTAGTGGTTGGCAATCCACATATGATTGGGAACGTTATGAAAGATGTTTAAGGAGGGATAATGTACTCCCACGACATCCACCATGAGGGCCCTCGTTCATTCTGATTATGGTGGATCGGATGATGAGTTAGATGTGGATCCACCTCGAGCTCGGGCACGATGGTGCGAAGTTAGATTATTTTCTAACCGACTGCTCCAACAATGCTTGAAGATGTTGAGGCGGTTCGACGACGAAGAAGAAGATCCACTATTCGTATGCGTACTCGCCTCCAAACCCACATGCATAATGCCGATCTATCTTAAGAAGATGCATTAGAGTTTCCTAAAATACCACACCGGACGCGTGACCGTACAACTTCGTCGTTGGATTCTGGCGAATTAGAAGTTGGTAACGAGTTTTCCAACAAGGATGCTTTTCTTGCTGCATTGAAACAATACAACATCAAGAACGGGATTAACTACAACGTGGTTAAATCTAAGCTCGATAAGTACAAGGCGAAGTGTGCAGTGCAAGACGGTACATGTTCATGGAAAATCATGGCCTCTTTGAGGAAAAAGACAGGCTTGTGGGAGATTAAAAAGTACAAAGGTCCACATACATGTCTTGCTTGACAAAGATCACGATGTGTTCAATGTTTTGAATAATACTAATATTACGTAATGTTGCATTATTTAACGATTCGCTGTTGTGGTGTTACACAAGAGCATCCGAAGATGGATTCAGACATGTTGGCTGACTTAATAATACCGACGGTGAAGGCCGATCCCAAGACTATAGTGCCAGCCTTAATTGGCAATATTGGTAGCCAATTGGGGTACACGCCCTCTTACAGGAAGGCTTGGATAGCTAAGCAAAAGGCGTTGGAAAAGTTGCATGGTCGGTGGGACACTTCATATAATGAAATGTGGCAGTGGTGTCAAGTGTTAGGAAGATATGTCCCAGGCAGCATAACAAACCTTAAAATGGAACCGGTGTACTACAACGATCGCTTGCTTCGTGGATGTGCAGTGTTCAAGCGTCTTTTCTGGACATTTAAGCAATGCCGAGATGCATTTATATACTGCAAGCCATTGGTACAAATTGACGGTACCTTTATATATGGAAAATATACGCATCGGCTATTGCTAATTGTGGCATACGGGACGCGATGGGAGAATCCTCCCGATTGCATTCGCAATAACACCGGAGGAGTCAGCTGATGACTGGAATTTCTTCTTATCTAGGTTAATGAGGCATGTCTATCCCCAACCTGATATATGCGTTATATCGGATCGGGGCCCTAGAATACTAGACCTAATAAAGCACCAGGGAAGCCTGTGGCATCGCACACACCATCGATATTGCCTAAGGCATGTTGCATCCAACTACTACGGACAACATCGATCTAAAAGACAGCGAGGGTAAGTGATCGATATGGGTATGTAATATCTATTAATATAATTTCGTTTGTAATATTCAATTTATTCTTAATTGAAGAGTGGTATGTAATATTCGATATCAACGTATATTGGTAGGGTACGAGATCAAAAAAGACCGTTTTCAGGAGATGTTGGCTAGTTTACGATCAGATAACGAAGAAGGCGCAAACTACCTGTGCAATATTCCTTTCGAACAGTGGATACAAGCATAAGACGGTGACCTACGATATGGTCATATGACCACAAACCTGGCAGAATGCATAAATTCTATTCTAAAAGGAACGCGTCATCTGCCAATAACATCGGTTGTGTGAGAGATATATTTTCATTTAGCGACACTATTTCCTAAGCGAGCAGCGAGTTATAAAGGCCAGATGCAAGGAGGCCATGTATGGAGCGCAAAGGTCTTGCGAGAAATTAACAGTGGGAAGGCACGGGCCAACACCATGCACATAGTGTGTCACAATCGCGACAACCTATAGTTTCGTGTGACGGAGTTTGACAGATCGAACCAAGGTATTGTTGGCGGGCAGTATCGTGTGCACTTGGGGAATAGGACTTGCAACTATGGGATATTTGATGCACTTCGTTACCCATGCGCTCATATACTTGCGGCTTGTCAGAATCTCCGTCTTGATCCAATGAGCTATGTCAACAAAGTGTATAAAATATAAAGCATGTACAACGTGTGGAGACACGTATTCCCACCAATTCTAGATGAACGTAGGTGGCCGTCGGTATCGCTTGCATCGTATAAGCTATTGTCGGATAGACAACTGAGACGCAAACTAAAAGGTCGACCTTGCTCGACTAGAATACACAACAATATGGATATCCGAGAAACGTCCAACCAACGTAGGTTGTGCGGATGGTGTAGGAACCCAGGCCATACATTCCGCTCGTGTCCAAATTGGAATAGTTGACAATCTGCTTAACTTTTTCTGTCTCTTGGTGTCAATGTAAATTCTATTTATTTGTTGATGAAAACGGTGAACTTTTGTAGAATGACTAATTTGGAAAAAAAAACCTTCTTATTAAATATATTAAAACTAAATTACAAAAATAAAAAATAAAGAAAACTTCTTATTTATTAAATATATTAAAACTAAATTACAAAAAATAAAAAATAAAAAACTTCTTATTTATTAAATATATTAAAACTAAATTACAAAAAATAAAAAATAAAAAACTTCTTATTTATTAAATATATTAAAACTAAATTAAAAAATAAAAATAAAAAACTTCTTATTTATTAAATATATTAAAACTAAATTACAAAAAATAAAAATAAAAAAACTTCTTATTTATTAAATATATTAAAACTAAATTACAAAAATATAAAAAAACTTCTTATTTATTAAATATATTAAAACTAAATTACAATAAAATAAAAATAAAAAATTCTTATTTATTAAATATATTAAAACTAAATTACAATAAAATAAAAATAAAAAACTTCTTATTTATTAAATATATTAAAACTAAATTACAAAAACAAAAAATTTCTTATTTATTAAATATATTAAAACTAAATTACAAAAAATAAAAATAAAAAGCAACTTCTTATTTTATTACATATATTAAAATTAAATTGCAATAAAAAATTAAACAATTTCTATTTTATTAAAGATATTAAAATTAAATTACAATAAAAAATTAAACAACTATTATTTTATTAAATATATTAAAACTAAATTACAAAAATAAAAATAACTTTTATTTTATTAAAAAATTCAAATTAAATTACATACAAAAAAAATAAACAACTTCTATTTTAGTGAAGATATTAAAATTAAATTACAAACACAAATAAAAATAAACTTTTTTATTAAAAAATAAAAAATTATTACAATTTAAAAATAAAAACCCATCCGAATCAATGTTGATGCGGTTAGAATCGAGTGCCACAGGGGGCGGCGATTCTGTATTGGATTCCTCCTTCTTCTAGCTTCCTAATGAGGTCGTGGAACCTTGGTGGGATTCTAGTTCCTCCGTGATGGGGTTGGTTGTGGGTGTTGCGAGGATGACCCACCTTGATAAAATAACGACTCCGGAGGTGTTTGTATAAACCACGACGGGGTGTCTAAATCCGCATGGTGAAGGAGGTGGTAAAAGAAGTGCTCTCGACGGCCCTCTTGTGATCCTCACGCACGACGACGACCTTAAGATTGGTGGCCGGTCGGAGTAGTCGAGAACGGACTCGAACTCGCCATATATTCTAACCAGGGTGGATGGGAAAAGGAAACATATATGGGTTAGGATACATATAATGGCTAGGTACGACCGCATAAAGGCTAAAGGTCGTGGTGTAGGTGTCGTCTTACCGAATCGATGGGCCCGAGAATCGTGTGGTATTGTTGATGGCCTCGTCTCATCACCCCTTCTCCTTGAATTTAAAGGGCCCCGACATTCCTTTTGTTGACGAAGTTGCCGTCGCCTCTCTTCTTCCGACAACAAATACTGCTTACCATGGATCCTAAACCATGGCATGTATTCTGGCACGCACGCTAACTCAGGAACAATGATCGATTCCCAATAAGTAAATAGTCATACCGGTTCTCCCACGTCTCGATATATGCTGACCAAAATCTTGGCCAATCCATGTGCAACTACCGTAAGTCCACTTTGTGCTCATCATTGAGCACATCAGATGGCACGGAAATCGGTTGCCGGAATTCAAATTGTCGCAGAACCCGATCTGACTGGTGCATCTCCACGGTCTCATAGGTGATCAATGGGACCTTCACGTGCCAAATATTTGGATTTTGCAAGAACTCCTCCGGAATTACTGCCTGAATTGCCAGATCCTCGCACGGTGTCCATTGAAACTATATTAACATTACCAAATCGTATATCTGTGCTTGACTTGCTATTAAGCTCAGAAGCGCACCGCAATGCACTGATGAAAGTATTGAATGAAACTTATGTTGCTAATGATATCACCGCTAACAAGTTGGATCGCCTAATTAGCAATATAAGTCCGATAACTTTATTTTCTTTAATGATGACGAGATTCTCGCGGAAGGTATGGGTTCCATCAAGACCTCCATATTACTACACCTGCAAAGGATACACACTACCGGGGTACTAGTCGATAACGGATCGGCTCAATGTCCCGCCATTATCGACGTTGAATCGGTTACCCATTGATAGCTCTCACATGAAGTCCTGCTACAATGTAGTAAGGGCATTCGATGAAACTGAAAGGAAAGTCATGAGAAGGATCGAAGTACCTCTTTTAATCGACCCAAGCACATATGAAATGGATTTCATAGTAATGGATATCGGTCAGTCATATAACTGTTTGTTGGGGAGACCTTGGATACACTCACGTGAGCGATCCCTCATCCTTGCACCAAAAATTGAAATTAGTCATGTATACGTTTGGTAACAATAAATGTCAAGAAGACATCATATGAATCAGAATCGGTGATTGCACCATATTTAAAGCAAATGAAGAAACGATCAATGTTCCTTTCGCTCTTTGGAATTAAATCAACGCAACATTCGTCATCGAGGAAACAAGATCCCAAAGGCCTCAATTATCCAAAACCACAAAAATGGGTGTAGCGACCTAAAATTTGCTTGGGCGCTAATTGAGGAAATTATTAAAATTTGAAAAGAGTTTCAATTTTATTTACAAAAGGAGTCGCCACCGATCTTTTTCTAGGTGTGATCGGACACCTAATAAATCCTCTTTTTAAAGAAAAATTATTTTTTTGAATTTTCTTAAAAGAAGAAATTTGGGTTTAAGTCTGCGTCAAAATTCAGAGAAAAAATAGGGTTAAAGATTGATTCTGTGAGGAAGGTATTAGCACCCTCATGACGCCCAAAATTGGTATCCCGTTAAAGCGCGTTGTCTTAATTTTCAAAATACAAGTTCAATTTAATATTTAATCGTGATCCGATTGAAACACGAGAAATTTTTTAAAAAAACAAGAGAATTTTAAGACTAGAAAATTTTTTAAAACCCGAGAATTTTTGAAAACTCGAGAATTTTTGAAAATACTGAAATTTTTTAAAACCGAAAATTTTAAAACACGAAATTTTGGAAATACAAAACTCGAAAACACGAGAATTTTCTTGAAACAGAAATTTTTTTGAAAACACGATTTTTTTAAAACACGGAAATTTTAAAACACAAGAATTTTTTTTTTTGGTTTTAAAACATGATTTTTGAGAATCTGAAAACTTTGAAAACACGAGAATTTTTTTAACACGAAATTTTTTAAAACACGGAAATTTTAAAACACAAGAATTTTTTTATTTTAAAAAACATGAAATTTTTGAAAACTCGCAAATTTTGAAACGCGAAAATTATTTTTTTTTAAAACACGAATTTTTTAAAAATACGAGAATTTTTAAAATACGAGAATTTTTGAAACACGAAATTTTTAAAAATATGAAAATTTTGAAATACGAAAATTTTTGAAAACACGAAAACTTTTAAAACATGAGAATTTTTGAAATACGAGAATTTTGAAAACACGGTTTTTTTTTTTTAAAAACACGAAAATTTTGAAAATACGACAATTTTCTAAAAACACAAAAACTTTTGAAACTCAAAATTTTATTTTATTTTTTGTCTTTTTTTTATTTTTTTTAAAAGGGCATATCGTATTTAACACGAACCGATGATATTCACCCAACATAGCGATGAAATCAACGACAAGTGTTAAACCGATTCGTTGCCTTATTTATTAAAAATTATCAAAAATAAAAGTAAAAAAAGATACAAATAAAAATGCTAAAAATATCAATAATATTAAAACGAGATGTAATAAAAATATACAAATTAAATTAAAAGTGAGTAAAAGGAAATTACGAAAATCAAAATACGAGCTTGATCGAATGATTTTGCTGCCTCGTTTTTTTTCTCTCCTTTCCTTTTTTTTTTTTTTTTTTCTTTCTTTTCTTTTTTTTTTTTCTTTGGCTGATGGGCTGCTATTCTCTTTGTTAATGGGCCTTTTTTTTGGGCCTATTTCTTTTTTTTTTTTGGGGCTTTTTTTTTTTTTTTTTTTGCTTTTGTTTTTTTTTGGTCATGTGGTGGGCCCATCGGACGCTGGTCGGGCCGTGGGTCGGATGGGTCGGTCATGGTCGGGTCGGGCCTAATTCGACTAACTTTAATTTTTTACTTTTTCCTTTTTTCTTTCTTTTTTCTTTTTTTTTCTTTCTTTTCTTTTCTTCTTCTTCTTCTTCTTCTTCTTCTTCTTCTTTCTTCTTCTCCTCCACCTAACAATGCCATCCACTCCTCCTCTCCTCGGTGATGCACCTTCTCTTTCCTCTTCTCTTCTTCTTCTTCTCTCTCTTTCTCCCTTTTCTCTTCTTTTTCTTTCTTTTTCGTGGGTTTTTTGTATGCTTGGGGGTTTTATTTTGGGGAAAATCCCTTTTATAGCGTTTTTTGTGCAGTAGTGGTGGTAGGGGAAGGAGGCCATCCCTTAGGGGTGGTGGAAAAATCGGTCAAGTCTGTGAAATCCACGGATTTTTGGAGATTTTGATGAAGGACCAGATTGCAAACGTAGTAAAATTGTTGGGGCCAAAGTGTAATTTTAAGAAAGATAAGGGTAAAAATATAATTTTGAAAAGTTTTGGGGCTAAAATGTAATTTCAAGAAAGTTTAGGGGTTAAATTTTTTAATTTTTTTATTTTTTTAAATTTTTTATTTTTTAATAAACCCATAATTAATCCGGACAAAATTTAGTGCTTATAATGCTCTCTTTGCTCATCATTTGTGAAACAGGATAGAGCAAAGACTTAAAAGCTTAAATTTTGTTCGATGTCCAATATTTATTCTTTATTGAAAAATAGAAATCGAAAATAGCTCGACATGTGACACTAAGCTCAACTCACTTCACGGATTATGAGTTGATCTTTGAAAAACAAAATTGAAAATACCTCGGCGTGTGACTCGAGGCTCAACTCACCTCTCGTAATGTGAGTTGATTTTGAAAAACTAAAATTGAAGATACCTCGGCGTGTGACACGAGGCTCAACTCACCTCTCGATTATGAGTTGATTTTTGAAAATGAAATTGAAAATACCTCGGTGTGTGACCTGAGGCTCAACTCACCTCTAGCAATATGAGTTGATTTTTTGAAAACAAAATTGAAAAATACCTCGGCGTGTGACTGAGGCCCAACTCACCTCTCGCAATATGAGTTGATTTTGAAAACGAAAATTGAAAAATACCTCACCGTGTGACACGAGGCTCAACTCACCTCTGCAATACGAGTTGATTTTTTTTTGAAAAGCAGAATTGAAAACACCTCGTGTGACTGAGGCTCAACTCACCTCTCGCAATATGAGTTGATTTTTTGAAAATGAAAATTGAAAATACCTCGGCGTGTGACTCCAAGGCTCAACTCACCTCTCGCAATATGAGTTGATTTTGAAAACGAAAATTGAAAAATACCTCGGCGTGTGACTGAGGCTCAACTCACCTCTCGCAATATGAGTTGATTTTTTTTTTGAAAAATGTAATTGAAAAACACCTCGGCGTTGACTCGAGGCTCAACTCACCTCTCGCAATATGAGTTGATTTTGAAAAACGAAAATTGAAATAATTTTAAAAAAGTATCAAAATTTCAAAACATATCATCTGGTGGAACTTGAATGTCTTCCTTGTCCTTAGTTAGATGCCTATCATCAAAACCTTTTGCTTTATTGAATACCAGATATGTCATGCATGATGTTATCATGATATGCACATGTTTGGTCTTAAATACTTTTATGCCTACATGATTATGCCATATGTCTTGGGCTTGTTTGTCAGATATCTCTTTTTCGTCACGACTCTCATGATGACTGCATTCATTGCTTCGATTCTTGATTTCCCTTTCAGGTTTTGTACTCATCCTCGAGTAATCTGTGTTTCTCGTGTATCACCCTTTTGCCCCTTGTTGAACTTTTGTCCTTGCTTTGAGGCTCTTGCACTTACCAAATTCTCATCCAGGTAATACTCAACATTCCTTTTGTTTAGAGTATGTCCTTTCACTATTTATCATTTAGACGAACCACACATGAGATGCATGAAAATAGGAAAATAGGTACGAAAGAAATACCTCACATTCATATTTATTCCAAAAGCAATAAGCAAAGAAAATTGACAAGGAAAAGCTCAATAAAGAAAACATTATAAAGAAAGGAAAGCAGATTCAATTGTCACAAATGCTCTAGATATTCAACGCATGAACTTCCACATTTCTTCATCCTGGATCTCTTCGAGCACGGCTTCTTGTATAGAAGATTTCGAGCTTCCGGATCGCTTCAAATATTGTAATCTCGCCACATGACTTCGCTCAAATCATCTTGCTCCTTTTGTCCGAACCTCCTTCATTAGGACGCCCTTCGTGTTTTCATCCTAATCTTTTTGTTTATCAAGACGCCTTTCGAGTTTTCATCTTGATTTTTTTATCAAGACGCCTTTTCGGTTTTCATCTTGATCTTTTCTTTTTTAATCTTTTTTATTATTATCAAGACGCCTTTTCGGGTTTTCATCTTGATCTTTTTTTTTAGGCATAGTACTTTTTCACGGCATCTGAGTTCACTGGATTAGGTAACTCCTTCCCATCCATCTCAGTGAGAATCAAAGCTCCGCCAGAGAAAGCCTTCTTTCTGACGCACGGCCCTTCCAGCTTTGGTGCCCATTTTCCTCGAAAGTCTTTTTGTATTGGGAGAATCTTTCTCAGTACGAGTTCCTCCTCGTGGAATTCTCTTGGCCGCACCTTCTTATCATGAGCCGTGATCATTCTCTTCTGGTACATCTGTCCATGACAGATTACCTTCAAGCGTTTTCTTCGATAAGATTTAACGGTCATATCGAGCTTGAACCCATTCTCGATTCTTCTAGTTTCGACTCCATTAAGACTCGTAGAGAGGGATCTCAACTTCAATGGGCAAGATGACTTCCATTCCATAGACCGTGGAGAAAGGAGTTGCTCCGTAGATGTCCAGATGAGATGTGCGATATGCATACAAAGCGAATGGTAGCTTCTCATGCCAATCTTTATATGTCTCACCATTTTCCCAATAATCCTCTTAATGTTTTTGTTAGCCGCTTCTCATCGCTCCGCTCATCTTTGGGCGATAGGGTGAGGAATTATGATGCTTTATTTGAAATCGCCGCACACTTCTTTCATCATCTTGTTGTTCGATTTAAAGCGTTATCTCAAATAATTTTCTCAGCAAACCGTGATCGACATATGATTTCCTTTTTTAAGAACTCGCAAACCGCAGTCTTCGTCACATTAGCAAATGAAGCGATTTCTACCCATTTTGTGAAGTAATCTATAACCACAAAATGAACCGGTGGCCATTAGAAGCTTTTGGAGAAATTGGCCTATAACATCCATGCCCCACATAGAAAAAGGCCACGGAGAAGTCATGACATGAAGGGCGAAGAAATTGCATGAATTTTATCACCAGTAAATTTGACATTTGTGGCACCTTCATGCGTAATTAATGCGCCGCTTTCCATCGTCACCAAGAATAACCGAGTCTCATAATCTGCCTCGCCATAGTGAAACCATTGGCATGCATCCCACAAATTCCTTCATGGACATCTTCAAGTATTTTTAAAGCTTCAATGTAATCCACGCATCTCAGAGCACTTGATCTTTTCCTCTTTTGTGCGGATATCCCCATCAAGGACAAATCCCACCGCCATTCTTCCGATTGTTCTTTTGTCGTTCTCATTTGCTTGCTCGATACCTTTGATTCTTGACATATTCTAAGATATCATGGAACCCACTACCATCCATCTCTTTTTCAATGCTAAAACAATGTGCGTGGACCTCATATATACTCATTTGGAGAGGCATTATTTCCGCTTTCTCTGCTTGCTTTAAACATTGAAGCTGTGGTGGCCAAGGCATCACCAATTGGTTTTCTTCTCGTGGGAAGTAGTTAAAAGTCACTTCTTTGAATTCTTTGACCAGCTCGCCACTAGATCGCGATATTTGACCAATTTATAATCTCTCACTTCCCAATCTCCACGAATTTGGTAAATCACCAACGCCGAGTCCCGTATACTTCTAAGATTTTGATGTTTTGTTCAATAGTCGCACGAAGGCCCATGATGCAAGCCTCATATTCTCGCTACATTATTGGTACGTAAGAAATTTAATCAGCAAGTTGAATAGATAATGGTTCCTTCCGGTGACACTAAGATCGCTCCAATCCCATGTCCCAATGCATTCGATGCACCATCAAAGCTCATCTTCCATGATTTCTCTTTGATGACTCACATTCTTTTTCGTAATGCACATCAAGTCTTCGTCTGGGAAATCAAATCTCAATGGCTCGTATTCCTCGTTGTTCGAGTTGCTAAGAAGTCGGCTATTGCGCCCCCTTTATCGACTTTTGACTCACATATACAATGTCGTACTGACGATAGCGAGGATCGCCATTGTGCCATTCTTCCCGAAAGTGCGGTGATTCCATCATGTATTTTATTGGGTCCATTTTGAAATTAACCACGTCAGATGATACAACATATATTGTCCGAGCCTTGAACTACCTGCACCAAAGCACAATGAATTTTTCAATTGACGGGTATTTTGCTTCATATTCCGTGAACTTCTTTGCCGAGGTAGTAAATCGCCCTTTCTCTTTTCCCGACTCATCATGTTGCCCCAAAGACGCAACCCATTGAGTTTTCGAATATAGCTAGATATAATATTAATGGTCTTTCGGAGTTGGCGGTACTAGCACTTAGGAGGTTAGACAAATCTTGTTTTATCTTGTCAAAAGCCACTTGGCACTCATCGCTCCACTCTCCCGGATTATGTTTTCAAGGAGTCAAAAATTGGGTCACTTTGGTTGGTAAGTTGAGCAATGAATCGAGCGATGTAGTTCAACCTCTCTAAAATCCTCTGACTTCTTTTTGTGTACGCGGAGGTGGTAATTCTTGTATGGCTTTTATCTTATCTGGATCAACCTCAATACCTCTCTCACTAACAATGAAGCCGAGTAATTTTCCTGAGGTAGCTCCGAAAGTACACTTGGCTGGATTAAGCTTCAGCTGGAACTTCCTTAGTCTTTCGAATAATTTATTGATGTTCCCGATATGCTCTCTTTCCCCCTGAGATTTGGCAATCATATCATCAACATACACTTCTATCTCTTTGTGCATCATGCCATGGAATAGCATCACCATTGCCTCCGATATGTTGCCCCAAAGATTCTTTAATCCGAACGGCATCACCTTGTAGCAAAATGTTCCCCACATTGTTACGAAGGTAGTTTTCTCCATATCCCTGAGCCATCTTTATCGATTATAACCCAAAATTCATCCATGAAAGAAAATAATGAATGTTTTCTTGTGTTATCCACCAACGATCGATGTGTGGCAAGGGAAAATTATCTTTAGGACTTGCTCGATTCAGATCGCGATAATCCACGACATTCGTACCTTACCGCCTTTCTCTGATCTTTGGGACTATGTTAGCTACCCATTCGGTATTTGAGACTTGTAAGAAGCCAAAGATCAAATTGCTTCTTGACTTCTTCTTTATCTTTAACAAGATTTCGTGTCTCATTCGTCTCAGCTTCTGTTGAATAGGTTTGCATTCTGGTTTCAGTGGGAGTCTATGGACCACTACATCCTCGTTCAACCCTGGCATGTCTTGATAAGACCATGCAAATACATCTTTATACTCACGAAGCAAGGCGATCAAATCATGTTTGGTGTTATCTGAAATAGAGGTCCCAATCTTCACTTCTTGCCTTTTTTCTTTATTTCCCAAGTTCACTGTCTCAACAGATTCTTGATGGGGTAGGATCTGTTTATCTTCTTGTTCTATCATTCTTTGTAAGTCAGGAGACGAGACATAATCTTCAACATTTTCCTCAGCTTCGAATTCCCCTAAACAAATAGCTTTCTCAAAATCGATTTCAGGACTTGTAACGGGATTGTTCATGTCGTTGGTATCTAAGCACCTGAAAGGTGAATGGAAAAGAAAACTATAGAGGAGCATCAAAGTATTGAAACCAAACAAACATAATGTTATGGCTTGATATGAGGTACATGTAAGGATAGGCTGTGAGAAGAAGGAATAATTATGAAGTTAACAAGAATAAAAAGGCTATGACAAAATGCATCTCTATTAATGTTCATTTAAATGATAAAGAGCAAACATAAGCTCTTACAAAAGAATCCCACTATTACTTAGGGGCACACAAAAAAGAGAATTAACATTGAGCATTACTCTGGAGAGGACTTAGAAACTACAAGAAGATCTACAGCAGTCCAATTGTTCAAAATGAATCCAGGAGGACAAGGGCGTATCATTGAAACATCTTCAATTGCATCATCTCCTTTGTCAATAACATTTATACTGACGTTCTGACGACCCCTTTCAATTAATAACAGCGTGCTTTGTGAATTATCTCACCCTGGGTACATCATTCCTGTAGATGTAAATGTTTTTGACAAAGGAGGATACGCTTATGGGCTCCCATCTCAAATCTTGGCCCGAGGCTCTTGCAATCCTCCTTTCTTGATCTTTCGCAATCGCTGTTTTCTTCTTTGTCGTACATTCGGCTTGAACCCTAAACCGACGAGCCTTGTGGGTAATCGGCTTTAGTGCTCTAACTATCCCTTGCCGATATTTTCCCAAACCTTTCTTCGCCGAGCTCCCTTTCCCACAATCCGATTAATTCCCATTTTGGTATTCTTTGACAGGTTTAGGCGTGGGAATCTTATTTCCTTGCAACAAATGTAGCATTGATAAATTCAAGGAACGGAAGGAACATTCTATCGCATCTTTGTTTACTTCAATGTAGGGTGCGTCAAGAGAGATAGATGTAACAATGCCTTCTTCACCAAATGATCGTGATCAGCGGCTATCCAGATCAACTTTATTTTTGATGGAGAGATGAAGGAACCGCCCACAGAATGGATCCAAGGCCTCCCTAAAAGGAAATTATCTGAAGCGTGATGTCCATGACACGGAACTCGATATCATATGTACATGGGCCCACTTCAGAGGAATTTCGATCTTCCCAATGACCTCACGTCGTGTCCCATCAAATGCCCTTCATCAGAGTGACAAGGCCTAAGATAAGACATATCAATTGGCGGCCTAGAAAACGTGGCCAAAGGCATGACATTGAGTGCAGACCCGTTGTCAATAAGCACATTCGGTAGTATATAACCCTTGCAATTGGTTGTAATATGCAATGCTTTTATGGAGCCCCTACCGTTTGGTGGTATTTCGTCATCACTAAAAGAGATGAAATTATTCGCATTTAAGTTGTTCACCCACCTATCTAGCTTTTCAACAGATACGTTGCTCGCCACATACGCTTGATTCAATACTTTCAACAAAGCATTTCGATGTGGTTCTGAGCTCAACAGTAGAGATAACACTGAGATTCTTGCCGGCTGTTTGCTCAACTGCTCCACGACATTATATTCACTCTGTTTGATGAACTTCAAGAATTCATGTGCTTCATCCTCATTTATGTGTCTTTTAATCTCTTGCCCAGATCAGATTTCAATATCAACCTCGGTATCATGCATTAGTGCCTTTCCTTCTCGATTCGAGTCAACGACTTTCTTCTTTGGTTCACCTATTTCGGAGAATAACACCTCCATGCATGGTGAAGTGTCCTACTCTACTAATATCTCCAATCACAGCCTTTGACTTTTCACCTTCGAGTACGACAATATTAACATCATATTTCCATGGTACTGCCTTATTGTCCTTGTAAGGAAAAGGAGATGGCACTTCAATCACCACATTTGGTTTGACTTCCTTCTTCTTGGCCTCGTAATAAATCACCAGAGGCCGATCAGCACTATAAGGGATAGTTGATGGTTGATTATCAGAGGCGCATATTTTCTTTTCCTCGGCCTCATCTATTTTATCAAAGATCTTGACCTCATTGTTATCCATCATATCTCAAGTAATTTTTCGAATCCTCACAAGACGGATGTCATGCCCTTCCATACCATGAAAATCACAAAAACATTGACTCTTTGTGTTTCTTTCTTTGAAAGATCTGTTGGGATAACAAAACGGCCCCTTTTTAACCATTACCTCCCAAACCTTCCGCAGAGGTGTCTTTATTTCAGAAACATAACTTTTAGCTTACCGCATGTCTTCTTTTGTCACCGCGTTCACGTTCCCTTCAGTATGGTTAGGGAGTGGATTTTCAGTCACATTACTAGTGCCATCAAATCGTAAAATCCTTGCATTAATAAGACCTTGAACCCTTCTTTTAAAGGCTAGATAATTTTCTATAGAATGCCCCTGGTTTCCAGCATGGTACATGCAACTAGCATTAGAATCGTACCATTTTGGGTATGGAGGCTTCAAGGGTGCCATATAATGTGGGGATATTAATTGTTTTTCCAATAACTTCGGGTACAACTCTCCGTATGATACGGGAATAGGGGTGAATTGAGGTTTTTCAGGATTGGGTCTTGTCGATTTTTGTTCATTTTTAGGTTGGCTTTGGCGGGCATGGTATTTGGTGGGAACATGGTGAATGGTCTTTGGTTATTTGTGGCATAGACGGGTAAGGAGGAGGTGCTTGATAGTAAGGGCTTTGGGAGGAAAATAGAAGTTTGAAGGTAGGCAATATCGGGGTCGTGATTGGGTTGGGTATGGGTTAGAAGTGTAGTGTCTCTCGGCCCCACCATATGGGCTTCGCCTCTTTTTTTTATGGGTCTCGCCCTTTTGAACCTCTGAGCCTTCCATCCTTCCACTCTTGATAGCATTTTTATAAGTTCCCGCTATTACAATATCTGTGAAATCTTTCGTGGCGCTTCCTACCAATTTGTCGAAAGCAGGCGCTTTCAAAGTGTTGATGAAGAGGATCATCATCTCTGTTTTTTGTTAATGGGGTTCTACTTGGCCGAGATAACCCTCCACCTTTGAGCGTATTGTCTAAAAGTCTCTGTCGGCTTCTTTTCCATCATCTGCAGAGTTAATCGATCGGGCACCATGTCGATACATGCTTGTATTGTTCACAAAATGTCGATGCTAAGTCTTTCCATGATCGGATCTTTTCTCATTGAGTTGATTATACCATCAAGAGCCGATCCGATCAAGCTATCTTGGAAGCAGCAGTATTAGTAATTTATCCTCATTTACGTAACTCGTCATCTTCGACAAAACATGATAAGATCGTCTTTGGACATCTCGCTCCATTATATTTTCAAAATCGGTACTTTAAATTTCGGAGGCGTAACTAGATCGGCCACCAATCGAGCTCTTTAGCTTTTCAAGGCAGAGAAGGCTTGAGACCTTCTATCGCCTTAAGCCTTTCTTCCGCTCTCTATACTTATCTTGAACATCATGATCATCCATTTTCAACTGGCTATTTCTACCGGATCATCTAAATCTGGAACAATAGGTCAGCAGGATTAGCTCCGGATTTGATACGAATATACCTTGCCTAGATGAGCAAGTGGCGTGAGGTCGTTGTTCTAGGCCTGCAGCTCCCTTGAGGATGTCCTCTTTGCATTGCATGGACGTGAGGTGGAGTGAATCACGGAGGATAAAGCGGATCCTGATTAACTCTTCGACCGGGCTCTGTGATGTCGTGGCTCACATGGGTCCTTTTCCTTTGACCAAAGTCATCATCATCTCCATTATTTTGGCCATTTGATCTCTTTGCTCGAAGCGATTCCTCTCGAGATCTCACCATTAGATCTCTTGCTTCTGTTGTGACTTAGCCAATCGCTCTTGCAACTCTCTTTGGGTCCTTTCCATCCTTTCAATTCTTTCGTTGAGTTCAAAGATCCATAGTTCTAGCTCTTAGACGTGTCCTATAAGAATGTCGTGATTCCGATTCAAGTGTATGGCCTTCAGAGATTATACGGTTTCATTTCGATGAATGATTAGAGTGATATGCATATGTAATGAATGGATGGATGAATAAATGACAAATGGATGTTAATTATGAATAAATATGCAAAATTTGGTGTTGATTTTAAGATAGCCCCATATTTAGGCATTTCATTAATCAAAAGAGTCTATTACAAAAAGTTTTGTCGCCTCGATTTATGATTACACAAATTTCTAGCCACATCGCCTTGTTTTTTCACTCGTTCTAGGAATTTTGACATGTTTGATCCTTGTCTCGGAGGAATTGGTAAGCGAGATCTTACGCTTCATCCGATAGTTGCACAATTTGCATAGTCGCCTTGCAATTTCATTAATCAAACCACCAAGATATATCTTTTTCTTGGAGAGCTCTTTCGAGGCACGAATGTCTCATCATCTTGGCCATTCTTTTCTTCTAGGGCTTTTAGGAGAGTATCCAAGTGTTGTTGATGAGCTTGCGATGTATTTTCTAAATCTTGTATTTTCCTTCTTAGCTCTTGGACGCTCAGACCGACTAGTCATTAATTCTCTGAGACGCATTTCAGATTCAACATTCTTCTTCCTTAACTCTATCATAGCACGAAAGCGCTTTTTTTCTTCTTCCTTCTTCGCTTTCCCTCTCGTAATTCCATCCCACCTTTGATGTTGCTTAGTTCTTCTTTCCATTCCGTCGATGATTTGCCCAAACTGCTATTCTTTATGGTGCTTCTTAATTTCTTATTTTCCAAATGAAGATCCTTCAAGTCATTTCTCATGATTTCATCTTCTTTCTAGACTTTCTCGTTTCTGGATTTTTCAATTTGAACATCTATCTTCAGCTGGTAATTTTCCTCTTGAAGAGAACTAATATCCCGTAATAAACTGGCCTTTTCACATTCAAATTCATCTTGCTATTTCCGATTCGGATGGCATTTCTTCCGAGAAAGGATTCGGAAAGTATAATCCGTTGGTGAGGTTTGTTGACTATTCACTGTCTTTGTCTCTATATTTTATAATCTTGAGTGATAGTATCAGCATACTGAGCTAACTCCATTAGGTAGATTTCCTTCCAAGACTTTGCAAGATCTCGACTTTTTTTCATATAACCTTCACTGTAAAAGTAAACTCGGTGATCTGCTAATCTTCCTAGTTGGTATGAGCGTCGTGAAGCAAACTGTCTTTGAACCATTAACGGTGCATATCCAACTCCTCCCCATAATCCGAGTAAAGGTACCCAACTCGGCTTCCGCATTTGTATAGCGAGGACCAAGGACGGATCCATGGTGCTCTCTAAGTTATATCTTTGGCGTAGAGGTTCAAAAATCTGAAACCAGTCTTTGTTCGGTGACATCCTTCGGCCAATCTTTCTCAAGGTAAGCTTCCAATGGAGCGAATGTTTTCAAAACATGTGGAAAGGTGTGCGCTCCACTTTCCGTAAGTAGCTCAGAATCCAAACATTAAGTAGCTGTGCACATCCGATAAAACGTCCTTCCCTTTTCTCCCGCAACAATTTAGAGATCTAAAAGTCTCGGCTAAGATAGTTGGGACGGGGTTGATTCCTTGCCTCAACTTTTCAAATAAATCCACTACTGCTGACTTTATATGCCCAAGAACTTTTGGGAAGACAATTAATCCAGTAAATGGCTAAAGCAAACAGATCCACTCTCTTTACAATATCTGGATGGTTTTCAACTAAGTCTCGCAGAGAAAACCATGTAATACAACCGACTTCGTTTTTTTCTTTATCATTTTTCAGCCCATGTATCATCATTCACATCAACTTCATTAGCTTTTTCTTGAAGGTCATTGGTTTGGGCTCTTTCACATATATCTTCTTTGAATTGTGCATTGTCAACGAGAAACAAGGCGGCATACTCTTCTATGGTCGAAGTCATATCTTCCTGGTTGAAAGTAAAACATTGATAAGCTGGGTCCCAGAATTGAACCATGACTTGAATCAATTGTTCATCTACGTTGACGGCGATTAAGTGAGCTATATCCCCGTACTTTTCAGTGAAGATGCACCTAGTGTCTAAGTCCCACTGTTTCCAGATCCTAGTCAAGTCTTCGAGGTTATTCTGATGAACATTCATAGTCACATGCTCCGGAAGATTGGAGATACATCCTTCTTTTAAACTGTCTCCTTTTACTTTCTGGGTTTTCAAAGACCAGTCTTGAACCACGGCGTTTTTCTCGGTTACTTGTGTAATTGACTCCTCCATCAGAAACCCGTTTTTGGCAACCAATCTCTAATCAACACCTTCCTAATAAGATGCCTATCATGCATGATAAAATAAAAATAAAAATAAAGACAAATAACCTTGGTTAGTAATTACAACAAATATAAACAGAGAAAAACTATGGTAAATCTAACAAACTAAGCAAATTAATAGTGCATTTTAATGAAACTGACCTACTTTTATTGCCGTTTTTTTTTACCCCATCATACTTTACAAAATAAACTTACCCCACATGCTCATCAAATAATCTACCCTCTCTAAATTATTAAACGGACCCGATTTGCTTGCATAAAAAGTGTAAATGTAAAAGAAATGAAAGGTAAGAAGCGTTTCTCCCATGTACTTATTTTGGTAACTATTAATGGATGGAGGTTCGGCATGGCTCTAATCGGGTGGCTCATACGGTTCACTATATGCGGTTTCGGTTCTAAAAAGGTACTCGAATTGTCCATACCGTCGCCTACTAAGGCTAGTACGGAGCCTCGGTTATCGCCCATCATAGGCTCGCGAGCTCAATTCGAGGGATTACATTTACTTATGCCTATGCGGAGGGACAAGTTAACTCACGAAAGCATAAGTCATATGTAACCCTAAGTATTCACTAACTTTGTCTTGAAGAGACGAGTTAACTCACGAAGGCATAGCGTTTACTTCCACTTAAGCAGACGGAGCCGGGTAGAGAGCTCATGTTATGCAAAAATGCAAGTGCACAGTGTGTGGGGAGAAACTCACAAACCTTTTCATTTTTATTTTAAAACTAAAAAAACTAAAACCGTAAAAACTTAGCGCTGAAAAACAAAAAGATAAAACAAGTTAGAAAAATATTTACAACATGATGCAAATGCATGACTTTTTAAAAAACGAAATTTAAGGATCACGACTAAGTATTAATTTAAACAAGAGTTTTGAAAATTTTGACAACACGCGTTTAATTTCAGACTCGACTCTCAAAAAAATGTCCCCAGTGGAGTCGCCAGCTGTAGCGACCTAAAATTTGCTTGGGCGCTAATTGAGGAAATTATTAAAAATTTGAAAACAGAGTTTCAATTTTATTTACAAAAGGGAGTCGCCACCGATCTTTTTTCTAGGTGTGATCGGACACCTAATAAATCCTCTTTTTTAAAGAAAAATTATTTTTTTTGAATTTTCTTAAAAGAAGATTTGGGTTTAAGTATGCGTCAAAATTCCAGAGAAAAAATAGAGTTCGGGAGTCGGTTACGCGCGAGGAAGGTATTAGCACCCTCGCGACGCCCAAAATTGGTATCCCGTTAAACGCGCTTGTCTTAATTTTCAAAATACAAGTTCAATTTAATATTTAATCGTGATTCGATTGAGACACGAAAATTTTTTTTAAAAAACAAGAGAATTTTAAGACTAGAATTTTTTTAAAACCCGAGAATTTTGAAAACCCGAGAATTTTGAAAATACGAAATTTTTTAAAACCGAAAATTTTGAAAACACGAATTTTGGAAATCTGAAAACTCGAAAACATGAGAATTTTCTTGAAACAGAATTTTTTTGAAAACACAAATTTTTTTTAAAACACGGAAATTTTAAAACACAAGAATTTTTTTTTGGTTTTAAAACATGATTTTTTGAGAATCTGAAAACTTTGAAAATACGAGAATTTTTTTAACACGAAATTTTTGAAAACACGAAATTTTTTAAAAACACGGAAATTTTAAAACACAAGAATTTTTATTTTAAAAAACATGAAATTTTGAAAACTCGTAAATTTTGAAACGCGAAAATTATTTTTTTAAAACACGAATTTTTAAAAATACGAGAATTTTGAAAATACGAGAATTTTTGAAACACTAAATTTTTGAAAATATGAAAATTTTGAAATCTGAAAATTTTTAAAACACGAAAACTTTTAAAACATGAGAATTTTTGAAATACGAGAATTTTGAAAACACGATTTTTTTTAAAAACACGAAAATTTTGAAAATACGACAATTTTCTAAAAACACAAAAAGTTTTGAAACTCGAAATTTTATTTTATTTTTTGTCTTTTTTATTTTTTAAAAGGGCGTATCGTATTTAACACGAACCGATGATATTCACCCAACATAGCGATGAAATCAACGACAAGTGTTAAACCGATTCGTTGCCTTATTTATTAAAAATTATCAAAAATAAAAGTAAAAAAAAGATACAAATAAAAATGCTAAAAATATCAATAATATTAAAACGAGATGTAATCAAAAATATACAAATTAAATTAAAAGTGAGTAAAAAAGGAAATTACCGAAAATCAAAAATACGGGCTTGATCGAATGATTTGCGCGTCTCGGTTTTTTTTTTTTTCCTTTTTTTTTTTTTTTTTTTCTTTCTTTTTTCTTTGGCTGATGGGCTGCTATTCTTTTTGTTAATGGGCCTTTTTTTTGGGGCCTATTTCTTTCTTTTTTTTTTTGGGCTGTTTCCTTTTTTTTTTGCTTTTATTTTTTTGGGTCATTGTGGTGGGCCCTCTTGGACGCTGGTCGGGCCGTGGGTCGACAGGTCGGTCATGGTCGGGTCGGGTCGACCCGACTAACTTTAATTTTTTTTTTACTTTTTTCCTTTTTTTTCTTTTTTTTTTCTTTTTTTTTTTCTTTTTTTTTTTCTTCTTCTTCTTCTTCTTCTTCTTCTTCTTCTTCTTTCTTCTTCTCTCCACTAAGCCTGTGGTCCACTCCTCCTCCTCCTCCGGTGATGCACCTTCTCTTCCTCTTCTTCTTCTTCTCTCTTCTTTTCTCCCTTTTTCTTCTTTTCTTTCTTTTTCGTGGGTTTTTGTATGCTTGGGGGTTTTATTTTGGGGAAAATCCCTTTTATATTTTTTGTGTGGCGGTGGCTAAGGGAAGGGACGCCATCCCTTAGGGTGGTGGCCAAAAATCGGGGTGGGTCTTGAAATCCACGGATTTTGGAGATTTTCGACATAAGGACCAGATTGCAAATGAAGAAATTATTGGGGCCAAAGTGTAATTTTAAGAAAGATAAGTGTAAAATGTAATTTTGAAAAGTTTTAGGGCTAAAATGTAATTTTAAGAAAGTTTAGGGTTAAAATTTTTTTAATTTTTTTAATTTTTTAATTTTTTAAATTTTTTAATAAACCCATAATTAATCCGGATAAAATTTAGTGCTTACAATGGGTTTGCAATTAATGGTCGAAAATGGAGTAGATCAGGAAAGGGATGGGAAGATATCTCCAAGGAAGAATCGAAGTCCGAGATTGAAAGAAAAGAGACCTCTTTGGCTTAGGATTCAAGTCGAACGCAAAGCAAAAGAAGAAAGAGTTAGAAAAGAAGCAAGAAAGAAGGAAGCGCGTTTGGGTGGAGATGAGATTAAATGGGAACCATGATAATTCCTCATATTCGTGAGACCTTTATATCGGGAGGGTTATCCATCCGGTGACGAGGAACATAAATCAAGAAATCGTGCACGCCAACGCTATATCGACGGAAGATTGAAGAAGAAAATCGAATGGCATCTGCTCTATGAGCTGAGAGCGTTTCTAAACAAGCTGGAATGCGGAGGAGATTCACGTAGCTTTTAGAACTCATTGAGTAATACTCGGAACACACTTGTTGCTTTAAGTCTGAAGCAATAAGAGTCCTTTTGTGAAGCATGATTTTGTATAAGGCATCGTTATTTTCAATAAAATACATCTCCGCCATCTTTTGAGCAAATTTTCTTTTATGTTCATTTCATTCATTATCATTATTCTTTCTTTAGATATTCTTCTAAACGTTCCTATTCTTCATTTATGATACCAATAAGCATGCCTAGATTACGTGATTACGTGAGCCTTTATTCATCTCCATAACAGGTCCCCAAATATCAATGATTTGAGTAACGCTACCGAGAACTCAAAATGTCCTTTTGAGCAAGATATGGGGGCGGAAGATTTTCAGGATTTCGGAGATGACTAAGACTGTAACTTAGCCCTCGAATCATAAGGATGGTACAACAAGAGGAGAAACAAATTGTACCTCACAAAGAATCGGTGGAAATAGTGAACCTAGGAGATGGACAAGAAAAGAAAGAAGTGAAGATTGGAGCCAGTATCACCAGTAGAGACAAGGCGAGACCTCATCGAGTTACTCCAATAATTCAAGGATGTCTTCGCATGGTCATATCAAGACATGCCGGGTTGAAAATCGATATCGTGGTACACCGCTTGCCCATAAAAGAAGAATACAAGCCACCCAATAGAAACTTTGAGGATGAGGCCGGACATTTCTTGAAAATAATGAAGAGGTCAAGAAGCAATTTGACGCAGGTTTCTTGCAAGTGGTTAAGTACTCGGAATGGGTAGCCAATATCGTCCCCGTCCCTAAGAAAGATGGGAAAGTACGAATGTGTGTAGACTATAGGGATCTAAACAAAGCTAGCCCAAAGGACAATTTTTTGTTACCTCATATCGACACCTTAGTGGATAATACGACGGGTTATTCATTGTTCTCATTCATGGATGGCTTCTCAGGATACAACCAGATAAAGATGCTTCCTGAAGACATGGATAAAACCACATTCATAACCATGTGGGGAACCTTTTGCTATAAGGTAATGCCATTTAGGTTGAAGAATGCGGGAGCAACATATCAGAGAGCCATGGTAACCCTATTCCATGACATGATGCACAAAGAAATTGAGGTTTATGTCGACGATATGATCGCCAAGTCTCGAACTGAAAAGGAGCATGTCCAAGTCTTAAGGAAACTATTTTTGAGGTTGAGGAAATTCCAGTTAAAGCTTAACCCGGCAAAGTGTACCTTTGGAGCCAGGTCAGGGAAACTGCTAGGATTTATAGTCAGCAAAAAGGGGATTGAGGTTGATCCAAACAAAGTCAAGGCTATACAAGAATTGCCTCCGCCTCGCACGCAAAAAAAAGTTTGAGGTTTCTTATGAAGATTAAATTACATTGCTCGGTTCATTTCACAACTGACTGAGAAATGTGACCCCATATTTCGTCTTCTTAAAAAACACAATCCAGGTGTGTGGGACGAGGAATGTAAGAAGACCTTCGACAAAGTAAAGCAATACCTGTCCAATCCTCCGGTATTGACACCACCTAATCCAGATAAGCCTTTAATCCTCTACTTAACGGTACTGGGTAATTCAATGGGATGTGTGCTCGGTCAACATGATGAGTCAAGAAAGAAAGAAAAGGCAATATACTACCTTAGTAAAAAATTCACTGAATGTGAAACAAGGTACTCACCAATTGAGAAACTATGTTGTGCCTTGATCTGGACAACCCGGAGATTGAGGCAGTACATGTTGTATCATACGACTTGGCTCATCTCGAAGTTAGACCCACTGAAATACCTAATGGAGTCGACTACTTTGAATGGACGGATGGCCCGATGGCAAATTTTACTTTCTGAGTTTGACATAGTTTATGTAAACGTAAGCGGTAAAAGGAAGTGCAATAGTAAATTTTACGCCATGAGAGCTCGGGCAGATTATGAGCCTTTGGACTTTGATTTTCCTAATGAAGACCTAATGTATGTAGCAACCATCAAGAAGGTACCCGTAAAGTCGCCCTTGAAACCGAACTTGACGGGGCATTGAATGCTATGGGCAATGGAATTGGGGCGATTCGGTGTCCCCAAATGGAGATCATTACCCATTCACTTGTAAATTAGATTTTGATTGTACAAACAATATGGCGAGTATGAAGCTTGCATCATGGGTATCCGTGCCGCTATAGAACATAAAATTAAAAGTATTTGAAGTATACGGAGACTCTGATTGGTGATTTATCAACTTAAAGGAGAATGGGAGACGAGAGATCCCAAATTGGTCGAATACAAAAGATTGGTCCAAGAACCGATCAAAGAGTTCGATGACATCACTTTCGATTATCTACCAAGGATGAAAATCGGTTGGTCGATGCTCAGCCACATTGGCTTCTATGGTACGAGCAAACAACAAGGAGGATATGAGGCCTATACAAATGAGCATTTATGAGGCCCCAGCCCATTGCTACAATGTGGAAGAAGAGGAGCAAAATGATCACCCGTGGTATCACGATATACTATAGTACGTGAAAGATCATAAATATCCCGATCAAGCAACTGAAAATGACAAAAGGATGTTGAGAAGACTAGCTTGTGACTATGTCTTGACGGAGAGATCCTATACAAAAGGAGAAAGGATCAAGTGCTATTGAGATGTGTGGATGGCGCCGAGGCTAAGCAGATCCTAGAAGAAGTCCATGAGGGTATCTGTGGAACACATGCCAATGGGTTCGCAATGGCCAGACAAATCATGAGATTCGGGTATTATTGGTCTACCATGGAAAGAGATTGCATTGATTATGCTAAGAAATGTCATAAGTACCAAATTTATGGGGACAAAATTCATGTACCACCCTCACCTTTACATGTTATGACCTCTCCATGGCCTTTTTCTATGTGGGGCATGGACGTCATTGGACCAATCTCTCCAAAAGCTTCCAATGGACATCGGTTCATCTTCGTGGTAATTGATTACTTCACTAAATGGGTGGAGGCCACTTCATATGCTAATGTGACAAAATCAGCAATAAAGAAGCTCCTAAAAAGAAAATCATATGTCGATATGGAATGCACGAGAGGATCATATCGATAATCGTTAAACACGAACAACAAGATGATCGCGAGAAGTCGTAGGCAATTCAAGATCGACATCATAATTCACATCAGACGCCCAAAGATGAACGGTGCGAAGAGAAGCGACTAATAAGAACATCAAGAGGATAGTAGGGAATATGGTGAGACTTACAAAGATTGACACGAAGTTACCATTTGCCTTTTTTCGCTTATCGAACGCGTCGGTTAAAACCTCTACCGGGGCAATTCCTTTCTCATTGGTTTACGGAATGGAGGCGATTTTGCCCATCGAAGTTGAAATTTCGTCCTTTCGAGTATTGTCTGAACTGAAATTGGATGAAGCAGAATGGATCCAAGTTCGATATGATCAGTTGAATCTGATCGAAGAAAAGAGACTGAAAGCTATCAGTCATGGTCAGATGTACCAAAAGCGAATGATGTGAGCATACAATAAAAAAAGTGATTCCAAGAGAATTCCACGAGGGAGACTTAGTTTTGAAAAAGATCCTCCCCATACAAAAGGATTTTAGAGGAAAATGGATGCCAAATTAGGAAGGACCTTATGTGGTGAAAAAGGCTTTCTCTGGAGGGGCACTAATTTTGGCCGAGATGGATGGGAAAAATCTACCCAATCCCATAAATTCAGATTCGGTTAAGAAGAATTATGCTTGAAGAAGGGAAAGGCTAAAGTGAAAACCCGTAAAAGGCACTTTAAGACCTAAAAAAAAATCGAGAGGAAAGGCGAAAACCCGTAAAAGGCGCTTTGAGACCAAAGGGCTTTGAGTCGAAAACCCGATAAGGGTGCTCAAATTTGCACGAAAGAGGAGGTATGTGACAATTTTGTTCCCCGTAATTAACAAAAGGAGGAATGTTACACCGGAACATCTACAAAGCAATCGCAGATCTCCCAACGTCTATTCAAATTTCAAAATGATCTTGGAAGGATTCTTGGTGAAGCTCAGTTGCAATATCTAGGGCACCTACTTTTTACTCATTTTTGTACTCCAATAATGTTTGCTTTTGTTGATTTAATCCAATTCCATTCTTCATAAATTTCATTACTATTTTAAATCTTTAAGTTGTTTGCAATTGAAATAACGACCCATGGACCCATAATGCTTCCATAAAAGGAGTCCCGCCTATTACTCTGGAAGCCTCTAAACAGCGTAGGAACCTAAAACAAGACTGTTGTTTAGGAACCACCACACTTAGGGGTTGGAAACGTTCGAGGAAGAGGAGCCCAAAATTATGACTATTTCTTCAGATTCGCCGCCATAGATATCAGACAAGACGTTGCATCTGTGTCGTGACCTTGACGAGCGAGCGAGCAATTACGGCCCTAAGCTTGTAAAAAGACATCATTCCCATGACATCCCGCATTCATACAAATGTCCTTCATAATATCATTGCATCTTAATTATTATGAAAAATCATCATTCTCATGACATTCCGCATTCATATAAGTGTCATCCA
This sequence comes from Gossypium rotundifolium, assembly GCA_025506655.1. Taxonomy (NCBI): domain Eukaryota; kingdom Viridiplantae; phylum Streptophyta; class Magnoliopsida; order Malvales; family Malvaceae; genus Gossypium; species Gossypium rotundifolium. Next base: position 13,478,642 of record CP106734.1, on the reverse strand, counting down.
TATCACACGTAGTCAGGAGCATTTGAGTCATCCCGACCATAGCATCTGCATCACGTGGCATAAACACAAGCATATAAAATTAAGTCTACAGGATATGTCCCCAGAGGACGGTGTAGCGACACTGGTGAAGCCATTGTCCTATTGCCATCGACCAGCGGTAGAATAGGTTGAAGAGTGTCCTATTGCCACTGACCAGCAGTGGAATAGTTTGAAGATCATCCTATTGCTGCTGACCAACAGTAGAATAGGTTGAAGACTGTCCTATTGCCACTGACCAGCAGTGGAATAGGTCAAACATTGTAAATCTTGTCGCCCTGACCAGTAGTGGGGCAAGATCGAAGGCAAATCATGGCTCCCTAACCAGTAGGGAACACAATTTAAGCCACCGTCCTATTGCCACTGACCTACAGTGGAATAGGTTAAAAATTGTAGATCTTGTCGCATACGACCAAGAGTGGGGCAAGATCGAAGACAAATCATGGCTCCCAACCAGAGGGAACACGATTTAAGCCACCGAATCCTATTGCCAGCGACCAAGCAATTGGAATAGGTCAAAATTGTAGATCTTGTCGCCTACGACCAAAGAGTGGGGCAAGATCGAAGGTAAATCATGGCTCTCAACCAAGAGGGAACATGATTTAAGCCACCGTTCTATTGCCACCGACCAGCAGTGGAATAGGTCAAAATTGTAGATCTTGTCTCCCGACCAAGAGTGGGGCAAGATCGAAGGCAAATCATGGCTCCCCAACGAAGAGGGAACACAATTTAAGCCACTGTTCTATTGCCACCGACCAAAGAAGGAATAGGTCAAAATTGTAGATCTTGTCACCCTGACCAGTTGTGGGGCAAGATCGAAGGCAAAACATGGCTCCCTAACTAGTAGGGAACACAATTTAAGCCACCGTCCTATTGCCACTGACCAGCAGTGGAATAGGTCAAAAATTGTAGATCTTGTCGCCCTGAGCAGTAGTAGGGCAAGATCGAAGGCAAATCTTGGCTCCCTAACCAGTAGGGAACATGATTTAGGCCACCGTCCTAGGTCCCTGACCAGCAGTGGAATAGGACAAAAATTGTAATTCCGGCCCCTGACCAGTAGTGGGGCAAGATCAAAGGCAAATCCTGTTGCCCTAAACAGTGGTGGACGTGATCGTCCTATCTTCCTGACCAGCATTGGAATAGGCTGAAGATCACAAATCTATAGCTGAAGATCACAAATCTATCTCCCTGAAGTTGTAGTGGAGCCATTTAAAATAAACAAATCTCATTCCCTCAAAGTTGCAAAGAAGCAAATTGAAGCTCAGTGTCCTATCTCGTGAAGTAGCGGTGGAGTGGATCAAGTGACAAGATGCGTGGATGGAATAAGGCTACATGAAGAAGAAAAGCACCAAAGAAGTCAGACTCAAGAAAGGGCAAATTTGGTCCTCTTTATGCCTTTGCTCTATTCCCTTATAACGACAATGAGCAAAGAGGGCGTTGTAGAAGGCCCAAATTGCCGGCCCACGTCAAGATCAACCTGCACCAAACAAAAACAAAACAAAACCCAAAAAAAAAAAAACCCAAAATAAACTAAGTTCTAGCCCAATAAGCCCAATTTACAAGTGGCCTAGAAGGCCCAAAAAATTAAAAATTTTTTAGAATGCTAGGGTTCGAAACCCTAGCGCCTGCAGCCCACCTAACCCTACCCACTGCTTCTACCAGTACCGCAACCCCACCGCTTCACCGGCCACCGTCCCATCACCACCGCCCCCATACCCTGCAAGAACAAAAGAAGACACAACAATGGACAACAATGGCGTAAAAATAGGAAATAATGTATTTTTCTTCCAAATTTGGTTATAAAACCGAATGAAACAATGTAAAGAGGAGTTTTTTTTTAGAAAAAATCAATACAAAAAAAAGGAGAGATTCAAACGCATCAAAAAATATACAAAGGTTCAAACGAAAGTAGATCTACAAACATCAAAAAAGATGAAAAGGTGATTTTTTTTAAATTTTCTTTGTTTTACATCAAATCCTTTTAACTTGTGTAAATATATCGAAACATATATATAAATTGGTAAAAAATAATAAAAAAGAAAAAGAAAAAAATATGTTGAGATTTTCGGCCATCGTAATACGGTGGTAGTGGTGACTCTACCAAATCCCACGGACTCTCCCCGCAGAGAAAAAAAAAGGAAGAGAAAGGAATTTTTTTTTAAAATCTCTGCACAACTGATTTTTTTTTTCTGATTTTTGGGCTTTAAATAGCCCCTCAAAACGACGTCGTTTGGGTGGGTTTTAATGCCCAAAACGACGTCGTTTTGCCCCTTACCGACCCGATCCGACCCGACCCGCCTCAGGATCCGCGTGTTTTTGTAGAAGGGTCTATTTGCGCATTTGACCCTTCCGCATTTTCTTACCTTTCCAATCCAATTTTTGTTATTTTCACATTTGACCCTATGATTTATTCCGGTTCTCAATTTGGTCCTGTGTCTGCTGCTGCGCGTTTTGGCCGAAGGGGTTTATTACCTCTTTGGTCCCTCCAATCTTTTCGCGCGTGTAAATAAGCCCTTTTTCTTTTGTTTTATTTGAATTGACCCCAAACTTTCATTTTAAATGCAATTTAATCCTATTTTAGTTATTTTGTAATCTTTTAGTTTTTTTGTTATTATATTATTGTTATTATCATTATTATATTTTTTATGTACATGTTTTATTATTGTTGTGTTTCACTAACTTTATTATTATTACTATTATTATTATTATTATTATTTGTTATTTTGATTATATTTTTACTATTATTCGCTTGTTATTACTATTATTTATTATTATGATCGTATGTGTTATTATTTTTTACCATTATTATGGACTAGATTGTTATTTTATTTATTATTATTATTTGTTGTCTTCATCATTATTATTATTATTATTATCTATTTTATCATTATTTTATCATTATTATTATTACTATTATATTATTTTTATATGTATATATTTTATTTACTTATTTTATATATATTATTTCATGTATTATTTGCCATCATTTTTTGTATTATCATTCTTATTTTATTTTCATTTCAAGTATCATCATTATTATTTTGTCATTATTATTTCTTATTGTATTTTTATTTTTATTTTTTTTCTCCATCACTACTTTGTTATTATCATATTATTATTATTATTATTATTATTATTATTATTATTACTATTATTATTATTTGTTTTTTATTTATTTACTACATTCAAATCCATATTTGTTTTCTTCGTTTTGTACTAAATTATTAAACAAAACACTATTTGTAAAATCATCATATTTCACCGAAGATTTTAAAATAAGACAATGTTTTGTATTTAGAAATTAGGAAATAGTGCCCTAACGTGCTGGGTTACAATTTTCCATTTAGCTAAATAACTTAACATCCCTTTTACGAAGTTTTACGAATCACGAGACGACTTTGATCACGAGAGATTAAAACATCGTGTCCTAACGGGCTGGATGTGATGTTTATATCTTCTCGGGACAAAGAAATCTCAAGTTTTGACTCGAGCATTTTCTTTAAATTAATACGATACGGTGCATTTTGTAAAATTGCTACACTCCATTTAAAGGCTTTAAAATAAAGGCAATGTTTTGTATTTAGGAATTCGGGGAATAGTGCCCTAACGTGCTGGGTTGCGATTTTCCGTTTGACTAAATAACTAAACATCCTTTTGATAAACGTCGTAAAATCATGAGATAACTTTGATTATGAAGGTTTAGAATATCATGTCCTAACGTGCTGGATGTGATGTTTGTACCCTATCGGAACAAAGAAATCTCAAATTTCCCAATACCTTTTAAAGGATCCGTATTTTAAAACCTTTTCAAACTTCCGACACTAAGACACTAATTAATCATTTTGGTACCAATTTTGGGCGTATCGAGGGTGCTAGCCCTTCCTCGTGCGTAACCGACTTCCGAACCCGATTTTTGAAATTTCGCAGACCATCAACATTGTTTTAGTAAACCCAAATGTTTTATTAAAACAAAGGTGATCCGATCACACCAAATAAATATCGGTGGCGACTCCCTGTCCTTTTTTTTTCATTTTTAAAAACCAAAGTCGAACCCCTTTTTGTTTTTTCAAAAAAGAATGGTTACGACATATTATATTGTTATTATTATATTTATATATGTGTGTGTATAAGCTAAAGAAAAAAAAAAGGAGAAATAGAAACAGAATAGGCAAACAAAACAGAGAAGGAAAGAAGGAAGGAAAGAAAAGAAAGAAGAAAGGGAAAATTGAAAGTTTGAAGCTTGGAAGTTGATAGGTAAGTCAATTTAGCCCTTTTTACTTAATTTTGATGTTTTAGAAGCCTTGAAACAAGGTTTTGATGAAGCTAAGTTGTCATATTGAAAGTTTGTGAGCTCTCAAGTATAGTTTATGATGAAACAAAAACATGAATTAAGGACTTAATTGAATGAATTTCAAGTTAGAATTGAAAGATGGATTTAATTGAGAAGTAAGCTATAAGAAAATAGTTTTGGGACAGCAGCAGTAGAGTAACTTTGAAAAATCACTAAAAATAGTATAAGTGGAATTAGAAGTTGAGTGAGATATGAAATTAAATCTTATTGAGTCTATTTTCATATAAAAGAAACATAGAAAGAAAAGTAATTTTGTATTTTGAGATATTTATATTTTTGTAAGACTGGTTCAGAGTGATTTTGAGATCCCTGTTCTGATTTTGAAAAATCATAAAAATTGAATAAAAATAATTAGGGCTTAAATTTATATTGTTAGACTCATTAATGAGTATATTTTTAGAAGAAACAAACTAAAACATCATTTGAATTCTTTACAAGGAGAAAATTGATTTGTAGTGAAAAGTGGTCCGAACTGTCAAATAGTAAAATAAGGGAAATTTTAATGAATAAACTGTACTAATGGCTGAGCCAAAAATTCTGGAAATTTTATGGTCTAAATATATGTGAGTCTAGTTTCAGGAAAAATTAACAGTGCTTCAATTGGAGTTCTTTATCTCGAGAAATAAATAATTTAGTGACTGTGACTCAAGTAGACAGCTTTGAATGAATTATGAACAATAATAGAATTATAGTGAATGCTACATATGAACATGAAATGTGTTGAATTGATGATTGAATTTATTTATTTAGATCCGGAAAACACAAATACGAAGTTAGATAGAGGAAAGAAAAAAGTCCTGGATTAGTAGATTTTTGTGTACGAACAAGTATCGAGGTAAGTTCATGTAACTTGATTTATCTTCTTAAATGCTTGAAATGTGTATTATTGATGTGAATATAATTTGAATGTTCATTGTATGAAAATTGATGAAACATTGATAAATTTGATAAAAGGGAAGAAATCCGGTTGAATGAAAGGAAAATTGATGGATCTTTAAAAGGAATTGACGGTAAAAAGGATCTAGCCAGGACGGGTGATCCTATCCTGATATAGCCCTCCCGAAGAATATGTGGAAAATGGATTTAGCCCGGATGGGTAATCCGAATTAGGGTCTAAATTTAGCCTGGACTGGTAATTCAGATCCAAGCTCATTAGAGTAATTGTCGCAGGGGATTTAGCCTGGACTGGTAATCCCGACAATACTCTATGAGTTTATATTATAGGATTTAGCTTCGGTGGTAATCCATTGTAAAGATGAGGTTCGCGGGAGTGTGCTCTCTGAAATGAAAATGTGCGCACATGAATATGAATTGACGGACCCAAATTTGTACACTAAAGTGCACCTCTGAAAATCCATCGAAATTCCGAGTAATTCAACGGGATAAATATAAAAAAAAATATTAAAGAAATGGAAATCATGGTATTGATGAGCTCATCAATCATGGTGTGTATATTATTGATATATGGAAATTAATGGACTAACTTGAATGTTGAGTTTGTGAATGTTAGGGTAATAATGTATTGAATGAATAAATGAATGTTTATTACTTGTATTGAAAATACTAGGTAAGTAAAATTCTTGTTACATGGGCTTACTAAGCACAAAGTGCTTACCCTATTTCCTTTTTTCCTATTTTGTAGTGTTAGGAGCTCGGAGGTCGGATTCGGTAGGAGACACATCACACTATCAACCCCAAGATTTTGGTATATAAAGAAACTTTATTTTGGAAATAAATGGCATGTATAAGCTAATAAAGTAAATGTTAATATGATATGAATGTAAGGTCAGCCATTGGTATGGCTAACAAATTTTAGTTTTAGTATGTGATAATGTTATCTTATAATTATGTATGAATCTATTTTGAAAATATATTAAATTGGATTGGTTTATGTGAATTGGTCTCGGTTTAAAATTTGCAGGAAAGGCTAGATATTTATAAAGGAGTTATATTGAGTAAAAAAAATCGTAAACTCCTGTAATACCTCGTACCCTATTTTGACAACGAATACGAGTCGGGGGTGTTACAGAGTGTACCGTGGCCCCCCAAATTTTGGGTAGGGGCACGTAATCAAAGCTTCCACATCGATAAAGAATCCCATCAGGGACCATCTAAAAGGCTCTCCATTCAATAACCTCTTCTTTGAGATTTTGGAGAATTTCCATCCACCTATCCTCTGAGATATCGCTCCTCCTTTACTTAGCTACCTCTTCCTTTAATGGGGAATAACCCTTGGAGAAGACCCGGTAAGAGACCTTGTTCACCTTCGAAATGCCCGTGAAACCATACCAGTAACATCTGTGCAAATCCAATAAAGCTGCCTTCGCCTGCCCTCCAACACAAGCTCAAGGATCTGAATGTCTCGGCTAGAATTGTAGGTACTGGTGTGGTTCTTTTGTCCAGAGATCGAATAAGTCAGTGACTGCTTCATCTATATTCTTTAAAGCTTTAGGAAAAATCACCAAACCATAAATGCTCAAGGAAAAGATATCCACTTTCTTTTTTTCATCCGGTGTTCTAAGATCAAGTCTCTTAGAATCACCCAAGGAATACATTTACCATCCCCTTTCTGCTGAATTCGAGCCGTAACTCAAGGCTCGCTCATCTCCGGTAATACTCATTAACTTCTTCGCAAAAGTTGGGGCATTAGCGGCCTTAGAATAAGCTTTGTCAACTAGGATACTTGGACAACGAAGCAAAGTTGTATATTCCTCCACAGTGGGCACCAAGTCTACTTTCCCAAAAGTGAAACAATTATACGTAGGATTCCAAAACTGAGTTATAGCTCGAAACAAATGTTTGTCTACCTTAACATCTAGCAAATAGGGTATATCGCCATAATTCTAGTAGAACAATTGCTTAGTTCCCTCATCCTAGTGGGCCCATATATCTCTCAACTCCTGTAGCTCATTTTGTACCACACTGACACGAGTAAAGTCCCACAGCTCCGACGTGTACCCTTTAGCCAAACTGTCCCCTTTCTCTAATTGTAGCTTCTCTAACCATGTGGGGATGGCCGCATTATCCTCGACTCTATCAAGGAATTCATTCTCCATGTCAAAACTTTCTAACTTAGCAACCGAACACTAATCGACTCCTCCTTAAATATGCAATGTCATGCAAATCACAAACAAAATACACAAGTCAGTATCAAATAACAAGATTTAAGAAAAACGAAAAATAATTAAACACCTATATGGATAAACACTAGCATTTAGTGCTACAACATCTGGTGGATTCCTACGGTCCACTATATGAGGTAAAGTTCTAGGGAAAAGGGTACTCAAACTAGCATATTCCTCAATCCTCACCCATTATAGGCTCATACGGATCAAGTTCGGTTCAGGGGGATACATTTCCCTATGCCCGTGCGGAGGTGAAAACCTCACGAAAACATAGGTACGGATGTATTCCAGAAGCAATCCACTAGCCCATGCAGAGGTGAAAACCTCATGAAAGCATAGTTTCTCACTCCCACTTAAAAGTGCGACCACAATGGTCATGCAATGCAATGTGTGTATGGAAATAACAATCATACGCAATGATACAAACAAATGCAACAAAAATATCAAATTTCCAAATTAAATTTTCAAATCGAATTTTCAAATTTCTGACAAATGACAGAAAATTATCAATTTTACGGCTTGACTCTCTTGGTCCCCAGTGAAGTCGCCAAGCTGTCATAACCATTTTTTTGAAAACGGGGTCGACTTTGGTTTTGAAAATGAAAATAAAAATGGGAGTCGCCACCAATCTTTTTTGATGAGGTGTGATCGGGTCACCTTTGTTTTAATAAAACATTTTGATTTACTAAAACGGGTTTTTGGTCTACGAAATTTGAGAAAATGGGTTTGGGAGTCGGTTACGTGCGAGGAAGGATTAGCACCCTCGTCACGCCCAAACTTGGTACCTAATTGATTATTTAATGTCTTAATGTCGAAAATTTGAAAAGATTTTAAAATACAAATCCTTTAGAAAATGTTTGGATAATTTAAATTGAATATCGAAATTCTCTTGTTCCGAAAAGATGAAATACCACATCCAGCACGATAGGAAACGATGTTTCAAACCCTCGATACCAAGATCATTTCATGATTTCCAAAATTCATGCATTGCAATTTTAAAAAGGGTATTCCACTATTTGGCCAAACTAAAAACCGAAACCCAGCACGATTGGGCACGATTCCTTGAATTTTCAAACACGAAATATTATCTTATTTAAGAAAACACGGATAAAATTTAAAAAAGATATTTGGTTAATTGGTCAAACGAAAAACCGAAACCCAGCACAATTGGGCACGATTTTTCGAATTTTCAAACACGTAATATTGCCTTATTTTTAGAAAACATGAACAAAATCTTAAAAGGATATTTGGTTATTTTGTCAAACGGAAAACCGAAACCCAGCACGATTGGGCACGATTCCTCGAATTTCCAAACATGTAATATTGCCTTATTTTTAGAAAACATGAACAAAATCTTAAAAGGATATTTGGTTATTTGGTTAAACGAAAAATCGAAACCCAGCATGATTGGGCACGATTCCTCGAATTTCCAAACACGAAATATTACTTTTTTGAGTAGTTTTTAAATAAGCAATTATGAAACCAAATCTCCAAATGCATTGGATAATAATAATACAATAATAATAAATAGCAATAATAATAAACAAATGATAGTAAAAATAAAAATAAAGTGAATTAAAACAAAATAAAGGCAAAAGAATAAAATAGATAAATAATAGTAGTCATAATAATAGAAGCATAATTAAACTAAGTATGGAAAATAAAACATAATATATGCGAATGAAAAAAACAAATAAATAAGTAAACAATTTAAATAGCAAAATAAATAAATGAACAAAATGAATAAAATAAAAAATGATAAGGAACCAAACAATTTAATAAATAAACGGATGAACAAATAAATAAAAAAAGTAAAAGTAAAAAAAAAAGCAAAAAGGACTTAATCATTATTAAAATAAAATTAAAAGGCACAAATCAAAAAAATAATAAAAAGGGACAAGGGCCGAATTGCAATGGTCTGAAACTGTGGAGGACCTATAGGAAAATAGCCCTGGCGCTTATACGTTGTGTTTCAGTTAGCTAGGCAAAGAATTAAATTAAAATATGAAACAAAATTAAAGGGGAAAACTTTAAAGAAAAAAAATGAAATAGGGACTTGATTTAAATACATCGCAAAAGTGGAATGGTTGCTTGCGAAAGAAGCCCTTTAATCCAAAACGCGCGGATCTCCTAGGAGCGGGTCGGGCACGGGTCAAAGCCATATGACGTCGTTTTGGCATGCGGACATAAGGTCCAAAATGGTGCCGTTTTGACTATTTATAAAATAATTTTTTCCTAAAAATATTTCATTTCTGCGTTTGTCTTCAAAAAAAAAGGGAAGGGTCTTAGGCTTCTCTCTGAAAAGGGAATCTAGGGCTGGCCAGGGTCCGGTGATCTCCTACCGTGACCCCGCCGTGGCATCCGCCTGTGTACGACATTCATAAGCGCCGAAAAACAGGTTTTTTAGCCCTTTTAAACCCGATTTGGGTTTTTTATTTTTGAAACCCCGAAACAAACAAAAAAGAAAAATAGAGAAAAAAAAAAATGAAATGATTCCAGCCTTGCTCTTCCCTTGACGGACCCTCATCTGAAACCCCAGTGGGTTTTGAGGTATCCAAGAGCCAACGAGGGCCTTTGGCGGTGACCGAAAAGCTAAACAAGGTAGGTTTTTTATTATTGTTTATTTTTTTATTCCGAAATAACAAAAATAAATAATAATAATAAAAGCACCTTTAAAATTTTGAAACTGATCCCAGTTCTTGTTTGTATTTTGAGATTTCTTGTATATGGGTTTTTTACCCAAATAATACAAAAAAAATTAAGAAAATTCCAAATTGGTATACGATTTCAATTATTACCAAAATGATACAAACGGGTGGTGCCGCCTCTGCAACTGGCACATTTGGTGCCGCCTGTGGCACAACCTCAACCACCCAATTTTGGTTTTTTTTTTCAGTAATTTTTTTGAGGGACCAATTAAGCAATTTTTCCAATTTTTAGAAAAGGAAGGGAAAGGTGCGGCTATCACACTCAACTTTAAATTTGAATAATTGCCTTCTAAGCCCTCCCTATTTATTATTTTCTTTTTATTCCCCTTCAACTCAGTATATTGTGTTTAAACAAACAATTAATCTATTTTTATAGTTAAATAAGCCCTTTACTTATGGTTTTTACTCATAAAATTTAAAAACTTGTTGATTAAATTAAATATATATTTTTATTTAATAAATTATTCTCATCAAATTTACACTAACATAAGATGTAAATTAGTTTATATTTTTAAATAGCTTTACTTTAATGTTAAAATAGCTTTATTTTAGCTTTACTTTACACAATTAACAATACTTCACTCTTAGGGCACATGTTTGGAAATCGTAAACATTATGATATACATTTTGCACTCTTCAAATTTTATATATGCATAGATTTAATAGTTATTATTATATTACTAAGAGCAATTGATATTATATTATTAATAATATCTATTATATATTTAAATTAAATATTACAAATAATTTAGATATTTAAAATTTATATGTCATATATCATTATATTAAATTTTTTTTACTTTCCATCATTATGTCTAAAATAGATATTTTAACTTTCAACCGTAATTTTACGATAATAATATTAAACACTTGAAATTAACATATTACACTTTTTACAATGATAAGTATCATTTCTTTTTTCTTTTATGATTTAAAGCTTTATTTGTTTTTAACGTTGAATATCTTATACTACAACTATTATTATATTTTTCTTGCATAGATGAAGTCGAAAATTTTAAATTTTGTAGTAAAATAATATTTTAATCCTCCTAAAATTTAATAAATAATTTTAAGAAATTTATCATAAAATTTTTAGCTTTGCACCCTTCCTATATTTTATAAATTTATCTCAATCTCACGACATAATTAATCAACAAGTTTTTAAATTTTATGAGTAAAAATCATAAGTAAATGGCTTATTTAACTATAAAACTAGATTAATTGTTTGTTTAAACATAATATACTGAGTTGAAGGGAATAAAAAGAAAATAATAAATAGGGAGGGCTTAGAAGGCAATTATTCAAATTTAAAGTTGGGTGTGACAACCGCACATTTCCCTTCCTTTTCTAAAAACTGGAAAATTGCTTAATTGGTCCCTCAAAAAAACTGCTGGAAAAAAAAACAAAATTGGGTGGTTGAGAGTATGCCACAGGCGGCACCAAAGGTGCCAGTGGCAGAGGCAGCACCATCCGTTTGTACTATTTTGGTACATAATTGAAATTGTATACCAATTTAAAATTTTCTTAATTTTTTTGTATTATTTGGGTAAAAAACCCGTTGTATATTTTTCTCTGTAAAAAATACAACGTTGATTCAAGGATTTTATAGCCGAGAGAAAATACAAATATTATTATTTTTGCTTGCTGTTTCATCTTTGCTGTTGTATGCCCTTTGTTGTTGTTGTTTTGTTGTCTTGTAGGCGTCAGAGAGGAGGTCAACTAGGTTGAGGTTGTCGTTTTGGTGATGGCGGTCTTCAAACGACATGCACGCTGAAGGTAGCACATGGGACGGCGGTACGGCGCTTTGAGACTCAAAATCCTAGGGTTTCTGAGTTGGTTTAGCTTTTGAGCTTGTTGGGCTAAGGGAATTAGGATAGATTTTTTGGGCCATTTATCAATTGGGCCTGTTATTTTATAATCTAGACTATTGTATTGGGATTTTTATTTTTTGTTTTTATTGTTTGTAGCGGACCCAGGCTAAATTGGGTCTGTATAAACTTGATTCAAAATTTTATAGAATTGCAAATACGATAAAAGAAAGTTGTAATTCCAAGCCATTAATTAGAGACGAGGCATATTTGTATAGAAGTGATAGATATATATAATATTTGAGCACCTTTGTTTGTCTAGGGTTAAAGTTATAAAGAAGAAACAAGGTGGTTTTTAAATTTAATTGTTTTGGGGGGGCTAACTAACTAATTAAATTAATAGTCAACCTCAATATGTTTGTTTAGTTGACTAAAGGTTAAGCTTTCAATTTACTTCAAATTATATTTTCAAGACACAGACGCATCTATCACTGCATGTGTTACCATTAGAGGTGTGCATGGGCCAGGCCCAAAAAATTTTTCGGCTCGATTGATAGGCCCGAGTCCGGCCCGGCCCGAAATATGGGCCTAAAAATTTGTTCAGGCCCGGCCCGCTTTAAAATTGGTAGGCCCGAGCCCGGTCTGAGCCCGCCCGACTAGTATAAATTTTTTTTATTTTATTAAAAAATAAAATATAATAAATTCAATACATTTTAAAAAATAAAAATAAATATTAAAACAAAAAATAAATAAAAAATAGAATAAATCAAATACATTTAAAAATATAATAAATCAAATACAAATAAAAAACATTTAAAATAAATCAAATACAATTAAAATATAACAAATAAAAATATTTGGGCGGGTTAAAGCTTGCCCGGCCAAAAATCATACTCGAGGCCTGCCCGCTTTCTAAACAGGCCTCGTTTTTGCCCAAGCCCATTTTTGGGCCTATATTTTTGTCTAAACCTCTCACATTTCAGACGGGCCTTGGGCGGGCTGCCCGCCCATGCACACCTATAGTTACCATCATCATATTAAATTAGATTAGAATGACTTTTGGCATCCATTAAATATATATAACACAATCTTAATTAATATTTTATTTTGATCTTAAATAAATATCACAAACTTAAAAGGCATTTCGTATCAGTTGTGGACTTTGAACATTTTGGTTAAGCTAAATATTTTTTTAGTCATCTATTTTGTTTTATTTTCGATATTGCACCGATATATTTAAACAATATTGAATGTTTATTTTGAGTTTAAATATATTATTTTTAACTAATGTTTCAATCATTACTCCTATTGTGCTATATTTTTTTATTCAATCGAGAAAAATACTAAATATTTTTTCAAATATATTTATTTTATCAAAATAATTTCTACTCCTTTAGTGGTGTTTAATGAAGAAATGGTCACAAAATATAAGTACATTTAGCGGCATTTTGAACTAATAACGCCGCAGAAACATATATATATATATTACTTACTTTCAGCGGTGTTTTAGTAGAAACAGCCACAATTATGTAGACATTCAGTGGCATTTACATACAAAACTTCTGCAAAAACATTAATCGTTTCCCCCTTATTTTCGACGGTATTTGCATAGAAAAATGCCACAAATTATCATCTTTACTGGGGTTGCTAAACACCAAAAATAATAAATATTCGTCGCTACGATAGCAGTGCTTTTGACGGAAAACGTCACTACTTTCCCTGATGAAGGAATTGCCTATCTGTTTTAGAGTCAGTTTAGTAATACTTTTGAGAAATGCTTTTGAGAAATACTTTTGAGAAATGTTTTTGAAAAATTTAAGTATTTACCATTGCTGTCAAAAAGTACTTTTAAGAAGTAAAATGTCTATTTTAGATATGATATTATAAAGTAATAAATATGTATTTAAATAATGTTTAAATTAGTTAATATTATGATATTTTAGCAAAATATAAAAATAATTATTTATTAAATTTAATTAGAATATATAAACTATATTTAAATATAATTAAATATTTGTAATTAGATATTGACACAATTGTATTATTATAAAATTTATTTTTATTTTTAATGCTTTTAACACATTTGTAACACTCATATTAGATATTAACATAACATAGAAAACATAAACGTAGCAAATTAAAATATAACATATATTTGGATTAAAGTTTCAAAAGGGATAATATTTATATACCAAATATAAATACAAAAATTTTACAATAGCATTTACAATTTAAAGTGAATTCATTAAACTAATCAAGTTCACCTATCACTGATATCAGTGAATTCATTAAAATTTTATAATAGCATTTACAATTTAAATTTTACAATATCATATCAGTGATCATTGTCATTGAAATGGAGAGCTCGACCAGCTTCTAACCCCACATCAAAAGCTCCCCTGGGTCAAAATTCTAAAGCTATAAGCCAGATCCAAAAACAATAATGCTATCATAGTGAATTACACTATGAATCTAAAACTATATTGCATTAGGTATCGCACATAGTTGTTATTCACATTAAGCAATCGGGCTCGGGAGACATGGTGCTTCTTGGACATCATACATCTACGCATAACTTAAACATGTAGATTGAACAAGCACAATTACTAACGCAATTGGCATTACATCTTTAAAGCCAAAAATAAGTTCAACATTGTTCAAAAACCGGATCTGATGAGCTAAATCTCTATGCAATTTATGATTCTCTAAGCCTTAAGATTCAAAAATAAACAAAGGGTATTAGCACATATGTCGAATTTCTCTTTAATTTAACTTCAATGATTTTCTCAATTGAAATGCTTTTTTCAAACTTACTGTTGTAACTAGCCTAATATTTAAGAATCAAAATTGAAAAAAAAAAAAAACAAAACAAAGCAAAGGCAAATTTACCAAGTAAAACGAAAAATCAACTCTAAATCTAAACATAAAACAACCCATCTAGAAGAAATGAACCGAAACACATCGATCGGACCTCAAAACACTAGATCCAATAACTCCCACCCTCATTATCGAAAAACAAAATGACCGACATATCAACACGAACACTAACGATTGAAGAGAGCAAAGATAAACACAGAGAGAGATAGAGAAAAGAAAAAGAGGGTACCCTTTGGAAATCGCAAGGGGCAACATCGGGGAGATAGAATGAGTGAGCAGAGGATAGCAGCAGAAAAAAAGCGAAGAAAAGAGTCTTTCTTTTGGTACCCATTTTTCTTCTTCTTTGAGAGATAAAGAAAAGTTGAAAGAGTTTGAGAGATTGGATAATATAAAGCCTTTTGGAAACTGTTATACCAAGCAATGATGGAAAGATAGTATACGTACTGAAATGTTGCAGCAGAGCTTCTACCAATTTTTGTTTAATAATTGAGCAAAGGAAATGCAACCTTATTGGTGTTCCTAATCCTCACAGATATATTGTAATCATCGATATTCTTTCCAAGTGGATCTTTTTCTAAGAATTAAACACTAAAACAAAAACACTAAAACAAATCGATCTCATGAGGATTTAAAGTGAAAAGTCAAAAAACACTAAAACAAGACAATCAAATTGCATCTCAATGGAACAGATCAAATCTATCAAAGCAAAAAACATGCAAGTAGAAAAATCCAAAAGTAAGATCGAAACTATGAACAAATAAATGAATCGATAAACATATATATAGCTATTTAATGACAAATTACAACGAAGATTTAATGTTTTCAGTAAAGTGTTGAATTCTTTATGATGTAAATTACTTAAATTCTTGCAAAATTCTCTTGAGCTCATATGAAGCTCATTCCAATGAGCTTTTTCTATATTTTCCTTGAAATAACAGTAAAACAATCAGACAGCAACATTAATTGAAATTTCACAACCATGCAAATGCAACAACAAATCTGAAAACAACTTAAAATTCTCACAATCAAATCGTAAATCAAGAGAATCAAATCGATCTCATATGGATTTGAAGCGAAAGGTCCAAAAAGAAAAACTAAAATAAGACAATTGAATTGCATCTCGATGGAACAGATCAAATCTATCGAAGCAAAAAACATGCAAGCAGAAAATCAAAAGTAAGATCAAAAGTAAGTCAAATTGGCTACCTTATCATCAGAATAAATAATCCCACGACTGCTAAAAGAAGAGGAGAAGTAGAGAGTGAACTCGAGAGCACGAAACCTTTGTTTCTTTAGGATGCAATCGGACAAGGTTTGGTGACGGTGGAGACCTAGGCCTTGGCGGCGTTCTTGGTCGAGTTTCTTCTTGAGATTCTTGAGGGGTTTTCTTGGAAGACCAGGGAATGAAATAGTCTGACAGGCAGGTACTCTCCTTCCTTCTAGTGCCTCTTCTTATCGGAAACAGCACCAGCGACGGCAAATGGAACAATGAAGAAGTTTGGGGGATGAGGCTTGGACTTGGGCATGGGTTCTGGGAGTAGCAGAGCAGAGGAGAAGAGAAGGAAAGGAACATTGAGGATGCCATAGGATTAAAGGGTTAAAATAGTCAAATATCGACCAAGAAGCCCGTTTGGCTTCCAAAAGCCAAAAATTTCTCCTTCAGAAAAGCACTTTTGCACAGATGAAAAAGGAGAAATTTTTAGCAAAAGCTGGTTATTCTGTATTGCTTTTACAACAAAAGCACTTTTTTGAGCAAAAGCTCATCAAAAAAGCAATAACGAACGGGGCCTTAGTAGCGACTAAAAATGCCGCTATATAACTAAAAACACTTCCAAAACTTGTTTTGTCTAAAGTCTCATCATGAGTAAATGCCATATATGAGTTCTTAGTTAAGATTTTATCTAAATTTATTATGATCTAGATTCAAATACTATTAATGAATATTATTCTAGTTATTAGTTCAATCTTTCTTTGTAATTATAAATTCTAATGATCTTTTACTGTTGCAACTATCATAATTAATTTTGTAATCTAGTAATTTTTTAACTTTAATCTTATTATAAGTTTTATCTTATCTACTATTTTTATATAATATTTAGAATTATTCATAGTCCCTTCACAACTGTTAAATGGTTGGATAATTGCACTTGAACCAATATCCTTCTGCACTAGCAACAATGCCAATGCCAATCGTAAGACTCAATCAGCTTGTAACCTAGTAATTTTAATCGTGGGATAACATATATTGACTTCTTCGGAATGGTACTTCAAATTCTTGTCAAATACTCATTTGACATGATTCAAACCATGTTATCCCGTATTGTATAAAAAAATTAGGTCAACATATTATAAAAATAATGAAAACACTACGAATGAAATATAAATATGCATATGTTACGACTAAATAAACATTTTAAAATTTAAATAGAATAAATTATTGATATAAATACATCATATATTTAGCTATGTTAAATTATTATCAATATATTAGAAGAGGATATCCGTTCGAGTATTATTGTGAAGTCAATTAGTAATGAATATATTTTCTTATATCTAGGTTTGGCCTATGTTTCTTTTTACCAATAAAATAAAATAAAATATATGTCCTTTTAATCTACCCACCTATAATATTTTTAGACGTATTAAAACTTATTTATATATATATTTATATTTACCTGATAAATTTTTTTAAAGAAAACTAAAATTAGGTTTGAAGATCCATCCTTTATTTCATTTAAGAAAAATATAGTTGATTTATGAGGAAATCATACATATAGAGGTATATATATGTACATATAATTTAGGGAATCTAAATTTAAAGGAGTAAAGAAGAGAGAAGTCAAATATCTTGGGTGTGAAATGGAAGACAAAATATATTGAATTGAATTACAATATGAACATAAGAATCGAAAAACACCCAAATCGAGTTTACTTCAACAATATTTGTAGTTCAAACATGAAGCAAAGAATTTGAAATCAATTTCTCCTTCAAACCATAATTTTTATTCAATATAAATTTAAAAAATAGATTTGAACAATAAATAATATCTATTTTCTAACGGTTGGGCCTCGGATAAGATTCTTTTAGCCTCGATCCGGCCTGACTTGAATTTGATTAAAATTTTCTTCTCACCTATCATTTGTTGTTGTTTTGTTGCCATTTTGCTATTATATTACTACTATTTTATTGTTATTGTTTGGATATTATATAGCTCTTATTTTATTTTTAATTTTTTTTATCATTTTAGAGACATTTGCTTGCTAAATTGTAACACATTTGATTTTATGAACAAAAGAGATATTAAAAATTAAAAAAATTGAAAATTATATATTTATTAATTAAAATAAAACTTGCAATAAAAATTACAAATACGTTTAAAAGAGGAAGAATTGAACACGAGACTTAAGAATCATTATTATTTAATCATTTAATCAATGAAGATAATATGTTAAAAATATTAATTTAAAAAAACTTTAAACAACATGAAATAAAGAATCAAACCCAAGACTCAAAGACAAAACCATTAACATTTAACTATCTGATCAAATATATTAATTCTATTAAAAATAGTCAAAAAATACGATTAAAAGAGAAAACGTGTCCAGTTGAGCTCACTTTCACACACTCTCTTCAAAATCGACTTATGTTTCTAAATTTTAAAAAATACGATTATATTTGACTAATTAAAATTTTTTTAACAAATATAATTAATTTAGCCTATTTTCTCATATTAAAATGAGTTTATTTGATTTTCCCAATAAACTCAATCTAATTATTAGAACAAAACAAATTATTTTCGTAAAATAAAAAGGTGATTAGAATTGTGAGGTGATGTGGGGATTCCTATAATCGACGTTGCTTTTTATTTATTTATTTTCACTTTGATTGCTGAATAATTTTCCTAGAAATTTTGAAAACATCAAATCCAAATATAATTAATAGGACATTAAGATACTTCATCATGGCCCTCCTACCTTGTAACATGTCAGGGTTACCCCTATGTTTCCAACCACTTAATATGGTTTAGGTGGACCATCACATTTTTTGTTTTGGTACACCAGTACCTGCCTAATACCACTATATTTCCACGAATTACTCCCAATTTATCAATTAGAATTTAAATATTTAAATATTATTTTATTAGCAAATTAATTTCAAATTTTAAATAAAAATATACATTATTGAGTATATAGATATGCAAATACGCCTTAATTATTTACATGTTTCTTAAAAAATTAAATTGTTTATATATAAATATAAATTTTAAAATTATTAATTAAACTCAACAATTTAATTTATTTATTATACGTTACTTTAAAATATAATTATGAAAATATAAAAATAAAAAGTTGATGTACATTATTATAACTCTTTACTATCCAATACAAAATGGTACATACAAGCTAAGTTGATATTGATCGATTGAAATCGATATGTATTGATATTAAAATCAAGTCAAAGCATTATTGATATTATTTCATTTTATCTTGAATTGATACTTCTTAATCAATACGATATGACCTCATTAATATAAATTGTATTAATTTGTGTTAGCAACATTGGGAGCTTTATTATTTTATACAAAGTATTTTTTAACTAAATTTAAAAAGTCAAAATTACTCTTCAATCTTTCTTAATTTCAAAATTGAGTAAATTGATTTCTCATAAAAATTTCAGAGTAATTTAATTTCATTAATTTTGAAAGTGAACAATTAAGGATAATTAATCACGACATTAATATCTTCCATAATTACATAATATGTAAATATTTAAGGTTGAAATTTTTTATCAAAATTAAGTTGATACAATATATAAATATTAATGATTAAAGTCGGAAACTGCGTATATAATTTTTTCTTTTTCCTTCTAAAGAATGGCAAAGGATAGATTTGGTATTACGATTAATTTATAAAGAGTTAATTTTTGGGACAGCAGTCATATAATAATTCATTGGTTATTCTCATCGACATAAAGTAGCCAAAGGGCTAAAAGGTTAGTCGTCATTTTCAGTACTTTTTCGCAGCAAATTTATAAAAAGTGTGTTTGGGGTAAAGATTTTAAAGAGAAAATTTATTTGTTAAAGCAATTTTCAAGATTTTAAAATTGATGTTTAATTGTTGAATAAATCAAATAATTTTCTATTTTAATTAGAGATAATTACTAAAATTATATATTAATTTAATTTAATGTCTAAGGTTATACATGGGGCAATTTACCAAAAAAGCCCTAAAATTTTAAAAATTATGGAAATGGGCGGTTTGTAGAAAATTTACTGAAATGGTCATTTCCTAAAAGCGCGTCCCGTCGGTAACTTTTGAAGCGACCTAAAGCGCCCACAGGGAGCGTTTTGTCCACCTCAAAGAAAAGCAGCGTCCACGAGGCGCTTTCTCGAGTGGACAAAACGCATCCCAAGGTGCGCTTTAGGTCGATTTCCCCAATAGTCTCGACAAAATAATTTTAATGAGACATTTCGAACAAATAGTGGCCAAAACGCTTCTAGCAGTAGGCGCACTATCAAGCAGCGTCTTTGAAAAGCGCCCCACGTGGAAGCGCTTTTGCTCTGATGATCTCCGCAAAATAATTTTGAGGAGACGTTTCGAACAAACATGGCCAAAAATGCTTCCAAAGAAGGTGCCTTTGTCGACATGCGTCTTGAAAAGTGCTCCTACGTGGACGCGCTTTTTTACTGATGAGTCTCCGCAAAATTAGGCTACTCGTCGGTCAAATTTCATTACGAGGTTGCATAAGGAAATTGAGGCAAAAGGAAAAAAATTGAAAATGAGTGAGCGTATTAATGTTGTTATTTACTACGATGGTGAAGTTCGTGACACGAAAATGGCATTGTTTTCTTATCGAAAAAACAGTAGCGACTAAGTTTTAATCGAAACATCGATTTAGTAGAACCATGCAAAAGAATTAGGCGTAAAATATTGAACAACGCCAATGAAAGTTCGAGGTATTAAGTATAGATTTTGCGCCTCGGTTGATCCGGTGAGATATGAGTCGTTCGACATCAAAGGTGCTCGGAGCTTTGAGGCAATGGTGGAGACTCATCTTGCCGATGGATCACCTATATCGAGGTATATATAGAATTTTCATCTCCAGTGATCTTTCTGCGACCTCGACATCTCGCCGCTCGAGGGAAATACACGACCCCAAGCCGACACTGTAAGTGGGAGGCAAAACACGTATGCCGTGTGCGGTAGTAGTATGGAAAACATAACCCCGCGACGACACTTGATTGGTGGATAGGACATGCATATCCGTCATTCGACGTCCGATGATAGAAATACGTATTGGGGGCGTCGTCAACTTCTAGTGGTTGGCAATCCACATACGATTGGAATCTTTACGAAAGATGTTTAGGAGGATGATGTACTCCGACGACATCCATCGGCGAGGGCCCTCGTTTGTTGCGGAGTTATGGAGGGTCGGACGATGAATCCGATGTGGATCCACCTCGGGGCGAGGCCTAACAGTGCGAAGTTGGATTATTTTACGAACCGGAGCCCGTTCAATTGTACTGAAGGCGTTGAGGCGGTTCGAAGAAGAAGAAGATCCGCTATTCGATGCGTTTCGCCTCCGAGCCCACATGCATAATGTCGATCTATCTCAAGATGATGCATTGAGTTTCTGAACTACTACACCGGACGCGTGGACCGTCTGATTCTTCGTTGGATTCGGACCAATTAGAAGTGGGTAACCATTTTCCAACAACAATACTTTTCTTGCTACATTGAAACAGTTCAGCATTAAGAACGGGGTTAACTACAAGGTGGTTAAATCAAAGCTCGATAAGTTCGAGGTGAAGTGTGCAGGGCAAGATGGCACATGTTCATGGAAAATCATGGCGTCGTTGAGGAAAAGGACGGGGTTGTGGGAGATAAAAAGTACAAAGGTCGACATGCATGTCTTGAAGTGCAGTACCACTATGTGTTCGAGTGATTTCAAATAATGTAATAATATGTAATGTTGCATTGTTTAACGTGCTTCGTTGATGGTGTAACACAAGATCATCCGAAGATGGATTCAAACATGTTGGGTGAACTAATAATGCCGACGGTGAAGGTCGATCCCAAGACTACGGTCTTGCACTTTAATTGGCGATATTCGCAATTAATTGGGGTACACGCCTCTTCTGAAAGGCTTGGATAGCAAGCGTAGCGTTAGAAAAGTTACGGTGGGTGGGACACTTCATATAATGAAGTGTGAGCGGTGGTGTCAGTCTTGGAGAGATATGTCTCGGCAAAGACGACATACCTTAAATGGAACCTGCGTATTACAACGATCGTCGCTCCGTGGATGCGCAGTGTTCAAGCGTCTGCTACGAACATTTAAGCAATGCCAAGATGCCTTTAAATCTGCAAGCCATTGGTACAAATTGACGGTACCTTTATGTATGGTAGATATCGCGCGGCTATTGCTATTTGTGGCACAAGGCGGTACGTGGAGAATCCTTCCGATTGCGTTCGCAATAACACCGGGAGTCGGTGATGACCGAGACTTCTTCCTATCTAGGTTAAGGAGGCATGTTTGCCCCAACCTGTCATATGCGTTATATCGGATCGGGGCCCTGGAATACTTGCGGCAATAGAACGCCAGGGAAGCATGTGGCATCGCACATACTATCGATATTGCCTGAGGCATGTTTCATCTAACTACTATGGGCAACATCGATCTAAAAGATAGAAACAGCAAGTGACCGATATGGGTATGAAATGTCTATTGATATAATTTCGTTTGTAATATTCAATTTATTCTCAATTGAAGAGTGGTATGTAATATTAGCTATCAACGTATATTGCCAGGGTATGAGATCAATAAAGATCGTTTTCACGAGATCTTTGGGACGATTTGCGCTCGAGATAACGCCAGAAAGCGCAAGGTACATGCAATATTTCTTTGAGCAGTGGACACAAGCATATGACGGCGCCTACGATATGGGCATATGACCACAAACACGGTCGAATGTATAAATTCTGATCGAAAGGAACCGTCATCTGCCGATTACATCGGTTAGCGAGAGACATATTTTGGTTAGCGGCACTATTTTCGAAGAAGCGATGAGTTATAGAGGCGGATGCAAGGAGGCCATGTATGGAGCCGAAGGTCTTGCAAGAAATAAACCGTGGGAAGGCACGGTGAACACCATGCACACGGTGTGTCACGATCGCGACAACCTATGGTTTCGTGTCACGGAGTTTGAATGATCGAACCAAGATATTGTTGGCGACCATTATCGTGTACATTTGACAAATAGGACCTGCGGATCGTGGAATATTTGATGCGCCGTTACCCATGCGCCCATGTAATTGCGGCTTGTCGAATCTCTCGTCTTGATCCAATGAGATATGTCGTGAAGTGTATAAATTAGAAAACATGTACAACGATGTGGAGACACGTATTCTCACCATCCCAGATGAGCGTAAGTGGCCATCGGTTCGAAATCAAATTGCCGCAGAACCCGATCTGACTGGTGCATCTCCACGGTCGCGTAGGTGATCAATGGGACCTTTACGTACCAACCGTTCAGATTTTGGAGGAACTCCTCCGAATTCTCGCTCAATTTTCGGATCCTCGTACGGTGTCCATTGAAACTATATTAACATTACCAAAATATTAGTTATATACCTAATATTAGACACTACATCTGAAATACTAAATTATAATAACAAAATTCAAACTTACTTGTGATTGAGCCTTTGGTCCAATAGAGTAGTATATCCTCAAGCGAGTTAAGTATTCCAACATGACTCTTGAATGGTTTCACCTAATTAAATAAACTTTTAGCATGCAATTATACTATAAATCTCTGAAATAATTATAAAATATAATATTAAATTTACCTCTTTATCGGTGGGAATGAATATGGGTGGTCGAGTCGAGGCGTAAAAATAGAAATCGGAACCATGCCCATGATTGCAGTAATGATAGGCAACCTCCAATTTTGCTTTACTCGATCGCGTCAAGACATCTCTCGGTACAACCTCGATAAAGACGGCGGACCCCAACTCAATTCACCGTGCTTTCTGAAATCAACAAGTTTTAGGAGCCATCTCGGTGGACGAGGTTTCTAGAGAGGTCCCATCGATAGCCTCCGATTATTTGAAGAATGTATGCCTGAGCATACCGTATTCTTTTTACTTTGGTCGAACCCTCGTTCGGCTCCGGAATGCATCTCGTAACCAGGCCATATCGATCCGATCTCCTTGAATTCTATCCGAATGGCACCCGAAGCTCGTAGCATCGACCATCCAATCGGTAGATGTTACGGACCGTGACTACTGACCCGGCCCACCCAGTAATCCCAAGCGCAATTGCACATCTTCTAGAGTGATGGTACACTCTCGCATGGCGATAGAAAGTGTGGGTCTCGGGTCTCCACCTCTCAATCAACGCTATGATCAAAGGCGGCTCCAACTTGAACCCCTACTATCGTGCCACGTGCCAAAAACCCGCTTCCGCAGTAATTCTCGATCAAAGGCGATGGGGACCATGCATGTTATGAATATAACTTTCCAACACCCGATCTACGACTATTTAAAAATTATAAAATTAAAATTAATTAAAATTGCATAATTGAAAAAAATTAAATTATATTGAAAAATTAAAATTAAAACTTACCATTTTCATTTGCTCGACGAAATGTGCTTGTCTCTAAGCGACGTAATTCCCTACCATTGTAATCCGATAAAAATTTTAAAATTTTCCAAAAAGATATATTAAAAAAATAAAAGGACTTTTTCAGTAAATAGTGATGGTCATCGATTCGACCAATATAAACCTACACCTAGTTGCAAAATTAAGCGTTATAGGAGTAAGGTCGATCCCACGAGACCGGTTTTCTTGAAAATCATCTATCTCTTGACGAGTTAGTGTGCAGGCAATTGTCGTGCCATGACGTTAGGGGGAGTAAAATGTTAAACACAAAAGCATACGAGAAAATAAAACGTAAAAAGCAACAGATTAAATAAGAAAATAAATTGAAATAGTCGAAAAGAAATCGATAAAACTTAGCTCACCTCAAGCACGATTTTTACTGTCTTTGACCCGATCCTCGAAATTAGATGAACTGGTCTTTTCCGATAAGCTAGTTATACCTACCAAGGATGCCTCGGGAACCAACTCTTTCTTGTGTAAATTAGCTATGGAACGTCCTATAACTAACCCTTACCGATCGAACAACCTACGAAACATTTGTGGTTTAGAACTCCGCGACTTTGCGTTCTAGAAACCTAGCTCGAACCAATGCCCTCAAACGTTGGGACATTTAAATTGGTTACTATTTCCTTAGACGGAACCAAACAAAGAATCCCCACTTGGCATGCCAATATGTTCACGGAAGACTAATTAGACAATCGATCTTTTCGAATTCCAATTATACGCCTAGTCGTGCTAACTCAAACAACGTCTTTTTGACTTAGTACGACTTGACTTTATGAGTGACGAAGTCATACTCTTAATCCGGAGAAATAATAAGTATCAAAATCGAGAGTTGAATAGCTCGGTTAAGTAACTCATTAAAGGTTAAGGGTTAGGGATTTAGGGTTTAAGGATTTAGAGTTTTAAGATTTTAAAGTTTTAGAGTTTCAATGGTGTAAGGTTTAAGGGTTTAATAAATGTTATATTATTTGATATTTAATTTGGTGTTTCGTTAAGATCCATAAATGCGTGGCATTGTTACACTAGGGAGGATCATTATATCTAACGGTGAGATATAAAACAACCGTCGGGTTTCAACCTATATACTTTGAATCTTTTCAAAGTTATGAAGTTTGATATTAACTTAAAATTTTAGTGGTTAAGCGTTATAGGTTAGTGGTTAAGGGTTGGGGGTTGGGGTTAGGGGTTTAGGGTTTAAGGGTTTAAGTTTAGGGTTTAGAGGTTTAGGGTTTAGTGGTTTAGGGTTAAGGGTTAGAGGTTTAGGGTTTAAGGGGTTAAAGATTTAGGGTTTGGGGATTTAAAGTTTTAAGGTTTTAAAGTTTTAAGGTTTCAATGGTGTAGGGTTTAAGGGTTTAATAAATGTTATATTATTTCGATATTTAATTTGGTGTTTCATTGAGATCCATCGTACGTGTCATTATTACACCTAGGAAGGATCCGTTATATCTAACAGTGAGATATAAGGCAACCCGTCAGGTTTTCAGCCTATATACTTTGAATCTTTTTCAAAGTTATGAAGTTTGATATTAACTTAAAATTTTAGTGGTTAAACGTTATAGGTTAGTGGTTAAGGGTTAGGGGTTAAGGGTTAAGGGTTTAGGGTTTAAGAGTTTAGAGTTAGGGGTTAGGGGTTTAGGGTTTAATGGTTTAGGGTTAAGAGTTAGGGGTTTAGGGTTTAAAGGTTTAAAGTTTAGGGGTTAGGGGTTTATGGTTTGGGGATTTAAGGTTTTAAAGTTTTAAAGTTTTAAGGTTTCAATGGTGTAGGGTTTAAGGGTTTAATAAATGTCATATTATTTCGATATTTAATTTGGTGTTTCGTTAAGATCCATAAATGCGTGGCATTGTTACACTAGGGAGGATCCGTTATATCTAATGATGAGATATAAGGCAACTTGTCAGTTTTAACCTATATACTTTGAATCTTTTCAAAGTTATGAAGTTTGATATTAACTTAAAATTTTAGTGGTTAAGCGTTATAGGTTAGTGGTTAAGGGTTAGGGGTTAGGGGTTAGGGGTTTAAGGTTTAGAGGTTTAAGGTTAAGAGTTTAGAGTTTAAAGGTTAAGGGTTAGGGGTTTAGGGTTTAGGTTTAAGGATTTAAGGTTTTAAGGTTTTAAAGTTTTAATGTTTTAAGGTTTATGGGTTTAGGGTTTAGAGGTTAGATGTTAGTGGTTTAGGGTTTAGAGTTTAGAGATTTAGGGTTTTATGGTTTTAAAGTTTTAGGGTTTCAATAGTATAGGGTTTAAGGGTTTAAGGGTTTAATAAATGTTATATTATTTCGATATTTAATTTGGTGTTTCGTTAAGATCCATCGTACATGGCATTGTTACACCTAGGGAGGATCCGTTATATCTAATGATGAGATATAAGGCAACTCGTCGAGTTTCGACCTATATACTTTGAATCTTTTTCTTAAAATTATACAAGTATTATGTAAGTTATGAAGTTTGATATTAACTTAAAATTAGGGGTTAAAGGTTATAGGTCAGTGGTTAAGGGTTAGGGGTTAGGGGTTAGGGGTTTAGGGTTTAGATGTTTAAGGTTAAGGGTTTAAGGTTTAAGGGTTAGGGTTTAGGGGTTTAGGATTAAGGGTTAGGGGTTTAGGATTAAGGGTTAGGGATTTAAGGTTTAAGGATTTAGGGTTTTAAAGTTTTAAAGTTTAGGGGTTTAGGGGTTAGAGTTTAAGGTTTAAAGGTTTAAGGTTAAGGGTTAATGGTTAGGGGTTTAAGGTTTAGGGGTTTAAGGGTTTAAGATTTAGGATTTAGGATTTAGGGGTTTAAGGTTTAGGGGTTTAAAGGTTTACAGTTTAAGGTTTAAGATTTAGGGTTTAAGGGTTAAGGGTTTAGGGGTTAAAGGTTAAGGGTTTAGGTGTTAAAGGTTAAGGGTTTACTGTTTAAGGGTTTAGTGATTTAGTGTTTAGGGTTTAGGGTTTAAGGTTTAGAGTTTAGGGTTAATTTAATTCAAGTTTAATTCAAGTTTTAAAGGTTAATTTTATGAAATTTAATTATTAATATTATTAGCTAATTATGTATTTAATAAATGTTATATTATTTTGGTTTTAATTTGGTATTTGTATTTAATAAATGTTATATATTTTGGTATTTATAAATAATATTATTAAGTTTTAATGTTTAATTGATTTTAGAATTCATTTGATTTAAAATAATGGTTAATATTATTAAGTTTAAATTTTATGATTTTTAATAGAATAAATTAATAATAAATTGTGAAGTTATTGTTATTTTACGTTTAATTTGTCAAATAAAATATGATGAATGCAATTTAATTCAAGTTTTAGAGGTTAATTTTATGAAATTTAATTATTAATATTATTAGCTAATTATGTATTTAATAATTGTTATATTATTTTGGTATTTAATTTGGTATTTGTATTTAATAAATGTTATATATTTTGGTATTTGTAAGGAGAAAAATGGCGATAATAGTATGCTATTTCAACTAATCTCGTAGCTTTTAAAAAAATCGATGCGAAGGAGTAGCATTAAGTAGGATCGACAAAAAATATAGCAAGAGCAAATAATTCAAAATCTCAAGTATAAATCAATCCTCAAAATATGAGTAGGGTTTAAATATTTACCTTATTTAATTTCTTTGGTGCATCGGCAACTTGAATCCAACAGAGGATTAGATCGACCATTGGAGGAAGCTGGGACGGAGATGTCATGGCCGGATCGTTAGGTAAGAGATGAGCTGCAGCGCGAGCAGCGAAATGGTGAACAAGAGAGCAAAAGCGGATGGGAAAATGGTGAACAAGAGAGCAAAACGGATGTCAATTGGGAAACATTATTGCTAAAATTTTAGTGAACCCAATATCAATCAAAAATCAATCAAACAAACAAAAGAAAACATAGCAAATGCTTGTTGTCCTTAGCAAATTTCTATCATAACGAAACAAATTTTGAACAAAGCAACAATTGCAAATATTTTAATTACAAAAATTAGTGGCATCGGACTATTGGAGGTTGAAAACCTTAGAATAATACTAATCAACATCTAATTCATTTTAAGCAAGCATGAAAAGAATAAAACTTGATTCAAGCTGCAGATCTGGGTCAACCATCCAATTCTTTATCCATGTCTTATTAAAAAGAAAACTTCTTCATTTGACATACAAGTTACATACACAAATAAAGCCTAATTGAAGCGGAAAATCATGTAAAACCCAACTAACCCTTAAAATAACCCATTGATTGTATCCTTGTTGAAATCCTTATCCAAGCATAAGCAATGAAGCTTCAATTACCATCAAGAAATGAACCATACGATATTGACAAACTAAAGCAACAATGCGAAGCAACGAAACCCAAATTTTAACAAATTAATCAATCATCCCATCGGTTCTTAGCAGTAGGCAAAAGCAAACCAACTCTTTTTATTCAACCATTTGTATATAAATGATAAATCACGAGTAAAAACACGGTCTCGGACTAATGCCTACTTATAGATTGCATCGTCAAGCCTTCTTTCAATATGAAAGACATGCCAATCTCATGATTATAAGTTAATTCATCCTTATTCATAAAACAATATTAATTTTAAATTTATGTTTCACCTCATGTTGAAGCAATGAGATAAAACAACAATATTGGTGTAGTCAAAGTTTTTGAGTTGGCATGTTTTATTTTTTAATCATATAACTTATGATTTAATTTTCTTGAGCGACAAATGAGGTAAAGAAAACATTCTACATAAGGTAAAGAAATTTTAATTAACGTGGTAACTTGTATCTTTGTTTATCCTATTCAATTTTATGTTCTAAGCTTCTTAAAAAGCGTTGATTTGATAACTCAAGAATGGCTAATTGCTAGTACGGACTAAAGGAAAATGAAATAAATATCTCGATGAATGCTTCACCATTAAGTAAATTAAGAAATGTTTTCAATCTAAACCTCCTAAATGTTTTTCACCTTTAAGTAAATAAATATCGCGATAAACAATGGCTAATAATTTTAGATGTACGGACTAAACCTAAACCTAAAACTTTAACCCTAAATGTTTTTCAATCTACTAAATATGTGAAAGGCGTGAAAACTTCGTTTCTTGAAATGTTTTCGATAAAGGGAAGTTTTTCGATTGTTTAAAATAATATCAAAGCGAAAGAGGCGTACCTTGTTCTTTGTAGTTGCAATTGCAATCAATCTAATGGGCATGCTTCAATTGCGGCGATAATGCATGGATTTACATAAAAGCACGGATCATAAATAGGCAACCCTAAAACATTAAAAAGTTCTTAATATGGAGAAAAAATATGTGTTAGGTTTATCGTTAAAAAGAATGAATAAGACGAGAAAACATGAAGGCGTACCTTACCTTTCACCACCGATTTGCCTTCTCACGGTCAAGGAAGAGAAGTTTTAACTTGTAGGTTTCTCCTTCAAGGTCTCGGACTTTCTAGGAAGATGGGAGAACAAAACAAGAGCAAAAGCGATCTGTGACAAAAATTCCTATCTGATTCAATCACAAAATTGGGGAAGTGGGAAGAAGAGGTTGGGGAAATTGGGAAATTTAGGCGAGGCTAAAATTTGGGGAAATTGGGAAGTGGGGAAGAAGATTTGAAAAATCGGGATTAACCTAATCGACTTGAAATTTGGGGGCTAAAAAAGCAGCGTAGCTTAAGTTAGGTTTTCCTTTAATTTGCAGCGCTTATGATAACGCCACTAAAACATATGCTTGATATATTTTGTGGCGTTTTGAACAAAGCATACTAATAACACATATAAAAGCGTCGTTTAATCATATAATAATTTCTTTACGCGTTTTTTAAAAAAGCCACTAAAAATTCAAAATGAAACGGCGCCGTATTGCTCTCTGTTTGTGACTTTAATATAAGTCATTCTCCACTCAAACATCGTTTTTAGTTAACCATTTTCTAGTAATATTTACATATTTATTAATTTAATCCTTATTTTTTAATTAAAATTAACTCTTAATCTTTTAAAAATAATCAAATTTAAAAAGAGTATATAGATTAAAATGTTAAATTTTGAAATATAACAATTTGATATTTTAAAAAAAGTAATGATTAAATTTAAATAAAATAATTAAAATCATAAAAATATAAATATTGAAAATTAAATTTATTATTATACCTGTAATTAATAATATGACTTGAAAAAATTGGGTCACGAGTTAATGGCATTTTATTAGAGTCTTGTAATTAGGTCGGTCCATGTTTGAAAGGAAGATATTTTTTTAAGATAAGAAATACTTGCAGCAGGTAGCTGTAGGGCATATTTTTATTATATCAGTCCTTAGCAGAAATCCTTAAGTTTACAAAAATTACCATATATCAATACCAAAGTCTTTTCCACACAGAAATTATCTATGAACGAGTTGAACTAGTTTAATTGTTGACTCTTAATTATTATAGTGATTGTAAATATATATTTTAAAAATATAAAATTTATGAAAAAAAAATAATGTCAAGGTTACGTTTTTACCTGTACTTTCATAAAATATTTAAAGATGTTACCCATATTTTAAAAATGTATAATATGATACATAAACTATTAAAACTCGAATCGAGAAAGTAGTGGGATAATTGCGAAACCATTTTATTTAACTTAGAAGTGAGCGAGCGCATCCAATTATATAAAATTACGAGACATCCACGTTTATTTGCCTCTATATATGGCCTATCTTGCCTTCTTTAGAAGCGATGACAATGGTAAACTTTAGTATACCCGAGACCGAGAGAAATAGCTTTACCGGTTTTAATTGAAACTAATGGAGTATTTCTCCTGTTTATTTGGGAAAAACAACCCCCAATGTTTCTCATTTGCCGGTTCTTTTTTATTCTCATCAAACATCGCAACCAGGTAAGCTACTATAGCTTTTTCGGGTTTCTTCGGAGTCCCCTTACCCTGGTTCACATGTTGAACCAATTTCATGTTGTAAGTCATTGCGTTATCGACACTCGTGGCCTTTCTACCGTCTGATGGCCAACCAGTTTCCGAAACAACAATGTCCAGTGATCCCCCACCGGCTTTCTCCAGGGCAGAGTAAAAGGTGTCCAACATCGCGTTGAAAAGGTTATAAATTTGACTAAATTTTACTCTAACTATTTTTTCTTTTTGACTAAAAAAGAGAGAAAAAGAGTTAAAAACTAACTTAGAACAGGCCAAATAAGGAAGATTAAAGAAAGAAAACCCTAGTTGAATTTTTATATGCTTTTGCCTAATCAAGATGCGGGCATGGTGAATAGACTTGGCCATACCAGTCTAAACCCTAAACCCCTATCATCTATCCCACAAACCCTAAATCATAAACCCCTATCATAAACCCTAATTAATCTAAATCCTAAACCCCTATCATCTATCCCACAAACCCTAAATCATAAACCATAAAACTCTAACCCCTAACCCTTAACCTATTAACCACAAACTGATCTTAACCATTCACCATTAAATCCATTAACCCTAGCTTTTAACCCATGAAACCCTAACACATCCCCCTTAAACTTTAAACCGTAAATCATAAACCATAATCCCTTAACATTAAAATAGTAACTCCTAAACCTTACACCCTAAACTATATATGCTAAACCATAAACCCAAAACTATAATGATAATTAATTTAATATTTTAAAATTAATATTTCTCTTTTACGATTATATAAGAAATTATTTAATATATAAATTTAAAACAATCAGTCATATATATCCAAAAAACTTTAAAATTATTTGCGGCGTTTTCCAAAAGCGCCGCTAATCTTCATACTTTTAGCGTTTTTCAAAAGCGCCGCTAATTTCATACTTTAGCGTTTTCAAAAGCGCGCTAATATCTTACTAGCGCGTTTTCAAAAGCGTCGCTAATGTTTCGAATTTAGCGGCGTTTTCCAAAGCGCGCTAATCTCGAACTTTCGGCGTTTTTCCAAAAGCGCCGCTAATGTTGAACTTTAGCGGCGTTTTCCCAAAAGCGCCGCTAATGCTCAGACTTTTAGCGGCGTTTTACGAATAAACACCGCTATAAGTCCTTTTTAGCGGCGTTTTGTAAATAAACGCCGCTATTGCTCATTTTTTTACGGCGTTTTCCTTAAAACGCCGCTAATGTATAATATTTGCGGCGTTTTTCTTTAAAATGGCGCCAAAGCTAACAGGGAATTAGTTGAGCATGAAATTAATCATGCTATTTTCCGTATAGAAATGACTTTTAATGGAAATGACTTTTAATGGAAATGGTAATAAGTGGAAAGTTGAATGGACTTGAGAAGCAATTTAGCCAAAATATTGAAATGGAAAAAAGAATGCCAGAATGCCAAAATGAATTATTTTATTTCCAACCCAAATGTGTATTCAAGTGTGTCCCTCAAAGATCACCAACACTAACTGCACGTTTGGTTGGCATGAATAGCCAAACTATTCTGGATGATTCAGTGATAAGCAGCTATTTATCAGTTTGGTTCACCGAATCCTCCATTCGACAGAATTTCATTCCTTTCCCATTCCGCCTCCTCCCGTAATAGCCATTCCCCGCCTGATCTAAGGAATAGCAATACAGAGCCTCCACCGAATAAGAAAAAAATAACCTTCCATTCTTGCCCTTTTACCACTCTCCTTCAGCAAACACCTCAAGCCCCCACAACCCAACCCTGTCTCCTAGTTCTCGTTTAGTTATTCTCATCCCACGACCATCATCGACAGAGATCTCGACATTGTAAAAAGCTTCCCCAAAGTTGAGACGACTAAGGTTATTATTCCCCTCAATCTCACCTCCATTGTGAGAATTTCATCTCTTTGCTTCTCTACTTGTATTTCACTAGAAGGGAGCTGTGAAAAAAATGAGTTTTCAAAAAAAAAATGGTCGATTGGTTGATCTGATTATTTTAGGGCAATTTAGGGTTAGAAAGCTAAGCTTGGCTTTTTTCAATTGTTGGGCATTTTTGTTTATTGTAAGGGATTTCAGGTTGATTGTCTCAATAGTAAGGAATTTCAATTTCAGGTTGGAATTTGTTCTTTGTCGTAATGGGTTGAAGGGGTTTTAGATTTTGAGCTTTGAATTAGTTACAAAGTTTTTAAGCAAGAAAAAAAACAGAGGATCCTTTGAATTAAAAAGATGTTTTTTTGTTAAAAGGATGATCCCAGCACAAATGCTGGCAGAGGCTCTAATTTAATTGAAGATGGTAATGTTTAATGTGATGCAAGTCTTATGGACGGTCAATCTGGAGCTTTTGGAATTGTTGGAGTACATGCAGTAAATTTTATATTCCTTGGATCAAGTTCGTATTTTCTTGAAGTTACCTAGTATCCATTTTGTTAAATTTTAGACCGGTGTTCCAAATGCTAGTCGATTGCCGCTTTGTTAGTGAAGGAACAAGCGAAAGTATCTTTTTGTTGGGTGAATACCCCATGTAATAAACAATTGTTTTCCTTGCTTTTATTTGCTATTTTTGAATTTCTATAACATTTCTCTTTTCAAGTTTTTATTTTTATTGTTGTTGCTATTTCTTCCCCTAACTCGGCCTTGTATATGATTTTCCAAGGTTCTTGGTTGGTGAAGGTGCACCTATGAGCAAAATATAATGGTATTGCCTTACGAATCTATGGTTAAAATGATTAGGTTTGGGGTTCTTCTGCAGTTGTTCTATTCATTTTCCATTTCAAAATGGTTCTTATTCGATGTAAAATTTCTAATAGGTCATTCTTGTCTTTAGTAAAATTTTATTGTTTCTATTTCAAACTAGTGGTTGGTGACACCAAGACAAAAGCACAATGGAAACACTACAAAGCAATGCTTCTTGATGCCAAAGTGAGATTGATATTTCTTGAAGGAAATTCTTGTAATCTGTGAGACAATGCATCAATACAAGGTATTTGATTGCATTCAGATATTAAAATTGATTCATTTTGTTCTTGTTTTTGCACCCATTTATATATTTTAAAAATTTTATTCAATCAATTCTCAAATCTCAAACTTGTGTTATTTAATGGGTTTTTTGATTGCTTAGTGTTTCAACAATCTTGGCATCTGTACCAGCATTAATGATTTTCTCTTAACATTGAAGACTCTGTATATCTATAATTAGTAGTGTGAATTGTATTGATTTCTCCGATATTTGATTGCTTACAAAATTGGTGGATGTTTCTTTGAGTCTCTTCTGCATGTACTTATATTTGATCATTTTCATTTAAGATTTGCCCCCATAATTTTGGAGATGTATTTCATATCAATAAGCTTGGACAATATTTTTAACCGAAATTATGCATCTATATGTCAGGCTCGCATGCTCAAACTTGTGATACTTTGGAGGACAACGGTGGTGGTCAATCATGTTTGCTCACCCATCAATGAGAGGACAATATCATGGACACTGTGAGAGTCATTTGTGTTGACACTTGAAGGAAATATATCATCGGAGCCTCCAGTGGTGGTATTACTTGAAGGTGATAATTACTAGATGAAGCTGTATTTCTTAGTTCATTCCTCTTTGAGGCTATATAATTTATAAGACACTTTTTCCCACAATTACAGCGGTCTCTAGTCGTGTGGGATTAGCAGTCTGAGCTATTGGGCCTCCTCAAAGGACCCTTTGGGGCTCCTTTCATAGTTGGTTGTTGTGTTAGCGGTCTTTGGAGAACACCTAATGAAAGGATTTGCAGCTCGGGAGTCTTGTGTCTCATCTTCACTGTAAGATTCTTTTGGATTTATATGCCTATGAGAATTTGTTCCTTTACATGAAGAAAGTTTCAGTTATCTTAAATGGACCTTGTTCATTTAGGTTGTCTCTGCTTGTATCTCTTTCTATTAATACAAAAGTAGTACAATAGGATACAATCTTTTGAAACATTAATGGTCTACATGATTCCGAGCATGGGTGTTGAAATCGGTAACGGTCTAAGCTTGGTGAGAACTAGAAGTGATAAATCATATAATAGAAGTTGAATTTGTTCGATCTTAAATTATTTGCTTAAATTTGAAGATTTATCATCTTTGATCCCATTTAGAATATTTAAGGTAAGCTAAAAAGAGAAATGAATGACACAATTAAATCATTTTGGCTGCCTTTGAAACATACATTAGATTCATTGCAATTTGCAATACTCGGGGTACTAATAAGGTCATTTTCATGCTTAGTTCACAGGCAAGTCCTGCCTCTGCTTGCATGAAAGTTCTTTGCTCTGTTGCTCAAGATAGTAATCAAGCTGATACTGATAAAAGTACTTGGATTTTAATCGTGCGAGAGAATGCTCCTATCAGGGCAAGATCTCAATTAAACCACAATATATCTTTCGAAATAAATTTACATTTATCGGATTAGTTTTTATATGTGAATTTATTGGTTTAGGTTCCAGGAAATCCTCCAAAACTGAAAGCTATAGAAATTGCAGTTGTGTACTCATCCTTGTCTTTTGGGATAGGATATTTTGGAAGTGGCATGGAAAGGCCTACGGTATGATGCTTGCAATTAAAACATGTTTTTGGAGTAGATGGTATATTCATTAATGTAGCAAATTATAAGGTTTGGTTAAGATACTGCATTATTTATGTATGGTTATGAAGTTCCATTTATTTCTGGCAATGCTTTGACAGCCATTAGAGATGAAAAGATTTATGTACTCTCCATCTATTGTTTATGCTTCTTTTTTTTCTTGATTCAGGTTTCTATTCTTAGGAGAAGTAAACGGCAGAATAGAAGTGGAATTGATCATTTTGAAGCTCGAGTTGATGTTTCTACATGACTGATTTTTGTTTAAAAGGATAAATTATCATATCAAATCAAATCTCTCCAAGTTACTTAATTTCTTTGGGAGTGTATGTAGTACTATAAAAGAAAGTAACCTGTCCCCCTTCGAGATTGCCATTTAATGGTTAATATCGATGAATAAAAGTTAAAGTCATCAAATCAATATGATCTTAACCTCACCAGTTCAATGGTATTATTATTGAGCCAAAGTCTATAATTTTTTTTATTACAGCAAAAGAAATAAGCAACCTTTATCATAGAAAATATATGATAATTACATTAACACAGCAACATGTCATCCCTAAAGGCTTCCCTAATCTGAATGGTTCCTCCAAAAGAATAATTAGCTCAACTAGCTTTCCTCATCATTATTGAAGGTGAAATTAAATGCATTGCCTCTAATGTTTATGCCTTATTCTAATGTTATGAATGGTGTTGATTAGTCACCATTCAAGAAAGTGCTTTAAAATTATATTCAACATTATGTGAAGTAGAAAGTTTAACTGAGGATGAGCGCTATCGAGCATTGAATAAAATTCCAGATCATTACTTCTAATATTTTATTTTTTATTGTAGAATAATTAAATTATTTGTTTCACTAATGATATTTTAACACATTAAATATGTATTGCGGTTTAAAAATAATAAAGAAGATTATATATTATTTTTATAGTATTATATATTATAATTTTTAATTCATATAATAATTATATTAAGAATGTTATTAAATTATATTTTTTATTAAATTATATTTAATAATAATCATGTTAAAATATGATTAAATTATTTATTTTTTAATAAAATATATTTAGCAATAATTTTATTAAAATTTAATAACAATAACTATAATTATCTACCTAAAAAAACTTCTGCTAAGGGTATTCTGGTCATTTTAGTTCTTTTCTTTATGCTATTACAACATCATTCCATTCAATCAAACACAAGAATTCTATTATAGTTCTATTCCATTCCATTCAATCAAACAGTTGAATTACTGATTACAGCTCTATTCCATTACAGCTCTATTCAATTACGGTCCTATTCCATTATAGTGAACCAAACGTACCCTAAGTATTTATACATTCTTCATGCTAAATTT
This sequence comes from Gossypium rotundifolium, assembly GCA_025506655.1. NCBI lineage: Eukaryota > Viridiplantae > Streptophyta > Magnoliopsida > Malvales > Malvaceae > Gossypium > Gossypium rotundifolium. Next base: position 13,441,273 of record CP106734.1, on the reverse strand, counting down.
AGCAAGATTGCTCCTAAAAAATATCAACTAAAAAACAAATTTAAACTATTTATAGAATTTTGACAATTTAAAAATTTTGATTTTAACCAGTCAACCACTAATTCTTCAATTTGGCCTTCCTCTAGCCCATTTTGTTTAATTTTGAATTTCAGCACTCCAATTTCATCCCTGACAAGAAAAACACAAGTTTAGTAGCATTTTGTTTGAAAACTAACCAAAAATAAATACATTAAAAGCTCAATTTTAACTTGTTATCAAATTCTTCCTACTTAGTTAATGCTCGTCCTCAAGCATGATGTCTACTAAAAATCATTCGATAATCCTATTCGAAATCAAATCTTCTTCTTTAGTCAAGCATAATGCAAACAATTAGGTGAAAAATAAATAAATAAATAATTGCTATGTTCAGTTAATAAGTATTTTATAAAATTTCGAACATTATGTCAAATTCAACTACTTCGCTAAATTTAGACTTAATCAAACTTGTGAGACAATTGTACTCAATATATACTTTTTTTAACATATTTGAGGCATAGTCAAATCTTTTTACGTGAAATGAGATGACAACCCATGCACCTTGCCACGGTTACTCGATTTGACATTTTTTTTCTTCTTTTTTAAAATAAATTCGAGACATAGTCAAATTTTTTACGAAATGAGGTGACAACCAAAACACCTCACCCTTGTTACTCTATTTGACATATCCCTAATTAGTTTATTTCTCTTTTCTTAAAGCAACTCGGTTAGCAGAGTGTTACAAGTTTCAGTTCGTCATTCAAATCTTTTTATGCGAAATGAGATGACAACTCAAGCACCTCATTCTAGTTACTCAATTTGGTCACATTTTTGAATCTTCACTCTTAACGAATCCATTAGCATATTTTTATTTATTATTTATTTAAATGAGTAATTTTATAAGGTAAGTTTAAAGAGCCACCAATCTTTATGAAATATTGACTTAGCCATAAAATTTTCTGAACTCTACAAAATACTTGTTGATCAAATCAAGTGATAGTTATTCATGAATTGCTTAATTTATTTACTTAATTTATTTAAATAAATTAAACATAGGAATTGGAAATGCATTTTCGAAACGATTTAAAGAATAATCTTAGTATACGAATTAGCTTATGCAAAGAAGAAGTAGCATGGCATGGCCCCCTATTTAACGCACATTGCCCTCAATGTGCAAATTAAAAGAATAGCAAAAAATAAGGGTAAAGTGTACTCCCCATGTTTATTTAATTTGAAGGAGGGTGGTTTAAGTAGTTTGGGTTGGTTCTGGCTGGTTTGGTCATAGGTGTATGTTTAAGCAAATGGCAGCAAGGCATGCCCAAATAAATATACTTTTTTAAAATATTTTTAATTTTTTAATTTATGCCCGTCATGTATTATATTGAGAGGCTACCATATGTCACTATAATATTGGCCATCAGTGTCACATCAGTACAAATTAATAATGTTAGTGAGGTACCAACTTGAGTAACAAAATATAAGTTCAAGTGCTAACTAAGTATAAAAAAAGAGTTCAAGTATTAGATTAGTACTTTTGGACAATTTCAGGGGGCAAACTACATATTAACCCATTATTTATACAACATAAAGAAATGTTTTATAAATAATATAGTAAACTACACAATAGTTTACTAACTTTCCTAAATTTTCATTTCGAACATAGGCATTTGCCCATCACACCCACTAATACAATTAACCCTAAACCAAATATGCCCTTAGAAATTGAAAATACAACAAAAATACATACAAAATATATGAGTAAATTAAAAAGGATGAAGGCACCTGAAGCGAAATAGTGGAGAGAGTATAGAGATGGAAGATGATGGACTGTGGTGGAGTCATAAATTTTTTTTGGAGGGTGGGAATTAAATTGTATATTTTTATGATAGTAAGAATGCCATTTCACTAGTTTAATAGACTATATATTTATAATTTTAAAAGATTAAATCAAAAATTTTTTTGAGGGGTTAAAGTGTAATTTTACTATTATTAATTTAAAAATTTATAAATTATAAAAAATCTAAATGGAAATTTTTCTATTTTAGAGAGGTCGGACCTGCCCTTTGCTCGGCCACTAATGATGAGCGAGCAACGCCATCCAATATTCGAGACTATTATTTTTAATTATTAAGTAACTTTTAAAATGTTTTATATGATAAATCGAAATAGTAAAAGTAAAATATATATATATATATATATATATATATGTCTCAACAACAATAATTTACAAATTCAGATAAGCCATATTTAAATTTAAATTAATAATAATTTTCTACTAAATTTAGTTTCTTAGTTATCAATATATGAACAGTTTTAATATTATTGTAAATAATAAAATGAATTTTCGAAGCATCTTTGAAACAACATCATATGCATAATTTTTAAAGGTATAATGATTTACTTCAACTTTTAAGTTTAAAAAATATTTTAATTTTTATTTAATTTTGTCATAAAACTAGTGAAAAAGATGCCATTGAACTAGTGATTTTTTGTCAAAAAAACACTCGAAATAGATAAAAAAAAGTTAACATTTTTTTTAATTTCTTAAGATATTTATTGAAACGAGTCTAATAACTAATTATCCGCATTCTGTAAGCCCATTAAGGGGATTGATGCTGGCCACGAGTTTTATAGTTGTTCCATATTCAAGGTAAGGATCGAACCTTCAACCATTGATTAATATTTATTAATTTTGTTAATGTGACAGTCCATGTATATACCACGTCAACAAATAATTTAAAATTTTAAAAATTCTAAAATTATTGAGTATTATTATAATTTTATACATATGTATAGTTTTTATGCTTTGCTTTTAAATAATTTTAGTAATTTTATATTTTTAAAGTTTCCATAAATTTATATTTTTGAATTTTTAAATAAAATTTAATGTATGTCATATCAACAAAGTAACAAATATAAAATTAAATAAAAAGTTAAAATGACTTTTTTATAAGGCAGGAGAATAAAATAAATTATTATGCATTTTTTTTAAAAGATAGTTTTTTATGTAAATTTTAGAAAGATGTAGAGTATCAAGTTAACAACTGCATTTTGACTCTCTATGGGCCAATCATATATTTAGGGTTATGAAATTATGAGTCTCCAATCTCCATGTGATTTTAAAATGCAAGAAAAAATATACTGTATAGTACATAAAGGAATTCCTGGTGAAACTTTTTATTTTCTATTTATTTTGTAATTTACAAAATACTCATTCAACTTTTGTATAATTTGCTTTTTATTACCGAATCATAAAAATAATATTTTAGTCAATAACATTATTGACTTATAATATTTCTATTAATAATTGTTACAGCCTTAATGAAAAATGAAGTAGCATGTTAATTCAAGGGTTAATATTTAATTTGACCCTTGAACTATAATTGAAATATTCAGTTTAGTATTTTTACAATTTTAATAATAATTTTGAAAAATTTATAAAAATTTCTAAAAATATAAAAGTATTCAAATTCATTATTTATTTTTGAAATTATAAAAATTATTTATAAAATTAGAATTATGTAAAAAAATTTAAAATTTCATAAAATTCTAATATATAATATATATATATATATATATGAAATCTGAAAAAAATATTTTCATTAATCTAAATCTTTTATAAATTAAATGGGTTAGTAAATTTTATTTCTTAATTTCTTTGTCCTAATATCATAATTTCATCATGCTCATCGTGGTTCCCCAGCACTATCATAAGTAAATGATAATTTAAAATTCATACAATCTCCATTTTTATACTGTACAGTTACACATTAGTTCGAATGAAAATATAAAATAACTTAAACATTTATTGTCAAATCATATATATTTATATAAGTACCTTTTTTTAATTAAGGATTTCACATTATCGAATTAGTCAGATGATTAATTTCTAGTTCAACAGATTCATTTAGTTTTGATTAAATAAAATATAAAAATTGTAAAATAATAATAGAAAACTGGTTTAATCACTAATTTTATAGATTTTTATCTCAATTCAACTAGTTTTAAATGCTTCATTGGTTAATTAATCTAACTCATCTTTTCAAATTGATATGTCAACCGATTCATGATCTAATCAATTTTATCTGGTTCAAATATTATTATTTATTTGTGACATCTAACTTTGTATAATTTACTTTTACTCATTTTTTTTGTCAAATAAAAACATATTTCTATTTAAATAATATGTAGCCAATTAAACATGGTGTACCACATTAAAATTGTAAATATTACATAATATAATTACTTATATTGTTATAGTTAACTAACAAATATATAATATGGCTTGGATGGATGGTGGGGTGTAGTGCAATATGTTTAGCTTATTTTTTATCTTACGTTATAATATCGTTGCAGTATTTAATCTCACTGTCACCGCTATTTTTACACTAATCTTAGGAAAATACACCGCCCATCCAAACTCACTATTAAAAAAGCTAAATAAATATATTGATTTTTTTCAAGCATGATTTCAATTGCTTTAAAATAGGTTTTTTAAACAATATCTTTCTCTTTAATATAATTCTTCAAAATTTTGAACTACAGACAATTGTTTTTGCACTAATTAAGTCTTAAATATTGAAATATTAACATTTTCAATTTTCAAAATTTGAAATTAAAAATATTATTAAATTTATTTAAATATGTTATAATAACAAAAATTCTAAATTGTAATTTATAAACAAATTAAAATATTATTAAAATTTATAAATTAACATAAGCATATTACATTTCAAATTAAATAAAGTTTTAAACTAATATGAAATACTTTTGAAAATACAAAAATAAATATAAAACAACATCTATAAATTAAAAAATTTAAATAGTTTTGAACAGAATATTTTTAAACACATGTTAACATATTTAAAATATTTATTTACATAACGAACTTTTAAACTGTCGAGAGGAATTAGACAAGGGGACTCTCTTAGTACCTTCTTGTTTTTAATTTGTAGTGAGGGCCTTTCGACGCTTATGAGGATGGCCTTGAGGGAAGGGTCGATTAAGGGAGCAAAGGCAAGTAGAGGGCGTCCGTTGGTTTATCATTTATTGTTTGCTGATGATAATATATTGTTTGGAGAAGCTAGCGAGAGGGGTGCACAAGTTTTGAAATCAAATTTAAGGAAATATGAAAGATGCTCGGGGCAATGCTTCAATTACGACAAATCAACGGTTTTTTATAATAGCAACACTTCGAAAAAGTCTAGGTGAGTTGTTTCCGATATTCTTGGGGTTAAAAATTCAAATAATATGGAAAGATATCTTGGTTTGCCAATGTTGTGGGGAAAGATAAAAAAGTTTCTTTTCAACTCTTAAAGGATCGCATGAGGCAACAGATTGAGAATTGGAATGTGAGATTCCTTTCTCAAGGAGGTAAGGAAGTGTTTATTAAAGTTGTTTTACAGGCGATACCCACTTACACTATGGCATGTTCTTTATTTCCATAGTCTTTGTGTGTGGAATTGGATAGCATAATTGTAACATCCTCACCTGTATTCAACGCCGAAATAGGGTTACAAAGCATTACTGAACTTATTACACAAATAAACATACATTTTTCCTTTTCAAATATAAATCATTCACAATCATTCATATCGTCCCTAATAAGAGCCTACGAGGCCTAAATCATGCATTAGGAGTGGTTCGGGACTAAACCGATAACTCAGGAAATTTGCCAGGCCGTGTGCTAGTCCGTGTCAGACTTGTAGGGTATACTGACTTATGCCACATGACCAAGTCACACGCCCGTGTGCTGGGCCGTGTGGAGCATACTGACTTGGTTTCTAATTAAACACCAGGGGACACACGGCCGTGTCATCTGACCGGTGTCACACACGGCTGAGACACATGCTCGTGTGGACAAAAATAGGCTATTTGCCAAGCCATTTTCTCACCTAAACTTTCAATCACCTACACAAACCAAATGGCATATAACATGGCATAGATAGACATTCCAACCAATATAAATCAAGCCTAATTCATGCTAAATCCATACCATTAATCACAAGTTACACAAGTATCACAATAAGCCATTAAATTTTATACCAAAATTCACATTCTCAAATCATCGATATGGTCACTTTCAATTGTGCATCACTTTACCTAAAACCACAAGCATACCAATCTCAAATTCAACCATTTGATACTCCAAATACCAATTCACAACAAGCATATAAATGTCAATTATACACAACATACCAAAAGGCCATTTTTTTTTTGTACTTATATATACATCACCAAGCATGCCAAAATAAGCCAAGTCACATGGCTATACACATAACTAACCATTCATTATTTACAAGCCAAATCAAATGGCTAAATCCATTACTAACACATATACCAAAATGACCATAACTCCTATACATGCCATATAACCAAATACATAAGTTCAAAAGTACCAAAGTGATAGCTTGATAGTGTGATGAGATCTCCGACGACTCCCAAATCCGAGCAAGCTTCGATAATCTCTATAAAACACAGAAAAGTAAACAGAGTAAGCTATAAAGCTTAGTAAGCTCGTATAGTTAATAAGTTAAGCTCACTAGTCATTCACCAATCAAGTAGTATGAACATAATATACTACAAAATCATTAAATCATAATGTTAACATATATTCAATCTCATAAGTAATCATGAACTCACAACTTTCATAGGTTCAATGTTCATATAGTTTTCGTACATACTTGTACTGATATGTATCTATTTCTCACTGTTTCATATCTTCGATATACCCGTTGAACCATTTGGAATAATGTCGGATACTTGGGAATCTCGCACCCTAAGTGCCAATACATAGCCGAAGCTATCTCAATCTCATATATCATATAATGCTCACTCTTGAATTATCGACAGGTCTGCTCACACAAGTTGACAGTTATAACGTAGTTACACGGTGCTGCTCACACAAGCTGACGAGAATTCACAACACATATCGGATAACTCAGCCACCGGTAGGATGTACGAACTAGCACCCAAACACATAACCCCTAATAACATGTCATTTGTATCCTAATTTATTTTTAAGGTTCAACCGGGATTTCACATTGCCGAATCTTTGTCGAACGTATACATAAGGTAGTATTCACAACAAATTCAATAATAAAGCATTTAAAACACAATTAAATTTATGCTTGTTAACATACAAACTTACCTCGATCGCGAAAACGAAAAAATGGATCAACTAGTCCAATACTTTGTTTTTCCCCCGATCTAGATCCGAACCTCATTTTCTTGATCTATATAATATCAAATTTAACTTGTTTAATTATCATTCTATTCAATTTAGCCCAAAAATCACCTTATGAAAAAATTACACATTTGTCCCTAATAGTTTAACATTTTACAATTTAGTCATTAGCTCATAAAAATACAATTTCATGCAATTAAGTCCCTACCCATGCTATCTAAATTTCTCTTATTACCATAGCAACCCATATTTTTCATTTATTTCACATTTCACATTTCTACCACAAATTTTTCACATTTCTCAATTTAATCCTTAATTGATAATTTTACCCAAAATCACTTTACAAATGTTGTTTATCTAACAACAACTATACATTTTCTATCATCAAACATAAAAATACACATACATTCATAAATGGAAAAACCCTAAACCTTTAACAGTTTTGCAAATTAGTCCCTGGGCTAGCTAGATTAAGTTACAACGACTCTGAAAATATAGAAATCATTAAAAATCGAGATAAAAATCATACCATGCAAAGAACTTGAATGGCCGAATGCTTAAGCTCCTTCAATGGATTTTCCTAGATCAACTTTTGGTGGAAGATGATAAAAAATTAAAGATGATATTATGTTTCTATTAATTTTACTAAGTTATTTAATAATTTACTATTTTAACCTTGGTTATAAAACATTAAAATCACTTAATACATGTCCAAGAATGTCCGCTAACTTTAAAAATGGGCTAATTATCACATAAGGGCCTTCACTTTAATATTCCATAGCTATTAGACACCTTTACCTGATAGAACACAAGTTTTACACTTTACGCGATTTAGTCTTTTTTATCAAATTGAACATTCGAACGATAAAATTTCTTAATAAAAATTACACATAATCATACCATCATGCTGTGGACATTAAAATAATAATAAATTATTATTTCAACCTCGAATTTGTGGTCCCAAAATCACTGTCCGATTTGACTAAAAACAGGTTGTTACAACTCTCCCCTCTTAGGAATTTTCGTCCCTGAAAATCTTACCAGAAAATAGGTTAGGGTACTACTTTCTCATAGCTTCCTCGGGTTCCCACGTAGCCTCTTTGATACCGTGACGTTGCCAAATAACTTTCACTAAAGCTATGCTTTTATTTCTCAACTCTTTAATCTCTCCAGCTAGAATTCTAATCGATTCTTCGTTATACGTCATATTAGGCTGAATTTCAATCTCTATTAGAGAAATGATATGCGATGGATCTGATAGATATCGTCCTAACATCGACACATAAAATACATTGTGAATCTTCTCTAATTCTAAAGGTAAACCTAGTCGATATGCCATTGGCCCTATTCTTTTGATAATCTCATACGACTTGATAAATCGCAGACTCAATTTTTCTTTGCGACCAAAACGAAGAATCTTCTTCCATGGAGATACTTTCAAAAAAACTGTGTCGTCGATTTGAAATTCAATGTCTTTACGTTTCAAATCCATATATGATTTCTATCGATCTGAAGCTGCTTTCAAACTGTCGCGAATTACTTTCACTTTATCTTCGGTCTCTCTAACCAAATCAACCCCGTGAATCTTTTTCTCACTAAGCTCAGTCTAGTACAATAGAGTTCGACAGTTGCGACCATACAAGGCTTCATACGGTGCCATCTTTATGCTTGATTGAAAACTGTTGTTATACGCAAATTCAACCAATGGTAAATATTTCTCCCAGTTGCCTTCAAACTCTAAAACACAGCAACGAAACATATCTTCGAGAATCTGAATTACTCTCTTAGACTAATTGTCGGTTTGGGAATGAAATGTGGTACTAAAGTGCAACTGCATACCCAAAGCTTCTTGCAATTTCCTCCAAAATCGCGACGTAAACTCGGATCTCTATCCGAAATAATAGAAAATGGCACCCCGTACAATATGACAATCTCAGAAATGTACAATTCAGCTAATCTATCAAGCGAAAAATCTGTACGTACCAGAATGAAATGTGCCAATTTCGTCAAACGATTAACAACAACCCAAATATCAATTTTTTTTGGAGATAGGGATAATCCCGATATGAAATCCATCGCAATTCTATTCCATTTCCACTCTGGTATCATGACTGGCTGTAGTAGTCCCGAAGGTACTTGATGTTCGGCTTTAACTTGTTGAAAAACCAAACTTCTCGACACAAACTCTGAAATGTCTCGTTTCTTGCCTAACCACTATTACAACTGTTTCAAATCATTGTACATTTTAGTACTTCCTGGATGAACAGATAAACAACCACTGTATGCTTCGTGTAAAATTTTCTGAATAAGCTCGGAATTCTTTGGTACACAAATTCTACCTCGAAACATTAAAAAATCATCGGATCCGATCTGATAGTCTGAATAAGCAGTCAACTCACATTGCACTCTTTTAGCTTGTCACACTTCTGAGCTTCACAAATTTGCTAAAGAAATAATGGTTTAGCTTTTAATTCAGCCAAAATCGATCCATCATCAAACAAGGTTAACTGTGTGTTCATCGCTCACAAAGCAAATATAAATTTTCTACTCAGAGCATCCGCTACTACATTCGCTTTTCCCGGGTGATAATCAATCACTAATTCATAATCTTTCAACAATTTGAGCCATCTTCGTTGTCGTAAATTCAAATCTTTTTGAGACATTAAATACTTTAAACTCTTATGATCAAGTAAAGATGTGGCACTTCTCCGAATAAATGATGACGCCAAATTTTCAATGCAAATGCAATAGTAGCCAACTCTAAATCGTGCGTCGGATAATTCTTTTCATGCGATTTCAATTGTCTGGAAGCATAAGCTATTACTTTGTCTTCCTACATCAAAACACATCCCAAACCGTTCAATGACGCATCACTAAAAATCACATACTGTTTACCCGACTCAGGCTGAACTAAAATTGGTGCTTTAGTTAACAATGCTTTAAACTGTTCAAAACTCTGTTGGCATTTCTCGGGCCAATCAAACTTTATATCTTTCTATAGTAATCGAGTTATCGGTGTTGCAATCATCAAGAAACCTTTTACAAAATGCCAATAGTAGCCAGCTAATCCTAGAAAACTTCTAACTTCGGATACGTTTCTTAGTGGTTTCCAGTCAACAACTGCTGAAATTTTACTCGGATCAACTCGTATACCTTCTGCTGAAACAATATGTCCCAAAAATCCAACTTTTCAGAGCAAAAACTCACATTTACTAAATTTTGCAAATAGTTGCTTATCTCTCAAAGTTTTAATACAATTTTCAAATGTTCAGCATGCTCAGACTCATCTCGAGAATAGATTAGAATGTCATCAATGAATACAACAACAAATCTGTCTAATTACGGTCTAAATATTCGATTCATCAAATCTATAAAAACTACAGGAGCGCTAGTTAATCTGAAAGGCATAACAAGAAATTCATAATGCTTGTACCTTGTTCTGAACGCAGTTTTTGGTACATCTGAATCTTTAACTCTCAATTGATAATAGCCAGATCTTAGATCAACCTTCGAAAATACTGTTACTCCTTTCAATTGATCAAACAAATCATCAATTCTTGGAAAAGGATACTTATTCTTAATCGTAACCCTATTGAGTTGAAAATGATCAATACACAATCTCATCGATCCATCTTTCTTCTTTACGAATAGAACTAGTGCACCCTAGGACGAAAAACTAGGTCGGGCAAAACCTTTATATGTTAATTCTTGCAACTAAGATTTCAACTCTTTCAATTCTATCGGAGCCATTTTTTACGAGCTATCGATATCGGTGATGGTCCCGGTACTAATTCAATAGCAAATTCAACTTCTCTGATTGGTGGCAAACCAAGTAACTCTTCTGGAAACACATCTAGATACTCACAAACCACTGGCACTGATTCAATCTTCGATTCAGATACTTTTGTATCAAGCACATACGTAAGATAAGTGTTGTAAGGCCCAATTTATGCCCAGTACCAATTAACCAAACCAGAAAAATAAGAGCCCAAATCTTTAGCCCAAAACCTCAAAAATAGAAATCGAAAACCCTAGCCACAGTAGCCTCGCGCCGTCAAACAGTCCATCGAGCCACGTCACCACGCCTTCCGAATCATGCGCATCCACTCCTCCGGTAGTCGAACCTACAAAGCAGGAAGCAATACAACACGGAAGGGGATTGTAGTTTAGATTTTATTCTATTTTTAAGGGGTTCTTTTGTTCAGATATACAGAGGAGATATACGTTCTAGAGAAAGAAGCAATACAAATATTTTGGAATACACAAAAAGATTCGAAAGAAAGTCAGATTTGCAAGGTCTTTGTTCTCTTTTTTTTTTTCCTCTTTTTTCTCTTTATTTTTTCGTTTTGAAAATATATATAATATTGAAATAAAATAAAAAAGAAAAACTTACTTTTTAAAATTTGCCACAGTGTATGCGGTGGCATGATTTGACGAGACGGTGGCGGAGACTCATTGGAGACTCATGGATGACTCATGAAAATCGCAAGGAGAGAGAGGGAGAGAAAAGTTTTTGGTTTTTTGAAGAAAAAGAAAGAAAAATGAATTTTTGTCAAAATTTTACTTATATAGGAAGGGTCAAACGACGTCGTTTCACCCTGGGCCATTTAACACAAAAACGACGTCGTTTTGAGATGGGTCGGCTAACCCGACCCAATCCACCAAGGATCCGCGTGTTTTTCTTGGGAGGGCTAATTGTGTATTTAGCCCTCCTCTTTCCATGGCTTCATAATTTGGTTTTTATTCGATTTGGCCCAAAGTTCGCTCCTCATTTCAATCGAGTCCTCGATTGAGCCTTGCGTTTCAAAGAGTGGGGTTTATTTCTATTTTGGTCCTCTAAGTTATGCTGTATTTCAATTTACTCCTTTATCATTATTTGTTTTTAAATTATTTAAATATTCATTTTCAACCCAATTTAGTCCTTTTCGATTATTTTGCTATTTTACCATTAAATTAATTGTTTTGTTTTTTTATTACCATCTGCTTATATGTATATATCCTTGTTTACTTTAATTTCTTATATATTATGATTATACCCATTATTTTATTGTTGTTAAATTATTTTCTTTTTATTATTTTTGTTTTATTAATACTATTATTTTCTTATTTTCTTATTATTATTATTTTTATTTATTTATTATTATTATATACATATTCTTGTTTGCTTTAATTCTTTTAACTATATATTATTGTTTTTATTATTTTTTAGTTTTACTTTAATTATTATTATAGTCATCGCTAATATCACTTTTATTTTCACTTTTTTTAGTATTATTGTTGTTGTTTTATTGATAAATGTTATTTTTAATTTACTAGTACTATTATTATTATAATTATATACTTTCTATTATATCTACTATGATTTTATATATTATTTTGCTTATTTCTTTTGTATATTATTATATTTTCATTTTCATTGTTTATATTTTTTACTACTTTTTTTATACTATTAATTCTAATATTATTACTATTATTTTCTTATTGATATTTTTATTTTTGTTTTTTCAAAATTCATAAAAAAGGGTTTTACAAAGGTAATATCTCGTGGTTGGAAGTTAGAAATTGTGCCCAATCGTCTTTGGGTTTCGATTTTTCGTTAAATCAGGTCACTAAATATTCTTTAAAGATTTTGATCATGTTTTTGAAAATAAGGCAATGTTTCGTATTTGGAAGTTCGAGATTCGTGCCCAATCGTCTTTGGGTCTCAATTTTCTATTCGTCCAAACAACTAAATATCCTTCAAAGATTCTTTATCGTGTTTTCTTAAATAAGGCAATATTTCATGTTTGGAAATTCGAGGGATCGTGCCCAATCGTGCTGGGTTTCGACTTTTAGTTTGACCAAATAGCGGAATACCCTTTTTTAAATCGGATGCGTGGATTTTGGAAATCATGGAGCGATCTTGGTATTGAGGTTTGAAACATTGTGTCCTATCGTCTTGGATGTGGTATTTCATCTTTTCAGAACAAGAGAGTTTCGATATCCAATGCGAGTTATCCAAACATTTTTAAAGATTCATATTTTAAAATATTTTCTAATTTTCGATATTAAGGACATTAATCAATCAACACGGTACCAATTTTGGGCGTTGCGAGGTGTTAATCCTTCCTCGTATGTGAACCGACTCTCGAGCCCGTTTTCTTAAAATTCAGAGACCAAAATGTTTTCTAAAGTGACCCAATCACACTTCAAAATGATTGGTGGCGACTCGCTTTTCCTTTTAAAGTTGGCCCGTTTTGCAAACAAAAAATGGTTCCGACGACTTGGCGACTCCAGGGGACAAATAAGAGAGTCAATAGTAAAATTGGTTGATTAATGTCCTTTTATCGAAAATAAATTTTTGATTTCGTTTTTCATTTGCATGAGTCGTGTCGCGTCATATATCTACTTTGGTTTGAGACACATAGAATATTTTTGCATTCATATTGCATGACCGTTGTGGTCACACCCTTTAAGTGGGAGCGAGAAGCTATGCCTTCGTGAGGTTTTCACCTCCGCATGGGCTAGGGTACTGCTCCCAAGATACATTCGTACCTATGGTTCCGTGAGGTTTTCACCTCCGCATGGCCATAGGGAAATGTATTCCCCTGAACCGAACTAGATCTGTATGAGCCTATAATGGGTGAGGATTAAGGAATCTACTGGTTCAGGTACCCTTCCTTTAGAACTAAACCACATATAGTGAACCCTAAGAGCCTACCCTAGGTAGAGCCATGCTACACCTTAGTGGTTACCCATACAGTGGTTTGACATTTTTTACTTGCTTTGGTTGCTATTATGCGATACTACCTGTTTTATTTTGGCCATGTTTGCATATCATTTCATACTTAAAAGGCATCGGTTCTGTTTTAATTACTAAGATAGAAGGCTTGTTATGGAGAACAATTCCTTGATAAAGTAAAAGATAATGCAGTGTGTGTGTATATGGTCGACTTGAGAAGGATAAGTAGATATGTGACTCATTCTATGTAAAGGATTTTGTTCTTTAAATAAGTTTTCTATAATTAATTGAACCAAAATCGACATCCTGTTGCATTCATATCATGCATTTGCATTGCATTCATCATATGCATTTAATATCGCAAAACAACCTTATTAACTAAAGATTATATTATAGTGACCTTGGAACATCATTACTACACACGAATGGAAAAATAGCTAAGGATATAATGAAAACTTTGAGCTTCAACGCTGTATTCGAGGATAGATCGAATGAAGGAAACCTAGGAGGCATTCGCCCCTACGAGCCTGAAAGTGTTTTGAATAACTGGACTGTGAAGGAAACTCTTATAGTTTTTAGAGCTAACACAGAGTAATGTTCAAAACACACTTGTTGTTTTAAGCCTAGAAACAATAAGAATCTTTTGTGAAATAGGCTCCTGTTCAAACATCTTTATTTTCAATAAAAATGCATTTTTGTGTTTCATGCCGAGCAAATATTTTCTCATTTTCTCCATGTCATACTATATATTCTTTTGTTCTTTGGAATGTTCTTCCATTTTTCATCCATGATTATAAATAATCATCTTCAAAACCATTTATTCTTTGGAATTTGCCTTCGTACCTACAATAGGTACCCAGATATCGGGACATGAGCACGCTTGTTATGGACTCCTCTTGAGTGAAATATGGGTCTAAAAGGATCTAAATATTTTGAAGATGTCGAGATTACAACTTACCCATTGATGCATTAAGGAGGGTAAAGCGAAATGAAAATAGACTCTATCGTACAAAGGGTCGATTGGACATTGTGAGTCCGGGAAATGAGTGAAGATCAAGCCTTGCCTCCACCAAACAAAGCAAGATGCCATCGAGTTATTCCAAGAATTCAAAGATGTCTTTGCATGACCGCATCAAGATATGCCTAGGCACGAGGAGGCTATGGAGTGTTCGAAAAGACACATGCTAGGAGATTTCTGATAGCCAGGTTGATTATAAGGTTCGGGTATTGCTGGTCTACCATGAAAGGGAGGTTACATCAGTTATGTCGTAAATGCCAAATTGAGAAGGCGTGACTTATATGCTTCCTCTATTTTTTTCCTATACGTAGAGCATAGATGTTACGGGGACGATCTCGTCAAAAGCATCTAGTCGACACCTATTCATCTTCATGATTGTCAATTATTTCACTAAGAGGGTGAAGGACGGTTCTTATGGCAAAGTTACAAAAACAACCGTCATCAAATTCAATTTCAATTTTGAATGCAAGTTCGAGTTTAAAAAAAAAAAGAAAAAAAGGAAAAGAAAAGAAAGAAGCTATCCAAAGATTTTGAAAGATGGTTAAAACTTGTAAAGATTGGCATAGACTAGTTACCATTTACCCTCTATGCTACTCGAATGTTGGCCAGGACCCTCACCGGGGCAACGCCTTTCTCATTGATCTATGGGATGGATGCAGTCTTGCCTATCGAAGTTGAGATTCTTTTTCTTCAGATTCTATCAAAGCTGAAGTTGGATAAAGCGGAAGGGGTTCAATCTCGGTATGATCAACTGAATTTGATCGGAAAAAAATTAAGAGCCATCCGTTATAGTCAAATGTACCAGAAATGAATGATGCGGGCTTACAACAAAAAGTCCACCCCAGAAAGGTTCATGAAAGAGACTTGGTATTGAAAAGATCCTCCCTATGCAAAAGGGCTTCAGGGGAAAGTGGATGCCTAATTGGGAAGGACATTATGTTGAAAAGAAGGTTTTTTTTTTGGAGAAGCATGGATACTAGCCGAGATGGACTGTAAAAGTCAGTCAAACCCAATTAATGCGGACCCAATCAAGAAACACTTCGCTTATGACGGAAATAGGCCAAGGCAAAAACCCATAAAGGGCGCTTTGAAGTTTTTCGCAAAAAAAAAAAACGGAGAGGCCAAGGTGAAAACCCACAAAGGGCACTTTGAGACCAAATGGGCTTTGAGTCGAAAACCCAAAAAAAAAGGGTGGCTCAAATTATGATCAAATCGTGATGGGCATAGAGTAGTTTCGCTACGCTTGAATTAACAATGAGGAAGTATGTTACGTCTTGGGGCATCGACAAAGTACTCTGAATCCCCTAAACACATATTGAGCTTAAATGGTCCTCAAGAAGTTTGAACAAAGAAGCTCAGGCTGTGATATCTGGGGCACCTAGTTTCCATCTTACCCATTCTGAATTTGCTCATTTCAAGATACATTACCAATAAATTTCCTTTTGATTGCATTTTGCTATCTTATTTATTTAAAGCTATACTCTAATTAGTTTCTTTCTTGTCCATTATTATAATCTTTTCCAAGCATTTCATATTGAAATAATGATTATTGAACTAATAATGCTTTCACAAAAGAAGTTTTGCGTATTACTCTGAAAGTCTCTAAATAATACAAGAATCAAGCGGGACAATTGTTTAGAACTAACCAGCTTAAAGGGCTCGGAGCACTTGAGAAAAGGGACTAGCGGTGTCAACATCTTGATTTTACATTAGAGGTATCGGTGAACAAAGAAGACATCGTCGGTATATCACCTTAATAAACAACAAGCAATGACATACCAAGTGATTAAAATAGATCATTCTCATTTTGCACTCATTCGTACCATTCATAATACATATGGTTAGGAGCATTTTCATGACATCCTAATCATTTGGCATAAACATATACCCATGAAATCAATTCTACTGGGTAGGTTCCCCAAGGACAATGTAGCAAAATTGTTGGGAGTTCTGAAGATTACAAATCTTATCCCACCGAAAGGTGAGTGGAGCAGATCAAAAGCGATGAGCCTCAATTCCCTAGCAAGTAGGGTAGTAGGTCGATTCTGCACCTTATCCCACTAGCGAGGAGTGGAGCAGTCGAAAACATTGAGCCTTAATTCCCTAAGCAATAGGGTAGCAGACCAAAATATCGATCTTATCCTTTGGAAAGGGAGTAGAACGGATCGAAGACGATGAGCCTTAATTCCCTAGCGGTAGGGGTAACAGAGCTAAAAAGCCTTATCTCTACCGAAAGGAGTGGAGCGAGCTAAAGATATAGATCCTATCTCCACCGAAAGGTGGGGCGGATTGAAGATAATGAGATCTTATCTCTACCTTGGCGAGAATAGAGCAGATCGAAGGCCGAAGCCTTATCTCCACCGGCGGAGTGGGCAGGCTAAAGATAGTAGATCCTATCTCCACCGAAAGGAGTGGAGCGGATTGAAGACACAGATCTTATCTCTCTGAAAGGTGAGTAGAGCGATCGAAAGATCAAGCCTTATCTCTCGAAAAGGAGTGGAGCGGGCTAAGATATAGATCCTATCTCCACCGAGCAAGAGTGGAGCGGATTGAAGATAACAGATCTTATCTCTCTTGAAAGCGGAGTAGAGCGGATCGAAGATCGAAGCCTTATCTCCACCGGCGGGAGTGGAGCAAGCTAAAGATAGTAGATCCTATCTCCACCGAGTAGGAGTGGAGCGGATTGAAGATACAGATCTTATCTCTCTGGCGAGGAGTAGAGCGGATCGAAGATCGAAGCCTTATCTCCACCGGCGGTGGTGGAGCGGGCTAAGATAGTAGATCCTATCTCCACCGAAAGCAGAGTGGGCGGATTGAAGATAACAGATCTTATCTCTCTTGGCGGGAGTAGAGCGGATCGAAGATTGAAGCCTTATCTCCACTAAGCGAGGTGGGAGCAAAGCTAAAGATATAGATCCTATCTCTCTTGAGCAGGTGGAGCGGATTGAAGACAATATATCTTATCTCTAATGGCGGGAGTAAGCGGATCGGAAGTTTATAGCCTTATCTCCACCGAAAGGGGAGGGGCGAGGCTAAAGAATAGATCTTATCTCCATTGGAGGAGTGGAGCAGATCGAATAGCAAGTCTTATCTCCATGTATCGGCAATGGAGCAGACTCAAGATAGCAGATCCTATCTCCACTGAGCAGGAGTGGAGCAGATCGAAACAAAATTTCTATACCTTTGGAATGCAGTGGGTGGAATAAAGCTACCTGGAAAAAAAAGAAGCATCAAGAAGTCAAGATCGAACAAGATGGGGCAAAATTGGTCCTTTTAAAGTCTTTGCTCTATTCTCGTTGCACGACAATGAGCAAAGAGGGGCAGCTATAAGGCCCAATTTATGCCCAGTACCAATTAACCAAACCAGAAAAATAAGAGCCCAAATCTTTAGCCCAAAACCTGAAAAATAGAAATCGGAAACCGTAGCCACAGTAGCCTCACGCCGTCAAATAGTCCATCGAGCCACGTCACCACGCCTTCCGAATCGTGCGCATCCACTCCTCCGGTAGTCGAACCTACAAAGTAGGAAGCAATACAATACGGAAGGGGATTGTAGTTTAGATTTTATTCTATTTTTAGGGGGTTCTTTTGTTCAGATATACAGAGGGGATATATGTTCTAGAGAAAGAAGCAATACAAATATTTTGGAATACACAAAAAGATTCGAAAGAAAGTCAGATTTGCAAGGTCTTTGTTCTCTTTTTTTTTCCTCTTTTTTCTCTTTATTTTTTCGTTTTGAAAATATATATACATATTGAAATAAAGAAAAAAGAAAAAACTTACTTTTTAAAATTTCGCCCACCATGTACGGTGGCCGGCGACGGCGGCAGACGGTGGTCGGAGACTCGCCGATGACTCATCGAAAATCACAAGGGAGAGAGAGGGGGAGAGAAAAGTTTTTGGTTTTTTGAAGAAAAAGAAAGAAAAATGAATTTTTGTCAAAATTTTACTTATATAGGAAGGGTGAAGCACGTCGTTTCACCCTCGGCCATTAACACAAAAACGATGTCGTTTTGAGATGGGTCGGTGACCACCCAATCCACCAAGGATCGCGTGTTTTTCTTAGGGAGGGCTAATTGCGCATTTAGCCCTCCTCTTTCCATGGCTTCATAATTTGGTTTTTTATTCATTTGGCCCAAAGTTCGCTCCTCATTTCAATCGAGTCCTCGGTTGAGTATTGCGTTTCAAAGTGGGGTTTATTTCTATTTTGGTCCTCTAAGTTGCTGCGTATTTCAATTTACTCCTTTATCATTATTTGTTTTAAATTATTTAAATATTACATTTTCAACCCAATTTAGTCCTTTTCGATTATTTTGCTATTTTACCATTAAATTAATTGTGTTGTTTTTTTTATTACCATCATTTATATGTATATATCCTTGTTTACTTTAATTTCTTATATATTATGATTATACCCATTATTTTATTATTGTTAAATACTTTTATTTTCTTTTTATTATTTACATTTTATTAATACTATTATTTTCTTATTTTCTTATTATTATTTTTATTTATTTATTATTATTATATACATATTCTTGTTTGTTTTAATTCTTTTAACTATATATTATTGTTTTATTATTTTTTAGTTTTACTTTAATTATTATTATAGTTACCGCTAATATCACTTTTATTTTCACTTTTTTTAGTATTATTCTTTGTTGTTTTATTGATAAATGTTATTTTTAATTTACTAGTACTATTATTATTATAATTATATACTTTCTATTATATGTACTATGATTTTATATATTATTTTGCTTATTTCTTTTTGTATATTATTATATTTTCATTTTCATTGTTAATATTTTTTACTACTTTTTTTATACTATTAATTCTAATATTATTACTATTATTTTCTTATTGATATTTTATTTTTGTTTTTTTCAAAATTCATAAAAAAGGGGTTTTACAAAGGTAATATTTCGTGGTTGGAAGTTCGAGAAATTGTGCCCAATCGTGCTGGGTTTCGATTTTTCGTTTGTCTGGGTCACTAAATATTCTTTAAAGATTTTGATCATGTTTTTGAAAATAAGGCAATGTTTCGTGTTTGGAAGTTCGAGAGATTCGTGCCCAATCGTGCTGGGTCTCGATTTTCTATTCGTCCAAACAACTAAATATCCTTCAAAGATTCTTTATCGTGTTTTCTTAAATAAGGCAATATTTCATGTTTGGAAATTCGAGGGATCGTGCCCAATCGTGCTGGGTTTCGACTTTTAGTTTGACCAAATAGCGGAATACCCTTTTTTAAATCGGATGCGTGGATTTTGGAAATCATGGAACGATCTTGGTATTGAGGGTTTGAAACATCGTGTCCTATCGTGCTGGATGTGGTATTTCATCTTTTCAGAACAAGAGAGTTTTGATATCCAATGCGAGTTATCCAAACATTTTTAAAGATTCATATTTTAAAATATTTTCTAATTTTCGATATTAAGGACGTTAATCAATCAACACGGTACCAATTTTGGGCGTTGTGAGGGTGCTAATCCTTCCTCGTGCGTAACCGACTCCCGAGCCCATTTTCTTAAAATTCGTAGACCAAAATGTTTTCTAAAGTGACCCAATCACACTTCAAAAATGATTGGTGGCGACTCCGTTTTTCCTTTTTAAAGTCGGCCCGTTTTCCAAACAAAAAAATGGTTTCGACAAGTGTCATAACCTTTTCTCACATATTTCTAAGCTAGCATCGACGATATCACAATAGGAAATCCACTCGACTCATCAGATTCAATTCGAAGAATTTCATTATTCTGACATTTCAATTCAACAGTCTTTCGTCTACAATTCACAACAGCATCATACAGAGTCAACCAATCCATACCCAAAATTACATCGAATTTATCAAACGGTAAAAAAATCAAATTTGCTAGAAAACAGTAACTCCGAATCATCAAAGGACAATTCTTGCAAATTTTATCAACTAAGACATACTTGCCTAAGAGGTTCGATATTTTAATCACAAATTCGGTAGATTCAATAGGTAAACTCTTACTAGACACTAAATTCATACAAATATATAAATGAGTCGATCTAGGATCAATCAAGGCAATTACATTAGTGTCATAAAGAGAAAATATATCGGTGATAACATCTGGTGATGACGAATCTTCGTGAGCGCAAATAGCGTAAGCTCTGGTGGTGCTCTAGCCTCGGATCTCACAGCAGAGTCCTTTGACGCTCCTTTGCTACTGATCACATTTTCTGTATTTCTTGGTGGTCTCCCTCTAGCAGTTGTGTTACTCGGTCTTGCATTCTGAAATTTATCTTTCTCGGTTAACTCAAGACAGTCCCAAATAAAGTGATCGAGCGAGCCACATTTGAAACAAGCTTTGTTATTCATCTAGCAGTCTCCAAAATGTTGTCTTCCACACTGTTGACACTCGGGTTTATTGGTTCTAGCACTACCAACCTCGATACTGAAGTGGCTTGAGCTTTAGGACTCGCGTATTGCTTTCCACGATCTCTATTTGGATAACCCACTGAAGCATTCGAACGGCTATATGAATCTCGTGATTTCTTTGACGAAGAGTGATAGGGTTTACTCATCGACCTCTTTCTCGAATCTCTAGGCTCGAAATTAGCTTTCCTCTTTTCTTTTCCAAGTTCTTAAGCTTTGCAAGCTCATCGACTACACAACAAATTCTTTTAATTCTAAAATCCTGACTTGAAGTCTAATGTCTTCGTTCAACCCGTCTTCAAACCTCTTACACATAATTGCCTCAATGGAAACACATTTTCGAACATATTTACTAAGTCTCACAAGCTCTCTCTCATACTCGGTCATAGACATTCGACCCTATTTTAGTTCCGAAATTCTTTGCGTTTTTGATTAATAAACCGCTGGCTTATGTATTTCTTTCTGAACTCGATTTGAAAGAACTCACACGTGACCCATTCTATCGGTACCACAGATATCAAAGAATTCCACCACTGATATGCAGTGTCTCTCAGAAGTGATACGGCGCATTTTACACATTCAGCTGGCGTACAAGATAGTTCATCAAATACTCGAATTGTATTCTCAAGCTAAAACTCAGTTCTCTCAGTATCGTCATCAACGATAGCTCTAAACTCTTCAACCCTATACTTCTAAATTTTATCCACAGGAGGCTTACTCAACTGTAAAGGTTCTAAACCTTGAGGAGCTACAGGGACCGGTTGGGGAATAGGTGGGGTGGAGGTTGCTGAGTAGCTGGATTTGTTCATCATTTGGAAGAAGACTTCTTTAGCCTCTCCTCCCTGACTACCCAATACAGGTCTCTGCTCAGACTGCGCTACTCTGTGAACGGAGGCTGGCGCATTACTCTCAATATCATCAGCCACTGCTTGATTGGGATCCATTGCTATATGAAAACACGATTTAAACTGTCAGAAGATATCACACTATCACAGGTTATATATGGCATGTATAGCTAGACTCTCATATACGCTACGTTAGTCCTAGAATTGACTAAACTGCAACTCTGATACCAATAAATGTAACACCTCTCACCCGTATTCAACGCTGGATTATGGTTACGGAGCATTACCAAAATTATTACACAAATAAATATACATTTCTCATACATTTTTCCATTTCAAATATAAATCATTCGGAATCATTCATATCGTCCTTAATACGAGCCTACAAGGCCCAAATCATGCATTAGGAGTGGTTCAGGACTAAACTGATAACTCAAGAAAATTTTGAAACAATTAGAAAATTTTTCAAAAATACAAGGGACACACGCCTTTGTGGCTCGGTCATGTGTCTCACACGACCAAAGACACGCTAGTGTAACAGGCCGTACGGACATTCGAAATTGGATCACATGGCCGTGTTCCAGCCCGTGTCTGACCCTGTGTAACTCTCTGACTTGGGTTACACGGCCAGCACATACGCTCGTGTGACTAGCCCGTGTGCTCTTCAAAATAGCCACACACGCCCTTGTGCTAGGCCGTGTTAAACCTGTAGGGTATATTGGCTTATGCCACACGACCAAGTCACAAGCCCATGCAGGGCCATGTGGAGCATACTGAATTGGTTTCTAGTTAAACAGGGACACACGGCCGTGTCATCTGACCGTGTGTCACACACGGCTAAGACACACACCCGTGTGGACAAAAATAGGCTATTTGCCAGGCCATTTTTCTCACCCAAACTTTCAATCACCTACACAAACCAAATGGCATATAACATGGAATAAATAGACATTTCAACCAATCTCAATCAAGCCTAATTCATGCTAAATCCATGCCATTAATCACAAGTTACACAAGTATCACAATAAGCCATTAAATTTTATACCAAAATTCATATTCTCAAATAATCAATATAGTCACATTATGCATCACTTTACCTAAAACCACAAGCATACCAATATCAAATTCAACCATTTGATACTCCAAATACCAATTCACTACAATCATATAAATGGCAATTATACACAACATATCAAAAGACCTTTTTTTTTAACATATATATACATCACCAAGCATGCCAAAATAAGCCAAGTCACATGGCTATACACATAACTAACCATTCATCATTTATAAGCCAAATCAAATGGCTAAATCCATTACTAACACATATACCAAAATGACCATAACTCTTATACAGCTATATAACCAAATACATAAGTTCAAAAGTACCAAAGTGATAGCTTGATAGTGTGATGAGATCCCCGACGACTCCCAAATCCGAGCAAGTTTCAATAATCTCTATAAAACACGAAAAAGTAAATAGAGTAAGCTATAAAGCTTAGTAAACTTGTATAGTTAATAAGTTTAGCTCATCATTCATTCACCAATCAAGTAGTATGAACATAATATACTACCAAAACATTAAATCATAATGTTAACATATATTCAATCTCATAAGTAATCATGAACTCACAACTTTCATAGGTTCAATGTTCATATAGTTTTTGTACATACCTGTATTGATATGTATTTATTTCTCACTGTTTCATATCTTCGATATACCAATTGAACCATTTGGAATAATATCATATACTCGGGAATTTTTACATCCTAAGTGCCAATACATAGCCGAAGCTATCTTAATCTCATATCTCATATAATGCTTGTAGCAGGCCCAATTTGCGCAGCCCATTAACCAACCAAAAAATAAAAATAAAAATAAAACCAAAACAGATTTTAAAAGCCAACCCAAATAATAAAACCCAATAGTGCCCAGTCCATTTACAATTAAATCCAAACAAATCCTTTAATAGTTTCTTTCTACAAGGCCCAAATTTAGACCTAAATTTGGGCCCAAACGCCCAAAACATAAAGCAAATCAAAGATGAAACCCTAGAGCTAAGGTGCACCACTGAAGCCTCATTGTACACCCCACTTAGCGATCGCCACGCCGCCAGATCCTTCTTACGGCGCCTGCAGTACCTCTGCCAAACAAGCACACGCCTTCAGACTTGCAGGGAAAACAAACGACAAAGAAAGAAATAGAATAATAGTGTATTTTTATTTTAATTTTTATCTTTCGGCTTTAAAAAGAGAAGAGATCAATTGTAAGGGGGTTTTTTCACGATTTTATACGCATCAATAGTACAAAAAATTTCAGTAATACGGAATCAAAAAAGGTGTTCCTTTTCGATTTATTTTTCTCTCTTTCTTCGTTTTTCGATTCTACTGATATTTGATTTGCTTCTATCTTTGCATGCAAATAAACTTGAAGTATAAAAAAAACGTTTTACCTTCTTAGTGCGGTCGCCGGATTCTTTTTCACTTCGTCGAAATCGAAGTTGAAATGGGATTTGGAGACGAAAGTGACAATGCTCTCAGGTAGGGGCTCCATCGTCGATTCTTGAAGTGTCCAGGGTCGGAGGTTTCTTTTGAGGGTTTGTTACGGCGGCTGGTTAAGGAGAAGGCTAGGGTTCTGTTTTAAAAAGAAAAGGGAATGATAGATTTAATTTCTTTTAATCGGGTTTAAAAGAAAGCTTCTCACATTAAGAAAACGGAGTCGTTTGGGAGGGTATAGGATCCGCGTGTCGACCCGATTTGTGACCCGGATCCGCGCCTTTCTTCCTTAATAGGGTTATTATCGCATTTAGTCCCTCCGCTCCCCATCGTGTCTCGATTACGCCTTATTTCAATTTATTTTACGTTTTAATTTTGCCTTGAGATTTATTTCCTGTTTCAAAGTAGTTCAGGTTTAAACGCTTCATTTTTGGAATCTGGTTTAATTTCATTTTCAGTCCTTGGTAGTTCGCGTGTATTTTATTTCGACCCTTAATCTTATCTCATTAATTTTGTTTATTTTTAAATTGTCATCTTAATTTTCTTTTTATTTCAATTGAGTATAGCTTCTATTTTTTTATTTATTTATTCTTTGAAATTGTTTTGATTTTCATTTTACATTCTTAATTGATTTATTTTATAACTTATTTATTTTGAAAGTCATTTTTATATATATTTCTAGGTTTTAAGATTTTGTATAGTATTTATTTTGGATATTTCTATGTGTTTATTTCATATACATATTATTTTTACACTATGTATATATCATTGGTTTCATATCATTTTCTGAATATTTCTTTGGTTTAAAGATTTATAAAATATATTTTAAATGCTTTCATATATCATTATTTTACATATATTATTTAAATTACACTATTTCTTAATATATGTATATTCTTCATATTAATTTTTTTTTTACTTTATGAATATCATTCATTTGGATGAATATTTTATCTTGCATATTATGTATTCCAAATTTCTTCTCATATTATTTATTTTAAAATTCATTTGCATACTATTATCTAATACATTTTTAATCCTAATTTTTATTGATATATACTATTTTATTCACTACTTATTTTAATTTTCTTTTTATATAATATTTATTTTAAAACTCATACACATAATTTGTTGTTTGTATAACGTGATGTATTACTATTGCATAAAATCTAAATTGCCTTTTTATGTTTTTATTAATGCCATGTATTGTATTTTATGTTCACAGTTATATCATTGCTTTTATCATTGTATTAATATTGAAATTTCCAGCTTATTTATGAAAAACTGTTCATCCAAACAAACCAAATAAACACATTTTGAGTCAATTGTAAAATCGCTTATCTAAAAAGTTATTTGAAAAACAAGGCAATATTTGTGTATTTAGCAGTTCGAAAGATTACATCCTAAGGTGTGGGGTGTCGATTTTCGTTCAATTAAATAACCAAATACCCTTTTAATTATATGTTTTGAAGATCAAAGATGATCTCGTGTCAAAGTATAAACATGCTATATCCTAACGTGCTGGGTATGACATTTTTATTCCTTTGAAGCGAGTTAATCTTGAAATTCAATTCGAGGTTAGTTAATCTTCTTTAAAATTTTATATCTTAAATATTTTCAAATTCCAACATATTCAAATCTTTTCTAAACATTTTATTACATTAAAAACGAAGGTTGAACCAATTTCAAGATTGCATATTAGAAAAACAAGGCAATATTTGTGTGTTTAGAAGTACGGAAAATTACATCCTAACATCTTTGGATGTTGATTTTTCGTTCAACTAAATAACTAAATACCCTTTTCATATGTTTTGAAGATCAAAGATGATCTCAACGTCAGACTATAAAGGTGTCATATCCTAACGTGCTGGGTATAATACTTTTATTCCTTTGAAACGAGTAAATCTTGAGATTCAATTCCAATTTAACGAATTTTTTTTACCCTAAATATTTTCAGGTTTTCGACATTAGGACAGCGTTAATCAATTTGGTACCAACTTTGGAAGTTGCAAGGGTGCTAACCCTTCCTTACACGTAACCGACTCTTGAACCCGTTTTCTCAAATTTCGCAGACCAAAATATTTTTATGGGTGACCCGATCACACCTAAACAAAGAGTGTAGCGACCTAAAATTTGCTTGGGCGCTAATTGAGGAAATTATTAAAAATTTGAAAACAGAGTTTCAATTTTATTTAAAAAAGGGAGTCGCCACCGATCTTTTTTTTCTAGGTGTGATCGGACACCTAATAAATCCTCTTTTTAAAGAAAAATCATTTTTTTGAATTTTCTTAAAAAAGCCGGTTTAAGTCTGCGTCAAAATTCCAGAGAAAAAAAATAGGGTTCGGAGTCGGTTCTGCGAGGAAGGTATTAGCACCTCGCGACGCCCAAAATTGGTATCTCGTTAAGCGCGTTGTCTTAATTTTCAAAATACAAGTTCAATTTAATATTTAATCGTGATCCGATTGAGACACGAAAATTTTTTTAAAAAACAAGAGAATTTTAAGACTCAAGAAAATTTTTTTTAAAAACCGAGAATTTTGAAAACCGAGAATTTTTGAAAATACGAAAATTTTTAAAACCGAAAATTTTGAAAACAAGAAATTTTGGAAATACGAAAACTCTGAAAACACGAGAATTTTCTTGAAACATGAATTTTTTTTGAAAACATGAATTTTTTTTTAAAAACACGGAAATTTTAAAACACAAGAAATTTTTTTTTTTGTTTTAAAAACATGAATTTTTTGAGAATACGAAAATTTTGAAAACACGAGAATTTTCTTTTAACACGAAATTTTTGAAAACACGAGATTTTTTTTAAAAACACGGAAATTTTAAAACACAAGAATTTTTTTATTTTAAAAAAACATGAAATTTTTGAAAACCCGCAAATTTTGAAACGCGAAAATTATTATTTTTTTTAAAAACACGAATTTTTGAAAATACGAGAATTTTGAAAATCGAGAATTTCTTTTTTGAAACACGAAATTTTGAAAATATGAAAATTTTAAAATACGAAAATTTTTGAAAAGCGAAAACTTTTAAAACACGAGAATTTTTGAAATCGAGAATTTTTGAAAACACGAAAATTTTTTTATAACACGAAAATTTTGAAAATCGACAATTTTCTAAAACACAAAAAGTCTGAAACTCGAAATTTTATTTTGTTTTTTGTTTTTTTTAAAAGGCGTGATCGTATTTAACTTAACCGATGATATTCACCCAACATAGCGATGAAATCAACGACAAGTGTTAAACCGATCCGTTGCCTTATTTATTAAAATTATCAAAATTAAAAATAAAATAAAATACAATAAAAAATAAAATGCTAAAAATATTAATAACACTAAAACGAGATGTCATTAAAATACACCAATTAAATTAAAAGTGGGTAAAAGAAAATTACCGAATGGCTCAAAATTACGAGCTTGAAGAATAGAATACACGACCGGGCTCTTTTCCTTTTTTTTTCTTTTTTCTTTTTTTTTTTTTTTCTTTCTTTTTTTCTTTTTTTTTCTTCTTTTTCTTCTTCTTTTTTCTCTTTGGCCTCTGACTTTTGGGCTTGGGCTGCTTCTTTGGATTGATTGGGCTTGGTCGGTCGCTGGTCGGGCTGGACGGGTCAGGTCACGGTGGGTCGGCCTGACGGTTTAAAATTTTTTTCTTTTTTTTCCTTTTCTTTCTTTCTTTCTTTTTCTTTCCTTTTCTTTTCTTCTTCTTTCTTCTTCTTCTTCCTTCTTCTCTCTTTTCTTCTTCTCCAAAGTCTGTGCACTGTGGTCGCCGCCTCCTTCACCAGTCTGTGGCCTTCTTCTTTTTCTCTCTTCTTCTTCTTCTTCCTCCTCTTTTCTTTCTCTTTTTCTTTCTTTTTCGTGGTTTTTTTGATGCTTTGGGGTTCGATTTTGGGAAAAATCCCTTTTATAGCGTTTTGTGTGCAGTGTAAAGGTGGCTAGGGTATGGGAGGCCATCCCTTAGGGCCGGTGGTAGGAAAATCGGGGGTGGGTTGAAATCCGTCGGATTTTGGAGATTTTTGATGAAGGACCAGATTATAAACGCAGAAATTGTTGGGGCCAAAGTGTAATTTTAAGAAAGTTAAGGGTAAAATGTAATTTTGAAAAGTTTTGGGGCCAAAATGTAATTTCAAGAAAGTTTAGGGGTTAAAATGTAATTTTTTAATTAATTTTTTAATTTTTTTAAATTTATATATTTTTTAAATAAACCCGTAATAAACTGGACAAAATTTAGTGCTTACAATGCCCTCTTTGCTCATCAACGTGAAAGCGAGGATAGAGCAAAGACTTAAAAGCTTAAATTTTGTTCGATGTCCAACATTTATTCTTTATTGAAAAATAGAAATCGAAAATAGCTCGACATGTGACACTAAGCTCAACTCACTTCTGATATGAGTTGATCTTTGAAAACAAAATTGAAAATACCTCGCAGTGTGACTTGAGGCTCAACTCACCTCTCATAATGTGAATTGATTTTGAAAAACAAAATTGAAAAATACCTCGACGTGTGACCCGAGGCTCAACCCACCTCTCGCATTATGAGTTGATTTTGAAAACAGAATTGAAAATACCTCGGCGTGTGACTGAGGCTCAACTCACCTCTCGCAATATGAGTTGAGTTTGAAAAATGAAAAATACCTCGGTGTGTGACACGAGGCTCAACTCACCTCTCGCAATATGAGTTGATTTTTTTGAAAAATGAATTGAAAAACACCTCAGCGTGTGACCTGAGGCTCAACTCACCTATCACAATATGAGTTGATTTTGAAAAACGAAAATTAAAAATACCTCGGCGTGTGACCTGAGGCTCAACTCACCTCTCGCAATATGAGTTGATTTTGAAAAAAGCGAAAAAATACCTCATTGTGTGACTGAGGCTCAACCCATCTCTCGCATTATGAGTTGATTTTTTTTGAAAAACAGAATTGAAAACACCTCGGCGTGTGACACGAGGCTCAACTCACCTCTCGTAATATGAGTTGATTTTGAAAAACAAAATTGAAAAATACCTCGGTGTGACTGAGGCTAAACTCACCTCTCATAATATGAGTTGATTTTTGGAAAAAGCGAATTGAAAATACCTCGGCATGTGACACGAGGCTCAACTCACCTCTCATAATATGAGTTGATTTTTTGAAAAACAAAATTAAAAATACCTCGGCGTGTGACCCGAGGCTCAACTCACCTCTCGTAATATGAGTTGATTTTGAAAAACGAAAATTGAAAAATACCTCGACGTGTGACCCGAGGCTCAACTCACCTCTCGCAATATGAGTTGATTTTTGAAAAAATAGAAATTGAAATAATTTTAAAAAGTATCCAAATTTCAAAACATATCATCTGGTGGAACTCGAATGTCTTCCTTGTCCTTGGTTGATGCAGTTATCATCAAAACCTTTTGCTTTATTGGAATAATGTATATGTCATGCATGATATTATCATGATATGTACATGTTTGGTCTTAAATACTTTTATGCCTACATGATTATGCCATACATACAGGCTTGTTTGTCAGATATCTTTTCGTATTGACTCTCATGATGACCGCATTCATTGCTTCGATTCTTGATTTCCTTTCGTGTTTTGTACCCATCCTCGAGTAATCTGCGTTTCTCGTGTATCACCCTTTTACCCTTGTTGAACTTTGTCCTTGCTTTGAGGCTCTTGCACTTACCAAATTCTCATCCGGGTAATACTCAACATTCCTTTTGTTTAGAGTATGTCCTTTCACTATTTATCATTCAGACGAACCACACATGAGATGCATGAAATTAGGAAAGTAGGTACGAAAGAAATACCTCACATTCATATTTATTCCAAAAGCAATAAGCAAAGAAAATTGACAAGGAAAAGCTCAATAAAGGAAACATTATAAAGAAAGGAAAGCAGATTCAATTGTCACAAATGCTCTAGATATTCAACGCATGAACTTCTCCACATTTCTTCATCCTGGATCTCTTCGAGCAAAGCTTCTTGTGTAGAAGATTTCGAGCTTCCGGGACTGCTTCAAATATTGTAATCTCGCCACATGACTCCCCGTTCAAATCGTCTTGCTCCTTTTGCCTGAACCTCCTTCATTAGGACGCCCTTTCAGGTTTTCATCCTAATCTTTTTTTGTTTATCAAGACGCCCTTTCGAGTTTTCATCTTGATCCTTTTTTTTATCTTTTTTTCAAGGCGCCTTTTCGAAGTTTTCATCTTGATCTTTTTCTTTCTTTTTTTTTTATCAAGACGCCCTTTTCGGGTTTTCATCTTGATCTTTTTCTTCTTTTTTTTAGGCATAGTACTTTTTCACGGCATCTGAGTTCACTGGATTAGGTAACTCCTTCCCATCCATCTCAGTGAGAATCAAAGCTGCCAGAGAAAGCCTTCTTTACGACGCACTGGCCCTTCCCAATTTGGTGCCCATTTTCCTCGAAAGTCTTTTTGTATTGGGAGAATCTTTCTCAAGACGAGTTCCCCTCATGAATTCTCTTGGCCGCACCTTCTTGTCATGAGCCGTGATCATTCTCTTCGGTACATCATCGCCCATGACATTGCCTTCAAGCGTTTTTCTTCGATAAGATTTAGCTGGTCATATCGAGCTTGAACCCATTCTGATTCTTCTAGTTTCGACTCCATTAAGACTCGTAGAGAGGGGATCTCAACTTCAATGGGCAGCACAGCTTCCATTCCATAGACCAGAGAGAAAGGAGTTGCTCCCGTAGATGTCCGTACAGATGTGCGATATGCATACAAAGCGAATGGTAGCTTCTCGTGCCAATCTTTATATGTTTCGGTCATTTTCCCAATAATCCTCTTAATATTTTTGTTAGCCGCTTCTACTGCTCCGTTCATCTTTGGTCGATAGGGTGAGGAATTATGATGCTTTATTTGAAACTGCTCACACACTTCTTTCATCATCTTGTTGTTCAGATTTAAAGCGTTATCTGAAATAATTTTCTCGTGCAAACCAGACGACATATGATTTCCTTTTAAGAACACCGCAAACCGGTCTTCGTCACATTAGCAAATGAAGCGGCTTCTACCCATTTTGTGAAGTAATCTATAACCACAAAATGAACCGTGGCCATTAGAAGCTTTTGGAGAAATTATTTTATAACATCCATGCCCCACATAGAAAAAGGCCACGGAGAAGTCATGACATGAAGGGAAGAAAGGGTGTATGAATTTTATCGCCAGAATTTGACATTTGTGACACCTTCGTGCGTAACTAATGCAGTCGCTTTCCATCGTCAGCCAGTAATAACCGAGTCTCATAATCTGTCTGGCCATAGTGAAACCATTGGCATGTGTCCCACAAATTCCTTCATGGACATCTTCAAGTATTTTTCTGGCTTCAACAGAATCCACGCATCTTAGGAGCACTTGATCTTTTCCTCTTTTGTACAGGATATCCCCATCAAGGACAAATCCCACCGCCATTCTTCTGATTGTTCTTTTGTCGTTCTCATTTGCTTGCTCTGGATACCTTTGATTCTTGACATATTCTAAGATATCATGGAACCACGGCCGCCCATCTGTCTCTTTTTCAATGCTAAAACAATGTGCAGGGACCTCATATATGCTCATTTGGAGAGGCATTATTTCCGTTTCTCTGTTTGCTTTGAACATTGAAGCCAGGGTGGCCAAGGCATCAGCCAATTGGTTTTCTTCTCGTGGGAAGTAGTTAAAAGTCACTTCTTTGAATTCTTTGACCAACTCCGCTACGAGATCGCGATATTTGACCAATTTCGAATCTCTCACTTCCCAATCTCCACGAATTTGGTAAATCACCAACGCTGAGTCCCCGTATACTTCTAAGATTTTGATGTTTCGTTCAATAGTCTGCATTGAAGTCCCATGATGCAAGCATCATATTCGCCACGTTATTGGTACGTAAGAAATTTAATCTGGCGATTAACGGATAGTGGTTCCCTCGGTGACACTAAGATCGCTCCAATCCCATGCCCCAATGCATTCGATGCACCATCAAAGCTCATCTTCCATGATTTCTCTTTGACGACTCACACTCTTTTTCTCGCAATGCATATCAAATCCTCGTCTGGGAAATCAAATCTCAAAGGCTCATATTCCTCCGTGGCTCGAGTTGCTAAGAAGTCACTATTGCGCCCCTTTATCGACTTTTGACTTACATATACAATGTCGTACTCGATAGTAGGATCTCGCCATTGTGCCATTCTTTACGAAAGTGCGGTGATTCCATCATGTATTTTATTGGGTCCACTTTGAAATTAACCACGTCGTATGATACAACATATATTGTCCGAGCCTTGAACCACCTGGACCAAAGCACAATGTAATTTTTCAATTGACGGTACTTTGCTTCATATTCGTGAATTTTTCTTGTCGAGGTAGTAGATCGCCCTTTCTTTTCCCCGACTCATCATGTTGCCCCAAAGACGCAACCCATTGAATTTTCGAACACGTTAGATACAATATTAACGGCCTTAGGAGTTGGTACTAACACTTTGGAGGGTTAGACAAATCTTGTTTTATCTTGTCAAAAGCCACTTGGCACTCATCGCTCCACTCTCCCGGATTATGTTTTCAAGGAGTGAAAAATTGGGTCACACTTGGTTGGTAAGTTGAGCAATGAATCGGCGATGTAGTTCAACCTCCTAAAAATCCTCGACTTCTTTTTGTGTACGCAGAGGTGGTAATTCTTGTATGGCTTTTATCTTATCTCGGATCAACCTCAATACCTCTCTCACTAACAATGAAGCCTTTAGTAATTTTCACGAGGTAGTTCAAGGTACACTTGGCTGGATTAAGCTTCACCGAACTTTCTTAGTCTTCGAACAATTTCTTGAGGTTCCCAATATGCTCTCTTTCCCCGAGATTTGGCAATCATATCATCAACATAAACTTCTATCTCTTTGTGCATCATGTCATGGAATAGCATCACCATTGCCCTCGATATGTTGCCCGACATTCTTTAATCCGAACGGCATCACCTTGTAGCAAAATGTTCCCACATCATTACGAATGTAGTTTTCTCCATATCTTGGAGCCATCTTTATCGATTATACCCGAAAATCCATCCATGAAAGAAAATAATGAATGTTTTGTGTGTTATCCACCAACGATCGATGTGTGGCAAGGAAAATTATCTTTAGGACTTGCTCGATTCAGATCGCGATAATCCACGCACATTCGTACCTTGTAGTTTTTTTGATCGAACTATGTTAGCTACCCATTCGGTATTTAGAGACTTGTAGGAAGCCAAAGATCAAATTGTTTCGGACTTCTTCTTTTATCTTTAACAAAGATTTCGTGTCTCATTCGTCTTAGCTTCTATTGAACAGGTTTGCATTCTGGTTTCAGTGGGAGTCTATGGACCACTACATCTTCGTTCAACCCTGGCATGTCTTGATACGACCATGCAAATACATCTTTATACTCATAAAGCAAGGCGATCAAATTATGTTTAGTGTTATCTGAAATGGAGGTCCCAATCTTCACTTCTTGCCTCTTTTCTTCATTTTCTAAGTTTACTGTCTCAACAGATTCTTGATGGGGTATGATCTGTTTATCTTCTCATTCTATCATTCTTTGTAAGTCAGGAGACGAGACATAATCTTCGGCATTTTCCTCAGCTTTGAATTCTCCTAAACAAATAGCTTTCTCAAAATTGATTTCAGGATTTGTAACCGGATTGTTCATGTCATTGGTATCTGAGCACCTGAAAGGTGAATGGAAAAGAAAACTATAGAGGAGCATCAAAGTATTGAACCAAACAAACATAATGTTATGGCATGATATGAGGTACATGTAAGGACAGGCTGTGAGAAGAAGGAATAATTATGAAGTTAACAAGAATGAAAAGACTATGACAAAATACATCTCCATTAATGTTCATTTAAATGATAAAGAGTAAACATAAGCTCTTACAAAAGAATCCCACTATTACTTAGGGGCACACAAAAAAGTGAGTTAACATTGAGCATTACTCGAGAGGACTTAGAAACTACAAGAAGATCCACAAGAATTCAATTGTTCAAAACGAATCCAGGAGGACAAGGCGTATCATTGAAACATCTTCAATTGCATCATCTCCTTTGTCAATAACATTTATCTTGACGCTCAAGACCCCTTTCAATTAATAACAGCGTGCTTCGTGAATTATCTCATACAGGTACATCATTCCTGCAGATGTAAATGTTTTTGACAAAGGAGGATACGCTTATGGGCTCCCATCTTAAATCTTGGCCCGAGGCTCTTGCAATCCTCCTTTCTTGATCTTTCGCAATCTGTTTTCTTCTTTGTCGACATCCGGCTTGAACCCTAAACCGTATCGAGCCTTGTGGGTAATCGCTTTAGTGCTCTAACTATCCCTTGCGATATTTTCCCAAACCTTTCTTCGCCGAGCTCCCTTTCCCACGTCGGTTTAATTCCTATTTTGGTATTCTTTGACGGTTTAGGCGTGGGAATCTTATTTCCTTCAAAGAACAAATGTAGCATTGATAAATTCAAAGGAACGGAAGGAACATTCTATCGCATCTTTGTTTACTTCAATGTAGGGTGCGTCAAGAGAGATAGATGCAACAATGTCTTCTTCACAAATGATCGTGATCAAACGGCTATCCAGATAAACTTTACTTTTTGATGGAGAGATGAAGGAACCGCCTGAGAATGGATCCAAGGCCTCCTAAAAGGTAATTATATGAAGGCGTGATGTCCATGACACGAACTCGATATCATATGTACATGGGCCCACTTCAGAGGAATCTCGATCTTCCCATGACCTCTCGTCGTGTCCCATCAAATGCCCTTCTTGTAGAGTGACAAGGCCTAAGATAAGACATATCAATTGGCGACCTAGAAAACGTGGCCAAAGGCATAACATTGAGTGTTGAGCCGTTGTCAATAAGCACATTCGGATTATATAACCCTTGCAACTGGTTGTAATGTGCAATGCTTTTATGGAGCCCCTACCGTTTGGTGGTATTTCGTCATCACTAAAAGAGATGAAATTATCCGCATTTAAGTTGTTCACCCACCTATCAAGCTTTTCAACAGATACGTTGCTCGCCACATACGCTTGATTCAACACTTTCAAAGAAAGCATTTCGATGTGGTTCGAGTTCAACAAGAGAGATAACACCGAGATTCTTGCCGGTACGCTTGCTCAATCGCTCCACGACATTATATTCAACGTGTTTGATGAACTTCAAGAATTCATGTGCTTCATCCTCATTCATGTGTCTTTTAATCTCTTGCCCGATCAGTATTTCAATATCAACCTCGGTTATCATACATTGGTGCCTTTTCTTTACGATTCGAGTCAATGACTTTCTTCTTTGGTTCACCTATTTGGAGAATAACACCTCCATTGCGGGTGAAGTGTCCTACTCGCTAATATCTCCAATCACGCCTTTGACTTTTCACCTTGAATGCGACAATATTAACATCATATTTCCATGGTAATCGCTTATTGTCCTTGTAAGGAAAAGGAGATGGCACTTCAATCACCACATTTGGTTTGACTTCCTTCTTCTTGGCCTCGTAGTAAATCACCAGAGGCCGATCAGCACTATAAGGGATAGTTGATAGTTGATTATCAGAGGTGCATATTTCCCTTTCCTCGGCCTCATCCATTTTATCAAAGATCTTGACCTCATTATTATCCATCATGTCCTGTAGTAATTTTCTGAATCCCTCACAAGACTGGATGTCATGCCCTTCAATACCATGAAAATCACAAAAATATTGACTCTTTGTGTTTTCTTCTTTGAAAATTCTATTGGGATAACAAAACGGCCCCTTTTTAACCATTACCTCCCAAACCTTCCGCAGAGGTGTCTTTATTTCAGAAACATAACTTTTAGCTTGTCGCTCGTCTTCTTTTGTCACCGCGTTCACGTTTCCTTCAGTATGGTTAGGGGCGAATTTTCACCACATTATTAGTGCCATCAAATCGTAAAATCCTCGCATCAATAAGACCTTGAACCCTTCTTTAAAGGCTAGACAATTTTCTATAGAATGCCCCGGTTTCCAAAGATGGTACATGCAACTAGCATTAGGATCGTACCATTTTGGGTATGGAGGCTTCAAGGGTGCCATATAATGTGGGGATATTAATTGTTTTTCCAATAACTTCGGGCACAGCTCTCCGTATGATACGGGAATAGGGGTGAATTGAGGTTTTTCAGGATTGGGTCTTATCGGTTTTTATTCATTTTTGGGTTGGCTTTGAGCAGGCATGGTATTTGGTGGGAACATGGTGAATGGTCTTTGGTTATTTATGGCATAGACGGGGTAAGGAGGAGGTGCTTGATAGTAAGGGCTTTGGAGAGGAAAATAAAAGTTTGAAGGTGGGCAATATCGGGGTCATGATTGGGTTGGGTATGGGTTAGAAGTGTAGTGCCTCTCAGTTCCCACCATATGGGCTTCTGCCTCTTTTTTCTTTATGGGTACGCCTTTTCAACCCTCGGAGCCTTCCATTCTTCCACTCTTGATAGCATTTTCTATAAGTTCCCCGGATATTACAATATCTGCGAAATCTTTCGTGGCGCTTCCTACCAATTTGTCGTAAAACGGCGCTTTCAAAGTGTTGATGAAGAGGACTGTTATCTCTGTTTTTGTTAATGGGGGTTCTACTTGGGCTGAGATATCCCTCCACCTTTGAGCGTATTGTCTAAAAGTCTCTGTCGGCTTCTTTTCCATCATCTGCAGAGTTAATCGATCGGGCACCATGTCGGATACATGCTTGTATTGTTCACAAAATCTTGATGCTAAGTCTTTCCATGATCGAATCTTTTCTCTCGAGTTGATTATACCATCGAAGGCCGATCCGATCAAGTCGTCTTGAAAAAGCAGTGTATTAGTAATTTATCCTCATTTACGTAACCGGTCATCTTCGACAAAACATGATAAGATGCGCTTTTGGACATCTCGCTCCATCATATTTTTCAAAATCTGGTACTTTAAATTTGGAGGCGTAACTAGATCGGGCACCAACCGAGCTCTTTAGCTTTTCGGTCTGAGAGAAGGCTTCAGACCTTCTATCGCCTTAAGCCTTTCTTCCGACTCTATACTTATCTTGAACATCATGATCATCCATTTTCAACTGGCTATTTCTCGGATCATCTAAATCCAAACAATGGTCGCAGGATTAGCTCCGGTTTGATCTGAATATACCTTGCCCTAGATGAGTAGGTGGCGCAGTCGTTGCTCTGAGCTGCGCAGGCTCCCTTGAGGATGTCCTCTTTGCATTGCATGGACGTGAGGTGGAGTGAATCACGGAGGATAAAGCGGATCCTCGATTAACTCTTGACTGGGGCTCGTGATGTCGTGGCTGCATGGGTCCTTTTCCTTTGACCAAAGCTGTCATCATCTCCATTATTTTGGCCATTTGATCTCTTTGCTCGGCGATTCCTCTCGAGATCTCACCATCGATCTCTTGCTTCTGTTGCCAGACTTAGCCAACCGCTCTTGCAACTCTCTTTGGGTCCTTTCCATCCTTTCAATTCTTTCGTTGAGTTCAAAGATCCATAGTTCTAGCTCTTAGACGTGTCCTATAAGAATGTCGTGATTCCATTCGTAGTGTCGCGAACTGTGGATTATACGGTTTCACCTCGATGAATGATTAGAGTGATATGCATATGTAATGAATGGATGAATGAATAAATGACAAATGGATGTTAATTATGAATAAATATACAAAATTTGGTGATGATTTCAAGATAGCCCCATATTTAGGCATTTCATTAATCAAAAGAGTCTATTACAAAAGTTTTGCCGTCTCTCGATTTAATAGTTACACAAATTTCCTAGCCACATCGCCTTGTTTTTTCACTCGCTCTAGGAATTTCGACATGTTTGATCCTTGCCTCGGAGGAATTGGTAAGCGAGATCTTACGCTTCATCCGATAGTTGCACAATTTGCATAGCTTTATTTACAATTTCATTAATCAAACCACCAAGATACATATCTTTTTCTTGGAGAGCTCTTTCGAGGCACGAATATCTCCATCATCTTGGCCATTCTTTTCTTCTAGGGCTTTTAGGAGAGTATCTAAGTGTTCTTGATGAGCTTGCGGTGTATTTTCTAAATCTTGTATTTTCCTTCTTAGCTCTTGACGCCTTCGACCGACTAGTCATTAATTCTGCAGACGCAGATTTCAGTATTCAACATTCTTCTTCCTTAACTCTATCATAGCACGAAGCGACTTTTTCCTCTTCCTTCTTCGCTTTCCTCTCGAATTCCATCCCACTTTTGATGTTGCTTAGTTCTTCTTTCCATTCCGTCGGTGATTTGCCCAAATTTCACTATTCTTTATAGTGCCTCTTAATTTTTTATTTTTCAAATGAAGATCCTTTAAGTCATTTCTCATGATTTCAGCTTCTTTCTGGACTTTCTCGTTTCTGGATTTTTCAATTTGAACATCTATCTTCAGCTGGTAATTTTCCTTTTGAAGAGAACTAATATCCCGTAACAGACTGGCCTTTTCACGTTCAAATTCATGTCTTGCTATTTCCAGTTCGGATGGCATTTCTTCTGAGAAAGGATTCTGGAAAGTATAATCCGTTGGTGAGGTTTGTTGACTATTCACTCGTCTTTGTCTCCATATTTTATAATCTTGAGTGATAGTATCAGCATCTGAGCTAACTCCATTAGGTAGATTTCCTTCCAAGACTTTGCGATATCTCGGACTTTTTCATGTAACCTTCACCGTAAAAGCAAACTCGGTCGTGCTAATCCTCCCAGTAGTTGGTATGAACGTCGTGAAGCAAAGCGCCTTTGAACCATTAACGGTGCATATCCAACTCCTCCCATAACCCGAGTAAAGGTACCCAATCTTGGCTTCCGCATTTGTATAGCGAATCAAGGACGGATCCATGGTGCTCTCAAGTTATATCTTCTAGCGGAGGTTCAAAAGCTCAAACCCAAAGGTCTTTGTTGGTGACATCCTTGACCAATCTTTCTCAAGGTAAGCTTCCAACGAACGAATGTTTTGAAAACATGTGGAAAGGTGTGCGCCTACTTTCCGTAGTGGCTCAGAATCCAAACATTGAGTAGCTGTGCACATCCGATAAAACGTCCTTCCCCCTTTCTCCTACAACAATTTAGAGATCTAAAAGTCTCAGCTAAGATAGTTGGGACGGGGTTGATTCCTTGTCTCAACTTTTCAAAGAAATCCACTACCTTAACTTCTATATGCCCAAGAACTTTTGGGAAGACAATTAATCAAGTAAATGGCTAAAGCAAGCAGATCCACTCTCTTCACAATGTCCGGATGGTTTTGAACTAAGTCTCGCAGAGAAAACCATGGAATACAATGACTTCGTTCTTTTCTTTATCATTTTTTCAGCCCATGTATCGACCATTCTGTCAACTTCATTAGCTTTTCTTGAAGGTCATTGGTTTGGGCTCTTTCACATATATCTTCTTTGAATTGTGCATTGTTAACGCCAAGCAAGGCGGCATACTCTTCTATGGTTTGAGTCATATCTTCACGGTTGAAAGTAAAACATTGATAAGTTGGGTCCCGAATTGAACCATGGCTTGAATCAAGCTGTTAAATCTCGTTGGATGACGATTAAGTGAGCTATATCCGTGCTTTTCGGTTGAAGATGCCCTAGTGTCCGAGTCCCACTGTTTCAAATCCTAGTCAAGTCTTGAGGTTATTCCGACGAACATTCATGGTCACATGCTCGGAAAGGTTGGAAATACATCCTTCCTTTAAAGCATCTCCTTTTGCTTTCGGGTTTTCAAAGACCGGTCTCGAACTCTGGCGTTTTCTCGGTTACTTGTGTAATTGACTCCTCCATCGAAACCCATTTTGGCAACCAATCTCTAATCAACACCTTCCTAACAAGATGCCTATGATGCATGATGAAAAATAAAAATGAAGACAAATAACATTGGTTAGTAATTACAACAAATATAAACGGAGAAAAACTATGGAAAATC
This sequence comes from Gossypium rotundifolium, assembly GCA_025506655.1. Lineage (NCBI taxonomy): Eukaryota > Viridiplantae > Streptophyta > Magnoliopsida > Malvales > Malvaceae > Gossypium > Gossypium rotundifolium. The sequence goes on along the minus strand of CP106734.1, from coordinate 13,400,672 downwards.
TAACAAATTAAGATATTTAATTTTGCATTTTGGTGAAACTGACCTACTTTTTTTTTTTTTACCCATCATATTTACAAAATAAACTTACCCCACATGCTCATCAGATAATCTACCCTCTCTAAATTATTAAACGGACCCAATTTGCTTGCATAAATGTAAAAGAAATAAAAGGTAAGAAGCGTTTCTCCCATGTACTTATTTTGGTAACTATTAACAGACGGAGGTCCGGCATGGCTCTAATCGGGTGGCTCATACGGTTCACTATATGCGGTTTCGGTTCTAAAAAGGTACTCGAATTGTCCATACTGTCGCCTACTAAGGCTAGTACGGAGCCTCGGTTATCGCCCATCATAGGCTCGCGAGCTCAATTCGAGGGATTACATTTACTTATGCCTATGCGGAGGGACAAGTTAACTCACGAAAGCATAAGTCATATGTAACCCTAAGTATTCACTACTTTGTCGGAGGGACGAGTTAACTCACGAAGGCATAGCGTTTACTTCCATTTAAGCGAGACAGAGCAGGGTAGAGAGCTCATGTTATGCAAAATGCAAGTGCACAGTGTGGGGAGAAACTCACAAACCTTTTCGTTTTATTTTAAAACTAAAACCTAAAACCATAAAAACTTAGAGCTGAAAAATAATAAGATAAAAACAAGTTAGAAAAATATTTACAACATGATGCAAATGCATGTCTTTTTTAAAAAAAAATTAAGAATCACGATTAAAATTATTTTGAGCGAGGAATTTTGAAAATTTTGACAACACGCGTTTAATTCAGGACTCGACTCTCAAAAATGTCCCCAAAGGAGTCGCCAAATGAAGCGACCTAAAATTTGCTTGGGCGCTAATTGAGGAAATTATTAAAATTTGAAAGCAGAGTTTCAATTTTATTTAAAAAGGAGTCGCCACCGATCTTTTTTTCTAGGTATGATCAGACACCTAATGAATCCTCTTTTAAAGAAAAATCATTTTTTTGAATTTTCTTAAAAAAGGCCGGGTTTAAGTCTGCGTCAAAATTCCGGAGAAAAAAAATAGGGTTCGAGGTCGATTCTGTGAGGAAGGTATTAGCATCCTCGCGACGCCCAAAATTGGTATCTCGTTAAACGCGTTGTCTTAATTTTCAAAATACAAGTTCAATTTAATATTTAATCGTGATCCGATTGAGACACGAAATTTTTTTTAAAAAACAAGAGAATTTTAAGACTCGAGAAAATTTTTTTTAAAACCGAGAATTTTGAAAACCGAGAATTTTTGAAAATCGAAAATTTTTAAAACCCAAAATTTTGAAAACAAGAAATTTTGGAAATAAGAAAACTCGAAAACACGAGAATTTTCTTGAAACAGAATTTTTTTGAAAACACGAATTTTTTTTAAAACACGGAAATTTTAAAACACAAGAAAATTTTTTTTGGTTTTAAAACATGAATTTTGAGAATCGAAAATTTTGAAAACACGAGAATTTTCTTTTAACACGAAATTTTTGAAAACACGAGATTTTTTTAAAAACACGGAAATTTTAAAACACAAGAATTTTTTATTTTAAAAACATGAAATTTTGAAAACCCGCAAATTTTGAAGCGAAAATTATTATTTTTTTAAAACACGAATTTTTGAAAATCGAGAATTTTGAAAATACGAGAATTTCTTTTTTGAAACACGAAATTTTTGAAAATATGAAAATTTTAAAATATGAAAATTTTTGAAAAGATGAAAACTTTTAAAACACGAGAATTTTTGAAATACGAGAATTTTTGAAAACACGAAATTTTTTTTATAACACGAAAATTTTGAAAATCGACAATTTTCTAAAAACACAAAAGTAATTGAAACTCGAAATTTTATTTTGTTTTTTGTTTTTTTAAAGGCGTGATCGTATTTAACACTTAACCGATGATATTCACCCAACATAGCGATGAAATCAACGACAAGTGTTAAACCGATCCGATTGCCTTATTTATTAAAATTATCAAAATTAAAAATAAAATAAAATACAATAAAAAAATAAAAATGCTAAAAATATTAATAACACTAAAACGAGATGTCATTAAAATACACCAATTAAATTAAAAGTGGGTAAAAAGAAAATTACCGAATGGCTCAAAATTACGAGCTTGAAGAATAGAATACACGACCCGGGCTCTTTTCTTTTTTTTTTCTTTTTTCTTTTTTTTTTTTTTTTTTTTCTTTCTTTTTTCTTTTTTTCTTCTTTTTTTCTTCTTTTTTCTTTTTTTTCTGACTTTTGGGCTTGGGCTTTCTTTTGGATTGGGCTTCTTCTTCTTCTTTGAAATTTCTTGTGGGCAGGTCCTGGTCGGGCTAGACCAGGTCGGTCACGGGTGGGTCGGCCAAGCGGTTAAAATTTTTTTTTTTTTTTCCTTTTTCTTTCTTTCTTTCTTTTTTCTTTCCTTTTCTTTTTTCTTCTTTCTTCTTCTTCTTCTTCTTCTCCTCTTTTCTTCTTCTCCAAAGTGTTGTTTGTAGTGGTCGCCTCCTTCCTTCAGGTCTTGTGACGCCTTCTTCTTTTTCTTCTTCTTCTTCTTCTTCTTCCTCCTTTTCTTTCTCTTTTTCTTTCTTTTTCGTGGTTTTTTTGATGCTTTGGGGTTCGATTTTGGGAAAAATCCCTTTTATAGCGTTTTTTTGTGCAGTAGCAGTGGCTAGGGGTATGGGAGGCCATCCCTTAGTGTGGTGGTAGGAAAATCGGGGGTGGGTCTGTGAAATCCATGGGATTTTGGAGATTATTTGATGAAGGACCAGAGTTAACGCAGATAAAATTATTGGGGCCAAAGTGTAATTTTAAGAAAGTTAAGGGTAAAATGTAATTTTGAAAAGTTTTGGGGCCAAAATGTAATTTCAAGAAAGTTTAGGGGTTAAAATGTAATTTTTAATTAATTTTTTAATTTTTTTAAATTTATATATTTTTTAAATAAACCCGTAATAAATCCGGACAAAATTTAGTGCTTACAAAGAGGATCGGTGACGACTCCATATTTTTAAAGGTTGATCCCCATTTTTTCGACCTCGATAATAAAAATAGTTTCGATGACTTGGCGACTCACTGGGACCTGGTTGAGGTCGTGCCATTAGATTGATTAATTTTTGTCCTTTTGATTGAAAACTTGGAAAATTATTTTGAAAAATCACGTTTCTTTTAATGCATTTATTGATGCTATGATTAAAATCTCGTAGAATACTCTGGCATTGCATTGCATAACCGTTGTGGTTACACCTTTAAGTGGGAGTGAGAAACTAAGCTTTCGTGATGTTTTCACCTCCGCATGGCTAGTGGACCGCTTCCGGGATACATCTGTACCTATGTGTTTCGTGAGATTTTCATCTCTGCATGGCCATAGGGAAATGTAATCCCCTAAACTGAACTCGATCTATATGAGCCTATAATGGGTAAGGATTGAGGAATCTGCTGGTTCAGGTACCCATTCTTTAGAACCAAGCCGCATATAGCGAATCCTAAGAGCTAGCCATAGGTAAAACCATCACTCATTTAGCTAATCTATTTTGGTTGTTTATTTTTTCTCGTGCAACCGTGTTTTTTGTTTATGTTTGCATTACATTGCACTTCATTGCATCATAGAAAGGAGATGTTAATGTAACATCCTGAATTTGTGGGCCTGTGCATTTTGTGTAATGAATGCTTAAATATGTTAAATTAAGAATTAGAGGTTCAGTTTGGGCTCAAGAATAGGTTGAGGCCTTGACGAAATATTCTGTTAGGCACTCTAAGACTTGAAATAAAGTAATGGTAGTTTAGTTGGCCTAATTGGCTTATGGCCCAATAGCAAGGGGCGCAGAGAGGGAAGCTGTTTAAATAACACCTTGGACTGATGAGTAGGCCCAAATTTGGCCGCATGGGGCCCAAGAAATTGGGTCAAAAATTTGGCAGCCCAAGGAGAGCTAGGAGGGACGACACAAGGCTATTAACTAGGGGGATTTTATGTTTTAATTATGTGGATAATAAGCAGATAAAATGGGAAGTAGTGGTGTGATGTAGGTCTCTGATGGATGAGTGCTCAGATAGGGATAAGGGATAGAATGATCAAAGTGATCTCCTGAAAGCTAGTGTTGGCCGAAAATCAAACTCAGGAGGGGGAGGAATCGGTTTAGTATAGGCGAGAGAGGTGTCTAGAAAATTTTCGCTATGTTCTCATCATCTTTTCTTTCTCTCAAATCCCCACTCCATTCTCCCTCCCAACTTTCTTTCTTTTCTTTTTCCATTTGGCCAAACCCTTTGACAATTTCTTTCTCATTCCTTTCAAATACTTTAGCCGAAATCTCTAAGCCTTTCCTTGATTTCTTTTTACTTTCTTCTAAGCCAAAGTTGAAACACTTTACTCAGACCTTCTAAAAGCTAAAAATGCATCAGTTCATCTTTTCTGGGATTTTCATAAAAGCAAAATCCCTAGATCTCATCTCCTGTGTTTGCCGAATTCTCTCTGAGGTGTCTGCTTGTACCGAATCTTGAAGAAAACTCAGGGTAAGTGTCGATTCGTGAGATTTCAGTCTTTTCTGGCTTTTTAAAAACTCTAGTCGAATGGCTATATGGAAACTAATCTTGTGTTTTTCTCTTATTTGCGGCATCCCGGGATTTGAAGAGGAGTCAATCGCTTAGATTTCTAAGTCAGACTTCAGTAGCACTCGATTCGTGTTACTTTCGGGAATTCAAGGTAAGGAGATCTGTTAATTTTAAGCGTGTAGATTCGGGTTTACACTAACCCTTGGCCGAATGTAGGAAGGCATTATCTTTGTGTTCTTCCGGCTTTTGAGCAAAGTTGTAGACAAAGGGCAGTAGATCTGATTAGCGAGGGTATCGACGTAAAGGGTAGTCCTACGTCTTTATCATGTGTGTAACACTTCCACACCATTTAGATTGCCTATTATAATATGATTATAAATTTGTTAAATTCTATTAAATACCAAAATCCCGGCATAACGGTTGAAACCCGAAGAGGGTAAAGGCGAATCACCAGGTTAGTAAATTCTGTCATTCATAAATGAATGTTTCTGTTGAGATGATATGTTTTATATGTATGTCGATTTCTGTGATTGCACGGGGTTGGGTGATTAATGAAAAGGGAAGTGTTCTGTTGTAGTGGCATTTGCCATGATCTATTGTAGTGGCTTTCGCCATGATCTGTTGTAGTGGCTTTTTGCCATGATCTGTTGTAGTAGATTTTTGCCATGATTTGTTGTAGTGGCTATTGCCATGATCTGACGATGAGCAACTAACTGCAGCATGACTGCCATCGATGGTGTGTAGCGGCGTGGGTTGATTGTAGAAATCCCCAATGGTGTGATCGGCAGGTAAGGGTGGTGTGTAGCGGATGGAAACCTAGGATTGGGTTGGGCTTTGCATATTTTCTAATATATTATGATCTGTTATCTGTTCTGTGGGCCTAAGGCCCAATCTGATGGTGCACGAGGGTTGCACACCGAGTCTCGCAACTCACCCTATTATTTAACATCTTTCAGGTAGCACCTAGTGCAACGGACCGGGCTGGAGAGGAGCGCAAGGTGGCCATGCGAGAGAATATCTTGATTCAGCAAAAGACTTTACCTAGTTTACTTCTTTTTAATATTTTTAATTAGTGGGTTTTATATTTTATTATAATAAGGCCATGGGCCACTAGCTTTATAGTTTGGTTCGATTTTATTTTGGGCTTTTATTATTAATAGACATGTAGATTTTACATTTTAATTAAACTAAGACATATATTAAATTTCTGTTTTTAATTCATAAAGGCATCTTATAAAATTTATATCTTTTATAAACTATCAAATTGTTAAGTTTTTCGGGATACATGTTTAAACTCGACAAATGTTTTCCAAAAATGCGACATGTTTTACTAAATCTTCTTAGTGACATGCCAGATCCGGTCGTGGTGTTTGGGCCAAGTTTAGGGTGTTACAAATTAGTATCAGAGCCCAGTTCAAAACTCAACTTTAGGGTTTTTGGGCTTAAAACATTTTCTAAAGATGGGTTTTGAAACATGTATCTTTATAAATGATACAGGACTGTTAGCTCGGCATGGCACCTGCGTCTCCGGCCCAAGTCCACCAAGTAAGTATTCTGAACTATTGTGTGATATATATATGGGTTTGATGGGCCTTATGGGACTTAGATTATTATAATTAGAATTTGATGGACTTTAGGCTTAGCTTAAACAAATCTTTGCACTTCATAAGACTTAATTTCCCTAATTAAACATGTCTGTAAGCAAGTCACAGGGTTAAGGTGTGGGCATGTCTAGGATTGGATCTAGGAAGAGCTTGGTATTTAAGCAGTCCTAGTGACTCACCTCCTCTTTTCTGGAATCCTACCTAGTGCGTAGTGACTGTTCGCCTTAGCCACGAAGACTTGTTGACAGGCCAAAATTCATAACTAAAACCCGAAAGGGACCAGTACCCTATTTTTGTAAAATTACTTATATGACCCTAATTTTTTGTAAATTATCCAAAAAACCCTAGGTTTACAAAATTACCGAAATACCCTTAGTTTATAAAATTACCAAAATACCCCTTCCCGATTACGAAATTTCCAAAATACCCCCTATTTTGTAAAAACACCAAGATACCCTATTTTAAAAATTATGAAAATACCTTGTAAGATAAATTACGAAAATGCCCTGAGTAGTGAAAGGACGAAAACGCCCCTAGGTGATGAATGTAAGTTTGTGAATGCCCTATGTATGCTGATTGTGAATGTATGTGATTCTCTGAATTAGGGTAGTAAACTTGAGACTGAACCTTCAGATATAATTCTGAATTCGAAAGAACCACTATCAAACTACTTTTTCATAAAATTATTCGTGGATAATCAGTGGAAAGAGTTAATAATTCATAAAATTTTCTTAAATCAAATAAAGGTGAATTAGGTTGATGAGTACAAGGGGTCGAGGACGTCCGTCGTGTGGTCGTGGTAGGGGCAAGATGACCGTGTCCGAACCAGTAGGGTCTGGCCATGGGTCAGGAGATGAGATACCGGATCTGCCAACTGTAGATGGAGAATTTCAGGACCAAACGGGTGGAGATGATGTAGTGTCTCAGGCGATGCTGCAGGTCCTTGAAAGAGTGGTTGGAGTAGGCACGGGTTCAGAAGCTCGAAAGTCTGTGTCTGAATGACTCCGAGCCAACGGAGCAGAGATGTTTAGGGGAGTTTCTGACGTAGCCCCTAACACAGCTGAGTATTGGTTAGAGGTAACTGAGCCATAATGGATGACCTTGACTTTACTGTGAAGGAGAAGTTGAAGGGGGTCGTGTCTCTTCTTCGAGAAGAGGCCTACCAGTGGTGGCTCACGGTGAAGGAGGGTACTTCCGCAGATCGTATTGATTGGGACTTCTTTTAAGAGTCATTCCAAGAAAAGTACATCAGGGCCAGCTATGTGGATGCGCAGAGGAAGGCATTCCTGAACTTGGTACAGGGAAGTAAGTCCATGTCTGAATACGAGGTGAAGTTTTTGCGGTTGAACCGTTACGCTCGAGGGATTGTGGTGACTGACGATGAACGTTGCGTATGGTTTGAGGATGGTCTAAAGGATGAGTTGAGGGTATTAGTAGCACCGCAGCGAGAAAGATACTTTGCGGTTTTGGTTGAGAAAGCTAAGATATCTGAGGAGGTTAAGCGGGTTCAGAAACATAATAAGGATAAGGATCGAAATAGGAATAAGAGGAATTTTGGGTCATCAGGATCACCCAAAAATTTTCAAAAAAGGCCTAGGTCTGATGGGCCAGCTCGTGCTCCGACGGGTCAGAATCGATCATGTCCTTCGTGTGGAAAGGTGCATTATGAGGAGTGTAGATGGAGAACCGGTGGATGCTTTAGGTGTGGATCCACAGAGCATATGATTAAGGACTGTCCACAGGTGGAGCAGGCATAGCCCACGGGACGAGGTTCTGATCAGGTTAGGAGAGGTGGTCAGCTAGTACCAAGGGGTCGTGGCGCGACCAGAGGAGGAAATGGAGTCAGTCGAGGTCGTAGAGCACCTGGTAGGGGTGCTAGAAATGTAGACGCGAGGCAGCTGGGTCTAGTCTATGCAGCACGTCGACAGGAGGATGGTGACGCACCAGACGTCATAACCGGTATGTTTCTTATTACTAATAGCCCATACCTTGCTCTGATTGATATTGGGTCAACCCACTCCTATGTTGCATGTTCGGTATCTGAGACTCTAAGTTTAGACTCTGAAACAACTACTAGGAAGATAACTGTGGTTAGTCCTTTAGGACAATCTAGGGTAGTGGACAAACTGTTTAGGGACATACCTCTAGAGACTCAAGGGGTAGTGTTTTCCGATAGACTTAATGAAATTACCATTTGGAGAGTTTGATTTTATCTTAGAAATGGATTGGTTGACTAAACACCATGCTAAGTTGGATTGTGAGACTAAGCGTATGGTGTTGAGTACCCCAGAAGGCGGGGAGGTAGTTGTGTTAGGAGAGGGAATGAATTATTTGTCCAACGTGGTATCTGTCTTGAAAGCTGTTAAGATGATTCGAAAAGGGTGTAACGTATTTCTAGCTTTTATCAGTGCTTTAGATGTTAAGGAGGTGACTGTCGATGAGGTTCAAACAGTCAAGGATTTCACAGATGTCTTTCCTGAGGAGTTGCCAAGATTACCCCCGAATCGCGAAGTGGAGTTTAGAATAGAGCTACTTAGGATGCATACCCAAAGGTTCTATTGCTCCATACAGGATGGCGCCGAAAGAGCTGGTGGAACTCAAAGACCAGATTCAAGAACTGTTGGATCGTGGATTTATCCGATCGAGTGTATCTCCGTGGGGAGCCCCAGTCTTGTTTGTGAAGTAGGACGGATCCATGCGTATGTGTGTGGACTACCGTCAATTGAATAAGTTGACAGTTAAGAACAAGTACCTACTGCCAAGAATCGACAACCTGTTCGATCAGCTCAAAGGAGCTTCGGTCTTTTCTAAGATTGACTTAAGGTCGGGATATCATCAGTTAAGGGTGAAGGAAGGAGACATTCATAAGACGGTGTTTCAGACTCGGTACGGTCATTACAAATTTTTGATGATGCCGTTCGGGTTGACGAATACGCCAGCGGCATTTATGGATATGATGAACTGGGTATTTCAACCCTATCTTGATTGGTTCGTCGTGGTGTTCATCGACGATATTCTAGTTTACTCCAAGTCCGAGGAGGAGCATGATGCACATCTTCGTATGGTGTTACAAATTCGAGGAGAAGCGGTTATGCATAAAGTTGATGAAGTGTGAGTTTTGGCTGAAGGAAGTGACTTTCTTAGGGCATGTAGTTTCCGCAGAGGGAATTAGAGTGGACCCTCAGAAGATAGAAGCCGTATTGGATTGGAAACTGTCGAAGTCGGTGGCAGAGATTCAGAGTTTTCTTGGTCTGGCGGGGTACTACAGAAAGTTTGTGGAAGGGTTCTCATTGATAGCGACACCCTTAACTAAGTTGTTGAGGAAGAGAGTATCGTTTGTATGGACCGACAAACAGTAGGAGAGCTTTGAGAAGCTGAAAAGAATCTTGACGAAAGCTCCAGTGTTAATTGACCAGAGGTAGGAAAAGAATTTACCGTCTACTGTGATGTGTCACACACGGGTTTAGGATGTGTGTTGATGCAAGATGGAAAAGTTGTTACATATGCGTCTCGACAGTTGAGACCGCATAAATTGAACTACCCTACACACGATTTAGAATTGGCAGCGGTAGTGTTTGCTTTGAAGATTTAGAGGCACTACCTGTATGGGGAGAAGTCGATTATTTACATGGACCATAAGAGCCTGAAGTATCTCCTTACCTAGAACAAGTTGAATCTGAGGCAACGTAGGTGGATTGAGCTCTTGAAGGACTATGATTGCTCGATCGAATATCATCCGGGTAAGGCTAATGTGGTGGCAGATGCGCTGAGTCAGAAGGCGATAGTGGATTTGAGAGTGATGATTGCTTATCTTAGTTTGTATGAGGATGAGAGTTTGGTAGCTGAGCTCCAAGTAAGACCTATGTGGACAAGTCAGATCAAGGAGAAGCAACTTCTAGACGATGCTTTGAGTGCTCGACTCTGGCAAGTGCGAAGTGGTGAAGGAAAGGACTATAGTTTGAATGGTGATGGAGTCCTGTGTTTTCATAAGACAGTTTGTATGCCAAAAGATGTGGAATTGAAGCAGATGATTCTTTAGGAGGCGCATAGTAGCCATTACGCCATGCATCTTGGAGGGGTTAAGGTGTATCGAAATTTACAAGAATAATTCTGGTGGACAGGACTAAAGCTAGAAGTAACAGAATTCGTGGGTAAATGTTTGACGTGCCAGCAGGTGAAAGCGGAATACCAGTTGCCTTCGGATTTGTTGCAGCTGGTAAAGATTCCGCAGTGGAAATGGGAGAGAATCACGATGGATTTTGTTAGTGGGTTACCCCTTACGGCCACTAAGAAGGATTCAATTTGGGTAATCGTGGATCAGCTGACGAAGTCTGCTCACTTCAAACTGGTTCGTGTCGATTTTTCTCTGCAACGGTTGGCTAAGTTGTATGTGGCTGAGGTGGTGAGACTGCGTGGTGTACCTGTGTCGATTATATCAGACAGAGACCCTAGGTTCACGTCACGGTTCTAGAAGGCTCTACATCAGGCAATGAGAACAAGGCTAGACTTCAGCACTGCTTTTCATCGACAGACTGATGGTCAGTCTAAGAGGGTAATTCAGATCTTGGAGGATATGCTAGGGGGTTGCATCATCGATTTTAGGGGAAGCTGGGAGGAGTATTTGTTTTTGGCAGAATTCGTGTATAATAATAGTTATCAATCTAGTATTCGGATGGCGCCTTTTGAAGCATTATACGGAAGGAGATGTCGTACCCCAACTTGTTGGACAGAGTTGGGTGAGCATCAGGTGTTGGGCCCAGAACTAGTGTCAGAAATGGAAGAGAAAGTTAGGTTAATTCGGGCTCGGTTGAAGGAAGCGTCTGATCGACAGAAGTCGTATGCGGACCTTAAACAGAAAGGGATGGAATTTGCAGTAGGAGATCAAGTCTTCTTAAAAGTATCACTGTGGAAGAAGGTAATGAGGTTTGGTCGGAAGGGTACGCTAAGTCCCCGGTTTATTGGACCTTATCGAGTGTTGGAACATGTGGGCCCAGTGGCGTATCGATTGGAGTTACCTTCAGATTTGGAGCGGATACATGACGTGTTTCATGTCTTGATGCTAAGACGTTACCGTTCTGATCCCTCGCACATTGTGCCGGTGGAAGAGATTGAAGTAAGGCCAGATTTGTCCTTTGAGGATGAGCCAGTGCAAATTTTGGATCGAGACATAAAGGTGTTGGGAAGGAAGTCTGTCCCTTTGGTCAAGGTCTTGTGGCGAAACCACGGTGCGGAGGAAGCGACATGGGAATTAGAGGATGTTATGCGACAGTAATATCCCCATCTCTTCTGATCAGGTAAATTTTGAGGCCGAAATTTATTTTGAGGGGGGTAGAACTGTAACATCATGAATTTGTGGGCTTGTGCATTTTGTGTAATGAATGCTTAAATATGTTAAATTAAGAATTAGAGGTTCAATTTGGGCTCAAGAATGGGTTGAAGCCTTAACGAAATATTCTGTTAGGGACTCTAGGACTTGAAATAAAGTAATGGTAGTTTAGTTGGCCTAATGGGCTTGTGGCCCAGTAGCAAGGGGTGCAGAGAGGGAAGCTGTTTAAGTGGCGCCTTGGACTGATGAGTAGGCCCAAATTTGGCCGCATGGGGCCCAAGAAATTGGGTCGAAAATTCGGCAGCCCAAGGAGAGCTAGGAGGGACAACACAAGGCTATTAACTAGGGGGATTTTCTGTTTTTATGTGGATAATAAACAGATAAAAGGGGAAGTAGTGGTGTGATGTAGGTCTCTGATGGATGAGTGCTCAGATAGGGATAAGGGGTAGAATGATCAGAGTGATCTCCTGGAAACTAGTGTTGGCCAAAAATCAAACTCAGGAGGGGGGAAGAATCGGTTTAGTATAGGCAGAGAGGTGTGCCAAAAAATTTCTGCTATGTTCTCATCATCTTTTTCTTTCTCTGCCGAAATCCCCACTCCATTATCCCTCTCAACTTTCTTTCTTTTCTTTTTGCATTTGGCCGAACCCTTTGACAATTTCTTTCTCATTCCTTTCAAATATATTAGCCGAAATCTCTAAACTTTTCATTGATTTCTTTTTACTTTCTTTCTAAGCCAAAGCCAAAACACTGTACTCGGGCCTTCTAAAAGCCAAAAACGCATCAGTTCATCTTTTTCGGGATTTTCATAAAAGTCGAAATCCCTTGATCTCATCTCCTATGTTTGCCGAATTCTCTCTAAGGTGTCTACTTGTGCCGAATCTTGAAGAAAACTCAGGGTAAGTGTCGGTTCGTGAGATTTCAGTATTTTTTGGCTTTTTAAAAACTCTAGCCGAATGGCTATATGGAAACTAATCTTGTGTTTTTCTCTTATTTGCGGCATTCTGAGATTTGAAGGGGAGTCAATCGCTTAGATTTCTAAGTCAGACTTCAGTAGCACTCGAATCGTGTTACTTTTGGGAATTCAAGGTAAGGAGATCTGTTAATTTTAAGAGTGTAGATTCGGGTATACACTAACCCTTGATCGAATATAGGAAGGCCTTATCTTTGTGTTCTTCCGGCTTTTGAGCAAAGTTGTAGACAAAGGGCAGTAGATCTGATTAGCGAGGGTATCGACGTAGAGGGTAGTCCTACGTATTTATCAGGTGTGTAACACTTCTACACCATTTAGATTGACTGTTATAATATGGTTATAAATTTGTTAACTTCTATTAAATGCCGAAATCCTGGTATAACGGTTGGAACCCGAAGAGGGTAAAGGCGAATCACCAGGTTAGTGAATTCTGTCATTCATAAATAAATGTTTCTGTTGAGATGATATGTTTTATATGTATGCCGATTTCTGTGATTGCATGGGGTTGGATGATTGATGAAAGGAGAAGTGTTCTGTTGTAGTGGCATTTGCCATGATCTGTTGTAGTAGCTTTTGCCATGATCTGTTGTAGTGGCTTTTCGCCATGATCTGTTGTAGTGGCCTTTTGCCATGATCTGTTGTAGTGGCTATTGCCATGATCTGACGATGAGCAGCTAACTGCAGCATGACTGCCATTGATGGTGTATAGCGGTGTGGGTTGATTGTAGAAATCCCCAATGGTGTGATCGCCAGGTAAGGGTGGTGTGTAGCGGATGGAAACTTAGGATTGGGTTGGGCTTTGCATATTTTCTGATATATTATGCTCTGTTATCTGTTCTGTGGGCCTAAGTCCCAATCTGATGGTGCACGAGGGTTGCACACTGAGTCTCGCGACTCACCCTATTATTTAAATCTTTCAGGTAGCACCTAGTGCAATGGAGCGGGCTGGAGAGGAGCGCAAGGTGGCCATGCGAGAGAATATCTTGATTCAGCAAAAGACTTTACCTAGTTTACTTCTTTTTAATATTTTTAATTAGTGGGTTTTATATTTTATTGTAATAAGGCCATGGGCCACTAGCTTTATATTTTGGTTCGGTTTTATTTTGGGCTTTTATTATTAATAGACATGTAGATTTTACGTTTTAATTAAACTAAGACATATATTAAATTTCGGTTTTTAATTCATAAAGGCATCTTATAAAATTTATATCTTTTATAAACTATCAAATCGTTAAGTTTTCCTGGATACATGTTTAAACTTGACAAATGTTTTCCAAAAATGTGACATGTTTTACTAAATCTTCTTAGTGACATGCCAGATCCGGTCGTGGTGTTTGGGCCGGGTTTGGGGTGTTACAGTTGATTAGTAATTCGATTGCTAAATAGAGGAGTTTGTCATAAGGAAATGAAATTCTTGATAAAGTGGATTATAATACGGTTGTCCGGACATGGTCTGAGTAAAAACAACAAAAGAAAGTTGATAATCCGTGGAGGAATGCAAAACCTTGCCCGAAAGATTTAAATTGACAAGAGAAGTCATGCCTCAATTTTCTTAAAGAAGCCAATTAATATCGCAAAGGATAAGTGAGCAGCGAACCACGACCAGAATCAAGCCAAGTGGAAATAAAAGAGATATCTTTTAGGAGGATTTGAAGGATTCGACTGCAGCGTTCGGATATGAAGGAGAAGATTGATGTTTTCACCTTGACTATGAGGACAATACATAATCTATTTTATGCAAAGAAATCTGTTTTTTAGAGAAGTTCTTCTAATGGAATTGAATTCAGAATCAATGTCTCTCTTTCTCCTTGCATTCATTTCATGCATTTGCATTTCATGCATTTGCATTGCATTTTCACATAAGGTCCCTAATTAGGTGAAATTATTTCAGCTAACCCAGAAAACATGGAACAAAGGTTAGATAGATTAGAGCAAAGGCAAATACTGATGCAAGATCAGTTGGCCAAAATTCAACGGGATATGCAAGATCAAATGAATATGATGCGCCAATTAACCCAATTGCTAGTCGGAGGGCTTGGAAAAAGGAGTGACCCAGTGGTCGACAGTGTGGATGATGATGAAGTAATCATTTATTCTCCAATAAGTATCCCAACTCAACCAGACACGCGTTCACATGGGGTACCCGTCATTATTAGACCCCAATGTCACACTGATGCCTCGGCATTGTCAAATTTCTCGAGGGGTTCAGATTTTAGCCCAGAGGATGATCAAATTAATCCTATTATTCATGGCTCAACAGAGACAAAGGAAATGAGAGAGTGGATTTCAAAGGCCCCAAAGAGGAAGGACAAGGATGTGAATAATACGAGTAGGTATAACAAGGGCCATTCGAAGCCGTTTATAGTAAACCAGCCAAGAAAGGCAGTTACCAGTCATCTGGTCCCCTCAGGAGAAAAACCCAATTCAAGACCGAACTCAGAGAAACTCCAGTTCGCACCTATTCCTACGACGTATAGGGAGTTATACCAGAGCTTATTTGATATGCATGCTATAGCTCCTCATTACCTAAAATCAATGCAATCCCCATACCCCAAATGGTATGATTCGAATGCCCAATGTGAGTACCATGCCAGAATTATAGGACATTCAATAGAAGATTGCCTTACTTTCAAGAAGCTGGTTGAAAGATTCATCAAAATAGGAGTTATAAGAATCAATGACCCCTCGGGTGCAGAAAATTCGTTACCCAACCATGCTGTTAAAGGGATAACTATTGTGAGTACCATGATAAATGGGGGCATGAGATCAGGAGTACATCAAGTGCAGGGCTCTAGTGCAAAACCTGATACTGGCGAACTTGAACATTAATGACGTATCTAAAGAGTGAGCCAGAGAGTAGACTTTTCTAAGCTTCTGCCTTACTTGAGATGTTTTGAACAATGGAACTGTGGAAAAAATCTTTGTATTTTTAGAACTAATCTAGAGCAATATTCAAAACATGCTTGTTGCTTTAAGCCTAGGAGCAACAAGAATCTTTTTGTGAAATGGGCTTGTATCTAGAATCTTTATTTCAATGAAATGCATCTTTTTAAGTAAATATTTTTTTCATTAATTACATTTCATACAGTACATTCTTTCATGTCTTGGAATATTCTTTCATTCTTTATTCATGACCATACCATAAAAATAATCATCCTTAGAATCATTTATTCTTTGGGATTACCTTTGTAAGTAGGTACCCAGATATCAATGACAGGAGCGACGTTGTTATTGACTCCCTTTTTGAATGAGATGTGGGCCTAAGGGATCTAAGGACTTTGAAGATAACAGAGATCGTAACATATCTTTTGATTTGTTAAGAATTGTAGAACAAGATGGACTCTACCTTGCAAAAGGTCAGTGGACATTGTAAGATTGAGAAGGGGCAAATATCGAAGCCTAATTCATCACAAGGTAAAACAATCATTGAGCTATCTTCAAGAATTCAAGATGTTTTCTCATGCTAGACTACTGAAACGTGGGTATGCTGCTAAGATTGGTGTTTAATGAACCCATGCTAATGGTTCTACAATAGTCAGGCTAATAATGAGGTTTAGGCTACCGGTCTACCCAGAAAGGGAAATTGCATCAAATGCCAAATTGAAAAAGACGGGACTTATGTGCCTCCTCCATTTTTCTATATATGGGGCATGGTTGTTATCAATCCAGTCTCATCAAAAGCTTCTGGCCAACATCGATTCATTTTCGTGGATGTTGGTTACTTCACTAAGATGGTAAAAGTCGTTTCGTATGCCAATATTACAAAGTCGATAGTCATCAGAACAAAAACAAAAAAAAAACAAAACAAAAAGGGAAAGAAAGAATACCGGCAAAAAAAAAGGAGAAATATCGAAAAAAGCATATTTAATCGCACAATGTCAAAAGTTTGCGGTATGTTCAAAGATCAGGTGCTACATCACAGTAAAGGCAGCCAAAGAGAAAAACAAAAGATAAAAAAAAACACCGAGACTTGTAAGGATTGGCATATAGAAGTTACTATTTACCCTCTATGCTTATCAAACATTGGCCAGGAATGTCATCGGGGCAACATTTCTCATTTGTTTCGTCTATTGAAGTCAAAATTCCTTTTTCCGAGTTTTATCAAAACTGAAGTTGGATAAGGCAGAATGGATCCAATCCCGATGTGATCAATCAAATTTGTGAGGAAAATTTAATAGCTATCCGTTATAGTCAGATGATGCGGGTTTGTGACAAAGAGGTTCATCTTAGAAAATTCCCAAAGGGTGACTAGATATTGAAGAAAATCCTTCATATACAAAAGGATTTCAAAAAAAAATAGAGGCCAAACGAGAAAAGACCTTATGTAGTGAAAAAAGTCTGTTCTGCAAACATTGACCAAAATGGATTCGGAGAATTCAAATTCAATAAAAAGAATTCAAAAAAAAAGAGGAAAAGAAAAAGAAGCAAAAGGAAAGGCCAATGTGAAAACCCGCAAAGGGCACTTTGAGACCAAAGGGGATTTGAGTTGAAAACCAGAAAAGGGCGGCTCAAATTTTGATCAAAAGTGGGGCATACAGCAGTCTTGCTATACCTGAATTAACAATGAAAAACTATGCTACGTCTTGAGCTTAAACACGTATTGAGCTTAAAATGGCCCTCAAGAAGTTTGAACAGAGAAGTTCAGGCTGCGATTTCTAGGGCACCTAGTTTCCATTTTGTGATTATATTGTTCTTTTCAAAATATGTTCACAATAAATTAATTGCGATTGTTATCTTTGCTTAGCTTATTTGTTTCAAGCTATGCTCCTAATTAATTTCCTTTTTATCCATGGTTATAATCTTTTTAGGCATTCTGCATTGAAATAACAATTAGTGGACTAATCATACTTTCATAAAAGGAGTTTCGCATATTACTTTGGAATCTTCTGAATAATACAAGAATCTGAAATGGGACTATTGTTTAAAACTCACCAAGTTTAAGAAAAAGTCTAGACTGAGACTACTTTTCCGGATTTTTGTCAAAATGGTGACAAGATATTGCATCAGTAATACAATCTCGACAAGAAATGAGAAATGTTAACCCAAGTGTAAAAGGGGAATCATTTGCAAGGAAAAATGACATTCTGCATCCATGTAAATATCAGGCATACACATCTGATTGCGTCACCCGAAGAGTGATCAGTTGGTGGAACAAGCTACAGGTCCTATACCCTAGAGTCGTAGTGGCATAGATGGGAAGAAATTTAGATCCTATACCCCTAAGTCACAATGTGATAAACCCTGAAGTTACAGTGGAGCAAGTCTGTTGAGCAAGATATTTGTTTTCTCCGGTTTTCAGTCAAGAATACCAGCTGAACAAGAGGGCATCATATTACCCTGATGAACAATGAAACCTTAAGTAGGGATCATTCTCATGAAAATTTGCATTCATGCAAAACACATTTAAGAGCATTTGATTCATTCCGATCATTGCATCCTAATCATTGTAAGAAATCATTTCCTAACCATTGTAAGAAATCATTCTTATGACATTCTACATTCATACAAATGTCATCCATAGGACACATCTATTTAGGGGGCATTTGATTTATTCCGATCATTACATCATAATCTTTGTAAGAAATCATTCTCATGACATTCTGCATTCATACAAATGTCATCCATAAGACACATCTATTTAGGAGCATTTGATTCATTCCGATCATTGCATCCTAATCTTTGTAAGAAATCATTCTTATTACATTCTGCATTCATACTAATGTCATCCATAAGACACATCTATTTAGGAGCATTTGATTCATTCCGATCATTGCATCCTAATCATTTTAAGAAATCATTCTTATGACATTCTGCATTCATACAAATGCCATCCATAAGACACATCTATTTAGGGGCATTTGATTCATTTCGATCATTGCATCTAAATCTTTGTAAAAAGGTCATCCTCATGACATTCTGTATTCATACAAATGTCGTCAATTATACATTTAGGTAGGAGCATTAGATTCATTCTGATCATTGCATTCTAACCATTTTGCATATGCATAAACACAAAACTGATTTTACAAGACAGGTTACCTAGAAGACATTGTCGCAACATCGGTGAATTCGAATATCTTGCCTTCCTAAGTGAAACAGATTGAAGATAGCAGATCTGGCAGTCCTGAAGTTGTAGGAGCAGATCAAAGCCATAGAAGTCATATTTCTTTGAAATTTCAGCAGAGAAGATTAAGGTTACGAATCTCTTCTCCCTGAATTTCTATCTCCTCGAAGTTCTAGTGGAGTAGGTTGAGGCTACAAATCCCTCCTCTCTGAGTTTGCAATGAGGATCAGACCGTATTTCTTTGAAGTTTCAGCAGAGAAGATTGAGGTTACTAATCTCTTCTCCCTGAATTTCTATCTCCTCGAAGTTCCAGTGGAGTAGGTTGAGGCTACAAATCCCTCCTCTCTGAGTTTGCAATGAGGAACAGGCCGTATTTCTTTAAAATTTTAGCAGAGAAAATTGAGGTTACGAATTTCTTCTCCCTGAATTTCTATCTCCTCAAAGTTCTAGTGAAGTAGGTTGAGGCTACAAATCCTCCTCCCCGAGTTTACAATGAGGATCACCAAGATTTTTTGAAGTTTCGTGAGAGAAGATTGAGGTTCTGAATCTCTTCTCCACGAATTTTATCTCCTCGAAGTTCTAGTGGAGTAGGTTGAGGTTACAAATCCCTCCTTCCAGAGTTTACAATGCGGATCAGTCAATATTTCTTTGAAGTTTCAGCAGAGAAGATTGAGGTTACGAATCTCTTCTCCCTGAATTTCTATCTTCTCGAAGCTCCAATGGAGTAAGTGGAGGCTACAAATCCCTCCTCCCTGAGTTTACAATGAGGATCAGTCATTGTTTTTTTTGAAATTTCAGCAGAGAAGATTGAGGTTACTAATCTCTTCTCCCCGAATTTCTATCTCCTCGAAATTCTAGTGGAGTAGGTTGAGGCTACAAATCCCTCCTCCCTGAGTTTGCAATGAGGATCAGGCCGTATTTCTTTGAAATTTCAGCAGAGAAAATTGAGGTTACGAATCTCTTCTCCCTGAATTTCTATCTCCTCAAAGTTCTAGTGAAGTAGGTTGAGGCTATAAATCCCTCCTCTCTGAGTTTACAATGAGGATCAGTCAGTATTTCTTTAAAGTTTCAGCAGAGAAGATTAAGGTTACAAATCTCTTCTCCCTGAATTTCTATCATCTCGAAGTTCTAGTGGAGTAGGTTGAAATTACAAATCCCATCTCCCTGAGTTTACAACGAGGATCATACTTTATTTCTGAGAAGTAGTGAGAAGATCGAAACTACAAATCTCTTCTCTCTGGATTCTTATCACCTCGAAGTCCTAATGGAGCAAGTTGAAGCTAGAAATCCCTCCTCCTTGAGTGTATTGAGGATCAACTTTCATTTTCGAGAAGTTTCAGTAGGAAGATCGAAGCTACGATTCTCTTCTCTCTGAATTCTTATACCCTTAAAGATGCAGTGAGATAGAATGAAGTTACTTGAAGAAAAGAAGCACCAAGAAGTCAAGATTCGATGAGACCAGGTAAATTTGGCACTTTAAAGTCTTTGCTCCATTCCGTTACACGACAATGAGCAAAGAGGGGCAGCTGTAGCAGGCCTAATTTACCATGCCCATTAACCAACCAAAAAAACAAAAAAAAAAAATAAAACCAAAACAAATTTTAAAAGCCAACCCAAATAATAAAACCCAATAGTGTCCAGTCCATTTACAGTAAATCCAAACAGTCCTTTAATAGTTTCTTTCTAAAAGGCCCAAATTTAGACCCAAAATTTCGGGGCCCAAACGGCCCAAAACATAAAGCAAATCAAAGACAGAAACCCTAGCAGCTAAGGTTCACCACTGAAGCCTCCGCCGTACACCCCATGCTCGCATTGCCACGTCAACAATTCTTCCTACGCGCGCCGTACCTCCGCCAGCAAGCACATGGCCTTCGTACCTGCACAGGAAAACAAACGATAGCAAAGAAATAGAATAATAGTATATTTTTTATTTTAATTTTTATCTTTCGGCTTTAAAAAGAGAAGAGATCTATTGTAAGGAGGTTTTTTCACAATTTTATACGCATCGATAGTACAAAAATTTGAAGAATACTGGAATCAAAAAAGGTGTACCTTTTCGATTCATTTTTCTCTCTTTCTTTATTTTTCGATTCTACTGATATTTGATTTACTTCTATCTTTGCATGCAAATAAACTTGAAGTATAAAAAAAAAAAGAACGTTTTACCTTCTTAGTGCGGTCGCCGGATTCTTTTTCACTTCGTCGAAATCAAAGTTGAAATGGGATTTGGAGGCGCAAGTGACAATGCTCTCAGGTAGGGGCTCCATCGCCGATTCTTGAAGTGTTCGGGGTCGGAGGTTTCTTTTGAGGGTTTGTTACGGCGACTGGTTGAGGAGAAGGCTAGGGTTCTGCTTTAAAAAGAAAAGGGAATGATAGATTTAATTTTTTTAATCGGGTTTAAAAGAAAGCTTCTCACATTAAGAAAACGACCTCGTTTGGGAGGGTGTAGGATCCGCGTGTCACCCGATTTGTGACTCGGATCCGCGCCTTTCTTCCTTAAAAGGGTTATTATCGCATTTAGTCCCTCCGCTCCCCATCGTGACTCGATTACGCCTTATTTCAATTTATTTTACACTTTAATTTTGTCCTGAGATTTATTTTTTGTTTCAAATTAGTTCAGGTTTAAACGCTTCATTTTTGGAATCTGGTTTAATTTCATTTTCAGTCCTTGGTAGTTCGCGTGTATTTTATTTCGATCCTTAATCTTATCTCATTAATTTTGTTTATTTTTAAATTGTCATCTTAATTTTCTTTTTATTTTTGAGTATAACTTGCTTTTTTATTTATTTATTCTTTGAAATTGTTTTGATTTTCATTTTTACATTCTTAATTGATTTATTTTATAACTTATTTATTTTGAAAGTCATTTTTATGTGTATTTCTAGGTTTTAAGATTTTGTATAGTATTTATTTTGGATATTTCTATGTGTTTATTTCATATACAAATTATTTTTACACTATGTATATATCATTGGTTTCATATCATTTTACTGAATATTTCTTTGGTTTAAAGATTTATATAATATATTTTAAATGCTTTCATATATCATTATTTTACATATATTATTTAAATTACACTATTTCTTAATATATGTATATTCTTCATATTAATTTTTTTACTTTATGAATATCATTCATTTGGATGGATATTTTATCTTGCATATTATGTATTCCAAATTTCTTCTCATATTATTTATTTTAAAATTCATTTGCATACTATTATCTAATACATTTTTAATCCTAATTTTTATTGATATATACTATTTTATACACTACTTATTTTAATTTTCTTTTTATATAAAATTTATTTTAAAACTCATACACATAATTTGTTGTTTGTATAACTTGATGTATTACTATTGCATAAACTCTAAATTGCCTTTTATGTTTTCATTAATGCCATGTATTGTATTTTATGTTCACAGTTATATCATTGCTTTTATCATTGTATTATTATTGAAATTTCCAACTTATTTATGAAAAACATTTCATCCAAACAAACCAAATAACCACATTTTGAGTCAATTGTAAAATCGCTTATCTAAAAGTTATTTGAAAAACAAGGCAATATTTGTGTATTTAACGATTCGAAAGATTACATCCTAACAGTTCGAAAGATTACACCCTAACGTGCGGGGTGTTGATTTTCGTTCAATTAAATAACCAAATACCCTTTTAATTATATGTTTTGAAGATCAAAGATGATCTCGGTGTCAAATTATAAACGTGATATATTCTAACGTGCTGGGTATGATATTTTTATTCCTTTAAAACGAGCTAATCTTGAAATTCAATTCAGGGTTAGTTAATCTTCTTTAAAAATTTTATACCTTAAATATTTTCAAATTCCAACATATTCAAATCTTTTCTAAACATTTTATTACATTAAAAACGAAGGTTGAACCAATTTCAAGATTGCATATTAAAAAAACAAGGCAATATTTGTGTTTTTAGAAGTACGGGAAATTACATCCTAACGTGTTGGGTGTTGATTTTTCTTTCAACTAAATAATCAAATACCCTTTTCATATGTTTTGAAGATCAAAGATGATCTCGACGTCAGACTATAAAGGAGTTATATCCTAACGTGCTGGGTATAATACTTTTATTCCTTTGAAACGAGTTAATCTTGAGATTCAATTCCAATTTAACGAAATTTTTTTACCCTAAATATGTTCAAGTTTTCGAAATTAGGACAACGTTAATCAATTTGGTACCAACTTTGGGCGTTGCAAGGATGCTAACCCTTCCTTGCACATAATCAAATCCCGAACCCGTTTTCTCAAATTTTGCAGACCAAAATATTTTTATGGGTGACCCGATCACACCTAAACAAAGAGGATCGGTGGCGACTCCATATTTTTAAAGGTCGATCCCCATTTTTCCAAACTCGATAATAAAAATGGTTTTGACAATGCTCACTCTTGAGCTATCAATGGGTATGCTCACACAAGCTGCCGGTCATGACGTAGCTACATGGTGCTGCTCACACAAGCTGACGAGAATCCGCAACACATACCGGATAACTCGGCCACCGATAGGACGTACGGACCAACACCTAAACACATAACCCCTAATGACATGTCATTCGTATCTTAATCTATTCCTAAAGTTCAATCGGGATGTCACATTGTCAAATCCTCGTCGAACGTATCCATAAGGTAGTATTCACAACAAATTCAATGATAAAGCATTTAAAACACAATTAAATTTGTAACATCCTAAAGATGGGGTTATTCGTATTTACATTATTTTGCTTGAGTTGAATTACTGAGATAATATTTATGGAATGATAAAATTTAATTTAGGGCCTTGAGTTGGCTCGGAATAGTAGAAAATATTATTTATAAGCTTTAAAGGTGGATAGCCTTAGTAGTTAGGGGTTATAAGAATAAATGAAGGAACATTTGACACAAAATGAGCCTTGGAAAAGTGGCAATAGTGAGGCCACTTAAGTGCTGCAAGTGACGCCATCAAGGAACAAGGGAGAGCCTTGGTTCGAGTCATGAAGTTTCCTTTTTGTTTCTTATTTTGGACGGCATAGGAAGGGAGAGTTCTTTCTCTCTTTAAACTTTTTTTATTTATTAGTATTAGATAATAAGAGATAATCAAGGATATTATTATTTAGATAGTAGCTAAAGAGATATTATTTGGATTATTAATTGATTATGGGGATTTAATTCAAGTTATTTTGAATTTAATCAAACAAGTAGCCTAGAGTAAATTAAGGTGGTTGAATGAATTTTGAACTCCTTTGGTAGGAGTGAATGACAAGTAAGGGGGAGGGATAGTCTTAGAATGTTTATTAAAACACCAATTGATCACCTTGTTTTGCTTTTTTCCATTTTGCTTGTAGAAAATTCCAACACCTTTCTTTCTTATTTTCTTTTATTTTCCATCCTCTCAAGACCTTGGCCGAAACCCTCTCTATTTCTCCTTGCCGAATCCCCATCCTCAATTCCCCTTTTTCTTTTATTTCCTATTAGCCGAACATTCACTCCTATTTGCCGAAATTTTAACACTCTTTTCTCCCATTATTTTTCCTCTAGCCGAATCTCCCTACTACTCCCTTAGTAGTCTAGGCGAATATTGTACAAGGGGAGGCTTTTTTTAATCACTTTTGGGAAGGTAAGTGTGTTTGGCGAATGCCCATGTCCTCTCTTCCTTTCTTGTCAACTTTGATAAAGGTAGGTAATTGGTTTGACAATTGGCGTTAAGGGTGCTAATCACTTGTTGAATCAAATACATTTAGGTGCTTGAGTTTTGAGATCGTCAAGCTAAGCTTTCATTCGTGACCAATCGAGTGGTAAGTGGGGTAAGAATCAATTTTCATGGATTTAACTTGCAAGTATTCAAGTAGAAGGATATTAGTTTTATTTACTAGCCGATGGTACTTGGTGAAGTAGATTAGAGAATCGGGTGTTGTGATTAGTATCCAAAAGCGTAAAGGTAAGGATTCGGGTTCAAAAGATGACCCTTTAAATTACTTGGGTTGGCGAATAGGCCTAGTACTAATCCATGGTTGGTAGAATATAGGTACAGAGAAGCTGTGGTGACCAACATCTCTTTTCGGATTTAGATCATTCAGTGGTGACTGGTATGTACATACACACTTATAATAATTAATTAAATGCATGCTATGTGTAATTTTGCTTTATGCAGATAAGGAATCAGTACCTTAATGGTACAAGCAAGGATCTCGGTAAGTCTCGACAATATGTAAATAATGCTTTTGGGAAGCATAGTTTATGTGATACATGTGATAAATGTATGTTGTTATAAAATCATTATAATATGATTTGATATGGGATGATGAGTGGAGGGGCGGTGATATTGTCCGACGGGCACGAGTGTTTTGGTAACACTGCTTGTGACTACGGTCACCAGAGGTTTGGTACCTCAGGAGGTTTGGCACCTCATAGCGTCTCGTCCACGTGGCTTAGCACCACCGTGGGTTGGCCCCACTTTGAGATATGGGATTGGCCTTGGTGATTTGGTATCACACGATGGGTTGGCCCCATCAATCGATTGTGTCTATGGACACGGAGGTTTAGCACCTCCGGTGATTTGGCATCACATACGTGACTATCGTCACCGGTGGTTTGGCACCACCGGTGGTTTGGTACCACAACGGGTAGATTGAGGCATTTGGTTGGCTAGGTTGGGTACATTATCTCGTGCTTATTAATTGTTATAATTTGTGTATGAAATTGGTTTAAACAGGGAAGGGTTACATCTTGAGTCTTGGTGACTCACCTTCTCCTTTATATTTTTCGGTGATACATAAGCCGCGGATATGGGCCAGGAGGGACTCGAGGTGGCCATGCGGTGGACTTGAATTAAATGAACTTTAAACTTAGTTATTTTATTTTATTATTGGGTTATTTTTATTTTGGATGTAATAAGGCCTCCATATACTTTACTTTTGTTATTTCTCATATATTGGATATTTTGTTTTAAACTATAAATTAAAATCACATGTTTTCCCAAATTAACACGAAAAATGTTTTATCGTGCGGTGAGCACATTTGAAATTTGTATAATAACTTGACTTAATTAAATTTACGAATTTAATCTAAGTATGATTTCAAAGAAGATAACCAAAAGCGAGAAGTTTTCAATAAAACTTAAATTGGTTTTAAAATTGGGTTTCAAAAGTTTTCTCGTAACAAACCATATTCGGTCCTAATGTTTGGTAGGGTTTGAAATTATTACAAATTGGTATCGAGCCAGTTCAAAGCTCGGCGTGGGGCCCGAGGCCCAAAAAATGTTTTAGTAGGCCTTTTTGAAGTAATTTTGGGTTTTGAATAGCATGTACCAGAGTCTCCAGCATCTATCCGCCGAGTAAGTGTTCCTAACCTTCGTATGATTTATTTTACGTAGAAGGGTAGGAGACATGGAACGTAGAATAAACTTATAGGAATTTGAACCACAGGATTAGACTACTCAAACATAGACAAAGCATAAGACTTAATGAACTCAACCAACCTATGACCAAGTCAATTGAGCTAGGGTGTGGTAACCCCATGACGCATGTCTAGGATTGGATCAGAAAGAGCACAGTATTTAAGCGGTCAAGGTGACTCACCACCTCTTCGGGTATCCTACCAGTGCGTAGCTTCAGTTCACCCTAACTCGGAGGGCTCGGTGGTGTGGTAACCTCATGCGCATGTCTAGAAAGGTTCGGTGGGAGCTTGGTATTTAAGCGATCGCGTGACTCACCTCCTCTACACACGAATCCTGCACAGTGCGTAGCTTTGGTTCACCATGACCAAGAGGGCTCGGTCATAGGCTAAGCGTAACGACTAAAACCCAAAAGGAACTAACCATGTTTTTGAAAAAAACAACAAAACCCTAATTTCTTCAAAATCTTCAAAATCACTCTTTCAAATATGAGAACAACCATTTTCACAGCGTTTTTCCGAAAAAGTTGATTTGTGAAAATTAGAAATGCCCTAGGGGTGAAATTACTAAAATACCCTTGACTCATAAAATATCAAATCAATGGTTTTGCCCAAAATTTCCTTATTCTAGAAATATCCAAAAACTCTATTTTGCAAATCATCAATGAAATACCTTGGTTTGGAAAATTAAAAATGCCCTCAACTTGTAAAATTACCAAAAGCGACCTAAGTACAAAATTTTTTGCAACATCATCATTTAAGAAAGGAAAACTCTCAAAAGGGACCCTCGAGTTTTACAAGCTGTTAAAATACCGAATTTGTTAAAAATTTCAAAATTACCCAGTTGACAAAATTACCAAAATACCACTGGTTTCCAAAATGATACCATAACTTCAAACCTTATAAATTTTCAGTAATACCCTCAGGTTTGGGAATTTCAAAGTAACACTGCTTTATCAAAGTTTGAAATCTCTCGAATTTTATTACAAAATACCCCAGCAGGGAAATGGCGAAAATACCCACAGGTTAGAAGCAGAGACGAAATGTCAGAGAGTGAATAGGTATGGAAAGTATTAGGGAATGAATGTGGCCTTTGGTGTGAACTAGGGTAGAAGACTTAAAACATTGTTTGATCGAAAGAATCCTTATTAAACTTTCCATAAAATTCTTGAGGATAATCAATGGAACAAATTACTAATCCATAAAATTTTCTTAATCGATTAAAAGCGCGTTAGATAGAATGAGTTCTAGAGGGCGTGGCCCGGCGTGGGCGTGGTAGGGGAAGAATGACCATATCTGAACCCGTTAGGTCATGACATGGTTGAAAAATGAGGTACCATCACACCACCACCTCCAGCTTTTAGAGCGGAGGAGCAAGATCGAGGAGGAGAGGCGTGCTCAAGTCTGTGTTGTGAGTTCTCGAGTTGGTGGCTAGGGTGGTGGAAATCAGGAGCTCAAAAATTTATTCTCAAGCGAATTCGGTCCAACGGAAATGAGGTGTTCAGGCGTGTCGGGAGTGGCACCTAGTCTGTGAGAATCTTGGTTGGAGTCAGCGAAAGGATCATGGATGATCTTGACGACTAACGAGGAGAAGTGAAGGGGCCGTGTCGCCGAAGGATGAAGCATATCGGTGGTGGCTCACCGTTCGAGATGGCGCTTCTGCGGAAGGATCTTACATGGGAGTACTTTAGAGTTGCTTTTCGAGAAAAGTATGTGGGTACTAGCTACACCGACGCTGCCAGAGAAAGGCTTTTACGGGGTTAGTACAAGGAACTAAGTCCAGGTGTCGAGTATGGGCGGAGTTCCTAAATTTGAGTAGATATCAGAGGCATTGTGGCTCTGAGAACATAAGCGTTATGTCCGCCCGAGGACGGTGAGAAATGATTTGAGGTGCTGATTGCTCATGACGAAGTTAAATGAGTTTTGTCCCTAGTAGAAAAGGCTAAGGTAGCCGAGGGTATCAAGGCAACGGTGAGGCAAAACTATGATAGGCTCAAGCAGAAGAGAGGTTTTGGGCCATCTGGGTCAGGTGGTAATGATCAGAAAAAGGCTAGGCAGAGTGGGCCAAATCGGTGACAAGGCCCATAGCTACTAATCGAGACCAAGCTCGGTCTGCAATCATGTGGAAGTCCCATTGGGAGGTTGTTGGGCCGGTGAGAGGGTTGTTTTGAATGTGGGTCTTTGGAACACCGTGTGAGGATTGTCCCGAGCGAGCTCGAAATCGATCGAGGGCGTAGCTGCACTCGGGATAGAAGTGTGGGACCACAGAGAGGTCGTGGTAATGGCGAGGGAAATGGTGCTAATCGTGGTCGTGGAACTCGAGGCGGAGGCACGAAGCAATCTGAGAGCAAGGTACTGCTTAGTCTATCTGGTAGGCGTCATGAGGAGGGGTGACGCCGGATGTCATAACCGCACGTTTCGATTTTGGTCTTCCTTATTATGCATTAATTGATGTGGGTTCTCGCATTCATACGTGGCAGTAGTGTGGTAGAGACTTTGAACCTAGACTACGAGTATCTTTGCTAGGGAGATGATATGTAATTAGCCCTTTAGGCCATTACGTAGTTGTGAACAAGCTTTTAGGGATGTACCCTAGAACTCCAAGGGGTCGTGTTTATGGGCGATCGATGGAACTACCATTTGGAGAGTCCGATTTGATCCTTGGAATGGGTGGTGGTTAGGTACCGGGCGAGGTTGGATTCTTGTTGCTAAGCGCATGGTTCTTCAAATGATGAAGGAATGTAGTGGTTATGATCGTAATCGAAAAAATTACATCTAATGTGGTGTCGGCCTTGAAATTTGAAAAGATGGTTAGGAAAGGGTGTGAGGCGTTTATAGTTCAATTTGTGCCTTGGAGGCTAAGGAGTCGCTGGTTGAAAAGGTCCGACAGTGAGGGAATTCACCGATGTATTCGGAAGAACTTTCGGGTTTGCCTCAGGATCGGAAGTCGAATTCGGTATAGATTTGCTTCGGAGCAGTATCTGTATCTATATGCCGTGTCGAATGGCACCAAAGGAATTGGTGGAGTGAAGGCTCAAATTCGAGAGCTCTTGGATAGAGGTTTATTCGACCTAGTATATCTCCAAGTGGGGGCGCTTTGTATTGTTTGTCAAGAAGAAGGGCGGTTCTATGCGAATGTGCATCGACTACCGTCAGTTAAACAAGTTAACGATCAAAAACAAGTATCCGTTACCTCGGATCGATAACTTGTTTGACCAACTGAAGGGTGCGTCAGTGTTTTCGAAGATAGACCTTAGGTCGGGTTACCATCAACTTAAGGTGAAGGAGGCCGATGTTCACAAGGCGGTATTACGAACTCGATATGGGCATTCGAGTTCTTAGTGATGCCATTCGGGTTGACCAATCGTACGCGGCATTTATGGATTTAATGAATAGGGTATTTCAACGATTACTTGGACCAATTTGTCGTGGTGTTCATAGGCGACATATTGGTTTACTCAAAAACGGAGGAGGAGCACGACAAGCATTTGCGAATAGTTACGCAAGTCTTGAGGAGAAGCGCTTATATGCCAAATTGATGAAGTGCAAATTTTGGCTAAGGAGGTGGCTTTCTTGGGTCACGTAGTGTCGGTGGAAAGGATTAGAGTGGATCCCGCAAGATTGAAGCGGTGTTGGAGTGGAAACCGCCTAAGTCGGTGGCGTAGATTGAAGCTTTACGGGATTAGTGGGTACTATCGAAGGTTTGTGGAAGGATTCTCGTTAATTCTTTGCAGATTAACTAAGCTCTTGAGGAAGGAGTACCATTTGTTTGGTGGAAAGCAAGAAAGTTTTGATAAGTTGAGAAAGATTCGCGAAGCTCCGGTCTTGAATACGACTGAGGCATGGAAGTTGTTCTGATTTCTTGTGATGCATCCTATCTGAGGTTGAGATGTGTATTGATGCGAGGAAGGGAAGGTAGTAGCCTATGCGTCCCGTCAGCTAAGACCGCATGAGGTTAACTACCCAACTCACGACTTGGAGTTAGCAGCAGTGGTCTTCGCCTTGAAAATATGGAGACATTATCTTTATGGGGAGAAGTCGATAGTTTACACGGATCACAAGAGTCTAAGGTATCTCTTGACCCAGAAAGACTTGAACTTAAGGCAGCGCCGATGGATTGAACTGTTAAAAGACTACGACTGTTCCATCGAGTATCATCCAGGTAAGGCTAACGTTGTGGCTGACGCGTTAAGTCGGAAGGTCGTGGCAGACTTAAGAGCGATGTTTGCTCATTTAAGCCTATACGATGATGGAAGTCTTTTGGCGGAGCTGCAAGTTAAGCCAACTTGGATCGAGGAGATTAAAGATAAGCAGTTGGTAGACGAGGGATTGAATGCAAAGAGATTGCAAGTCCAAAATGGTGGTTTGGAAGGTGCAGTTTGTTGAGCATGGTGTATTATGTTTCCAAGGACTACCTGATGTAGAAGGATGTAGAATTGAGACAAAGAATTCTCCAAGATGCACATAACAGCCCATCGCTATGCATCAGGGAGGAAGCAAGATGTATAGAGATTTACGGGAATAATTACGGTGGCGGGTTGAGCGTGAGGTGGTGAGTTAAATAGGAAGGTGTCGACATGTCGGCGAGTTAAGTTGAACATCGATTGCCATCGAGGTTACTTTAACGATAAAGATTCCTCAATGGAAATGGGAGAGGATCACTATGGATTTCGTCAGTGGTCTACCCCTCATGCCCAACAAGAAAGATGCAGTTTGGGTAATTGTAGACCCTGACTAAATCGATTCACTTCATCTGCGGTGAGAATGGATTACTCACTCGAAGCTAGCAAAGTTGTATGTGGTAGAGATAGTCGATTGCATGGTGTGCCGTATCAATTATCTTAGATAGGGACCCAAGGTTCACTTCGAGGTTTTGGAAGCGTTGCATCAAGCTTTGGAGTGCGCGATTGGATTTGAGATAGCTTTCCATCCACGATCGGACGAGGCGATCGAGAAAGGGTCATATAGATCTTAGAGAATATCTTTGAGGGTTGCGTGTTGGAATTACGAGGTAGTTGGGAGGAATTTTACCATTAGCAAGTTCGCCTACAATAATAGTTACCAGCGAGTATTGAGATGGTACTATCTCAATCTTGTATGGGCGGAAATGCGAACTCGGCGTGTTGGACGAGTTGGGTGAGCGATAAGTGTTGGGTCGAGAATGGGTTGCGTAAACCGAGGATAAAGTGAAGGTGATTCGAGCTCGTCTTAAGCGTTAGATGAGCGTAAGTCCTATCTTGATCTTAAGCACAAGGAAATGGAGTATCTGATGGGGATAAGGTCTTCTGAAGGTGTCGCCTTGGAAGAAGGTATTAAGATTTGGGCGAAAAGGAAGTTAAGCCCAAGATTCATTGGCCCATATCTGATGTTAAGCGAATAGGACGGTAGCTTATCATTTCGAGCTGAGATGGAGTTAAGTCGATTCATAATGTCTTTCATGTGTCGATGCTTAGGTGGTATCGGTCGGATCCATCACACGTGGTGCTGTGGATGAAATCGAGGTCAACTCGGACTTATCTTTTGAGGAAGAACGGTTCGGATCTTGGATAGAGATGTGAAGGTTACTGCGTAGGAAATCGATGCCCTTAGTGAAAGTGCTATGGCGGAACCATGGTGCGAGATGAAGCTACGTGGGAACCCAAGGATGTGATGCGTGACAATACCCCCACCTCTTCTGATCAGGTAATTTCGAGGACGAAATTCTTTTAAGGGGGTAGAACTGTAACATCCTAAAGATGGGGTTATTCGTATTTACATTATTTTGCTTGAGTTGAATTACTGAGATAATATTTATGGAATGATAAGATTTAATTTAGGGCCTTGAGTTGGCTCGGAATAGTAGAAAATATTATTTATAAGCTTTAAAGGTGGATAGCCTTAGTAGTTAGGGGTTATAAGAATAAATGAAGGAACATTTGACACAAAATGAGCCTTGGAAAAGTGGCAATAGTGAGGCCACTTAAGTCTGCAAGTGGCGCCATCAAGGAACAAGGAGAGCCTTGGTTCGAGTCATAAAGTTTCCTTTTGTTTCTTATTTTGGGACGGCATAGGAAGGAGAGTTCTTTCTCTTTAAACTTTTTTATTTATTAGTATTAGATAATAAGAGATAATCAAGGATATTATTATTTAGATAGTAGATAAAAGAGATATTATTTGGATTATTAATTGATTATAGGGATTTAATTCAAGTTATTTTGAATTTAATCAAACAAGTGGCCTAGAGTAAATTAAGGTGGTTGAATGAATTTTGAAATCCTTTGGTAGGAGTGGACGACAAGTAAGGGGAGGGATAGTCTTAGAATGTTTATGAAAACACCAATTGATCACCTTGTTTTGCTTTTTCCATTTTGCTTAGCCGAAAATTCCAACACCTTTCTTTCTTATTTTTCTTTTATTTTTCCATCCTCTCAAGACCTTGGCCGAAACCTCTCTATTTCTCTTTGCGAATCCCCATCCTCAATTCCCTTTTCTTTTATTTCCTATTAGCAGAACATTCACTCCTATTTGCGAAATTTTAACACTCTTTTCTCCCATTATTTTTCCTCTGGCGAATCTCCCTACTACTCCCTTAGTAGTCTAAGTAGAATATTGTACAAGGGGGAGGCTTTCTTTTAATCACTTTTGGGAAGGTAAGTGTGTTTGGCGAATGCCCATGTCCTCTCTTCCTTTCTTGTCAACTTTGATAAAAGTAGGTAATTGGTTTCGACAATTGGCGTTAAGGGTGCTAATCACTTGTTGAATCAAATCATCAGTCTTGGGATTTTGAGATCGTCAAACTAAGCTTTCATTCGTGACCAATCGAGTGGTAAGTGGGGTAAGAATCAATTTTCATGGATTTAACTTGCAAGTATTCAAGCCGAACCGATGGTACTTGGTGAAGTAGATTCGGGAATCGGGTGTTGTGATTAGTATCCAAAAGCGTAAAGGTAAGGATTCGGGTTCAAAAGATGACCCTTTAAATTACTTGGGTTGGCCGAATAGGCCCTAGTACTAATCCCATGGTTGGCCGAATATAGGTACAGAGAGAACTGTGGTGACCAACATCTCTTTTCGGGATTTAGATCATTCAGTGGTGACAGGTTTGTACATACACACTTATAATAATTAATTAAATGCATGCTATGTGTAATTCTGTTTTATGCAGATAAGGAATCAGTACCTTAATGGTACAAGCAAGGATCTCGGTAAGTCACTGACAATATGTAAATAATGCTTTTGGGAAGCATAGCTTATGTGATACATGTGATAAATGTATGTTGTTATAAAATCTGTTATAATATGATTTGATATGGGATGATGAGTGGAGGGGGCAGTGATATTGTGCCGACGGGCACCAGTGTTTTGGTAACACACTGTGACTACGGTCACTAGAGGTTTGGTACCTCCAGAGGTTTGGCACCTCCAGAGGTTTGGCACCTCATAGCGTCTCGTCCCTGTGGCTTAGCACCACCGTGGGTTGGCCCCACTTTGAGATATGGGATTGACGCCAGTGATTTGGTATCACACGATGGGTTGGCCCCATCAATCGATTGTGTCTATGGACACGGAGGTTTGGCACCTCCGGTGGTTTGGCATCACATCGTGACTATCGTCACCGATGGTTTGGCACCACCAGTGGTTTGGTACCACAACGGGGTAGATTGAGGCGTTTGGTTGGCTAGGTTGGGTACATTATCTCGTGCTTATTAATTGTTATAATTTGTGTATGAAATTGGTTTAAACCGGGGGAAGGGTTACATACTGAGTCTTGGTGACTCACCTTCTCCTTTATATTTTTTCAGGTGATACATAGACCGCGGATATGGAGCCGGAGGGACTCGAGGTGGCCATGCAGTGGACTTGAATTAAATGAACTTTAAACTTAGTTATTTTATTTTATTATTGGTTTATTTTTATTTTGGATGTAATAAGGCCTCCATATACTATACTTTTGTTATTTCTCATATGTTGGATATTTTGTTTTAAACTATAAATTAAAATCACATGTTTTCCCAAATTAACACGAAAAATGTTTTATCGTGCCAGCGGGCACATTTGAAATTTGTATAATAACTTGACTTAATTAAATTTCCGAATTTAATCTAAGTATGATTTCAAAGCAAGATAACCAAAACGAAGTTTTCAACAAAACTTAAATTGGTTTTAAAATTGGGTTTCAAAAAGTTTTTCTCCGTAACAAACCATATTCGGTCCTAATGTTTGGGCCGGGTTTGGGCTGTTACAAAATTTATGCTTATTAACTTGCAAACTTACCTCGATCGTAAAAACAACAAAATAGATCAACTAGTCCAATACTTTATTTTTCCCCTGATCTAGATCCGAACCTCATTTTTCTTGATCTATATAATATAAAATTTAACTTGTTTAATTATCATTCTATTCAATTTATCCCAAAAATCACCTTTTGGTAAAATTACACTTTTACCCCTAATAGTTTAACATCTTTACAATTTAGTCCTTAGCTCATAAAAATACAATTTCATGCAATTAAGTCCCTACCCATGCTAGCCAAATTTCTCTTATTACCATAGCAACCCACACTTTTCATTTATTTCACATTTCTACCACAAATCTTTACATTTATCAATTTAATCCTTAATTGACAATTTTACCCAAAATCACTGTACAAATGTTGTTTATCTAACAACAAATATACATTTTCTATCATCAAACATAAAAATACACATACATTCATCAATGAAAAAATCTTAAATCTTAACAGTTTTGCAAATTAGTCCCTGAGCTAGTTAGATTAAGTTAAACGACTCCGAAAACATAAATATCATTAAAAACCGAGTCAAAAATCATACCATGCAAAGAACTTGAATGGTCGAATGCTTAAGCTCCTTCAATGGAGTTTCCTAGCTCAATTTTCGGCGGAAGATGATAAAAAATTAAAGATGATATTATGTTTCTATTAATTTTACTAAGTTATTTAATAATTTACTATTTTAACCTTGGTTATAAAACGTTAAAATCACTTAATACATGTTCAAGAATGTCCACTAAATTAAAAAATGGGCTAATTATCACATAAGGATCTTCACTTTAATAGTTCATAGCTATTAGACACCTTTAGCTATTTTACATTTTACGCGATTTTGTCTTTTTTATCAAATTAAATAATCAAACGATAAAATTTCTTAATGAAATTTGCACACAATCATACCATCATGCTGTAGACATTAAAATAATAATAAAATAATTATTTCGACCTCAAATTTGTGGTTCTAAAAATCACTGTTCCGATTTGACTAAAAACGAACTGTTACAATAATGGCTCAATTTTGGTGGCAAAAAGGACAATGGCGAAAAGGGATTCATTGGTGCAGTTGGGAACGACTTTGCGATCTTAAGGAGAATAGGGGTATGGGATTCCGTAGTTTATCAAAATTTAATGTTGCGATATTAGCTAAAGAAGGTTGGCGTATTCTTAATTATCCAGATTCATTATTAACAAAAGTTCTAAAGGCTAAGTACTTTCCAAATACAAATTTTCTTAATTGAATTAGGACAAGTACCTTCATATACCTGGAAGAGTGTATGGGCAGCTAAAGGATTACTAAAGATTGAGATTTGTTGGAGGGTGGGAATGGGTTAGAATATTTTAATTGCTGCTGATGCGTGGCTCCCTGGATCGGTAAGTTATAAGGCAGAATCAATTAGGAATGATAGTGAACTCAGTAAAGTGGTGAATCTTATTGATGAACAAAAGAGAGAATGGAATTTTGACTTAATTTATTCTACCTTCTCTAGAGAAGAGGCAAATAGAATTGTGCGAATTCCCTTAGCAATAGAACCTCATGCGGACTTCATGGTATGGAAGGAGGAGGCCTCTGGAGAATTCTCTGTGCGAAGTGCTTACAAACTTTTACATGGCTTTCTTCCTAATTATTTACAGACTGAGGCTAATTTATTTTACAAAAACTTGTGGAATATTTACATTCTAGGGAAAATTAAAATACTAATCTGGAAAATTTCTTGGAATTTTATTCCCTGTTTTGTTAATCTTCGGTGCAAGAGACTGCTATTGGTGGTAGTATGTCCCAGATGTAGAGCAGCTGCTGAAAACATTGATCATATCTTCAGAGAATGCCCTATGACACGAGAAGTTTGGATTAATTTGAATCTGGAATGGGTATTAACAGATTTGATTTTGTTACACTGGGAGTGGCTTACCTGAGTGTTCAAGAATAGTTCAAGCATTCAATGTCGAGTATTTTTTCGCCCTTTATGGGCGATTTGGATGGACAGAAACAAAGGATTACATGAGGGAAAGAAAAGTACGGGTCCAGAAGTTGCTACATGGATAAATAGATATATCAAGGAATTGGAGGTGTATGAGGTTCGGGATTTTACCACGAGGTACGAGTCTATGGGCTGGTGCCCACCAGTTGGTTTTGTTGTCAAACTTAATTTCGACGCCGCTTTTGATGAATCTTGGGCAAAATCAGTCTCAGTGGTGGTGGCTAAAAATGCTTCGGGGGAGGTCCTCGCTTTCAAAATAGTGGTTCAAGGGGAGGTGGCCTTTTCGTTTGCAGCAGAGGCCCTAGCGCGCCTTCAAGTAGTGTTTATGGGAAAACAGATGGGGTTCATATCAGTTATCATCGAAGGAGACTCAGTATCAGTAATAAAAAAAATCATATAAGACTGATAAATCGGTGATTGGGGGCATAATATAGAACATTCAGCAGCAAAATTAATCTTTTCACCAAATAACCTTTCAACATACATACAAATCTGCAAATCTTATGGCTCACAACTTAGCTAGATAGGCGATGAAAGAAGATTCTCGAGCATACCTGATCAGAAGGGTCCCTAAGCAAGGAACATCAGAGGTGGATCTGCGAAGAAGAAGAGAACCTGACTGAGGCCCCGTTCATTAATGCTTTTGGGATGGACTTTTGGGTCCAAAAGTTCTTTTCCCTAAAAAGGAATAAAGAACGGAAGGCGATGGAGAATTTTTTCACGTTAGTGAAGGACTTTTGGCGGATGAAGAAGCCAAAATTTCTCCTTTTCTCGAGTAAAAGTACTTTTGGCGCCCAATTTCCTTTTCATCCTTTTATTCCTTTTATTATTTCTTCTCCAAATAACCTTTCTAGAGGATTTCTTGGTTCTTTGGCAATGGTATACCGAGGAGAACCCTTCTTTTCCTTTGCTTTCTTGGTTCTTTGGCAATGGTATATCCGAGGAGAGATTGGGCAATGAAATCTGGTTTTATTTGGAGACTTTTGTTCATTGATCAATAATGGCTCGGATCTTTAGTTCTAATTTGTGTTTTACTTGCTCTTTGAGTTCTTGATTTATTGATTTGCATATAGTGCGCTATTTCTTTTCCCGTTCTCTATCAAAAAATTGCAGAATATGAAGAAAGCGATAGAAGCTTGCAAGGAGAAAAGCGAGCAGGGAAAATTGGAGGTTCTTGATGGTCTTTGAAATGGAGTATCTGCAGAAGGAATACCAAGAAGAGCTTGAAAAGAATGTGGACTTGAAGAGGAGCTTAGATAAGTATATGACTTTTGATATATATATATATAATGTTTTGGTGTTATGGTGTTTGATTGATTTGTTAAATCTTCTTCTATAAGAACACAATTTATTAGCAATGAGATAATTGAACTAGAGCGCGGAGAGGGTTTCTATTGAAGAACATAAGAAAAACCTAAGGAAATATGAGCAAGACAAACTCAAAGAACAGTAAGTATAAGGCTACTTTGTTTTGTTAGCTTGAATGTGTTTTCTTGGACAAATAGAGAAAGATCTTGACTTTGATTTCCATGTATTTAACATTGGTTATCGAAATAACATCCGTAGTATCTTGGGATTTGTGAAACTATTTTTGAGGAACTTGAGATCTTTGCTATCTTCAACAACATTTTCTTATTCAAGAATGTGTTGCAATAGCTACCATAAATTTCTAAACCTGGTTGTTTTGGAAAAGACCGAAATAATAGTATTGTGTGTTTTAATTGTTTTTCTGAAGAAGATTCGACATCTAATCCTTATCCTTCGTTTAGGTAGTTCCATTCCATTGGTGGTTAAACATTTGATTTTGCAGCAATAAACATTTTAGACTTATGTTTGGTCTCACTATGGATAATGGCATATGCATATGATACAAGACTAACATGCTTGTATAGAATATGACTAACTTGCTAAAACTTAATGTTCATGCATTCCGTCATTCGAAGAAAAATTGTCTCACGAGCACCTTTGATCTGTATTTTCTTTGTTACAATTCTCTTAGTATTATCAACTCTCTGATGTAGGAGCCAATGATTAACACATACGCCAAATTTAGAGATGATGTTCTTGGGTACAATGCTATTCGGATCATGGCTATTCAAGAGCACTCATATTATGCTAGCTTGGTATTACCTCCATCGTAATGTTAGCTCAAATCTATTTGTTGTTGTGTATGTTTGTAAGTTTGTAAACTTGTACTAAGCGCTTTGTGGCGGATATAAGTAGACACCTTTCTTGAACTTGATTTTGGTTATGGAAACTAACATTTTCTACTTATAACAAGTTGCATTTAATATTTTGCGGTACCATGTGACAAACTTCTTGCACCTAGCAGTAGCTTTGGAACCCCGATGACCTCAAGTCAGCGATAGATAAGGCTCATGAGTTGGGTATACTTGTTCTTATGGATATTGTGCACGGGTAATAATTAGATCTGCGGAGAATATAATTTCTAGAAACATGCCCTTGACTATATTTGATGTTATACTTTTTGTGCAAACATTTTCCTTGATTGTTTTGTAAATAAAATGAAAACTTAAACTCTTCGTGTTTGATGTTAGATTTTTGTGCCAACAAAATTTCTGGATTGTTTGTACAGAAATGAGAACTTGAACTCTTATTCTTTTCCTGCTTTGGCTTTATGCTCATTTTCCAAAGAGACTTGATGCAAATATGGCCATGAGAATTTAGGCTCTTATTGGTTGTCACTTTTACTTCTTCGTTTCTCTAGTTGATTTTGCTTCCTAAAAGGTTGCGAAAAATAAATCTAAAGAGAGAAGCAAAGTCGTAATTGATTGAGAATATATAAATGACTAGAATACTATAAAATTTCTAGTATGTTTGTTCACGACCGACTTGTTGTGAAAGCATTTGTTTGCTATATCCCGTTCATTTTTATTACGTAGTTAAATTAAGTTGCTAATTTTATTTTCTTATCTACCGTGTGTCGAATAATGTTTTCTGAATACATTCGCTTCCAATAATGTGTTAGATGGGTGAACATGTTTGATGGAACCGATGGTCATTACTTCCACACGGGTCAAGGGTCACCACTCGGTGTGGGATTCTCGTCTTTTTAATTACTGGTGTGGGAAGTATGTACTTATCCGAACATTTCTTAAAGAATAGCTTGTTGAAAGATTTTGGCTTCCTCCTCCCAGTTGTAAATATTATTTCTTAATTGTTGCTTTAGGTACTAAGGTATCTTCTTTCAAATGCAAGATGGTGGTGGAGGAATATAAGTTTGATGGATGCAGATTTGATGGTGTGACTTCAATGATGTACATCCATCATGTGGTGTATACTTTTGTTCTTCAAATACTAATCTAGAATGATGCCTAATTGGTATTTATAATCTTGCGAAGCAATTTAAGCAACAAAATGTCGACAAGCACCAAGACAGAGCAAAGAGATCTCTTCTCAAGAAACTACACTCTCGAATGGAATTGCAAAGCAAGTGTTCCACAAGATCTTGGACTTATTCCTAATGACCCGAGAAGAGTTCAAAGGTCTTCAAGGAACACGCAAATCTGTTCATGATAAAATTAGGGTCCCTGTTTCATATGAAGACCTTCAAGAGAGGATTCAAAAGACAATTAATTTGAGCATTTTCAAAATATTGAAAACTTTGCTTGGCATCAATTTTACGTAATTGGATCTATGTTTTTTTGTTGATTAAGGATTTTAGTGAGATATGCACTTTTCAATGACAATGAATGTTCTTTTTAATGAAAAACACAGAAAAATTTGATGTTGCTTCTCTACATTTTCTTAGTTTTAAAGTTCAAGCAAAAAGCAGTGTTGTTATGCAATCATCACAATTATCCGAAACCAATTGATCAACAAATTATCTAACTCACAAAGCAATAATTCTAAGCTTTCAAATACTGGTCATATATTTAACAAACTTGAATAATTGTAATTAAACCAAAAGACATGCAAATAATACAATTGTAATAACTAATTACAAATATTTAATTATTATATTTAAATATTTAAATATAGTTTATATATTCTAATTAAATTTAATAAATAATTAATATTAATTACTTACAAATATTTAAAATTAATATTATTTATTAAAATATTAACAATAAATTATAATAAATTATTTTTATATTTTTGCTAAAATATCATAATATTAATTAATTTGAACATTATTTAAATATATATTTATTACATTATAATATCATGTCTAAAATAGAAAAAAAAGGAAAGTGGGATAGTTGATGGGTTTGGAAATCGCTTTTCTGGGGATTGGAATCGGTGCATTAATTACGAATATGCTGATTGGATTCCAGCTGTGATCAGATTGAAAGTTTATTTTAATTTTCTATTTAGTTTTTTTAATTTATTTGTTTTGGTGCATGTTTTAAGTTTTTTTTTTTTTGCCACTGTTGGGTTCTGTTTTTGTTTTTTGGTGGGCTTGTGGATTTTGTTAGCCTATTTGTATTTGTCTTCTTTTTTAATATACCGGTTTGATTTATCAAAAAAAAAATTGATATCACGAACCATCATAAAATTTATAAAAATATAAAAGAATTTAATATTTTTTAATTTAAACACAAATCAATCTGTAAATTGTAGGGGTAAAAAAAGACTAGTTATTTATATATAAATTCAGGAGACCCAAATCCATAAAACCCGTTTTCAGAACCGGATCCTGGGACAGCTCTAACTATGATCTGAATCAAGATTCGACCCATGGGCCATGCTTGCCGACAAAACCAGTTAAATACCCAACGGAAGATCCATTTGACAAACTTAGGGAGCCCACGGCAATGGCAGCATCCCCCCAAACAATTGCTTGCTTGCTTGCCTGCTGCAACAAGTCATTTAATTTTGACGATTTTCATATCATCTTTTCTGATGGAAGATTCCAATTTGCCTTCGCTTGTTCGACTCAACATCGGTAAAATTCTCTGCATTTCAAGTAATCTCTACAAATTCTTTCATCAATTCCCAGTCAGTTGCTTAATTTAGTAAAAAGTTAAAAGACTTTTCGATCGGTTCATTAATAAACAAGAAAACCCTAAATAGCTCGTCAGCTTTGATTAATGGTTTAAGTTAAACCCCTTTGTATGATTTTCTGAATTGGGCATTTTCTGAATCAGGAACCTAATGTACGTACTTGTGAACTTGCTGCTTTTGCTTTTCTGGGTGTCACTTATCTTTTAAGTTTTTAGTTGTTTTTGATGTAAAAAGATTGTGGAGTTGAATTTTGTAACTAATTTAGTTTTAGTTTAAATTTAAAGCTATAGCTTCATTTTAAAGAAAATTTGATGTGCAGGAGGGAAGAAATTTTGTACTACCATTGATACATTAACTCGGCGTGAGCCAGATTCTATGCTGGCTGCTGTGTTTAGCAGTCGATATACAGTGTATCAGGACTCTGAGAAGGTATATACTGTTCTTTTCCCTTGCCCGTACACATACCATTATTGTTATGTGGACTTATGAGTAATATTCTGCAGTTTCCTTTGCTTTCTTAGGGGATGTATCTTTGTTTTCGTTGGGAAAAGTGACTGAAAAAGAAGTTCAGCCTTTTCTATTTGTTTCTGTTTGGTGTGATATACTTTTTCTAATTTCGGGATAAAGATTTCTGTTTACTGGAAGGATTTGATTTTCACCTTTGCAGTAGTTTAGATACAGGTGTTGTGAATGTTATATTTATCATGCATGATAGGCTGTGGATGATTATTGTGGAAGCTAGTTATATTATTTGTCTAACAAAGTATTAAGAATCAGTAAATCGTATTGTATTGTAATCGATTCACGTAATAACAGTTCATATCAGATTTTAGAAAATTTCAAGGTCTTGATGTTACTTTATCTTTCCAGAAAAGACATAGACCACAAAATGCAAGTGGTAATTATAGTTTTTTATTGACTAAATCTTATGTATTATTGCAGGCATTTGATTAGATCATGATAACATACTACTGATAGCACTGAACTGTTGGTTCTTGACAGTTATGTTTCTTTGAGGAGTAATGCAAACTTGTTTTGTTTTCCACCAGCACATTATTTATTCACAGTAAACCTCAAAAGGAGGACAAGGAAATAAGTTATATGTGCTTTTCATATCAATTTTTGTGAAGCGACTTTGTTTGAGTGCAGATAGTCATATTCCTCAATACTCTTGCAGGGATATGTCTTTGTTGACAGAGATGGAAAGCATTTCAGGCATATTCTAAACTGGTTAAGGGATGATGTTGTACCGACATTGACAGATTCTGAATATTCAGAGCTTATACGAGAGGCAGAATATTACCAGCTACTTGTAAGTCATATTGTTATGGGAAACATCAACAGCTATTTGACAGAAACCAAATAGTTAATTCATATATTAAATGTGCAAT
This sequence comes from Gossypium rotundifolium, assembly GCA_025506655.1. Classification (NCBI taxonomy): domain Eukaryota; kingdom Viridiplantae; phylum Streptophyta; class Magnoliopsida; order Malvales; family Malvaceae; genus Gossypium; species Gossypium rotundifolium. Next base: position 13,358,171 of record CP106734.1, on the reverse strand, counting down.
TCTAATAATTCTCAATGATTTAAGATCACTGCACTGTTCGGTCACTGAATGCCTTACCAAATACAGTGATCTATATAGATCACAATGGTTTATGCGTTGACCACCCCTTGCCCACCGCCACCTTATAGTTTTGGTCATAGGCCGTTGTTTGAGACTGGTGCTTGTTATTTGCAGCCCATGGTATGATCTCTTGAAATTTTGTTCAGTGACGATATTATGTGACATGATTCAGGGATTAATAGAAGGAATCAGTTCTGTTCTTAATAAGAGGAAGGAAGATGAAAAGTCTCCAGCAGAATTGACGCGTACCGATATCATCAAGTGCATACAGTCTGAAAGAGTTAAATTTCGAGGAGTTAACCTTTCTGGCCTTGATCTCTCTAAATTGGTAAATAATTTCTGATCCCAAATTTTTGACAAAATCTTGTGTGAAATTCTTATTTTCGAGAAGTAGAATCTTTGTTCGCAGGAAGTGAGACTCGGTCTCATTGATCTTCTGTTTGTAGCTTTTGTGCATGCCTCTTGGATCTAATACCAGTTTTCTCATTTTTGCTGATCCATGGTGATGGTGGTTATTTGTGGCATTTTCTTTTGGATTGTTGAATGTTTGTGTGTGTTTTAGTTTTAATCCAAATGTTTGATGTCTCTCTTTATTATCATTCGATTCCTTATGGTTCAACTTCAAGTCTAATGAAGAAGCAGAAGTAATGTAATGCCGCTTGTTATTGCACTTTGGATTCATCATCTCCTTTTTCCCACTTTATTTGTGCAGGATCTTTCATTTGTGGATTTCAGCTTTGCCTGTCTCAAAAACGTATTTTTCTCACGTGCAAATCTTCAGTGTGCAAAATTTCGGGTATGTCTGGTTCTTAAGTGAAGTATGTGATTAACTGTCAATGCTTTAATTAAATTTAAGACCATACTTATAATAAACCTCTTTGTTTTTGTAACAGGATGTGGATGCTGTGGGTTCGAATTTTCACAATGCAACTTTGCGCGAGTAAAATCCTCAGAATTATTTATCCTTTTTGGAGAGTGCATTTTCTTGTGAACTTTGTTTGCAATGGGTTTTATTTTTTCCTAGGGAAGGTGTGAATTTACCGGGGCAAATCTTCGTGGGGCTTTACTAGTTGGGGCGAATCTTCAGAGTGCAAATCTTCAAGGCAAATACTTGCCATCTTTCTATAGTTAGTAGATTTCTTACTAAATGTCTATATTCTTGAAGTACTGATGTCCAATACCTATGTTAGATGCATGTCTGGATATAGATATAGAGATACGGTCCTATAAAGACTCTTCAAATACATGGAACTCCTGAAACAGAAAAATTGAACATATCCATATCAGACATTCACACCAGTGCCCAAGTAACTTAGCTAAATGCTACTAGTTACTGTTAAGGTTTAAATATTGATGTATCATCATCAATTACATTGTTGCAGATGCTTCTTTGATAGATTGTAGCTTCTGTGGGGCTGATCTTCGTTCTGCACACTTACAGGTGATTCACTAAATTAAAATCAACAAGCAAAGGTGGTTCATTGAATTGAATAGAATGTGCATATATAAAGTAGGAAATTACAAGATCTTAGGTTACTATAAATTCCTTAAGCTTGTTGGAATAATATTTTCAGATTTGTGATTGTTTGAGCTATAATGGTTCGGTTGAATGATTAAAATTAAAATTACATGCTTAGTGTGTCAGTTGTGTTATTGTAAACCATTAATATGCTTAATCTCTGGACTTTTAGAGTGCTGATCTTACCGATGCCAACTTAGAGGGAGCTAATCTTGAAGGAGCCAATTTGAAGGTAAGAGACCCTTAAGCATGGCGTTTACAAGTCAATTGCTTTAGCACATGTATCATTTTATTTATGTGAAGTTATCATTAGGCACCCAAACAGAAAATACTAGGGTTCAATAACTTAATTTGATGTGTGATAACTTATCCTGATAACTCTAGCAAGCTCGATATTATTGATAAACATTCAAATGAATTGTTTTGACCCAACATGTTTAGTGTGATTAAGTTCATTGTGATGAACATGGTCTTCAGGGTGCGAAATTAAGCAATGCGAATTTGAAGGGTGCAAACCTCCAAAGGGCTTATTTACGACATGTTAATCTTCGTGATACGGTAAGTATATGAAGGTTTTTTAGTGTGCAATTATCTAAAACTTTCACACAACATCATGGATGCTTGTTATCTAAAACTTCTGGATTGCATGCATCATCGATGCAGATCAAGTCAAAAGATTTATCAGTCTTTATACCTTTTTCATATACATTTACTGGAATTCGTTACATAATTTTTGTTTGTATTTATTTCTCGTTTTGATTTATCAGCACTTAGAAGGTGCAAAGCTCGATGGAGCCAACTTACTTGGAGCAATCAGGTAATGGTGGGGCAAAGACTGTTAAATGGAATTGCACGTGTGACAGGAGTATGATTAAGATTATTTTGTGTTTTTTAACGTATGTGAAGAGGCCATATTTTTATATCTATACTCATGTTGTGAATACTTGAAGAAAAATAAGAGTCAAAAAAGGATGAAGTTGTCTATATATTGTTGTGTTGTGTAGATTGAGTTATATATGGTTTCTGTTGAACTAATTTGAATGTCAAATTCCATGGAATTGTGTATATATACGGTGTTGAGGTGGATAGCATATAATGTTATTAAGGGATAATAAAATTCAAATCCAATACACGTAACAAAATTAAAGATGAGATTAGAAATGAAAGAGGCAGTGGGTTTGGTTTGGTCCACAAATTGGTGTCCCACTAAAAGGGTACCAGCAACAGAACAGGACAACAACAATTTCCACCTAATATTCTGTCGGCAACCATCTGCCATATCACATCCACGTTTACTGATTAAAATCCCTCTAAACCTCCAGATAATAGAAATGTTATCCTTTAGCTGATGATACTTAAAAGTGTAATGATATGGTTTCGTTGTTTGATTAGAAAAGGAAATATATATATTGATATGACTAGAAGAGTGAAGCCCCATCAAGGCCTGATCGCACCAAGGCAAGTTGGCTCCTTCAAACTCTGCACCTTCCAAATGCTAATAAAGCAACAAGAAAAAGAAGAGTTAATATATACAAAGTAATTTATACCTATTTGGTGTCGTTAGCTAATTTAATATCTTTTTAGGTTCCCGAAGCTATTAAAGTATATTGATTTGATGTGGTATTAATAATCAATAGCATGATGATAGAAGGTTGTCTCACATTTTAAATCTAATTTTTTAATTTAAAAAATAATTTATTATCATGTGTTAAATTGTGAAATTGTCATGTGTCATCATGATATTGGTCATTAGTGCTATGTTAGCATATTTTAATGTTGTTAGTTAAGTACTTAAAAAAAGTACTAAGTTGACTTGCGGTTTCCAAATTTATATATCAGTTAGGTCCTAAAAAAAATTTAGGTCCTATATATCAATAATTCCGTATATTAACCCCAAAAAGTTGCATAACAATTTTTATAATAACTAATAAAATTTCTAGAAATAAATAAAAGAACGTGAAAGTCTTAAATAAAATAGTTTAATTTCTAATGTTGATGCATAATGCTACTTTTCTAAACATGGAAATATGATTTTTCTAAATACATTAAAGGGATGTTCTAAAAGATAAATAAAGTTTTGTGCACATGCTTCACTTTTATATTCCAAGTCAGTGTATTCTTCTATATATCAAAATTATAACTTCACACTCATATAATACTCATATATATATATATATATATTCAAGGGATAGTTTAGAAAAGAAAAGAAAACAAAGAAGTTAATAGTTGACATCCGTGACCATGCTCAATCAAACAAAATGAAGTTGAGTAACAGAGTCATGGGACTTTTATGACACTTGAATGATGGGGTCAAATTAAATGAAAATTTAATAGGTGCGGGTAAGGATAGTTGGGAAACATTTGCGTTGAAATCATATTCGTTTATATTTGATGTATTATTGGTAAGAGACATTAATAATTTCTTTTTAAATTACATAAATTTAATTGTGTCTTTTCATTTGATTTGCTTAAATTCATAAAGTTATACATAATCAAATATAATTTTTAATTTTATATCATAATTTTGCTGTGTATGTTATTAAGAATTTTTTGTTTGTGCATGGTTTATTAGAATTTACGATTCACGAGCGTTGAGTTTAGTGATGTTTATTATGTCGTTAAGTCTTTTATGCTTCATTGGAATCATGGTAACCAGTTTGGAATGATTCCATCACTTCGATCTTTACAAATATATCTCTTCGTAGGCTGAAGCCCGATTCACCCAAATAACTCATATCATTATTATAAAATAATAAAATATATTATTTTATAATGATATTTATATATTTTAAAATCTTAGCTCAAGTCCGAACTAAATTCGGCTTGGCTGACTGGGGCAATTTGCCTATGAACAGATCTACCTACAAGTGTTAGAGTTCTTCTTAGATATATTTAAATTTTAAGTTGTAATAACGTTTAATTTTCTAACGGTTGTGGATAATATTTACACAAAACTTGACACTTATGGATGTTGATTTCTCTGTAAAAATTTTAAAAAAAAACCATAGGCTTTAATTTGTAACTAATAATTTGAAGGGAAATGGAAATTTTTATTCACTGCTCAACCCATAGGTGTCAAGCTTATCTTAAAGCCACTAACAAAACCTTAATTCTAATGAATCTCAAGCTGTAGTATATTGGTCGAGTATTTATCTTCCCCAAAAATAATCTAGATTCAAATCATCGTTGGAAAAAAAACCCTCAATTCTAAAACCTATAAATAGGCCTTCTAACTTCTTAGTTTTTCACAAAAACCCAAAACATTCTTCTTCTATATTTATACTATAACACTCGTAACCCGTCTCAGTCGCCAGATTAGGGTTACAAAGTGTTACTGTACAAAACAGAACCTTAAAATTCAAAACAGAACAATAATTCAACTTAAGTATAAATTTTCAATAACTCATTCCAATTATAGCAAACATACACATTTGGGCCTTAAATCGAGCTTTCGTGGCCTTAAAATAATTTAAAAATGATCGGGGATCATTTTGAATAAATCAAAACATTTTAGGAAAAACCTAAAAAATTGAGAAAGTAGGGGTCACACGACCGTGTGGCCAGGCCGTGTGACATGGCTCAGACCGTGCGAACGAAGTAGGGACATACGGCCTTGTCCCAGCCCATGTGTCAGCCCATGTGTGTAATCGAAATAGGGTCACACGATCGTGTGGTCAGGCCGTGTGACATGACTCAGACCGTGTGAACATTTGAAGTAGGGACACACCACCGTGTCCCAGCCCGTGTATGTAATCGAAATAAGGTCACACGGCTATGTGCTAAATCTTGTAACAAACTGTTTTGATTCACATAGCCGTGTGAAACCTACACTTAAAATATAAATGACACACAACAGTGTGAGGTGACCGTGTGTGGCACACGACCGTGTGATAGCTCGTGTCCCAGGCCGTGTGCTCCATATTTAGCCCTTAAAACAAGCCATTTTAAAACCTATACTTGCATACCAAAACACACCTTTCATATACACATTCATATGACCAAAACACACCTTAAACACATACAAAACATACTAATTCAACCAATCTATATGTTCTAACCAATATGTCATTCAAAGGCACCACATTTCAAACACTTATCCTAAATCAATTTAACATCATAAGTTCAATCATTTAACATACTCCAAATATACCAAATACCCACATCTAAAAACATTTCAATCAACCATTTCCTTCCTAATTTGAAAAGGCCATGCACAACCATTAACATCTTATAAATACACTTCATATACAAACCATCAACAAAAGCATTAAGGCACACCAAGGCTTGGCACAATCCAATACATACCAAATAGACATACAATCCTATACATGCCACTTATAACCATTTCAATATATTCAAAAGCTACCAAAGTGGATTGATGGATAGTGTGATTGTGCTCCGACGAAGATTTCAATCGTTCGAGCTTTCTGATGATCTACAAAACAAAGAAAGCAACTATATAAACAAATAGTGCTTAGTAAGCTCATATAAAGGAACTTAAATTTACCACTTGCATTAAATTAAGCAACCATGAGTAATTCTATTTAGTCATAGACCAAATTTTTTTTCCTATACACCATACCTCACAAGGTTAGTAGGTGAAGCAATTTATATATAAATTGAACCCAATCAAGGCATATAGCATATCAAGCATTTTAGTTTCATCATTCATCTATCATATAACTACCTAATACCTTCATTTTCTTTTAACTATACTTATCATATATTCTAATATCATTATTTTAAATCATATATCATTTCATATTGTCATATACTCTGTAAAGCTTTAATTACCTATTCATATCATGAAAAGAATTTCACTATATAAACCATTCGTCCACATAATTCAAATGTTACCTTTTCAATCCAAATACATCAAAACAACCATCATTTTAAAGGGATTTTCATACCATAAATCACATTTATTCAAAGTAACAATCCATATATGTGACTAAGAAACTCATTATAATATCTTTCACTTACCAATACTACAAATATGCCATAATATATACGCATATAAATAGATTGTAATTCCATTTATTTCATAACATTTTATCAATATAAAAGTACTCGCATGTAAACAAATAGTTCATTGAACATTTAGCACTTTCTACTATCTTGTAAATGCATCAGCATTTAAACATATAAGTAAATCGTAAATTTCATTAACATTTAGCTCGATGAACTAAGTAACTTGACTCGGGTACTCGGGTAACTACACCACACCAGAGGTATCATAGATGCATAACAGAGGCATCAAAGTGCAGATAGAGGAACAAATGTGCAATTAGGGGCATCGAAGTGCAAACAGAGGCACCGAAGTGCAAATCCCGTACAAGTGCACATACTAACCCTATTGGCATGCCAATCGTATCCTACGTGATTACTATGTTCAACCGAGCATCACACTTAAATTCATTACTCAAATACATTTCCATCATTCAGAGGCACTTTATCTTTTTGTACACATACCAATTTCATTACTTTCATATCTTTAATATGCAACCTCAAGAAATACTACTATCAATTTCTCGACTTCATATGTAATAATTTGCAATATTCCAATATATATGTAAATAACCAATAAAATTTCACATATATACTAGCAACTAAGTAGAAACAATAGTGTAACCACAATTAACTTACATTTACAAAACAACTCACTAGGAACTTACCTTAATCAAAGTAAACATTTAAAGAGGCAATCTACAATTCCTGATCACCAAATACAATTTCACCAGTCACATTAATAATTGTTCACATATCCTTTAATTTGATTAATTTCTCTAGTTGATCCATAATAATAATTTATTACACCTTTATCAATTTAATTTAAACATAGCATAAATATATATTTACATTCATCCAAAACAGAAAATAATGATTTCAATCCTTATATGAACTTACCTCGATAAACACAATTGTAAAAACGAAGCCGACGACTAATCTGACATATAACTTTTCCTCAGTTTAGATCTGTTTGACTCATTTTGTGTTCTAAATAATAATTTTTTCACTCAATTAAACCGTTCAAATAATTTAAAATAAATAATTTAACTTATAACCCTTATTAATGGGAAATTTACAAAATTACCCTCAATATTTTAACTTTTATACAATTTAGTTCCTAAACAAAAACTTGCAAATTTACCATTTTTAGCTAAAATTAATGTTAGCCGATTTTTACATAGTCTCATAACAGCCCATATTTATCATCAATTCACAAAATTTTCCTTGAATTTTACCATTTTCATAATTAAGTCTCTAAACTTTAAAAATAAAAAATTACTTAACAAATTATGCCTATTTGACAACCAAGCTTAAAAATCTACCATAAAATTTCAAAAACATACCAAATTCATCCACGACATAATCTATAACATTTAAAAATTTTACAAATTGACCCCCGGGTTAACTAGATTAAGCTATTACGAGTTCAAAAACATAAAAATAATTAAAAACGATATCTAAATCACATACCATGTATCTTATCAAACTTGGCCGAACCCTCCAACTCACAAAATTGTGTGTTTTCTTCTTATTTTCGGTGGTGATGAACTTTTGAAGATGATAACATATTTTGGTTTCTTTTAATTTTTGTTTTATTTATGAATTTACAAGTTTAACCTTTAAAACATCCAAAATTTTCCTAATTCAAATGCACCGACCATCCATCACCACCTAAATAGGTAAATTTACAATATAAAGTCTTCAATTCATGGCTTCATAGCCATTTAGCACAATTAAACTAATAGCAACGAACTTTTGCAACTTATACTATTTAGTCATTTTTACTTAATTAACTATCTAAACATTAAAATTTCTTAATCAAATTTTAATACGACCTTAGTAACACTTAGTAAATATTTAATAAAATATTTATGGGATCGGTTTATAGAAATGAGGTCCCGATACCTCATTTTCTAAAACCATTTGACTTTTAAGACATACCACTTAAACCTAATTATTCATTCAATTAACAAAAAATCATTAAATCAAATTTAGATGTAATTTGATACTTGACTCGTAAATATTAAATAATAATATTTACGAACTCACTCATCGAATTCATGGCTCCAAAACCACCATTTCTGACACAACTGAAAAACAGGTTGTTACATATACTGTCCTAAATACCCAAATATGTCTAAATTCTAATTTTCAATTATATTTTAAATAAGGGTAAAACATGCATATGATACAATATACAATCATCTCTCGAGTCTTACATAAGCTTATGAAATCTCTTTTGCTAACCCGAGGCTGAATTAGGACCTAATTGTAAAGTTGCAAATATAGAGTTAATGTCGTGATTTCAAGGTTTTTTCATTGCGACGCAACTCATTGACTAGGTCTCAAGACAAGATGATCGTGTGTTTGCAAATGGTCCAAAATGGTACTAACAAACTTCACGTAGAAAGCAAATTCATCTCAATCATTTCCTATTTCAGCCAAATATACCATTCCCAAATCACATTTCTAACATATCTTACTATATATGCATTGAAATACATAAACATTTTTAAATTATGCACTTATGGAAATTTCCAAACTTCTACTAAATTGTCGTATGCATACATATATAGATCACAAATATGACAACATTTTAAGCAATCCAACTAAGTGCCAAACTCTAATACAAAAACCAATCCATTTGACCATTCTCCAATTACCATTTTCTGACATTAAAAATGAAAATGATCACACCTTATGTAAAACCCGACTCAACTTAGGTACATGCCATATATTTAACAAAATGAAACTATACAAACATTGTTGAGTTGAGGATCAGTTTATGTAAAAACCCTAAAATGTACCTTAAACAACAAGTTACCATTTCCTACTTGCTTGGGCATTAAGCAATTCAAAAATCGATCATTTAACCTATCCAAAATACAATCAAACATACTCCAAACATGCCAAAACAATCATCTTAGGTGCCTAACCAATGTACCCTTATTGGAACCACATTTATATCATCAAAACCTATCAATAATGCATCATTCAAATCAAAGTTTAAAACATATCAAAATCACTCAATTTAGCCTAGCTTTTAATCACCTAAAACATCAAACTTAAATTCACATACACCTAACAAGCCTTGGTTCAAAACATCATGCCAATTTAAGGCTTCAAACACAAACATATGTTATATATACCAAGCCAACATTATATTTAAACTCAATTACATCCCATATACCAAATTCACTAACAACCAAACACATCCTAGGTACATGCCATTAAAAAAGGTAAACATCACCACATTTGAAGTTGGGATCGTTGTTGGATGTTGAGTCGACGATCAAAAGAGAAGTACCTAACCTGCGCACTGAAAATAAAACTGTACGCTGAGTAAAACTCAGTGATATTTCTATAATCCGAACAATTAAAGGCATAATGACACAAGAATGCATAATTTGAATTATATGAACATACTATTTTCTAAGCTTACAATTACCATATACCATCATTTCAAATTCATGCATTTTACCATAACATTTCATAATATACTCAATTTTCACATGCCATTATATTTGATTTGTTTAACAAATATCTCAATTCACTTCACTTGCTATATAAATAGCTTTTCACATATCAATCCACATTTCATTTAAACAATGGCATTATCCATTCCATATTCAATTCATGAGTACATAACTCATATATTTCATTTGTTTTCAACATATTTCACATTTCATTTTCAATCTACTATCTCATTTCCATTTCACATATCATGCCATTTTAATATCAATTATAGAACTTTATTATTTGTTTACCCCTATTAACATGACTCAGACTCGGACGGATACACGGATCTAACCAACACACCAGTTTGGCACCCAATGCCTCATAGGATAAATCCGAAGTAATATCTGTGCCCAGCGCTATATAAATTGACACCTAGTGTCTTATCAGTTATACCGAAGCAAATTGACACCAAGTGCCTTATCGACTCGAAGTCGAAGAAATCCCTGAACTCTTCCTATCCTATGGCATGCCATCTATGTCCGACTTAGCCCAAAACAGTTAATAGGGTTCCATATCACTTACAAATACAATCAATATTCAATTATCATATTTGTACAATATCACATTCAAACATATATTCATATCAATTTTCAAATATTCAATACATTCATAACATATACCAAATTTATCCAATTCAATTGTAAAGCACCATAACTCTCACCCCCAATGCTTACCATATGCAATAATGCAAAATGCAATAATTTACAACTTAGTTCGGATTATAGAAACACAAACCGTGGATTCCAAGATATTTAACGTCGATTTTATCCTTCCCCTTTTTAGTCGAGGATTCTGATACTACGTTAGCTATGGAATTAAAACAATTTAAATACATCAATACAACACAATTCAATTTCACATTGAATATTTCAATTTTTGCTCAATATTTGCTTAAATTCCAATTTAGTCCCTAAATCGAGACTAAATTTTATTCTTCTCATTTAATCCTATATTTTTATACTAATTTCACTTTAAGCTAAATTTAGCTCTAAATTTTGAATTATTCACAATTTAGTCCTTATTACTTAAAATTTACAATTTGTTCTACAATTTAATCATCTTCCATTTCTAACTTAAAATCTATCAATTAAATCCCAAATACTAAAACTATTCAACAATAACATCTAAAATCTTAATCAATGTTAAAATTTCAACATGAGTCGGGTAGTTCTAAACACCGAAATTTCAAAAATATAAAAATTACAAGAAAATGGACTAAATTGACTAACCAATTTTGAATTTGAACCTAAAAGTCCTTAGATTTGCCGCAACTTCTTCTCCCTTTTCTATCTTTCTTTTTCTTTTCTTTAATTTGCATGGAATGTTTCATATGATTCCATTTATTTTATTTTATTTTATTTTATTTACTTTCTAATATCATTATTATTATATTATAAAACATATACACATACATTAAAATTTTAAGTTATTAAATATTATAACATGTATATAATAGATATATATTCCTAATGTCTTCCATCACAACAAGGTAAATGTATATTTACCATTTTAGGCCCTTTATTAATTTTAATCTATAATTCTATTTCTAATACTTATGCAATTTAATCCCTACACTTAAACAACTTATAATTCATGCAAATTCACTTAACCAAAATCAAATTAACTACACAACGAACTTCGTAACTATTTAATACAAATATTTACGAGTCCGTTTTACGGGAACGAAGTCTCAAAAATGCGCTTTCGACACATCTGACTATAAGATCGTTACATTATCAATCATGTCATCCTACTTTCTATTCTATTCAATTTTGTCCACAATTTCGATATTCGACTCCAATCATAGTAATTCTATTCAAACAACCATTATGTACTCACCTCATTACTAAATTATGCAATAATTAATTTGATCTAGAATCATAGAAATACAAACCAAAATCTCGCGTCACTCATCGTTGACTATCACTTTTCATTTCCCTTTCGATGGTCCAGTGTCGCATTTAGCTACTAATAATAATTCAAAAAATACACTATCAATTTTCATCCAATTCACATTCAAATATAAAACCAATCATATTTTACATTTTATTCAATTTAGTCGCTAAACTCGGGATAAGCATAACTTTCATTATATAGTTTCAGATTAAAATTTGATTTCATATTTACTCACTAGGGACTCTATGCTTTCTATTCCTAACATAATTTCATAGCAGGTTTTCATTTTATTCAATTTGGCCTCTAATGTAACAAAGTTAACAACTAAGCTTATTAAGCTTTACATTTTAGTCCTTTTCATAGTTTAAGCTAAATTTTAGTTTCAAGCCTAATTCCTCAAATTCTCAACAATGGCAACTTATCAAAATTTCAAAAATTGAACAAATTGATACATGGGCTAGCGAAATCAAGCTCCCATGATCATAAATCTATAAAAATCAAAGAAAAATAGATAGAGACTTACTTGGAAATAAATGGTCAAATGTTTGAATACCTAAAGCTTTCTCCTTTCATTTTTCCTTTGCTTCAATGGTTTTGGGGAAGAAGATGATGATATTTCATCTTTCTTCCCAAGTTACTTGTTATTTATACTATATTTAACTTTTAATTAATCTTAATTAATAAACTTAATTATGTTTTATTTAATTATTCACTAATTATTTAAGCTTAATGACATCCATCATTACCATCCACCAACACCTTTTAAAATTTATCTATTAACTATTTTGGTCCTTTGGATAATTGCTATCTAAGTTCCTAAGCCTTTTCCTAATTAAAAATCTATATCGATTAAAATTTTTATAATTTAGTCTTTGGGTTTTAATTAACCACTTTTTCGGCTAAATTACTTAACCAAATTTCAATATATTTTAATATTAGCTCCTTAAATATTCCTATTTAATATTTACGAAATTGGTTTACAAAAATGGGGTTTCGAAATCACATTTTTCGACACCACTAGAAACTGAGTTGTTTCATTTCATCTCGCATTTCGTGAAGCAATAATAATGTTGGAAGATGTATAGTCCAAACAAGGCTTTTAATGGAAAATCTTCTAGTAACCAGATGTTTTAAGCACAACCTAGAGGTTCCTTTATCGAGCGTCTGAAATAAGTATCAACCTTAAATTCGATTTGTAAGGGCTTCAGATTAAGTTCATATTATGTATATCCCATAGTTATTTAATTTTAAAACAAATGGCAAATATAGTTAGGTTGTCTATCCTTTTGGGCTTTCTATAGAAGGCGTGTAAAGTGGGGATGAGGAAGTAAATTTCTATCTTGTGATTTTACAATCGTGAGGGAGGTATCAACTTTTATGGATTGCATCTATCACTTTTAAGAATCGAAGTTTCCTCTTGTTAAAGGTAAAATTAAAAGCATACATTATAAAATTTAATATGTTTTAAATGTTTTATATATGTACTGACATTGTATATTTTAATAAGTGGTCTGAGAATCATGGCCATAAAACTTACTGAAAAGAATATATCTTAGTGATACGAGCATATATTTATGTTGAATGAAATGATTTGATAATTTGTGTTTTATATTGTTAAGTTTACTTCATTTAATATCATCTTATTGTGAAATTTAAATGCAACACTTTTATTATTTTTGCAATCTGTGTAGAAGTCGTATCAAGCAAAAGAGATTGTAGTCATAATACCATGGGGCATGTGTGCAAAATCATGTTTTTAACGTGTCCATGCTGCTTATATGTTTTTTTTTTTTTTTTTGCATCTAGTGGGCATTACAATAGTTTGGGATGGCATAATAAATTCTGACAGATCTAAAGAAGAGGAATGATTATCATCCCACATATTTGCCTTCTAATCGGAGCATAATTGGGCCATTAGATACACTGGGCATGAGGCACATTGGGCTAAGGCCACGGGTTACATTGATTGAGGATGGTAATTTTGCAATATCTGTGATTTATAGGAAACGATTTAGGGCTAACGATAAATCATATATGTATTGATCAGGATAGGTTCCTATACATCAAATTTAACATCCAATTTCACAATGTTGAAGACGGAACAGGAAAGTACAAGCCCAATATGCCCAAGAGGCCAAGCCATAGGTTGGAATAATCTATTATCGTGTTGTCGCAGAGTTGGAGTCGATGATGAAACTATTGAAGTTGGACAACATGGTCGAGGTTGAGGTTGGGGATAGGGTCGAGGTCTAGGCAGAGGCATTCTTTCTAAAGTTGCCCTAGTTATCATACGTATGGAACTTGATTAAGGTCCCGACTTTATAGATATAGAGATCAATCCTAGATTTGCCTAGATCATGAATGAAGATATGATGCATTAACCAGACGAATAATATTTTTTTTCGCTATTTTGTTGTAATCTCCAACTAAATGATTGTATGCATGAATATTAGGTTTAGGATAAGAATTTTAAAATTTAGGATATTAGGGTTTATGCTTACCTATTTTAATTGGAAATATTGATTGTTGTAATTTAAAATCATCCCTTTTTCCTTCAAATTTTATTAACTCAATTTGACATTCATTATGTTATGGATGGAGTTAAAATTTAATATCTACAATTTGCATCGGCACCATTTGGTTCCATTTCTAGTGTTTATGCCTAGAAAACATTAGAGAAGTATTATTTAATAAAACATCAATTGTATATCTAAAATATATTCTAAAGCTTAGATTAGAGAACATAATGATGTGAAGGACAATAAAAGATAAAACTTGGTACATTTCATTTTCAGGTAGATATTATGAAAGTGTGTAGTCCAAGAGATGACACGTCTTTTCTTTTTTACTTTAAGGATGAAAGAGCACTTTTTTTAAATTTAATTAACTAAATTATTTAAAATTTCTGAGGTCAAAATTTTAAAAATTTGACCCACAAATCTCAACCTAAAACAGAGAGAGTATATATTAAAAAATATTATAATATTATAATACATTTTCTTTATAAAATTATGTTATCTATATTATAATTTAATCACCACTCTATGAATTAATTCGATATTAATTCACTTAAAAATAATTAAAAGCTTATTAATCTATGTAAAATATTTTTTATTATTTAATAGATTTCTTAAAATATTTTATAAAAGTTATTTTCAATGAAACAAATGTACATTTTAAATTTATGATTTAATTGTAAAATTTACAAAACGAGAAATACAAGTTTTTTTTGGTATATTCTATCCAAAATTTTTATTTTTAATATTTTTATCAAACTAGAATTTTATTATCCAACCATTAGCATATGTCAAAATGAAATATTCTAACTAATGTTTTCAGAAACGGATCGGTGTTGAACTAATAAGGTCACCAGTTTAAAATTTGACTGATCCGTCCAATTCAATTAAATATGTGTTTATAAAATTTTAAATATGTTTTTATTAATTTTATAATTTTAAGTTTATATCAATTGTCATATTTTAATATTTAATATTTTTACATTTTGATAAATATTTTTAATTTTTCTGAAATTTTAATAATTTTATGAAAAAATAATAAAATAAACCAAAAGCGACCGATTATCACCATTTGATTGGTCTCGCCAATTTATTTTAACAATCAACATGATTAATAATGAAACTATTAATAGAGAGACTTAATTTATTATTTTATTAACGACATAGGCTTAATTAGGTGTAAATTTAATATAAAATTTGAATTGATTCTTTTACATTTCTTAAATTTTTTTTTTTTACATATAAGTCATTTTGTATATATGCTATAAGTAAAAAATTTCACCGAAATATGAATGTATCATAATTAAATTATTTAAAATTATTGGAATATTAGTTACCATTTTAATATTTTATCCTATCAGTAAAATAATATTTATTTCATTAATTACTTTTATTTTAAGGTTAACTGTAGTAGTTAAACAGTTTATTTATTTATTTAAATATTAAATGGATTATTTCGTACATTCACTTATTCAATTTTAGACTTGCACAAAAAGGTAATTTTATTATAGTTAAGCTTTAACTTAACTAATCACATGAATATCCACTTAGAAAGTGACTTTATAATTCATTTTTTATAAAATAATAAATATAATTACGAATGTTTTATTTTTTCATAATTTAAACTTAATAAATTTTAAAAAATTAATTATTCTTCGAGATTTCAACTTAACATGACTTAATTTCTAACATCTATATTTTATCAAAACCACTAAAGTTGCATTTTAGTTATGACATCAATTTTCTTTTATATATAAATACATTCTTATATTTTAATGATGAGCTAGAAGAGTACCTTTATTCCTTACTTTGTTGGACGAAATAGTATAACTACTCACCCCAATTAAATTTTTTTTATTAAATTTTAATTTAATTGATATTAATATTATTATTAATGTAAAAAATATGAGTTCAAGCATATTAAAACGTATTTATCTTTCTATTTAAGAGTGAAGGAGGAATTATAGATAATTTTAAGTATTATATAAAAAATATTTTTAAATAATGTATTAAAATTTCACTTCATCTTAATTTTTTTAAATTCATGATTAACAAAATATAGCCTGATATTATTGTAAATTGCGCTGAGGCGTTGACTAAATTTTAACTCGATTGTCATTGACATTATTATCAATGTAAGAGAGTAGCTTTTTTATACAAATAATATTAAAAAATTAATTAATTACAAAAATAGGATGGAGAACAAATTAATTACAAAAATAAAATGTTTGCTACAATAGTATTGGAGGCCGCCTAACACATTGGCGGCATCCAGATTAAGCCAGAGAGAAGTGGCATGGCCCCGACTCCCCTTAAATGTAAAATTACTATTTAGGCCTTTAAATTTTTTTAAAAATTTTAAATTAGTAAAGGTAAAATTACACTTTGACCTCCTTAAAATGATAAAAATTTGATTTAATCCTTTACAAAATATAAAGATATAAACTATAAAAAATTAAAATTTCATCCGGCCCCCCTAAAAAATTATTCTGACTTCGCTCCTGGCAGCATCAATAAGCTTTAAAAAATCTAACAGAAAAAAAATTTTAATCAATGCCACCAATGTGTCAGAATGCCTAATATATAAAAAAGTTGTTATTTTAAGGATTGAATGCAATGAGTGACATTAAATGTAGGACAAAGACATTAAGCCCATAAAAAAACCATTAATACATTAAATGTAAGGAAAAAACTAGTGTTGAATCCACAAATAAACTTTTCTTAATTTTCATCTTTTTAGCCTTTTTTTTTTTTCTATCAACTTTTTTTTAAAATTTACTAGTGCAGCTAATATCTCAGATGACACCATAATTTTTTCCACTTTTTCAGCTTTTTTTATTTTTTTAATAAATTCATCGATGTCGTTAACGTGTTAAATGACACTCAAAGTTATTGTAGCATGCACCCTAATTTTATAATTAATTTGTTTCTCACCTTATTTTTATAATTAATCAATTTTTAATATAATTTTTATAAAAAAACTGTTAGAGAGCGTTTATTCAAAAATATTATTTTTTTTATTTAATAGTTAAAACGAAACGAGGTGTACACATTGTATTTAAAAACTATTATTATAAATTGCGACTAAAATGATCTCGGCAACGGGATAGCAATTCCTCAAATATAATGTCGGCAAACAACTGTTTCTGTCCACGTGTCGTACCAACAAGCGATTAACCCTCTCAATCTTTTTCAATTGAAGATAAGTCCAGAAGACAGGTTTCAGTGAAGTAGTTATAAATTGGAAGGAGAAGTGGGCCCATTAGCATGGGCAGGTTTATTAGTATCAGTGGGGACCACAAATATCAAGATATATAATTCGGAGGATAGCACGGTGACACGTGTCAGGGCACTTGAAGTGCTGTCAAAGACCGTAGCATGGAAAGCCGTAATAGATTGGCCCGTAATCAATGGTCGGTCTTCTTCTATTCACTCATTCCCAAATGGCGGGGTCTAGCATATGATTATACCAAATCATTTAAAAATATAACTTTATTTTTATAAAAATAAAACACCATATTATTTTTTTGAAATTATTAATATGTTTACAATTTTATAAATATATAAAATTGTTCTAAAGTCTAAAATTATAGGTGTATTAAGGCTAATAAACAATGTCTAAATTTATGGATTATTGGCATGGATTTAAAATTTAAAGTATTAACATAATATATTTTTATAGAGTGAGATCCATTTATATTGATGCGAAATGAAGTTAGAAAATTTTTTAGGAGGATTGAAATTAAAATTTTATTATTTTAAAGAAGTTAAAGTGTAATTTTATTTTTATAAATTTAAATTTTTAAAATATCTAAATAAAAAAATTTATTTTAGTAAAAAATTTGGTAAGGGCACAAACACCCCTTAATTACACCCTTGTACTTGTCGTAACCATTTTTGATAAAAAAAAAACGCATTTAATTTCGGGTTTTGAAAATGAAAAAGAAGGAGTCGCCACCAACCTTTTTGATGAGGTGTGATCGGACCACCTCGTAAAATAGTTATTTTTAATAAGCAGTTTGATTTATCAAAACAATGATTTTGGTTTACTGAAATTCAAAAACGAGTTCGAGTCGATTCACATGACGAGGAAGGGTTAGCACCCTCGATACGCCCAAAATTGGTACCAAATTGATTGATCGATGTCCTAATGTTGAAAACTTTGAAATGATTGAAAATAGATACTTTTGATTTCTAAAACTTGAAGGGATCGAAAAGGACGTTAAGACTCTCTTATTTTCGAAGAGATAGAACATCATGTCCAGTAAGTTAGGGCGCAATACTTTAGACTCCCGAAACTAAGCTTGCCTTTTAAAACTTGATTTTATATTTGAAGAGGATCTCCCGTCATTTGTCCAACGAGAAAACAGAACCCAGTAAGTTAGGGCTTGATTTCTCGAGAATCCAAATTAGGAATATTTGCCTCCATTTTAGAAGAAAGAAAAGAAACTTATCTCGAAATATCTAGATGTCGAGTCCAGTAAGTTAAGGCGTGACATTTCGAATTTCCGGGATTAAGAGTTTTGTTTAAAATTTGAATTACGGTTTTAAAAGGGACATTCCGTTGTTTAGCTTATACGAGAAAAATCAGAATCCAGTAAGTTAGGGCTCGATTTCCTCGAATCTTTAACATGAAATATCGATTATTCAAAAACTGATGCATCGAGAAAAATTAGTGTGACAAATGATAAGATGTTATACGTGAAAAGAATAATAATAATAATGAAATAACAATATGAAATTGAATAATATGCTAATCTGAATGATACTAAAATATTGATAATAATGATAAAGAAAAATAATAATATAGGTAGTGGTAAAATAAAAGTATTACGATAATAGTCGATATTAGCAAATAATAGAAAGTGAAGATAATAATGATGATATAATGATGATATATAAAAAATATTGATGGCAATTAATAAATAATATATATAAAATAAATAAATGAAAATATATGCATATATAAAAATATAATAATAGTAATAATAATGATAATATAATGATAAAATAGATAATTATAATAATAATGAAAGCAACAAATAACAATAATAATAATAATAATAAATAGAATAATAATATTAGTAATAGTAATAATAATAATAATAATAGTAATAATAATAATGACAGGAGTAATAATAAACATAATAATAATATAGTACTAAATGTAATACTAAATATGAAGTATAATAGTATATAAAAAAATTAATAATAAATAAGTGGAAATAGTCAAAAAAAGGACAAAAATTGAATTAAAAAGAGAATATTGGGGCAAATTCGAAATAAATAAAAGAGAGAGGGGCTTCATTGAAACGCGCGTGAAAGGAGGGGGACCGAAATGGAAATTATGCCATTCTCCTAAAATGCAGCGTCTTGACAGGGACCAAATTGCAAACCAAATAAACTTTCGGGGTAAATTTAAAAAAACTAAAAAAACCTGATTGCAAGAATATAAAAGATCAGAGGGACTAAAAGTGCAATTAGCCCCTCCGATGAAAAACACGCGGACCCTAGGCTGGAGCAGGTCGGATCGGGTCGGATCGGGTCGGGCCAGGGAGAAATGACGTCGTTTTGGGGCTTAAGGACGCCGGCCAAAACGGTGTCGTTTCGTGCGCCTATAAAAGGCATAATCTTCCTAAAAATTTTCATTTCATCCGTTTCTTAAAAAAACTAATCTCCTTTCATTTTTCTCTCGGTAGGGGAGGGAACTTCGGTGAGTCCGCCATCGCCAAAGACTGTCGTCTTGCCATTGTCGTCCGACCATCGTATTACGATGGTCGAAATTTCTCAAAAGGTATTTTTTTCTTCATTTTTATTTTATGTTTTTACAAGTTTATATATATATATTGTATATTTGCACTAATAAAATGGATTTGTAGTAAGAAATAAAAATTTAAGAGTTAGAAAAAAATCACCTTTTGGCCTCTATTTTTTGTTTAAATCTCATCTTTTAGTGTTCGATCTCACCAACGCTTTGAGTTTTTTTGTTTGAATCATTATTTTTATTGATAGTCCAAAGAAAAAAAGACATTTACAATATTCCAAATAGGCTTTTATGGCCATTTTCTTTACAATTTTTCTGTCACTTCTCTTTTAATGCTTGCAGGTGCTCTTGGTGGTGGAGATGCGACGTGGGCTGTGGGCGGTGGCCAGTGGCATTAGAATGTCAGAGCAAATGGCCCTAGGTTGCGGCGCCACTTGCATTAGGATTAGGTTTTGTTTTTCTTTTTTTTATTTGGGTTTGGGCTGGTTGGGCTTTAATGTATTGGGTTGGTTTGTGTATGGGCCGGGCAAAATCTGGGTCTTACAGCTGCCCCTCTTTACTCATTGTCGTGTAATGAGAATGAAACAAAGACTTCAAGAAGGCTCGAGTTTGCCCGGATCCACTGAGTCTAGATTTTTCGGTGCTTTTATTCTTCATGTAGTCTCATTCTAGTCCACTGCATCTTGTTGCTTCGATCCCTTCCACCGCTATTTTAGAGAGATAGAACCTGTAGCTTCAATTTGCTCCTGCTGCAACTTCGAGGGGATGAGATTTGTTTATCTCTAACTTGCTCCATTGTGACTTCAGGATAAGAATTCAGGGAGAAGAGATTCGTAGTCTCCATCTTCTCTACTGAAACTTCAAAGATATAGTGATTGATCCTCATTGTTAACTCAGGGAGACGGGATTTGTAATCTCAACCTACTCCACTGGAACGTCGAATAAATGAGAATTCAGGGAGAAGAGATTTGTAATCTCTATCTTCTCTACTGAAACTTTAAAGAAATAATGATTGATCCTCATTGTTAACTTAGGGAGACGGGATTCGTAATCTTAACCCACTCTACTGTAACGTCGAGGAAATGAGAATTCAGGGAGAAGAGATTCGCAGTCTCCATCTTCTCTACTGAAACTTCAAAGAAATAATGATTGATCCTCATTGTTATCTCAGGGAGATGGGATTTGTAATATCAACCTAGTCCACTAAAACGTCGAGGAAATAAGAATTCAGGGAGAAGAGATTCGTAGTCTCTATCTTCTCTACTGAAATAAGGGTTTATCCTCATTGCTAACTCAAGGAGACGAGATTTGTAATCTCAACCTACTCCACCGGAACTTCGAAGAATTAAGAATCCAGGGAGAAGAGATTCGTAGTCTCCATCTTCTCTACTGAAATTTCAAAGAAATAAGAATTTATCCTCATTGTTAACTCAAGGAGACGGGATTTGTAATCTCAACCTACTCCACGGGAACTTCGAGGAAATAAGAATTCAGAACTTTCCAATTTGCTTCCTTACTATCTTCAGGAAGACTTCAATCTTCATCCGCTCCCTACCATCTCAAGGAACAAAATCGAACTTTTCAATTTGCTTCCTTACTATCTTCAGGAAGACTTCAATCTTCAGTCTCTTCCACTACCATCTTGAGGAAACAAAATCTGAACTTTCCAATGTGCTTCCTTACTATCTTCGGGAAGACTTCAATCTTCATCATACCCACTAGGAACAAAATCAACTTTCCAATTTACTTCCTTACTATCTTCAGAACACTTCAATCTTCGATCTTGCTCCACGGGGAACAAAATCTGAATTTTCAATTTGCTTCCTTACTATCTTCAGGAAGACTTCAATCTTCAGTCTGCTCCACTAGGGAACAATATCTGAACTTTCCAATTTGCTTTCTTGCTATATTCAGAAGACTTCAATCTTCAGTCTGCTCTACTATCATCTCTAGGGAACAAAATCTAAACTTTTCAATTTGCTTCCTTACTATCGTCAGGAAGACTTCAATCTCCATTCTGCTCCACTATCATCTCTAGGGAACAAAATCTGAACTTTGATATTGCTATACCGTTCTTTGAGGAACCTGTCCTGTAGAATTAATTTTATGTGCTTTTACTTATGCAAATGATGAGGATGCTATAATCAGAATGACTGAAAGCCTCCTAACTACATGTGTTATGGACGACACTTTTATGAATGTAGAATGTCATGAGAATGGTCTTTACAATGATTAGGATGCAATGATCAGAATGAATCGAATGCTCCTAACTAAATGGCAATGGATGAAATTTGTATGAATGCAGAATGTCATGAGAATGATCATTTGTTAAATGTATAATGATTAGGATGCACTGGACGATATTGCATGAATGCAGAATGTCATGAGAATGGTCTTTTTATGATGATTAGGATCCAATGAGTCGAATGCTCCTAACTAAACGTGCTTTGAATGATGATGTATAAATGCAAAATGAAATGATCCATTTTTAAATGCTTAGGGTCATCATTGCTCGTAGTTCATTAATGTTCTATCACTGATGCATTATCATGCTTTCTCGTTCATCCAGTATCTTTGATAGAAAACCCAAAGAAACGATCATATTATGCTCAACAAGCTTGCCCCGCTGTAATTTCAGAGTCCCTTCCACTGTACATTCTGGGACATAAAGTTTGTAGCTCTCACTGCAACTTCAGGAGAATAACGTTTGTTTCCTCCCAGGCATCCTACTACAACTCCAAGGTATAGGATTTGTATCATCTCAACCATCCCACTATGTCTCAGGGGTATAGAATTCGTAACTTATTCAATCAATTTAGTCTACTACACCTTCTATTCTTTGGGTGTCATGACCAGATGTATATACCTGATATGTGCATGAATGCAGAGTATGATTTTTCTTTTCCCGAGAATGATCCCTTTGTACAGTTGGGTTGACATTGCTCGTTATTTGTCAAGGTTGTATCACCTGCGAAATATCTTGTCTTTTTGTTCAACCAATAAAAGGTCCAAAGAGATAATCATCTTTCTCCAATATTTCCAAACTTTAAGCTTGATGAGTTCTAAACAATCGTCTTGTTTCAGGTCCCTGTATTATTCAGAAGCTTCCAAAGTAATATGCAAAACTCCTTTTATAAAAGTATTATTAGTCCACTAATCATTATTTCAATGTAAAATGCTTGAAAAAGATTGTAACAATGGACAAGAAAGAAATTGATTGGGAGCATAGCTCGAAACAAACAAGTTAATCAAAGCTAGCAAATGCAATCAAGAAGAAAATTTATTGGTAAGGTATTTTGAAACAAATAAGGTAATCAAAGATAGAAAATTCAAAATGGGTAAAATGGAAACTAGGTGCCCCAGATATCGTAGCCTGAGCTTCTCTGTCCAAACTTCTTGAGGACCATTTTGAGCTTAATATGCATTTAGGGGATCCAGAGTGCTTTGTCGATGCCCCAAGATGTAACATACTTCTTCGAGCGTAGCAAGACTCATCAGATGTCCTACTTTCGATCAAAATTTTGTTTGCCTTCTCGGGTTTTCAACTCAAATACCTTTGGTCTCAAAGCGCCTTTCGGGTTTTCACTTTGGTTCTCCTTTTTTCTTTTCTTTTTTCGTTTTTTTTGGCAAACCTCTTTTATCGAATCTGAACTTACCGAATTGGGCAAGTCCTTGCCATCCATCTTGGTTAACACCTATGTTTCCCTAGAACAAGCCTTTTTTGTTGCATAAGGTCCTTTACTTTCCTCTAGAGTCCTTTTGGATAAGGAGAATCCTTCTCAATACCGGGTCTCCCTCCTAAAATTTTTTGAGCGAACCTTTTTGTAATAAGCCCGTATCCATTTTTGGTACATTTTACCATGCTGAATACTTTCAATCAAGCTTACTGGAGGTATTCTGCTTCATCTAATTCAATCCAAGCTTGAGGAAAATGAATCTTATCTTCCAACAATTGTTTCCCTTTCATAAACCAATGGGAAAGATGCCCCGGCAAAAGTCTTGGCCAACGTTCAAGAAACCTAAAGGGTAAATGGTAACTTCTATGCCAACCTTTACAAGTCTCAGTCATTTTTTCAAAAAAATTCTTGAATGTTTTTTTTGTTGCATTTGCTGTACTGAATGGTGTCTAATCTTTGAACAGACTGTAAATATTTATGCAATTATGTTCCTTTCTGACATTCTTTATTGCCACCTCTCTCTTTTTTTTTTGACATTTGAATTTGAATTTGATGACTGCCGACTTTGTAATTTTGGCATATGAAGCGACCTTCACCCTCTCAGTGAGGAAACCAACGACCATGAATATGAATCGATGTTGGCTAAAAGCTTTTAAAGAGACTAGCTTGTTAACATTCATGCTTCATATAGGGAAAATGGAGGAGGCACAGTCTTCTTCAACTTGGTATTTTATGGCATAACAGATGCAATTTCCCTTTCTTGGTGATCCAATAGCCGGAACCTTTTGATTAGCTAGGCTATTGTAAAACATGGGTTCTTTAAACCCCAACCTTAACAGCATACCCATGTTTTAGTAGTTTGGCATGCCTTGATATGATCGTGTGAAAACATCTTGAATTCCTGAAAATAACTCAACGATGCATTGCCTTATTCCGGCGATGAGCTACGCTTCCATCTTCATCTCATTTATTAGTTCATAGTGTTTGCTGACGCTTCATAAGGTAGGATCTACCATTGGGGAAGTAAGTTGCAATCTTTGTTATCTTTAAAGCCCTTAGATCCCTCTAGATACATATCTCATTAAAAAGGGAGTCAGTAACAGCATCGCTCATGTCATTGATATCTGGGGGCCCATTGTGGGCAGAAAATCCAAAGAATAAATGATCCTAAGGATGATTATTCGTATGATATGGTCATGAGTGAAAAATATTCAGTATGAAATGTAAAGAATGAAAATATATACTTAGAAAGATGCATTTTATTGAAATAAAAATTCTGGACACAAGCCTACTTCTCAAAAGAAATCTTATTGCTTTTAGGCTTGAAGCAACAAGTGTGTTTTGCACATTACTCTAGATTAGCTTTTAAAAATACAATGTTTCTTCCATAGTCTCGTTGTTTAAAATACTCTCAAGTTCATAAAAGCAGATGCTCGGAAAACTTTTATTCCTCGGTTCTCTCTTCGGGTATACCATTGGCGTTCTGATCCCCTGATTTTTAGGTTTCTAATGACTTCTTTAAGGAAACACAACTCTCCTGCCCCCAATTTCAATTACCACTGCTCCGTCATCGAACTTCACAATACCCATGTTGATGATATTTTCCACTAATTTCTTGAAAGTAAGGCAATTTTCTATCGAATGGCCTGTGATCCCCGCATGGTACTCACACCGAGTATCTGGGTCATACCATTTTGGGTATGGAGGTTGCATCGGTTTTGGATATTGGGGGGACACAATGTGTGCATCAAATAAACTTTGATACAACTCCTCATACGTCATTGAGATTGACATAAATTAGAGTTTTTTAATGTTTTTCCTTGTGCGAGATTCTTTCCTTGATGAACCTTGATACTCAGTAGTCACCATTTTTGGCTGATTAACGGTAATTGACTTTGGGTCCCCCATATTTGTATTATTCACCTCGTCATCCTTTTTCTAGGAGTAGACCTTCTAGTGGTTTCTCCCGCTTCAATCTTGTGATCATCGATCGCATGTTCAATCATTTCCCGCCATTACCATGTCGGCAAAGCTCTTAGTGGTACTCCCTATCATATGGGTTATGAAAGGAGCCTTGAGGTGTCGATGAAGAGCATGGTAGTTTCTTTTCTAAGAGGGTGGTTGGACTTGCATGGCGACCTCCTCTCACCTCTGCACGCTTGTCTCAAACTTTCATTTGTCTCTTTTCCATGCTTTGCAAAATAATTCTATCCGGTGTCATGTCCGTGGCGTGGTGTGTAGTACTTCAAAATGCTTGAGCCAAATCTCTCAGAACTAATGTTGGCCGACTAAAGTGGTTATACCATCTAGCAATTGTGCCCACCAAACTTTATTGGAAACAGTGGATTAAGAGTTGATCATTGCTCACGTAGCTAGCCATTCGCCTGCAGAACATGGTGATGTGAGCCTCCGAGCAGCTAGTCCCATTATATTTTTCAAATTCAGGCATTTTAAACTTATGAGGTAGTACCAAATCGGGAACTAGACTTAAATTTTTGCGTCGATCCCATGATGATCGATACTTTCCAGTATTTGAATTTTTCCTCCACTATTTGCAACGATCTTCTAGTTGCCTTGAGGATTCTATTCTCGACCCCATTTTCTATCGCATCTAAATCGGGCATAACAGGTTGGCGGGCTATCTCTGATTGGGATCCGAGCCTACGTGATAGCTCATGAGAGGTCTAGTGTCATCCCGCCTTCTTTGAGCCTCGATTATAATCGGTGGCCTTTGGAGATATTCCTCAGTTGTGCTCTTCGTGCGGTGGGGTAAAACCAGGGGGGATGCCATCACTATCCTCTTTGACCGGTGGCATGAGACCTTTCCCCTTATCCATTGCCTTGTTCGTCATTTAGGCTATTTGGGCCATCATATTCCTCTGGGCCTCCAACATTTGGTCTCTCATTTCCTGCTGGAGTTTTAACATTTGCTCTTGCATTTATTCCTACATTTCTTTCTGGAATTGTTCGAACCTTTGATCCATTTTCCTGGTTTTAGCGCGTGTTCCATAGTGATGTTCCACTTCTAAATTTTCTTTTTTCACTTTTTTTTTTCTTTCTCTGATAATTTTAGCTAATTAGGCCCCTTTTTATAAACTTAAATGCATGTAATGTGATGCAATGCAAATGCATGAATGCAAGAAGAAGACATCGATTCTGATCAACTTCATTTTAGAAAACTTTATTAGAAGGCAAAACCCTTTACATAAAACATATTACAAATATGCTTTTGCCTTTCTTCTGAATTCTAGCTGAGACCCATTGTTCGCTCATTCCCGTGATATTCATCAATGTCTTCACAAAAGGTCGGGCCATTAACTGCTTTGGAATAAGCTTTATCAACTTGAATTCTTGGACAACGTAGCAAGGTCGTATACTCCTCTACCGTGGGAACCAAATCCACTTTCCCGAAAGAGAAAACAGCTATAAGCAGCATTCCAGGACTGAGTCATTGCTAGGAATAGGTGCTTATCTATTTTGACATCAAGCAGGTAAGGTAGGTCGCTGTAAGTACTATAGAACAACTACTTTGCCTCATCATCCCACTAGGTCCATATTTCTTTCAACTCTTGGAGTTCGTTCTGCGTGACACTGATATTGGTGTAATCCCGTAGTTATGACACATATCATTCGGCTAAGCTGTCCCCTTTTTCTAATTGGCTTTGCTCTGACCATGTACGGGTCGCATTGTCTTCCACTTTATCAAGGAATTCGCTTTCCATAACCAGCTCTCTAACTCAGAAACTGACCGTGAATCGATGCCTCTTAAAATATGAAATGATATGCACAAAAAGAATAAAACACAACAAGTTAGTATCATAGAATATAAAGCAAGTAAAATAAACAAACACCTATCTGGGTGACCACTAAGGTTTGACATAGCTCTACCTAAGGTGGGCTCCTAGGGTTTACTATATGCGATTTAGTTCTAAAGTTCAAGGTACCCGAACCAGCAGATTCCTCGATCCTCACCCATTATAGGTTCATACGGGCCGAGTTCGATTCAGGGGAATACATTTCCCTATGGCCATGCCGAAGTGAAAACTTCACGAAGACATAGGTACGGATGTATCCCAAAAGTAGTCCACTAGCCCATGCGGAGGTGAAAACCTCACGAAGGCATAGTTTCTCGCTCACACTTAAAGTTGTGACCACAATGGTCATGCAATGTAATGCCAAAGTATTCAAGAGAACCAATATAATATTAAAAGTGCATTTAAAGAAATATGAATTCCGAAACCATTTTCCAATTTTAATCAAAAGGACAAGGATCAATCTATCTATGGCCTGACTCTCAACGAATAACTCCCCAGTGGAGTCTCCAAGCTGTCGTAACCATTTTTTGATAAAACAGAAAACGACGTGGTCGACTCGGGTTTTGAAAATGAAAAAGAAGGGAGTTACCACCAACCTTTTTTGATGAGGTGTGATCGGGCCACCTCGTAAAATAGTTATTTTTAATAAATAGTTTGATTTATCAAAATAATGATTTTGGTTTACTGAAATCCAAAAATGAGTTCGGAGTCGATTTACACGAGGAAGGGTTAGCACCTCGTCGCCCAAAATTGGTACCAAATTGATTGATCGATGTCCTAATGTTGAAAACTTTGAAATGATTCGAAAATAGATACTTTTGATTTCCAAAACTTGAAGGGATCGAAAGGGACGTTAAGACTCTCTTATTTTCAAAGAGATAGAACATCATGTCCAGTAAGTTAGGGCGTAATATTTTAGACTCTCGAAACTAAGCTCGCCTTTTAAAACTTGGTTTTATATTTGAAGAGGATCTCCGTCATTTGTCCAACGAGAAAGCAGAACCCGAGAAGTTAGAGCTTGATTTCTCGAGAATCCAAATGAGGAATATTGCCTCTATTTTAGAAGAAAGAAAAGAAACTTATCTCGAAATATCTAGATGTCGAGTCCAATAAGTTAGGGCGTGACATTTGGAATTTTCGGGATTAAGAGTTTTGTTTAAAATTTGAATTACGGTTTTAAAAGGGACATTCCGTTGTTTAGCTTAAACGAGAAAAATCGAAATCCATTAAGTTAGGGCTCGATTTGCTCGAATCTTTAACACGAAATATCGGTTATTCAAAAACTGATGCATCGAGAAAAATTAGTGTGACAAATGATAAGATGTTATACGTGAAAAGAATAATAATAATGAAATAACAATATGAAATTCGAATAATATGCTAATATGAATGATACTAAAATATTGATAATAATGATAAAGAAAAATAATAATATAAGTAGTGGTAAAATGAAAGTATTACGATAATAGTCGATATTAGCAAAGAATAGAAAGTGAAGATAATAATGATGATATATAAAAATATTGATGGCAATTAATAAATAATATATATAAAATAAATAAATGAAAATATATGCATATATAAAATATAATAATAGTAATAATAATGATAATATAATGATAAAAATAGATAATTATAACAATAATGAAAGCAACAAATAACAATAATAATAATAAATAGAATAATAATATTAGTAATAATAATAATAATAATAATAGTAATAATAATAATGAGGAGTAATAATAAACATAATAATAATATAGTATTAAATGTAATACTAAATATGAAGTATAATAGTATATAAAAAATTAATAATAAATAAGTGGAAATAGTAAAAAAAAGGACAAAAATTGAATTAAAAACAGAATATTGGGGCAAATTCGAAATAAATAAAAGAGAGAGGGGCTTTATTGAAACGCGCGTGAAAGGAGGGGGACCGAAATGGAAATTATGCCATTCTCCTAAAACGTAAGCGTCTTGAGAGGACTAAATTGCAAACCAAATAAACTTTCGAGGCAAATTTAAAAAAACTAAAAAAAGTGATTGCAAGAATATAAAGAGCGGAGGGACTAAAAGTGCAATTAGCCCTCCGATGAAAAACACGGACCCTAGGTTGGAGCGGGTCGGATCGGTCAGGCAGGAGAAACGTCATTTTGGGGCTTAAGGATCGCCAGCCAAAAGCACGCTGCTTAATGCGCCTATAAAAGGCATAATCTTCCTAAAATTTTCATTTCATCCGTTTCTTAAAAAAACTAATCTCCTTTCATTTTTCTCTCGGGGAGGGAACTCAGTGAGTCGCTGTCGCAAGCACTGTCACACTGGCTCGTCATGGCCACATCAGATACAGTGGTCAAAATTTCATAAAAGGTATGTTTTTCTTCATTTTTATTTTATGTTTTACAAGTTTATATATATATATTGTATATTTGTGCGAATAAAAGGATTTGTAGTAAAAAATAAAAATTTAAGAGTTAGAAAAAATAACCTTTTCTACTCTGTTTTGTTTAAATCTCTGTCTTTTAGTGTTCGATCTCACTCACCGCTTTAAGTTTTTTTGTTCGAATCATTATTTTTATTGATAGTCCAAAGAGAAAAAAAGACTGTTTACAATATTCCAAATAGGCTTTTATAGCCATTTTATTTACAATTTTTCATCACTTCTCTTTTAATGCTTGCAAGTGTTCTTGGCGTGAGAGACGCGACGTGGGGTGGCGGTGGTCGGTGGCGTCAGAATGTCGAGCAAGTGGCCCTAGGTTATGCGCCACTTGCATTAGAATTAGGTTTTTTTTTTTTTTTGGGTTTGGGCTGGTTGGGCTTTAATGTATTGGGTTGGTTTTAGGGTTAATGGGTTAGTTTGTGTATGGGCCGGACAAAATCTGGGTCTTACAGTACTAGTGTTAAATTAATGTAATTTTCTTTTATATATTTTCATATGATTAACATTTGATGATTTAATTATTATAATTTATATTTCATTCATATAAATTATGCATGATAAATTTAATATAAATATAAATTTTTTAACAATATCTTATATGATGAATATATAAAAACTTATGTGTATATTTGACCATACATTTTTATT
Organism: Gossypium rotundifolium; assembly: GCA_025506655.1. NCBI lineage: Eukaryota > Viridiplantae > Streptophyta > Magnoliopsida > Malvales > Malvaceae > Gossypium > Gossypium rotundifolium. The sequence goes on along the minus strand of CP106734.1, from coordinate 13,327,310 downwards.
ACCCTTAAAAGAATCAATACATTTTTATTTTTCTAAAAATAATATGCTATCTTAATTTTCAAGCTAAAACCTTAATGATGGCACGTGGCAAAAGGCGAACCCACAACGCGTCCAGGACACGAAAAGGGTATTAAAGTAATTTCAATTATATACGTGCATACCGCATCAATCCGAGATTATTTTTAGCTCCACTGTCACTCCTCCTTCCTTAAGTTGCCTATAAATAGCTATCAAGATCTTCAAGTATTTTCACTCATATTCAAAGCAGTATCAAAGAAACAAAGCAAGAACAAGAAAACCAGATCGAAAAATGTCGGGAATCATGCACAAGATCGAAGAAACCCTTCACATGGGAGGGCACAAGAAGGAAGAAGAGAAGCACAAGGGAGAAGCTCATCACGAAGGCGGCCATGGCTATGGCGCTGCTGAGCACAAGGGAGAAGTTCATCACGAAGGCGGCCATGGCTATGGTTATGGCGCCGCTGAGCACAAGGGAGAAGTTCATCACGAAGGCGGCCATGGCTACGGCGCCGCTGCGCCGCCGCCGGTCACGGTCACGGCGAGCAGCAAAAGGAAGGGTTTATGGATAAGATCAAGGACAAGATCCACGGCGAGGGAGGTCATGAACATGGTCACGAGGGCGAAAAGAAAAAGAAGAAGGAGAAGAAGAAGCATGAAGATGGCCATGAAAGCAGCAGCAGCAGCGACAGTGATTAGATCTTCCATCATCGTCTTAGTATTCCTCTCCCTTACAGTATCGGGTAAATATTTTTGGATATTTTTTGCTATTCTATATGCAGAAATCTTGATGGCGTTTTAATAATGAAAATAAATTTAACTATATGCTTCAACCTTATATTGTTGATTAAGCATGGAATTTTCTACCAAGAAAATGGTTAAAACAGCCCTAGCAAATCTAGTAACAAAGGGAATCATGAATTAATAGTATTTTTATGTCGAGAATATATATTATTTTAATACGTTTTAATTATAATAAAAATATTTTAGTTAGTAGCAGGTAAAATAGATATAAAAGTTTTGATCTCATTTTTAATATAAATTTATATATATTTTGTTGCAGGTGCAGGGAATGAATGTGAAGGCTTGTCAAAATATTTGTATCATCTTTATTTTTATATGCGGAGAAAATGAAAAAAAAAAAAAAAAGAGTAAAAAAAAGGGGTTGTGTTTGGTGTATGATATTAATAGTGTGTGATGTATTTGACAAGCTATGAATGTAATATGATATGAGAATAAATTTTTGTCTTTATCTATACCCCAAATATTATGTACATGTATGTTTACTTAATTAAATTAAGTAGTAATGTTTCATTTCAAAACAATCCAACCTCCACCACCACAAATCTCAAGACACTCTGTGCTAAAGGACGACAGGATTTTCGAACGTGTCTAATTTCTTCGTTTAAGTTTGATTTTTAATTAATTTTGAGGATAAATTTTGATTTAATGTATATTTATATATATAAATTTTAATTTAGTGTAATTATATATATTTAATTTTAATTATTTATTTTTATATTCAATAAATATAAATATATTATTAATTTATAAGATTTGGATTAAATTTAAATTTTATATGTATGATTACACAAAATATATTAAATTATAATATATGTATAATTTTCAAATTTATTCTATTATTTTAAGGTTTTAAACTTTTTATGTGTAGATTCAGATTAAATATATTTTAACTTTTAATTATATTATGTCTATACTTATATTTATATTCGTACATTACTATCTATAATTTTTTAATTTTTAAAAATAATATGATAAATCACATATTTAAATTTATAAAAATATTAATATTAATTGAATTAAGATTTAATACATGAACATATCTTTTGCAGTTAACTATGTGTGTGGCATTGTTGGTGACATTTTCAATGTCGTATAAATGCTTTGTAACCTTTGAGTTTGTTTTCGTCCTTATAAAGTTAAACCTAAATAATTACAATTCCCTGCAAAAGGTTCTCCATTTCGTTCCTTTTTACAATAAAAAGTCTTCCAATTAGGGCTTAAAGATAGGTATTCAAATTATGTAAAATTTCCATTTTAGGTATTTAGAGGTTATTTTATTTTTTTATTAAAGTAGATATTTAAAATTTTATTCTTTTATATATTTACGCTTCATTTGGTTCAATGTAATGGCAAAGCCATTACATGACCATTCTAATTTCTATAGTAAAACAGAAGTTTGATTCGTTGAAAAGCTTAAAACGTTGAATGGTGATTACAGTTTCATTTTGAAAATTGTTGAATAGCCATTCAGGGGAGGAGGTGCCGAATTGGCTATTCCAACCTCTCCGCCGAATGATCTTCTTTTCCTTTCCGGAAACACCCTCAGACTGAAATTTCTCAATGGTTTCACTTTTTTTTCCTTAAACATCAACAATTTCATGCTAAAATCAACTTGAAAGGAAGCAAATCAACTTGAAGGCCAAAGATCCACACTTCGTTTACCACTCCTAAAGCGATTCTAACCTATTACTGGAATTACTGATTACAGCTCTATTCCATTCAATCAAACACAAGAATACTGATATAACTCCATTTCATTCCATTCAACTAAACAATTGAATTATTGAGTATAATTCTATTTCATTACAACTCTATTCAATTACAATCTTATTCTATTACAGTGAACTAAACGTACCCTTAAATTTAAAGTTCAAGCATGTTTAAAAAAATTTTGAGCTCAATAATATATTAACATGTGACACAAAATAAAATAAATATTTTTTTTATAGATTCATTTTTTTTTCCCTTTCTTCTTCCTCTTCTCCCTCTCTAAAAACCCAACAGTCCCAGCCATAAAAATCATATTGACTAAATTTCGTTTTAGTTATGGGGCCTGCTAATGTTCTTCATTATTCACCTAAAAATTCTTTCTTTCTTTGCTAATTATTTATCTATTTACATTTTTTTATTCTATACATTAGTCTCTCTTGTTTGGGTAATCAAATGCATCAAAAAAATTTGCATAATTATGGATATATAAAGTTTCAGACCCCTCATATATAAAGGTTAATATGTAATTTACCGATTAAATTTGTTCAAAAGTATTTGATTGATATTTAAACTTATATTACATCATTTAGGTTGGTACATTGGCCGGTCATGCATGATCGGAGGGATGATTTGACTTGAATTTGCTATTTTTAACTTGTGGCTAAAATTAACAAGCCTGAAAAGAGGAGGGGTTTGAACATAATTAATGACAAGTTCAAGGACCGATCGACAATCATAAAAATTAGCTAAAATAAGCTGATTGGGTCAGCTACAGAGGTACAGTTTGGGCTACCAATTTCTTGGTGGATCAGTCCCCTTCACCTTGCACAATTGGACCCCCTTTCTCTTAATCAAGCTTGTAATTAAATTTAACCCAATTTGTGGTGGATCAAAATTAATTATAAAATATATTTAATAATTATTATTGGACTGTCAATGGCTGGAAAAATAATTAGCTTTATTTTTGGGTCACTTGATACAAAAATTGACTCAACAGTTCAAATTTTTTAAGGTGACTGTCGAGTCGGTTTTTATCCTTTATGTAAAACTGTTGAAAATAAATTAAAATTGTGTAAAACTATTATAAAATATAATTAAAATTTAATATGTTCATAATTTGAGTGTAATTTAATTATTTTATAATTAAAACATGAATTTCACAAAAATTATTATGAATCTACATGAATTAGAGCTCAAAAGGTATTGGAAAAGTCTATATATATTTGTGTTTCTAATAACCCAGGTTAACGTTCCAAGTTAAACAAATCAAGTGCTGCATCTTCAACTCTAAGAATTTTAGAAGGACAAACATCAGAATTTAAAGGAGCAAATGATGAAGGTGATACCTCAATCTGTGACGCTTCTGAATGTGATTGTGTTGTTTCTGTACTTTTTTATTTAAAAAATGAATAAATTATTTTCGACTTCATAACAACAATAACTTTAAAGATAAAAACATTAAAACTATAAATTAAAATTAAAATTAAAATTAAACTATAAACTTTAAAACACAATAAAAGCAATAGTAAAATTGTAAAAGATGAAAAAATCTTTAAAATGAACTCGATGCTGCGTTTGAAGGATAGACGTTTATAAAATAATCGTTAATAACAGTAGTAAAATAGTTCTTTTCATTAGTTAACAAATTAAATTTTAATTTAAATTCATATTTAATGTTAAATTAAAAAGTGTCCAACTATCATCCAAAAAGGAAAGTTGTAATATATTATATAAATATTTAAAGTTAAAAAGTAACATACGTTATATGAAAGGAAAAAAAAAAAAAAAAAAAGAGAAAAGAAATAATTTTTATTGTTTAAAATTGGAAGGAGGGACAAACAACAACTTAAAGGGGCAAACTATTCAAAAGTTAAGGGTTAACTAACAAAGCTCTATCGCTTATACTTCTAACAATTGGCAGGTTTGAAAAAGTCTTAGCTAACAAAAACAATGTTCATTTTCGCACAATTATTCATGAAGCAAGCGCAGACAATCTATGGCACATTAAAGCCAAAGAAATGGTTATGTATTTGATGTATCCAATGCTTTTGGGGAAACTTTCAAAGCCAATCAAATTATAGTGACCCTTTATGAATAAAATTCACAATCCAAATGTAGGCTTAACATGGAAATTAAGATTTAAAATTGCTTTAACTTATGATGCAGTCTCACCAATGCAAATCACACTGTTCTAACTAACCATATTTATTACTTTGACACGAAATGGCACAAATAGGTGCAATATTGGACTTAATCTATGTTTAAGAATGAGTGCTTGATATAGATGTATTCAATGCAGATATATTTTACTTTTTAAAAATTGTTTTATTTGTTTATAGAATTATACCCTTTTTATGTTCAACAAATATTCACAATCCCATTTGGTAAATTCTTTTGTTCCAATATTTAAACATTAAAATACTAAATAAGACTAAAAATGCTATTCGTATTAAATCTTATCATGGCTGAGTTGATGCAAAGCTTTAGGTGTATTTTTAGGTTTTAGTTTTGACCTAAAAAATGAGTTTAAAATTCTGTCCAAGCTCGACCTAAATTAAAAATGTTAAACTTAACCTGCCCATATTAAATTTTTTTAGATTATTTTTTATATAAAAATAAATTTAAAAATATAATACATCTAATAAACTAAAAACATTAAAATAAATGTTTTCCAACACTTTGAAAATGCATTAAAAGAAGTCTTTATACTTAAATATAACAATAAGATAGTTGTAACTTAGTAAGCAAATGCCTCTAAAATAGAAGCAAAATTAACAATAAAACAAGAGCTATGTAATATTCAAAAGAATAACAACAAAATAGTAGTAACATAATAACGAAATGGTAGCAAAACAACTGATTCGGATCGACTCAGGCAAAAAAATATACTCGAGGCCCGCACATTTAGAAAACAAGTCATATTTTTTTTTATCTAAATCCATTTTCAAGCCTATATTTTTACTTAAATTTTCTCACCTTTTAAATAAACCTTCATACCTGAATGAATATGTCAACCGATAACCACATCCATATAACTATAATTATTGTTTAACTCTCCTTCAAATAAGTTAATATTTATTTAATTATGAACCGTTAACCAAATAAATCAATTTAATATGCCTGAGTTAATCAATCCGCTTTTTATTTCATGAATCTTTTTACCTAAAACGTAATATATATATATATATATATTTGTCGTAACCATATTTTTGGAAAACAACAAGGGGTTCGACTTTGGGTTTTAAAATGAAAAAGGAGTCGCCACCAATCCTTTTTGTTGAGGTGTGATCGGTCACCTCAGAAAAGCGGTTGTTTTAATAAGCAGTTTGATTTATCAAAACAACGATTTTGGTCTCTGAAATACAAAAAAACGAGTTCGGAAGTGATTAAGACATGACGAGGAAGGGTTAGCACCTCGACACGCCCAAAATTGGTACCAAAATGATTAATTAGTGTCTTAATGTCGGAAGTTTGAAAAGGTTTTAAAATACGGATCCTTTAAAAGGTATTAGGATATTTGAGATTTCTTTGTTCCGAGAGGGTACAAACATCACATCCAAAGACGTTAGGACATGATATTCTAAACCTTCGTAATCAAAGCTATCTCATGATTTTCTGAAGTTTATCTAAAGGATGTTTAGTTATTTAGTCAAACGGAAAATCACAACCCAAAGACGTTAGGGCACTATTCCCTAATTCCTAAATACAAAACATTGCCTTTATTTTAAAACCTTTAAATGGAGTGTAGCAATTTTACAAAATGCATCGATCGAATTAAATCAAAGAAAAGGCTCGAGTCAAAACTTGAGATTTCTTTGTCCCGAAAAGATATAAACATCACATCCAGCTCGTTAGGACACAATGTTTTAATCTCTCGTAATCAAAGTCGTCTCATGATTCGCGAAACTTCGTAAAGGAGATGTTAAGTAATTTGGTTAAACGGAAAATCGCAACCCAGCACGTTAGGGCACTATTTCCCGAATTTCTAAATATAAAACATTGCCTTATTTTAAAGTCTTTTAGGTGAAATATGATGATTTTACAAAAGGTATTTTATTTAATAATACGAAGATGAACAAAGAAAACAAATATGGATGTGAGTGTAGTAAATAAAAGAAAATACAAATAATAATAATAATAATAATAATAATAATAATAATAATAATAATAACAACAAAATGAATAATGACAATGAAAATATAAGTAACACTAATAATATATAATGTATAAATAGTAATGAGAAATAAAACGAAAGATAAAATGATATAATAATAATAATAGTGATAATAGTAATTAATAAATAAATAATATAATATATGCAAAAGAATAAGCAAAAATATATTATAATATAATAATAGTAATAGTAAAGATATTTGGTAGTAATAATAATAATAATAATAATAATAATAATAATAATAATAATAATAATAATAATAATAAGGATTTTAGTTAAATTAATAACGAAGTGGTGAAAATAATAAAAGGGGTTAAATTATATTAAAGATAGAATATCCGGGGTAAATTTTAAAATAAAAAGAAAGGGGAAGGATTAAATTGCAATGTACATAAGAAGCGAAGGGATTAAAAATGAAATATTCCCCTTGCCCCAAAACGCGCGTGTAACATCCTGAATAGGGCCTATGCATTTCCAGTTTAATTGTATGAAATGACAAGCTTCAAGTACTATGAATAAATTTGTGAAACTTTTGGAAACCTAGAAATGCATGGAAATGGAAATGAAAATGAAAATGGAAATGGAAATGAAAATGAAAATGAAAATGGAAATGGAAATGAAAATGAAAATGGAAATGGAAATGGACATTTTTGGAAACTTAGACATTTTGGAAACTTAGACATTTTTGGAAACTTAGACATTTTGGGAAACACGAACATTTTGAAACCCGAACATTTAGGAAACCTAAACATTTTGGAAACCTAAACATTTTGGAAACTTGAACATTTTGGAAACCTGAGGATGTAAGAAAAATGGCAAGTTACAGAGCCATGTGAAAATTTTAGGAAACTTAATAATAAGGTGAATGACAAATTTTAAAGCCCAAAATAGGAGATAAGGGGGAGGGCCTTAAAAGAAAAAGTTGGTGAATTTTGTCATACAATCGAGCTTGGAAAAGTGACACAAGTGTCACTTAAGGCTTATGGCTAATGGCCCTGAGTTCGAGTCACATGGAAAGCAATTATTGAAGGTTTAATTTTGTTTCCCAAGGCTAGGGATGGACATGACACATGTTGGCTTGAAAGGGAAGAGTTTTATTTTATTGAAACTTGTCAAATTAAAGTGATAAATAGAGGATTTATTTTACTAAGATAAATAAGGAATTAAAAGAAGGATTAAAGGTTATTTTAATTTAATAAAGTGATAATTAATGAAGATTACATTATCACTTGGGAAGAGTAGTGGCCAAGTTTTGGACTCTTGGTCTAGCAGTTCAGTTAAAAGAGGAAAAGAGAGACTTTTCTCTCATTCACTCCACTTGCCGAAATTTTGCTCTTCCTTCTCCCTCTCATTGCCGAAACTTCCCCTAAGAAAGGACTCCATCTTTTCTTTTGCTTCCTTTTTCCATTGCCTAGTCAAAACTCTTCTCTCCCAATCTCGGTTAGATCTCCATAGCCGGATCTCAGTAACCCAAGACAAGGAAACAAGTGATTGAAGGTTTCAAGGTAAGTAAGCCATTCAATTTTCTTTCTTTCTAGTTGCCGAAAGTAAAAGGCTTAATTCCTATTCTCTTTGATCATGGCCGAATATACAAGGGATCTCGGGTTTCCACCATCGTTGAACATAAAGATCAAGGCTCTAAGGTAAGAACAATTGATTGTTGTTCTTTAAATCAATTTAAAAGAGGCTTAAGAAAATAACCTCTCTTTTTGTCTATGGTCGAATGTTAGAGGAGGAGTTTGGGATTTAGATCCGAGGAAAATTAAGGTAAGACACATTCGGCTAAAGGCCATCTACCACTTATTAAAGTTAGAACAAGTCTAACCTATGATCTTTAGGGATTTCGGTGTATTCAAGACAAAAAGGGACTTTGGATTTGGAATCTCTAAGGTAAGCCTCTCAAAATATTCGGCTAAGGGTTGTGTGAGTATCTAAATCCATTCCTTAATTTTTGAAAAGCGAAAAACTAACCATATTGAACTACAAGGGTTGGCCGAATATCAAGTAGAGGAAAACCCAAACTTTCGGGATTTGTATAATCACCAAATCGGCAAAGGTGAGTTTTTTCTTACAAATCCTACTAGGATTTGGTTTTGTTTAAAAAGGGGTTTATTAATGTGTGTTAATGGATGGGCCGAATATAGGGATTAATAGATCTAAAAATTAGATCGGGATTCTCAAGATATCAAGGAAACTATTAAGCGAAAAAGGTGTGTACCCTTACTATCCTTCGATAATTTATGGCTAAATATTTTGAATATATGATATGAATAATAATGTGAATGTGGCTATGTACCACAAATGTGGCAAAAGTACCCAGGTACGTTTCCTACTTCTGATAGGATTGTGAAAAATGTTATTTTAATAACATGCGAATATATGTATATGATTATGAAATTAAGTATGTTATGCAATATATATGTTTTGGGGCATTCGGGTTTTATGTGAAAGGGGAGAACAGTGTTGACTTGGTCTCACCAACTAAATATGTTGACTACGGTCACATTCATGAAATTTAGGTGTTGACTTGCCTCACCAACTAAATATGTCGACTACGGTCACATTGCTGAAATTTTGGTAACCGGTTACAATAGTGTCTAAATGACACAACGTGGAGAGTAGCGGATGGAGGGTCGACTTAGTAGTCCCCACGGTGTGCAAAGTTGGTACGGTGGAGAGTAGCGGATGGCTTATAGGTTTGGGTTGGGTTGCACCATAAATTCTATTATTATATGGACTTGATGATTTAAACATGAATGCGAATTATTGATTGATAGTATTGTGTGCACATTGAGTCTGTTGACTCACCCTTGTGGGAATTATTTTTTCAGCGATGAGCAAAGGATTGACCGGTAGGTAGACCATGAGGAGGCCATGCATCACTTGAAGAATTTATTCTTAAATTTGGACATTATTTGATTTTAATACCTTTTAAATTTTATTTTGGGTTTATTTGATGTAATAAGGCCATAAGGCCCGATGGATTATTCTTTGTTTCTACATTACTTTTAATATTTTGCTAAGATCTATTTTGGACACATTGCCTCAAATTGGATTTACAAGATTGAATAAATGGGTTTACAACCTAAGCCCAACTCAAAACAATGGTTTTCTAAAATTTACAAATTTTCTAAGTAACGTAAAATGTTTGAAACCGGTTTACTTTAGGAACATACCGATCCGGTCCATTCTCGTGGTAGGGTGTGGGTGTGTTCGATTTGAAATATCGAGCAGTTTTAAACTCTCACTGTGGGCTAAGGCCCAAAACGCTTTCAAAGCGAGCCAAATGATTATCTTTGGAAAAATAAGCGAGTTTTACGGCATGGCACCTAAGTCTCCGACCACATCCACCGTGTAAGTACCCCTAACTATATGTGTGATTTTGTGATTTATATAAGGGTAGAAAAGGCATGGAACGAGAATAGAATGATAGGAACTTGAACTTTAGGATTAGACTACTCAAACACAAATACATAAGACTTAATGAACTAAACCAACCTATGGCTAAGTCACCGAGCTAGTGGTGTGGTAACCCTTATGCGCATGTTCAGGATTGGATCCGGAAGAGCTTGGTATTTAAGCGGTCCTAGTGACTCACCTCCTCTTGAGAATCCTCACAGTGCGTAGCCTCGGTTCACCCTAACCTGAGGGCTCGGTGGTGTGGTAACCTCTCAGACGCATGTCAGGAATGGTTTGGTGGGAGCTTGGTATTTAAGCAGTCAGCGTGACTCACCTCCTCTCCACACGAATCCTGCCTGGTGCGTAGCTTTGTTCACCCCGACCAAGAGGGCTCGGTCATAGGCTAAACATAATGACTAAAACCCGAAAGGGAACTAGCCATGTTTTGAAAAAAAAAAGAGAACAGAACAACAAACCCTAGCTTTCCAAACCTTTAAAACTTTCTTTTAAATCTGAGAAAATTAATTTTTACAACATTTTCTGAAAAACTCCTGATTTGCAAAAATTACAAAAATGCCCTTAGGGGTAAAATTACCAAAACGCCCTTGGTTTATAAAACGTTCAACTACTCAACAACTTTACCAAAATTTCAACATTTCATAAACATTCAAAAACCCTAATTTGTAAAATACCAAATTACCGTGATTTTGGAAAAAATTACAAAATTACCCCTAACTTACAAAATTACCAAAATGACCCTAATTTCCAAAATTTTTGCAACATCCCCATTTTTGAAGGAACCATTTTTTTTTAAAAAAAAAAAGAACCCTCAAAGTTTTACAACTTTTGAAATACCCCAAATTTATTAAATTCTTCAAATTTACCCTGATCTGTAAAAAATACCAAAATACCCCTGAGGTCAAAAATTGCCGAAAAACCCCCGGTTTTAAAAATTTTTTTTTCAAGTTACCCCTAGACTTTGGAATTTTCAAAAATAATTCTTGACAAAAACATCAAGGAACCTTATTTTGACAAAATTACCAAAATACCCCTGTAGGACAAAATTACGAAAATACCCCCGGGTAGTGGAAAATACCAACAAACAACAAAAACTACAACGTTTCTCTGAATGAACGGAAGTTCATATTTGTTTGATGGATGAATGGAGGAATGGAACAGACTGTGTGTTGTATGATACGAAAGAACCACTCTTAAATTCTTTTTCATAAAACTTCTTCGATAAATAAGTGGAACAATGACTAATACATAAAATTCCTTAATCAGATCTCGCCGCTAGAAAATGAGCTCTAGAGGACGTGGCCGTCGTGGTCGAGGAAGAGGAAGGATGACCGTGTCGGAACCCGTTAGGTCGGGACAAGGGTCCGACAATGAGATGCCACCGCCACCACCACCCCCCCACTCAACGTTGAAGCAGCAGGGCTCGACGGGGAAGAGGTCAGGTCGCAGTCGTTTCTGCGAGTTTTGGAATTGGTGGCGGCAGGAGGAATGGAGGAAATCGAAGTCGGTACGAACGACTCCGAGCTAATGGAGCGAAATGTTTGAGGAGTATCCAATGTGGCACCTAAGACAACCGAAAGATCGGTTAGAAGCAACGAACGCATCATGGATGAGCTTGATCCGACCGGAGGAAAACTGAAGGGATGGTAGCATTGTTACGTGATGAAGCGTATCAATGGTGGTTGACTGCTCGTGATGGTACCATAAATGAAAACTTGACCGGGAATTTGTTAAAGAGGCCTTCGTAAGAAGTATGGGAACCGTATACAGACGAAGCAGGAAGGCTTTTCTAGGGTTAGTCCAAGGAGTAAGTCCGCTGCAGAATATGAGGCGGAATTTTCGAGATTGAGCCGTTATGCTCGAGGGGTAGTGGCGACTGAGCATGAACACTGTGTTCGTTTTGAGGACGGGCTGAGAAATGATCTAAGATTGTTAATAGCACCGCATCAGGAGCGGGAATTCTCTGTTTTGGTGGAAAAGGCCAAGGTGGCCGAGGGGATTAAGGATGCTACTAAGCAGACCGTGGACAAGAATAAGACCAAAAGAGGGTTTGGGTCATCAGGAAAGGGTTACAAGAGGCCTCGGGTTGATGGGCCACAGAATCAACAAGCTGGTACCGGCGGGCAGATTCGTTCTTGTGAATATTGTGGAAAGAGGCATCTAGGGGAGTGTTGGAAAAAGATAGGAGCATGCTATAGGTGTGGGTCCAAGGACCATATGTTTAAGGATTGCCCCAAACAACCAGAAGAGAGCCGACCGGTAGTTCAGAATGCTAGCCAGACCGGTAGAGGCGGACAGCAGCCTCAACGGGGCCGTGGTTCGAATAACCGTGGTAGTGGTAGACAAGATCTTTCGGAATGTACCCCTAGAGATTCAAGGAGTGAACTTTCGAGCGGACTTAATGGAGTTACCCTTCGGAGAGTTTGAGCTTATTCTTGGAATGGATGGTTAGTGGAACACCGAGCCGTGTTGGATTGTGCGGCTAAACGTATGGAATTAAGAACCCGGAGGATGAAGTGGTAATAATGATCGGAGAAAGGAGGAATTATTTATCTAATGTAGTTTTGACCAAGGTGAGAAGATGGTTAAGAAAGGTTGCAAAGCGTTCTTAGCTTTTGTAAGTGCGATAGGTGGGAAGGAGGAAGGTGTTAATGGAGTTAGGGATGATAAGGGACTTTGTAGATGTGTTTCGGAGGAGTTCTGGGAATACCCCTGCATGGGGAGGTCGAATTTGGAATTGAACTGCATATCGGGGATGCTCCGTGTCAATCGCTCCATACCGAATGGCACCAAAGGAGTTAGTGGAGCTAAAGGCTCGGATCCAAGAACTGTTGGATCGTGGGTTCATCCGACCAGTGTGTTCCATGGGAGCACCGGTCCTTTTTGTGAAGAAGAAGGATGGAACTATGCGATGTGCATAGACTACCGTCGATTAAATAAGTCGACCATTAAGAACAAGTACCCTTGCCAAGGATCGAGGACTTGTTCGATCACCGGGGAGCCGCATGTTTTCGAAGATCGATTTACGGTCAGGATACCATCAGTTAAAGGTGAAGGAGGCTGATATCCATAAGACCGCTTTTAGGACAAGATATGGTCACTTCGAGTTTGTGGTGATGCCGTTTGGGTTGACAAACGCCCCAGCCGCATTCATGGACATGATGAATCGGATTTTCCAACCCTACTTGGATAGATTCGTCGTCGTGTTCATCGATGATATTTTGGTGTATTCGAAGTCGGAGGAAGAGCATGATGAGCATCTCCGAGTCGTGTTGGAAGTACTAAGGGAGAAAAAGCTCTATGCCAAATTCAGCAAGTGCGAATTTTGGCTTAGGGAGGTGGCATTCTTAGGGCATGTGGTATCCGCAGAAGGAATAAGAGTGGACCCTAGGAAGATCGAGCGGTGTTGGATTGGAAGCCACCTAGGTCCGTGGTGAAAACCAAGTTTCTTAGGCTTACAAAGCTATTACGTAAGGTTCGTGGAAGGATTCTCGTCAATAGCGCGCCTTTAACCAAGTTGCTAAGGAAGGAAGTACCTTTCGAATGGACTACTAAATGCAAGAGAGCTTTGAAAAGCTTAGAGAATCTACCGACAGAGGCTCCAGTGTTAATTCAAATAGGAGGCGTGAAAGGAATTTGTGGTGTCTTGTGATGCTTCGCACACGGGTTAGGGTCGTGTGTTAATGCAAGATGGTAAAGTAGTCGCTTATGCGCCCTCGGCAGCTAAGGCCTCATGAGCTTAACTACCCAACTCATGACTTAGAGCTAGCAAATGTGGTTTTCGCCTTAAGGTTTGGAGGCACTACCTTTATGGAGAAAGGTCATTATCTACACGCACCACAAGAGCCTTAAGTATTTATTAACTCGAAGGAGTTGAACTTGAGGCAACGAAGGTGGGTGGAATTGCTAAAGGACTACGAATCGCTCGATAGAGTATCATCCCGCAAGGCGAACGTAGTAGCCGATGCCCTAAGTCGAAGGTTGTATCGGATCTACGGGCTTTGTTCGCTCATATAAGTCTATATGATGATGGAAGCCTATTGGCAGAGTTGCAAGTCAGGCCCACATGGCTAAAGGAAGTGAAGGAGGGACAGTTGTCTGATGATGACTTAAGTATTAAGTTGCAAAGCAAGCATGCAAAGGGGATTAGAGGATTATGATGTCAACAATGAAGAAGTATTGTGCTACAAGGTAAAGTCCGATGTCAAGAATAAGGAGTTGAGACAAAGATTCTTCTGAAGCGCATGGTAGCCCCTATGCCATGCATCCCGAGGCATCAAGTGTATAGAGATCTAAGGAACAATTTTGGTGGTCCGACACAGGCGGAAGTGACCAATTCGTGGGGAAATGTTTGACGTGTCGACAAGTTAAGGTGAACACCAAGTTCCATCAGATTGCTCCAACCAATCGAAATTCCCAATGGAAGTGGGAAAGAATTACGATGGACTTCGTTAGTGGGCTTCCCTTACGCCTACTAAGAAGGACTCGGTATGGGTGATTGTGGACCGTTTGACCAAGTCCGCACACTTTATCCCAAATCGAATGGATTATTCTCTTGAAGTTGGCTAAGTTGTATGTGGCGGAAATTGTGAGATTACACTGAAAATCAAGTCGATCATCTCGATAGAGACCCAAGGTTTACGCCTCGATTTTGGAAAGCACTTCATCAAGCTTTAGGCACTAAGCTAGACTTCACTACTTTTCATCCACAATCGACAGGCGGGAACGAACGAGTTATACAAGTGTTGGAGGATATGTTGAGAGGTCGTAATGGAATTTCGAGGAAGTTGGGAAGATTACTTGCCTTTAGCTGAATTCGCCACAACAATAGCTATCAAGCCAAGATTCGGATGGCACCATACGAGGCATTGTATGGAAGGAAGTGTAGAACACCTACTTGTTGGACCGAGTTAGGAGAACGCCAAGTTTTGGGTCCGAGTTGGTGGCGAACCGAAGAGAAGGTTGAGTTAATTAGACACGGTTGAAGGAAGCCACGATAGGCAAAAAGTCGTGACGCGGACCTTAGCTTAAAGGAAATAGAGTTTGAAGTGGAGATCAAGTGTTCTTGAAAGTCTCACCTTGGAAGAAGGTAATGAGGTTTGGTCAAGAAGGAAAGCTAAGCCCAAGATTTATAGGGCCTTATCAAATCTTGAAGCGAGTTGGGCGATGGCATACCAATTAGAGTTACCACGAATTGCAAAGCAAATGCATGGCGATTTCATGTGTCCATGTTACGTCGCTATCGATCGGATCCATCCCATGTGGTACCGGTTGAAGAGGTGGAACTAAGGCGGACTTATCCTATGAGGAAGAACCGATTCGGATCTTGGAACGTGATGTGAAGGTACTACGAAGAAGACAGTTCCCTAGTCAAAGTGCTATGGCGTAATCATGGAACGGAAGAAGCTTCATGGGAGATGAAGAGGCGATGAGACAAGAATACCCTCAATTATTTTAGTTAGGAAATTTGGGACTAAATTTTGTTTAAGGGGTAGAATCAGAACATCATGAATAGGCCTATGCATTTCCAGTTTAATTGTATGAAATGACAAGCTTCAAGTACTATGAATAAATTTGTGAAACTTTTGGAAACCTAGAAATGCATGGAAATGGAAATGAAAATGAAAATGGAAATGGAAATGAAAATGAAAATGGAAATGGAAATGAAAATGAAAATGGAAATGGAAATGGACATTTTGGAAACTTAGACATTTTGGAAACTTAGACATTTTGGAAACTTAGACATTTTGGGAAACCTGAACATTTTGGAAACACGAACATTTTGGAAACCTGAACATTTAGGAAACCTAAACATTTTGGAAACCTAAACATTTTGGAAACTTGAACATTTTGGAAACCCGAGGATGTAAGAAAATGGCAAGTTACTGAGCACATAAAAATTTTAGGAAACTTAGAAATAAGGCCTGAATGATAAATTTTAAAGCCCAAAATAGGAGATAAGGCAGGAGGGCCTTAAAAGAAAAAGTTGGTGAATTTTGTCATACAATCGAGCTTGGAAAAGTGGCTCAAGTGTCACTTAAGGCTTATGGCTAATGGCCCGAGTTCGAGTCACATGGAAAGCAATTATTGAAGGTTTAATTTTGTTTCCCAAGGCTAGGGATGGACTGCACATGTTGGCTTAAAAGGGAAGAGTTTTATTTTATTGAAACTTGTCAAATTAAAGTGATAAATAGAGGATTTATTTTACTAAGATAAATAAGGAATTAAAAGAAGGATTAAAGGTTATTTTAATTTAATAAAGTGATAATTAATGAAGATTACATTATCACTTGGGAAAAGAGTAGTGGCCAAGTTTTGGACTCTTGGTCTAGCAGTCAGCTTAAAAGAGGAAAGAGAGACTTTTCTCTCATTCACTCCACTTGTCAAATTTTGCTCTTCCTTCTCCCTCTCATTGTCAAACTTCCCCAAGAAAGGACTCCATCTTTTCTTTTGCTTCCTTTTCCATTGCCTAGTCAAAACTCTTCTCTCCCAATCTCGGTTAGATCTCCATATGGGATCTCAAGAACTCAAGACAAGGAAACAAGTGATTGAAGGTTTCAAGGTAAGTAAGCCATTCAATTTTCTTTCTTTCTAGTTGCCAAAGTAAAAGGCTTAATTCCTATTCTCTTTGATCATGGCCAATATACAAGGGATCTCGGGTTTCACCATCGTTGAACATAAAGATCAAGGCTCTAAGGTAAGAACAATTGATTGTTGTTCTTTAAATCAATTTAAAAGAGGCTTAAGAAAATAACCTCTTTTTGTCTATGGTCGAATGTTAGAGGAGGAGTTTCGGATTTCAGATCCGAGGAAAATTAAGGTAAGACACATTTGGCTA
This sequence comes from Gossypium rotundifolium, assembly GCA_025506655.1. NCBI lineage: Eukaryota > Viridiplantae > Streptophyta > Magnoliopsida > Malvales > Malvaceae > Gossypium > Gossypium rotundifolium. The sequence goes on along the minus strand of CP106734.1, from coordinate 13,310,349 downwards.
AAGGCCATCTACCACTTATTAAAGTTAGAACAAGTCTAACCTATGATCTTTAGGGATTTAACGGTATTCAAGACAAAAAGGGACTTTCTGGATTTGGAATCTCTAAGGTAAGCCTCTAAAATATTCTTGGCTAAGGGTTGTGTGAGTATCTAAATCCATTCCTTAATTTTTGAAAAGTCAAAAACTAACCATATTGAACTACAAGGGTTGGTCGAATATCAAGTAGAGGAAAACCCAAACTTTGGATTTGTATAATCACCAAATCAAGAAGGTGAGTTTTTCTTACAAATCCTACTAGGATTTGGTTTTGTTTAAAAGGGTTTATTAATGTGTGTTAATGGATGGGCGAATATAGGATTAATAGATCTAAAATTAGATCTGGATTCTCAAGATATCAAGGAAACTATTAAGCGAAAAGGTGTGTACCCTTACTATCCTTCGATAATTTATGGCTAAATATTTTGAATATATGATATGAATAATAATGTGAATGTGGCTATGTACCACAAATGTGGCAAAAGTACCCTGTGCACGTTTCCTACTTCTGATAGGATTGTGAAAAATGTTATTTTAATAACATGCGAATATATGTATATGATTATGAAATTAAGTATGTTATGCAATATATATGTTTTTGGGGCATTCGGGTTTTATGTGAAAGGGGGAGAACAGGTGTTGACTTCGGTCTCACCAACGAAATATGTTGACTACGGTCACATTACATGAAATTTAGGTGTTGACTTGGTCTCACCAACGAAATATGTCGACTACGGTCACATTGCGAAATTTTGGTAACCCGGTTACAATAGTGTCTAAATGACACAACGTGGAGAGTAAGCGGATGGAGGGTCGACTTAGTAGTCCCTACTTGTGCGAGTTGGTACGGGTGGAGAGTAGCGGATGGCTTATAGGTTTGGGTTGGGTTGCACCATAAATTCTATTATTATATGGACTTGATGATTTAAACATGAATGCCTGAATTATTGATTGATAGTATTGTGTGCACATTGAGTGCATTGACTCACCCTTGTGGGAATTATTTTTTCAGCGATGAGCAAGGATTTGACCGGGCAGTAGACCATGAGGAGGCCATGCATCACTTGAAGGATTTATTCGAAATTTGGACATTATTTGATTTTAATACCTTTTAAATTTTATTTTGGGTTTATTTGATGTAATAAGGCCATAAGGCCCAGTGGATTATTCTTTGTTTCTACATTACTTTTAATATTTTGCTAAGATCTATTTTGGACACATTGCCTCAAATTGGATTTACAAGATTGAATAAATGGGTTTACAACCTAAGCCCAACTCAAAACAATGGTTTTTCTAAAATTTACAAATTTTCTAAGTAATGTAAAATGTTTGAAACCGGTTTACTTTAGGAACATACCGATCCGGTCCATTCTCGTGGTAGGGTGTGGTGTGTTCAATACAAGCATAAAAGCGGGTCAAAATGAAAAATAAAAGCATTAATGGGCCAAATTAACAACAAAAGAAATTTGATTGCAAACGTCAGAAAATGAGGAGGGACTGCGCCCATAAATATCCCATTTTTTCGGCAAAACACGCGGATCTTCAGGTAGGCGGTTCGGATCGGGTCGGGCCAGGTAAAACGACGTCGTTTTGGGGTTAAAGGCCAGCCCCCAAAAACGACGCCGTTTCGGGGGGCTATTTAAGGCCCAAATTTTCCAAAAAAATCATTTCTCCTGCTTGCTTTAAAAAAAATCTATTCCTTCTCTCTTTTTTCTCTGCAGGTTCGAATGGGGGGTGGGGATTCCGGTGGCCGGACCACTGTCCTCCGTCGCCGACGCCGTCGCGCCGGCCACCGCGCGAAATGTATATTTTTACCCCTTTTTTTATATATATTTTTAATATATATATATGAGGAAAAACAAAAGAAAAGCTTTCGAAAATAAAAGTAAAATAATCACCTTTTTTCTCTCGCTTTTGATTTTAGCACTTTTCTTTTAGTATTCTCCGCTTCGTGTTTGGATCTATTGTTTTGTGTTTTGAAATTTCTTTCTTGTGTATTGATAAAAAAAGTCCCGTACAAATGAAGTTAGATCCGTTTTTATAACCGATCTTTTTCTATCCACTTGATCTATCATGTCCTTTCGTTTTAATGGCATGTGTACTAGGATTGATGAGTGCAAAAAGCGGTGGAAGCGCAAGTGGGGACGGACAAGATTGGTGCAGAGGGCAAGTGGTGGTAGCAGTTAGGTCAGAAGACAGACATGCGGTGGCCGAGGCACTTAGGGGCTAGGGTTTTTTTGTTTTTCATTTTCGATTTTGTGGCTAGACTAGGTTTGGGCTTGAGATTGGGTTTGGGTTGCTGTTATTGGGCTTCGGGTGAAATGAAATAGGCTCCGGGTAATTTGGGTTTTAATGTATTGGGTTTGGGGTTTTAATTTTGGGTTTGGAGTGCATGAATCGGGTAGGTTCGGTTTGGTTGGGTTTAAAATGTTGTAAAATGGGCCAGGCAAATGGGCTCGTACAGCTGCCCCTCTTTGCTCATTGTCGTGTAACGAGAATAGAGCAAAGACTTTCAAAAGGCCCATTTTGCTCGGGCCTGCTAAGCCCCGACTTCTTTTGTAGCCTCATTTCGTCCATCGCATCTTGTTGTTTTGATCCACTCTATCGCTGCAACTTCAGAGGTATAGGATTTTCGTTTTTAATCCGCTCACTGCGATTTGCTCCTACAACATCAGGAATCGCCAAGTCTGCTATCCTCAATCTGGTCCCTACAAACTCAGGGACCACCAGACTGATGTCTTTGACCTGCTTTCCGCAACTTCAGGAATGTCAAATCCGCTATCTTCAATTTGATCCCTGCAAACTCAGGGATCACCAGACTGATGTCTTTGATCTGCTTCCTGCAACTTTAGGAAGGTCAAATCTGCTATTTTCAATCTGATCCCTGCAAACTCAAGGATCACTAGATCGATGTCTTTGATCCGCTTCAGTAACTCGGGAAGGTCAAATCGCTATTTTCAATCGATCCTCAGAACTCGGAGATCACTAGACCGATGTCTTCGATCCGCTTCGCAACTTTAGGAAGGTCAAATCGCCTTCAATCTGATCCCTACAAACTCGGGGACCACGGTGATGTCTTTGATCCGCTTCGCAACTTTAAGAATGTCAAATCGCTTTCTTCAATCGATCCTCGCAAACTCGGGGATCACCGGTCGATGTCTTCGATCCGCTTCGCAACTTCAAGAATGTCAACCGCTTTCTTCAATCTGATCCTGCAAACTCGTGGACCACCAGGGTGATGTCTTGATCCGCTTCCTCGCAACTTCGTGAATGTCAAATCTACTTTCTTCAATCGATCCCTACAAACTCGGGGACCACCGGACCGATGTCTTGGTCCGCTTCCGCAACTTCGTGAATGTCAAATCTGCTATCTTTGATCCGCTCCATCGCAAACTTAGGGGAGCAGGATATGCTATATTCGGTCTTTGATCTCGCTTGCTAGGGACAACATCTGAAATCTTTGATATTGCTACATCGTTCTCTGGGGAATTCGTCCTATAGAATTATTTTTACGTGCTGATGCTTCTACAAATAACGAGGATGTCATGATAGGAATGACTCAAATGCTCCTAACTACGTGTGTTATGAATGCAGAATGTTATGAGAATGATGCTTTTCCACAATGATTAAGATGCACTGATCGCAATAAATCGAATGCTCCTACTTAAAGGGTATCATGGAGGACATTTGCATGAATGCAGAATGTCATGATAATGATTCTTTGTTAAAAATGTATAAGGATCACGATACGATGATTGCACACTCCTAATGATGACAAATGAATGTTAAAATGAAATGACCCCTTTTTATGCTTAGGGTTGTCCTTTCGTCGTCCACCGTAGTCGTACAACCACGATATCTCGCTTCTTGGTACCTTTGCGTAAACTCAAAGAAACAATCATATTTTGCTCAAACAATTTACCCTAATGTGACTTCAAGGCCCACTCTACGGTACATACAGGACTTTAAGGCCTATACCATCTTCAGATCAACCCATTGTGCCTTAAGGGTATAGAAATTGTGTCATCTTCAATCCATCCCACTACGACTCAGGGGTGTAGAATCTATGTCATCTTCAGTCAATCCTACTACGACTGTGGGTATAGAATTTGTAAATGATTTGGTCTGTTGGACCTTTCCATTCCTGTGGATCATGATCAGGTGTGCACGCATGATAGTTGCATGGATACAGGATCATTTTTTTCGCGAATGATTCCCCATTCATACATCGCCCTTTTTCATCGAGATGGTACTGCTGACATAATACCTCGTCATTTTGTTCAATCACCATTTTTTGACAAAATTCGAAGAGATAGCCTCAGTCCAGACTTTTCCTCCACCATTATTCCTATCTCTTAAACTAAATGAGTTTTAAGCAATAATCTGCTTTGTGTTTAGACTACTTAGAAGTTTCGAGTAATATGTGAAACTCTTTTTTGTGAAAGTGTTGTTAGTCCATTAATTGTTATTTCAATGCAAAATGTCTGAAAGAGATCATAACTATGGATAAGAATGAAGTTAGTTAGAAGCATAGCTCGAAACAAATGGGTTAAGCAAAGGTAGCGAAAGCAATCGGAAGGAAATTTATTAGCGATGTATCTTGCAAGGTAAAAATAGAGACTAGGTGCCCAGATATCGCGACTGAGCCTGCTCAAACTTCTTGAGGACCATTTTAGGCTCAATATGTGCTTGGGGATCCGAGTACTTTGCCGATGCTCCAAGACGCAACATACTTCTTCATTGTTAACTCAAGCGTGGTAAGACTACCATATGCCTTACTTTTGATCAAAATTTAAGTCGCCTTCTCGGCTTTTCAACTCAAATCCCCTTTGATCCCAAGGCGCCCTTTGCGGGTTTTGCCTCGACCTCTCTTTTTTTTTCTTTTTTCGTGTTTTTTTGTTTTTTTTATTTTTTTCATTTTTTTTGCAAAACTCCCCCCCTTTTTTTTGAATTTAAACTTACCGGATTGGACAGGTCCTTGCCATCCATCTTGCTTAGTATCCATGTTTCCCCAGAACAAGCCTTCTTTGCTGCATAAGGCATTTACTTTTCCTTTCGGAGTCTTTTTGAATACGAAGAACCCTTCTTAATGCCAGGTCTTTCTCCTGAAATTCTTTTGAGCGAACATTTTTGTCATAAGCCCATATCATCCATTTTTGGTACATTCGACCACGAGTATTTTCAATCAAGCTTACTGTAGACATTCTGCTTTGCCCAACCAAATCAAAGCTTGTGAAAAGGAATCTTATCTTCCAACAATTGTTTCCCTTTTAATAAACCAATGGGAAAGATGCCCCGGTGAAAGTCCTGACCAACTTTTAAGAAACCTAGAAGGTAAATGGTAACTTCTCTATGCCAACCTTTACAAGTCTCAGTCATTTTTCAAAAATTTTGAATGGTTTTTGGCTATCTTGCTGCACTGATGTGGTGTCTGATCTTTGGATAGACTATAAATTCGTGCGAACACGTTTCTTTCTGGCATTCTTTATCGCCATTCTCTCTTTATTCTTCTTCTTCTTCTTCTTCTTCTTCTTCTTTTTTGTTTTATTTTTTTTGAATTTTGAATTTGAAGTTGAAGTCGACGACTGCTGACTTTGTAATTTTGACATGTGAAGCGACCTTTACCCTCCTGGTAAGGTAACCAAAGGCTATGAATATGAATCGATGTTGGCTCAAAGCTCTTGAAGAGACCGGCTTGATAGCGTCCATGCCTCACATATAGGAATCCGCTTCGATGGCCTCAACGTGTCCGGCTATGATCACGCCGATAATGTCTTGCCTTATTCTTGCGGTGAGCTAAGCTTCCATCTTCATCTCCTCGTTGGTTTGTAGTGTCGATCGACATTTCGCAGGTAGGATCGCCATTTTAACAAGTTAGGAAATAAGTTACAATCTCATCATCTTCTAAGTCTTTAGATCCTTCTAGACACATATTTCACTAGAAAGGGAGTCCGTAACAACGTCGCTCATGTCATTGATATCTGGGACCTATCGCCGGTATGAAAGCAATTTCCAGAGAATGAATGATTTATGAATGAAGAATAAAAGAATATTCAATAGAATGTATAGCATGGAAAATAAAAATATTGGTTCAAAAGATGCATTTTATCAAATAGTAATTCGAACACGAGCCTATTTCACAAAGAGATCTTATTGCTTCTAGGCTTAAAGCAACAAGTATATTTCGTACATTACTCTAGGTAAGCTTCTAAATACTATAGGAATTTCTTCCACAGTCTCATTGCTCAAAATGCTCCTGTGTTCATGCTTACGCTTTTGGTGCGTCGCCTATCTCCACAACACCCATTTTGTGAATTTTTCCACCAACTTCTTGAAAGTGCAATTTTCTATCGAATGCCTCAGAACCCCGCATGATACTCACTTTGGACATTTAGGTTATACCATTTTGGGTATGGAGGTTGCGTGGTTTTATATAATAAGGAGCTACAACATGCATATCAAATAAGTTTTGGTATAACTCCTATACGTCATGGGAATAGGAGTGAACCGAGGTTTTTGAATACGCCCGGATTGGGTTTTTGCTTTGGGGGACCGGGATCGGTAATCGCCTTCTTTGGTCGGTTTATGTAAGCGGCTTCAATAACCCTTGGTATACACACTCGTATAGCCACATCCTTATCCTTCTCTTCTGGGCTTTTGAAGCCCTTCTCCATTTTCTCTCGCCTCGGTAGGCCAAAATCAACACGATTGACTTGCTCATTACTGTGGCTCCTCAAAGAATTCAAAGACCAAGTATCGATCCTATATTGAGATCCAATAATGACAGTACCACGCGAGAATGTGCGTCTGGTTGAGCTGGGACACTTATTGGGGAATAAATGATGTCTTCATCATTATCCATATTTTCGCCACTTTGGGTCACTTTTTTCAAGTCCTCCTATTAGTAACCGAAAGTTAGTGGCCCATCATGTTCTTTTGAAAGTCTAGCATTTGCTCTCGCATTTCTTGTTGAATTTGGGACAATTTCTCTTGCATCAGATTTACCTTTGCTCTATCCTCACCAACCTTTGTTCCATGTTTTCCGTGTTAATCAAACATTTTACCTAATTAGGTCCTTTTGTAAAGGTCTAATGCAAATGTATTTAATGCGCATGCAATGTAGTGCGAATACATGAATACAAAGAGGTATCGATTCGATCAACTTCATTTTAGAAAACTTTATTAGAAAATAAATTCTTTTACATAAAATGGACTACTATATGCTTTCGTCCTAAGTCCTAAAGGTTTTGATTTTCAAAACAATGGAGCTAGCTCTTGACTATGATCAAATCAGAACCCATATTTTATGCTTAAAATATCCACATTGATGACCATTACCTCTTGAATCGAACTATCACTTCCTCATGAGGTAATCTCGACTCTTTAACTTGATGATCATAAGAATGATAAAGTTCTTCTTTCCAACACTCCTCTCTTGTCTTCGTAAGCTTTGTTTCATGATTCGCAATTGTGTAATGCTGATTTTAACTCTTCGATCCTGCACTTTATTTTCTTAAATTCAACTCGATTGCAGAGTTACTGACTTGAGGGTAGTGAAAAGATCGTCCAACTTAGCATCAATTTTCTAAAAAGTATCGATCATTTACTCTAGCTAGCGTCAGACTGCGAGGATTCTTCCGCTTCTATGGCTCATAAAGATTAGAGTTTTCTAGACGAAGAAGGAATTGCGAGCTCCGGACATTTTAGATTGTACCGCTCAATAGCTTTTCTCATTCTAACCACGATGAAAGTCGCTCATTCCGGTTCGTCTCTTTGGATCTATCAAATGGGGTCAATGCAAATTCTTTTCACTTCTTCACGCCGAACCGAATCCCTTACAATGTTGTTTGGACCACAACGATGAGCCAAAAGTTCACAACAATCTATCTTTCCATCCTAGATGGTTCCACTAAATCAACGCCCATTCTTCTGAAAGAAATTTCCATCGCTGTTCTTGGTAATCTGATGAATCGATCTTCAACTTGGGTGAAATTAAGCGATAGAAACACCACAAGAACGCAGACATCGGCTTCTAAGACTATGGTTGCTCCCCGTGAAGCATTGGATAAGGCTTTCATTCTTTCCCGAGACTTGTCTTAACCAAAGAAGCTCTCTAGTTAGCGCTTTGTCAATTGCAAATACATCCAAGAATGGAGCTCCAAAGGAATGTATGTAGATTGTTTTGGCTCTCGACATTAAAGCATGGCAAGTCTTGCGAGAAGCACTTGTGTGTTGTGATGGTCGACAAAATAATTATAGACAGTAATCTCTAGATTCTCAGCTTCACCATTAACTTTTTTCACACTTTTCCCCTTCAATAAAAATGACGGATCTTTGCACAACTGCTCGCTCAATCCAGTGATCTTGTACTCGTGATTGGATAGGCTGACTTTTGTCTTCAGGTTCTTAAAGCTTTGCTTAGCCATGGTCCAGTCCAGGATCCATGGCATTCTGATTGGCAAAGGATCCACAACCGGGCTAGGACAAATATCAATATTCAGGGAAATGCCTCTTTGAGTGGCCATGAAATTTGAATGGAAGCCCCTATTGCCGAGGGCACCTCTTCCAATGTCTGTGAAGCTGTTTTGATTATCTTGAAAGATTGGCAAACCAGTAGGCATCCCTGTTTCGCAGTATGCTATCTTAAAATGACATCTATCACCCTCAATGCTTCTTGAGAGTTTTTAGATTCCTGTCCGCGCCAAGCATTTTGAGTTGCTCGCAAGGGTGTCTATGCAACAAAGTTGATTTGACCGATAAGGCCGTTTAATTCTCTTCCTGTCTTGCCCATTTGAGTCATCATAGACATCAGGTCTTGCATTACTGTTGTTTCTGTTAGATGTAACAACTACAAACTCATGCTTGTTATTTGGAAGAGCACCAACAGTAAATAAACTTTTCTCCCCGTCGTAAGCAAAGTCCTTTTTAGCCAATTCATTGTCACAAGTTTCTTGCCCTCCGCCAATCACTTTTCTTCCAACACTCTTGCCGCCTAAAGGATGACCACCAGATTTTAGCATCGCCACATTTCCTTTTGCTCAAATGGATCCATACCCTTCTAATCGCCTAGGTTCTAACTATACGAACGACTGCATTGTCTTCCACTTTATCAAGGGATCCATTTTCCATAACCAACTTTCTAACTCAGAAACTGACCGTGAATCGATACCTCTATAGAAAATGAGATGATATGCACGAAAATAAAATACAAAGAGTTAGTATCGCAAAGTATGAACAAACACCAACCTAGGTGACCACTAAGGTTTGACGTAGTTCTATCTAAGGTGGGCTCCTAGGGTTCACTATATGTGGTTTTAGTTCTATAGTTGAGGTACCTGAACCAGCAGATTCCTCGATCCTCACCCATTTATGGCTCATACGGACCAAGTTCGGTTCAGGGGAATACATTTCCCTATGGCTGCACGGAGATGAAAATCTCACGAAGACATAGGTACGGATGTATCCCGGGCGATCCACTATCTCGCGGAGGTGCAAACCTCCTGAAGGAGAGCTTCTCACTCCCACTTAAAGGTGTGACCACAACGGTCATGCAATGCAATGTCAAATTAAAAACATGCAATAAAAGATCGTAATTTTCAAATCGAACTTTCAAAATTTCGACAAAAGACTGAAAATAATCAATTTATGGCTTGACTTTCTAAAACTTCCCCAGTGGAGTCGCCAAGCTGTCGTAACCATTTTTTTGGCGAACGAAAAGGGTTCGACTTTGGGTTTTAAAAATGAAAAAAAGGGAGTCGCCACCAATCCCTTTTTGTTGAGGTGTGATCGGGTCACCTCGTAAAAAAGGTTATTTTTAATAAATAGTTTGATTTATCAAAACAACGATTTTGGTCTACGAAATCCAAAAAAATGAGTTCGAAAGTCGGTTACGCACAAGGAAGGGTTAACATCCTCGATACGCCCAAAATTGGTACCAAAATGATTAATTAGTGTCTTAATGTCAGAAGTTTGAAAAGGTTTTAAAATACGGATCCTTTAAAAGGTATTAGGATATTTGAGATTTCTTTGTTCCGAGAGGGTACAAACATCACATCCAGCACGTTAGGACATGATATTCTAAACCTTCGTAATCAAAGCTATCTCATGATTTTACGAAGTTTATCAAAAGGATGTTTAGTTATTTAGTCAAACGGAAAATCGCAACCCAGCACGTTAGGGCACTATTCGCCAAATTCCTAAATACAAAACATTGCCTTTATTTTAAAACCTTTAAATGGAGTGTAGCAATTTTACAAAATGCATCGTATCGGATTAAATCAAAGAAAAGGCTCGAGTCAAAACTTGAGATTTCTTTGTCCCGAAAAGATATAAACATCACATCCAGCTCGTTAGGACACAATGTTTTAATCTCTCGTAATCAAAGTCGTCTCATGATTCGCGAAACTTCGTAAAGGGGATGTTAAGTAATTTGGTTAAACAGAAAATCGCAACCCAACACGTTAGGGCACTATTTCCCGAATTTCTAAATACAAAACATTGCCTTATTTTAAAGTCTTTTAGGTGAAATATGATAATTTTACAAAAGGTATTTTGTTTAATTATACAAGATGTAATCTAAGAAAACAAATATGGATGTGAGTGTAGTAAATAAAAGAAAATACAAATAATAATAATAATAATAATAATAATAATAATAATAATAATAATAATAATAATAATAATAACAACAACAACAACAAAATGAATAATGACAATGAAAATATAAGTAACACTAATAATATATAATGTATAAATAGTAATGAGAAATAAAACGAAAGATAAAATGATAATAATAATAATAGTGATAATAGTAATTAATAAATAAATAATATAATATATGCAAAAGAATAAGCAAAAATATATTATAATATAATAATAGTAATAGTAAAGATATTTGGTAGTAATAACAAGGTAATAATAATGATAATAATAATAATAATAATAATAATAATAATAATAATAATAATAATAATAATGATAAGGGATTTTAGTTAAATTAATAGCAAAGTGGTGAAAATAATAAAAGGGGTTAAATTATATTAAAGATAGAATATCCGGGTAAATTTTAAAATAAAAAGAAAGGGAAGGATTAAATTGCAATGTACATAAGAAGCGAATGGATTAAAAATGAAATATTCCCTTGCCCCAAAACGCTGCGCATAAAGCGTGGTCAAAATGAAAAATAAAAGCATTAATGGGCCAAATTAACAACAAAAGAAATTTGATTGCAAACGCGAGAAAATGAGGAGGGTCATACCATAATATCCCCTTTTTTCAAAACACACGGATCTTCGTGTAGGCGGTTTGGATCGGGACGGGCTAGGTAAAACGACGTCGCTTTGGGGTTAAGCCACCTCAAAACGACGCCGCTTCGAGGGGCTATTTAAGGCCCAAATTTTCCAAAAAATCATTTCTCCGCTTGCTTTAAAAAAATTCTATTCCTTCTCTCTTTTTCTCCGCAGTTCGAATGGGGTGGGGATTAGGTGGCTGGACCACTATCCTCCGTCACGACGCAACCACGCCGCCACCGCATCTAAATGTATATTTTTTACCCTTTTTTATATATATTTTTATATATATATAAGAAAAGAGCAAAAGAAAAGCTTTCGAAAATAAAAGTAAAATAATCACCTCGCTTTTCTCGCTTTTGATTTTTAGCACTTTTCTTTTAGTATTTCTCGCTTCGTGTTTGGATCTATTGTTTTGTGTTTTGAAATTTCTTTCTTGTGTATTGATCAAAAAAAAAAAAAAGTCCCGTACAAATGAAGTTAGATCCGTTTTTATAACCGATCTTTTCTATCCACTTGATCTATCATGTCCTTTCGCTTTAATGGCATGCGTGTCTTGGGGAGTGGGATGCAAGGCAAGGGCGGTGGAAGCGCAAGTGGGGGCGGACAAGATTGGTGCAGAGGGCAAGTGGTGGTAGCAGTTAGGTCAGAAGACAGACATGCGGCGGCCGAGGCACTTAGGGGCTAGGTTTTTTTTGTTTTTTCTGTTTTCTAATTTTGTGGCTAGACTAGGTTTGGGCTTGAGATTGGGTTTGGGTTACTGTTATTGGGCTTCGGGTGAAATGGAATGGGCTCCGGGTAATTTGGGTTTTAATGTATTGGGTTTGGGGTTTTAATTTTGGGTTTGGGTCTGTAACTGGGTAGGTTCTGGTTTGGTTGGGTTTAAAATGTTGTAAAATGGGCCGGGCAAATGGGCTCGTACAATATTATCCACAATAACAAATATATATATATATATATATATATAATTACCTAGAAGGTAATGTATGTTATTGTAAAGTATTTGACTTCTTGTAACGTTGTTAACATATATGCTCCTTTTATAAAATGTATAAAATTATTCATCATTTCTATTTAACTTTTAAATAAAAAGATAATGCGTTTCAAAGACATTCGAACTCAAGTCTTCTTATACTAACAATAATTATGATACCAATCGAACTAAAACTTAATTAGCATATTTAACTTATTTTTAAACACATTTGTATATATATATATATATATATTTATTTATTTATGAATTTGACTTATTGTTGAGGACATTTGGGAAGATTTATTAAATCAAGCAATGATTTTGTTCTTTCTCAATATTTTTTATTAAAATATTAGATTATGTGATGAAAAAATTATGAAAAAATATATATTTATCTTTAAAAGTAAAGAATATTTTTAAAAGGAAAATTATATCTAAGTTCATTAAAGTAGTATTAAGATTATGTTTGGATCATTCAACTTCAAAAAGTTATAAAATGATCATTAAACTATTTGAAAGCTTTTATTTAAGTCACTAGATTGTTAAAATCATTGTTATATTACATTATTTGTTCACACTGCCTACACCAATTGAAAGCCTCTTTCCTCTTCTCTTCTACAGTTTAATTTTTTTTTCAGGAAATAACTTTGAACATCACGAATTTATGAATCGAAATCCAAACAACTTTCTTCTCTGATTTCCAATATTGATAATCAGATTAATTTGGATCTAAGGTATGCTTTACTTGTTAATAGGTACTGATCCAGCATACCAATAGTTGAATCATTGTTTGGAGCTAGCTAGTTGGACTTAGAAAAAAGACTTAATAACTTAGTGAGTTAAATGAAAACTTCCGAATAGTTCAATAATTATTTTTATAAATTTTTAAAGTTGAATGACCAAAATGTAAACTTGTTAATAATTTAATAGACATTTATCTTATTTTTGAAAAGGAAGGATAGGTTTGTGTTAAATAAGAATAGATTATAAGTAGGGTTTTAGAGGTAGTTTTCTTTTAAGATTTTTTCAAAAAGTATATTTTAAAAAATTTCAATTGATTTATTATTGGAAGATGGTGATATAAAAGAATTAGAGATTTATTAACGTAAATGTACATGTGGCTTAGAGAATATTATATTGATTGTAGTTTGGTAGCCTCATAATGATTCCCTCTTTGTAATCTAATTAAAATGCTTTGGAACAAACTTTATTTAACAACAATGTTAATTAAAATGCTTTGCACCTTGGTCAAAATACAATTGTGGAAAACATTCATTAATGATTTATTGAAAATTTTAATAATTTTTTTTAAAATTTTGTTTGATAACATATTCACATATTTTTTACTTAATATAAAATTTTCAAAAAAATTGATAAATATAATAAGCAAGTAAATATCTATTTATCACTTAATGTGAAAAATACTAAGTTTATAGTCTTTTAAAACCTTATTTTGAAATAAATTATTTTCTCATGTTATTAAAAATTAAAATATTCAAATTTTATTTTTAATTGTTATTTAAAATAAAACAAATAACATAGATTGAAATGATGAAATAATGAATTTTCAAAAATAAAAATTACCACTATCAAACAAAATAATTTTTTTCAGTGCTTAATTTTTATTAACATATCAAACAATTTTATAATATAAATTCAGTGTTTATAAAACTCAATACTAAAAGTTTAATATCTAAATTTTCAACACTTAAATGTTTTTTTAATTTAGCAAAAAAACCATTAGTCTCTACTTTTTTAAATTTCAAAATATCGGCGATCCGTGTTGATCAAAGATTGTAGCTTCTCTAGGACTATTTGGTGGTCAGTTGTGCCGACCTATGCTCGGGTAAGATTTTTTTCTTTACCACTGGATGAGTGGATTTTACGGAACTTGTGAAACATTGGATAATTGTGATAGTCAAGAGATAGAATGGCAAAGTTTTATTTTCCTATAATGTGCTGGTTGCTATGGAAAAATCAGAATATATATGTATGTGTTTTCTAGTAGTCACAGTTGTGCCCAGGAAATCGTGAATATTGGTGTTGGTTGGACGAGGAGTTACGTAAGGATGCTTGCACTTGTGTTACATGTTAATCCTATTGTTACTGCATAACAATGGTCAGCTCCAAAAAAAGTTGGAGTAAGCTTAATACAAATGGGGCAATATCACTAACCGGATCTTATGCTACCATTGGGGAGCGACTAGAGATGCTGATGCTAATTGGTTATGAGGATTCTTGATATTGCTAGGTAAAGACGCAATTTTTAAGATTGAAGTGAGAGCTATTTTAGAGGGTCTATACTTAGCATGGGAGAAGGGAATTCGACAGTTAGAGATTGAGTGTGATAATGCTCTTTTGGTGGAGACGATTGTGGCTTATGGAGTAACTGATAGTAAGATGTTGAAATTACGCTCTACTCATTAAATGATACATTTAAATTGGAAGGTTTGTATACGTCATATTCCGAGAGCTCAAAATGCAGTGGTGGCCATATGACTAAGGTTATGGCTAAAAATTTTATAGAAATCTAAGTGTTTGAAGAACCACTTTATTTAATACTGGATTTAGTTCAAATAGATTATATTTGTTATATAAGAAATTAACGCGTTTTGGTTTAAAGTTTTATTTTAAAAAAAAATGAATTAGTTAACTATTCCAATTTTAAATTTCCAAACTAAATATATAATAAATGTCTATTCACTTGACAAAAGAATAATATTCATGAATAAACACCAATTAATGGAACTATAAAATACAGCAGAAACCCTTTTTTCGCCATGTACAAAAAAATAAAATAAAATAAAATACAGCAGAAATGAAAGTGATATGCAGAAACGACACTGAAATTTAACATTACCCAACAGTGACATAGGAGTTATACAACCCAGAATGCCGAATAGAACACGTCGTCCATTGTTTTTTACACCCACCACTTGTCATTCTCTCATCACAGCCGGCCATTGATGACCTTCCCCTTTTAAGTTCTACAACACACCCCTTCGCTCTTCATTTGCTTTCCTTCTTTTCATCACATTAATGCTTCTTTCGGCGGGTTTTTCGATCTTCCTTCAAAACGCACCAACACAAACACCTCTACTCTTAATTTGAAGTATCAAACAACAAAAAATGGATAGGCTTATTAGTTTGGAACCTTCAAACCTCGTTGCAGTTCGTATTGAGTTAGGCCAGAAATGTTTCGGCGAGCTTACTTTACGTAATGTTATGTTCACCATGCCGGTGGCTTTCCGGTTGCAGCCGGTGAACAAGGGCCGGTATACT
Source organism: Gossypium rotundifolium (assembly GCA_025506655.1). Lineage (NCBI taxonomy): Eukaryota > Viridiplantae > Streptophyta > Magnoliopsida > Malvales > Malvaceae > Gossypium > Gossypium rotundifolium. The sequence continues at coordinate 13,294,770 of CP106734.1, read as the reverse complement.
GTCAAGCCTCAGTCGGGTATCATAGTACCGCTTGGGACGTTAACGGTGGAGATTGTTTATCATCTTCCTCCTGGTTCGTTTCTCCCGGACTCGTTCCCTTTCACCGACGATTCTTTCCTCCTCCACAGTGTGGTGGTTCCCGGTGCGGCGATGAAAGAATCGACGTCGAGTTACGATGCGGTTCCCAATGAGTGGTTCACCACGAGGAAGAAGCAAGTGTTCATCGACAGTGGTGTGAAGATCATGTTTGTTGGCTCACCAGTTTTGGTTCAGCTTGTGATGGATGGTTCCATGGATGAAATTCGTGAAGTTCTTGAGCGTAGTGACCCATCATGGAGGCCAGCTGACTCAGTTGATTCCTATGGTCAAAGCTTGCTTCATGTCGCCATTGCTCAAAGTAGACCAGATATTGTCCAATTATTGCTTGAATTCGAACCTGATATCGAGTTTCAAAGCCGGTATGGTTCGACCCCACTTGAAGCTGCTTCGGGGTGCGGTGAAGAGCTGATCGTCGAGCTTCTTTTGGCTCATAAGGCTAGCCCAGATCGATCCGAGTCCTCGAGTCGGGGTCCGATTCATTTAGCCACCATCGGTGGCTATTTTGAGGTACTCAGGCTTCTTTTGCTTAAAGGGGCTAACGTTGATGCACTCACAAACGATGGCAACACAGCCTTACACCTTGCTGTTGAGAATAGAAGAAGAGATTGCACGCGTTTGTTATTAGCTAACGGTGCCGACCCCAGTGTCCGGAACACCCGAGACGGCAATACAGCGTTGCACGTCGCTGCCGGATTGGGCGACGAGCAGATGGTGAAGTTGTTACTTCAAAAGGGAGTGAACAAAGATATTCGGAACAAGACAGGGAAAACTGCGTACGATGTTGCTGCAGAACATGGTCATATGAGACTGTTTGATGCACTTAAGCTTGGTGATAACTTGTGTTTAGCTGCTAGAAAAGGTGAAGTGAGGGCCATCCAGAGGCTGATCGAAAACGGGGCAGCGATCAACGGGAGAGATCAACATGGATGGACCGCATTACATCGAGCATCGTTTAAAGGACGAACGGATGCCGTTAAGATACTGATCGATAAAGGGATCGATATCGATTCAAGAGACGAAGACGGGTACACGGCTTTGCATTGTGCTGTGGAATCAGGCCATGCTGAAGTAGTTGAATTGTTGGTAAAAAAAGGCGCAGATGTGGAATCAAGGACTAACAAAGGTGTTAAACCCTTGCAAATTGCGGATTCATTACATTATGTAGGCATCAGCAGGATATTGATCCATGGCGGTGCAACGACAACCGGTGGCATGCCACGAGTCAGCGCTATGCCGGATTCAGTTCCGTTCAGAAATGGTAAAATCGGGAAAGAGATCGAGACTAAGAAAGCACCAATGAAACGGAGACCGGCGAAGGCAAGAGCTGTCCGCGGTAGCTTCGATAGATCACTGCCATTGGCAGTCATATAGGTGGCTTGGTGATCATATATCTTAGAGAGCGTTAAATTGATTCCTTTTGGCGAAGAATTAATTTTAGAACTCATTATGAATCAGAAAGGTTCATTCCATGACCTGAATTTATACGTAAAATATTATATAAAATCAATGTGAGTTTCCAAAGGGAAATGAAGTGAAATTGTTGGCAATTTGCTTGTAAATTGCACCGTAGTGGCCTTGAAGACATGGATTTGTATCTAAATTTCCTGGTGTAAGTTGAAGCAATAAAGTTGTATTTTATTGGAACACAGCGGATTAAGGACATATTCTTTTTTTAAATGTATAATTAAGTGATTATCTTTCATGCTTACGCTTGAATATGTGTTGGACAAAATATTAGAGAAAGACAAAAAAATATAATAGGTAGTTTAAAATTTCAAGTATGGTTTGATGTTATGTTTGGTAAGAGTATTATTTTTTCTAATGTTTTAGTATATAAGTTAGTAATAAATTAATTCAATTGTAAACATTTAACTATTACCATGATTTATTTTGAATAGGTTTTATTCTCTACAAGAATAATTATTTTTAAGAGTTTGTATGCATATTATTACACTAGTAACCAAATAAGACATCACTTTAATGATTTAAAGTAGTTGGCAATTCGTGTATTAGTATTTTTATAGGCCGAGTTTGGATTGGAATAATACAAAAATTTAGGCTCGAGTTTAGCCCTCCTCGAAAATGGGTTTAAAATTTTGCCAATCTCATCCAGTTAAAAAAAAATAATACTAAACTTAAGTTCGGTTTGACCTACCTATATTATTATAATTATTTTTATATAAAAGTAAATTTAAGAAATATAATACATCAAATACACTAAAAACATTAAGATAAATGTTTCCCAACAAATTGACAATACATTAAAAAATCTTTATTCTTAAATAACACTAAGATAGTTGCAACTTAGTAAACAAATGTCTCTAAAATAGTAGTAATTAATAATAAAATAAGAGTTATACAATACTCAAACAATAATAACAAAATAGTAGTAATATAATAATAAAATGACAACAAAACAATATCAAAATGATAGCAAACAACAACGAAAAAAATTTAAGCAAATTCGGGCCGGGCCAAGCCCGGGCAAAAATAATTACCTTATTTTTGTCCAAGCCTATCTTTCGAGAGCCTATATTTTTACCCAAACCCTCTCACTTTTCGAATAGGTCTCCAAACCTGAGCAAGTGACCCAGCCCATGATCAAGTTAGTATGCACGCCTAAAATCATATATTTTTTATATTTATATAAATTTTTATTTCAATAAGATATTTTATAAATAATTTTTTAAAAGGTTATGTATTTATTTTGTATTTATGTATGTCCTATTATAGATTCTATTTTATGTTTTTTTAGGGTGATTTAGGAGGATTTCTTTTGTTGTTGTTGTTGTATGGGTTCATTGTTAGTATCAGTTGTGTCATTGACAAAGACTTGATTATCAATTTAACTCATAGTTTACATCTCCCACAAATATATCTTTTAACAAACTTCCTTGAAAATTTTATTAAAATAAATATATATAAACATTAAATAAATATATAACTTCTCAAATTTTATATAACGTTGTCGAAACTATTTTTATTTTAAAATTTTGAAAAACGGGATCGATTTAAAAATAATATGGAGTCGCCACTAATCCTTTTATTTAGGTGTGATTGGATCAACTTTGAAAATTTTATTAGTCTACGAAATTAAATGACAAAAAGGGTTCGGGAATCGGTTATGCACGAGGAAGGATTAGCGTCCCCATACGCCCCAAAACGGGTACCAAATCGATTAATTAATGTCCTTACGTTGAAAACTTGAAATATTAAGGCATGATTACTTTTTCAAGGAAAGTTAATTTATTTTGAATTGAATCTCAAGATTAACTCGTTTCAAAGAAATAAAAATATCATATCTAGTACGTTAGGATATAACATGTTTATACTTTGACACCGAGATCATCTTTGGTCTTCAAAACATGCAATTAAAAAGTATATTTTGTTATTTGGTTGAACAAAAATTAACACCCAGTATATTAGGGCATAATTTTTCGAACTTCCAAACATACAAATATTGCATTATCTGGAAAACTTTTTAAATACGAAATCTTAAAATTTGGCTCAATATATAATTTTAACAAAATGAAACATTTGGGTAAAGGCTTGAATTTATTGAAATTTGAGGCATAATACAATAACAAAATGTACAACTATTAATCATGAAATACACATACATTAAACATCATATTAACAATAAGCTAAAAAGTACAATAATTCTACAAAATTGACAATGGTAAATTATCATAAAAATAAACTTTGGAAATTCTAACACATATATTTGAAGTAAATAAAGTAAATTAATTTTGAAATTAACACTTTATGAAATTATTTAAAATAAAATAATTTATGAATGAATCCATTAGCTATATATTTTAAGAAAATTACACATTTACAAATATACATGCAAAATATTTAAAATCCATATAAAATTCTAAACAAACAATGTATATATAATAAAATGTTAGTAATTAGAAAGAATATAAGTAACTTAAATTACCAAAAGAACGTCTAAATGTATAAAAATGATTTAAAGAATATGCATATATATATATATATATATATATATATATGAATAATAAAAATCTATATGACATGAGATTAATAATATGCAAAATAATTTAAAACATAATATATTGGTTTAAAGATAATAGTATATAAAATAAAAATATATACAAGTATTTATAAAATATTTGAAATAATAATAAATTACAAGAGTATTTAAATTAAAATTATACAAATCTTTGAAACCAAGAAATGAACAAAAAGAATTTAAAATAAACAATTTATAAAATGAATAATCTAAAAAATTATACTAATGAAAGTAAAAAATAAAAAACTAAAATAATATAAAATTAGTGTGATAATTCAAAATAAGATATTAAAACAATTTCAAAGAATAAAAAAAAAAAAACGAAAACTATACTCAATTGAAATAAAAATAAAATTCAAATGATGATTTAAAAATAAACAAAATTATTGAAATAAAGTTAGGGATCAAAATAAAATACGTACAAACTAGCAAGTACCTAAAGCGAAATTAGACCAGATTCCAAATCGAAGTGTTTAAACCAGAATTAATTTGAAACAGAAAGTAAATCCTAGGACAAAATAAAAAAATTTAAAATAGGGCTTAATCGAATCACAACTTGAGATGGAAGGACTTAATGCGAAAATAATCCTTTTAAGGGAGAAAGGCGCGGATCCGGGTCAGAAATCGGGTCGACGCGCGGATCGTACACCCTCCTAAATGGCGCCATTTGCTTTATGGATTTAAACTAAAAAAAACCTAAACATTAAAGCATTTAGTTATTTCTAAAACAAAATAAGAATAAAAAAGGAAACCCTGATCTTCTCTTCCTCTCTAATCGGCCAAACCAAATCTATTCTTTCAAACGCCGATCCGCCACCACAGACGACGATTGGTGTATTCGAGCCTTGATGAACACTTTTTTTAGCCTTAAAATCCCCTCTTAACCTCTATTTTAACGAAGCAAAAGGGAATCCATGGGGTTTTCGGAAGGTAAGAGTTCGCTTTCTTTTTTCCTTATTTTCGCATGCAATAGTCAGAGAAAAAGAAAACTAAAAAGCAATCAGAAATGAAATAGAATCCGAAATCCAAAGGAAAAATTTGAAATTTGAGATCACCTTTTTAATCTCCGATTTTTATTTGCTTATGTGTGTGTGTAGGTAAAAAAAATGGGATCTCGTTACATTGCTTCGAATCGGCCTTATATAGTCAAAATTGAAAAATAAAATACAAAATCCCTTTTAATTTCTGTTATTCCTTTGCTGTCATTTGTTGTTGCTTTCGTTTCTTCTCGTAGGTTCGGAGAAGCTGCGGACGTGGCGATGCCGTTCGTGGGAGTTGTAACAATGGGCTTTCGAAAGCTTCCCTGCTCGAGCCCTAATTTGGTATGGAGCTATGGGGCTATTGCGGCGCGAAGCAAACTTCAGAAACCCTTAGGGTTTTTGAAAAATTTAGGTATCGGGCCCTTTTCAATTTGGGTCAAATTTGGGCTACCTATTTGGGCTTTTTAATTAATTGGGTCTGTATATTTTGTAATAAAAGGACTATTATTAGATTTTTGTTTGGTTTTATTTTTGGTTTTAAAATGGGCCGGGTGAAATGGGCCTATTATAGCTGCCCTCTTTGCTCATTGTAGTGTAACCAGAATAGAGCAAAGACTTTAAAAAGGACATTTTTACCCGGTCTTTGAATCTTGGACTTCTTTCAGTGCTTTTCTTCTTTGAGAAGCTTCTTTCCATCCCACTGCATCTTCAAGGGCATGAGAACTAGTGTTTCAATCCAATTCAAGGATTAGACTTGTAGCTTCAATATGCTCTGCAGCAACTTCTAGGATATAAGATTTGTTATCTTCAGTTTGCTCCACTGCAACTTCAGGGAGACAAGGTTTGTTTTGATCTACTCTACTAAAACTTCAAAGAGATAAGATATGTAATTTACAGCTTCAATCTGTTCCACTGCAACTTCAAAGAAGTAAGATTTGCTATCTTCAATCTGTTCCACTGCAACTTGAGGGAGGTAAGACTTGTATGGTAAATTCAATCCAACCTACTGCAACTTCAGAGGTATAGGATTTGTCATTTTTACCCACTCCACTGTGACTTCAGGGAGATAGGATTAACTGTCTTCAGTCTGCTCCACTGCAACTTTAGAGAAATAAGACTTGTGATTTCAACCTGCTCCACTGTAACTTCAGGGAGATAAGGTTTGTATGGTAAATTCAATCCGACCTACTGCAACTTCAGAGGTATAGGATTCGTAGTTTTAATCCGCTCCACTACAACTTTAGGGAGATAGGATTAAATGTCTTCATTCTGCTCCACTGTAACTTCAGGGAGATAAGACTTGTGACTTCAACTTGTTCTATTGCAACTTCAGGAGATAAGGTTGGTGGCCTGAATCTGCTCCATTACCAATATATGAAGATAAGATTCGCCAAATTTGATCTGCTCCACTACTGCTTAAGGAGATAAGATCTACAAACTTTAGTCTGCTCTGCTGCTACCTCAGGGAGATAAGACTTGTATCTTCAACCTGCTCCGCTGTAACTTCAGGGAGATAAGGTTGGTGACTTGAATCTGTTTCATTGCCGATACATGAAGATAAGATTCACCAAATTTGATCTGCTCCATTACTACTTAGGGAGATAAGATCTACAAACTTCAGTCTGCTCCGCTATAACTTTAGAGAGATAAGACTTGTATCTTCAATCTGCTCCGCTGTAACTTCAGGGAGGTAAAACCGGTGGCTTGAATATGCTCCATTGTCGATACATGAAGATAAGATTCGCCAAATTTGATCTGCTCCACTACTATAGGGAGATAAGATCTACAAACTTCAGTCTGCTCCGCTGCAACTTCAGGGAGATAAGACTTGTATCTTCAATCTGCTCCGCTGTAATTTTAGGGAGATAGGATTGGTGGCTTGAATCTGCTCCATTATCGATACATGAAGATAAGATTCACTAAATTTGATTTGCTCCACTACTGCTTAGGGAGATAAGATCTACAAACTTCAGTCTGCTCCGCTGCAACTTCAAGGAGATAAGACTTGTATCTTCAATCTGCTTTGCTGCAACTTTAGGGAGATAAGATTGGTGGCTTGAATCTGCTCCATTACCGATACATGAAGATAAGATTCGCCAAATTTGATCTGCTCTACTACTGGTTAGGGAGATAAGATCTACAAACTTCAGTCTGCTCCGCTACAACTTTAGGGAGATAAGACTTGTATCTTCAACCTGCTCCGCTGCAACTTCAGGGAGATAAGGTTGGTGGCTTGAATCTGCTCCATTGTCGATACATGAAGATAAGATTCGCCAAATTTGATCTGCTCCACTACTGCTTAGGGAGATAAGATCTATAAACTTCACCGATGTTGCTACACCATCCTCTGCGGGACATGTCCTGTAGACTTGGTTCCATATGCATATGATTATGCCAAATGATCAGTATGCTATGATCAGAATGAATCAAATGCTCCTAGCCACATGTGTTATGAATGATATGAATGCAAAATGTCATGAAAAAATTCTCTTTTTTTTAATAGATACAATGATTAGGATGCAATGATCGAAATGAATCAAATGCTCCTAAATAATATGACATTTTCCTGAATGCAAAATGTCATGAGAATGATTAGGATGCAATGATCGGAATGAACAAATGCCCCTAACTAAATGTACTATGGACAACATTTGCATGAATGTAGAATGTTATGAGAATGATTAGGATGCAATGATCGGAATGAATCAAATGCCCCTAAATGTGTTTTGTATGAATGCATAATTTTATGAGAATGATCCCTTTTAAAAGTTTAAGGTGTCATCGTTCATTGTTTATTACTGACGTATTATACTGCCATCTTGTTCGGCTGGTATTCTTGACAGAAAACCCAAGAAAACCCATTATATCTTGCTTAATAGATTTGCCCCACTGTAACTGCAGGGTTCATCTCATTATGACTCTGGAGTATAAGATCTGAATATTTTCCAATTCATCCCACTGCAAGTCCAAAATGTAGGATTTGTTTCTTTTTCAACCCATCCCATTGTTATTCAAAGGTACATGACCTGTATCATTTCCGTTCCATACCATCACAACTCAGGGGCAGAGGACTGTAACCTGTTCAATTAACTAATCACTCCCGGTGACCTAACCAAATGTGTATGCATGATATTTGCATATATGCAGATTTTTCTGAGAATGATTCCCCTTTTACTCTTGAGTTAACATTGCCAATTTTTTGTCAAGATTGTATTACTATAGCAGTATCTTGTCGAACCACCATTTTTGAGAAATCCAAAAAAATAGTCTCAGTTTAGACTTGTCCTCCACCAATATTTCCATCCCTTAAACTTGGTGGGTTTTAAACAATAGTCCTATTTCAAGTTCTTTTCTTATTCAGAAGCTTCCAGAATAATATGCAAAACTCCTTTTTAAGAAAGTATTATTAGTCCACTAATCGTTATTTCAATGCAAAATGCTTGAAAAATATCATAATAATGGACAAGAAGGAAACTAATTAGGAGCATAGCTCGAAATAAATAAGTTAAGCAAAGCTAGCAAATGCAATCAAAAGAAATTTATTGGTAGTGTATTTTGAAATGAATAAAATAATTAAAGATAACAAATTCAGAATAGGTAAGATGGAAACTAGGTGCCATAGATATCGCAGCCTGAGCTTCTCTTGTTCAAACTTCTTGAGGACTATTTTGAGCCTAGGATGTGCTTGGGAGATCTCGAGTACTTTGTCAATGCCTTAAGACGCCACATACTTCCTCATTGTTAATTCAAGAGTAGCAAGACTACTTTATGCCCCTCCTTTGATCAAAATTTGAGCCACCCTTTTCGGGTTTTCAACTCAAATCCCCTTTGGTCTCAAAGCGCCTTTTGCGGGTTTTCGCCTTTGCCTCTCCTTTTTCTTTCTTTCTTACTTGCTTTTTTTTTTTTTTATTTATTTTCTTCCTTTTTTTTGATTGATTCTTTTTTATTTTTGGTTTTTTATTTTTGATTTGATTTTTTTAAAAGGTCTCAAGGCGCCCTTTGCGGGTTTTCACCTTGGCCTCTCCTTTTAGATAAATTTGGATTTACCAGCCTAAGCATGTCCTTGCCATCCATCTTGGTCAAGGTTAATGATCTTCTAGAATAAGCCTTCTTCACCACATAAGGTTTTTCCAAATTTTGGCATTTATTTTCCTCTAAAATCCTTTTGTATGAGAAGAATCCTTCTTAATACCAGGTCCCCATCATGAAATTCTTTTGGGCAAACCTTTTTGTCATAAGCTCGTATCAACCATTTTGGATACTTTCAATCAAGCTTACTGGAGACATTCTGCTTCATCCAATTCTTAATTCAATCAAAGCTTGGAGAAAAGGAATCTTAACTTCCAACAATTGCTTCCCCTTCATAAACCAATGAGAAAGATGTTGCCTCGGTGAAGGTTCCGGCCAACGTTCAAGAAACAAAAAAGGGTAAATGGTAACTTCTATACCAACCTTTACAAGTCTCAGTCATTTTTCAAAAATTTTGAATGGTTTTTTTGGTTGCCTTTCTTTGACTGATATAGTGTCTGGTCTTTGAACAGACTGTAAATTTTTGACATTGTGCAATTATATTAAACATGCTCCCTTCTGGCATTTTTATTGCCACTTTTTATTTTTGTTTTTTATTTTTTTGAATTGAATTTGCATTTGGATTTGAATTTGGATTCGAATTTGAATTTGGATTTGAATTTAATGACTGCTGACTTTGTAACTTTGGCATATGAAGCAACCTTCACCCTCTCAGTGAAGTAATTGATAACCATGAAGATGAATTGGTATTGGCTAGATGCTTTTGACGAGATCTACCACATAACATCTATGTCCCACCTATAGAAAGAATGGAAGAGGCACATAAGTCTTGTCTTCCCCAATTTGGCATTTACGGTATAACTGATGCAATTTCCTTTTCTTGGTAAACCAGTAGCCTGATCCTCTTGATTAGCCTGACCATCGTAATACCATGGATTCTTTAAACAGCATACCCACATTTTAAGCCTGGCATTCCTCGATATGATTGTGTAACAACATCTTTGAATTCTTAAAAAATAGATCAATGATGTCTCGCCTTATTTTTGTGGTGAGTTAGGCTTCGACCTTTTCCCCTTTCCTAAGCTCGCAACATCCACTGACCCTTTGCAAAGTGGAGTCTATTTTCACCTGTTTTACCATCAAGATGCATTTTATTGAAATAAAAATTTTGGACACAAGCCCACAAAAGGATTCTTATTGCTTCTGGGCTTAAAGCAACAAGCATGCTTTGAGTATTACTCTAGATTAACTCTAAAAATACAGGGATCCTTTCCACAATCCTAGTGTTTAAAATCTTCCCAAGTATGTAAGAGCTTGGAAACTTTTATTCCCCAATTCCCCCCTCAGATATGTCATTAGTGTTCGGATTCACTGATATTCCCTCCAAGCCTCTGACTTCTTCAAGGAATTGCAACTCTTCTTCATCCACTTTCAACTATCATATTCACTGCTTCATCCGAGTGATTAGGTTCTGAGGAATCGTCAACTTTTACAATTCCCCTTTCAATGAGCCTTTCGACCAACTTTTTAAATGTAATACAGTTTTCAATTGAATGCCCCGTTATTCCGCGTGGTACTCGCATTGGGCATTCTCATTATACCATTTGGGTACGGAGGTTGTACAAGTTCAGCATAGAACGGAGACACTACATGTACATCAAAAAGATTCTGATACAGTTTATATGTTATCTGGATGGATGTGAACTGGGGCCTTTCTGTATTTGGCCTTGAGTTGGGTTCTTTCCTTGAAGAGCTTTGATGTGTACTCAAGATATTTACCTCATTTTCCTTGTTTCTCGAAGTTAATCTTTTGGTGCTCTCTCCCACGTCTATCTTTTCGTTTCTTATAGCATTCTCAATGATCTCAACGGACATTACCATATCTGAAAAGCTCATAGTGGCACTTCCCAACATATAGTTAATGAATGGGACCTTCAGAGTATTGATGAAGAGCATCATGGTTTCTTTTTCCAGTAGGGGTGGCTGGACTTGTATAGCGACTTCCCTCCACTTTGAGCATACTGTCAGAAACTCTCATTTGTTTTCTTCTCCATATTCTGCAAAGTGATTCTATCAGGGGTCATATCTGTTACATGACTATACTGCTTCATGAAAGCTTGCGCTAAATCTCTCCATGAACTGATCTTGGTATGACTCAATTGGTTATACCATCTGGACGCTGCCCCATTTAAACTATCTTGGAAGCAGTGGATCAGTAATTGATCATTGTTAACATGCCCAGTGATTCATCTGCAGAACATAGTGATATGAGCTTCGGGACAACTATTTCGTTGTACTTCTCAAACTCTGGCATTTTAAATTTATGGGGAAGTACTAGGTCCGGAACCAAGTTTAGATCCTTAGCATCGATCCCTCTATAATTATCAGCGCTTTCCATTGGTCTGAATTTTTCTTCCAGCTGTTTATATCGGTCCTCTAACTGCTTTTGTGATTCTATTCTTGCTCTTTCTCTTTTTTCTATATTTTCTAGATCAGAAATAGTAGGATTGGCAGGATTATCTCCTGAACCTGAGCCAGTTTGGAGGTTCACTGAAGCGTCAGCTTGGAATTGTTGAGGCCTGATCGCAACAGATGGCCTTTGTAAAGCTACTTCCAGTTGTGCTTATACATGTGGTGGAGTAAAACCAGGGGGATATTGAGGATACTCTGTATTCTCCTCAACATTAACCATTGGGCTCTTTCCTTTATCCATAAACCCATTCAACAGCTGCGTCATCTGAGTCATCATATTTATCTGAGATTCCATCATTTTTTCCATCATATCCTGCTGGATCTTAGCGAGCTGCTCCTACATCTGTGCTTGCATCTGTTCTTGCATATCCTTTTGCATTTGTTCCAAATTTTCTAATCTTTTATCCATTATTTGAGTTTTCTTTCTTGTGCTGTAGAGATGCATATCTAGTAAGGTTTTATCAGTTTCCAGGTTGCTAAAATAATTTTTAATTAATTAGAGTTTTTCTACAAATTTTAATGCATATGTCATAATGTAATGCCAATGCATAAAATGCAATGCAAATGCATGGAATGAATGCAAATAGAAAGAGAGGCATTGATTCTAAATTCAATTCCATTAGAAGAACTTTTCTAGAAAATAAATTCCTTTACATAAAATGGATTATATATGTGGCTTTGTCCTCATAGTCCAAGTGAAGACACTAATCCTTTTCTTTGTATCTGGATGTTATGGTTGTGTCCCATGAACTTTCTCAATAGATGCCTCTTCTAGCTCCTTGTTGCTTGATCCAGGCTACGACTCTTCACTTATTTATCCTCCGTAATGCTCGTAAGCTTCTTTAAGAAAGTCGAGACGTGATGGCTCTTGAATAATCTTTTTGGCTTGAATCCTCGAGCAAAGTCTTGTATTCTTCTATGGACCATCAGCCTTCTCTCGTTGTTTATTTGGACTATTCGAACGATCGTATTATAATCCACTTTATCAAGCAATCCATTTCCATATGACAAACTCTTCTATTTAGAAATCGAATATTAATCAACACCTCCTTTCTATGATGATGCAATGCAATGCAATCAAAATAAAAAAAATACGTTAGTATCATATACAGATGATAAAAATCAAATCAAACAGAAAATAATCAAACACCTATCCAAGTGACCGTTAAGGTTCAAACAGTTCTACCTAAAGTGGGCTTCTAGGGTTCACTATATGTGGTTTGGTTCTAAGGAATGGATACCTGAACCAGCAGATTTCCTCAATCCTCACCCAATATAGGCTCATATGGGTCGAGTTCGGTTCAGGGGAATTCATTTCCCTATGGCCATGCGGAGATGAAAATCTCACGAAGCACATAGGTACGATGTATCCCGGAAGTAGTCCACTAGCCCATGCGGAGGTGAAAACCTCATGAAGGCATAGTTTCTCACTCCCACTTAAAAAGTGCAACCACAACGGTTATGCAATGCAATGCAAGAGTATTCTACGAGACTTGACATTATTGCAATCATAGCACCAACAAATGCATCAAAAGAAACATGATTTTTCAAAATAGTTTTCCAAATTTTCAATCAAAAGGACAAAAATTAATCAATCTATGGCCTGACTCTCAACCAGTCCCTAGTGGAGTCGTCAAGCTGTTGAAACCATTTATATTTTAAAATTTTGAAAAATGGGGTCGACTTAAAAATAATGTGGAGTCGCCACCAATCCTTTTATTTAGGTGTGATTGGATCACCTTTGAAAATTTTATTGGTCTACGAAATTAAACGACAAAAAGGGTTTGGGAATCGACTACGCACGAGGAAGGATTAGCATCCCCATACGCTCCAAAACGGGTACCAAATCGATTAATTAATGTCCTTACGTTGAAAACTTGAAAATGTTAAGGCATGATTACTTTTTTAAGGAAAGTTAATTTATTTTGAATTGAATCTCAATATTAACTCGTTTCAAAGGAATAAAAATATCATATCCAGTACGTTAGGATATAAGACGTTTATACTTTGACACCGAGATCATCTTTGGTATTCAAAACATGCAATTAAAAAGGATATTTAGTTATTTGGTTGAACAGAAAATTAACACCCAGTACGTTAGGGCATAATTTTTCAAACTTCTAAACATACGAAATCTTAAAATTTGGCTCAATATACAATTTTTAACAAAATGAAACATTTGGGTAAAGGCTTGAATATATTGAAATTTGAGGCATAATACAATAACAAAATGCACAAATATTAATCATGAAATACACATAGATTAAACATCATATTAACAATAAGCTAAAAAGTACAATAATTCTACAAAATTGACAATGGCAAATTATCATAAAAATTAAACTTTGGAAACTAAAAAATATATTTGAAGTAAATAAAGTAAATTAATTTTGAAATTAACATTTACGGAATTATTTAAAATAAAATAATTTATGAATGAATTCATTAGCTATATATTTTAAAAGAAACTTACACATTTACAAATATACATGCAAAATATTTAAAATCCATATAAAATTCTAAACAAACAATGTATATATAATAAAATGTTAGTAATTAAAAGGATATAAGTAACTTAAATTACCAAAAGAACGTCTAAATGTATAAAAATGATTTAAAGAATATGCAAATATATATATATATATATGAATAACAAAAATCTATATGACATGAGATTAATAATATACAAAATAATTTAAAACATAATATATTAGTTTAAAGATAATAGTAAATAAAATAAAAAAACATACAAGTATTTATAAAAATATTCAAATAATAATAAATTACAAGAGTATTTAAATTAAAAATTATACAAATCTTTGAAACCAAGAAATGAACAAAAAGAATTTAAAATAAACAATTTATAAAATGAATAATCTAAAAATTTATACTAATGAAAGTAAAAAATAACAAACTAAAATAATATAAAATTAGTGTGATAATTCAAAATAAGATATTAAAACAATTTCAAAGAATAAAAAAAAAATGAAAACTATACTCAATTGAAATAAAAATAAAATTCAAATGATGATTTAAAAATAAACAAAATTATTGAAATAAAGTTAGGGATCAAAATAAAATATGCACAAACTAGCAAGTACCTAAAGCGAAATTAGACCAGATTCCAAATCGAAGTGTTTAAACCAGAACTAATTTGAAACAGAAAGTAAATCCTAGGACAAAATTAAAAAAATTAAAATAGGGCTTAATCGAATCACAACATGAGATGGAAGGACTTCATGCGAAAATAATCCTTTTAAGGGAGAAAGGCGCGGATCTGGGTCACAAATCGGGTCGACGCGAGGATCCTACACCCTCCTAAACGGCACTGTTTGCTTTATGAATTAAAACTAAAAAAACCTAAAAATTAAAGCATTTAGTTATTTCTAAAACAAAATAAGAATAAAAAAGGAAACCCTGATCTTCTCTTCTCTCTAATTGGCCAAACCAGATGTATTCTTTCAAACGCCGATCCGCCACCACAGACGACGATTGGTGTATTCGAGCCTTGATGAACACTTTTTCAGCCTTAAAATCCCCTTTTAACCTCGATTTCAACGAAGCAAAAGGGAATCCATGGCGTTTTCGGAAGGTAAGATTTCGCTTTCTTTTTTCCTTATTTTCGCATGCAATAGTCAGAGAAAAAGAAAACTAAAAAGCAATCAGAAACGAAATAGAATCCGAAATCCAAAGGAAAAATTTGAAATCTGAGATCACCTTTTTAATCTCCGATTTTTATTTGCTTATATGTG
The DNA here is from genome assembly GCA_025506655.1 of Gossypium rotundifolium. NCBI lineage: Eukaryota > Viridiplantae > Streptophyta > Magnoliopsida > Malvales > Malvaceae > Gossypium > Gossypium rotundifolium. The sequence continues at coordinate 13,279,402 of CP106734.1, read as the reverse complement.
TGTGTAGGTAAAAAAATGGGATCTCGTTACATTGCTTCGAATCGGCCTTATATAGCCGAAAATGAAAAATAAAATACAAAATCCCTTTTAATTTCTGTTATTCCTCTGCTGTCATTTGTTGTTGCTTTCGTTTCTTTTCGCAGGTTCGAAGAAGCTGCGGATGTGGCGAGGCCGTTCGTGGGAGTTGCAACAATGGGCTTCCAGAAGCTTCCCTGCTCGAGCCCTAATCTGGTATGGAGCTATGGGACTATTGCGGCGCAAAGCAAACTTTAGAAACCCTTAGGGTTTCTGAAAAATTTAGGTATCGGGCCCTTTTCAATTTGGATCAAATTTGGGCTACCTATTTGGGCTTGTTAAGTAATTGGGTCTATATATTTTGTAATAAAATGACTGTTATTGGATTTTTGTTTGGTTTTATTTTTTGTTTTAAAATGGGCCGGGCGAAATGGGCCTATTACAGTTGTAAAATGTATTTAAGTAGCATTAATAGTTGGCGTTGAAATCAACAAAAATAAATTTCCATTTAAAAATATAAAAATTATATCTTTGGGTTGAATTTATAGAAAGTAGTAATAATTTTATTTTTTAAATAAAACAAGTGAAATAAAAATAAATAAGGGTTTTGAATTAAAAACTAAAACTAAAATTAAAATTTTGCAAAGAAATAAAAAATAAGAATATAAGAAATTAATAGGGTGAAAATCTAATCTAAAACAAAATCTCTATTTTGATTCATGGATTTGATCATAAACGTAAAGATAATTTCAATATTTTGTGATAAATTAGTTATAGTTACTGGGGAGCACCTAACAACAAATCTCACTTTACCTTCTCAATAATCAAGATGAACACAATTAATGGTTTCCCTTATCGACAAATAACATATAACAAATGCCTAGAATTCAATTTACCAATAACATTAAGAATTAGACTTAATTCTAACCAATAAATACACAAACAAGGTTTATTGTGACTAGATCACATACCCACACAACATGAATTGCATATCTAGCTTATATCCAATCATGCTATTCGTTGCAAGCATTGGAACAAATTAAACAATTAAATTCAAATTGATATGACAATATTCCAAGCTATCAAATATGATAGCTATATTAAACAAACTTAAATATTTGCAATTAAAACAAATGGTATACAAATATCAAACTTGTATTTTTAAGGGCTTAACAACTTATATAGTGAAGAAAATACAAAATAAAATAATACGAATGCAACTATGTCTAGTTGTAATCTTAAACTATGTATTTATAAAGAAAATGAAAATTGTCCTTAATGAAATAAATTGTTTTTCTAAATTTTTGTTGTAAACTTTTAAGCCGTTTTTGGGAACTTTTCCAAAAATTTTAGCTTCGAGTCATAAAAGAAGCCTAGTTAGATATTTCAATTCCCTTGGTAATGGTATCTTATGGACCTAAATCAGAGTTCTACAATTCAAAATATGATTAAAATACCAAAGTAGTATCAAATCAAAATGGGTCCAACCTATAAAACTTACCGAAATTAATTATCAAATCAAAATCGGTCCAACCTACAAAATTTACCAAAATTAATAATTTTTCAAGTAAAGATAAAATTTCATTAAAAGTGAGAAGAAAACAAGAAGTAGGAGAAATAAAGGGAGTACCTAAGAACCTAGCCAATAGGCTTACCCATGTACACTCGATCCTAACTTTCTTCTTTCTTCTAAGTTGGTAGAACAATCAAAAGCTAGAACAATAGAAATTATAGTAGGACAAATAACATGTTCCTACTAGTTTGCCTGTAATAAAACCACCCTTGCCAAGGTATGAGCATCTCTATTAGCGCTTCTACAAGTCCAACAAAAGGTCAAAGAATGGAAATAATTGTTGAAATGTAGATGATCGTTGTTTTATCGAGTTTAAAATTTATAAAGAGAATGATCGAACCTGGAAACTAACTCTGACAACGATTAAAGGCAAGTGTACCTATCGAACAGTAGTATAGCTTAGGCAAGACCGGATTGTCGAACCCAAAGGAACTAAAAGTACTAATACTAACTTTCTTTTTATTATTTAGCCTAAAATAAGTGAAGTTGCTTTAATCTAAATTAACGACTACTAAACTAAAGACGCAAAGACAAAAAGAACGAATTGGGAAATAACATGAAGAGAAGCTCAGTTGATCACGACGATACCCTCAGGAAGAATCCACCTAGACTTCACTTGTTATTTAACACTGAACCATACGATTTGTTCACTTAGTTTGATCCGTAAGACTCCCTAATGTATATTAAACCCTCTCTCGAGGCAAATAACGTCTAACCCTAGGTTAATTAACGAAAATCTCTTTCTCGGATAATAACCCCCTAGAATAGCAGTAAATCAATCTATGGACTCCCATATTAGGTTTCACCCTAATCCGAAAAAATCTCATCACCCTATCTCTAGGCGTGCGATCAACTCCGCTTAATTATGCTAGATCTACTCTTAAGCAGGGTCTATTCCTCCTCCACCTAAGCACATCAGATTTGGATTAAGCACACATAATTAAGAACAAACTAAGTATTTATCATATAATTTAGAAAACAATAACAAGATTCATCTATGTTTCATCCCCTTCAGGTATCTGAAGGGTTTAGTTCATAATGAATAAAGAAAACATCTCAAGAGAAAAGATAAAACAAAACATAAAAAATTCCTAAAACCCCTTGAAGGAATTGAAGGAGAAATCCGCCGTCTTTAGTAGAATTTTGGATCCTTGAGATGGATCAACTGGCTATCTTCGAGTAATTCCCACAAATATGACTTTCTGGCTCGGGTCCTTGGCCTAGCTCACCGCCCTCCTTTTTCAGGTTACACTTAGGGTGTTTATATAGACTTTTGGAATGCTTTACTTGGCCTCTAAGTGTCCCAATTCAAGTATACTTCCTACTCGGTGTTTGAATAGGCTTTCAAATATGTTTTGTTGCCTCAAAGTATCCAAATCCAAGTGAAATTACTCTCTCCCACAGCAGGGGCACGGCCATGGAGGCCGTGTCTCGATTCTGTTGATTGGGGCATGGCTGTGTAAATCGTGGCATGGCCGTGTCTTAGTTAATTGTTGAGGCATGGCCATGTGGCTTGAAGTCCAGGCCGTGTCGATTTCCTCTTTGGCCCAAATTGGCTCGTTTTAAGCCTGTTTCTTGTTCTTTTCGTCCTCAGGTGCTTTCCTAAGTAAAAACATGAAAAGAAAGGATTAAGAGCACCTTTTTACATAAATTAAGGGCTAAATCATCCAAAAGCATACTAAATGTGGGCCTAAAATATGTTACTTTTACGGTTTATCAAATACCCCCACACTTAGGCTTTTGCTTGTCCTCAAGCAAAATTCTCAACTTATAATTAAAACGAACTTTCCATAATTCACAATTCCTACCAACAATACCTTATCATAATTCACAGATAATTTATACATGGATAATTTAACTCAAAGACTCTTAAAGGCTCAAACAATTCCAAGTCATAAATTTGTAGCATAAAAACATAGGCGTCTCCCCTTATCTAAATAATTACCTTTAATTCAAAACCGACAAGGATTGACATCCTCACTAAAGATTCACTCAAAGCACTCAAGTGTTTAAGGTTCAAGAAAAGCACTCGATAAGTCGAACACGAAAAGTTAATCCCATAGGCTTGCTCGAAAATCAAATCTCCACCACTGTAATATAAGATGATAGACAAATCAAAAGGTCTTTAACGAGGTTGTAACGGGCTTAGGTTAAAGGTGTCGATAAAGGCTAAATTAGAAGGTTTAGAATCGAGACTGACCTGACAAGTTGCCTAACTTTTAGAAAAATAATTGAACTAATAATCACATGAAACTTTGGAACTAATAATACTACGAGCTTTTTCTTTGATAATTGAAATTTAAATGTACAAGCTCACTTTTTATACTACTAATACTGAATATACTTTGATTTTTTGATCAATTTTTTTATATCAAATAGAAACATAATAAAGAAAACTTTATCAACTGAAATAAACTAATTCGGTAACTGATCAAATCAATTCTCGATAGAAGGGTAGTCAAAAGAATGGTGATAACAAATACAAAGGGTTTTGGGTTAATATTAACGGGTAAATCAATAAATAGGGTTGTTAGGATCAAATGGGTTTCCTAAGGGTTAATTTGTGAAGGTAAGCTTTTTAGTGGAGTGAATGGGTTAAAACCTAGATGCCTTTATCATCTCAGTATATCAAATCATTAATGTGGTCTCGATATGTATAATCTAGGAAAGTTCTAGAATAACAATTCAGTGTTGACACACTCATAATCAATAAAGTGAGCATGAAAAAGAATATATGCTCTATAAGGCTCAAATCTCACAAAAATTATGGGAATTTGACATCAATCCTGTGAATTTCAAACTTCAAGGTAATATTCAAATTCAGTTTAACCACCTAGGAAATTTTTGATTTTTGAAAAATAGACTTATCATGCTTGATTCTCTAGTATTCTTCAAGTATAAATCATCAATGCACAATTATCAATGACTTACTCAAAAACATATCAATAAAAATCATAAATCATTAGAAATTTCAACCTAATTGATAATATGAGAAAATTATTTAGGAACAAGACTAAAATTCAGGATTTTGGAATAATGCAAAAGTTAGGTACTTTTACCCCCCACACTTAAGATGTACATTATCCTCAATGTACAAAGATAGATAAACAATTATGTAATAATAGAATCAAAAGAGAAGGGGAGAAGTAACACTTCCTGAATTTTGGATGAATTCATTGTTCCCTTGTCGACTTGGAGGTGGTGGCGTTTTTATGGGCCTGGTGAGGTGGCTACCGACAAGCATTGTGTTAGATGAAGAAATTGGGGAGCCTGCAATGATGTAGCTAGGAAATCTAAAGAAACATTAAAAATATACTAATAATATAATTAAGGACAAGAAAAATAAAGAGAAGGAGACTAAGAAGAAAACTAAAATTAAAAGAAAAGACTAATGGAATGAAGAGTCCCTATTGACAGATGGTTCGCGAGGTGGGTGTGACTTCTAAGGCTGCAGAAGGGCTGTGGTCATGGTTCCGGTGTGATTCCCAAGCAGCCTTTAGAACCTAAAACCAAGAAATTAAAACAAAATAAACTAAATTGAGTAGAAGAGAAGTAAAGATAAGGAAATTAAAGCAAAAGAGAAAAGAAAAATAAAAACTAAATTGTTTCAAAGACCCTTGGCTTATCGAATAGCTGAAGCTGTCGGCATGACTTCATGTGAATCGGTCTCCTTTGAGGAGACTGTGGTTGGCATTTTACGCTTCTTCAGCATGGCTTTGGTGTCTCAAGAGTTATAGGAATGTTAGAAAAAAGGAGAGAGAGGAAATATGATAAGAAGAAAGAAGAAAGAAATGAGGAAGGAGGGTGAGGAAGAAGAGGGGAGGGGGTCGGGTTTAAATAGAATTTTGGTTTTGACATTTTACCACGCTCGTGCACTGAGGGTGTGTTGAATTATACGGCCGCATCGCACAACCGTGTGGCTAGGTGTGTTGGTTCACCCACGCCCATTTTTCAGATGCCATGCCCGTTCCTAAAAAGGCTGTGTGTTGGCACGGTTGGGTAGCATGGGCATGTTTTTCCGTGTCTGGTAAGTCAGTAGCTTCACACGGTCGGGAGCACGGCTGTGCCACCTTACCGGTGCCTGTGGAAGAGTGGTTGGATCTGTGATGTCAAAAATTAGGTGTACTGCCCCTGCTCGTGTTAGTATGGAGATTGGATACTTCGACACGGCCACGTCCACGGCTGTGTGCAAAGCCATGTGGCTTTGAAATCTACATTTTTGTGTTAATTTAAAACTAATTTTTTTAAGAAAGGAAAAGAATTTGAAAGTAAAATATAAAGATAAATTATGTTAGAGCTCGAGTTGCCTCCCGAGAAGCGCTCGTTTATAGTTTTAAGCTAGACTAAAATTGAAAAAATCAGGGAGGTTTAAAGGTTTGAATATCTTCCCTCCTACTTACAGTTCCATCTCCTTGAAAAAGTTTAAGTTGAGAAGCATTTACCTTAAAAGTGTCGAATGTTGGGTTGCTTACCTCGATTGTTCGTGTGGGAAGATATTGTGTACCTTAAGAAGGATTTCTTCCTTTGGCTTCAGGTCTGTTGTGATGATGTGTGGATCTGCTTTGTCTAACAGTACCTGGTCTCCTATTTTGAAGTGATTGGATGTTCCTACGAGCTCTTCTGGTGGTTCCTCTGGTTTTACTTCGTGTAGTTCTTCTTTGACGTGTGTCTTCTGCTCTTCTAGTCTGTCGACCTTAAGGTTTTGATCCTTCTCTTTTTCGGTTTGGGTTATATGAATTGGCTCAGGTTTGTCTTCATGTGGTGTTTCCTGTGATGAAGGTTGTACAAATTGATTATCAACTGAATTGTCTTTTTTACCTTCATCGATTGTTGTCCTGGTCGGGTCAAGAGCTTGAAGACTGATTGATTCGTCACCTACACAAAGTATGAGTTCTCCTGTGGCAACATCAATTTTAGTCTTGGCAGTTGCTAGGAAGGGTCTTCCTAAAATTAAGGGGATTGTATTATCCTCATCCATATTTAAGACAACAAAATCTACTGGGAAAACAAATTTATCGATTTTCACAAGAACATCTTCGATAATGCCCATAGGAATTCTAATAGTTTTATCAGCTAATTGTATACTCATCCTAGTTTGTTTAGGCTTCCCTAGACCTAGTCATTTAAATAATGTATAAGGCATGACATTTATGCTTGCCCCTAAATCAGCTAACCCATTATCAATAGCTAAACTACCAATTAAACATGGAATTGTAAAGCTCCCTGGATCTTTTAACTTTTGTGGTAGTCTATTCTGTAACATTGCTGAGCATGCTACGTTCAATTCCATGTGGTGCTCTTCGTCTAATTTGTGTTTGTTAGTCAAGAGCTGTTTTAAAAATTTCCTCAAGTCTGGCATCTAAAAAAGAGCTTCGAGAAGAGGTAAGTTAATATGTAATTTCTTTAAGAGTTTAAGAAACTTACCGAACTGTTCCTTTGAATCGTCTCTTTTGATCGCTTTGGGATAAGGTATGCGAGGTTGGTACTCCTTGATTACCAGTTTTGGCTTTTCTTGTGTTACCTCTACCTTACCTTCGTCTACCTTGTTTTCATCTAACCCCTTACTTTCATGAGCTGAGATGGCTTGAATTTGCTCCTTTGAGTTAATCTCGGTGTTACTTGGTAGCCGTCCTTTCGGTCGTTTGACATTATCTTTGCGAGTTGTTTGACTGCATTAGTGACTTCCTTGACTGACTTAGTAAGTTTCCGAATCGATTCTTGTTGCTTTTAAGTGTTTTCTCAGTTTGTTGGAAACAATTTTTGTGTTTTCCATGAATTTTGTCAGCATCTCTTAGAGGTTTGGCTTCTTCTCTTGAGGATATGGCTGATTTTGGAAATTTTAAGGAGGTTGTTGTCTTTGATTTCCTTGGCCTCCCCATGAAAAATTTGGGTGGTTCCTCCAACCTGGATTGTAGTTATTACTATTAGGATTATTATTGGATCTGAAATTATTACCTATATAGTTCATCTGTTCGCTCTCTGCGTCCGGTTGGTAGGGTGGGTACTCAAGATTCGTCACAGTTCCACTTGCGTTGCACTACATGACTGGATGTACCTGCGAAGAACACAAACTATCAAAATTTTTATTCATCATCTTTACCTGTGTTGATAGCATGGTCACTGCATTGAGGTTGTAAACTCTGGCTGATTTTGTTGGTTTTGTCCTTTTAACTTGCCACTGATAGTTATTCAGTGACATTTTTCTTCAATGAACTCGTAGGCTATTTCAGGAGTTTTGTTGTTCAGGGTTCCACTAGCAGTTGAATCGATTAGTTGCCTCGTTGAGGGATTCACACTGTTATAAAAAGTTTGGACTTGTAGCCACAAGGGTAAACCATGGTGTGGACACCTTCTTAAAAGATCCTTGTATCTCTCCCATGCGTCGTATAATGTCTCTAAATCCATCTGTACAAAAGAAGAGATATCATTCCGTAATTTGGCCATTTTGGCCGGTGGGAAATATTTTAATAAAATTTTTCGGTCATTTGGTCCCATGTAGTGATTGACTCGTGGTAACGAGTATAACTCTTGCTTGGCTTTATTCCTTAATGAAAAGGAAATAATCAAGACAAATGGCATCATCGAAATGCCATATATTTTGAAAGTATCACGAACTCTAAAAATTGGCTATATGAGTATTCGGGTCAAATCCGCAAACCATCAAATTGAACAAATTGTTGAATCATTTGTATTGTGTTAGGCTTTAATTCAAAATTATTAGCACTATAGCAGCCTAACAATACTAGATTCACTCTCGTTAAATGAGGTTTAGCATAATCATACATAGTACGCAAAGCATTGTTTTCTGCCACATCTCGTGGTGGGTTATTCTCGTCCATCCCTTCAGAAGGATTGGATCTGCCTTCTTGCTCTTCATTTGTGTAATTTAGGGCTCGCCTAATTTTTTTGCGATTCTTACGAGCGGTAGCTTCAATATCACTATCGTATACTAGAGGTCCTGTCGGGTTCCTTCTAGTCATAAACTAGAGGTACCTGCTAGGAAAAGAAGGAAATAAAATTAATAAAATAATTTACTAAAATAAAAATAATCGCTAAAATAATAAAAATATAGCTTTCTTAATATTTTAGTTCCCCGACAACGGCGCCAAAAACTTGATCGTTGTTTTATCAAGTTTTAAAATTTGTAAAGAGAATGATCGAACCTGGAAACTAACTCTAACAACAATTAAAGGCAAGTGTACCTATCGAATAGTAGTATAGCTTAGGCAAGACCGGATTGTCGAACCCAAAGGAACTAAAAGTACTAATACTAACTTTCTTTTTATTATTTAGCCTAAAATAAGTAAAGTTACTTTAATCTAAATTAACGACTACTAAACTAAAGGCGCAAAGACAAAAAGAACGAATTGGGAAATAACTTGAAGAGAAACTCAGTTGATCACAATGATACCCTCAGGAAGAATCCACTTAGACTTCACTTGTTTTTAACATTGAACCATACAATTTATTCACTTAGTTTGATCCGTAAGACTCCCTAACATATATTAAACTCTCTCTCGAGGCAAATAACGTGTAACCCTAGGTTAATTAACGAAAATCTCTTTCTCGAATAATAACCCCCTAGAATAGCAGTAAATCAATCTATGGACTCCCATATTAGGTTTCACCCTAATCTAGCAAAATCTCGTCAACCTATCTCTAAGCGTGCGATCAACTCCGCTTAATTATGCTAGATCTACTCTTAAGTGGGGTTTATTCCTCCTCCACCTAAGCACATCAGATTTGGATTAAGCACACATAATTAAGAACAAACTAAGTATTTATCATATAATTCAGAAAACAATAACAAGATTCATCTATGTTTCATCCCCTTCAGGTATCTGAAAGGTTTAGTTCATAATGAATAAAGAAAACATCTCAAGAGAAAAGATAAAACAAAACATAAGAAATCCCTAAAACCCCCTGAAGAAATTGAAGGAGAAATCCACCGTCTTGAGTAGAATTTCGGCTCCTTGAGATGGATCAACTGGCTATCTTCGAGTAATTCCCACAAATTTGACTTTCTGGCTCGGCTCCTTGGCCTAGCTCACCGCCTCCTTTTTCAGGTTACACTTAAGGTGTTTATATAGACTTTTGGAATGCTTTACTTGGCTTCTAAGTGTCCCAATTCAAGTATACTTCCTACTCGATGTTTGAATAGGTTTTAGAATGTGTTTCTTTGCCTCAAAGTATCCAAATCAGTGAAATTGCTCTCTCCTGCGGCAGGGGCACGGCCATGGTGCACGCCCGTGTAAATCGTTTTCAGGCCGTGTCTCGATTCTATCAATTGGGGCATGACCGTGTAAATTGTGGCATGGTCGTGTCTTAGTTAATTGTCGAGGCACAACCGTGTGGCTTGAAGTCCAGGCCGTGTCGATTTCCTCTTTGGCCCAAATTGGCCCGTTTTAAGCCTGTTTCTTGTTCTTTTCATCCTCGGGTGCTTTCCTGAGTAAAAAACATGAAAAGAAAGGATTAAGAGCACCTTTTTACATAAATCAAGGGCTAAATCATCCAAAAGCATACTAAATGTGGGCCTAAAATATGTTACTTTTATGGTTTATCAGTAGACAATCTTGAATAATTAAATTTGAATTCCAAAAATCAACCTTACCATATGAGAGTGCATACCAGAGCCATTTGCTATCAATTTCTAAAACTGTTGGGAAATGTGTCCATATTGTAGTAAACAAGTAGCTATTTTCTATGTATTTGAACGATGAATAAATAAATAAAGTTAATTTTACATTTCACTATTATATCTTTTCTATTTTGTCTATCATGTTTTGCATACATAGAATAATTGTGACAAGCAAATGTTAGCTAAATAATTGTCTAAGTTCAAAGTGAGCGTTTGATTCAAATACATAGAAAGATTATTATGTCGTCTACAATTTTAATTGGGGAAATGGCTAGTCTTGATTGTTGGAGCAGTTGACTTAACGGGTAGAGACATAGATATACTCATTGGAAGAATGATATATTGGGCTGGACCCAAGTTGAATTAATTCAATTGGCATTCATGGTGTAACTTACCTAAATTCTAAGTTAGGCACTGACCATGGGTATGTAACTCATGTACTTTGATATAAGTGGAGGTTTATGCTTTAAAGATGACCGAGCCGATAATCAATATGTTGGGTACATGACTTGTGTATGACATGACTTTACTAGCAATAATGGAATTCATAACTCGATTAAAGAGTTACGATATCCTCTCATTGGCATTGTATGGATTGATAAATATGGAATGTGGCCACGAGTTGCTTGTTCTTGAACGAGCAATTTATCACAGTCATTAGTTAACAGTGATCATACTAATCATTAAGAAGACACAATGATGACAATGAGATAAAATAATATTGTATTGAGTGAACGGATTTAACTCAAAGGAATCGAGGATATCATATGAGGGTAACACACACATGACGAGGTCATTAGGCAAAATAATTGGATGAATTGCTTTCGTAATGAGTATAAGAGAAGGAGTTTTTAATCATGGTACTTCTTGTGGACTAACTCCATGATTAAGTAAATTGCGAATTATCAAAATGATCCTTCTAAACATAATTCCAATTACTTGAGCCTAATTGTATGTGTCTGATTGTCCCTTCGCTAGCTCAACAAAAGCTCGACTAGACCGCATTTGAATTAGAAGAAAATTGTATGTATCCTTTTCTTCATAAGATAATAGCCAACAAGAAGCAATTGTTAATCAATAAAGGTTTCATTTATGGCTCTATTCTCCTTTGAATAACTTTAGTGCTCTAAGCAAGACAAATGGTCTGCCACTTGATTCTCGATCCATTTCTGTCTAGTAGCCACGAATCGAACTCCTGAAGTAATAACACTCATCTCATCAATCTACTTTTGGTCTCCTTTTTCTTCATCACATACTTCAGGGTTAAGTGATTTGTGTATACATAAACTCGGTTAGCCATTAAATACGAGCGAAATTTCTCACACGCGAATACTACGGGTAACATTTCTTTTTCGGTGATTGTGTAATTGTATTGGATTTGTAACATCCTAAATGTGGGCTTGTGCATTTATATGTTGGTTTAACATGTTAGTTCAAGAATTTAAGGCTCGGGCTGAGGCCTTGATTAAATATATGGATTAGGGTTTAAATTAATGTTCTGGGTAGTTTAAGTGATAGGTTGGGCTTTAAAATTTGGGTTAGGTGGTTGATAGATGGTGTTAGTTCATAATTTAAGTTAGATAATAGATTAGTAGCAAGCTGGGCTTGTGGCCCGAAGACAAAAGGTGCTCTAAGTGGGCATTAATGGTGGCGTCACAAGGGGGAAGGTTATTGGGCTATGTGTAGCCACTTGAGGCCCAAGTGTTGGGGTAAAATTTCAGCACTAAGAAGGGAAGGGGGTTAGACGAAAATTAGGCTTCTTTTTTAGGAGTCTTTTTCTTTTAATTTATGTGATAAAAGTTGATAATTAAAAAGGGAGGAGTTGGCTTTAATGTGGGCTCTCCTAAAGGTAAGATAAGGATTGAGTTATCATGAGATTTAAAGACTATCAAAAGAGGAGAGAGTTGGCCGAAACTCAACTACAGGAGGGGGGAAATCGGTTTAGTATAGGCTAGCTGAAATTCTGCTAACAAAAATTCTCTCCATCTTTTCTTTTCTCTGCCGAAATCTCCACTCCATTCTCCCTCTAAGTTTTCTTTCTTTTCTTTTTCCTGAAATCACATCATAAGCCGAAACTCCTTAGTGTTTCTCCTCTCCTCAAAACCCTTCAAGGTCGAATACTCTTGGTGCACATCTTCTTCCTCCATAGCCGAACCACTAGGTGAGATCTCTATTTCCCGAAGGTGCACCGTAGTTTAATACTCCTTTGTAATCCTGTGAGTTTCGGGATTTTGTTCTATTCAATTTCACTCTTTCTTTTCCTAAGATCTAACCTGAATCATGTGTACTAATGCCTATCGATTTTCCTCTTTGTCCATATAAGCCGAATCCTCTTTAATGGAGTCTACTTGTGCCGGAATTTAAAAGAAACAATAGGTAAGTTTTGATTTGGGATTTGTGGTAAGAGGATTTGTTTATTTATATATATAAAATCGGGTAGAATACTAACCATGGCGAATATAGGAGAGGCATATTTTCACGATTTTTCACTTTTAAGCAAAGTTATAGATTGAGGATAATAGATCCAGGATATCAAGGACATCGACTAAGAATATTGGATTTCGCGATATCAAGTGTGTAACACTTCCCCACCATCTAGATCTGATTAATAATAAATGTATATATATGTATATGTGTTCACAAGATTTATATGTTACATTAAAAGTAGAAATCTCAGATTTAAACGACGGACCCCCAGGTTAGTAAATAATCTGACTATATGTTACAAGCAAACTGTTGTACATGTCTTAAATTATTGTGCATGTTGCATGGGTTGGGTGATGAAAGGAGGAAGTTATATGTACATGTATATGAGTAACGATTTTACCGTGAATTACTGTAGCGGCTAATGCCGTGAACTATTATATGGGCTTTGGCCATTATATGTTATAAGGGCTTGACCAATATATGTTGATGAGCGACTTGACCGCCATCTTGGAGAGTAGCGTGTGGGTTGATTGTAGAAATCCCCAATGGTGTGTTGGTTGGTGCAGGCGTGTAGTGGATGGAAACCTAGGCAAATGGGTTGGGCTTTGCATATTATATGTTTCCATGTAAATGAATTTATTATTATGTTTAATGAGGCCCAAATCTAGTGGTGCATGAGGGTTGCACACTGAGTCTCACGACTCACCCCCTTTAAGCTAACCTTTCAGGTGACGATTAGTGCATCGGACCGGGCCGGAGTGAAGCGCAAGGTGGCCATGCAAAAGAAGGTGGATTCGACGACAAAGTTTCCCCATATTAGTTCTTTTAAGTATTTTATGTTATGGATCTAAACTACGTTGTAATAAGGCCATGGGCCATTAGTTTACATTTTTGTTTTATTATGGGCCTTTATTATTTATTCTCGTTTTAATTTTTTTTTCAAGGACATGTAATCTAGTTTTGGGCTTTTACTTATTAAGGCACATTTTATGTAATTCCTATTTGGGCTTTTTGTCGACATGATTGGTTTTCCTAAAATTTTTCTTAGTGACAAACTAGATCCGATTGTAGTGTTTGGGCTGGGTTTGGGGTGTTACAGGATTGGGTTCAAAATCTTGCTAACATAATGAATATCATGGAATCTTGTTTTTCTTTTAATCCAAAATGACCTTAACAGCGAAACCGCTAGCATCACACATGATTACAAATGGTTCATCCCTATTAAGGCAACAAATAATAAGAGCGGTCACCAATTTTTTCTTCAAAGTCTTAAAAGCAAGATTACACTCTTCGTCAAAAATAAAATGACCATTTTTCTATAAGAGATGACTCAATTTTTTGGAGATGTGCAAGAAATCCTTGATGAAGCACCGATAAATTCCAGCATATCCCAAAAAATTTTGAATTCCACTCAACAAAGACGGAGGTGAGAGATTTTTAGTAATTTTAATTTTTGCACAATCTACTTCTAATCCTTTTTTGGGAAATTTGATGTCCAAGAATGATACCCACTGTTACAATGAAATGACACTTTTCCCAGTTCAGTACTAAGTTTGTCTTTTCGCATCTTTCAAGGACTCTTTCAAGATTTCCCAAGCATTCAGTGAAGGAATCTCCATAGATTGAACAATCATCCATAAATATGTCTAACCCCTCTTCTTAGGCAAGAAGTACATTTAAATCAACACGCAAACTAGATAAAACAAATCCTTTGCTACTTCCCAAACTATGGCAACCAACAATATCGTCCTTCACCTTATAGATCTTGGACTTAAAATTACTACCAAGTGTAGCCTTCCACTGCAAAAGATGAGACATCCTAATAGTAACATCGTAAAAGCCATCCTCACTAAACCAAGTGTTTTTAAACCTAAGACGATGAATTTTGGGGTTGGAGAAGCCCGACATAGCCACCAATTTGACGAGAAGTGATTTGAAGTGGTACTAACAAGGTTCTAAAGCTTGTGATCTGGGTACCTTTGAGCCTAGTCGGCATTCACAAAAACATAATCAAGGTGTTATATAACTAGTGAATTCAATCCCCAACCTTGCTCCCAAGTAAATGGATAGTTGATTAACGAAACCTCATTCAAATTGCAATTAGAAACACAAGCCTAGAAACCTGATGGGCATCGAAACCACCAAAAATAATTCCTAAAATATAACTCTGAATAGTAGTAAAGAGTGGTAGTAAGGTTGAGTCCATCGGGATTGGATGTTATAATCTACTTCTGCGTTTAACTTGTGAACATAATGGTTTTCTTGTTGAAAGTCGTGGCAAAAGTCGTGCCTATGACTCGAAACATACCTGCAAAAAAAGTAAACAAATAAATTAGGGGGTTTTAAAAATTTTTAGAAATTAAATAATTGAATCAGCGAAAATAAACAATTAATTAATATTGGAAATAAATTTAAATTGAGAAATAAAATAAAATTTTTGTAAACAGAGATAATAAGCCTTAGCCCTAGACTTGGTAGATTCCAGATTAAGAATCGATCCTTGAAAATTAATCTTCTTCTCCAAACGATAAGCTAGTTATAACAGTTAAGAATGTCCTAACCACCAATTCCTCTTCTTGCAGCTGGTCTTGGTATGACCTGCAAACTAACCCTTACAGATTATCTAATCGAGATATACATGTTCCCGATTCAAGATTCTAGCAACCTTGCACTCTGAAGAACCCAACTCGAATTAACGGCCTCAACTGCGTGGGTCGTTTAAACCCAATCACTTCCTCCTTGATATGTTCTCGGAGATTCAAATACAGCATGACCGTCTCGTTTCTCCAGCAGTCAGCAAACACGACTCCAACCCAACGTGCACTTTTTAACTTGAAATCGAGTTAACTTTAAGGGATGAGTTGTCAATCCCTATTGTCGTAACCATTTTTTTTGTAAAAACGGAGGTCGACTTGGATTTTAAAAATGAAAATAAAAAATGGGAGTCGCCACCAATCCTTTTTGATGAGGTGTGATCGGGTCACCTCGTAAAACGGTTGTTTTTTAATAAAAAGTTTGATTTATCAAAACAACGATTTTGGTCTACGAAACTCAGAAAATGGGTTCGGGAGTCGGTTACGTAGGAGGAAGGTTAGCACCCTCAATACGCCCAAAAATTGGTACCTAATTGATTAATTAATGTCTTAATGTCGAAAATTTGAAAAGATTCGAAAATACGATCCTTTTTGTTAAAGAAAACTTGAATAAAAAATGAATGATGAGACCCTCTTATTTCGAATAAATAAAATGTCACGCCTAGTGAGTTAGGGTATGACATTTCAAATTCTAGAAACTGAGCTTGTCTTTTAACCTTTAAAAGTCGTGCATTTAAGCTTGAGAAGGATATTCGGTTATTTGGGTTAAATGAAAAACTGGAACCCAATAAGTTAGGGCACGATTTCTCAAAGTTCCAAATACAGAATATTGTCTTTATTTTAAGAAATCTTTTCCCGAGGTAACAAAATGTCACATCCAATACGTTAGGACACAACATCTCGAATTCTCGAGAAATAGCTTTCTTTTTATTTAAAACTTAGTGCGATTTAAAAAGGATATTCCGTTATTCAGATTGAATGAGAAAAACCGGAACCCAGTAAGTTAGGGCATTGTTTGTTTCGAATCTTAGAACGCGAAATATTTGCTTATTTTGAAAATTGAATAGAATGTAACGAGATCGTAATAAAATGGAAAATGAAATAATGTGCCGATATGCATAAAAGAATACAAATGAATCAATAACAATAATAAAGGTAAAAATAAATAAAAGCTAAAATAAAATTTAAAACCAACAATCTATATAAAGTAATAGGTAAAAGAACAAATGAATAAAAGAAATTAATAAAAGCCAATGGTAAATCAATAAATGAGTAAATACTATATTCAATAATTTTAAAGATAAAATAATAATAATAGTAACAAAAATACAATAATAATAACAATATACTATAATGAAGATATGTTAATAAATGAATAATAATAATAATAAATAAATAAATAAGAGTGATAAATATAATAATAATAATGATAATAGTAATGAAAATAATAAAATGTTCTAATATTTGAAAACGTATAAAAGAAATATAGATAAAATATCATAATGAAAGTGACAATAAATAAGAAAAATAAGTAAAATCTATTAAAAGATAATAAAAATAAATGTTCAATATTAAATATACTAATTTAATAATATAACAATAGTAATAAATAATGATAATGGAAGTAATAATAATAATAATAATAATAATAATAATAATAATAATAATAATAATAATAATAGTGAGCATAGTAATGGTAATAATAATATATAAAAATTATAGTAATAATAAAAAAGGAAACAATGATACGTAAACAAAAAAAAAAAATAGTAATAATAATAATAATAATAATAAGATAATAATAATAATAATAATAATAATAATAATAAAATAATGATAAAAATAATAAAATTAACAAAAGAAAATAAAAAGGACTAAATTGGAATAAGAATAAAATTTAAAGCCCAAATCGTAATAAATTCGGACAAAATAAGACCAAAATCGAACACGCTTCAATCATCGAGGACCTATTCAAAAATAACCCCAACCCTGAGCAAGTGTTTGATCCTTAGAATAGCAATGGGTTGGGGACTTGATTGAAATGCGCCATAAAGTTTATAGCCAAATTTAAAAAATAATAAAAGAAGAAAGAGGACTAAATCGTAACAGCCCCAAAAAGCGGAAAGGCCAGGGTTGCAAATAGACCCTTTTGCAAAAACACGCGATCCTGCTTGCGGGTCGGGTCAAATTCGGGTTAAGGGGGCAAAGCGATGCCGTTTTGGGCGTTTAGGGCCATCTCCAAAACGACGTCATTTTGGGGCCCCATCAAAGTCAACTTTTCCCCCAAAAAAATTCATTTTTTCAGTTTAAAAAAAAAAACTTCCCTCACCTCTTTCTTTTCTTTCTGGAGAGCCCGAGAGACGGTGAAATTCCAGCCAGACCACCGCCGTGCTTTGCTTGTCTTTTCTTCTTTTGTTTTGCAGGTACAAGTGGGGGACTGACAGGGGTGGTGGAGCAGGTGGCTGATGGCGGTGGCAGAGGGCAGGTGGGCGTTGACAGGCAGTCAGAATAGCATGCGGCATCTAGGATGTTCAGGAACCCTAGATGTTTTTAGTTTTTGGGCCTTTTGGGCCACTTGTAAATTGGGTTTAGTTTTTTTTTTTTTGGTTTTTTATTTCTCTGGCGGGTCGGGAAGAAATGGCCCATTACACCTATACTTAGGAAAAATGTGAATACCGATTGGAAGGATTTTTAGCACAAATACATATATCATGATTCTCGACCGGAAAGAAAACCGGCATAAAGCTAAGATGGTATTTAGTGTAGCATGGATTTAATCATGCTTGTAGGTTGTGGAAGGTGATTGGATTTGTATGAAAGATGGTGGAAGCTGGGAAAGAAAAGTACTTGGAAAGCAATTAGACCAGCTTTGAAAGAACAAAGAAATGTAAATGGAACAACAGAATACTCACACCCAAATTGAAAACAAAAAGAAGAAGAAAATAATTCTATTCAATTCTGAATTGAAATCAGAATGTAGAATTAGATGTGTCTTTCCTAAGTGCATTAAGGCCCTACTTATATACATAGAATTTACTAATTTTGGCCTTAACCACTTTAACATAAAATCAAATAAACAAATAAATAAACAAATAAAATAAGATTTTTTTTTTCTATTTTTGGCTTTTACAAAGTCAAAAATTCTGATTAGTCATTGGCTTTCTCCACATTTTAGATTCGGCCTCATTTTATTGGTCGTGTTTCAATTAGGTCATTTTCTGCTTGTTTTTGTCTCTTAGCATCCCAATTGAATCCCTGACAAGATTAAAACATAAAAGCACTAATTTAGCTGGGATCAATTCAAAAATAAACCGAATTATACACAAAATGTCATGCAAATTAACATGTTATCAAATCCCCCTACTTCGCTCATGCATGTCCTCAAGCATATTGTTCCTTCAAGCATTAGAAATTATTCTATAATTTATTAAAAATCGAGCCACTTTTCCGCATCCATAATCAATGCAAACAAAATAGGCAAAAATAAATAAATGCTCAGAATATATAGTTTAATCAACAAGTGTCATAAAACTGAAATATGTGAACTAAATCATTTTACTAAATTGAGTTTGAATCCAAAATTTGTAAGGTATTATTAATTAATCACGCATTAATAAAATTTTTTAGACATAGTCAAACCCTTTACGCGAACTAGGATGACAATTTAAGCACCCTATCCGGTTACTCAGTTCAAACAGTCTTTTTTTTTTGAAAGCTTGGTTAGCGGAATGTTTGCAAGTTATCGATTTGTCACTCGGACCTTTTTACGCGAGATAAGATGATGACCCAAGCACCCCATCTTGGTTTTCGGTCACGTTTGAAACTTTCTCTCATAACTTGAGCCTTTATTTATTTATTCATTTTATTCATTTATTTATTTATGTACAATTTTTTCAAACAATCAATTTATATGAAAAATCTAATTACATATATCAACCTTAAAACAAAATGTCGACTAATCTAGATACTTTGAACACTTTAATTCAAAATTTTCCCAATTATCCAAATTGACTAAGTAATGAGATTAGAGGCTCAATGTCAGAATAAACTATCGAATAATTCTAGCATAAGATTGAACATATGCAAAAGAGAGACATGCATCAAAAATCATGCATGTTTACCATTTACTTACTATTTCAATGCCCCCCACTTAATCTATGCCTATCCTCAAACATGTTTCATATGAAATAAAAGACAGCAGCCCAAATAACAAGCAAAAGAAAAGTCAAGAATACTCCCCATGTGTCTTTTAACGATGTTGTCGGTGTTGGGGGTAACGACTTTGCAGGATGTCGAGTATTGTGGAGACTTGGGTTTCTATTGTTCCAAGTCGAGCTTCGATCCGGCTTAAACGTGCCTCTAAGATAGAGGCTGGTCCTCTTGCTCCCTTGTATTGAAGTCTGGACGTTGGCGAAAAACCATATTTCCGCGAGTAGTCCGTGTACTTGGAGGAACAAAATAATACGTAGTAGGGTGCCGGCAAGCAAACCCATAGAATCCAAACAATATTTATCTAGGTTGTTGATAATATATGCACATGTTAGGGATGATAAATTGATTTCAGAGGGAAAATGTCTGGAGGTTATTCGTAATATATGACCCAAGTATTAGTGGACGATTACATCGCAAAACGACATGAAAATTTCATGCAAACAAATATCCCAAATTAACTTTAAATCCAAAATGCATACACCACAAAAAAAATAGTTCAGTTTTAGTTAGAACAGATGACGAATCATTTTGACCTGAAAAACTAAAGGCTAAAAATCGGTGAATATATCTTAAAGCAGGTTCGTGCACCAATAAGTCTTTGTGGTCTTCGGATTATAAAGTTGATTAGAATGAGTTAAAGCACAATAAACATCTTAAGCACCAAATTTACTTGGAATATCTAACAGAGCAGTATGATAGGAATCAGATTGAATATTGTTAGGGTCGATGAAACCCATGGCAATGTTAAATTTAGAAATCGACATCAAAGTCCTTACCAAGTAAACGAAAATAGATAACGCTTTGTCTTTCAAAAGTTCGTAATGTATTAATATTGAAGCTAAATGTGGTGTAGAATTCATAAATCAACTCATAATATGCATTATAGGAAATATTTGCAAATAAATTCCAACCAATAGCATCAAAATAGCCAATCACATCATCGCGAATAGTTAAAATATCAAGAGTGGAGAGATCGATTTGCTTACAGACCGGGAAGCAGACGTTGTCGGATGTCGTCGTATCTTGCGCGATGCTTTGAGGTCGAAAAGTCTAAAAACCTTCGTAATAGTCCTTCGGTAGGAATAGTGTTTGCACAACCTCATATATTACATTGACTGTCTCGTGATGGTCGAACATATTCGTTAGGCAAGTCGGGTGGACTTGAATTTTCAGCAGCGTCAGTGCTGCTATTTGAGGGTGTCGTTGACTCATGTGTCGATCGTCGACGGGCTCGAGTGGTGGACGATCGTGTTTGACGTTGAGAGACACACTTGTTTGTAGTTGAAGGACCTTGGCATGGTCATTAGAAGTCCCGACTTCCTCCGAGTAACATGCATAATACCTTAGTAAAGGTAAAATAGGTTGAGGATTAGAGGTCGACCTTTCGGGAGTAGCGGGGCTGTCGCTGAATGTTCTATTTCGACCGGAGTTAGAATTTGTAGGCGACGAGTTCTCATTTGTACGGCCGTTAGTCCTTGAGGAGGTGGAGAAGGTTCTGAGTTGTCGTCGGCTATATCAATGAATGGAGGCGTTGAAAATCGATGTCGACTTCGATTGAGCGAAGCGAAATATTATCGACCGTTTGGTTTCAAGCTCGAACCATGGTTTCCATGTAGGCATCATGAATAATCGGTTCTGTTTGCTACGGTGGCGGTGGAAGCAACGGGGAACGACGATAGTGACGACGATAAATGGTGACAGTGTGGATTGGGCTGATTTTTTAAAGGGTAACGGTTGGGATTTCAGGTATGGTGTTGGTTAAGGTGGTGGGAGGGGAGGTTTAGTTGTTTGGTGATGGAGAAAAAGAAAAGATTGAGGAGATGGTGTTTGGGGAAGGGAGGAGTGACAGTGCTGTTAGAATGAGGGCTTTGATTGGTCAAGAGTATGGCACGTGGGTGAGGAAGGCCGTCGGATGACGAATGGATGTTTTGGGTGGAGGGGAAAAAGGAAAATAAAAAGAAAATAGAGTGTTCGTGATGTTTTTGGCTCGTCGATGGCGCCGAAGGAAGTGGGGATGAAAACTGTTAAGGGCGACGATGGCAAGGTAATGTGGCGACGATGAGAAGCGGCGATGGGAGCGGCAATGATGGCGGTGGGGGGTTAGGTTTTTTTTGTTATTTTGAAGAAGATGGAAAAGATGAAGAGAAAAATGGTTTGGGAATTTTTAGGGATTTTGGGTGTTTAATTTTTCTTTTTTTTTTTTTTTTCGATTGGGCCTTCTTGTCCATTTCTGTTTTTTCCTTCTTTTGGGCTGGTAGGCTATTTGGCCCAATTTCTTTCTATTTTTTTCTTGGGCTTGTTTGGGTATTGGGCTTATTTTGGGTTTATTGTGTGGTTGGGTTGGTATTTGGGTATGGGGTAGGTGGGTTAAATGGGTTGGTAGGTGGGTATTGGATTTGGGTTTTGGGGTTTTATGAAGGTTAGGGATATTGGGTTTTTTTATTTATAGGTAAATAATTGTCACCAATTAGCTTGTCGTGCCCACGCCACCACCATTATCTAACTTTTGGAAAAAATTCATAACCTCCATTACATTCCCGAAAACATAAAATTAACTGAATTAAATAAATATTTATTTATTTACATCCTAAATCTTACTAAAACTCAAAATTAAATAAATGAAAATAAATTTGGGTTGCCTCCTAAAAAGCGCTTTTGTTTAACGTCGTTAGCTCGATGACCTAGAAATTTATTTAACGGGCTCTTCGAGGACTAATTCCTCAATCATGTGGACTTGAAAATTTTCATAGAAAGGCTTTAATCTCTATCCATTAACCTTGAATTTTTTTTCGGATTCTTCGCTTTTAACCTCGACTACACTATGTGGAAACACGTGAGTAACAACAAAAGGCCCTAACCACTTAGCCTAAAGCTTACATCCAAAAATTCTTAATATAGGGTCATAAAGTAATACTTTTTGTCCTACCATAAATTTTTTATGGGTTATCTTTTGGTCATGGTATGCTTTAACCTTATCCTTATAAATTTGGGCACTTTCATACGCTTCTCGTCGAATTTCTTCAAGTTCCTGAATATGTAACTTACGGTGCTTACCTGTAGCTTCTAGCACCATGTTGCATTGCTTTGACTGCCCAAAACACTTTATGTTCTAGCTCAACAAGAAGATGACACGGTTTACCAAAAATTAGTTGATAAGGAGACATACCTATGGGTCATTTATAAGTTGTATGGTACGTCCACAGTGCATCATTTAGATGCAAACTCCAATATCTCCTATCTGGCTTAACGGTCTTCTCCAAAATCAACTTGATTTCTCGATTCAAAACTTTCGCTTAACGGTCTTCTCCAAAATATGTTCCACGATCGCTGATCAATGCTTGCAGTGTGCCAAATCTGGAAATCGACTACCGTTTTGGCATTAGCATGATGAGTAGCTTTTGCTTCCACCCACTTCAACACAGAGTCAACTGCAAGTAAAATATAGACGTTATCGTATGACGAGACAAAAGGTCCTATAAAATCAATACCCCATATATCAAATATTTCACAAACATGTACAAAGGTTAGAGGCATTTCATTTTTCTGGCTCAAGTTTCCTACCCTTTGACACTTTTTGCATGTTTTACAGAACAAATATGCATCTCAAAAAATATGTGGCCAATATAGTCCACATTCAAGTACTTTATGCGCAGTTCGTTTAGGGCCAAAATATCCACCATATGCATAAGAATGACAAAAAGATAGAATCGATTTTACCTCAATTTCTACAACGCATCGTTGAATTACTTGATCAGAACAATATTTCCAAAGGTAGGGGTCGTCCCAAATATAGTGTCGTGAGTCACATTTGATCTTATCTTTTTCAGACCGCGATAAGTTAGAAGAGACTATACCTGTAGCAAGGTAATTCACCATGTCTACGTACTAAGGGAAAATTGTCTGATTAACAAGCAGACTTTCATCCCGAAAATCGTCTTTAAGTGGTGTGAAATCCTTCGATGGAGGCATTCAGCTCAGATGGTCAGCTACCAAATTTTTGCGTCCTTTCTTACCCTTTATTTCGAAATCAGACTCTTGCAAAAGTAATATCCACCTAATAAGCCTTGGTTTTGCTTCCTTTTTATCGATCAGATATTTAAGAGCTGCATGATCAGAGAAAACGACAATCTTAGTCCCTAATAAATATGAACGAAATTTTTCCAAAGCAAAAACTATAGCTAGAAACTCTTTTTCAGTAGTCGAGTTATTGCTTTGGGCAGCATCCAAAGTCTTAGACGCATAGGAGTTAACGTGTGGTTCTTTCTCGATTATTTGCCCAAGGACTGCTCCTATGCTATGGTTACTTCATCACACATTATCTCGAAAGGATAATTCCAATTTGGTGGTTGAACGATGGGTGCCGAAATAGCTTATGTTTGAGTGTGTCGAATGCATCCCTGCATGATTGGCATCCCTGCATGATTGGTCAAACTTGAACTCCTTGTCCTTCTGTAAGAGATTAGAAAGCGGTTGCGTAATTTTTGAAAAGTCTTTAATGAATAGCCTGTAGAAACCTGCATTACCAAGGAAAGAACAAATCTCCCTCACAATTTTGGGATATGGCAGTGAGTTAATGATGTCGATTTTTGCTTTATCAAAGAAATTCTTTCAGCAGAAATGATATGTCCTAGAACTAATCCTTTATCTACCATAAAATGAAATTTCTCATTATTTATAACACGATTAAATTCTAAGCATCTTTCCAAAATTTTTGCAAGATTTGACAAACACACCTTAAAAGACTCACCATACACAGTAAAGTAGTCCATGAACACCTCAATTATTTTCTCTACGTAGTCAAAATATATACTTACAATGCACCTCTAAAATGTGGATGGTGTGTTACAAAGTCCGAACGGCATCCGTCTGTAAGCGAACGTGCCAAATGAACATGTAAACGTCATCTTCTCTTGATCCTCTAGTGCTACTGGAATCTGGAAAAACCCTGAGTGACCATCAAGACAACAATAAAGAGAATTCCTAACTAAATGTTCTAACATCTGGTTAATAAAAAGAAGTGGAAAATGATCTTTTCGAGTTAAGGAATTTAACTTCCTGTAATCGATGCGGACTCTCCACCTATTTTGGACCCGAGTGGGAACCATATCACCTGCCGAATTCTCAATTACAGTTACGCTAGTTTTTTCAGTACTACATGGAATGGGTTGACCCAATTACTGTCAGAAATGGGATAGATCATCACAGCATCAAGTAACTTTTGAACTTCTTTCCTTACCACTTTCATCATGGGCGGATTGAGACGCCTTTGAGCCTCTCTTTTGGGAATAGCATTATCCACAACTTGAATTTTATGCATGCAAATTGAGGGGCTTAACCCCTTAATGTCTGCTATCGTCCATCCAATTACTTCTTTATAGTCTCTAAGAACTCGTACCAATTTTTCCTCTTCTACCTTTAAGAGTTTACTCGAGATCATTACAAGTAAGGTATTTCCTTTGCTGTGAGAAAAGCGTACTTTAAATGGTCTGGAAGTGGTTTGAGTTCCAACTCTGGAGCCTGCAAAACAGATGTTACAAGCTTAGTTTGTGAAGGAGATAATTCAAAAATTTTACCTAGATTTTTTCGTAATTGCGATGCCTCTATATGAGCCATTATTTTGTGAACAGACTCTTCAAAGGTTATCCACTCCTCTAGTTCCTCTATGGCATCAAAGTCTAGACTTCTGCAAAGAACAATTCGTAATTCATCTTCGTCATGATATTCTGAATGTAATTTAGTTAAAGGATTGACTATATCAACATTAGAAACATTAGAAATCATTCTAGGGCAGTTTATGACCTCATAGACATTGAATTTCACCACTTCCCCATCGAACTCCATAGTGAGTATGCCACTTCTTACGTCAATTTTCATTTGTGCAGTACTCAAAAATGGCCTCCCAAGAAGTATTTCAGACGAATTAGGCGAATTTTCATCCTCTATGTCGATAATGTAGAAGTATGAAGGAAATATTAGCTCGTTTACCTTGAGAAAAACGTCCTCCAACACTCCCTCCGGATGCACCACAGATCTATCTGCAAGCTAAATAATTACACCTGTTTCCTTCAAAGGACCCGCGATAAGTATTTTATAAATTGACAAAGGCATAACATTAATTGATGCGCCTAAGTCATATATTTCTTTTTTAATTCTGACACTACCTATTTTACAAGATATGAAAAATATACATTGGTCCTTACATTTGGGTGGTATTTTCCTTTGCAAAATGACAGAGACATTTTCTCGACACTTACATTTTCATTGCCCAAGAGCTTCCTCTTACTCGTGCATAATTCTTTTAAGAATTTTGTGTATCGTGGGATCTGCTT
This sequence comes from Gossypium rotundifolium, assembly GCA_025506655.1. Lineage (NCBI taxonomy): Eukaryota > Viridiplantae > Streptophyta > Magnoliopsida > Malvales > Malvaceae > Gossypium > Gossypium rotundifolium. The sequence goes on along the minus strand of CP106734.1, from coordinate 13,253,614 downwards.
AATCACATCAGGAAGAGGTATGTTGATTTCTACCTTTCGAAAGGTGTCGAGGATCTCCTTTTCTTCTCACTCCTTCTTGCACTAGACAAGTCGTCAAGGAAATGGAGGTGGTACAGTAAATGATTTTTGTGGTGTTGATTCTACTGGAGCCTCCGTGTCAAATTTCTTCTTATCTCGACTAGTGTCGTGGTTATGACTTGTGTCAGGTACGGGCTCCAAAACCTTTCCACTCCTCAATGTCATAGCACTTGCATTGTGTCGAGCGTTTGGCTCAGTTTGGGATGGCAGCTTACCTTGGGACTCCAAACGGCTAACCGTAAGCGCGAGTTTGCTCACTGGCTTATCCAATTCAAGAAAATGTATGTCAGTTTTTTGTTGAAATTTTTCAGTACTATTGGCTACCCTTTCCACTATGGCTTCCAAAGATGACTTTGGGGGTGCTAACTGTTGATTCTAAGGTGGCCTTTGTTGGTACGGTTGATTGAATCGAGGGTTTGACCCATAACTTATATTTGGGTGATCTTTCCACCCCACATTATATGAGTTCAAGTAGGGGTCATATCGCCTTTAGGGCAGTTCTGAAAAGTTCCCGACAACATTTGCTTGTTCTGTCAAATCCTCATGTAAAATCAGACATGAGTCCGTCAGATGGTTTGGCTTAGCCCAAATTCCACACAATCGTGCTGGGCTCATTTTATCTATAAGCAAATTTTGAACAACATTATTTAGCTTATCAATTTTATCTTCTAAGGATAAAAAACTTAACCCATGAACCCATCTCGTGGGTTCTATGGCTGGTCAGAATTGTTGAGAGTTAGCAGCCATTGTCAAAATCAACTCTCGAGCTCTCTGAGAAGTCATATTAACTAGTGCCCCTCCACTTATAGCATCTATCACTTTCATTTCCATTGGGAGCAATCCCTCATAGAAATACTGTAAGGGTGACTGTTCAGTCAGTCCATGTTGTGGGCAACTTGCACACAACTTTTTGTATCGCTCCCAGTAATCGTAGAGCGATTCAATCTCTTTCTAATGGATTCCCATGATGTCTCTCCTTAGTTCGGTCGCTCGAGCTATAGGGAAAAATCTGTCAAGAAAAAAACGAGACATGTCAGACCATGTATTGACAAATCCCAAGGGTAAATAAAATAGCCACTCTCTAGCAGAGTCAGCTAATGAGAAAGGAAAAACACGAAGTTTGATTTGGTCTTCAGTTACTCCCTAAAGCTTCATGCTTGTGCACACCATATGTAATTCTTTAAAGTGGCTGTGCGAATTTTTGTTCTATAATCCACAGAAAGTGGGTAGTAAATGAATCAAACCTAAATTTTACTCGAACGAAGTTCCTCCCATCGGATAGGTTATACATAAGGGTTGTTGTTCATTCGGTGCCGCTGCGAGTTGTCGTATCGTCTATTCGGCCATCTCGTTTGGTTCTTTCTCAAACGAGAAATTTTTCTCGGTGTATGATATGGTTTCAAATCTAGGATTTGGCCATTTACCACGTCGTATGGCTTCTCTTTGCAATTGTTAGGCCAATTTCTTAATTTCTGGTTCAAACTCAAGAGTTCTCGATTTTGATCTGGTCATTAGGTAAACAAACAAAAATTAGAAAAAAAATACCTCCAATCCCCGGCAACAGTGCCAAATTTTGTTGGGCGTCGAAACCACCAAAAATAATTCCTAAAAATAACTCTAAATAGTAGTAAAGAGTGGTAGTAGGGTCGAGTCCACAGGGATTGGATGTTATAATCTAATTTTGCGTTTAACTTGTGAACATAATGTTTGTCGTGTTTAAAGTCGTGGCAAAAGTCATGCCCACGACTCAAAATGAACCTGCAAAAAAAATAAACAAATAAATCAGGGGGTTTTGAAAATGTTTAGAAATTGAATAATTCAATCAGCGTAAATAAACAATTAATTAATATTGGAAATAAATTTAAATCGAGAAATAAATTCAGATTTTTGTAAATAGATATAATAAGCCTTAGCCTTAGACTCGATAGATTTCGGATTAAGAATCGATCCTCGAAAATTAATCTTCCTCTCCAAACGATAAGCTGGTTATAGCAGTTAAAAACGTCCTAACCACCAATTATTCCTCTCTTAGCTGGTCTCGGTACGACCTGCAAACCAACCCTCACCTATTATCTAATCGAGATACATGTGTTCTCGATTCAAGATTTTGGAAGCCTTGCGCTCTGAAGAACCCAACTCAAATTAACAGCCTCAACTGTGTGAGACGTTTAAACCCGATCACTTCCTCCTTGCTTTGTTCTCGAAGATCCGAATACAGCACGGCCGACTCGTTTCTCCAACTGTCAGCAAACACGACTCCAACCCAACTTGCACATTTTGACTTGAAATCGGGTTAACTTTAAGGGATAAGTTGTCCATCCCGATCCTTAAGAAAAATGTGAATACCAATTGGAAGGATTTTAAGCACAAATACCAGAAAGAACACCTGCCTAAAGCTAAGATGGTATTTAGTGTAGCATGGATTTAATCATGCTTGTAGGTTGTGGAAGGTGATTGGATTTGTATGAAGTATGGTGGATGTTGGGAAGGAAAAGTATTTGGAAAGCAATTAGGCCAATTTTGAAAGAACAAAGAAATGTAAATGGAACAACAGAACACTCACGCCCAAATGAAAAAAAAAAAAAAAAAAAAAAGAAGAAAATAATTCTATTCAATTCCAAATTGAAATCATAATGTAGAATTAGATGTGTCTTTCCTAAGTGCATTAACGCCTTATTTATATACATAGAATTTATTAATTTTGGCCTTAACCACTTTAACATAAAATCAAATAAATAAATAAATAAAATAAGATTTTTTTTCTATTTTTGACTTTTAAAAGTAAAAAATTCTGATGAGTCGTTAGCTTTCTCCACATTTTTTATTCGGCCTCATTTTATTGATCGTGTTTCAATTTGGTCAATTTCTGTTCGTTTTTATCTCTTAGCTTCCCAATTGAATCCCTGATATGATTAAAACATAAAAATACTAATTTAATAAGAATCAATTCAGAAATTAACCGAATTATACACAAAATGTCATGCAAATTAACATGATACCAAAACCTTCAAACCAAGTTATGGGGTAGTCAACCTATCATTAACATATAATAAATTTTTAAGATCTCCAACCATCATCCAAGGAAAGTTTTGTAGAGAGGTCAAATGATGCAAAAGATCCCAAGAAACGCGTTTGTCATTCAATTAAACGTAAATCTTAAATTTTATTGGAATGAGCAAACGTCTCAGACAAAAATAAAATATTGAGTTTATTCGAGCTAACAGGCTCCTTAAGAGCACTACACGAGGATTACTCAAATCCTAACAGTTCCAAATAATACAGATAATTAGATTTTATGCATTTATCCATTTATATATTCAGACAAACATACAAATTAGTAATAGAATTAACAAACAAGTGAAAATTTCTTTGTTGATACAACAAAGCTTGTGATAATTGATTATCCACATTTCTAAACAAAATTGGATATTTATCCGCTTAAGGAAAGTAAAAACAATAGGTAGGTAGTAAGTATTGATGACATAATAATTATTAACTCGTTTAAGCTTAGAAATTATTATAACCAACTCAAATTATAAAACACTTTAACAGATCTTAAAAATATTCTTTCAGCATCCGATAATAATATGTCACATCATATTTTTTAGTGTATAAATAATATAATAGGATAATAAACATCAAATTAACTCTTATTATTTTTTTCACTCTAAAATTAATCTATTTTTATATAAAATTTTACAACCTTAAACTTTAAATTCTAAATTCTTAGACTTTAGACCTTGAATCTCTAAACCCTTGACCCTTTAGACTCTAAATCTTAATCTAACCCATTTCCTAAAATTATAATTCTTAAAATTTTAAAATCTAACCCACCATACCATGAATAAAAATCTAGTTGAATAAAAAAACCACAAACCTTACATTACTATTGCTATTTGTTAATTTTATTTAATTAATCAATACTAATTAAGCTTAAAATACCATTAAATAGAATTAATTTAGTGTTAGAAAGCGTATAATATTAATTAGATTTTTTTTAAATGAAGTAACACGTTTTCATTAGATGGCTAAAAAGTGACTTTTTAGGATCATTCTAATATAATTTAAACTCATCATAAAATCTACTTTTTTCCCTATACAAGTCCAATATTTTCGTGGAAATTGATTTTTGAATAGTAATGTTATTTTATTCAAATTTTACTAAAATATCTTTCATTGTAAGGTTATCTTCAATGTTTTCAAAAGCATATCAGTGGTCAAACCAATTAGAACACCGGTGTTTGATTCGATCGATTCGACCTCTTCATTCAAATTAATTAAATAAATTATTAAAAATTCATAAAAAATTTTAAAATTGATTCAACCAATGATTTAACCGGGTTTTTTCATTCTAGTTCAACCAATTTCGAGCGGTTCATGAGTCAATTGGCCTAATTCTTTTCTACTGACCGATACTTTAATTGATTTCCAATCCAACCGGTCAATCCAACCCAATTTAAACAACATTGATTATTTCATGAGGAATTTATATTGTTGTGAAAATAATAACATTTCCTTGGAAGAGTCATAATGAATTTATTTTCAATCAAGTGAGTAGTAGCAGTCATGCACTTGATGTAACACCCTAAACCCGGCCTGGAAGTTTAAGCTGGACTTGGACGAGTTACACCAACGCATTGAAAACCGATTTTCTTTCGAAATTTTTAACTTTGAAAACCAGAAATTCATTTTTGTCAGTTTAGGTGATTTTATAGTTTCGTGTTAGAACTTGACCGATATAGATGAGATTATCAAAAGGAAAGCAAGGCCAAGTCCAAAGACCATTTACAAACTCAAAAGATCAAAACACAGTTATTATAGTGCAAGACAATCTGAGCTCCCGAATGCCGTCCGATCCTAAGTTAGATGTCCACCTGAACAGAATAAGGTAAGACAAAGGGTGAGCTACCAAGCATTGTGTAACCAAACTCAAATACAAATAACAATTCTTGATATATAAATCAAAGTCATGCAAGGAACTTAAGATAGTTTTATAAATAGTACGAAACATATCTAGAGTATCACAGGGGTTTCAATAGAGGTAGTACAGCAGAACAGAGCAGAACAACGCGATTCAAATAGAATAAAACTGAATATAGCAGAACAAAATAGGATGGAACAAGCAGAGCAATACTGAACAGAACAGAACGGAATGGAGTAGAGCATAATAGAACAGAGCATGTATGTTTATGCAGATGCAATATTTTTCAAATAGATCAGAATATAGATTTATCGAAACAGTCTTACCAAACTTCATTACACACCAAAATAGAGCTCTCCCCCAAACTCATCCATCCAAAACACACCAATAAAGTCATCCGGTTGCTCGACAACGATGGCTTATCAATATACAGTTAAACTGCCAATCAAATATATGCGGTCAAGCCACTATAGTATAGTCGAACTGTCGGAATAGAATTATGGATAAACCACCCGATAATGCAGATCATTAACCTGCTAGAAACTTCCTCCTTTAACACCAACCCAAGTCTCATGCAATGTGTCATGGCATACATATGCAGAATCAGAGTAATAAGCATGTAAGTCATGCTATCTCTCAGTAACAGAATTAATAAATATGGGAGACCATATTTTGTAAAACAGGCTTATCAAACCTCAACAGACTATACCGATTTTCCATGAAGTCACATGCACAATTATAAATCAGAATCAGTAACAATTAGTCTAACATGTTCAGATATAGTATATTTTTCATCAATAGAGTAACGCAGAGGCATACCAACAAACTTAACAGAATATATATCGTACCTGGATAATTGGCACACATAGACAATAGCACATTACATTCTGAAAGATCCTACTCACTTAGGTTCAAACATAACAGACACACGTATAGATCACAAGTTGTTCATCATCAGTCTAACACATTCAGATATTGCATATATCATCCATATATCAATCTTAGAGCATCAGATAGTTCTTTTACAATCAAATTCAGATCATAAATACATTGTGGAGGTCAGTACTCGTGTTGGGCAACACTCATGGCCTCAAAAATAAGATTAGGCTCTATTCATATGCCACACGACCTGGACACATGCTCATATCCTTGTCCGTGTGGCTCACACTGCCTGGGCACACGCCCTTGTCCTTGATCGTGTGATTCTAAATCATAAACAGTGATGTACATGGCCTGGACACACACCCATGTCCTTGCTCGTGTGGCTCACATGGCCTGGGCACACATACATGTCCTTGCCCGTGTGGCTCACACGGCTTAGGCACACGCCCATGTCCCTAGCCATGTGGTTCTAAAGCATAAACTGTGAGTTACACGGCTTGGACACACGTCTATGTCCCTGGCCACGTGGTTCTAAAGCGTAAACTGTGAGTTACATGGCCTGGACACACGTCCATGTCCTTTCCCGTGTGGCTCACACGGCCTGGGCACACGCCTATGTCCCTGGTTGTGTGGCATCGACAGTCCCATTTTTCAACGACCGATGATGGGCATCGAAACCACCAAAACTAATTCCTACAAAATAACTTTAAATAGTAATAAATAGTGGTAGTAGGGTCGAGTCCACATGGATTGGATGTTATAATCTACTTCTGTGTTTAACTTGTGAACAGAATGTTTGTCGTATCGAAATTTATGGAAAAATTCGTGCCCACGACTCCAAACGGACCTGCAAAAAAAATAAACAAATAAATCAGGGGGTTTTGAAAATGGTTAGAAATTTAATAATTGAATCAGGGTAACTAAACAATTAATTAATATTGGAAATAAATTTAAATCGAGAAATAAATTCAGATTTTTGTAAATAGAGATAATAAACCTTAGCCCTAGACTCGGTAGATTCCAGGATTAAGATTCAATCCTCGAAAATTAATCTTCTCCTCCAAACAATAAGTTGGTTATAGCAGTTAAGAACGTCCTAACCACTAATTCTTCCTCTCGTAGCTGGTCCTGGTATGACCTACAAACCAACCCTTACCGATTATCTAATCGAGATACACGTGTTCCTGATTCAAGATTCCGAGACCTTGCGCTCTGAAGAACCCAACTCGAATTAATGGCCTCAACTGTGTGGGTTGTTTTAACCCAATCACTTCTTCCTTGATTTGTTCTCGAAGATTCAAATATAGCACGGCCAACTCATTTCTCCAACCGTCACCAAACACGACTCCAGCCCAACGTGCACTTTTTGACTTGAAATCGAGTTAGCTTTAAGGGATGAGTTGTCAATGCCGATACTTATAAAAAAATGTGAATACTGATTGGAAGGATTTTTAGCACGAATACGTATCTCACGATTCCCAATCGGAAAGAACACTAGCCTAAAGCTAAGATGGAATTTAGTGAAGGATGAAATTATTGATGCTTTGTAGATTTTGAAAGGTAATGGGAAAGAAAGGTACTTGGAAAGCAATTAGATCAATTTTGAAAGAACAAAGAAATGTAAATGGTTCACGCCCAAATTGAAAGAAAAAGAAAATAATTCTATTCAATTCCAAATTGAAATCAGAATGTAAAATTAGATGTGTATTTCCTAAGTACATTAAAGCCCTATTTATATACATGAAATTTACTAATTTTGGAGTTAACCACTTTAACATATAATTAAAATTAAATAAAAAATAAAAAAAGAATTTTTTCTATTTTTGGCTTTTACAAAGTCAAAAGAATCTAATGAATCCTTGGCTTCTTCCACATTTTTTATTCGACCTCATTTTATTGATTGTGTTTTAATTTGGACCTTGTCTACTCTTTTTTTACTCTTAGCGCTCCAATTGCATCCCTGACAAGATTAAAATATAAAAGCACTAATTCAGCAGGGATCAATTCAAAAATTAACCAAATTAAACACAAAATGTCACGTAAATTAACATGTTTTCAAATTCTCCCTACTTAGCTCAAGCTTGTCCTCAAGCATATTGTTCTTTCAAACATTAGAAATTATTCTATAATTTATTAAAAATCAAGCCTCTTTTCCGCATCCATAATCAATGCAAACAACATAAGCAAAAATAAATAAATGCTCAGAATATTGTAACATCCCGAAATTAGGCCTAGTAGGATTGGGCCCAATGGGCCTTGGGCGTAAGAATGTTTACAATTTTGAGAATATGAGAATGGCGTTGTTGCAAATTGGACTTATTAGTTAAGTGAATTTGGAAGGTTACGGGGTTTCTATGAAGTCTCGGGTTTAATTGAGCCTTAGGAAAAATTTGGTATTTTAGCACTTTAAGGAGAGATGGTAAGTAGCTTCAAGGCTTATAGAAATAAATGAGTAAATTGTTAGCATAGATGAGCAATTAGTAAAGAGGTTATGGCATCAAGTGAAGGACTTTAAGGGAAGAGGTTCAAATCCCATTGTGTGCAAATTTTGACTATTATTTTTGCATGCTCTCTTTATGTGTCGGCCAAGAGGTATATATGGCAAGATGGACTTTTTATTTTGGTAAGGTGGCTAAGGAAATAAGGAAAGGTTGAGGTTGGGGAAAGGAATCAAAAGAAAAGGCAAGTATGGGGACATGTTGGCACAAAAGGGAGAATGTTATGGAAAGTGTGGTGGCAAATGTTTGACCAATATTGTAATGCATGTGAACGGTTTTGGGGGCAGATAGGTAGCTGAAATTTTTACTTTGGCATTTGGTAAGGTCTTGGTATTTTTTTGGCCTAACATCCTATTTGCAACTTTTGTGTCGTCTTCTTCCAATTTGCTATTCTCTTTGCCGAAACCTCCTAGCATAATTGTACATCTTTCTTCTCTTTTGTTGAGTCAAATATTCATCTTTTGTTCATCTTCTTTTGATAGCCGAATTTCTATCATCTTCTATCTTCCCCATTTTTTTGTGTTGGACATCTCTCCTTGGTTGAATCGGAGTTCTAGTGGGTGGCCTAATACAAAATCCTTATCGATTCATTCGTAGTCATAAGCCAACTGGTGGGAATCGAGATTATCATCGATTAAGGTAAAGAGTCTTTTCATAGTCCACTCGATATCACTATTCCGTTATGGGGTTAATCGGATTGAAAGTTTGGCTAATCGATTATGTTGTTAGGCACGAAATCACGAGATACTCTCTACTTGTGGATTTTTCAAAAATAGTGGTAAAGTCGAACACCTATCTCTCGTAATAAGAGACTTGAATTGTTGGTAAGTGATATAGAATGTTAAATCAATCGCAATGCTTGGATGAAGTTGTAAATTGGGTTTTGGACTAGTTGTTGACCGATTGTATCTTTAGGTGCCGCGGAGAATATCGTGTTACGGATTCCAAATAAGGTGTGTAATTCCGTACCTTTCGAAAACATGTTTGAAATGGTGTGTAATCTCACATCTCTCTGAAATTTTATATGATATGTTTTGTGATTAGGTCAAAATACTAAAGAAAATCAGAAACCAGCATCCATGATCACCCAGGAGTGCGTATATTCGTAGTAGTAACCATATTTTGTAATAAAACAATTCCAATTAGAAACAGTGATGTGTTTTTGAAAAATCACTAAAAATAGGAGAAATGGAATTAGAAAGTGAATGAGATATCAAATTAAAGATTATTGTGTCTATTTTGATATGGAAGAAATGGAGAAGGAAAAGGAATTTTATATTATGAGATATCTTAATTTTAGTGAGACTGGTTCTGATTAACTTTGTGGTTCCCTAATCTGTTTTGGAAAAATCATATAAAAGTGTAAAAAGTGAATTATGGGTTATAATTTATATGTATGGATTCCTTAGTGATCATATTTTCATTAGAAACAAGTGAGAGCAATATATGAAAACTGTACAGTGAGATATTTGAAATTAAGGTAAGAGAGGTTAGAATCGTTGGACAATGTAACAAGGGAAATTTTAAGGAATAAACTGTACTAAATGGCTAAGTCAAAAATTCTAGAAAAAATTGTAGTAAGAAGATATATGAGTCTAGTTTCAAGGAAAATTTATGGATCTTAATTTTGAGTTTCCTAACGCGACTTATAGTTAATTTAGTCAGTATGACGCAGATGGACAGTTTCAAGTTTTATGTCCCAAATTAGTAATTAAGTCTGGGGTTGCGAAATTACGAAAATACCCTTAGAGGGTAAATTACTGAAATACCCTTGGGTTGCGAGATTACCGAATTACCCTTAGTGGTTAAAATTACTGAATTACGAAATTGCCCTTATGTGCTGAATTACGAAAATACCCTTATGGGTCGAATTACGAAAATGCCCCTAATGGGTCGATTTGATAGATTGCCTTAATGGGCCGATTTTGATATATGGCTAAATGGGCCAATTTGATATATGGCTAAATGGGCCGAATTTGATATATGGCATAATGGGCCGATTTTGTAAAGTGTTAATGGGCCAAATTGTTTGTAATAAATCTCTGATGTTATTAATTATCGTTGTTATATTGTAAGTATCATAATTTGCTATGAACGTTGCATTCACATAATTCTGCATGGGTTTAGGATATTGATGATTGGAGAAAGCTATTTGGTGGCTCTGCCACATATTTTGTGACTCTGTCACAATATTTCTAGTGGCTATGCCACGTATATTCTGTTATTCTGGTGGCGTCGCCACAAATTTTGATATTATAAATGGCTAAATGCCTGCGATTATAAATGGCCATTGGTCTGCGAATTATTATTATAAATGGAAAATTGCCTGCATATTGGTGTGTTGGCGGGGTGGGTTGACTTGATCCCCACATGTGTGTTGGTTGGTACGGGTGGTGTGTAGCGGATGGATTATTAGGTTGGTTTGGGATTGCATTACATTCATTTGATTCATTTGATATATTCTGTTTTGTAAATGGGCTTTGGCCCAAGATTATGCTTAATGGGCTTCGGCCCAAGTTATTGTTAGATGGGCTTAGGCCCAAATTTTTGCTAAATGGGTTCAAGCCCAGTGAACAACGGTAAGGGGATTTCACAATGAGTTCTTGTAACTCACCCCCTTTTTCTTTCTTAATCCTTTCAGGTAATGCTCAATGATGTGGACTTGGGCCATGGATGACTCGGTGGAGGCCATACTTCAGAAATGGTTTTTATTGAACTTTAGTTTCCTGATTTCGTTCACTTTATTATTCTTACTATTTTGGGTTTATTTTGTGTTGTAATAAGGCCTCTGGAATATTTTATTTTGCTTATGTTTTTGTCATACTTAGTATTATGCTTGAATTGTTTTTTAAACGGGGAATTTTCTAAAAATCTTAAATAAAGGTTTTCCAAAATAGATTAACAAACAATTTTCATAACAAACTTTTACAAATAATTTAACTCAGAAATTCTCTTTCAAATTATTGACGACATTTTCAAAAGTCACGGTTAAAGTTCACTACCTCGATTTTTGACTCATCAATCAACCTTTCAAAAATACTTGTATTTTATCTACGTTTCCGCAATGTTTTCATAATGCTTCTGCAACTCTATTTCCAAATGTCATATTTTCGTAAATCCTTTATTTCAAATATGTTTTCGCAACCAAAAAGGTTTTTAAAGATAATTACATTTTCAAGTAGATAACAATTGCTTAAGTGTTTTGGGTTTTAACAAAGAGGCTGTAATTCTCAAACAAGTTTTTAACAATTGCAAAGATGGTTTTGAAAAAAAAACACTTGCATGTGACACGCCAGATTCGGGCCTAACTTCTAGGTCGGGTTTGGGGTGTTACAAATATATAGTTTGACCAACAAGTGTCATAAAACTGAAATATGTGCACTAAATCATTTCACAAAATTGAGTTTGAATCCAATAATTTCCAAGGTATTATTAATTAATCACACATTAATAAAAAAAATTTAGACACGGTCAAACTTTTTTACTCGAACTAGGATGACAACCCAAGCACCCTATCTCAGTTACTCTGTTCAAAAAATTTTTTAGACTCGATTAGCGAAGTGCTTGTAAGTTCTCGATTTTTCACTCGAACCTTTTTACGCGAGATGAAATGACAACCCAAGCACCTCACCCCGGTTACTAAATTCGGTCACATTTTCGAAACTTTCACTCATAACTTGAGCCTTTATTCACTTATTTTTCATTTTATTTATTTATTTATGTACAAGAAACTATATTTTTTTTCACCAATCAGTTTATATGAAAAATCTAGTTACATATATCAACCTTAAAACACAAATGTCGACTAATCTAGATACTTTGAACACTTTAATTCAAAATTTGCCCAATTGTCCAAATTGACTAAGTAATGAGATTAGAGGCTCAATGTCGGAATAAACTATCGAATAGTTCTAGCGTAAGATTAAACATATGAAAAAAGAGACATGCAACAAAAATCATGCATATTTACCATTTACTTACCATTTCAACCCCCCACTTAAAGTATGTTTGTCCTCAAGCATGCTTCATATACAATAAATTTCAGTAACTCAAACAACAAGCAAAGTGAAAGGTTAAGAATACTTCCCATGTGTTTCTAAAGATGTTGTCGGTGTTGGGAAATAATTGTTAGCATTTAGCATGGCGTGCCCACGCCACCATCAGTATCTGATTTTGGGAAAATTGACAACCTCCATTACGTACCTAAAAATAACACATTAACCTGATTAAATAATAATCTGATTATTATTAATTTTATTTTTAATCCAAATTAAACTGAAATTAAAAAATAATAATAATAAATTTGGGTTGCCTCCCAAAAAGAGCTTTTGTTTAACATCGTTAGCTCAACAACCTTAAATATTGTCCGTTTGGCTTATTGAGAATTAATTTTTCCATCTTGTGCACTTGGATGTTCTTGCAGAAAGGTTTCGACCCTTTCCCACCATCCTTGAAGCCCTTCCCAAATTCCTCTATCATTAGTGGATGAGGCGTCTTTGAGCTTCTCTGTTCATCTTTGCATTTTTCTCTGTTGGAATCCTTGTACGTTCTAGAAACAAATTGAGTTATAATTTTGAGGCTTTCATGACAGCTTCACGTATTGGTTTTTGGATCATCGATACTTCATCTTGCTTAACATCGAGATCTACATTCTTGCAAGGCACGATTTGTAACTTATCATTGGGATGTCCTATATCCTTATAAACATTAAACCTAACCACTTCACCGTCAAATTCCATGGTGAGTATCCACTCGAACATCAATATTCATTTGCGCGGTACTTAAGAATGGTCTCCCAAGAAGTATGTCAAACAAATTGACCAAGTTGTCATCCTCCATGTTGATAATGTAGAAGTCTGTAGGAAATATTAGTTCGTTTACCTTAATAAGAACATCCTCCATCACGCAAGTTGAATAATTACACCTGTTTCCTTCAAAGGACCCGCATTAAGTAGTTTATAAATTGACAAAGGCATAACATTAATTGATGCGCCTAAGGTACACATGGCTTTTTTAATATAGAGACTACCTATTTTGCAAGATATGAAAAACATACGTTGATCCTTACATTTAGGTGGTATTTTCCTTTGTAAAATTGCAAAGACATTTTCTCCGAAACTCACTTTTTCATTGCTTGGGAGCTTCCTTATAACAGCCCCATTTAGGGGCTAGTCAAAACAGTGATCTCAAAATCACTAATTCAAAGTTAGATAAATTATTTTCAAGTTATGTTATGTGTTATAACATGTTTATAAGGATGCATGAAAATTTTGGTGCCTTAATTTTAGCAATTTCTAGCTAATTTGTTAAAAAGACTAAATCGCATAAAGTGCAAAAGTTCTAGTTTATTTGCAAAAGGTGCCAAATAGCTATGGGCTATTAATTGGAGGCCCAAATTGTGAAATTTAGCCTTATTTTAAGTGAGTAGGTCGGCCATGTGACATAGGGGACAAGAATTTTTAATTTTGGTCAAAATAGGTGAGAATTAGGTGATAAAACTGAATAAAATAAGATGAGTAAAAGATGTTATCATCTTTCACTATTCATCTATCTTATCTCCACCAAAAATTAAAGAAGAAATGGAGCGTTGGGGGTTTGAACTTTCAGCCAATCTATCTCTTTTATTAGTAAGTGATTTTGATAACTTTTCTTGATAAAAATTGTACTTTTGGAGTCCCCAAAGCTTAAGCTAGCTAATGAGGGGACTAATTTGCAACATGGTTTAAGATTCTAGGGACTTTCCATGAAAGAGTATATGTTGGTTGCTGAGTTTTTATGGAAGAAAATGAATGTCAAAGTGATGAGAAACAACTTTTGTGAAAGGTGTTGTTATGAAAACACCTAATTTAGGCTAAAATGCAAAAGTTGTAATTTGTTCATTAAGGCATGAAATAGATGAAATTGTGGATAGTTATAATAGGATTAAATTTCATATAGGCTTTCTTAACAAGAAAATGTGATAAAAATTTATTTACGAGCATAGGGGCAAAATCGTAATTTTGCCAAAGTGTAGGGGCAAAATAGTCATTTTTGCCTAAAGTGTAGTTTATGGTGAATTATGATTTATAAGTGATTAAATCACTAAATTCCATTATTCTAGAGCAAACAAAACGAGTTTCAGACCTAGAACGGGTGAAAAGAGAAATGTGGGCAAAAAGTCATTTTCGGCCTTTTTGTCATCGAGGTAAGTCCATGTGCGATTGTTGTAATTACGTACGAGCTAATTTAATATTCCAATATAATATGGAATGTATATTTATTCAATGAATGTTTGAAATATCTTTTGATGAGATGTTAAAAGAATCTAAGAGTAATAGAAAATATATATAGCATGATATGATGATAGTTAAGGCCTCGTGTAAGACCATGTTGGCATATGGACCCGGTGTGAGATATTGAATAAGACCATGCCAGGGGCATGGCATCAATACGATATATCATGTAAGACCCCATTGGGATATAATGTCAATATGACATTATGCGTATAAGACTTAAGAGTGTTATTTAATAATTTGAGTGATTCAACGGGTATGTTGAAAGAGAGAAAGTATGTGGTTGTGCTATGAGAAGCACAAGTATGTGTTAGAACTGAATTGAAATGAATTCAGAATATGATAAAACCTATTGGATTATGTGTAATCAATGCACCTAGTTGCATAGGATAGATTTATAAATGCATTGTGTGAATGTGAACGACTATTGTAGAATTTAAGTAAGAATGATAGTGAGTGAGGATATTCACGGATGAAAATTTGAATTAGAGAAACGTATGTGGATAAATATTTGTGAATGTATAATAACGGTGAGCTGTGTGCAAATACACCTCATTGAGGGTTATTAAATGATGGGCTGTGTACGATACCATCAACCATATTATCATTGGTGGGCGTAATGCGTTACCACGATTAATTATTAATTGATGGGCTATGTGCGATACCATCACCTATATTATTATCGATTGGGGTGTGTGGAACCACCTGACTAATTAGTAGTCGATGGGCTGTGTGCGATACCATCGCTTATAAATGATTGGTGAGCTTAGTGCGAAATCACCACAAGTGTAAATGATTGGTTGGCTGTGTGTGATACCACCCTATTAGAGGTGGATGGTGGGCTAAGTGTGAAACCATCGATAGATTAGTAGAATGAGTGGCTTATCGAAAATGTTGGATGTGTTGTTTTATATGATCATGTGTGATCAGTGCAGGAATGTATGTTAATTAAATGAGCAAATTGGCTTGTGGCATGGTAAGAATGTGGTAGGAGATAGAATGAGTAAGCTTCAAGAAGTGATGGAGTAAGAAATCATGAGCTAATGAGAAAAACTCGACATATTACCTCGTAGTTACATTTATTCAGTGAATATCTATGATTGTTAAATTATGTAGATGAACTTACTAAGCATTATTGCTTACTCCTTTCCTTCTCCCATTTCTTATAGGTAAATTTATCTAGCTCGGGTTGGAGATCACCGGAGATGTTTTCACACTATCGAGCAGACACTTGGTATGAGGTATCAAGTCCTTATGAGTCATGGCATGTATAGGACTAGTACTTGAGGTTGATTAAGTCTTTGTTGATGTAGCCAAATTGTTTTGGCCTAAGAGAACTTATAATTGGGTTGTGTGCAGCCATTGATGATGGCTTAAGTTGTTGTAAATGTATTGGGAATAGTTCTCCCTAGTGTGTAGGGTGAAGACTTCATCACTCTTATGATTAAATGTCTTTAGTTCAAGAGTTATATTGATGTTGTGGGATATTATATGCTAATATATGATGGTATGCAAATGAGAGTGGAAAAAAGGCTTGGTAGATAGCCTCAAAGTGCCCATACGGATAGACACACAGGCATGTGTCTAGGTAGTGTACTCCCTGCATGTTAGTGTTTTAAGTCAGAATAGACCACGGGCTAATCCCATGGCCGTTCGTTTGGGCCATGTGTAGTACACGGACGGTTGACAGGCGTGTCAAGACCGAGTGAATATAGTCAGTAACTCCCCACGGTTCAAAGCCACGGGCATGTTGTGAGGGTACACGGGCGTGCCCCCATTCCACACTGGCGTGTGCCCAAACTATGGGAGTTTTGGCAAAATGTTGGGATTTTTTAGCACGGTGTGAGCACATGGTCGTGTTTGACTACACACGGGCGTGTGTGTCATCTAACATGGGCGTGTACTCCCTGTTTAGATGGAAGGAAAAATTTTATGGATCATAAAGTTTTCGATATAGTTTTGATAACCCTCGTAGGTATGAGTGAAGTCTCGTAGGTTGAATATGGAGTTGTTGAAGTGACTCAAGAAGAGTAGTCATGTTGAGCCTAAGTGGCAATTAAGTACTTTTGTACGGTAACGCCTCGTACCCTATTTCAGCGGGGATTACGGGTAAGGGGTGTTACATTCCTCTTACTCGTGCATAATTCTTTTAAGAATTTTGCATACCGTAGAATTTGCTTAATCCCATCAAGAAGAGGTATGTTGATCTCAACTTTTCGAAGGTGTCGAGGATCTCCTTCTCTTCTCGCTCCTTCTTACATTGGACTAGTCTTCTAGAAAACAGATGTGGTACTGCAAATGATTTTTGTGGTATTGACTCCACTAGAGCCTCTGTGTCAAGTTTCTCATTATCTCGACTAGAGTCGTGGGAGCAACTCGTGCCAGGTACAAGCTCCAAAACCTTTTTTCCCTAAACGTCATAGTACTTACATTGTGTCGAGGATTAGGCTCAGTTTGGGACGGCAGCTTACCTTGGGACTCTAAATGACTAATCATGAGCGCGAGCTTGCTCACTTGCTTATCCAACTCCTGCAAATGCATGTTAGTTTTTTTGTTGAAATTTCTCAGTACTATTGGCTAGCCTTTCCACTATTGCTTCCAAAGATGACTTTGAAGGTGGTAACTGTTGATTCTAAGGTGGCCTTTGTTGATACGATTGATTAAATCGAGGGTGATGTGTCTCTAACTAATTACGATCACAATAAAGGCAAGCGCAACTATCGTTTAATAGTATAGTTATAGTAAGACCGAAAATATCGTATCCACAAGGACCAAGAGTTCTAGTAATTATTATCTTTTTATTATCTAGCCTAAGATTTGGAGTGATTTCTTGTAAACTAAAACTTAATTAAAAGCACGACAGAGAATGAATTGGGAAAATATATTTAGACAACTATATGAGAGAGGTAATACCTAAAGAAGAATCCACCTAGACTTCTTTTATTACTTTTGATTCATACGATTTATTCACTTGACTTAATCCGTAGAAATCTCTGATTTATGTTAATATCTCTTTCGAGACTAAAAACAACTAACTCTAGGTTGATTAATTGAAATTTCTTTCTAATTAAAACCTCTATCGTCACATTAACTCGATCTATGGATTCCCTTATTAGATTTGACTCTAATCCGGTAGATTTATGTCGCCCTATTTCTAGGGTTGCAATCAACTTACTTAATTGTGTTGATCTACTCTTAAACAAGGACTTTTGCTCCTCTGAATAAGCACATTCGACTTGAATCAATAACCTAAATTATCAAAACAAGAATAAGCACTCACAATTAAGAATAAGAACAAGTATTTATCTTATAAATCAAATAATAATAAGATCCGTCTTAGGTTTCATCCCCTTAGGTATCTAAGGGATTAGTTCATACTGATAGAGGATAATATCTTAAAATAGGGAAAAGTAAAAAACATAAGAAAACCGAAAAACTTTAAGAGAAATTGATAGGAGATCTTTAGTCTTGACGGCGATCCCTCTTCCAAGCTACTCCCGATGGCTGTCTTTGAGTATTTTCTGCTTTCTATTCAGCATCCCCTTTTAGGTCACCCCTTAGGGTGTTTATATAGGCTTTGGAATGCCTTTATTGGCCCACAAGTAGCCTATTCCGAATGGAATTTAACTTTGGTATGGCAGGGACACACCCGTGTTCAATTCCTTAGACCGTGCTCGTTTTTGCTTGCCACACATGGCTGTGTGGTCTGCCCGTGTACGTTGATCCAGGACGTGTTCGATTCTGCTTATAACACATGGCCGTGTTTGATAGTCCAGGCCGTGTTGATTTCTAAGGTTGGCCCATTTTGCCCCTTTTTGGCCCATTTCTCGTTCTTTTTGACTTCCTAGGCTCTCCTGAATGTAAAACATGAAATTAAGGGATTAAGAGCATCGAATTCATCAAATCTAATTTTCATCCAAAAATAAGCCAAGCATGGGGTTAAAATATGTATAAATTATGGTTTATCAAATATCCTCACACTTAAGCATTTGTTTGTCCTCAAGCAAAATCCTCAACTCACAATTAAAATTAACTTCCTTAATTCATAATTTTCATCAATAATGTCTTATCATAATTCACAGATAATTCATACATGGATAATTTAACTTAAAGAGTCCTAAAGATTCAAACAATCTAAGTCATAAATTTTTGTAGCATGAAAACATAGGTGTTTCCCCTTATCTAAATAATTACCTTTGATTCAAAATCGACAAGGATTGACATCCTCACTAAGGATTCACTCAAATCACTCAAAATGTTTAAGGTTCAAGATAAAGTACTCAAAAGTCAAACATGAAAAGTTATTACCATAGGCTTGCATGAAAATCAAATCTCTACCACTATAAAATGAGATGATATACAAATCAAAAGGTCTTTTAAAAGGGTTGTAATGGGGCTTGGGTTAAAGGTGTGGATAAAGGCTGAATTAGAGGGTTAGAATTGAGATTGAATTGACAATTTACCTAACTAGAAAAAATGAACTAATACTTAATAATTACATCAATTGAAAACTTATCACTAATAACACAAGCTTCTTCTCAAAATGTAAAATTAACCGTTTAAGCTTAAATAGCAAAGAACTAATAATAAATATATTTCCAACTTTTTTTAAGAACATACAATAATAAGAGAGAATTTTAACAACTGAAATAAAGAACATAGTTAGGCAACTGCTCAAATTAAATCTCGACAAAAAGGAGCTAAAATAATAGGAAAAATTCTCAATGAATTAAAAAGAGTGAGTCTTGTTTTAATATTAAGGGTAAATCAATAAATGGTTCATTAATCAATAAATGGTTCATTAGGATCAAAGGGGTTCACTAGGGGTTAATTATGACAGTAGGCTTTTTGGGGTAAGTGGGTTAAAACCTAGGTGCCTTCATCATCTCAGTATATCAAATCAAGGGTGTGGTCTCGACATGCAAAATCAATGCAAGTTCTAGAATAACAAATCAATATTGACACACTCATAACCAATAAAGTGAGCAAGAAAAGTATATGCTCTTAAAAGGCTCAAAATCTCACAAAAATTATGGTTTTTGATGTCAACCTTGCAAATTTCAAACTTCAAAGTAATATTTAAATTTAGGGAAACAACCTAATAAATTTTTAATTCTGAAAATAGACTTATCATGCTTGATTATCTAATGTCTTAAAGTTTAAATGATCAATGCACAATTACCTATGACTAATCCAAAACATATCAATGAAAATCATAAGTTAATAGAAGTTTCGATATGAGAAAATTTACTTAAGTAAGGCATAATTCAGGGATTTTCTAATAATGCTATAATTAACCTCCCATACGTAAGATGTACATTGACCTCAATGTACAAAGATAAATAATGACAATATAGTAAGAAAATCATAAGATAGGGAGAGAAGTGAAACTTCCTGAATTTTGGATGGAGTCAATGAAAAGAAACCCGATAAATTTGGGTAGAGGTGAACGTGGGTGAGGATATTCCTGCAGCACCTCGAACCTTTTGAAATCGAATCAATGAAGCAGTCAGCATGAACTTATGTTACCTGTAACACCCCTTACCCGAAACCCTTGCCGGAATCGAGTACAAGGCATTACTAGACTTGACTATTAACTCGGGTGTAAGATTTTAAAGCTGTCCAACTGCATCATGCTGACCAAATCGACCATAACTCGAGTTACAAAACTCGAAATTTAGATCCGTAAATTTTCCTTGAAACTAGACTCATATAAATTTTCACCATAATTTTTCCAGAATTTTTCATGTGGCCAATTAGTACATTTTATTCATCAAAATTACCCTTATTACACTGCTTGACAATTCTGACCTGTCTCTACAAAATACAGTTATCCCATTGCACAAATTTCCTATAATGTTCTTGTTTATACCAATGAAAAATAGACTCATTAAGGGTTCTACACATATAAACCATGCTTCTTAATGATTTTTGTACAATTTTTACCATTTTCCACAACAGAACAATGACTCATGAATTCATTCAGAGCAGGTCTCGCTAAAACTTAATTATCTCTTAATATATAAATCTTTTGCCTACTCTGTTTCTTTTATGTAAAAATAGACACAATAAGGTTTAATTTAATATCTCATTC
Source organism: Gossypium rotundifolium (assembly GCA_025506655.1). NCBI lineage: Eukaryota > Viridiplantae > Streptophyta > Magnoliopsida > Malvales > Malvaceae > Gossypium > Gossypium rotundifolium. The sequence goes on along the minus strand of CP106734.1, from coordinate 13,232,869 downwards.
ACCTTCTAGTTCAATATACCCCATTTTTGGTGATTTTTCTAACTCACATCACTGCTGTTACTACAAGCTGTTTTGTTGCATTTTATGAAAGACTAGTTTCTAACCGAACCTACCTACATCCCTAATTCAAGGATTCATTTCGTATACAAACATTTCCTTAACAAAAATGATTAAACTTTGATTAAGAATGCATAAACATTCCCATCATAAACCAACATACATATCAAGACACAACAGTATTTAACTAAAAATTTAGCCATATTCGCATGGCTATAATACATATAATGTTAAGGTTTCATTCACACACAATCACTTTCAAACCCCTCCTATACATGCCTTTATCTAATTTAACACAACAAAAGAGTACCAAAAGAAGTTGATAGAGTGGCGACTTGCTTGACGATCCTACTCGAGCCCGTAAGCGTAAACAAAATCAGTAAAACCGAGGAGAACATTTCACACAAATAAGCTTACTAGCTTAGTAAGTCCTAAGCTCACAAGAATATAACATTTCACATAAACATTTAAGTATAATTATTTATACAAGATCAAATGCTAGTAGCTCATTAACATAAGTATTTATACTCCATTTCTTTCAACCTACATTTCCTTTATTCATAGCATATCCACTTGAGGTTTGAATTTCCATAACATTAAGATCAAATTCGATTCAATGATAAAATAGTCACACATATCAATTTTTGTCTCAAACATATCTATAACACAATTTCTATAATGATAACTGACTCAAATATTTTAATCATAACTTACCTTATGTACTTACCTATATAGATAGTGAATACTTCAACTATGATTAGCCTTAATTAATATTCAGCTTTCTCTTTTATAAAACACATCATCGGCATCAAGCTATTGGGCGATAAAGCCCGATGAGTAACACAAGCACAAGGCACGCTAGGCTCGAGCTGAAATAAATCAAAAGACTTTGGGCCTACTAGGCACGAAGCTGAATTAAATCACGGCACTAAGCACCGCTAGGCACGAAGCCGAATTAAATCACTAAGCACTAAGCACGCTAGGCACGAAGCCCGAATTAAATCAATGTAATCAAACATTCTCCACACACTCTTCACAACTAATATATACATATGTTTAACTCAATTGAGCTCATTCACATTAAACCAATAAAATTTACTATATCATTATGCAATCCAACAATTTATTTCACATAACCAACTTCAATCATCAACCAACTATACCACCATACATTCGCCATAATGTAAATAGGTACAAAAATTCAGCAATTCATACCATTGTATATAATCATAATTAAGTCGTTAACATTCTTTAGCTAAAGGACTTACCTCGGTTGTCGATAGGCCGTGTAAATCGGCTATTCGAGAACCTTTGTTTTTCCTCGATCTTGTTCTTTCTCTTTTTGTTCCCGATCTAAGAAATGTCAAGTAAATTTTATTCATATACATCCTATTCATTTGCTCAACTCAAAACAAAACGCATATAGTTTAGTTTAAGAAAAACTAAGAACCGAATTTCCTACTTCATTCATTTAATTTAAAACAATAATCATACAAAATTTAAGCATTCAACTTATTCAATTTAACTAATAGCACACCACAATATAAATTGCAACCAATTGGGATTTCTCCTCAATGGTAGAATGATCACTAGGGCCTTAAAATTCTCTAAAATTCTTCCTTCAATCATTTTACCCTTCCTCTAAATTTACTTCAAATAATTGACTCTTATACTTAGCTCACCCAATAACTATATCTAATTATAATTAATCATCCAAGAGTAATGATACTATACATGTATAAATGAACCTCAAAACAAAAGCAAAAGGGTTCATAAATGGTGGTCTCACATTCACCGAATATAAAGGCATCTCCATGCCTACATTTAAAAATTTTCTTACAAGCTCAAGCTACTTCTTCTCATATTATCTAAGTTTTCTAACAAACCTAATCAAAAATCATCACCATGGGCGAACTTCATCATGCCCAACATTTCAAATTTTACTTGTTTTCAACAATGATCAAAGAAATCAAACAATTTCAAGGATGAATTGTTAAGTTAAAGTTCAAATTCTCACCTTGGTTAACACATGCAACAATGTAGAAGAAGAGAAATTTTCTTCTCTTCTTGGAGATGGTTTCGTGGAAGATGAATGAAGGAAGGAAATGGTTTCTTTGTTCTTTTTTTTTAATCCCTTAGCAAATTATTATATCATGTTTATATTATACTATTACTTCATTATAATACACTAAAATAAAATATAATATTTGTAACATGATTAAAATCCACTACACTACAATTATGGGAATTTGACATGCAACTCCTTAAGTTTACTTAACAATTCATTTTAACCTTCTAATTTCATGCTCTCTACTTTTATCACCTTAGCAATTTAATCCTTTTGTTAAATTAAATACTCAAATGATTAAATTTTTCCACGAGATTTTCACACACTTCAATTCACATATGATAAACTCAAAATATAAATATTAAATATTTATCGGGCTCGATTCGTGGTCCGAAACCACCTTTCGATTAGGGTCGATTCGATCTCATTACAACTCTCCCCTTAAGGATTTTCGTCCCCGAAAATCTTACCGTTAAACAACGTCGGATATTGTTGCCTCATTGAATCTTCAGCTCCCACGTTGCCTCTTCAACTCCGTGTCGATTCCATAACACTTTCACTAAGGAGATCTTTTGTTTTTAACTCATTCATTTCCGAGCTAAAATACGGATCGGCTTTTCCTCATACGTCATATCAGATTGTATCTCAACCTCAGACGGAGCAATTACATGTGACGGATCTGATCAGTATCTACGGAGCATAGAAACATGAAATACATCGTGTATCTTTTCTAATTCAGAGGGTAGTTTCAACCTATAAGCCACGTGCCCAACACGTTCAATGATTTCATACGGTCCAATGAACCTCGGGCTTAACTTACCCTTAGGCCAAACGGAGCACTTTCTTCCACGGAGAAACCTTTAAAATACTCGATCTCCAATCTGAAATTCAATATCTTTACGTTTCAAATCAGCATAGGACTTTTGTCGATCGATGCGACTTTCAAATTATCTTTGATTATGGCCACTTTCATTCAAACCTCTTTAATCAAATCAACCCTGTATCTTATTTTCACCGAGCTCATCCAAGATACAATGGTGTTCGACATTTTGCCCGTATAAGGCTTCATAAGGTGCCATTTGATACTTGATTGAAAGCTATTATTATAAGCAAATTCAATCAAAGGTAGGTATCGTTCCCCGTACCTTCAAACTCGAGAACGCAACATCTCAACATGTCCTCAAGTATTCGAATAGTTCGCTCGATCGACCGTCTGCATCTGCGGATGAAAGGTCAGTACTAAAATGTAGTTTAGTACCTAAAGCATCTTGCAACTTCTTCCAAAAGCTGCGATGTAAATCTCGGTCTCATTCGACACAATGGAGCTCGGTACACCATGCAATCTTACAATCTGCGATACATACAATTCAGCAAGTTTATCGAGTGAAAAGTGCATTTAACCCAAGCACAAAATGGGTGACTTAGTCGGTCTATCAACTATCACCCATACGGCATCTTTCTTACTCGGTGTCATAGGAAGACGGGATACAAAATCCATTGAAATTTTATCCCATTTCCACTCAGGTATCATGATCTATGAAGCAACCCAGAAGGCACTTGATGCTCGGCTTTTACTTGCTGACAAATTAGGCACTTTGAAACAAATTCGGATATATCACGTTTCATACCAGGCCACCAATAAAACTGTTTCAAGTCGTTATACATTTTCGTGCTACCCGGATGTATCGATAGTCGGCCACAATGAGCCTCATTCAAAATCATCTGTATCAAATCTGAGTTCTTTGGAACACACATTCGGCTCTTAAAATTCAAACAGTCATTTGCATCAATCTGAAAATCTGACTCTGCACCTTTTTCACACTGAATTCGTTTAGCAATCATATTCTTGTCAACTTTTTGTGCATCACAAATTTGTTGGATAAACATTGGTCTTGCTCGTAACTCGGCTATAATCGAACCATCACTAGACATAGCCATCTGTGCATTCATTGCCCGAAGAGCAAGTAAAGATTTCGACTTAACGCATCCGCCACAACGTTAGCTTTTCCCGGGTGATAGTCAATCACCAATTCATAGTCTTTCAGTAGTTCTAGCCACCTACGTTGTCTCAAGTTCAGATCTTTCTGAGTCATTAGATACTTCAGACTTTTATGATCTGAGTAAACATGACATTTCTCGCCAAACAAGTAATGACGCCAAATCTTCAGTGCGAACACAATGGCTGCAAGTTCTAAATCATGCGTCGGGTAATTTCTTTCATGCGGCTTCAATTGTCTTGAAGCGTAGGCTACAACTTTGCCTTCCTGCATCAAAACGCAGCCCAAACCATTCAAAGAAGCATCAGAATAAACAACAAATTCTTTACCCGATTCAGGCTGAACTAACACTGGAGCTTCTGTCAAAAGGGCTTTCAACTGATCAAAACTTTTCTGACATTTTTCTGACCACTCGAAACGGACATCTTTCTGCAATAACTTTGTCAACGGGGTAGCTATCATAGAAAAATCTTTCACAAATCGTCGATAGTAACTCGCAAGTCCTAGAAAACTTCGAATCTCAGAAACATTTTTCGGTGGTTTCCAATCAAGTATAGCCGAGATTTTGTTTGGATCAACTCGAATGCCCGATGCTGAAACAACATGCCCCAAAAAGCTGACCTCTTTCATCCAGAACTCACACTTACTAAACTTCGCATACAACTGCTGATTACGCAAAGTTTGTAACACTAACTTCAGATGCTCAGCATGTTCAATTTCATCTTTGGAATAGATCAATATATCATCAATAAACACCACTACAAATCGATCCAAAAACTGTCTAAAAACCCGATTCATCAAATCCATAAAAACAGCAGGTGCGTTAGTAAGCCCAAAAGGCATAACTAAAAATTCAAAATGTCCGTACCTCGTCCGAAATGCAGTCTTTGGCACATCTGTATCTCTGACTCGCAACTGATAATAACCCGATCTCAAATCTATTTTCGAAAATACGGAAGCCCCTTTCAACTGATCAAACAAATCATCAATCCGCAGTAACGGTACTTATTCTTTATAGTTACCTTATTCATTGCCGATAATCAATACACATTCGCATCGCTCCATCTTTCTTTCTCTCAAAAGAATGGCGCACCCAAGGAGAAAAACTTGGTCGCCAAGCCCCTATCTGTTAACTCTTGCAACCGTGCTTTCAACTCTTTCGATTCAAGAGGTGCCATCCGATATGGAGCTATTGAGATCGAGTCGTTCCCGAATTAATTCAATACCAAACTCAATCTCTCGTGCTGGGGGTAAACCCGATAGTTCTTCAGGAAACACATCTGAGTATTCACATACAATCGGTACAGATTCAATCTGTTTCTCAGACAATTTATTATCCAAGACATAAGCCAAATAAGCTTCACACCTTTTCTCACATACTTAGGGCTAACATCGAGGATATAATCGAGGAAACCCACCTAAATCCTTTGGATTCAATTCTAATGATCTCACCGCTCGTGTCTCAAATTAATAAGCTTTCTTTTGCAATTTACCACTGCATCATGCGAAGTTAACCAGTCCATTCCCAGAATTATATCAAACTCATCGAAAGGCAACAACATTAAATCGACTGGGAAACAAAAGTCCCGAATCATCAATGGGCAACTTTTACACACTTTATTTACAAACACACATCTACCCAAAGGGTTGGATACACGAATCATAAATTCAGTAGACTCAACTGGCAGAGTCTTACTGAATACCAGAGTTTCACATACATATGAATGGGTCGAACCAGGATCAATCAATGCTATCACAGTAGTATCATAAAGGGTGAAAGTACCGGTAATGACGTCCGGAGAAGCAGCATCCTCTCTAGCTCGAGTAACATAAGCTCTAACTGGAGCTCTAGCCTCAGATCGAATTGCTGTGTTCTTCGTCCCTCTTTGACTACCACCTACATTGCCGGAACGCATGGGTGGTCTCGCCTGTCTCGATGCAATCGCTTTCGGTCTAGAGTTTTGTGCCGATTCGCTTCAGCTAACATCGGGCACTCTCGAATAAAATGGTCGAGGATCCACATTTAAAACAGACCGATCACGAACTCTACAACTCCACGAATGCCATTTTCCACAATGCTTGCATTCAACTCGATTCTCTGAACATTATCAACACTAGCCATCGAGGTAGCTCGGAGATCACCGGAGGTCGATCCCGTCTAGGTGAATCCGAGGTAGCTTTATGTCGGCTGAAGTCATCTCTAAACTTTTTAGAGGTGGAGTGGAAATTCTTACTCGACGATCTCTTTCGAGTGTCTCTAGCTTCTGTCTCAGCCCTTCTCTTCTCTTTCCCGAGCTCTTCAGCTTTGCAAGCTCGCTCAACTAATGTCACAAACTCTTGAATTTCAAGGATGCCAACAAGCAACTTTATATCTTCATTCGACTGCCTTCAAACTTTTTGCACATAATAGCCTCAGTAGAAACACACTCTCTAGCATATCTGCTGAGCCTGACAAATTTCCGTTCATATTCTGTCACGGTCATTCGCCCCTGCTTCAGTTCAAGAAATTCTTTTCGTTTCTGGTCGATGAACCTCTGGCTGATATATTTCTTACGAAATTCATTCTGGAAGAAATCCCACGTCACTTTTTCTTTCGGGACCACTGATACTAGTGTATTCCACCAGTGATACGCAGTGTCCCGAAGTAACGATATGGCACACTTCAAGCATTCCTCTGGAGTACAAGATAGCTCATCAAGTACCCGAATAGTATTATCAAGCCACATTTCAGCTCGTTCAGCGTCATCATCATCATTGGCCCTGAATTCTTCGGCCCCAAACTTCCTGATTTTATCAACTGGAGGTCTACTAGATCTCATCGGATCTATCATCGGGGGTGCTGAAGGAACCGGAGTTGGATTATTCAGGGGTGGAGGTTGTGGTACAGCCGGATTATTTTGAATAAACTGGGTAAACCATTCATTCATCATTTGGTAGAAGGCTTGTTTAGCTTCTCCCTCATGGTTACCCGTAGCAGGTTGATTTTGAGAGTCTAATGGCGCGGATCCATGTGCACGGTCAGGCGCTACACTTTCTACATCATCCGCTACGGCTCTATCGGGATCGGAATCCATTTGCTATATAAAACAAAGTTCAGGCTATCAGTAATCACCACACTATCAATATATGATAAAGGCATGTATAGCTAGACTCACACGCGCTACGGTAGTCCTAGAATCGACTAAACCGTAAGCTCTGATACCAATAAAATGTAACACCCTTACCCAAACCCTTGCGGAATCGAGTACAAGGCATTACTAGACTTGACTATTAACTCGGTGTAAGATTTTAAAGCTGTCCAACTGCATCATGCTGACCAAATCGACCATAACTCGAGTTACAAAACTCAAAATTTATATCCGTAAATTTTCCTTGAAACTAGACTCATATAAATTTTCACCATAATTTTTCCAGAATTTTTCATGTGGCCAATTAGTACATTTTATTCATCAAAATTACCCTTATTACACTGCTTGACAATTCTGACCTGTCTCTACAAAAATACAGTTATCCCATTGCACAAATTTCCTATAATGTTCTTGTTTATACCAATGAAAAATAGACTCATTAAGGGTTCTACACATATAAACCATGCTTCTTAATGATTTTTGTACAATTTTTTACCATTTTTCCACAACAGAACAATGACTCATGAATTCATCCAGAGCAGGTCTCGCTAAAACTTAATTATCTCTTAATATATAAATCTTTTGCCTACTCTGTTTCTTTTATGTAAAAATAGACACAATAAGGTTTAATTTCATATCTCATTCACCTTCTAGTTCAATATACCCCATTTTTGGTGATTTTTCTAACTCACATCACTGCTGTTACTACAAGCTGTTTTGTTGCATTTATGAAAGACTAGTTTCTAACCGAACCTACCTACATCCCTAATTCAAGGATTCATTTCAGATACAAACATTTCCTTAACAAAAGCGATTAAACTTTGATTAAGAATGCATAAACATTGCCATCATAAACCAACATACATATCAAGACACACAACAGTATTTAACTAAAAATTTAGCCATATTCGCATGGCTATAATACATATAATGTTAAGGTTTCATTCACACACAATCACTTTCAAACCCCTCCTATACATGCCTTTATCTAATTTAACACAACAAAAGAGTACCAAAAAGAAGTTGATAGAGTGGCGACTTGCTTGACGATCCTACTCGAGCCCGTAGCGTAAACAAAATCTGTAAAACCGAGGAGAACATTTCACACAAATAAGCTTACTAGCTTAGTAAGTCCTAAGCTCACAAGAATATAACATTTCACATAAACATTTAAGTATAATTATTTATACAAGATCAAATGCTAGTAGCTCATTAACATAAGTATTTATACTCCATTTCTTTCAACCTACATTTCCTTTATTCATAGCATATCCACTTGAGGCTGAATTTCCATAACATTAAGATCAAATTCGGATTCAATGATAAAATAGTCACCCATATCAATTTTTGTCTCAAACATATATATAACACAATTTCTATAATGATAACCTAACTCAAATATTTTAATCATAACTTACCTTATGTACTTACCTATATAGATAGCTGAAGACTTCAACTATGATTAGCCTTAATTAATATTCAGCTTTCTCTTTTTATAAAACACATCATTGGCATCAAGCCTGCTGGGCGATAAAGCCCGATGAGTAACACCGGCACAAGGCCTGCTAGGCTCGGAGCCCGAAATAAATCACCGGCACTGGGCCTGCTAGGCACGAAGCCCGAATTAAATCACCGGCACTAAGCCTGCTAGGCACGAAGCCCGAATTAAATCACCGGCACTAAGCCTGCTAGGCACGAAGCCCGAATTAAATCACCGGCACTAAGCCTGCTAGGCACGAAGCCCGAATTAAATCAATGTAATCAAACATTCTCCACACACTCTTCACAACTAATATATACATATGTTTAACTCAATTGAGCTCATTCACATTAAACCAATAAAATTTACTATATCATTATGCAATCCAACAATTTATTTCACATAACCAACTTCAATCATCAACCAACTATACCACCATACATTCGGCCATAATGTAAATAGGTACAAAAATTCAGCAATTCATACCATTGTATATAATCATAATTAAGTCGTTAACATTCTTTAGCTAAAGGACTTACCTCGGTTGTCGATAGGCCGTGTAAATCGGCTATTCGAGAACCTTTGTTTTTCCTCGATCTTGTTCTTTCTCTTTTTGTTCCCGATCTAAGAAATGTCAAGTAAATTTTATTCATATACATCCTATTCATTTGCTCAACTCAAAACAAAAGCATATAGTTTAGTTTAAGAAAAACTAAGAACCGAATTTCCTACTTCATTCATTTAATTTAAAACAATAATCATACAAAATTTAAACATTCAACTTATTCAATTTAACTAATAGCACACCACAATATAAATTGCAACCAATTGGGATTTCTCCTCAATGGCCGAATGATCACTAGGGCCTTAAAATTCTCTAAAATTCTTCCTTCAATCATTTTACCCCTTCCTCTAAATTTACTTCAAATAATTGACTCTTATACTTAGCTCACCCAATAACTATATCTAATTATAATTAATCATCCAAGAGTAATGATACTATACATGTATAGCCGAACCTCAAAACAAAAGCAAAAGGGTTCATAAATGGTGGTCTCACATTGGTCGAATATAAAGGCATCTCCATGCCTACATTTAAAAATTTTCTTACAAGCTCAAGCTACTTCTTCTCATATTATCTAAGTTTTCTAACAAACCTAATCAAAAATCATCACCATGGCCGAACTTCATCATGCCCAACATTTCAAATTTTTACTTGTTTTCAACAATGATCAAAGAAATCAAACAATTTCAAGGATGAATTGTTAAGTTAAAGTTCAAATTCTCACCTTGGTTAACACATGCAACAGCCGAATGAAGAAGAGAAATGTTCTTCTCTTCTTGGAGATGGTTTCGTGGAAGATGAATGAAGGAAGGAAATGGTTTCTTTGTTTTTTTTTTTTAATCCCTTAGCAAATTATTATATCATGTTTATATTATACTATTACTTCATTATAATACACTAAAATAAAATATAATATTTGTAACATGATTACCGTCCACTACACTACAATTATGGGAATTTGACATGCAACTCCTTAAGTTTACTTAACAATTCATTTTAACCTTCTAATTTCATGCTCTCTACTTTTATCACCTTAGCAATTTAATCCTTTTGTTAAATTAAATACTCAAATGATTAAATTTTTCCACGAGATTTTCACACACTTCAATTCACATATGATAAACTCAAAATATAAATATTAAATATTTATCGGGCTCGGATTCGTGGTCCCAAAACCACCTTTTCGATTAGGGTCAGATTCGGTCTGTTACATTACCCCAAGCTAAATCTAAATGGCATGAAGAATAAGAACAAAATAATAAAAATAAATAATGGAAAATAACTATGAATTTAAAATAAAGGAGAAAAAGAGTGACCAACGGTGGCACGGATGGTGGTTGGTGTAAAGAAAGAATAAAAGAAAGCGGAGGAAGAAAGACAACGAGAAAAGAAAAAGGAAAACGGTTTCAAGTTAGGGAAGAAGGGAGGAAGGAAGGAGGTGGAGGAGGGGAACGATGGTCGAAAAAGGGTGCGGTGGCTAGGGTTGAGGGGGAGAAGATTTGGGGAAGAAGATTTGGGGAAGAAAGTGAATAGAAGAAGGGGGTTTAAATAGAGATTGGGACACATGGTCGCGGCCCAGGCCCGTGTGCCTGGGGTGTGTTAGGTCACACGGCCGAATAGCACTACTGTGTGATACTTCGTTCAATTCTCCCACACCTGTGTAAAGGTTTTCACGCCTATGTTAATTGGTCAGTATCGACCACGGCTTATAGGCATGGCCGTGTCGCATGCCCGTGTCATTTTTTCAGTATTGCCCATGGTTTTAAGGCACACTCGTGTGGATTTATCGCTTCTCGTGTTCTTTAGTTAGTGTCGACTAGGACTGCATCGCACGGCCGTGGCACTTTATTGCAGCCCGTATTTTGGGGAAAGTTTTGTCCTATTCCCGCACGGTCTCTGCCATGCCGGTGTACCTACTTGTGATGTTCACATGGCCACTACCACACCCGTGTGCAAGGTCGTGTGGGTAGGGAAACCTGCACCTATTAATTTGGTTAGTTATTAGTTAGGTGCTAAAAATTGAAACTATGGACATTAATGAGGTTAGTGCTTGGGTTGCCTCCCGAGTAGCGCTTATTTAGAGTCTAAGCTTGACTTACCTTTCATTCATATATTCATGGTGGTTCAAGGAGTTGACACTCCTCTCTCCTGCTATCAGTTCTATTATCAATATGCAGTTTGAGTCGAGTAGTGTTTACCTTAAAAGTGTCGAACTTAGGATTAGTTACCTCAACTGTTCCGTATGGGAAGACATTGAGTACCGTGAAAGGGATCACTCCGTTTGTATTAAGGTCTGAAGTGGAGATTCGAGGGTCTTTTTTATATAACAGTACTTGATCCCCGATCTTAAATTGATTTGTCCTATCCTTAAGCTTTTCATGGAGTCGTTTTGGTTCATCGTGTTTTCTCTGTTTCTCCTTGACATGTGTCCGCCATTCATCTAGTTCCTCAATTTGGAGCCTTCGTTCCTCATGAACAGTTCTATCCTCAGTATGAGAGCTAGACCATGGCTCTGTCATCTTTTTCTGAGGGATTTCCTGCACAGAAGATTGAACATTAAGTGCTCTTACATTAACAGGACTAGTATCATCTTGATCACTAGATAATCTTACAGAATCACATGCTTGGAGTTTAATCATGTCATCACCTACAGGAAGTATTAATTCCCCTGCATCTACATCGATAATGGTTCTAGTAGTTGCTAAAAAGGGTCGTCCTAAAATTAAAGGAACGTCACTATCCTCATCCATGTCTAAAACAACAAAGTCTACTGGGAATATGAATTTATCAGTTTTTACTAGCACATCTTCAATTATACCCCTAGGAATTCTAATGGTTTTATCAGCCAATTGAATGCTCATCCTAGTTTGTTTGGGTTTCCTAAGACCTAACTGTTTAAATATTTTATAAGGCAAAACATTGATACTTGCCCTAAATTAGCTAAAGCATTATTAACAGATAAACCACCAATTAAGCAAGGAATCGTAAAACTTCCTGGATCTTTTAATTTGTGGGGTAGTTTACTTTGTAAAAATATTGAGCACACTGCATTTAGCTCCACATGTGACACATCGTCTAGCTTCCGTTTGTTTTTCAAAAGCTCTTTTAAGAATTTTGCTGAATTAGGCATCTGCTAAAGAGCTTCAATAAATGGTAAGTTAATATGTAATTCTTTAAAAGTTTAAGGAATTTACCGAATTGTTCATCTGTGAGGCCTTTCTTCGTCACATTGGGATATGGCACACGAGGGTTGTATTCTGTACTTATTAGTTTTGGTTTACTATAGCTTTCCTCAACCTTACCTTTGTCTACCACGTTTTCTTGCCTCATATTTGGTTTTTCTAACACTTCACTATCGTGAACAGTAATAGTATAAAGTTGCTCCTTTGGGTTAGCTTCAGTGTTGCTTGGCAAGCTACCTTGTGGTCGTTCTGAGATCAACTTAGCAAGCTGACCTATTTGGTTCTCGAGCCCTTGCATTGACACTTGTTGATTTTTGAGTGTTGTTTTGGTGTTCTGAAAATGGGTTTCTGACGCCGAGTTGAATTTTGTTAGCATCTCCTCAAGGTTTGGATTCTTTCCAGTGGGTAGGGTTGCTGTTGAAAGCCTGGAGGGGGTTGTTGTCTCGATTTCCTTGACCACCCCATGAGAAGTTTGGGTGGCTCCTCCAACCTAGATTGTAGGTGTTACTATAGGGATTATTCTGAGGTCTTGATTTATTTCGCATATAGTTCATCTGCTCACTTTTTATGCTAGGGTTGTAAGGTGGATATTCTGTATTTTTCATTCCTCCTCCATGTGTATCGCACTGCATCACTGGATGTACCTGCGAAGAACCACACAAACCATTAATCTTTTTATTTAGAAGATCTACCTGGTTTGATAGCATGGTAACTGGGTCGAGGTTGAAAACACTGGCGGACTTTGTCGGCTTTGTTCTCATGACTTGCCACTGATAGTTATTCAGTGACATCTCCTCTATAAACTAGTAAGCAGCTTCAGGGGTTTTGTTATCCAGGGTTCCACCGGCAGCTACATCAATCAATTGCCTAGTTGAGGGGTTCACACCATTGTAAAAGGTTTGAACCTGTAAGCATAATGGTAACCCATAGTGAGGGCATCTTCTCAGTAGATCCTTGTATCTCTCCCATGCGTCATAAAGTGTTTCTAAATCCATCTGCACAAAAGAAGAGATATCATTCCTCAACTTAGCCGTTTTAGCCAGTAGAAAATATTTAAGTAAGAATTTTTCTATCATAAGTTCCCATGTAGTGATTGATCCTTGTGGTAACGAGTTCAACCACTGTTTAGCTTTGCTCCTCAATGAGAAGGGGAACAATCGAAGGTGAATGGCATCGTCAGAAACACCATTAATTTTGAAAGTATCGCAAAACTCTAAGAAATTGGCCAAATGAGTGTTTGGGTCATTATCCTGCAAACCATCAAACTGAACAAACTGTTGAATCATTTGAATAGTGTTAGGTTTCAGTTCAAAATTATTTGTGGCAACAGCAGGCCTAACAATACTTGATTCAATTCCTGTTAAAGTAGGCTTAGCATAATCATACATAGTACGCAGAGCAGGATTTTGATTCACTGAACTTGCTGCAACTACAGGAGGTAGCGGATTATTATCAGTCATCTCCTCGGTAGTATTAGTATCTTCCTCTTGTTCTTCCTGTATGAATTGTAGCCTTTGCCTTATTTCTCTTCGGTTTCTATGAGCTGTACTCTCAATCTCACTGTCGTAAACCAAAGGTCATGACAGATTTCTTCTAGTCATAAACTAGAGACACCTGCCAGAATCAAAGAAAAAGAAGAGTTAGTAAATCTAAATAGAAGCAAAAATAAATGGTAAATAAAAGTAAAAATGGATAAAGTAATAAAAATTAAGTGTTCCTAATATCTTAGTCCCCAGCAACGACGCCAAAAACTTGATGTGTCTCTAACTAACTACGATCACAATAATGGCAAGCTCACCTATCGTTTAATAGTATAGTTATGGTAAGACCGAAAATATCATATCCACAAGGACCAAGAGTACTAGTAATTACTATCTTTTTATTATCTAGCCTAAGATTTAGAGTGATTTCTTTTAAACTAAAACTTAATTAAAAGCACGACAGGGAATGAATTGGGAAAATACTTTTAGACAACTATATGAGAGAGGCAATACTTAAGGAAGAATCCACCTAGACTTCACTTATTACTTTTGATTCATACGATTTATTCACTTGACTTAATCCGTAGAAATCCCTGATTTATGTTAATACCTCTTTCGAGATTAAAAAAAACTAACTCTAGGTTGATTAATTGAAATTTCTTTCTAATTAAAACCTCTATCGTCGCATTAACTCGATCTATGGATTTCCTTATTAGATTTGACTCTAATCCGGCAGATTTATGTTGCCCTATTTCTAGGGTTGCAATCAACTCCGCTTAATTGTGTTGATCTACTCTTAAATAGGGACTTTTGCTCCTCTGAATAAGCACATTCGACTTGAATCAATAACCTAAATTATCAAAACAAGAATAAGCACTCACAATTAAGAATAAAAATAAGTATTTATCTTATAAATTAAATAATAATAAGATCCATCTTAGGTTTCATTCCCTTAAGTATCTAAGGGATTAGTTCATACTGATAGAGGAAAACATCTTAAAATAGGGAAAACTAAAAAACATAAGAAAACCCAAAATATTTCCCCATCGCCTACACATAGGCTCAAACACAAGACCACTGACACATACAGATGCTTAACCATTTAACTAGTAGGCTCATTCTTGTCATCAATTAACTGGATTTAACTTGTAAACCAAAAGTTCAAAGGTAAAGGTTTAAGCAAAATAATTGTAACACCCGAAACCCGGCCTAAAAGTTGAGACTGAATCTCGGATGTTACATTGATCACTAAAGTGATCATAAGTAAATTTTTATAAACAATTTTCATGTTGAATCGTAATACTTAATCGTTTAAAACCAGTTATTAAAATTTTAGTTAAGATAGTATATGTATATGTAAGCGGTAATACAACAATTAAAGACTAACTCAAAATTTGTACCACAACTTTATAAAATCTTACACCTCAAAATTCGTTTAGCTAAATATAAATTGATAATCATTTATTTCCCCCGAAACTGTCTGCGACCTCCGCATACCGAGTCCAACATCAAAATTCTGAAATGTACCTGCAAAGGAAACACTAAGAGTGGTGAGCTACTTGAGCTCAATGTGATTCTGATATGTAACACCCCTAACCTAAAATCGTCACCGAAATAGGGTTAAGAGGTATTACCAATCATTCAGAACATTTACATCTAAGTTACAACACATCGTCAATCATCTTCAGTCACTCTCAAACACAAACATGTTGTCCCTTATCAAGGTCTATGAGACCTTTATCAAATGCTAAAGAGGGGTCGGGACTAAATCAAAACACATACAGAAGTTCTCGGAAACATAACATCTTAACCAAAATACAGGGGATACATGCCCGTGGGGGTAAGCTATGCCTCACCCATGGATACTTGACACACCCGTGTGTCCTTCCCGTGGTCATATACTGCCAAAATTAACAAGGCCACCAAGCACGCCGTGTTCTAAGGCCGTGTACTACTAGATCATATACTGCCATTTCTCACACCGCCACGAAGCACCCCCGTGTCGAGGCCGTGTCTACCAAGCTACATTCTGCCAATTCACCCACGATTTATAGGCACGCCCATGTGCCACAACCGTGTGACATTATAGGCCATTTACAAAGCCAAAATGCCACCCATAAGGGTCAAACCTACAAGCCATATTAATCAAAACATCTTATGCACATATTACCACCAAAAACATACCAAAAGTAGTCATTCAACCCATGCATTCAATACCAATTCCTACCATGACAATTTCAAAGACTTAAACTCACATCATCACAAGCATTAACCATTCATTTGCATATCCAAAACTTTACCATTTCATATGCATCATACCATACCAAAATATGTAATCACATAACTTATTCATCCAAGCATTCATCATCTCAAAACTTGCCAAAACATATGGCTAAGTTCATTTCATAAACATATACACATAACTAGCCTATACTTGCCATATTTCAACTATATACATCCTTTCAAAAGTACCAAAATAGAATGCCGATAGTGTGATTTAGAAGCTGACGATCCCTGATTCGAGCTAGCTTTACTGACACTACAAGGTAGAGAAACAATTCACACAGTAAGCTTCCAAAAGCTTAGTAAGTTCGTAACAAAATACATTAAATCAAAACATGTCATCTCGTAGATTAATTCACAATCTAATGTCTCATATCATCCAAAACTAGTAAATTCAATAAACTTTTCAGAAAATCATCCGAAATTTCATCAACCACATAGGTTTCGAACATACCTTAGCCAACACTTAGTTGTCAAATATTTAAGCTACTCAATATTCATGAATCACATAGATCGACATTCATCCCTTCTTCAGTTTATTCTCACACTTAGTGCCTAAATAGTTAACCGAAGCTTAATTAGCATCGCACCCTTAGTGCATCATATCAAACCGATCTTGAATCAGTATCGCACACACAGTTCCAACCACATAGCCGAAGCTTATATTACTCCGCACACACACAGTGCTATTTATCTCGATCACATTTCCGAATTCACACACTTAGCGCCTTTTAACTTAATCTATCACATAGAATCCACATTTAACAATATCATACCATTCATTTCATAATGTTAAACACAAATAAATATACGAATTATCTCCGAACTTAACTCGGACGTCGAACTATCGATACGGTCGATTTATTAAGCACTTTATCTTTGCCTCGATCTCGATTCGAACCTCTCCTCTCTTGGTCTATACACATTCAAATTCAATCCATTCAATCATCAATTCATTCATTTTAATCCAAACACACATATTTAGGGCATTTTTGTAATATAGCCCTCACATTATCACATTTCGGCATTTTAGTCCTTAATTCACAAAATCATCAATTTACACAATTTCACCTAGTACAAGCTTAGCCGAAATATCACTATACTCATAAAATCCCACACATTTCATTTATTTCACATTTTAGTCCCTCAATTTACACTTTTCACAATTTAGCCCTAAATACTCAATTTCATTAAAAACTCAAATACGAACTATGTTAATCCCACATCAAACTTTCATTTTCTACCATCAAACATTCAAGAACTCACATGTTTATCAATGGCACATTTCAAAAACATCATCAATTCATAAATTTGCTACATGGGTTAGCTAGAGCACGAAGCAACGATCACAAAAATGTAGAAATTATCAAAAATCGAGTCAAAAACATACCCCAACTAAGCTAATCCCTAGCTGAATTTCACAAAGCTTTCTTTCTTTCTTTTTATTCAACTTTCGGCCAAAGAAGATGATAAAAATGGCCATTTAATTCCTTTATGTTTTATTATAATAACATTAACACATAGTTTACCATTTTGCCCTTCCATTAAACATATAAAACAATTATAAATCAAGGCTAATTTGTCATTTAGTCATCCACCATATTTAATAATGGCTTAATTGCCTCTTAAGGCCATCTTATAATGAAGACATCAATACTTAAGTACTTATAAATCAGCACATAGCTTTTACTCTTTACGCGATTAGGTTTTTTCTCTTAATTCGACCCTAAAACGATCAAATCATCACACAAAATTTTCACGCAAACTATGTCACATACTATTCACCCAAAAAATAATATTAAATTAACATTTTGACCATGAATTTGTGGTCTCGAACCACTATTCCAACTAGGGTTTAAACCGGGCTGTTACAACTCTCTCCCTTAGGGATTTTCGTCCCCGAAAATCTTACCAGTAAATAGTTGTGGATGTTGCTCTCTCATAACATTTTCAGGCTCCCACGTAGCCTCTTCGATTCTGTGTTTGAGCCACAATACTTTCACTAAAGAAATTTTCTTATTTCTCAACTCTTTGGTCTCTCGTGCCATAATTCGGATTGGTTTTTCACTATACGACAAGTCTGACTGAATCGCAACTTTAGTAGGGGCAATCACATGAGACGGGTCTGATCTATATCGTCGAAGCATTGACACATGAAATACATTATGAATCTTTTCTAACTCAGATGGCAATCTCAATCTATAAGCAACCGGCCCAACTCGGTTGATAATCTCATAAGGTCCAATGAACCTCAGACTCAGCTTTCCCTGCCGGCCAAAACGAATTATTTTCTTCCACGGAGATACTTTCAAAAACACTCTGTCACCAATCTCAAATTCAATATCTTTTCATTTCAAATCTGCATAGTATTTCTGACAATCTGAGGCCGCTTTCAAACTGTCATGAATTACATTCACTTTCTGCTCAGTCTCTTTTATAAGATCAACCCGTGAATCTTGTTCTCACTCAGTTCAGTCCAATACAATGGAGTTTGACACTTTCGACTGTAAAGAGCCTCATATGGTGCCATTTCGATACTTGATTGAAAACTATTGTTATACGCAAATTCTATCAACGATAAATGCTTTTCCCACGTGCTTTCAAATTCGAGTATACAACATCTCAACATATCTTCGAGGATCTGAATTATTAGCTCGGATTGACCATCCGTTTGCGGATGAAATGCAGTACTGAAATGCAATTTTGTGTCTAAAGCATCTTGTAATTTCTTCCAAAATTGCGAGGTAAATCTCGGATATCTGTCAAACACTATAGATAACGGTTCTCCGTGCAATCTCACAATCTCATCGATATATAGTTCAGCTAATTTATCTAAAGAATAATCGGTTCTCATTGGAACGAAATGAGTTACTTTCGTCAATCTGTCCACTATCACCTAGATCGCATCTTTCTTGCTCAGAGATAAGGGCAAACCTAACACAAAGTCCATTGTGATTCTCTCTCATTTCCACTCAGGAATCATAATTGGTTGTAATAAACCGGACGGAACTTGATGTTCAGCCTTAACTTGCTGACAAACTAAACACTTCGACACATAATTGGAAATGTCTCTTTTCATACCATGCCACCAATAGAACTATTTCAGATCATTATACATTTTCGTACTTCCCGGAACGCAAATTTCTTCATTCAAAATAGTTTGAATCAACTCTAAATTTCTTGAAACGCAAATTCGATCTTTGAATCTCAAACAATCATTACTATCAACTCTAAATTCTGATTCAGCATTTGAATTACATTGAACTCTTCTTGCTAACAACTCATTATCAATCTTCTGAGCCTCACATATTCGCTGTAAAAAGAACGGTTTTACTTTTAGTTCAGCTACAACCACATCCTCATCACACAGATCTATTTGATTACTCAAAGCTCGTAAAGCATATAATGATTTACGACTCAAGGCATCTGCTACAACATTAGCTTTACCGGGTGGTACTATCACAAGTTCGTAATCTTTCAATAATTCTAACCATCTTCTCTGTCGCAAATTCAAATCTCTCTGAGTCATTAAATACTTTAAACTCTTATGATCAGTAAAAATGTGACACCCCTCTCCAAACAAATAGTGACGCCAAATCTTCAATGCAAACACAATCGCAGCCAGTTCAAGATCATGTGTTGGGTAGTTCTTTTCATGTGGTTTTAACTATCTCGAAGCGTAGGCAATAACTTTCCCTTCTTGCATCAGCACACAACCCAAACCATTCAACGATGCATCACTGTAAACTATGAATTCTTTGCCTGATTCGGGTTGAATCAATACTGGTGCTTCTGTTAACAACACTTTCAACTATTCAAAACTCTGTTGACACTTTTCTGACCACTCGAATCTAGCATCCTTCTGTAACAACTTTGTCAATGGAGTTGCAATCATCGAGAAGCCTTTCACAAATCATCTATAATATCCCGCTAGTCCCAAAAACCTACGGACTTCAGACACATTTCTCGGAGGTTTCCACTCTAAAATAGCAAAGATTTTATGCGGATCAACTCGTATCCTAGCAGCTGATACGATATGCCCCATAAATCTGACCTCATGCAACCAAAATTCACTATTATTGAACTTTGCGTACAACTGGTTCTCACGCAGAGTTTGTAGCACGATTCTCAAATGCTCGGCATGCTGCATCTCATCACACGAATAAATCAAATATCATCAATGAACACTACCACGAAGTGATCCAAATACGGTCTGAAAATCTGATTAATCAGTTCCATAAACATTGCAGGAGCATTGGTTAGTCCAAAGGGCATCACTAAGAATTCGTAGTGTCCTTACCTCATTCTGAAGATAGTTTTCGGTACATCGGATTCTTTAACTCTCAACTGATAGTAGCCCGATCTCAAATCTATCTTAGAAAATACTGTAGCTCCTCTCAGTTGATCAAACAAATCATCGATCTGAGGTAACGTATATTTTTTCTTTATCGTCACTTTGTTCAATTGTCGAAAATCAATACACATTCTTATAGTTCCATCTTTCTTTTTCACAAATAATACAGGAGCTCCCCAGGGTGAAAAAATCGGTCGTGCAAACCCTCTGTTGGTCAATTCTTGCAACTGAGATTTTGATCGTGTCAAATAGTCGAGTTTTAATATTTATAAAGAATGATCGAACTTGTAGACTAACTATGACAACTATGGAGGCAAGTGTACCTATCGAACAATAGTATAGTTTAGGCAAGATTATTTTATCGAACCCAAAGGAACCTAAAAGTACTACTACTCACTTTCTTTCTATTATTTAGCCTGAAATATGGAGTGATTGGTTTATTAATCTAAAGAACTAATGAAAAAAACTAAACTAGCACAAAGACAAAAGAAATGAAACTTTGGGAAAAGACTGTGGAAAAACTCAATTGATTACGACGATACCCTCAGGAAGAATCCACTTATGACTTCTCTTATTATCTAACTTTTAATTCATATGACTTCTTTACTTAGCTTGATCCGTGAGACTCCTAACCTATATTAAACCCTCTCGAGGCGAATAATGTCTAACCTTAGGTTAATTAGTGGAACTCTCATTCTTTTATAATAATCCCTAAGGAGGCGATAAATCGATCAATGGACTCCATATTAGGTTTCACCCTAATCGGCAAAATCTCGTAACCCTATCTCTAGGCGCCGATCAACTCCGCTTAATTATGCTAGATCTACTCTTAGGCAAGGTCTATTCCTCCTCCACCTAAGCACATCGATTAAATTAAGCAACATAATTAAGAACAAACTAAGTACTTATCATATAATTTAGAAATCAAATAACAAAATTCTTCATAGGTTTCATCCTCTTCAGGTATCTGAAGGGTTTAGTTCATAACAAAATAAGAAAACATCTCAAGAGAAAAGATAAAACAAAATATAAGAAATCCCTAAAACCCCCTGAAGGAATTGAAGAGGAGATCCTCTATCTTGAGTAGAACTCCGGCTTCTTGAGATGGATCAACTGCTATCCTCGAGTAAATCCCTGAATAAAAGCTCTGGCAAAAAACTCTGCCCAAAACTCTCCCTTAGAATGGCTGCCTTGGGTTGTTTATATAGGCTCCTTAGATACTTTACTTGGCTCCTAAGTATCTCCTTCAAGTAGAATTACTATTAAGGTGTTTAAGTATACTTAGGAGGATGTTTCTTTGGCTTCAAGCATCCAAATTCGAGTGAAATTGCTCATTCCTTTGGCAGGGGCACAGCTATGGTACACGCCCGTGCAACTTGTCTTTAGGCCATGTCTCGATTTTGTCGATTAGGGCACAGCCGTGTAAATCGTGGCATAGTAGTGTGAAGTAAGTGGCAAGGCACGCACTGCAGGTGGCTTGAAGTCCGGTAGTGTCGAATTCTTGGGTTGGCCTAATTTGGTCCGTTTAAGCCCATTTTACGTTCTTTTCATCCTCGGTGCTTTTCTGAGTATAAACATGAAAAGAAAGGATTAAAAGCACTTTTTTACATAAAATAAGGGCTAAATCATCCAAAAGCATGTTAAATATAGGGTTAAAATATGTTACTTTTACAGTTTATCAGATTTCAACTCTTTCAATTCTATTGATGCCATTTTGTACGGAGCTATCGAAATAGGAGCAGTTCTCGGCACTAACTCAATACCAAATTCAACTTCCCTAATCAGAGGTAATCCCGGTAACTCTTCTAGAAACACATCTGGAAACTCACATACCAAAGGCACAGATTCAACTTTCTTTTCTGACACTTTTGTATCAATCACATACGCCAAATAAGCTTCGCAACCCCTTCTCACATAGTTCATAGCTTTCATCGCAGATACAACAGCTGGTAATCCTTTCATATCACTGGACTCAATTCGAACTATCTCACCATTCTGACTCTTCAATTCAATATTCTTTCTCTTACAATTCACGATGACATTATGAAAAGTAAGCAAATCCATACCCAGAATTATGTCAAACTCATCGAATGGTAACAACATCAAATTAACCGGAAAACATAAATCACGAAACATCAATGGGCAATTCTTGCACACTTTATCCACCAAAACACACTTGCCTAAAGGGTTTGACACTCTAACCACAATTTTAGTAGTCTCATTAGGTATAATTTTACTTGATACTAGATTCACACACACATAGGAATGAGTTGATCATGAATCTATCAATGCAATAACATCAGTATCAAATAAAGTGAAAATACTAGTGATGACGTCTGGAGATGAAGCTTCCTCTCGTGCGCATATAGCATAGTCTTGAACAGGTGCTCTTGCTTCTAATCTCACAGTTGTATCAGTTTTCCCTCATTGAATTTCGTTCATATTTTTGATGTTCCGGGGTGGTCTACCCCTAGTTGTCAAATTACTCAGTGTTTCATTCTGAACATTTTCTTCTTCAACCATCTTTAGGCAATCTTGAATAAAATGATCTCGGGATCTATATTTATAACAAACTCTATTATTGTACTTGCCCCAGCACTTTCCCACATGTCGTCTTCCACATTGTCTACACTCGGGCTTGTTACTCTTAACACTGCCAACACTTGATTCATTTAGAGCTTGAATTCGTAAACCGTTACTTTGTCTCGAACGATCTATATTTGAATGTCCAAATGAAGCATTTTAACGATTGCTTGCATCTTTGTATCTCTTCGCTGAAGGTTGAGAGAATTTATTCATCGATCTCTTTCTTTCATCACGAGCCTCAGAATCGACTTTCTTCTTTTCTTTACTGAGCTCCTCAGCTTTGCATGCTCTTTCAACTAACACAACAAATTCATTTATATCCAATATCCTAACCAACAACTGAATGTCTTCATTCAATCCCTCTATGAAATGTTTGCACATAGTAACTTCAAGAGAAACACATTCTCTAGCATATTGACTCAATCGCATTTAATTCTCGTCAGATTGAAGAATGCATAAATGACCTGTTTGATTCTAGAAACTCTTTATGTTTCGATCAATGAAGCGTTGATCGATATACTTCTTTTTCGAACTCAGCTTGAAAGAAATCCCAGGTGATTCTCTTTCTCAGAATGATAGATGTCAACGTCTTCCACCAATTATAAGTCGAATCCCTCAACAACGAAATAGCGCACTTAATATATTCGTTAGGAGTTAACGACTCTTCGAATACCTAATTGTATTCTTGCAAATCTTGTCATCGGATGTGGCCCTAAACTCTTTGGTTTATTCATTCTCTTGGTGGATCTATAACTTGCGGCACAACAAGTCCTTGTGGGGGAGGAGGTTGTGGAGCAGTCGGATTCGTTTTAACAAATTCTAAAAACCATTCACTCATCATACAGAAGAATACTTGCTTAGCCTATCCTTCCTCATTACTTTCATTCGGCCTAGATGTGGCCGGCGCTATCCCTTGAGCGGGAGGAGGCACATTACTCTCTACGTCGTCAACAACTGCTCGATCGGGATCTATTACTATATTAAAACACATTTCAACTGTGAGAATTCATCACACTATCGCAATTTCATAATATGGCATCTATAGCTGGACTCACACACGCTACGTTAGTCCAAGAATCGACTAAATTGGAGCTTTAATACCAAGAAAATGTAACACCCCTAACCCAAAATCGTTGTCAAAATAGGGTTAAGAGATATTACTGATAAACAGTAAAAGTGACATATTTTAACCCCATATTTAGTATGATTTTGGATAATTTAGCCCTTGATTTATGTAAAAAGGTGATTTTAATCCTTTCTTTTCATGTTTATACTCAAGAAAGCACCCGAGGATGAAAAGAACGAGAAACGGGCTTAAAACAGGCCAATTCGGGCCAAAGAGGAAATCGACAAGGCACGAACTTCAAAGTTACTACGATTGTGTCTCGTCAAATTACGAGACACGGCCTGAATCTTGATCTACACAATCGTGCCTAAAACAACATAATCGAAACATGGCCCAACCACGACTTACACGGGCGTGTGCCATAGCCGTACCCCTGTTACAGGAAAGAGCAATTTCACTCGGATTTGGATACTTAGAGCCAAAGAAACACTTTCCAAAGCTTATTCAAACATCGAGTAGGAAGCTAAATTAGGACACTTAGGGACCAAGTAAGGGATTCTAAAAGTCTATATAAACACCCTAAGTGCATCCTAAAAGGAGGCGGTGAGCTAGGCCAAGGAGCCGAGCCAAGAAGATCACGTTTTGTGGAATCACTCGAAGATAACCAAGTGGATCCATCTCGAAGAGCCAGAATTCTACTCAAGACGGTGAATTTCTCCTTCAATTCCTTCAGGGGGTTTTAGGGATTTTCTATGTTTTGTTTTATCTTTTCTCTTGAGATATTTTCTTTATTTGTTATGAACTAAACCCTTCAGATACCTGAAGGGGATGAAACCTAGATGAATTTTGTTATTGATTTCTGAATTATATGATAAATACTTAGTTTTTTCTTAATTATGCATGCTTAATCCAAATCTGATGTGCTTAGGTGGAGGAGGAATAGACTCTGCTTAAGAGCAGATTGAGCATAATTAAGTGGAGTTGATCGCACGCCTAAGAATAGGGTGATGAGATTTTACCAAATTAGGGTGAAACCTAATATGGGAATCCATAGATTGATTTACTACTATTCTATGGGGTTATTATGTTTAACGAGAGTTCCACTAATTAACCTAGGGTTAGATGTTATTTGCCTCGAGAGGGTTTAATATCGTTAGGGAGTCTTACGGATCAAACTAAGTAAATAAATCATATGGTTCAGTATTAAATAACAAGTGAAGTTTAGGTGGATTCTTCCTAAGGGTATCATTGTGATCAATTGAGTTTTCTTCGAGTTATTTCCCTATTCGTTCTTTTTGTATTTGTCTTTAGCTTAGAAATCGTTAAACTAGATTAAATCAACCAATCACTCCATATTTTAGGCTAAATAATAAAAAGAAAATAAGTATTAGTACTTTTAGTTCCTTTGGGTTCGATAATCCGGTCTTGCCTAAGCTATACTACTGTTCGATAGGTACACTTGCCTTTAATCTTTGTCAGAGTTAGTCTCAAGGTTCGATCTCATTCATTATAAATTTTAAAGCTCTGATTTCAGCGATCAAGTTTTTGGCGTCGTTGCCGAGGAACTGAAATATTAAGAAAGCTCTATTTTTATTCTTTAGCCACTATTTTTATTATTTTATTATCTTTTCCTAATTTTATTTCTTCATTATTTTTTCCTAGCAGGTACCTCTAGTTTATGACTAGAAGAAACCCGGTAGGACCTTGAGAATACGATAGTGAAATTGAAGCTACCGCTCGAAGGAACCGTAGAGAAATTAGGCGAGCCCTAAATTACACAAAAGAAGAGCTAGAAGATAGATCCAATCCTACTGAAGGGATGGACGAGAATAATCTACCACGAGATGTGGAAGAAAAGAATGCTCCGCGTACTATGTATGATTATGCTAAACCTCATTTAACAGGAGCAAAATCTAGTATTATTAGGCCTGATATAGTTGCTAATAATTTTGAATTAAACCCTAACACAATACAAATGATTCAACAATTTGTTCAATTTGATGGTTCGCTGGACGAAGACCCAAACACTCATATAGCTATTTTTTAGAGTTCTGTGATACTTTCAAAATAAATGGCATTTTTGATGATGCCATTCGTCTTGATTATTCCCTTTTCATTAAGAAATAAAGCCAAGCGTTGGTTGTACTCGTTCATGAGGATCAATCACTATATGGGACCAAATGACCGAAAAATTTTTATTGAAATATTTCCTACCAGCCAAAACGGCCAAATTACGGAATGATAAATCTTCTTTTGTGCAGATGGATTTAGAGACATTATACGACGCATGGGAGAGATACAAGGATCTCTTGAGAAAGTGTCCACACCATGGTCTACCCTTGTGGCTACAAGCCCAAACTTTCTATAATGGTCTAAACCCCTCAATGAGGCAACTAATCGATTCAGCCGCCGATGGAACCCTGAACAACAGAACTCCTGAAGTAGCCTACGAGTTCATTGAAGAGATGTCACTGAATAACTATTAGTGGCAAGTTACAAGGACAAAACTGACAAAATCAGTCAGAGTTTACAACCTTGATGCAGTGACCATGCTGTCAAATCAGGTAGAGTTGATAAATAAAAAGCTTGACAGTTTATGTTCCTCGTAGGTACACCCAGTCATGCAGTGCAACGCAAGTGGAACTGTGGCGAATCCTGAGTACCCACCCTACCAACCGGACGTAGAAACCGAACAGACAAACTATATAGGTAATAATTTAAGATCCAATAACAATCCTTATAGTAACACTTACAATCCAGGTTGAACGAACCACCCAAATTTTTCATGGGGAGGCCAAGGAAATCAAGGGAATCAAAGACAACAACCTCCTCAAAACTTCCAAAATCAGCCATATCCGCAAGAGAAAAAGCCAAGCCTCGAAGAGATGCTGACAAAATTTATGGCAAACACAAAAATCGATTCCAAGAAACTGAGAAAACAATTAAAAGTAATGAGAACCGAATGGAGGAACTTACGAAGTCAGTGAAGGAACCAACTAATACAGTCGAACAACTTACAAAGCTACTGCCAGAACGACCACAAGGACGTCTACCAAGTAACACGGAGATCAACCCAAAGGAGCAAATTCAAGTCATCTCAGCTAATGACAGTAAAGGATTAGAGGAACACATTTCAATACAAGAAAATAAGGTAGACGAAAGTAAGGTAGAGGTAACACAAGAAAAGCCAAAACCAGTAATTAAGGAGTACCAACCTCGCATACCTTATCCCGAAGTGATAAAAAGAGACGATTCAGAGGAACAGTTCGGTAAGTTTCTTAAACTCTTAAAGAAATTACATATTAACTTACCTCTTCTTGAAGCTCTCTTTCAGATGCCAGACTCGAGGAAATTTTTAAGATAGCTCTGGACTA
Source organism: Gossypium rotundifolium (assembly GCA_025506655.1). NCBI lineage: Eukaryota > Viridiplantae > Streptophyta > Magnoliopsida > Malvales > Malvaceae > Gossypium > Gossypium rotundifolium. The sequence continues at coordinate 13,205,248 of CP106734.1, read as the reverse complement.
ACAAACACAAATTAGACGATGAGCACCACGTGGAATTGAATGCATCATGCTCAGCAATGTTACAGAATAGACAACAACAAAAGCTAAAAGATCCATGGAGTTTTACAATTCCATGTTTAATTGGTAGTTTAGCTATTGATAATGCGTTAGCTGATTTAGGAGAAAGCATAAATGTCATGCCTTATACATTATTTAAACGACTAGGTCTAGGGAAGCCCAAACAAACTAGGATAAGTATACAATTAGCTGATAAAACTGTTAGAATTCCTAGGGACATTATCGAAGATGTTCTTGTCAAGATCGATAAATTTGTTTTCCCAGTAGATTTTTTTGTCTTAGATATGGATGAGAATAATAAAATCCCCTAAATTTTAGGAAGACCTTTTCTAGCAACTGCCAAGACTAAAATTTATGTTGCCACAGGAGAACTCATACTTTGTGTAGGTGATGAATCAATCAGTCTTCAAGCTATTGACTCGGTCAGGCAACAATCGATGAAGGTAAGAAAGTCAATATAGATGATAATCAAATTGTTCAACCTTTATCACAGGAAACACCACATGAAGGCAAACCTGAGCTAAATCATAGCACCCAAACCGACAAAGAGAAGGATCAAAACCTTAAGGTCGACAGACTAGAAGAGCAGAAGAAACACGTCAAAGAAGAACTACACTAAGTAATACCAGAGGAACCACCAGATGAGCTCGTAGGAACATCCAATCACTTCAAAATAGAAGACCAGGTACTGTTAGACAAAGCAGATCTGCACATCATTACAACAGACCTGAAGCCAAAGAGAGAAATCCTTATTAAGGTACACAATATCTTCCCACACGGAACAGTCAAGGTAAGCAACCCAACATTCGACACCTCTAAGGTAAACGCTTCTCGATTTGAACTTTGTCAAGAAAATAGAACTTTAAGCAAGAGGGAAGATATTCAAACCTTTAAACCTCCTTGATTCAAGTATAAAGAAAAGTCTAGCTTCAAACTATAAACGAGCGCTTCTCGGGAGGCAACCCGAGCACTAACCCTACTTCTTTTTACATTTGTTTTCATTTTGTTTTCTTCTCTTTCTCTTTCCCTTTGTAGCTTAACCAAAAGTACAGATTTCTAGGACACACGTCCTTACAAACGGTCGTGTCCTTGGCCGTGTGGACCACCGGAATCTCTGTACTGGCATAGCGGAGGCCGTGCAAATCAAATCCCAACCACTTTTCGATGTCACGGATCCAACCATTCCCATACGGGCATCAGTAAATTGGCACCGCCGTGCTCCACAATCGTGTGAAGCCACTAACTTATCAGACACGGGACAAACACGCCCATGCTACCCAACCGTGCCAACACACTGCCTTTTCAGGAACAGGCATGGCCCCTGAAAAATGGGCGTTAGTGAGCAAACATGCCTAAACACACGGCCATGCCATACGGCCGTGTAATTCAACACACCCTTGGTCTACGGGGGCGGGAACGTGCCAGATTTGAGACCCTATTTAAACCCCACAACCCTCCTCCTTCTCCCCTCAATCTTCTTTCTTCTTTTTTCTTTCTTTCTTTAGAAAAAGTGTCTAGACTCTTGAGCTACACTAGAATCATGCCGAAGAAGCGTAAGAAGGCAAGCATTGTCTCCTTAAAAGAGACCCCAACACATAAGTTCATGCCGGCCGCTTCATTCAAACACCAAGCCAAGGGTCTTTTAGACCATTTAAATTCTTCTTTATGTTTAATTTCCCCTTTATCCTACTTATCTATAACTCTCTTCTGCTTAATATATTTTAAATTCTTTTAGTTTCTTGGTTTTAGGTTCTAAAGGCTGCTTGGGAATCAAGCACCACAGCCTTAGAAGTCACACCCACCTCGCGAACCATCCAACAATAAGGACTCCTTAGTCCATGAGTCTTTTCTTTTAATTTCAGTTTTCTTCTTAGTCTCCTTCTCTTTATTTCTTCTGTCTTTAATTATAGTATTAGTATATTATTAATGTTTCTTTAGATTTCTTCGCTATATCTTTGCAGGCTACCCAATTTCTTTATCTAGCACAAAGCTCATAAATAGACACCCCACCAGGCCCATAGAAAACGCCACCACCGCCTCCTCCACCCACCTTTCACCACGACCTCGGCCAACTCCCGAAGTCATCCAAAATTCAAGAAGTGTTAACTCTTTCTCTTTTGATTACATTATTGGTTATCTATCTTTGTTCATTGAGGGCAATGTACATCTTAAGTGTGGGGGGTAAAAGTACCTGACTTTTTGCATTATTCTCAAATCTTGAATTTTAGTCTTGTTCCTAAGTAAGTTTCTCATATTATTAATTAAGGTGAAATTTCTAATGATTTATGATTTTTATTAATAAGCTCTTGAATAAGTCATTGATAATTGTGCATTAATGATTTATATGTGAAGAATACTAGAGAATCAAGCATGATAAGTCTATTTTTCAAAAATTGAAAATTTCCTAGGTTGTTGAACTGAATTTGAATATTACTTGAAGTTTGAAATTTACAGGATTGATGTCAAATACCCATAATTTTTTGTGAGATTTGAACCTTATAGAGCATATATTCTTTTTCATGCTCACTTTATTAATTATGAGTGTGTCAACTTTGAGCCGTTATTCTAGAACTTGCCTCGATTATACATGTTGAAACCACATTAAATGATTTGATATACTGAGATGATAAAGGCACCTAGGTTTTAACCCATTCACTCCACTAAAAAGCCTACCTTCACAAATTAACCCCTAGTGAACCTCATTGATCTTAACAATTTTTTTTTTTATTTACCTGCTAAATTTTAAACCTAAAACCCTTTGTATTTGTTATCACCATTCTTTTTAACTACTCTTTTATCGAGAATTGATTTGATCAATTGTCGGGTTAGTTTAATTCAGTTGATTAAGTTCTTTCTTCATTATGTTTCTATTTTAGTTTGTTCTTAAAAAAAAATAACCAAAGTATATTCAAGCAATAGTATATGATTAAAAGAGCTTATATGTTTAAATTCCAATTATTAAAGAAGATCTCGTATTATTAGTTTCAAAGTTTCAATCATTTACTTTCTAGTTCAAGATATTTTAGTAGGTAATTTATCAGGTCAATCTCGATGATTCAACCTTCTAATTCAGCCTTTATCCACACCTTTAACCTAAGCCCTATTACAACCTTGTCAAAGACCTTTTGATTGTTGTATCATCTCATATTACAATGGTGGAGATTTCATTTTCAGGCAAGCCTATGGGATTAACTTTTCAGGTTCGACTTATGAGTGCTTTCTCTTGAACCTTAAACACTTCGAGTGCTTTGGGTGAATCTTTCGTGAGGATGTCAATCCTTGTCAGTTTTGAATTATAGATAATTATTTAGATAAGGGGAGACGCCTATGTTTTTATGCTACGAATTTATGACTTAGAATTGTTTGAATCTTTAAGAGTCTTTGAGTTAAATTATCCATGTATAAATTATCTATGAATTATGATAAGGCATTATTGATAGGAATTATGAATTATAGAAAGTTCGTTTTATTATAAGTTGAGAATTTTGCTTGAGGACAAGCAAAAGCTTAAGTGTGGGGGTATTTGATAAACCGTAAAAGTAACATATTTTAACCCCCATATTTAGTATGCTTTTGGATGATTTAGCCCTTGATTTATGTAAAAAGGTGCTTTTAGTCCTTTCTTTTCATGTTTATACTCAGGAAAGCACCCGAGGACGAAAAGAACGAGAAACGGGCTTAAAACAGGCCAATTTGGCCCAAAGAAGAAATTGACACGGCCTGGACTTCAAGCTACACCGTCGTGTCTCGTCAAATTACGAGACGTGGCTTGAATCCTGATCTACACAACCGTGCCTAAAACAATAAAATCAAAACATGGCCCAACCACGACTTACACGGACGTGTGCCATGGTCGTGCCCTTGTTACGAGAGAGAGCAATTTTATTCGGATTTGGATACTTAGAGCCAAATGAACACTTTTCAAAGCTTATTCAAACATCAAGTAGAAAGAAGACTTAAATTAGGACACTTAGGGACCAAGTAAGGGATCCTAAAAGTCTATATAAACACCCTAAGTGCATCCTGAAAGGGGCGGCGAGCTAGGCCAAGGAGCCGAGCCAGGAAGATCACGTTTTGTGGAATCACTTGAAGTTAGCCAAGTGGATCCATCTCGAAGAGCTAAAATTCTACTCAAGACGGTGAATTTCTACTTCAATTCCTTCAGGGGGTTTTAGGGATTTTCTATGTTTTGTTTTATCTTTTCTCTTGAGATGTTTTCTTTATTTGTTATGAACTAAACCCTTTAGATACCTGAAGGGGATGAAACCTAGATGAATTTTGTTATTGATTTCTGAATTATATGATAAATACTTAGTTTGTTCTTAATTATGCATGCTTAATCCAAATCTGATGTGCTTAGGTGGAGGAGGAATAGACTCTACTTAAGAGTAGATTGAGCATAATTAAGTAGAGTTGATCGCACGCCTAGAGATAGGGTGACGAGATTTTGCCAGATTAGGGTGAAACCTAATATGGGAATCCATAGATCGATTATCGCTATTCTAGGGGTTATTATAAGTTTAACGAGAGTTCTACTAATTAACCTAGGGTTAGACGTTATTCGCCTCGAGAGAGGGTTTAATATACGTTAGGTAGTCTTACGGATCAAACTAAGTAAATAAATCATATGGTTTAGAATTAAATAACAAGTGAAGTCTAGGTGGATTCTTCCTGAGGGTATCGTTGTGATCAATTGAGTTTTCTTCGAGTTATTTCCTTGTTCGTTCTTTTTGTCTTTATCTTTAACTTAGAAATCGTTAAACTAGATTAAATCAACCAATCACTCCATATTTTAGGCTAAATAATAAAAAGAAAGTAAGTATTAGTACTTTTAGTTCCTTTGGGTTCGATAATCCGGTCTTGCCTAAGCTATACTACTGTTCGATAGGTAAACTTACCTTTAATCGTTGTCAGAGTTAGTCTCAAGGTTTCGATCTCATTTATTATAAATTTTAAAGCTCTGATTTCAGCGATCAATTGCCGATCATTTAGAACATTTACATCTAATTTACAACACATAGTCAATCATCTTCAATCACTCTCATATACAAACATGTTATCCCTTATCAAGGTCTGTGAGACCTTTATCACATGCTAAAGAGGGGTTGGGACTAAATCAAAACACATACAGAAGTTCTCGGAAACATAACAACTTAACCAAAATACAGGGGATACACGCCATGGTAAGTAGGCCGTGCCTCACCCACGACTACTTGACACACCGTGTGTCCTCCCGTGGTCATATCTTGCCAAAATTAACATGGCCACCAAGCACGCTGTGTGCTAAGGCCGTGTACTACTAGATCATATATCGCCATTTCTCACACTACTACTGAAGCACCCCGTGTCGAGGCCGTGCTACCAAGCTACATTCTGCCAATTCACCCACGGTCTATAGGCACGCCCGTGTGCCACAATCAATTGACATTATAGGCCATTTATAAGGCCAAAATGTGACCCATAAGGGTCAAACCTACAAGCGATTAACCAAAACATCTTATGCACATATTACCACCAAAAACATACCAAAAATAGTCATTCAACCCATGCATTCAATACCAATTCCTACCATGACAATTTCAAAGAACCAAACTCACATCATCACAAGCATTAACCATTCATTTGCATATCCAAAACTTAATCATTTCATATGCATCATATCATACCAAAATATGTAATCACATAACTTATTCATCCAAGCATTCATCATCTCAAAACTTGCCAAAACATATGGCTAAATTCATTTCATAAACATATACACATAACTAGCCTATACATGCCATATTTCAACTATATACATCCTTTCAAAAGTTCCAAAATAGAATGCCGATAGTGTGATTTAAAAGCTGACGATCCCTGATCCGAGCTAGCTTTACTGACACTGCAAGGTAGAGAAACAATTCACATAGTAAGCTTTCCAAAGCTTAGTAAGTTCGTAACAAAATACATTAAATCAAAACATGTCATCACATAGATTAATTCACAATCTAATATCTCATATCATCCAAAACTAGTAAATTCAATAAACCTTTCACAAAATCATCCAAAATTTCATCAACCACATAGGTTTCGAACATACCTTAGCCAACACTTAGTTGTCAAATATTTAAGTTACTCAATATTCATGAATCACATAGATCGACATTCGTCCCTTTCTTTAGTTTATTCGCACACTTAGTGCCTAAATAGTTAACCAAAGCTTAATTAGCATCGCACACTTAGTGCATCATATCAAATCAATCTTGAATCAGTATTGCACACACAGTGCCAACCACATAGCCTAAGCTTATATTACTCCGCACACACACAGTGCTATTTATCTCGATCACATTTCTGATCGCACACTTAGTGCCTTTTAACTCAATCTATCACATAGCATCCACATTTAACAATATCATACCATTCATTTCATAATGTTAAACACAACTAAATATACATATTATGTCCGAACTAACCTCGGACATCGAACTATTGATACGGTAGATTAATCGAGCACTTTATCTTTGCCTCGATCTCGATCCAAACCTCTCCTCTCTTGGTCTATACATATTCAAATTCAATCCATTCAATCATCAATTCATTCATTTTAATCCAAACACACATATTTAGGGCATTTTTGCAATATAGCCCTCACATTATCATATTTTAACACTTTAGTCCTTAATTCACAAAATCATCAATTTACACAATTTCACCTAGTACAAGCTTAGCCGAAATATCACTATACTCATACAATCCCACACATTTCATTTATTTCACATTTTAGTCCCTCAATTTATGCTTTTCACAATTTAGCCCTAAATACTCAATTTCATTAAAAACTCAAATACGAACTATGTTAATCCCATACCAAACTTTCATTTTCTACCATTAAACATTCAAGAACTCACATGTTTATCAATGGCACATTTCAAAAACATCATCAATTCATAAATTTGCTACATGGGTTAGCTAGAGCACGAAGCAACGATCACAAAAACATAGAAATTATCAAAAACCGAGTCAAAAACATACATCAACTAAGCTAATCCCTAGCCGAATTTCACAAAGCTTTCTTTCTTTCTTTTTCTTCAAATTTCGGCCAAAGAAGATGATAAAAATGGCCATTTAATTCCTTTATGCTTTATTATAATAACATTAACACATAGTTTACCATTTTGCCCTTCCATTAAACATATAAAACAATTATAAACCAAGGCTAATTTGTCATTTAGTCATCCACCATCTTTAATAATGGCTTAATTGCCTCTTAAGGCCATCATATAATGAAGAAATCAACACTTAAGTACTTATAAATCAGCACATAACTTTTACTCTTTACGCCATTAGGTCATTTCTTTTAATTCGCCCCTAAAACGATCAAATCATCACACAGAATTTTTACGCAGACTATGTCACATACTATTCATATAGAAAATAATATTAAATTAACATTTTGACCTCGAATTTATGGTCTCGAACCACTGTTCTGACTAGGGTCTAAATCAGGCTGTTACATGATACAAGTCTAAAACAGAGATCTGAAATTCAAACCAAGAGCTAACGGATATCCGATTACCCACGAATCGAAGCACACTTGGAACTAACGTCCCAACAGAACTTAACAACCATGGCACACCAAATTCACACAAAAGTCTCAGCACAAACACTAAACAGATAAATAGATTATAGACAACTAGTCTTTCAGTCAGAACGCACACACAGACAAACGCAGATGAAATGCAGTCAAATAAAAACCCACCCATCCAGCCAACACACCTCTCCGTCTCCCGATCACACCCAAAAGAGCTGTTAAAGCTCATCCAACCAAACACACCAATTAGGACCTCGGAAGGCCCATCCAACCTTACACACCGTATATGTGGACTAAGCCATTCAGATAATAATACGCAACAGAGCTAGGTCAGATAATGGTACGCAAGCTGTCTGAGCAAGTTGTAGTACTTACATAATGATGCAATATGGTAATCTCATGTCTATTTATCGACACGTTGCAGTTAAAACTGCCAGATCAGATAATAGTGTGCAACAAAGCTGACGTACGAGCGGTACAGTGCGATAAATCGCTGTACGTATAAACTTGCAGTTAAACTACTAGATCAGAACAGATACAGTCTTCCTTCTCTTCATTACCCAACCCAAAATACTTTATGTAAATGCATGAATGCATTCAAGCTCACAGAACAGAGACATTTACACAGCCAGTTAGTCAAAACAGATAAACAATACACTCCACAGACTAGCTCCAAACTCACACATCACACACAATCATCATGGATATCGAGTCATGAACACCCTCACTAAACTTAACTAAGGGTTGAAGCACACACAAATACATTTTCGGATCAGAAATGCACTTGGAATCGATTTAAGTGCTTTAGGACCACACGCCCGTGTGCTCTGGCCGTGTGAAAGGTCAAAAGCCCATGTAAACAAGGGCACACGATCGTGTGACAGAAGCACACGCCCGTGTGAAGAGAGGTACATGGCCGTGTGACTATGGCACACACCGTATGGACTAGGGACATGGCCGTGGGGATAGGCCGTGTAACTCTCTGTCCATTTGCACTAAAATTTGCATATAGGGCAGACACAATCGTGTGAGTGTCTCACACGCCGTGTGCCCACCAAACAAGGCCGTGTGTCCCAAAACACATGCCCGTGTGGAATTCTTAAATCCCAAAATTAGCCACACGGTCGTGTGGCATCAAATCACTCAAACCCTAATCCCCAAACTCATACGCACGTGTTCTTAAGGGACACGGCCATGCAAGAAACGATAAAATCCCTAAGTCAGCCACACGACCGTGTGGCCAAGCCGTATGGCACCCAAATTTCGTTCGGAACCCTAATTCCCAAAAGCACACGGTTGTATGAATCGTCACACGCCTGTGTGGTCACAAAACCACCCTAAAATAGCCCCAAAAAATGTACTTTCAACCACAAAACACTTCCCGATCCTTGTTGAGTCAAAATCATACAAAACCATACACATTCCAAGCATAAAACAAATGATATCACATCCATAGTCGACTCTTCGCAAAGTCGAATGAAAATCGCAAACAAAATAGAAAAGCTTGAAACCCACACCTGTTTGGTGATTGAGAACGTCCTGATGCCGACTCGATTACCAGAAAATTGAAACTCTCCGCGAACCGCAACACCACCATTTCAAAAAAAGAGAAAAACAAAACCAACCAGGAAGAAAAGCGAAAAGAACGTGGAAAAAGGAAAAGAAAACAAAAAATAATACAATACAATAAAATAATAATAATAATAATAATAATGAAAAATAATAAAACAAATTAACATCAATAATAACCAAAGCTAAACAATTTAATTAAAATATATAACAAAACAAAACAAGGCAATAAAAATATTCCTCCAAAGCGCACACAAGGACTCAAACACGTGTCCCAGAGATACATAAACACACACTAAACCACCAGACCAGCAAGCCCATCCTGTCACTTACACGCAAGATTAACCACAAAAGCACACCTTTCCCTCAAACCCTAACCACTATTGTCAAAACTTCTAACCCTCAAAATCTGGGGTGTTAGAATAATAAAATTTCCAAAAACAAGATTTGAACTCAGAACCTCACACTTTTACCCAGAACACTTAACCACTAAACCAAATCAATTTCCTTATAAAAAATTTTCCAAGATCTAAACCCATAATCATGGGGTGACCACTCTTGGTTTCAAAATCTAATTTCTTCTAACCCGATTTTGGGATGTTACGCTTTTAACTTTTACTAGAGCTTGGACAATGCCTATATTTATTAAAGAGTGGTTGGAAATTGGGCTTGGAACTCCATGACAAAGGATTGGTCTGAATGGATGGGTGAAGGTGAACGTTGATGGTTCAGTGTCAACTTTTAAACCAAGAGCGACCATAGGTGGAGTGGTGAGAGGACTGAATGGTAGTTGGATAGGGGGCTTCGAAATGGTGCTGGGATTAGCAAATGTTTTTCAGATTGAAGCTTGAGCATTACTTGAAGGCCTAAAGTTTGCTTGGGCTAAGGGGTACCGTACAATGGAGATTGAAAGTGATAATCCGGTTTTGGTAGCCATTATACAAAATGGGCTAGTAGAAAACAATAACTACGGTGAAGTTAAGCTCATTCAAGACTGGTGTCTTTAAGGATTGAAAAGTGAAATTTTGACAAATACTGAGAGAGAGTAATAGGGTGGCAGATTCTATCACCAGAGAGAACCGAGGCGAAATAGGGCACTTAATTACTCATGAAGAACCATCCGAGAGTGTGAGGGATTTATTAGATGATTATATCCATTACACGTATCCAATGTTTGATGGTGACTAATTCTCCTGTAATCCTAACTTAAAGCTTTATTATTTTATTTACAAAAAATAATAATATTTCTCAAAACTATTAAAAATAAAAGTTGCTATATATCCAAAAATACAAAAATATTTCTCCAAAATTATTTTTTACTCAACAAGTTGACATGGAATGAGATATTTAATTGTATTCAACAACTTATCTTTTTCTAGTCATTGATTTACCAACAATAATCTATTGGGTGAAGCTATTTAGCATATATAAATTCTCGTTGAATTTAGTAACACCAATGAAATGGAAACCTGACTTAAAAACTGATTTTCAATAAATTAATAAATAATATTATAAAAATATTTTAGTTTCTTTTTATAATAATTATAAATAAAATAACTAAACATATCTATTAAAATAACTTTAACACCTCTATTAAAACATACTTCAACGGAATGATAAAAAATCTAATCGTTAATATAATTTTTCCGTTTGAACTTAACAACTAAATTAATTTTAATATTTTTTTATATTGCGATATCTAAGTTTGTCATCTAAATTTATTTTTATATTTAAATTTAAATTTTATAACACTTTGATAATGTATCGTATTATCATTTAAAATTTTAAAAAATTAAAATTTTTAAATAATGATATGCCATAATTATAAGATATCACATCATCATACATTAAAAAATCTAAATTTGATGAGCGAAGTAAATTTAATTATTAAATTTAAATATTAAAATCAACAAAAAAAGAATTGTAAATATCAAAATTAATTTAATTGCAAAAAGTACATTAACCCAAAATTTAATCTAATCTAATAGACTTGCTTAATTGAATAAAAATTGGTAGCTGTCTGATTATCATATATCCAAGAACTTAGAAACCTTGATTAAAACCAGTTTTACCAACAAAAAGTTTAAATATTTTTTAATTTTTAATTATATAATAATGATAAAATTTTAATTTTGATTTATATATTATACTTAAAATTTTAAATTTTAAATTTAATATCTATACTTTAATGGTTGACATAATTTGATTCATCAATTTTATAATATCATTAGCTAATTTGATACTTTATTTTATGTCCAAATAAACAATCTTATCATTAGCTAATTTGATACTTTATTTTATGTCCAAATAAACAATCTTTTAATTTCTTTTTTCATTATATAAAATTGATCAAATTTTATTTTTGGTCCCTATAGTATGCTCAAATTTAAAATTTAATTTCTACATTTTGATTTTTTCTCAATTTTAATTTTATTAGTTAGATATACTTTATTTCAATGAAAAGTATACGTGAATTTTTATGAATTATTAAAACCATATTATTTGTTAACTTTGGGTCCATTGTAATGTAACTCTTTTTTTTTTTTTTGCACGATTATCAAGTGAGTATTTTAAAAAAAATTCAAATATGCTACACCAACAAATTTAGCAAAATAATTTTAATGGTGTTCACAATAATATCTAAAATTTTAAAATAAAAAGTAAAGGAACTAAATTCTTGAAAATAAATGTACGTAAATTAAATTTCAAATGTATAAAGAGTATATAGATTTGGTGCATATTAAGTTCTATTATTTGGTCCAAGAAAAAATTAACCTAACTCGAAATGTAGGTCGAGAATTGGGGTAAAATATCCAAAAATACCAAAAAAATAACTTATTTACAGAAAAGGGCCAGTTTCAAAAATATTTACGAAAAAGGGTCGTTTCACCCCAAAACGCGTCCATGTCGGTAGCGTTTTGGGGGATATAATGACAAAGCGCCCTGTGGGGCGCTTTGCTGATGAATCACCAGGAAAACGCGCTAACGTGGAAGCCTTTTTGCCCTCTCTCCCTGTCCTATAGTATGATATTCTAAGGTTTCTGGGCTAGGGTAAAAAATATATATATATAGGGTTTTGGGCAAAATATATTAGCCCAAAAATTAATTGAATTTTTTTGAGTTGTATGTGGTAAAATAATTTTGAGAAGATGTTTCTGAACAAACAGTAGCCAAAAACGCTTTAAGAAGGATGCACTGTTAGCAAGAGTACTGAAAAGAGCTCTCACGTGGACGCTCTTTTGCTACAGTAGTCTCCGGGTAAATTATTTTGAGAAGACGTCAACAAACAAGCGGTGGCCAAAACGCTTCAAATAGGTGCCTTTGTCATCATGAGTACTGAAAAGGGCTCCCACGTGACGCTCTTTTGCTACAGTAGTCTCCGGGAAAATTATTTTGAGAAGACATTTCTGAACAAACAATGGCCAAAACGTTTCCAGCAGGGTGCATTGTCAGCATGAGTACTGAAAAGAGCTCCCACGTGGATTCTCTTTTGCTAAGTAGTCTCCGGAAAAATTAAACTATAAATCAGCCAAATTTCATTCTCAGGTTGCATAAGGGAAATTAAGGCAAAAGAAAAAAAATTGAAAATGAGTGAACGTATTAATGCTGTTATTTACTACGATGGTGAGGTTTGTGACACCGAAAATGGTGTTGTTTTCTTATTGGAGAACACAGCGCGACTGAGTTTTAATCGAAACATCGATTTGGTAGAACTTCGAAAAAGAATTAGGCGTAAAATATTTGGAACAACGCCAATGAAAGTTCAGTCTATTAAGTATAGATTTTGCACTTCGGTTGATCTGGTGAGATATGACTTATTCGACATCAAAGGTCCTCGGAGCTTTGAGGCAATGGTGGAGACTCATCTTGCCAGTGGATCACCTTATCTCAAGGCATATGTACAATTTTTATCTCCAAGTGATCTTACTGCGACCTCAACATCTACTACTGCTCGAGGGGAATACACGACCCCAAGCTGACACTCTGTTAGTTGGAGGCAAAACACAGAAGTGCCCGTGTTCGGTGGTAGTATGAAAAACATAACCCTTGCACGACACTCGATTGGTGGATGGGACATGCATATCCGTTCTTCGATGTCCGATGATAGAAATACGTATTGGGGGACATCATCAACTTCTAGTAGTTGGCAATCCACATATGATTGGGAACGTTACGAAAGATGTTTAAGGAGGGATAATGTACTCCTCATGACATCCACCGGCGAGGGGCCCTCGTTTGTTGCAGGTTATGGAGGGTCGGACGATGAATTCAATGTGGATCCACCTCGGGAGCCCGGGCTCGATGGTGCAGAAGTTGGATTATTTTCTGAACCGTAGCCTGTTCCAATTGTACCTGAAGATGTTGAGGGCGGTTCAGACGAAGAAGAAGAAGATCCGCTATTCAGGGCGTATTCGCCTCCAGCCCACATACATAATGTCGATCTATCTCAAGATGATACATTGGAGTTTCCTGAGTTACCACACCGGGCGTGTGACCATAAACTTCTTCGTTCGATTCGGACCAATTAGAAGTTGGTAACCAGTTTTCCAACAAGAATACTTTTCTTGCTGCATTGAAACAATACAGCATCAGGAACGGGGTTAACTACAACGTGGTTAAATCCAAGCTCGATAAGTATGAGGTGAAGTGTGCAGTGCAAGACGGTACATATTCATGGAAAATCATGGCCTCGTTGAGGAAAAGGACAGACTTGTGGGAGATCAAAAAGTACAAAGGTCCACATACATGTCTTGTCGGTACAGTACCACTATGTGTTCAATATTTTTGAATAATACTAATATTATGTAATGTTGCATTATTTAACGTACTTCATTGACAGGTGTTAAACAAGATCATCTAAAGATGGATTCAGACATGTTGGCTGACTTAATAATCTCAACGGTGAAGGTGATCCCAAGACTACAAGTCTTTACCTTAATTGGCAATATTAAGTAGCCAATTGGAGTACACGCCTCTTCGTAAAGGCTTGGATAGCCAAGCGAAGGCGTTAGAAAAGTTGCATGGTCGGTGGGATGCTTCATATAATGAAGTGTAGCGATGGTGTCAGTCTTTGGAGAGATATGTCGAGCAAAGATAACAAACCTTAAAGCAGAAGCGGCATACTACAACGATCGTTTGCTCGTGGATGCGCAGTGTTCAGCGTCTATTACGGTCATTTAAACAATGCCGAGATGCCTTTATATACTGCAAGCCATTGGTACAAATTTACGGTACCTTTATGTATGGTAGATATACGATCGACTATTGCCAGTTGTGGCACAAGAGGCCGTGGGAGAATCCTTCGATTGCATTCGTAATAACAGGAGGAGTCGGTTGATGACCGGGACTTCTTCCTATCTAGGTTAAGGAGGCATATACGCCTCAACCCGATATATCGTTATATCGGATCGGGGCCTGGAATACTAGCCGCAATAGAGTGCCGAGAAGCACGTGGCATCGCACACACCATCGATATTGCGTAAGGCATGTTGCATCCAACTACTACGGCAACATCGATCTAAAAGTCGATGATGACAAGTGACCGATATGGGTATGTAATATCTATTAATATAATTTCATTTGTAATATTCAATTTATTCTCAATTGAAGAGTGGTATGTAATATTCGCTATCAATGTATATTGGTAGGATACGAGATCAATAAGAACCATTTTGAGGAGATGTTTGCGAGTTTGCGCTCGAGATAACGAAGAAGGCGCAAACTACGTGTAATATTCCTTTGAATAGTGGACACAAGCATACGACGGCAATGCCTACGATATGGTCATATGACCACAAACACGGCGGAATGTATAAATTACGTTCTAAAAGGAACCCGTCATCTGCCGATTACATCGGTTGTGAGAGACATATTTTCGTTTAGCGGCACTATTTAAAGCGGCGGCGAGTTATAGAGGCGATGCAAAGAGGCCATGTATGGAGCCCAAAGGTCTTACAAGAAATAAGCAGGGGAAGGCATCGCCAACACCATGCACAGGTGTGTCACGATCGCGACGACCTATGGTTTCGTGTCACGGAGTTTGATGACCGAACCAAGGTATTGTTGGCGGGCGTATCGTGTACACTTGACAAATAGGACTTATGCGATGGGATATTTGATGCGCCGTTACCCATGCGCTCATGTACTTGCGGCTTGTCGAATCTCCGTCTTGATCTCATGAGCTATGTCGACGAAGTGTATAAATTAGAAAACATGTACAACGTGTGGAGACACGTATTCCCACCGATCCAGATGAGCGTAAGTGGTAGTCGGTATCGCTTGCACCGTATAAGCCGTCACGGATAGACAATTGAGGCGCAAACCAAAAGGTCGACATTTCTCGAGTAGAATACACAACAATATGGATATCAGAAACGAGCAACCAAAGTAGGTGTCGGATGGTGTAGGAACGGGGCATACATCTCACTCGTGTCCAAATCGGAATAGTTGACCGTATTCTTAGCTTTTTGTCTCTTCGTGGCTATGTAATTTCTATTTTTTTATGAAAAGCGGTGAACTTTTGTATAAGAACTTTTATTTTATTCAAATTTTAATTTATTAAAAGAAAAATTCAAATTATAATAAAAATAAAAAACATTATTTTGTTAAATATATAAAAACTAAATTACAATAAAAATTAAACCATTACTATTTTATTAAAGATATTAAAATTAAATTACGTTAAAAAATTAAATTACAATAAAAATAAAAAAGCTGTTATTTTATTAAATATATTAAAACTAAAGTACAATAAAAAATTAAACCATTTCTATTTTATTAAAGATATTAAAAATAAATTACATTAAAAAAATTAAATTACATTAAAAATAAAAATCAAATTACAATAAAAAATAAAAACCGTTATTTTATTAAATATATAAAAACTAAAGTACAATAAAAAATTAAACCATTTATATCTTATTAAAGATATTAAAATTAAATTACATTAAAAAATTAAATTACATTAAAAATAAAATCAAATTACAATAAAAATAAAAAATGTTATTTTATTAAATATATAAAACTAAAGTACAATAAAAAATTAAACCATTTTTATTTTATTAAAGATATTAAAATTAAATTACATTAAAAAAGTAAATTACATTAAAAAATTTAAATTACAATAAAAAATAAAAACTGTTATTTTATTAAATATATAAAAACTAAAGTACAATAAAAAAATTAAACCATTTCTATTTTATTAAAGATATTAAAATTAAATTACATTTAAAAATTAAATTACATTAAAAATAAAAATCAAATTATAATAAAAATAAAAAACTATTATTTTATTAAATATATAAAAACTAAAGTACAATAAAAAATTAAATCATTTCTATTTTATTAAAGATATTAAAATTAAATTACATTAAAAAATAAAAATCAAATTACAATAAAAAATAAAAAACTGTTATTTTATTAAATATATAAAACTAAAGTATAATAAAAAATTAAACCATTTCTATTTTATTAAAGATATTAAAATTAAATTACATTAACAAAATTAAATTACATTAAAAATTAAATTACAACAAAAAATAAAAAACTGTTATTTTATTAGATATATAAAACTAAAGTAGAATAAAAAATTAAACCATTTCTATTTTATTAAAGATATTAAAATTAAATTACATTAAAAAATTAAATTACATTAAAAATAAAAATCAAATTACAATAAAAATATAAAAAAAGTACAATAAAAAATTAAACCATTTCTATTTTATTTTATTAAATATATAAAACTAAAGTACAATAAAAAATTTAAACCATTTCTATTTTATTAAAGATATTAAAATTAAATTACATTAAAAAATTAAATTACATTAAAAAATTAAATTACAATAAAAAATAAAAATTGTTATTTTATTAAATATATAAAACTAAATTACAATAAAAATTAAAATTAAAAAATTATATTACAATTAAAAATAAAAAAGTCACCCGAATCGGTGTTGATGTTGGTGAATCGATGCCACACGGGGCGATCGGCGTGACTACGCTGTTGGATTCCTCCTTCGTCTAGCTTTTAGCATGGGTCATGGAACCTCGGCGGGATTCGGCTCATCCAAGCCTTTGGTGCAGTTGTGGATGTTGCGAGGATGACCCACCTTGATAAAATAAAGACCCCGGAGGTGTTTGCATAAACCACGGCGAGGGTGTCTGAATCTCGTATGGCGAATGAGGGTGGTAGAAAGAAGTGCTCCCGAGCGGTGCCTCCTATGATCCTCACGACGACGGCCTAAAGATCGGGTGGCGTGGGAGTAGTCGGGAACGGACTCGAACCCGGCCATGCATTCCAACCTGGGGTGGGACTCGGAAAAGGAAACATATATGGGTTAGGAGGATACATATAAAGGGTAGGGTACGCACCTGGCATAAAGGGTAAAGGCTGTGATGTCGGTGTAATCGACTAAACCGATGGGTCCGGATGGTTGTGTCAAGACCTTTGTTGATGGCCGAATCTCATCACCCCTTCTTCTTGGATTTAAAGGGCCTCGACGTTCCCTTCATTTACGAAGTTGCTGTCGCCTCTCTTCTTTCGACAACGATACAGCTTACCATGGATCCTAAACCATGGCATGTATTCTGGCACGCACGCTAACTCAGGAACGATGACCGGTTCCCAGATAGGTAAATAGTCGTACCGTGTAATATCCGAGAATTAGGGCTTGTGCATTATTGCTTAATTATATGAAGTAGCATGCCTATGTGTGGTTGAATGTGTTTTATGAATTTTTGAGAACTCTAGAGTGTAGGTGAATGCCTTAGAAATTATCGAATTTTAAGTCTTAAAGGGGAGCTAAGCGAATGAGGCCTTAAGAACAATTGTAGGAAAATTGGACAAACAAATGGGCTTGTTAAAGTGGCAAGGAGGCGCCACTTACAGCCCCTAGGAAGTGACGCCACAAGCGGTTCAAAGGGGCCTAGGTTCGAGTAGCAAGGAGAGCACTTTTGGAGTTTTATTTTGCAGCAATGAGGGAGGTAGTGGACGGCATGTGGACTCTAGAAGGAGGAGGTATAGATGGGGTTGGAGAGTTTGAGGATTGGCCAAGGAGGAGGGATCAAGGGATAAGGAGAGAGGGGAGCAAGTGGCGAATATGGGACTCTAAGGGGTGCATAATTCGGTCATACAAGGGAAGCTAGGTGCGAATTTTGTTAAGGGGTTTTATGTTTTTTTCTCTTACCGAAATTTGTCCCACTCTCTCATAAACTTTTAACCCTTTTTCTTTCATAATCAAACTTCACCAAAATTCACTCTTTTCCTTTCATTTAGACCTTGGCCGAATCATCCCAAGACCATTAGGGTCAATTGCTTTCTCTCATTTGTTTAAGGTAAACCGAATCTACCATCTTTCCTTCTCATCTTTTCTTTCTATTCTAATCAGGCCGAATTTCTTTCTCCCAAAAGTTCTTTATTGACGATTCTTCCTAAAGCCTCATACTCTTCTTTTTCTTTTCCTTGTTGAAGCCGAATCTCCCTAGTGTTTATCAAGCCGAAACACTTCTTGTGCATTAGCCGAAACCTTTCTCTTTGGGATCTAGAAGCCGATTCTCTGAGGGTGCCTTAATAGTGGTAAGTATTTTTATATGTAGCTAGCGTCTAAAAAGTGGTCTTTCGGGATTCCTATTATAGCCTACTTCAAGAGAAGATCTTCGGGATTTCTAGATCTAAGGTAAGCAAGGGTAATCTTAGGCCGAAGGCCATTTATGGTGTTCATTAAGTGTTAAAAATGAATCTAACATAGATCATATAGGTATTTCGACATCTCCATCAACAGATAACGATTTCGGGATTTAGATCCACAAGGTAAGTGGATATGAATATTCGGCCTTAGGCCATCCTGTCTAGTAACATTAGCCGATTCTGACATTAGTTTTTAGGAAGGAGTGCAATCGGTTTGATGAACTTTCGGGATTCAGTAAAACAAGTTAGTAACCAGGTGTGTAGCCCCACACTAATTCTTGATAGATTTATGGTGTTGATTTAATATATATGTGTTAATGAAATATGAAATATGTGGCTAAAGGTACCATACGATGGTACAGAGTACTCAGGTACGTTCACCTTTAATACTATGTTAATAGTGTTATGAATAGTGAATATGACATATACGTGAATTTGTTATGAACATGGAATAAGATATATGGCATGATTTTTGCATGTATTATACTGTGCATGGGCATATGGGTGATTATTAAAAGGGGAAGTGATCTGGTGGTTTCTACCACAATATCTGGTGACTCATGTCGCATAATCTAAATGTGGTGACATATGTCACATATTATTATCTGGTGACTTTGTCACAATTATCTGGTGGCTATGCCACAATTTATAAGGGCGATGTGCAAGTCGTCTGCAGCGACTGCCTTCGATGGTGTGTAGCGGATGGAGGGTCGATTTAGTAATCCCCACGGTGTGATGGCAGGTACGGGTGATGTGTAGAGGATGGTTATCTAGGTTTGGGTTCGGGTTTGCATCATTGTATATGTATGTTTTATATATGATTTGTATGCCTAAATCGTTGGGAGTTTGTGTTGGTTGTTACACATTGAGTCTGTTGACTCACCCCGTTGTGGGACATCTTTTCAGGTGACACTCAGTAATGGACCGGGTCGGCAGGAGCTTAGTGGTGGCCATGCTCAGCTCAGAGTTATTTTATTTTCATTGGGTTTTATTATTTAAGTATTTTAGATTTATTTTGGGTTTTACTTGAAGTAATATGGCCATTACGATTAACTGTTTTACGCATGCATTTTATTCGGTTTATTATGATACGATTATGGTTAAATCAAGATTAAATAATTTTCCTAAAAATAAATTCTAAATGTTTTAACACCTAAACACATTCGATTTTCAATTTAATGTTAACCTCTAAAACCGGCTATACTTTTAACTTATTGATTACTAAAACAACACGATTTCAATTTGAACTCAACACAAATCAAATTATCTTTCAAACCACCAGATTTTTCCAAAGTAACAAATAAGTTTTGAATTGTTTTACTCAAGAAGCATGCGGATCCGGTCGAGGGCTTGTGGGCGGGTTTGGGGTGTTTCGATTTAGTATCGAGCAGGTTCAAAACTTCGACCTTGAGGGCTTTTGGGCCCAAACATTTTCTTTCTTTTGAAATTGAATTTTACTAAGAAATGGCGGGTTTTACGGCATGGCTTTGAGTCTCAGACCAAGTCCACCGGTAAGTACTCCTAACCCTTTTGTGATTTGTATGTGGGACTTATAGGGACGTAGATTAGTCAATTAAGAACTATTGAACCCTAGGATTAGTCTACTCCAACACAGAAATACATAAAACTTAAAGTCTAACCAAACAACCACGTATGCAGAGTCGAGTTAAAGGTGTGGCAACCGTTGTGCGCATGTCTAGGATTGGATTAGGGGAGCTTGGTATTTAAGCGATCCTAGTGACTCACCTCCTCTCGCTCGAATCCTGCACAGTGCGTAGTGACGGTTCACCTTAACCAAGAGGACTCGATCCACAGGCTAAACTCAATAATTAAAACCCGAAAGGGACCCGTCACCTTATTTTATGAAATTCTAAAGTCAAACCATGATTATAAAATTCCAAAGTACCCTTGATTAAAAAATTGACCAAAATACCCTTGGTTTGCAAGTTGCCCAAATTACCCCTAACCTGTACAAATTACTAAAATACTCTTAGAATGGAAAGTTGCCAAAATACCCCCGAATTAAAAATTTCCAAAATACCCTTATTTCGTAAAATCACCTGGAACCATATTTTACAAAATTACCGAAATGCCCCTGGCTTGTAAAATTACAAAAATACCCCTAGTTTATAAAATTACCATTTTACCCTTGAAATTTTCTTACCAAGTATTTCAATTTAAGTAAAAATACCAAAATCTCTACTTTGAAATTTTAGATACCTTAATTAGGAAAATTACAAAAATACCCCAATAGGATAAAAATTATGAAAATACCCCTAGGTAGTGGAAAACAACAATAATAACAACTACAACACTTTCCTGTAATGAACGCAAGTTCATGAATGTGATGATTGAATAAATAAATTTGAGACTGTGTGTGTATGAATTCGAAAGAACTACTCCTTATAACTATTGAACATAAGACTATTCGCGATAAATCAGTGGAACAAAAACTAATTCATAAAATTCTTTAATCAGATAAATGCGATTCGAAAGCATGAATTCTAGGGGACGTGGTCGTAATGTGCGTGGCCATGGTAGAGGCCGAATGACCGTGTCAGAGCCCGTTAGGTCGGGTCAAGGGTCCAAAAATGAAATGCCACCACCACCGGCCGCTGAGGTGGAATATCAGGATCAGACAGGGGAAGATGCAGTATCACAGGCGATGCTACGAGTTCTGAAAAGGGTGGCTGGAGCAGTTGGAGGCATGAGAGCTTGAAAGTCGGTACCGGAGCGACTCCGAGCTAATGGAGCTGAGTTTTTCCGTAGTGTATCTGGTGTGGCACCCAATACGGCTGAGTATTGGTTGGAGACGACGGAGCGAATTATGGATGAATTAGACTGACAGGAGGAGGCGAAAGGGTAGTGTTGCTACTCCGTGATGAGTCATATCAATGGTGGCTCACGGTTCAGGATGGTGCTACCGCTGATAATCTTACATGAGAATACTTTAAAGCGGCATATCAGAAGAAGTACATTGGAACTAGTTATGTTGATGCGCAGAGGAAGGCATTTTTTAGGCTGGTTCAGGGAAATAAATTAAATGCAGTGAGGCGAATTCCTAAGGTTGAGCTGATATGCTCGGGGTATAGTGGCTACGGAGCATGAGAGGTGTGTCCGATTTGAGGACGGACTAAGGGATGACCTGAGATTGTTGATTACCCCACGTGAAGCGGGAGTTCTTGTGTTGGTGGAGAAGGCAAAAGTTCTTGAAGGGATTAAAGAATCTATGAGACGAATCTGAGAACCGAAATAGGCAAAAGAGGTTTTGGATCATCGGGTCATCGGGAATGTGCAAAAGAGGCCTAGAGTTGATGGGCGCGAGGTCGTGAGTTCTTCTGGGAGGACGATCTGCGTACTTGCGGCCGGTGTGGAAAGATGCACTTAGGGGGGTGTTGGAAGAAGACGGGAGGATGTTTTAAGTGTGGATCCAAGGATCATATGATTAGGGACTGTCCCATGAAAACAAGCGGAGTCGACCGAGAAGCTGTGGTCCTAATCAGTGAAAGAGGAGGACAGCAACCACCGTGGGATCGTGGTTCCTTTGGCGAGGTAATGGTTACGGTAGAGGACGGGAACAAGGCGAGGTGTTAGTATCTGAGCGAGACAATGGGTATGGTGTATCTGATTAAATCGGAGGGAGGATAGAGACGCCTGGGCGTCATAACCGTAAGTTCTTATAAATGACAAGCCTTACTTTACTTTAATTGATGTTAGCTCTACCCACTTTTATATTGCATGTAGAGTAGTTGAAACACCGAGGCATAGCCTCTAAAGCATCTAATAGGGAGATGGATGTAGTAAGCCCATTAGGTCGAATCGTAGTGGTGAATAAGATATTTGAGTGTACCTCTAGAGCTTGAGGAGTGGTATTTCTGCCGACTTGATGGAACTACCCTTGAGAATTTGATCTCATCCTTGGCATGGGTAGCTAGTGGAACATCGAATTTGTATTGGATTGCGCAACTAAGTGAATGGAGTTAAGGGCCGGAAGATAAGGCGATAATTATGATAGGAGAAAGAAGAAACTACTTGTCCAAAGTAGTTTACGCTTTAAAACTAATAAGATGGTTCGGAAAGGGTGTAAGGCATTTTTGACCTTTGTTAGTCGTTGGATGCAAAGAAGGGGAGTTAGTGGAGTTAGAACAAGAAGAGAATTTGTGGATGTTTTTCGGAGGAGTTACAGAATACCCGGATAGGGAAGTGGAGTTGAATTGACTTGTTGCCGAAAGTCGACTCTGTGTCAATTGCCCGTCTGAATGGCACCAAAGGAGTTGGTTGAGCTCAAGGCTCAGATCCAAGAGCTGCTTGATCGTGGGTTTACCCGACCCAGTATGTCTCTATGGGGAGCACCGGTCTTGTTTGTGAAGAAGAAGGACGGAACTATGCGCATGTGCATAGATTATCGTCAGTTGAATAAGTGACCATCAAGAACAAGTACCCGTTGCCAAGGATAGATGACTTGTTCGATCAGTTTAAGGGGGCCGCGGTATTCTCAAAGATAGATCTAAGGTCTGGATATCATCAGCTTAAGGTGAAGGAGGCTGATATCCATAAGACAGCTTTTTGGACAAGGTACGGGCATTATGAATTCTTGGTAATGCCGTTTGGATTGAAAAATGCCCCAGCCGCGTTCATGGACATGATGAACTGAGTTTTCCAACCCTATCTGGACCGGTTCGTTGTTGTGTTCATAGACGATATGTTGGTGTATTCGAAGTCTGAAGAAGAACATGATGAGCACCTCCGAGTCGTGTTGCAAGTGTTAAGGGAGAAAAAGCTTTAAGCCAAGTTCAGCAAGTGCGAATTTTGGCTAAAGAAAGTTATGTTTTTAGGACATGTGGTGTCTGCAGAAGGGATAAGGTGGATCCTCGAAAGATTGAGGCAGTATTGGATTGGAAACCACCTAAGTCTGTGGCGGAAGTTCGTAGTTTCTTGGGACTAGCAGGCTATTACAGAAGGTTCGTAGAAGGGTTCTCATCAATATCCGCACCTTTGACGAAGTTGTTGAGAAAGGAGGTACCTTTCGTATGGACTGATAAGCAACAAGAGAGCTTTGAGAAGCTTAAGAGGGTTTTGACTGAAGCTCCAGTTTTAATTCAGCCTGAGGTAGGAAAAGATTTCATGGTGTATTGTGACGCTTCTCACACAGGTTTGGGATGCGTATTGATGCAAGATGGGAAAGTAGTTGCTTATGCATCTCGACAATTAAGGCCGCATGAGGTTAACTACCTGACGCATGATTTAGAATTGGCGGCAGTGGTCTTTGCTCTTAAGGTGTGGAAGCACTATCTATATGGAGAGAAGTCAATGATTTACACGGACCACAAGAGCCTGAAGTATTTGCTGACTCAGAAAGAGCTGAACCTGAGACAGCGAAGGTGGGTGGAGTTATTGAAGGACTACGATTATTCCATAGAGTATCACCCGGGTAAGGCGAATGTAGTGGTAGATGCCCTAAGTCGAAAAGTAGTGTCGGATCTGAGGGCAATGTTCGCACATTTGAGCCTCTATGATGATGGCGGTTCTTTGGCAGAGTCTGAGTCAAGCCGTCATGGCTGAATGAGGTAAAAGAGGGTCAGTTAGTAGATGATGATTTCAGTGCTAAGCTACGGCAAATACAGAGTGGGGAGTTGGAGGATTACGGTATTAATGGCGATGGAGTATTGTGTTTCAAGGGTAAGGTCTGTATGCCAAAGAACGAGGAGTTAAGGTAGAAAATTCTTTGGGAATTGCATAGTAGCCCTTATGCTATGCATCCTGGAGGTAGTAAGTTGTACAAAGATCTAAGGGAACAGTTTTGGTGGCTGGTCTTAGCGAAAAGTTACCGAATTTGTAGGAAGTGCTTAATGTGTCAAGTTAAATTTGAACACCGTGTTCAATCGAGATTGCTTGATAGATTAAGATTCCACAATGGAAGTGGGAGAGAATCACCATGGACTTCGTTAGTGGGCTTCCCTTACGCCTACTAAGAAGGACTCGGTGTGGGTGATAGTAGATTGGCTGACGAAATCTGCACATTTTATACCGGTGCAGGTTGACTATTCTCTACAAAAATTGGCAAAGTTGTATGTAGCTGAGATCGTGAGGTTGCACAGAGTGCCAGTGCCGATTATCTCGGATAGGGATCTGAGGTTTACGTCTCGATTTTGGAAGGCACTACATCAAGCTTTGGGCACCAGATTGGGCTTTAGTACGGCATTCCATCCGCAATCGAACGGTCAGTCTGAACGAGTAATACAAGTGTTGGAGGATATATTGAGAGGTTGCGTGATATACTTCAGAGGGAGTTGGGAGGAGATTCTGCCTTTAACAGAATTTACGTACAACAACAGCTATCAGGTAAGTATTCGGATGGCACCGTATGAAGCGCTGTATGGACGGAAGTGTCGCACTCCTACATGTTGGACGAAATTGGGAGAACATCAAATTTTGGGTCCAGAAATGGTGACAAAATCGGAAGAAAAAGTTAGAATAATTCAGACACGATTGAAGGAAGCATCTGACCGGCAAAAGTCATACGCAGATCTTAAACGGAAGGAGATTGAGTTTGCTGTGGGAGATTATGTGTTTCTTAAAGTTTCTCCTTGGAAAAAGGTAATGAGATTTGCTCGCAAAGGAAGTTAAGTCGAGTTTATAGGACCTTATCGGTATTGAAGCGAATTGGACCGGTGGCATACCGGTTAGAGTTGCCTCCGGAGTTGCGGCGGATGCGATGTATTCCATGTTTCGATGCTACGTCGTTATCGATCGAATCCATCTCATGTAGTTTCGGTTGAAGAGGTGGAGCTAATACCAGATCTATCCTATGAGGAAGAGTCGATTCAGATTCTAAACGAGATGTGAATGAGCTTCGGAGGAAGTCGGTCCCTCTGGTCAAAGTGTTGTGGCGTAACCATGGATCGGAGGAATCCTCTTAGGAGCCGGAAGAAGCAATACGACAGCAATACCCCCACCTATTCTAGCCAAGTAATTTTGAGGTTGAAATTATTTTAAGGGCGTAGAACTATAATATTCGGGAATTAGGGCTTGTGTATTATTACTTAATTATATGAAGTACCATGCCTATGTATGGTTGAATGTGTTGTATGAATTTTTGAGAACTCTAGAGTGTAGGTGAATGCCTTAGAAATTATCAGATTTTAAGTCTTAAAGGGGGGAGCTAGGCGAATGAGGCCTTAAGAACAATTGTAGGGAAAATTGGACAAACAAATGGGCTTGTTAAAGTGGCAAGAAGGCGCCACTTACAGCCCTAGGAAGTGACGCCATAAGCAGTTCAAAGGGGGCCTAGGTTCGAGTAGCAAGGAGAGCATTTTTAGAGTTTTATTTTGCAGCAAGGAGGGGAGGTAGTGGACGTCATGTGGACTCTAGAAGGAGGAGGTATAGATGGGGTTGGAGAGTTTGAGGATTCGGCTAAGGAGGAGGGGATCAAGGGATAAGGGAGAGAGGGGAGCAAGTGGCAGAATATGAGACTCTAAGGGGTGCATAATTCGGTCATACAAGGGAAGCTAGGTGCCGAATTTTGTTAAGGGGTTTTATGTTTTTTTCTCTTGCCGAAATTTGTCCCACTCTCTTATAAACTTTCAACCCTTTTTCTTTCATAATCAAACTTCACCAAAATTCACTCTTTTCCTTTCATTTAGACCTTGGCCGAATCATCTCAAGACCATTAGGCTCAATTGCTTTCTCTCATTTGTTTAAGGTAAACCGAATCTACCATCTTTCCTTCTCATCTTTTCTTTCTATTCTAATCAGGCTGAATTTCTTTCTCCCAAAAGTTCTTTATTGTCGATTCTTCCTAAAGCCTCATACTCTTCTTTTTCTTTTCCTTGTTGAAGCCGAATCTCCCTAGTGTTCATCAAGCCGAAACACTTCTTGTGCATTAGCCGAAACCTTTCTCTTTGGGATCTAGAAGCTAATTCTCTGAGGGTGCCTTAATAGTGGTAAGTATTTTCTTTCCTTAGCAATCGGTTTTCCTTTTTTTCTCTTTTGATGGCCAAAACCGAATGGTTGGCCTTGATTTTTAAGGGTGGCCTAATGTTCATAGGGCCATTATCTCGTATTTTGTATGTAGCTAGCGTCTGAAGAGTGGTCTTTCAGGATTTCTATTATAGCCGACTTCAAGAGAAGATCTTCGGGATTTCTAGATCTAAGGTAAGCAAGGGTGATCTTAGGCCGAAGGCCATTTATGGTGTTCATTAAGTGTTAAAAACGGATCTAACATAGATCATGTAGGTATTTCGACATCTCCATCAACAGATAGCGATTTCGGGATTTAGATTCACAAGGTAAGTGGATATGAATATTCGGCTTTAGGCCATTCTGTCTAGTAACGTTAGCCGATTCTAACATTGGTTTCTAAAAAGGAGTGCAATCGATTTCAGTAGACTTTCGGGATTTAGTAAAACACGTTAGTAACCAGGTGTGTAGCCCCACACTAATTCTTGATAGATTTATGGTGTTGATTTAATATATATGTGTTAATGAAATATGAAAGATGTGGCTAAAGGTACCATACGATGGTACAGAGTACTCAGGTACGTTCACCTTTAATACTATGTTAATAATGTTATGAATAGTGAATATGAAACATACGTAAATTCGTTATGAACATGGAATAAGATATATGGCATGATTTTTGCATGTATTGTCTTGTGCATGGGCATATGGGTGATTATTAAAAGGGGAAGTGATCTGGTGGTTTCTACCACAATATCTGTGACTCATGTCACATAATCGAATGTGGTGACGTATGTCACATATTATTATGGTGACTTTGTCACAATTATCCGTGGCTATGCCACAATTTATAAGGCGATGTGCAAGTAAATGCAATGACGCCTTCGATGGTGTGTAGCGGATGGAGGGTCGATTTAGTAATCCCACGGTGTGATGGCAGTGTACGGTGATGTGTAGAGGATGGTTATCTAGGTTTGGGTTGGGTTTGCATCATTGTGTATGTATGTTTTATATATGATTTGTATGCCTAAATCGTTGGGAGTTTGTGTTGGTTGTTACACATTGAGTCTGTTGACTCACCCCGTTGTGGGACATCTTTTCAGGTGACACTCAGTAATGGACCGAGTCGGCAGGAGCTTAATGGTGGCCATGCTTAGCTCAGAGTTATTTTATTTTCGTTGGGTTTTATTATTTAAGTATTTTGGATTTATTTCGGGTTTTACTTGATGTAATATGGCCATTACGATTAACTGTTTTACGCATGCATTTTATTCGGTTTATTATGATATGATTATGGTTAAATCAAGATTAAATAATTTTTCCTAAAAAATAAATTCTAAATGTTTTGACACCTAAACACATTCGATTTTCAATTTAATGTTAACCTCTAAAAACCCGGCTATACTTTTAACTTATTGATTACTAAAACAACACCGATTTCAATTTGAACTCAACACAAATCAAATTATCTTCCAAACCACCCAGATTTTTCCAAAGTAACAAATAAGTTTTGAATTGTTTTACTCAAGAAGCATGCCAGATCCGGTCAGGGCTTGTGGGTCGGGTTTGGGGTGTTTCATACCGGTTCTCCCACGTCTCAATATGTGCGGACCAAAATCTTGGCCAATCCGTGTGCAGCTACCATAAGTCCACTTTGTGCTCATCATCGAACACCTCAGGTGGCACGGGAATCGATTATCGGAATCCAAATTATCGCAGAACTTGATCTGACTGGTGCATCTCCACGGTCGCATAGGTGATTAATGGGACCTTCACGTGCCAACTGTTCGGATTTTGGAAGAACTGCTCCAGAATTACTGCCTGAATTTCTGGATCCTCGTACGGTGTCCATTGAAAGTATATTAACATTACCAAAATATTAGTTATATACAAAATACTGGACACTAAATATGAAATACTAAATTATAAATCTGAAATTGAAACTTACTTGTGATTCCGATTGTTGGTCCAATAGAAGCCGTATATCTTCAAGCGAGGTATGTATTCCAACATGACTCATTGAATGGTTCAACTAATTAAATAAATTTTTAGCATACAATTATACTATAAATCTATGAAATAATTGTAAAATATAATATTAAATTTACCTCGTTATCGGTGGGAATAAATATGGGTGGTCGAGTCGAGGTCGTAAAAATGGAAATCAAAACAATGCCCATGACTACGATAGTAATAGGCAACCTCCGATTTTCGCTTTACTCGATCGCGTCTCCAGACATCTCCCGATACAACCTCGATACGGCGCGGACCCCAACTCAATTCACCTTGCTCTGAAATCAACAAGTTTGACCATCTCGGTGTCTGAGGTTTCTAGAAAGGTTTAGCATCGATAGCCTCCAATTATCAAGAATGTATGCTCGAGCATACCGTATTCTTTCTATTTCGGTCAAACCCTCATTCGGCTCTGGGAATGTGTCTCGTAACTAGGCCATCTCGATCCGAGCTCCTTGAATTTTATCTGGAATGGCACCCAGAAGCTCGTAGCATACGGCTCCCTAATCACCAGAAGTTGTGGACCCGGTGACTACTGACCCGTCCACCGGCAATCCCAATTGTAACTACACATCTTCTAGAGTGATGGTACACTCTCCGCATGAAAGATGGAAAGTTGCGTCTTGGGTCTCCACCTCTCTATCAACGCACTGATCAAAGGCAGCTCCAACTTGAACCCCCGGCCTATCTTGGCCACGTGCCAACAACCCGCTTCTCACAGGTAATTCTCGATCAACGGCGATGGGGGACCATGCATGTTGCGAATATAACATTCCAACACCCGATCTACAGAATGTTTAAAAAATTATAAAATAAAAATTAATTAAAATTGCATAGACCTAAAAATATTAAATAATATTAAAAATTAAAATTAAAAACTTACCATTTGCAATTGCTCGACAGAGATGTGCTTGTTGTCTAGACGAAGTAATTCCCCGGCCATTTGTAATACGATCGAAAGTTTTAAAATTTTCAAAAAAAATATATTAAACAAATTAAAAAGGGCTTTTTTGTAAATATTAAAGGACTATTTCAAAATTTTAGAGGAAGTTTGAAGGACTTAAAGAGAATTTTGAGAGGAATTTGAGAGAAAAATGAGTAAGGATTAGAGTGTGAAAAAAAATAAAAGGGTTGGGGGTTTTTATAGTTTTTTTTTTTTTTTTACCGTTGAGGGCTAAAGCGCATCCCCAAGGGCGCGCTTTGCTGGCATATCCCCCCAAAATGCGCTGACGTGAACGCGTTTTGGGGTGAAACGACCCTTTTTCGTAAATATTTTTAAAATTGGGCCTTTTTCATAAATAATTTATTTTTTGGGATTTTACCCCGAGAATTGTATTAGTTAAAATAATAACAAACCAATATTTATTATCTAATTATTTATTCATTAGTTTTTTTTTTTCTAAGTATCTTATGAATACAAAATCACAAATAATATATGCCAAATCAACTAAAACTAAGATAAATTTAATATGAAGCTTAACCGGCTAAAAACTGGAATATTTTTTTAACATAAACCAAAATAAAATTAGACAAAACCTATTTATGATAGAGGTGTTCTTAGGTTGGGCCGAGCCTAAGCATGATATTAACACATTTTATACTTACGCAAGCTAGGCTAGACTCTAAATATAGGCTTAAAATTTTACATAAATCCGTCCATATTTGTAAAAGGCAAATCCAAATCTATTTTAAGCCCACCCATATTATTTTTTCATAATTTTAAAAATACATTTATATTTAATTTATTTTAATATTTATTTATTATAATTTTATATATAGTGATCTTAAAATTATTTAATGTTCACATTATAGTAGTATTATATATTTAATTTTTATGTGTTTTATATCATATAATATATAAAAATAACATAATATTAAATATTATAAATTCAAAAAAACGGTTGGAATCGGGCATTGAATATTTAAACTGAGCCTAATCCATATTTTAAATGAACTTAATTTTATTATCAAAATTCTTTTTTAAACATAATATTTTTACATAAATCCTCTTTTAGCCTCCACAAATAATTTGGCTCATAAACAGATACAAGTGAAACTTAAACTTAAACTCATAAAAGCTTGTAAGAAAAAAAAATCCAGGCATAACATTTGCATACATTTATTCCTTAGTTTTTACAGTTGTATTATTAGAAAATGAAGTTAAAGGAAAGGAAATTTCGTTTTTTGATGGGAGAACCGAGAACGCAACACTTGGGGGGTTGGTGGTATGGGAAGAAAAGAAAGATTAGGGGTTGGTGGTGATTGGTGAATTACACCTATGACTTCGACGATGACGGGGTTGGTCATATTACATTATATTATACACAAATCTTACTCTAAACCAACTTGCTAATAATACTTTTAAATTTGCAATGATTTTTAATTTCTACTTTTGTATATTGTTTTCTTAATTTTTATTCATATTAATTTCAGAATTGCACAGTTCTTTTTTTTAATTTGGTTTATGAATCGAATATCATGACATGCCTTATCACTTAAAATTCTTTTAACAAAGGTATAATAATTTATATGGCCTCTAATTTTATAAATAAAAAATTATTTTAGCCTTCCATTTAATTTTTGTTTCTTTTAGTTTTGTGTTATTTATCAAATCACTCAAAAATAGATGAAAAATTAATATTTGTTAACTTTGTTATATAGTATGCACATTAGCAATCAATTAATTTTTAAAATTTTAAAAATTCAAAAAATTATAACTTTTTTAAATTTTTTTAAAATAATTTCTTGCTATCGTGACATACATGTGGATTACAGATATGGATGTCACATCAATAAACTTAACAACATTAATTTTTTCATTTATTTTAGGATAATTTGACAAATAATGTAAGTTTAATGACTAAAAGAGATAAAAATTAAATAAAAATTAAAATGACTTTTTATAAAATTGAAGGATCGAATAACTCATTATACCTTTAATAAAATATAATTTCTTTATAATATTTAATGTTTTAATATTTTTGTATTTTTGTTTTTTTTAATTTTATGTAATGGAATTTGAAAATGCCACATCATCAAATTTTAATGGATCCAAATTTATGGATCAAAAAATTGTCAAATTTTAAGAATAATATGAACAAAATAAATTTCAGAGACTAAATTTAAAATTACCAAATTTATGTAGTAAGTTTTAGTTTTATTCCTTCATTTCTGCTCAATCTCTTAAACTTATGAGTTCCACCGTGAGAAAAATGCACGACTCTGGTGTTTTAGTTTTTTTTTTAATTGTATTTCTCATTTACGTAAATATTATTGCATTATTAAATATGTTAAAATTTCAAATGCCACCGTTATATTGATATGTTTCATCTTTAAATTTTTTAAAGATGAATATCAAAACTACACATAAACATTAAGTTAATATATAATTTAATATATGAACTTTAATCTTATGTAATTATACACATTAAATTTTAATTTTGGTTCAAATATATACATTAAATTTTGATTTTAATTCAATTCTATTAATTTAAAGAAATAAATATATCAATTTATTTGTGTATATAATATGTTTATGTAAAATGGTGTTATATGGATAATGATGTTAGTTTTTTATAAAAATTGAATCAAATCAAATTCCATTTATAAAATTATAAAAAATCAAAATTCATTTATAACATTACACATATCACTATAGTTCATGTATATTTTGGGATTATCCCACTTTTTTTATCAAATTTTTTATTGGTATATTTACCTTCAAGTCTCTACCTATGTCTCCTCTACGGTGTCGTACTCATTAAATGTGTGAACAGGATAGAGGCCGACCTTTATGGTGGCTTAATTAACTTTGACCCCATAAAATTTTAAGAAATTTTAATTTTTATTTGAAATTATTGGAAAATTTTAATGAGGTCCCTTCAAAATTTTAAAAATTCTCATTATACCTTTTAATTCTTTTAGAAAATTTTAGTTAAGCTCTCTTAAAATTTATGAAAATTCTCATTGATCTCACAAAAATTTTAAAAATTTTAATTAGACCCTATTTTTATAAAAAAATTCTCATTAAACTCTTAAATTTATGAAATTTTTACTAGGCCCACAAACTTACTCCTAGGATTGCCATTGGATCGGAATCTTAATATTTGTGATTTTTCTCCTATCTCGATACTAAAAGCTCTTTTCATACATGTAAATATATATATGGCTTAATATTGAATTTATCTTGATACGAAGATTGAAAAGTTAATTGCTCTATTTTAATTTATAAGATATTATTTTTCGTACTTTATGAAAATTGAGAATTTAGTATAGATGCAGATAAACATGTAATCTTGAATTCTTGATTTTTATTAATTTATTGCATATAAATTGTTAAACCTTTAATTTTTTTTAATTCTTTAATATAAATTATTAAATAGTTGATTTCCAAGTCAACTATTTAAATGGCAACTTTTAATACTGTGGCTTAATTGGACTAGCTTCCGATTTGTTGTAAAATACAATCACCAAATTCTGATAAATTAATGTAAATGAATGATTTTCACTCATGGAACGGAGCATATTCCATGATCAATTATTTACTTTTTTGAAAAGCATTGACAGCGAAGAGATTAATCATTAGTGTCGATGGTGCATACCCAAATTATGTAAAAAAAAAAAATGAACCAACTTTTCAAATTTTATAAAGTAAGAGATGAAATTCATAATTAAGAGATTGTGAAGGTGTCAACTAATAAATTTCTTTGTGTTCTTTTTTAAGAAAAAACTTTAATTTATAACAAAAATTCCAAGGTCAATCCCACTTTAGTACTTTTAACAATGACTTAGCTTTAGCATAGATAAAACTAGTTTTTATACCCATCTATCTTTCTTAAATAGATGAAATGTTATTAATCCCTTAGCGGGATATATAATTTCATGATCAAAAGATAAAAGATTAAACAAATTTAAATTTCGAATATAAGATTGAAGTCCAACAATATATTAAAGTGTTGTTAACTCTATTCCAATATTATCTTATTTGAATATTTTCATAATATTACAAAAATTAAATTGTTTCATTTAATAGTAGAAGGATTAAACTGATCACGTCCTTAAAATAGAGAGACCTCTTAAGTATATTCACCAAAATATAAAAATCAACGCAAATAAGCAAATATAGCTTCTAACATAAAATTTGATAAAAAAATTAATCAATTTAATTAAGTATACAATATGACAATAATAATTTAAAAATAAAAAATATATTATATTAAAACAATAAATTAAATTTGAAATAAGGACTAAATCAAATTAAAGGATGAAACAAAATTATACAAATTGGTAGAAATTCACGCGAATCCTTTGGTTGAAAGCAGTGGGTTGAACTTGATTTTAGTGATTTTAAATGTAAGGTTTTTCTTTCCATTCATGGCATTTATTTTTAAAAGGCTTAATATCTAAATTGACCCTTAAATTTTTTTTATTTATATTGGTCCCTAAGGTTGGTATTTGTTACACAAATTGGTTCCTACACTAACACAGTCTATTTTTTAAAGAATTTGTTGATATGGACAAGCATGGAGCTGACACGTGGAGAAATAAGGGGACGATACATGAATTCATCTTTAACCATTTTTAAAAAGAAATTAAAAATTAAAATTGTTATATATATATATATATATATATATATATATATATATATATAAATTATAAAACTCCAAAAGAAGAATATATAATATATCACATCCTAAAATTGAGCTTAATTAGGAGAAA
Organism: Gossypium rotundifolium; assembly: GCA_025506655.1. Classification (NCBI taxonomy): domain Eukaryota; kingdom Viridiplantae; phylum Streptophyta; class Magnoliopsida; order Malvales; family Malvaceae; genus Gossypium; species Gossypium rotundifolium. The sequence continues at coordinate 13,170,674 of CP106734.1, read as the reverse complement.
TAGGAATAAAATTTAGCTTTTAATTTTTGTAAGCATAAGGTAAGAGAATTAGAATGCCTTCAAAATTATTTTTGTTAATTAATTAATAAGAATGAGTCTGTAGATTTAGTGATAAAATTTTAGTTTATCTATAGCTTCCAAGTTCAAAACCTCATATGTGCATTTAGTTAAAATATTTTTATTTTTCTATTTTCACCCTATGGAAGTGCTAAATTTTCAAATTAACCCAGCCAATTTTTTTTTTCCAACTTTAGTCTTGATTTTAAAACAGTCCTAATTCTACATAAATTCTTAAAACCTATTTCAATTATGGAAAGAAATATTACAAATGGCCAATTTTATTTGAACCCTAGAATTTTCACATAGCAAATTGTCAAGAAAAGCACCCTCAAAGTTCTTCCCTTTCCAAATCAACTTTCAAGAAAAAAGAGTCAAAGTTTTCAAAATCATCCCTCTCCCTCAAGTAGATCATCAACCTCATCTACCAACAAAGGTTTTTTTTTTTTTTTTTTGTGTGTTTTCTCAAATCAGGTGTGGGATCTAAACATAAATCTTTGTGTATAATTGAAAATATTAGGAAGTAGAGAACTACTATATGCGAACTTAGGTAGAACCCTGTGCGAAACTGTGTTGGAAACTCATGTGCGAGGCCGTGTGCAAGCCTGAGTGTGCGAGTCCCTAAAATGTACGAACTTCCAAGTAGGCAAACCCCATGCATGTAAACCTTTTTATATTCGAACCCCCTTTCTATGCGAACATCCTTTGTATGCGAACCCCATGCATAAACATATAGGATTACTTGTGCGAACCTTATGTATGATAATATGCGAGTCATGTTATGCAAACCCTGTAGGTTTACTATGTGAACCTATGAGCACCCAATTGCGACCCCAAATGCATAAACATATAAGATTACTTATGTGAACCCCTGATAAATCCATGTGAACCCTATATGAAAAACATGCGAACCCTTAATTAATATGTGTGAACCCTATATTGTGGTACATGCAAGTTAGAATATTACATGCGAACCATTATCTACTCAGGTCATATTGTTATTTCATGTGAGTCAATACATACGAGTCAAAATATTACATGCGAACCCTAATTGCTTATGACATGCAAACCTCTTGTGATTTACATGCGAACCTTAGGTTATTACATACAAATCCTATGTATCTAATTACGCAAGGCTATATGCTGTAATATGCGAGCCATGTAATGCGAACCTTAAGTTCTATGCGAGCCTATAGATATTGCGAACCCTGTGTATATTGTTGTGCAAGCCATGTCATGCAAACTCTATAGGTTTACTATGTGAACCCTGTGATAACAATGAACAAACCTATAGCATGCAAACCCCAAACTGCGAACCCTAGATATGAACCCTTACTTGCAAGCTGTTAGAATTAAGTGACCCGAATCCTTATTTAAATAAAATACAATGGTAAAATAAAATAAAAGAAGAACCCCTATAGAACTACACTTCTTTTATTTTATTTTAAATAAGGTTTTTTAAACCTTATTAAACTTCATCTATTTGATATTGATTAGACTAAGGTGTTTCAATCTTACTACACTCCTATTAGAATATGGTTTTACAAGCCTATAAATAGACATAGCCGATTCCTCTTGTAATGATTCGAATTCGACATAGTAAATTTTCTTCTCCTCTGCCCGTGATTTTTTTTCGAAAGGGTTTTCACGTAAAATCTGCGTGTTCTTTAAATTTTATTTCTCTTTTTTATGATATATTTTCATTACCGACGTTATATTTTTCACAAATTGGTATCAGAGCTTCCGAGGTTTTTCATCTCGATCACGATGATGGTGTCTTTAAAGTATGAAATTCCGCTGTTGGATCATAACACCATATTTGTGTTGTGGCAGATAAAGATACAAGCAGTTCTTGCACAGATAGATTTAGAGGAAGCCCTACTAGGGGTAGATAAGATGCCTTCGACATTGACAGAGGAAGAGAAAAAGCGCAAGGATTGAAAGGTGTTAACACAGTTACATCTGCATTTGTCTAATGAAATTTTGTAGTGATAAAGGAGAAGACCGCCACTGCATTATGGAAGAGGATAGAACAAATATGTATGTCAAAAAATCTAACTAACAAGTTGCATATGAAGCAACATCTTTATACTCATCGTTTGGAGGAAGGTGCGTCTGTGCACGAACACTTAACAATGTCTAAAGAAATTCTCTCAAACTTGGAGGCCATGAAGGTTCAGTATGATAAGGAAGATCTAGGGTTGATTCTACATTGTTCGTTGCCCCCGTCTTATTCAACCTTTAGAAACACGATTTTATATAGCCGCGAGTCTCTCACAGTTGATGAGGTTTATGATTCTCTGACCTCGTATGATAAGATGAAGCATCTTGTGGTTAAAATTGACTCTCACGAAAAGGGTCTCATTGTTCGTGGGAGACAAGATCGGAATGCTGATAATGATCATGGAAAGACACAGGAACGGAATCCTCGTGATAAATCTAAGGGTAGATCGAAGTCTTCAAACAGAGGTAAAACTTGTAACTTCTGCAAGAAGAAAGGGCACATTAAATCTGAATGTTATAAGCTACAAAATAAGATCAAAAGGGAGACTATGAATCAAAAGGGAAAACAACCAGAAAATTTTGGTGAAGCTGATGTTGTAGAAGACTACAGCGATGGTGAACTTCAAGTTGCTCCTGTCAATAATTTAAAAGTGAGCGATGAGTGGATCCTTGATTCGGGTTGCACCTTCCATATGTGTCCCAATCGGGATTGGTTTACAAATTATGAAATAGTGTCTAAAAGTGTTATTTTGATGGGAAATAATACTTCGTGTAAAATTGTAGGTGTTGGAACAATTAAAGTTAAGATGTTTGATGGAGTTGTCAGAATACTTAGTGGCGTACGACATGTTCTAGAATTGAAGAGAAATTTAATTTTGTTAAGTACTCTTGATTCAAAAGGGTACAAATACACAGCTGAAAGTGGGATTTTAAAGATTTCCAAAGGTTCCCTCGTTGTGATGAAAGGGCAGAGAAAGACTGCCAAGTTATATATTTTGCAAGGTTCTACTGTTATTGGTGATGTAGCTGTCGCTTCCTCTTCCTTGTCAGATGATGATATTACTAAACTTTGGCATATGCGCCTAGGGCATATGAGTGAGAATGGCATGGCAGAATTGAGCAAAAGAGGACTTCTTGATAGGCAAGGAATTTGCAAACTGAAGTTCTGTAAGCACTGCATTTTTGGGAAACAAAAGAGAGTTCAATTTACCAGAGGAATCCATAACACGAAGGGAACATTAGAGCATATTCATTCTGATCTGTAGGGGCCATCAAGAGTGCCTTCGAGAGTTGGAGCTAATTATAAGCTAACTTTTATTGATGATTGTTTCCAGAAAAGTTTGGGCATTCTTCCTAAAACAGAAAAATGATGTGTTTTTCAGCATTTAAGTCTTGGAAAACTATGATTGAAAAATAGATGAGAAAACAAATAAAATACCTCCGTACAGACAATGGCTTAGAGTTTTGTTCAGATGAGTTTAATAAACTTTGCAAGTCAGAAGGGATCGTGAGACACTTGACAGTTCATCATACTCCATAGCAAAACGACATTGCAGAACGAATGAACAGAATGATCATGGAGAAGGTTCGATATATGTTGTCAAATGCCAACTTACCAAAGACGTTTTGGTAAAGGCGACTTCTCTTGCATTTTTTATCAACCGATCTCCATCCATTGCCATTGAGAAAAGACTCCATAAGAGGTATGGTCCGTAATCCCGCTGATTGTTTCGATTTAAATATCTTTGGGTGTCCTGCGTATGCTCATGTTGATAATGGAAAATTGGAACCAAGATCCATTAAATGTGTTTTTCTTAGTTATAAAGCTGGTGTAAAAAGGTATAAGTTATGGTGTCTTGAAAATAGAAAAGTTGTGATTAGCAAAAATGTTGTTTTTTTATGAAACTGCTATGCTACCTAACTTATCTCTTAAAGGCTCTTCCAATAAAGAAAATCAAAAGTAGGTGGAGACTCAAATTAATATAGAGTCGACTCCTTAAGCCAGTACAAAAATTGAGAATAGAGTTGCTTCTTCACCACAATACTCTATCGCCAAAAATAGAACTAGAAGAGAAATTAAACCTCCAAAGAAGTATGCCGAGGCTGATCTAGTTGCTTATGCTTTAAATGTGGCTAAAGATATAGATGCAAACCAAGAGCCATCTAATTATTATGAGGCGGTTAGCTGTAAAGACTCAGAAAAGTGGATGTTTACTATGCAAGAGGAGATGGAATCACTCCACAAAAATAGAACATGAGATCTTGTGAAACTTCCTAAAGGTAAAAAGCCTATTCGCTATAAATGGGTGTTTAAAAAGAAAAAAGGGACTCCAAGAGTTGAAGAACTCAGATAAAAAGCAAGGCTTGTTGCAAAGGGTTACAGCCAAATTCCAAGAGTAGACTTCACAGATGTGTTCTCTCCAGTTGTGAAGCATAGTTCGATTTGAGCTTTACTTGGTATTGTGGCCATGCATGATTTGGAGCTTGAGCAGTTAGATGTTGTAACATCCTAAATATGGGCTCGTGCATTTCTTTTATGTGGTGTTCGTTTTAATATGTTAAATTAAGGATTTAGATATTAATTGGGCTCAGGAACGGGCTGGGATCTTAGTTAAAATGTTTTGTGTAGACACTCTTGAGCTTAAAACAAAGTTTTAGTAGTTCAATTGGTATTTTGGGCTTGTGGCCCAGAGAAAAATGGTGTTATTAGGAGGGTAGGGGAGGACGGCACACTAGCAATAAAATAGGGTTTTTTATTCTTTTATTTTAATTGATAAAATGCTGATAATAGGAAGGAAGGTATTATTGTTAAAGAAGACTCTTTTGAAGAGTGGATAATGATTAAGTTAATAGGAAAGATTAGAGTTATCAGGTAACAGCAGAGTTGGCCGAAAATCTAACTCTGGGAAGGGGGTTGTATATGTCAAAATTTGCAAGCCAGAGATCACTTTCTCATCTTTTTCTTTTATTCTCTTCAAGCTGAAATTCTTTTCTCTCTTGGGTTCTTTGCCGTAACTCTCTCACACTTTGTTTCTTCTCTTCATTCTTTTATTCAAAACCGAATACTTTTGTTCATACTTTCTTCTTCCATAGCCGAAACCTTCAAGGATTCAGCCTCTTTTTCCTGAAATCACATCATAGCCAAATCTCTATTGGTAAGTTCCTTGCGGTTGTTTATTTGATACTTCTTTCTTTCTTATTAGATTTCTAACCGAGTCACTTCTCTAATATCTCATGGATTTCCACTCTCTAAATCTTAGAAGCCGATTTCTTCTCACTGAGATCTCTTGTGCTGAACATTGAAGAAGTCAAGGTATATGTGTTGGTAGTAGGTTCTTTGAATGGCCACTTTCTTACCCTTTCTCTTTGTCAATTCCATCGTAAATATGTGGTTGTGACCATCGGGGTTGGTTTAATGTTTTGATGTTTGGCCGAATGTAGGGGAAACCTCACTTTCGTGTTTTTCGACTTTTGAGCAAGGCTATAGATTGAGGATAATAGATCCGGATAACAAGGGTATCGACTAAGGATTTTGGGGTTCGCAATATCAGGTGTGTAGCACTTTCCCACCATTTAGATCTGTTTGTTACATACTTAAGCCTTATATGCTTTGATAAATGCCGAAATCACGGCATAACGATGGAAACCCAAAGAGGGTAAAAGCGAATTACAGGTTAGTAAATGTTCTGTTTAAATGATATGAGTATATTGATTGAATGTAATTGCATGGGTTTGGCTGATGAAAGGAGGAAGTTATACGTTGTAGCGATTTTTCTTGTGATCTCATTGTAGCGGTTCTTACCGTGATTCATTGTAGTGGCTCTGACCATGATCTGTTGATGAGCAAACATGATCGCCATCTTGGCGTGTAGCGGTGTGGGTTGATTGTAGAAATCCCCAATGGTGTGAACGGTTGGTACTGGGGGCGTGTAGCGGATGGAAATCTAGGCAAATGGGTTGGGCCTTGAATAATATTTGTTATTTATATAAATGAAAATATTATTATGTTTTATGGGGCGAAGGCCCAAATTTAATGGTGCATGAAAGTTGCACACTGAGTCTCACGACTCAACCTATTAATTTAACATTTCAGGTAACCCTTAGCTCATCGTACCGGGCTGGAGAGGAGTGCAAGGTGGCCATGCAAAAGAATATGTGGATCCGGCAAAAAGACTCAACTTAATAGTTTTTAAGATATTTTATTTTATGGATTTTAAACCCCGTTGTAATAAGGCCATGGGCCACTAGTTTATGTTCTGGTTTTATTATGGGTTTCAATTTTTTTTTTAGTTACTCAAACATTTACTTTAATTAAACTAAGACATGTAATTAAATTTGGGCTTTTATTCATAAAGGTATATTTTATATAAAATTTCACTTGGGCTTTCTAGTAACCTGAATTGTTTTATTAAAATTTTTTTTAAGTGACATACCAGATCCAGTCGTGGTGTTTGGGCTGGGTTTGGGGTGTTACAGATGTAAAGACTACATTTTTGTATGGAGAACTTGAGGAAGATATTTACATGCAAAAACCAGAGGGTTTTACATTCTCAGAAAAAGAGGACTATGTTTGCTTGCTGAAAAAGTCCCTTTACGGTTTGAAACAGTCACCAAGACAGTGGTATAAGAGGTTTGATTCCTTTATAACTTCTCATGATTTTAAAAGAAGTAGTTTTGACAGTTGTGTTTACTTTAAGAAAAATAGTGATAGTTCTTTTGCGTATCTACTTCTTTATGTTGATGACATGTTGATAGCAGCAAAAGATAAAAGAGAGATAAGAAAGGTCAAAGCCCAATTAAGTGAAGAATTTGAGATGAAATATTTGGGACCAGCAAAGAAGATACTTGGTATGGAGATTCTCAGAGATAGAAAAGCAAGTAAATTGTACCTAAGTCAGAAGGGGTACATTGAGAAAGTTCTTTGCAGGTTCAATATGAAGAGTGCTAAGCCTGTTAGTACTCCTTTAGCAGCCCATTTCAGACTTTCATCGGCTTTGTCTCCACAATCAAATGATGAGATTGAGTACATGTCACATGTTCCATACTCTAGTGCAGTGGGATCTCTCATGTATGCCATGATTTGTTCACATCCAGATTTATCTTATGTAGTCAGTGCAATTAGCAGATACATGGCGAATCCCGGTAAAGAATATTGGAAAGCAGTTCAGTGGATTTTAAGATACTTATGAGGTACTACTGATGTTTGCTTACAATTTGGAAGAACTAGAGATGGAGTCATTAGGTATGTTGATGCTGATTTTGCTAGAAACCTTGATAGAAGAAGATCTCTCACTAGTTATGTCTTTACAATCGGAGGTTGTGCAATCAGTTGGAAAGTTACTTTGCAAACTACAGTCGCTTTGTCTACCACTGAAGCTGAGTACATGGCAATTATTGAGGCTTGTAAAGAAGCTATTTGGTTGAAGGGACTCTTTAGTGAGCTCAATGAAGACCTTCAAATCAGCACATTATTTTGTGAAAGTCAAAGTGCTATCTTCATTACAAAAGATCAAATGTTTAATGAGAGAACAAAACACATTGATGTTCGGTATCATTTTGTTCGTGATATTATTGCTCGTGGTGATATTATTGTGAGAAAAATTAGTAATCATGAAAATCCTGCAGATATGATGACTAAGTCACTTCCTATAACCAAGTTTGAGTATTACTTAGACTTGGTTGGTGTTCATTGTTGAAGTTAAACCCTTAAGGGTTTTATGGAAGAGGTGGAGAACTTGTTCGTTGAGAGTTCGCGATGAAGAACTTGTTTATTGAGTGTAAGAGCCCAAATTCGCCCGAGCCCATAAGATTAAACCCAAATACAACAAAAAGAATAAAACAAAAAAAAGTTATTAACAGTCCAATAACTGCCCAAATCCCTAAACCCATATACAGAATAGCCCGAACAGCCCAAGAGGTTTAGCAAACAGAAACCCTAAGGCAGAACCTTAGCATGCATGAGCCACCCACGCCACGCCGCCATGCAGACGGCCTTCGTACGCCACCCTCGTGCCTCCACGTCGTCTCGTTTCTGCACAAGAGAACAAAACAACAGCAAAGCAAAGAACAAAAATATTGTATTTTTATTTTATCATTTATTTTTCTTTTCGGTTATATATAAAATCGAAGCAAAAATTTGTAATCTGATAGGCATTATTACGAATACACAAGAAATACGAAATCGAAAGAGAAAATATTGAAAGGTGATTTGGAGGTTTTTGATACTTTTTTTGGCTTTTCATTTTTTACTTTCTGCATTTTTTTCTGGTTCATGTGAAAATCAAAAAAAAAAAGAAGAAAGATTTACCACGGCAAATAGAGGTTACCTGTCTTCTCCGTCGCAATCGGGGTCGAGATGGGGGTCTTGGTCAGAAAGTAGGCCGAATCGGCGCTCATAAGCACGAATCGTACCCTCATGCACCACTCTCCGCCGTTTACAGTGGCGTCTCTTTAGTGGTTAGCAGAAGGTTTCGAGGGCGGCTGAGAACGAAACAAAAAGGAGGGCTAGGGTATTCGGATTTCAAAAAGAAAAAAAGGGGGGCCGAATGTTTAATTTTTTAGGTTTTATTAACCTATTTAAACCAGGTGAAACGGCACCAATAGAGGACCCGTTTCAACCCGACCCGGTATACCTAGGACCCACGCGTTTCCGTAGTGATGGACAAATTGCGTGTTTAGTCCTTGTTGTCTGTGCTGATTTTGGATTAGAACTGTTATTCATTTTCCTTATTTTCTTAATCTATCTCTGTAGTTCACGCGCCTTTTAATTTAGTCCAGCCTATACGCTGCGTTTTAGTCACAAAAATATTTACTGATTTAGTCCCTGATAGTGTACGAGCATTCCTATTTGATCCTTGTGCATATTTAAATGATTTTATCTATTTATAAAGTACCCCTTTGATTTATTTTTATTTTGAGTAAGTACTGTCTCAACTTTTTGTTTATAATCTTTGCAATTCTTTTAAATTAATTTATTCCTTATCTATTTTTTTTTAAAAAAAAAAGGTTGTTTTAATAAGCTATTTGAAATCATTTTATTGATTTTACAATGTATTAAGTGGTTTTTTTTTTTACTTCCATTTGCATATAATTTATTTATTTGTCGTATAAATATTTGATTTTAAATGTCCTATTTCTTTGTTTTAATAATTTGCATAACTTCTAACTTAATTACTCTTATATACTATTATTTTACATATATACATATATAATTTACATTAAAATTATCTTATTTTATGTATATATCATTAGTTTCATATAATTTTATGTATGTATTTCTTTTAAAATCTATATATACACATTCCATTTTAAATCTATATAAATATATATAATTGTTATTTTAAAAATCTTATTTTAAATTATGTTTTATTTCTAACACCTCCCTACATTATTATTTTTATGTGCATATGTTATTTATACTATGTCTCGCTTTTAAATCTTTTTATATATCACGTATTTAAATTTCAAATTGTACATATATTGAACTCGTTTATGTAGTATTATGTGTGTTTGTAATTGGCTTTGAATTTCTTTTAGAATTGTTTTATTATTCATAAGATTTTAAATATTATCGTTTTAAACATGATGTGTTGTGAAATTATCGATGTTGTATATTTCAAAGCTGTATGTGCGTATTATTATCTTTGTTATTCGTTTGTGCAAATTCATATTCATGCATTATTACTCCATATTATATTTTTGTTTCTCATATTCAAAAAATGATTCAATAAAAAGGCATTTTGAGCCAATTTTAAAATTACGTATTTGAAATTTTTCAAGATAAGGCAATATTTATATGTTTGAAAGTTCGGAAAATTATGCCCTAACGTACTGGGTGTTAATTTTCTGTTCGACCAAATAACCAAATACCATTTTTTTAATTGCATGTTTTGAAGACCAAAGATGGTCTCGGCATCAAAGTATAAACGTGTTATATCCTAACGTTTTGGATATGATATTTTTATTTCTTTGAAACGTGTTAATCTTGAGGTTCAATCTCAAATAAATTAGTGCATTTTGTTATTGCAGTGTGCCTCAAATTTCAATATATTCAAGTCTTTACCAAAGGTTTCATTTTGTTAAAAATTGTATATTGAGCCAAATTTTAAGATTTCTCATTCGACAATTTTTCAAGTTAAGGAAATATTTGTATGTTTGGAAGTTCGGAAAATTATGCCCTAACGTACTGGGTGTTAATTTTCTGTTCAACCAAATGACCAAATTCCTTTTTTTAATCGCATGTTTTGAAGACAAAAGATGATCTCGTGTCAAAGTATGAACGTGTTATATCCTAACGTATTGGATATGATATTTTTATCCCTTTGAAACGAGTTAATCTTGAGATTCAATTCCAAATTAATTAACATTCTTTAAAAAGTATCACACCTTAAACATTTTCAAGTTTTCAACACAAGGACACTGGCTAATCAATTTGGTACCAATTTTGGGCGCTACGAGGGTGCTAACCCTTCCTCGCAAGTAACCGACTCCCGAACCCGTTTTCTTCTGGAAATTTGTAGACCAAAATTAATTTTTTTTAAAAATAAAAAAATATTTTATAGGTGACCCGATCACACCTAAACATAAAAGATCGGTGGTGACTCCAAGTTTCTTTTTAAAGTCGATCCCTATTTTTCAAACCCGATAAAAAATGGTTTTGACAGCTTGGTGACTCCGCTGGGGACTGGTTGAGAGTCAGGCCATAGATTGATTAATTTTTGTCCTTTTGATTGAAAATTTGGAAAATTATTTTTTTTAAAAAAAATCATGTTTGTTTTGATGCATTTGTGCTATGATTAATGTTGAGTCTCGAGGAATCCTCTTGCATTGCATTGCATGACCGTTGTGGTTACACCTTTAAGTGGGAGTGAGAAACTATGCCTTCGTGAGGTTTTCACCTCCGTATGGCCTAGTGGACTGCTTCCGGGATAAATCTATACCTATGTGCTTTGTGAGATTTTCATCTCCGTATGGCCGTAGGGAAATGTATTCCCCTGAATCGAACTCGATCCATATGAGCCTATAATGAGTGAGGATTGAGGAATCTGCTGGTTTGAGTACCCATTCTTTAGAACCAAGCCGCATATAGCAGCCCTAGGAGTCTACCCTAGATAGAGCCACGCCAAACCCTAGTGGTCACCCTGTCAGGTGTTCTATGTTGTTTATTTCTCTTACACTAATGTGTTTTCTTTTGTTTTGATTACATAGCATTGCATCATCATAGAAAGAAGGTGTTGATTAATATTCGGTTACTAAATAGAAGAGTTTGTCATAAGGAAATGGATTACTTGATAAAGTGGGTTATAATACGGTCGTCCAAATATAGTCCAAGTAAACAACAAGAGAAGTCCGCAGAAGAATACAAGACTTTGCTCGAGGATTCAAGCCGACAAAGACTATTCAAGAGCCGTCACTTTTTACTTTCTTAAAGAAGCTAGAAGAGGCATCTATTGAGGAAGTTCACGAGACATGATCATAACATCCAAATACGAAGAAAAGGATTGGCGTCTTCACCTGGACTATGAGGACAAAGTCGCATACATAATCCATTTTATATAAAGAAATTTGTTTTCTAGAAAATTTCTTCTAATGGAATTGAATTCAGAATCAACGTCTCTCTTTCTCTTTGCATTCATTCCATGCATCTGCATTGCATTTCATACATTTGCATTACATTATATCACATGCATTAAAATTTGTAGAAAGACTCTAATTAATTAAAATTTATTTTGGTAACCTAGAAACCGACGAAAATCAACCAAGCACGCACCCTTACGGTACAAGAAGAAAAACTAAAGTAATGGATAAAAGGCTAGAGAAGTTGGAACAAATGCAGAAGGAGGTGCAAGAACGGATACAAGCACAAATGCAAGAACAGCTCGCTAAGATCCAGCAAGATATGATGGACAAAATGAGGGAATCTCAGGAAAATATGATGACTCAGATGACACAGTCGTTGAAGGGGCTTATGGTTAAAGGAAAAAGCCCTATGGTTAATATTGAGGAGAATACTGAGTATCATCAATACCCCCATAATTTTACTCCACCACACGTGCAAACCCTACCTGAAGCAGCTGTACAAAGGCCATCTGTCACGATCAGGCCTCAACAATTCAAGTTGATGCTTTAGTGAACCTCCAAATTGGCCCAGGTTCAAGAAATAATCCAATCATTACTAATGTCCCTGATTTGGATGAAATAGCAGAAGAAGAGAGGACAAAAGCAGAATTGCCAAAATAGCTTGAAGATAGATGTAAACGGTTGGAGGAGAAATTTAAAGCGATCGAAAGTGCTGATATATGTTACGGAATTGATGCCAAAGATTTAAGCTTGGTGCTCCCATACAAGTTCAAAATGCCTGAATTTGATAAGTATAATGGGACAAGTTGCCTCGAGGCTCATATTACTATGTTTTGTAGAAGAATGGTGGGGTACATTAATAATGACCAACTGTTGATCCATTGCTTCCAGGATAGCCTGGTAGGAGCAGCAGCCAAATTGTATAACTAGTTGAGTCGTGCCAGAATTGGTTCATGGAGAGATTTAGCCCAAGCATTCATGAAACAGTACAGCCATGTGACAGACATGACTCTCGATAGAATTACTCTTCAAAACATGGAGAAAAAGGCGAATGAAAGTTTTAGACAGTATGCGCAGCGGTGGAGAGAGGTTGCCATCCAAGTTCAGCCACCACTTCTGGAAAAAGAGACCACAATGCTCTTTATTAATACAATGAAGGCCCCAATTATCACTCATATGCTAGGGAGCGCTACAAAGAGCTTCTCAGACGTCATAATAACTGGGAAAATGATTGAGAATGTCGTAAAGAGTGGAAAGATAGATGCGAGAGAAAGTGTCAAAAGATCAATCCCGAGTGTAATGGCCTAAATTCAAGGTTATCGGAACAATGGTTTCGTAACCATAAATCCGATTTAAAGAGAAATTTATTTTAATATTTTTGCATGCATATTTATATGATAGGAAAATCGTATTAAAATATTGATAGAAAAATTTTACCGATTTAGTGGTTAGTTAGAAAAATGAATTATTGAAGGATTGGGTAAAAACAAGGTATCGAGACCTTGATCTCATAAAATTGAGTGGGAAATATTTTTATAAATATTTATAAAATGTTATTAATGTAGTAGTAAAATTTCGTTAGAAAATTTTAACGTTTGGGTAGGTAATTAAATGAAAAGGACTAAATTGTAACAAATGCAAAATTATGGGAAATGATTAAATAGTTTAAATGATAAAGGAAAGAGGGCTTAAAAGGAAAATAGACTCAAGGTCTATTTGGGCTGGACGGCAAGGGTATGAAATCAGCAAGAAAATAAGGAGAATTAAGGGTAAAATTGGAATATTGCAAAATTTACTTAATAAAGCTAGGACTAAAGTGGAATTATTTAGATATCTCTTCATTTTTCTTCATTCTCATCAGCTAAAAACGCCATAGGAGGGTTTTCTAAGCTGGTATTTCATAATTTGCACCAAGTAAGTTAATCCTTGCCTATTTATTGTAATTTTTGTGTTTTTGTGACTTTTACAACTAGGTCCTACTATTAAATTCATTAGTTTTAGATTTTATGAATGAATTTGCAAGTTTCTATGAATATGTGCTGTAATTTTATGATGAAATAGCATTTGAAGCTTTGATTTGTTTATGAGATGATTTTATTAAGAAATTCCAATAGAAATTAATTTTAGGATCTAAATTGTGAAAATGTTTGGAATTAAAGTCTATTACTGAAATTCTGATTTTCAAAGGTTATAAAGTAGTTTAAAGTGATAGAATAAATTTTTAATTGAGAGAAATCAATTCAATTGAGAAGTTAATTGAGCAGGGATGAAATTATCATTTATTGAAAGCTTAGGGGAAAAATGGTAATAAACAGTTTGCACTAAAACAGTTTTGAATAGCAGCAGTAGACTAACTTTGAAAAATCACCATAAATTGTATAAATCGAATTAGAAGATGAAAAAAAATATGAAATTAAAGCTTATTGAGTCTAGTTTCTAATAGAAGAAACGGTGTAAGCAATATATTTGCAAATCATGAGATATAATGAATTTTGTGAGACAAGGTCAGAATGAATTCGGGTTCCCCTGTTCTGAATTTATAAAATCATAAAAAATTGAATAAAAATAATTATGGGCTTAAATTTATATATTTAGAATTCTGAATGAGTCTATTTTCAATATAAATAAACTATAACATCATCCAAATCTTTTATGAAGAGATAATTGATTTTTAGTGAAGAAGAGTCAGAACTGTCAAACAGCAGAACAAGGGTGACTTTAAAGAATAAACTGTACTTATTGGCTAAACCAAAAATTCTGAAAATTTTTTGGTAAGAATATATGTGAGTCTAGTTTCAGGGAAAATTATCGGATCTTAATTTGGAGTTCTGTAGCTCAAGATAAAAATAATTTAGTGACTATGACTCAAGTAGACAGCCTTGAATGAACTATAAATGATAATAGAATTATAGTGAATGCTACATGTGAACATGAAATGTATTGAATTGATGATTGAATTTATTTATTTAGATCTGGAAAAATCACATACAAAGCTAGATCGAGGAAAGGAAAAAGTCTCAGATTAGTAGATTTTGTATACGAACTAGTATCGAGGTAAGTTCATGTAACTTGAATTATATTCTTAAATGCTTGAAATGTATGTTATTGATATGAATATAATTTGAATGTTCATTGTATGAAAATTGATGAAACATTAATATATTTGATAAAAATGGGAAGAAATCCCGGTTGAATGAAAGGAAAATTCTATGGATCATTGAAAAGGAATTGACGGTAAAAAGGATCTAGCCCGGACGGGTGATCCTATCCTGATATAGCCCTCCAAGAATATGTGTAAAATGGATTTAGCCCGGACGGTAATCCGAATTAGGGTCCAATTTAGCTCGATCGGTAATTCAGATCCAAGCTCATTAGAGTAATTGTCGTTGCGAGGATTTAGTCTAGACCGGTAATCCCGACAATACTCTATGAGTTTATATTATGAGGATTTAGCTTTGACCGGTAATCCCATTGTAAGGATGAGGTTCATGAGTGTGCTCTCGAGATGGAAATGTGTGCACATGAACATGAATTGACGGACTGGATTGTACACTAAAAGTGTACTTGAAAATCCATCGAAATTCCGAGTAATTCAACGGGATAAATATGGAAATATAACAAAGAAATGGAAATCATGGTATTGATGAGCTCATCAATCATGGTATATATTATTGGTATATAGAAATTATTAGATTAACTTGAATGTTGAGTTTGGGTATGTTAGGGCAATAGTGCATTTAATGGATATATGAATGTTTATTGCATTGTATTGAAAATATTAGGTAAGTATAATTCTTGTTACATGGGCTTACTAAGCACAAAGTGCTTACTCTGTTTCCTTTCCCCTATTTTGTAGTGTTAAGAGCTTGGAGGTCGGATTCGGTAGGAGATACATCACACTATCAACCTCAAGATTTTGATATATGAAGAAACTTTATTTTGGAAATCAATGGCATGTATAGGCTAATAAAGTAGATGTTAATATGCAACGAATGTAAGGTCAGCCATTGGTATGGCTAACAAATTTTAGTTTTAGTATGTAATGAGGTTATCTTATAAATATGCATGGATTTATTTTGAAAATATGTTGAATTGGATTGGTTGATGTGAATTGGTCTCGGTTAAAAAAAAATTTGCAGGGAAGGCTAGATAATTATAAAGGGGTTATATTGAGTAAAAAAAATTTGTAAACTCCGAAAATGCCTCGTACCCTATTTCTACAACGAATACGGGTAGGGGGTGTTACACTGAGAAATAGAGAAAATGAAGTGAACAGTTTGAGCAAGCATTCCAAATCAATCACTGCAGGTCAACCAAGGGCTGTGACCACTGGTCATCAGGACTCATGAAAACAAGAATCCAGTGCAAAGCAACTCCAGTTTACACCAATTCCAATGACATATAAGGAGTTGTATCAAAGTCTATTTTATGCACATGTGGTCGCTCCTCATTACATGGAACCAAAACAACCCCCATACCCCAAATGGTATGATTCGAATGCTCAATACTAGTATCACGCAGGAATAACAGGTCACTCAATCGATAATTACATTGCATTTAAGAAATTGGTGGAGAGGCTTATTAAAATAGGGGTTTTGAAGTTCGATGAGTTGACAGGAGCAGTAAGTTGCAATAATTGAAGGAGGGGGCAAGAGAGTTGCGATTCCTTAAAGAAGTCATCAGAAGCTAGAAATCGGGAGTCAGAACACCAATGGCATATCCAAAGAGTGAACCAAGGAATAAAAGTTTTCCAAGCATCGGCCTTTATATACTTGAGAGTGTTTTAAACAATAGGACTCTGAAATAGACATGTATTTTTAAGGCTAATCTAGAGTAATATTCAAAACACGCTTATTGCTTTCAGCCTAGAAGTAATAATAGTCATTTTGTGAAATAGGCTTGTGTTCAGAATCTTTATTTCAATAAAATGCATCTTTTTGAGCAAATATTTTTCCATTCTTTTCATAGATTCTTTTGTACTTTGGATTAATATTCAAATAATCTTTCATTAATTATTCATAATTATACATACAAATAATCATTCATAAGTTCATTCGTCCTATCCATATTGTTTTGAACTTACAATAGGTCCCCGGATATCAATGACATGGGCGACGCTGTTACTGGCTCCCTTTTTGAATGAAATATGGGTCTAAGGGATCTCAAGACTTTGAAGATGACAGAAATTGTAACCTATCTTCTGATTTGTTAATACTGGATGATAAACAGATCCTATGTCACGATCCAAGGAAGGAGATGAAGATCAAAGCCTAGCTCAATGCAGAAATAAGGTTTCCTATATGTGGGGCATGGTTGTTATCAAACCAGTCTCATCAAAAGCTTCTGGCCAACATCGATTCATTTTCGTGGATGTCGGTTACTTCACTAAGATGGTAAAAGTCGCTTATATGACAATATTACAAAGTCGATAGTCATCAGAACAAAAATAAAAAGAAAGAAAGAAAGAATACCAACAAAATTTAAAAAAAAGTCGAAAAGATCATATTTAACCGCACAATGTCAAAAGTTTGCGGTCTGTTCAAAGATCAAGTGCCACATCACAGTGCAGCAAAGACAGCCAAAAGGAATAACAAAAGATCAAAAAGACTGAGACTTGTAAATATTGGCATACAGAAGTTACTATTTACCCTCTATGCTTATTAAACATTGGCCAGGACTGTCACCGGGGCAACACATTTCTCATTGGTTTCGCCCGTAGAAGTTGAAATTCCTTTTTCTGAGTTTTATCAGAACTGAAGTTGGATGAGGCAGAATGGATCCAATCCCGATGTGATCAATCAAATTTGTGAGGAAAAGTTAATAGCTATCCATTACAGTCAGATGATGCAGGTTTGCGACAAATAGGTTCATCCTAGAAAATTCTCAAATGGGGACCGGATATTGAAGAAAATCCTTCATATACAAAAGAATTTCAAAGAAAAATAGAGGCCAAACTAGAAAAGACCTTATGAAGTGAAAAAAGTCTGTTAAGGAAACATTGACCAAAATGGATGGCAAGGACCTGCCTAATCGGGTGAATTCATATTCAATAAAAAGTTTTCCAAAGAAAAAACACAAAAAATTCAAAAAATAAAAAAATATAGAAATTTTCAGCAAAAAAAGAAGAAAGAAAAAGGAGAGGCCAAGACGAAAACCCGCAAAGGGCGCCTTGAGACCAAAGGGGATTTGAGTTGAAAACCCGAAAAGGGAAGCTCAAATTTTGATCAAAATTGGGGCATTCGACAATCTTGCTATGCTTGAATTAACAATGAAGAAGTATGCTATGTTTTGGGGCATCAACAAAGTACATCGAATCCCCTAAACACATATTGAGATTAAAATGGTCCTCAAGAAGTTTGAACAGAGAAGCTCAGGCTACGATATCTGGGGCACCTAGTTTCCATTTTACCCATTTTAAATTTTTTATTTGTGATTATATTATTCTTTTCAAAATATGTTCACAATAAATTTCCTTCTTGATTACGATTACTATCTTTGCCAAACCTATTTGTTTCGAGCTATGCTTCTAATTAATTTCCTTCTTGTCCATAGTTATGATCTTTTTTAGGCATTTTGCATTGAAATAACGATTATTGGACTAATATAATTTTTATAAAATGAGATTCGCATATTACTCTGGAAACTTCTGAATAATACAAGAACTCGAAATAGGACTATTGTTTAAAACTCACCAAGTTTAAGGAAGAGTTTAAGTTGAGGCTATCTCATTGGATTTTCTGTTAAAAATAGTTGGTGATACAATCTTAACGGAAATAGGCAATGTTAACCCAAGTGTTAAAGGGGAATCATTCGCAAGAAAAAATGATATTCTGCATCCATGCGAGCATCATACATACACATCTGGTTGGGTCACCCGGGGAGTGATCAATAGATGGAAGCTGGTACAGATCCTATACCTTTGAATAGCAATGGGGTGGATTGAAGAGGAAACAAATCTTACGTTTTGGATTCGCAATGGGATGGATGGGAAAATATTCAGATCCTATACCCCTAGGTCACAATGAGATGAACCCTGAAGTTATAATGGGGCAAATTTGTTGCCAAGATATTTGTTTTCTCGGTTTTCTATCAAGAATATCAGCTGAACAAGATGGCAGAATAATATGTTAGTGATAAAGCCCTGATAAACAATGAGCGATGACAACCCTAAGCATTTAAAAGGGATCATTCTCAGGAAATTTTGCATTCATACAAAACACATTTATTCCGATCATTGCATCCTGATCCTTATACATTTAACAAAAGATCATTCTCATAACATTCTCATGACATTTTGCATTCATGCAAATGTCATCCACAATATCATTTAGTTATGAGCATTTGATTCATTCTGATCATTGCATCCTAATCATTGTTAAAAGACCGTTTTCATGACATTCTGTACTCATGCAAATGCCATCTATAACACATTTAGTTAGGAGCATTAGATCCATTCTGATCATTGCATCCTAACCATTTTACATAGGAATATGAAACCAAGTCTACAGGATATGTCCCACAGAGGACGATGTAGCAACATCGGTGAATTCACAGGCCCTATCTCCCTGATCAGCAGTGGAATAAGTCGAATATTGTAGATCTTGTCGCCCTAAACAGTAGTGGGACAAGATCGAAGCCAAATCTTGTCTCCCTAAACAGTAGTGGAACACGATTTAAGCCACCATCCTATCTCCCTGGTCAGCAGTGGAATAGGTCAAAGATTGTAGATCTTGTCACCCTAAACAGTAGTGGGACAAGATCGAAGGCAAATATTGTCTCCCTAAACAGTAGTGGAACACGATTTAAGCCACCATCCTATCTCCCTGACCAGCAGTGGAATAGGTTGAAGATTGTAGATTTTGTTGCCCTAAACAGTAGTGGGACAAGATCGAAGGCAAATTTTGTCTCCCTAAATAGTAGTGGAACACGATTTAAAACCACCATCCTATCTCCCTGACCAGCATTGGAATAGGTTGAAGATTGTAGATCTTGTCACCCTAAACAATAGTGGGACAAGATCGAAGGCAAATCTTGTCTCCCTAAACAGTAGTGGAACAGATTTAAGCCACCATCCTATCTCCCTGACCAGCAGTGGAATAGGTCGAAGATTGTAGATCTTGTCACCCTAAGCAGTAGTGGACCAAGATCGAATGGCAAATCTTGTCTCCCTAAACATTAGTGCAACAGATTTAAGCCACTAGTCTGGCATCCCTGAGTTTACAGCGGAGCAGATTGAAGATAGCAGATCTGGCAATCCTGAAGTTGCAGGAGTAGATCGAAGACATCAGATCTTGTCTCCCTGAGTTTGCAGTGGAGCAGATTGAAGATAGCAGATCTAGCAATCATGAAGTTGCAGGAGCAGATCGAAGCCATACAAGTCTTATTTCCTTGAAGTTCCAGTGGAGTAGATTGAAACTACGAATCTCTTGTCCCTGAAATTACATTGGAATGGGATCGAAGCGCCAGTTCCCGGGCCCCTGAAGATGCAATAGGATGGAATGAAGCTACTTGAAGTAAAGAAGTGCCAAAAGTCAAGATCTTACAAGACCAGACAAATTTGGCCCTCTTTAAAGTCTTTGCTTCATTCCCGTTACACGACAATGAGCAAAGAGGGGCAGCTGTAAGAGCCCAAATTCGCCCGAGCCCGTCAGATTAAACCAAAATACAACAAACAGAATAAAACAAAAAAAGTTATTAAAAAAAGTTCAAATTAAACCCGAATAGTCAATTAGCGCCCAAAGGCAGAACCTTAGCCTAAACCCACGCCACCATACGAATAGCTCGCCTCCACGCTGCCTGCACTGCACAAGAGAAGAAAACAACAAGAAAGCAAAGAACAAAATATTGTATTTTATTTTACCTTTTATTTTCTAAGAGGTTTAGCATTATTAATACACAAGAAAACCATTGAAAGGTGATTTAGAGGTTTTGATACTTTTTTGGCTTTTCGCTTTTACTTCTCTCGATTTTTTGAAAATCAAAAAAAAGAAAGGTTTACCACCAAATAGAGATTACTTGTCTTCTCCGTCAATCGGGTCGAGACGGGTCTTGGTCAAAGTAGGTCGAATCGGTGCTTATAAGCACAAATCAGACCTCATGCACCACTCTCCGTATCTCTTTAGTGGTTAGCGAGAAGGTTTTGAGGCTGAACGAAACAAAAGGGGGCTAGGTGTTTGGATTCAAAAAGAAAAAAAGGCGCTAATGTCCGATTTTTAGGTTTTATTAACCTAGAGGGCGTTTCAACCCGACCGGTATACCTAGGACCCCAGGCGTTTCGTAGTGATGGACAAATTGTGTGTTTAGTCCTTGTTGTCTGTGCTGATTTTGGATTAGAATTGTTATTCATTTTCCTTATTTTCTTAATCTATCTCTGTAGTTCACACGCCTTTTAATTTAGTCCAGCCTATACGCTGCGTTTTAGTCACAGAAATATTTACTGATTTAGTCCCTAATAATGTACGAGCATTCCTATTTGATCCTTATGCATATTTAAATGATTTTATTTATTTATAAAGTACCCTTTGATTTTATTTTTATTTTGAGTAAGTATTGTCTCAACTTTTTGTTTATAATCTTTGCAATTCTTTTAAATTAATTTATTCCTTATCTATTTTTTTTAAAAAAGGCTGTTTTAATAAGCTATTTGGAATCATTTTATTGATTTTACAATGTATTAAGTGTTTTTTTTTTACTTCCATTTGCATATAATTTATTTATTTGTAGTATAAATATTTGATTTTAAATGTCCTATTTCTTTGTTTTAATAATTTTCATAACTTCTAACTTAATTACTCTTATATACTATTATTTTACATATATACATATATAATTTACATTAAAATTATCTCATTTTATGTATATATTATTAGTTTCATATAATTTTATGTATGTATTTCTTTTAAAATCTATATATACACATTTCATTTTAAATCTATATAAATATATATAATTGTTATTTTAAAGATCTTATTTTAAATTATGTTTTATTTCCAACACCTTCCTACATTATTATTTTTATGTGCATTTGTTATTTATACTATGTCTCGCTTTTAAATCTTTTTGCATATCACGTATTTAAATTTCAAATTGTACATATATTGAACTCGTTTATGTAATATTATGTGTGTTTATAATTGGCTTTGAATTTCTTTTAGAATTGTTTTATTATTCATAAGATTTTAAATATTATCGTTTTAAACATGATGTGTTGTGAAATTATCGATGTTGTATATTTCAAATTGTATGTGCGTATTGTTATCTTTGTTATTCGTTTGTGCAAATTCGTATTCATGCATTATTACTCCATATTATATTTTTGCTTCTCATATTCAAAAAATGAATCAATAAAAATGCATTTTGAGCCAATTTTAAATTTACGTATTTGAAAATTTTCAAGATAAGGCAATATTTGTATGTTTGGAAGTTCGAAAAATTATGCCCTAACGTACTGGGTGTTAATTTTCTGTTCGACCAAATAACCAAACACCCTTTTTTTAATTGCATGTTTTGAAGATCAAAGATGGTCTCGACGTCAAAGTATAAACGTGTTATATCTTATCATTTTGGATATGATATTTTTATTTCTTTGAAACGAGTTAATCTTGAGATTGAATCCCAAATAAATTAGTGCATTTTGTTATTGCATTGTGCCTCAAATTTCAATATATTCAAGTCTTTACCAAAGGTTTCATTTTGTTAAAATTTGTATATTGAGCCAAATTTTAAGATTTTTCATTCGACAATTTTTCAAGATAAAGCAATATTTGTATGTTTGGAAGTTCGGAAAATTATGCCCTAATGTACTGGGTGTTAATTTTCTGTTCAACCAAATGACCAAATACCTTTTTTTAATCGCATGTTTTGAAGACAAAAGATGATCTCGGTGTGAAAGTATGAACGTGTTATATCCTAACGTATTGGATATGATATTTTTATTCCTTTGAAACGAGTTAATCTTGAGATTCAATTCCAAATTAATTAACATTCTTTAAAAAGTATCACACCTTAAACATTTTCAAGTTTTCAACACAAGGACACTGACTAATCAATTTGGTACCAATTTTGGGCGTTGCGAGGGTGCTAACCCTTCCTCGCACGTAACCGACTCCCGAACCCGTTTTCTTCTGGAAATTTGTAGACCAAAATTAATTTCTTTTAAAAATAAAACAAAATATTTTATAGGTGACCCGATCACACCTAAACATAAAAGATCGGTGGCGACTCCATGTTTTTTTAAAGTCGATTTTTTAAACCCGATAAAAAAATGGTTTTGACATCGAGAATTTGTGTCAAGATGGAGATTGTTAGAATTAAGTGACCCGAATCCTTATTTAAATAAAAAACAATGGTAAAATAAAATAAAAGAAGAATTCCTATAGAACTACACTTATTTTATTTTATTTTAAATAAGGTTTTTTAAACCTTATTAAACTCCATCTATTTGATATTGATTAGAATAAGGTGTTTCAATCTTACTACACTCCTATTAGAATATGGTTTTACAACCTTATAAATAGACATAGTCTTTATCTCTTGTAATGATTCGAATTCGACATACTGAATTTTCTTCTCCTCTGCCCGTGATTTTTTTCTCGAAAGAGTTTCCACGTAAAATTTGTGTATTCTTTAAATTTTATTTCTCTTTTCTTTGCTATATTTTTCACACAAGCCCTACACACGAACATTTATATGTGCTAGATAACTAGGCTTGTTAATTCACATGAAAATCCTGTACATATGACAATGTTTTTTTTACTCGCACAAATTATATGTTATTTTATTATTATGCATTTTATTATTTCGCATTTTATTTTAGGTTAAAGGAAGGTTTAGCTTAGTTATTTTTAAAGCATGATATTTGTTTAATACTCTAATATATTGCAGGTTATTTCGGTTTAGAAAACTACCAATTTTAATAAATGAATTCCTCTATTTTATTTTTAATACATAGAGATTTAGATAAACTTTTTCACAAATCTAAAGAGAGGTTTATAAAATCACTTCAGTGATCGAATATAATGCCTTTGAATTAGCGAAACTCTTAAATTGGGTTGGGGTATTACAATATATAAATTGAAAATAAAAATAATATATAAATTGAAAATAAAAAGAATATATATTGAAAATAAAAATAATATATAAAATTGAAAATAAAAATAACAAATTTAGTTAAAATTTCAAAAAAAATCAAAAAATAAATATGTTTAAAAATAAAAAATGGTTAAATTTTATTAAATTACAAGAAATTGCAAAAATATAAAATTAAAAAATATTTTAAACATTAAAGAAACAAAAATTGAGCAGTTGATGTTGGTTAACTCCTTGTCAGTGTTTGTTAAGTCCAGTTGATTTCGATCAACGCCCAATCAATTTTTCATTTTTTTTCATTTTCTGTAAATTTCTAAAAAATTAACTTTTTTATTTTGTGTATATTTTTTAATTTTATTTTTTATATATTGTTTTAGATTTTTAGATTTTTTTTTTTAAAAGTTGAATATTTGAAGAGTAAGCTTTTAAATGTTAAATTTTAACTTAATTTTTATTTTCTTATATATTCAATTTTTGAATTTTTATAATTTATAATATCTCTTAAAAGTTAAAAAAATTTTTTTCAAAATTTTAAGTTTTTATTTTTATTTTTAAGAATGATTATAGATGAATCTACTTGTCATCTCCTTATTTCGCCATGTGTTGCACACATATTTGTCCACATCAACAAAATCTTTAAAACAAAACTGTGTTAGTGTAGGGACTAATCCGTGTAATACATGCCAACCTTATGGACCAATATAATCCCAAAAAAGTTTAGGGGCCAATCTATATATTAAGCCTTAAAAAAACTAATGATGTTAACCATAAGGACCATTTTGTATAATAGATGCCAACCTTAGAGACCAATGTGATCTAAAAAAAAATTTAGGGGCCAATTTAATAAAATTTGTCAAATTTAAAAGGCCAATCTATAAATTAAACCTTTTAAAAATACTCAAAATACTTCCATGCGATAAATACATGAAAATTTAGATTCAAAAATTAGATAAACATATATACACAATTGGATTTTAATAAATAAAATAGGAGGTATCAAATGGAATGAAAACACTATGAGATTGAATCAATTAAGGATTGACTGAAATGAATGGTGGACTAAATCAAATAACTGTCAAATTATGAAGGGTCTAAACCGAAATTTTAACACATGACCTAAAAGTAGCTAATTTCAACGTCAATCCCACTTTAGTTGCACTAAATCTCGCTTAATTCCTATAAACTTGTATATACTAGAGAAAGTAATGACCTCTTAATTTATGATTTTTTTTTTTTTTTCGAGAAATTGGAGTTTAGGGGTAAAATCTAGATTGAGACTATATTTACAACTAGACTGTCAGTTCGTTTATAAGGGCTAAAAAAAATATAATGTCAAATTTCGTTTTTATTAATTTGGGCTAAAAAATATATTTTATTAATTTCATCTTTTTTTTTTTGATGTTGTGCTGAGTTTTTGTGTAAATTTGGTGTGCTCTGGTTGTTAAGTTTTGTTGGGACGTTAGTTCCAAATGTGCTTACTGACATTGTGAGTGACTGAAAATTTATTGTGCTACTGATTTGAATTCTGTATTTCTGCTTTAGTCTTGTTTCGAACTC
This sequence comes from Gossypium rotundifolium, assembly GCA_025506655.1. Lineage (NCBI taxonomy): Eukaryota > Viridiplantae > Streptophyta > Magnoliopsida > Malvales > Malvaceae > Gossypium > Gossypium rotundifolium. Next base: position 13,145,390 of record CP106734.1, on the reverse strand, counting down.
ACACTAAACTCGAGTAGCTCACCCCCTCTTAGTATTTCTCTCTCAGGTACCTTTTCTAAATTCTGACGTTGGGCTCGGTATGTGGAGGTCTTGGACAGTCTTAGCAAAAAATTCAGTACAATTTATATTTTCAGTTTCTAGTTGTCATTCAGATTTTTAATTGTGAGGTTTATAAAACTGTGGTACAAATTCCGATTTAAGTTTTACTCGTTTTTATTTCGGTTTTATATACTAAACTTAACTGAAATTTTACTGATCGAGTTTTATATGATTAAAAGTTTTGATACGACGTGATAACTTATTTTTGTAAAAATTTACCTATGATCACTTCAGTGATCAATGTGACATCCGGGATTCGGTCTAAACTTCTAGGCCTGGTTTAAGGTGTTACAAAAATATTTTCATTAAAATAGTTTGGACAGCAACAATGGCTTAACTTTGAAAATTCACCAAAATTCATAGAAATTTAGTTAGAGGTTGAATTAAATATGGAATTAAAACATATTGAGTCTAATTTCGTGTGGAAGTAACTATGAAAGAAACGGAATTGTATATTTTGAGATATATTAGTTTTTGTGAAATAAGATCAGAGTGGATTCAGGTTTCCCTATTCTGACTTTGGAAAACCATAAAAGAATTGTACAAAAATGATTAGGAGTTGAAATTTATATGTTTAAATTCTTAATGAGTTTATTTTCAAGAGATCGAAATAAATGGAAACATCAGTTGAACCCTGTACTAAGAGATAATTAATTTTTAGTAAAAAAATGCCAAAGTTGTCAAGCAGTAGAATATGGGCAAATTTGAAGATTTTACTATACTAATTGGCTAAAGTAGAAATTCTAAAATTTTTATGGTAAAAATGTATTTGAGTTTAGTTTCTAAAACATCAAGCGGATCTTAATTTCAAATTTTGTAGCTCAAGATATAAATACTTTAGTGACTATGACACAAGTGGATAACTTCGATATGAACACATAAGTAAATAGCGAAATTATAGTTAATGTTACATATAAGCATGTTATACTAAAAGCTAAAAATTCTAATATATATATATATATATATACACACATAAAAGATGAGGAATGTCACAAATGGTTATAAGTGATGGAATGATTAATACATATGAGAATGTTTAAACTAATTAATAAAATAATAAGTGAATAATTGTTAATTGATCCGATTTTGGAACCTTGGCTAAAAGTTTATGAGGAATTAAATTAATTGGCAAAATTTAGAAATAAATAAGAAATATACATAAAGTGGGTAAACTACTTTAAAAAGTGCAAGTCCTCTAATAGACTTATTTGCTAAACTTTAAAAAATTTTGTTATCTTTGATTGAATATCATGTTAATTTAGTAAGCTCATTTAACTCGTAAATAGTTCTGCCATAAATTCAGTTACTACTAAAACGAGTTTAATGGTCTTCAATAATCAAATAATAAGATAAATCAATCTGAAATTTTTATAATTGCTTCGGCAACGAATGTGACATCCCGTACCTTAACTCGATGATTAGGTCAAGTATGGGGGTGTTACATGTCATGTGGCATGCTAAGATTGTGCCACGTGGTAAAATTTGATAATTTCTCTTGAAAATGTTTAAAAATCATTAAAAAAACCATAACAAATTCTAAAAAGACAAAATATAAAAAAAAGTTTAAAACTAGAATTTTTTAAAATTATAAAAAATGAAAAATATTAAAAATAAGGATAAACTACAAAATGGTCACGGAACTTTATTAAGTTTCTTTTTTTTGTCACTAACTATTAAAAATTATATTTTAGTCATTTGTCTGTTAATGATCGTTACAACCTTAACAAAAAAAGTGAGATGGCACATTAATTCAAGAGTTAATATCCAATTTGACTCTGAACTATAGCTTAAACGTTCAATTTTTATTTTGACAACATTTTTAACAATAATTCTAAAAAATATTTAAAAATATTTAAAATTTCTGAAATTTTATTGTTAAAAATATTGTAAAAGTGTATAAATGAATGTTTTAGCTATAGTTCAAGGATCAAATTAGATATTAACCTTTAAATTAATGTATCACCTCACTTTTCCGTTAAGGTTGTAATGATTATTAACGGATAAGTGATTAAAATGTTATAAGTCGATAAATTTAGTAATTAAAATATAACTTTTATAATTTAATGATAAAAATTCACCAAAATTTAGCGACTATTCTTATAGTTTATCTAAATTTATTTTACTTACAATTTAAACAAAAATTTCATTTTAATTTTGTATATATCAATAATTATTTTTAAATCTTGCATTTATTTTATGATTTAAATATATGGTTTGAACGAGGATTGCGCTGTGAGAGAGTTTGTAAATCACTTTATTTATCCTTATAATTAAATTGTGACGCGGCTGAGAAATAAAAAAGTCGATGATTCTGTTTTGGGCAGAGAAAATGAAAACGTGAGGGAGTGGTCCAGCATAGGATTTTGCAGTAGTTTATTAACAATTGTAGGGTGGTACCACCGACACCCGGTTGGAGGACGTGCCACTCTCTCTCCACCGCAATTACCCAAAATTTTAACTACTACAATATTCAAACTCTTTTTAAGAAATTATTCTAGATACATACACATAGGAGTCAAGTTTATAAAATGGGTTCGACTTTATTTTTAAAAATAAAAACATTATGAATTAATATACAAATGTAATTACCTATAAAGTAAGTTTAATAGAGGAGAAAGTCAAATTGATAGTAAACATATCAGTGTAAATTTTCATAAACAAATCACAGATGCATTACATTGATTAATCTTTTAAAATTTGAATCCTAGCCTCACCATCATTAGACCAATTTGACGGTAAACTTCAATCAATCAAAATGCCATTGTCAAGAGACCCACCACATAGTGATGTACAAAAAATCAAGTCTCAAATGGACTATCCTCCTCTCATCTTAGAGTCCAATTTTGTGAACATAATCACGATGATCTATCTTAACAAGGTCTTTTGAGAATGATTTCTGATAGATCATACAACACTTTTGCTTTGGTAAATCTCATATATACGTTAGAACACAACTAAAAAACCACCATACTTTTCAGAGAAAATAAAATGGACAAAAACTAAAACTGTCACTGCTTTTGGAGAAAACATAATAGACTGATACAAGGATCACCATAGTTTTCAAAGAAAACAAAATAGATTGAAACTAAAAATTAAAAAAAAAATCTAAGAATTCTGTTGAAGAGGCCATGACTAGCAACCAACCCAAAGGCTTAGATCCATTTTAATTTTTAAGGCAGTTTTTAAGCAGTATCAAGGACCAATGTCAATTGTTATTTGGCATTGCCTACTCAAAAACTTGTTATGTTTCGGTTGGCAAAATTTTGACTATACAAATCTTGGGTTGTGATTTTAACTTATACTTTGGACCTAGTCGACTCAATATTGACATCCAAACTACACATAGCAACATATCTTAGGGATTGATTTGGATTTCGATTGAAGCAATCAAACTTCCCAAGTTTGGTGTAGCAAATCAAAACTTGGAAGTATATTATGAAGATTCAAAACTTATCCTAAGCTGATTGACAATATTCTTTATACTTATTATCTGGTTAATTTCATGGGAAAATTGATTGTAATTGATGTAGTATGTTAGCAAGTCTCAATTCTTTTATGTTGAGGAGATTTGTATAGGTAATGTTTTGAATTGAGAGCTTTTATTCTTGTTCATTGATGAATGTTTTTTTGAGTGCATTGAGTGATAATCAAGTGTGTTACTTGGTTTATGTTTAGAGGAGAGTCGTGTAGATCTTAGGCGCAAAAGTGAGTCGAATCTAGTGATTGTTAGATGTTGTAATCACTTATTGTACGTGTTACTAAGATAGTGAATTTTATATTTAGCCTACAGACATAGGAAAACATAATGCGTAAATAAATCGAATGTTCTTTGTTTTTATACCTTATTAATACTCAGTGTTTAAAGTAGTTGACATCGGCCATTAGCACTACTTTTGACATTGCTATTGTTTTGCTTGCAAACATCAGTTTAGGACTTTCGTTAACCAATATTAACTTGTATTGATATGTACCATCCCGTATAAGTTGGTACAAGATTTTAGTATTTTGAACCAATTTTAATACTTATTATCTTAATTTTTTATTTTGTATTATTGCACTTAAAATAAAAAATAAAAAAATAAATTTTAATTTAATTAAGCTGTTGCATATAGTTAATAATATTAAAAATTATCTCTTTTTTATTTTGAATTCATAACATTTCTCCAACTCTTAAATAAGAGGATAAACATGTTTCAACTGCTCGAATTCACATTTTCCCGTATTGGCTACAATACTAATAATGCCAATTGAACTAAAATTTATCTTTTACTTATATTTATATGTATAAAATCAAAATATATTTATTTAAATAATATTATTGTGCTGAAAATGACACATCTAAATAATATATACTGGCATTGAAATAAAAATAACACCTCCACCAAGTGTGGTTACCCTAGTAATTTCTCTCTCAATATTTTTATATTAAAAGAACTAAATAGAAAAAGGGGATGAAATCATGCTTTTGTGGATACCATTGGCAACATGTGTAAGTATCATAACGTGTTTAAAAATTATAATTGGACCCACTTAACAACTCTCCCAACAAGACCATGTTTGGCTTGAATCAGTTTGAACAAATCAATAAATAATATTCATTTTACCTAATTACATAAATATTTAAATATAATATCACAAATCAAAGACTATCACCGAAACAAATTCATAAAATTAATAAAATAAGTATTAACTTATATTTTTAGTAGATAATAAAATTAGCTATCAATTAAATTTTTACTTATTTTTCTTAAAAATGTTGTTTGTATATAATTTATGTTTTGAATTTATATTAAAAATCCACTCAAATAATGTTCATATTTTAAAAAAAAATTGATCTCCCTAACCTTATTGCAAAAAATAGGCCCACCACCGGTACCCCAACAACTTTCAGCCACCAACCCCACTTTAAATTTCTTTTTAAAAAAGCTAAAATAAAATAAATATAATAGCAGCCAATCAAATTTCAACCTCAACGGAAAAACATAAAAAAAACCAACCAATAAGAGAATTACACTTCTTTACTACTGACTAGTATGGTAGTAGGTCTAAGCGTCTCTTAAGGCGCGTGGGATACCCAAAAGCAGCGAGTTTTGCCTAATTTTGTTGAATGTAAGTTTTATGTTTTTACCAAGAATTTTGTTTATATATTGTGTAGTCCTATTAGATTTATAAAAATTAAGTTAAAATATACTTTTATATATTTTTATTTTTATACTTTAAATTTATTTTTTAATTTTATTTTGAGGAATTTAGTTATTTTAATTTTAAAATTTTGAAATTCATATTCAATTGTTAAAACCCTTAACATTATATATTATTAAACTTGTTGATATGAGAGAAATACACTTAATAGCCATTCATGTAATAAAAAATAACGTTATAATAAATTTTAATTTAATAAAAAATTAATGATTACAATAATTAAATTTTCATTTTTAATTTAAAAATAAAAGAATAAAATAAAAATAGAATTAAACTTTAAAATGCACAAAAATATTTGTATATAAATTGTAAGTAAATTATTTAGATCTAGTATACATACATTGTAAGTAAAAGAAATGAAAATAATATAATATAATATTTTATATTATATTATTTTGAATAGTTTTAGATAAAATTAAATATAATAATTTAAATATTTCTTTTTATTAACAAAAGTAAATAGATTAAAATTATTTTTATATATAATATGAGGAAGAAAAAAAAATTTTGGGAGTCAGAATTGAACCATAATTTTTTATGAAGTTAAAGTGTAATATTATTTTGTATTGACTTAAAATTCCATGATTTTTTAAAGAGTTAAATAGAAATTTTTTATTTTTAAGAAGCAAAGTATAATTTTACCAAATTTATCAATAATAAAGAGACCAAGAGGACAAATTTTCCATTGGGTCTATATATAATTAACGAAGATTTTATTCTAATTACTGATTAAAAATATTCTTTTAGTGTAATGAAGGGTGTCAACTATAGTAAAAACTTTTAAAACGAGAACTATGAGAACCAAAATGATCTTAGCCATTAGATCAAAATAAATAGTTCTAAGCCTTAGATTTCGTATTTATCTTACCTTATTAAAATAAAACCAAAAACACTTAATATTTCCATTCCTTTTTTCTTTTCACTAAGTAATTAAAGTCTTAGGGGAAGAAATTTGGATAATTTTTGCTTTAAAATTTAGTTTTTTTGAGAAGAAAATGGAAAGTGTAACAGTCTGTTTTTCAGTGGTATCAGAAACAGTAATTTTTAAGACCACTAAATCCGACAAGTAAGTTCGTAAATATTATTATTTAATATTTATGAGACAAATGTGGTGTTTTAAAAAGGTTTTTGAATCGATAATTTATGTTATATAAGTGATTTATTAAATTCAAGTAGTTTTATAAAATGAGATATCGGGACCTTGTTTGAGCCGTAAATATTTTTATAAATATTTACAGAGTGTCATTAAGGTGGTATTAAAGTTTCGTTAAAAAAATTTTAAGGTTTCGATAGTTAATTAATTAAAAAAGACCAAATTAAAAAAATTGCATTCCTGGGACTCTATTCCTGTAAATCGAACTTGTAAATATTTATCAAAAATATTTACAAAGCTAGTTGTGTAGTTAATTAGGTTTCGTTAAGTGAATTTACTTGAATTAAAAGTAAATTAGGTATAAGAACTAAATTGTATATAGGGTGAAAGTTGAATTATAGATTAAATAAAAACTAAAAGGACTAAAGAAGAATTATACCATTTTTTCTTTATGAGGCGGCATAAGGTAGATTTTTTTTTGTGAAATTATTATAAAACAAGTTAATATATATTATAATATTTACTTAAGTATTATATATATATATTATATTATATTATATTATATTATATTATATTATATTATATTATATTATATTATAATAAAACAAAATAATAATATAAATAATGTATTAATAAAATAAATAAAGGAAAGAAATAGAAATAGAAAGTGAAACGAAACAGAAGGGGAAAAGAAAGAAAAAAAAAGAAAGAAAAGGAGAAAGAAAAGTTAAGGGTTTCAATTGTTTGAAAACTCAATTGCTAACGTTGTACTGGAATTTTCAACTAAAAAGAGGAAAGATAAAGTTAACATAGAATAGCTTGAAATTTTTAGTTTGTATTTTTATAATCTAAATCTAGTTATTAATTGATGTATTTTGATTTAATATTTTGGTAAGTGATTGAGGTGAGTATTTGACACTTTGACATTGAATTGAATTAAAAGTTAATTGAATGGATTAAATTGATTATTTGAATTGAAATGAATATATATGTGCAAATATGATAATTGAATATTGGTTGTATTTGGAAAGTGAAATTAAACCCTATTAAATGTATCGGGTTGAGTCGGATATAGATGGCGTACCACAGGATTAGAAGAGTTTAGGGATTTTTCGACTTCGAGTCGATGAGACATTGGGTGTCAATTTACTACTTTTAGGGATTCTTCGACTTCGAGTCGATGAGACATTAGGTGTCAATTTACTACTTTGGATTAATTCGATGAGGCACTGGGTGCCAATTTACTTCGGTTTAGTCGATAAGACACTGGATGTCAAATTACTTCTTCGAATTATCCGATGAGGCACTGGGTGCCAAACTGGTGTGTTTTGGTTAAATCGTGTATCCGTCCGAGTTTGAGTCGTGTTAATAGGGGTAAATGAGTAATAAAGTTTTATAATTGATATTGAAATGGTATGGTATGAGAGATGGAAGTGAAATAGTGAATTGAAAATAGAATGTGAAATATATTGCAAATATATGGAATATATGAGTCATATACTCATGAAATGACTATAGAATAAATATTACAATTGTATAATGAAATGTGAAATAAATTGTGAAATGCTATTTCTATAGTATATATGAGAATTGAGATATTGTGAAACAAATGAAATGTGATATGGTTGTTGTAATATTTAGATTGTATATTTGTGATTTCATATCTTTTGATATTCAAATTATAGAAATACCATTGAGTTTATACTCAGCATACGGTTTTTTTTCCGTGCGCAGGTTAGGTACCTAATTTTGATTGCCGATTCAGCATCCAACAACGATCCCGAACTCAAACGTAGTGATATTTATCCTTTTGTGTTGTCATGTACCTAGGGTGTCTAAATAATAGTTATTTTGTGGTTTGATTGTAAATGAGATTATAAGTTTAATTTTGGTTGGTTAAATACATATAATATAAATATGTATTTAAGTTTGGGGTCATATTATGGCATGTTTAAGTTAATGTTTAAATGAACATGAAATAAGCAAAATAGATTGAATTTGGTATGTTTATAATTTGGATTTAAAATGATGCTTTGATGACTTGTTTTGATGATATGAAATGTTTGAGAATTTTGCCTATTTGATCGGTAAACTCCGGTAATATTTCGCAACCCGGTTCCAGTGAGGGATACGGGTTGAAGGTATTACAGAAAGGAAAATAAGAAATCAAGGCTATTAAGATTAATAAACTTGGGTATTAGGTGTTTGTTTATTTATTGAAAAATTACACGTTAAAAAGAAAAAACGAAGGGAATGATTAAGTGTTGTTGGTTTTATTTTAATAAAGCAAGATAAATATAAAATCTAAAATTTAGAGCCATTTTTATAATCTAATAATTAAAATCATTTTGATTATCATAATTATCATTTTATAAAATATGATGAGATGTTTAAAATTTTAAGTTTATGTTTCAACATGTATAATTATTATTTTAGATATATTTATATTGAATTTAAATTTCATGTAAGTTTTATTTCTACATATATTCTAATTACTAATTAAAAAATCTTATCCACATTTCATCAATCATTTAGTACACAGAAAGTAAAAGAAAAAAAAAAAAAAAAAGGAAGTGTGAGCCCACGAGAATATGTGACTCCTATTTTTATACACTTTAGAATAAAACCATTAAACAAAAAAAATGATTTTTATCTGGTATGGATTTTACTTAATCTATCAATTAATAGATTTAATTAAATATTAAAATATAACAAGTATTTGATAATAAATATATTTAATTTACTGAACTATAAAATTAAGAATAAAATTCCTTAAATTTTATAATATTTTATACAAAAATATTTAAAATTAAACTCTAGATTCATATTAATAAAAGATTTAATAACATTTTTTTTAATATATGGCGTAATTCAATATGGCATTTTGTTTTGATAATTGGAGGTGAGGAGTGGAGTTACTTAAGATCAAATTTAAGCTTTCACGACTACAACATAATACTTTTGTTATGAGGTAAAGAGGTGAGTATATAGTTAGATCAAGTTCAACCAAATGAAAAATTTCAAATTAGTCAAATTGACGAGTTTTATTTAATCATTCTAACTTAATTATAAACTTTTCTAAATCAAGTTAAATCGAATAAATTTGTTCAAGTTAAATTCAAAAAATTAAACCGGCCATGAATCTTGCTGGCAATATTATTAAATTTCAAATTAAAGATCATGTATGTCGTAACCATTTTTTGATAAAACAGGAAACGACGCGGTCGACTCGAGGTTTGAAAACGAAAAGGAAGGGAGTCGCCACCGATCTTTATTTGGGTGTGATCGGATCACCTTTGTTTTAATAAAATGCCTCGGTTTATTAAAACGAGACTTTTGGTCTATGAAAATCTGAGAAAAATGGGTTCGGAAGTCAATTACGTGCGATGAAGGATTAGCACCCTCGACACGCCGAAATCGGTACCAAACTGATTGATCGATGTCTTAATGTTGAAAACTTTGAAATGATTCGAAAATAGATACTTTTTATTTCCAAAACTTGAAGGGATCGGAAGGGACGCTAAGACTCTCTTATTTTCGACGAGATAAAGTATCATTTCTAGTAAGTTAGGTCGCGACACTTTAAATTCCCGAAACTAAGCTCGCCTTTTAAAACTTGGTTTTATTTTTGAAGAGGATCTCCCGTCATCTGTCGAGCGAGAAACTAGAACACAGTAAGTTAGGGCTCGTTTTCTCAAAAATCCAAATTAGGGATATTGCCTCTATTTTAGAAGAAAAAGAAACTCATCTCGAAGTATCTAGGTGTCGAGTCCAGTAAGTTAGGGCGCGACATTTCAAATTTCGAGATTAAGTGTTTTGTTTAAAATTTGAATTGCAATTTTTTTTTAAAAAAGGATATTCCGTTGTTTAACTTAAATGAGAAAGACCGGAACCCACTGAGTTAGGGCTCGATTTTCCCGAATTGCTAATACGGAAATATTGGTAGTTATAAAGATTGAGATGTCGAAAAATAGTGAGGCGAACGATGAGAATATTGATAATAACAATAAATGAATAATAATAATATAAGCAATGGTAAAAGGAAAGTATTATGACGATAGTATATATATTGACGGTGATAGAAAATAATGATAATGATGAAAATAATAAAATGATAATAAATAAGGTAGTAATATATTAGTGGTAATAATAATGGTAATAGTAGAAGAACGAATAACAACATGCAAATGTAATAATAAAATAATAGTAAACATAATAATAATAAAAACAATGGAAATAGCAAATGGTAATAAAATAACGATAATAATAACGTAGTAATTATAATAATAGATATATGTATGAAAATAATAATTGTAAAAGATAAATAAATTATTAAATAATAAGTAAAGAAGGGTTATGATGTTAATAAAATAACAAAGACAATAATATTAATAAAAATAATAATGGTGCATAATAGTATAGTAATAATAATGAAAATAAAATAAAATAAATAAAATAATAATATAAGCGAATAAAATGCATATATAAAATATAAAAATATAATAATAGTAATACTAATAAAAATAAATAAAGAACATAATATAAGCACACAAAATGTACAAATATAATAATATAATAATGATGATACTAATATGGTAACAAAACAATAATAGAAATGACAATAATAATAGCAATAATAATAATATAATGATAAAAATACTAAATAATACTAAATAATAATAATAATAATAATAATAATAATAATAATAATAATAAAGAATAGTAAAAGATAAGTAAATAATAGTGACTTGTAATAGTGATATTAATAATAATAGTAGTGATAAAATAAAATAATAGTAAAAATGTAAATAAATAAGTGTTAATAGAAATGAAAATAATACTAGTAGTGAAATAAAATAATAATAATAGTAATAATAATAATATTAATAGAAATATTAAAATTAATGATAATAACAATAATAATGTAATTACAAAAAAAACAAACAAACAAGGAAGGGCTAAATCGGAATTAGAATAAAACTAAGGGGGTTAAAATAGCAATAAATTAAAATGGAAAGGGGATTAGGGACTAAAATGCAACACGCGCCTAAACATGCAAGGGCCAAATGGGTGAATAACCCGATTCCTAATGCGCTTGCTTCGTTTGATCGAGGTACGGATCAAATTAAAAATGAGATGAAATATCAGGGCACAATTGCAAAAAAAGAAAAATGCAAAATGGGGCTTGATCAAATGACACTACAAAGGGAGGGACCATAAGAGTAAATCTCCTTTTTAAGGTAGGAATGCGCAGATTCCTATCCCCACCAGACAGCTTTTTCGTTTAATGTTTTAAAACCCACTTTTTATTACTTTATTCATTTCAATTTCTATTCTAAAAAAACTTTAAAACTTCTTCCCCCCTTTTGCAATGCCCGACGATTGAACTCCCTCCAGTCGCCCATCACACCACCACATGTATGGTGGCTGACAGATCGCGAGGTGGGCCGTAGCCCCATTTTTGAGTTCGTCCGAGGGTGGAGTTCGAACCACAGAGAAGAGAAGCCCTCCACTTTTCGATCTGGCTTCGAAGATGGAGGAATGGCTCCGATTTAGGTAAGTTTCCTTCTTTTCTTTTTGTTATTTTATTATTGTTTGTAAAAACTTTTAAAAGAAAACAAAAATAGATGAAACGAAACAATATTAGATAACAGAAAAAATATAAAATGAATGAGAAGACTAAAAATCCACCTCTTTTCAAACTGTTACCCTATTTGATTTCTCAAGTGTTCGTTTTTTTGCAAAGGAGCCGGAGCATTCGTAAGAAAAGAGAGAACCCCCTTTACATTGTTTCATATTCGGCTTTATAAAGCCGAAAATAATAAAAAAAGAAATAAAATACATCATTTTTCCTTTTTCTTGTTGCTGTTGTGTTGGATTCTTTTTGCAGGGTATGGGCGGTGGAGCAGGTGGTGGCAGCGCAAGTGATGCTGGCAGTGCAAGTGGCGGCAGACTGACATGGGCGGTGGAGGCAGAAGCTTGTAGAGTTTCTTTTGTTTTTTTTTGTGTGTTGGGCCAGGGTTAGGTTTAGATTGGGCTTTTAGTCTGTATTGGGTTATGCGCTAATGGTGGGTCTGGTAGGTTTGGTTTGTTTTGGGTTTTTGGTGGGCTGTAAAACGGGCCTCGGGCTATTTGGGCCTTCTAGATTGAGCTTCGGCAATTGGGTTGGTTAGTCGGGCAAAATTGGGCTACAACAGTTGCCCCTCTTTGCTCATTGTCGTGAAACGAGAATAGAGCAAAGACAATAGAAGAACCAATTTTGCCCGGTCTTGGCCAAGCCTTGACTTCTTGGTTGTCGTCTTCTACAAACAGTTTTGAACTCCACTGTAATTTGTTGCTTTGATCCACTCCACTGCTATTTCAGTGAGATAGGTCTTGTAGCTTCAATTTGCTTTTCCTTAATCTTCTAAGGGGCGAGATTTGTTTATCTTTAACTTGCTCCAATATGACTTTAGGACACGAAGAGATTTGTAGCTTTGATTTACTAACTGCTCCACTGGGACTTCGAGGAAATAAATCTAAACTTTTCAAACTGCTTTCTTGCTATCTCGGCGTGTGACCCGAGACTCAACTCACCTCTTGCATTATGAGTCGATTTTGAAAAATAGAAATTGAAAATACCTCGGCGTGTGACCCGATACTCAACTCACCTTTTGCATTATGAGTCGATTTTGAAAAATAGGAATTGAAAAATACAAAAATTGAAAATACCTCGGTATGTAACTCGAGGCTCAACTCACCTCTCGCATTATGAGTTGATTTTTGAAAAATAGAAATTGAAAATACCTCGACGTGTAACCCGAGGCTCAACTCACCTCTCGCATTATGAGTTGATTTTTTAAAAAAACAGAAGTTGTAAAATAGAAATTAAAAAAATACCTCGGCATGTGACCCGAGGCTCAACTCACCTCTCGCATTATGAGTTGATTTTTGGACGAAATTGAAAGACGAAATTAAAATACCTCGGCGTGCGACCAGAGGCTCAACTCACCTCTCGTACTATGAGTTGATTTTGAGCGAAATTGAAAGACGAAATTAAAATACCTCGGCGTGCGACCGAGACTCAACTCACCTCTCGTACTATGAGTTGACTTTTGAACAGAAATTGAAAGACAGAAATTAAAAATACCTCGGCGTGTGACCCGAGACTCAACTCAACTCTCATATTATGAGTTGATTTTTGAACAGAAATTGAAAGACAGAAATTAAAAATACCTCAGCGTGCGACTCGAGGCTCAACTCACCTCTCGTATTATGAGTTGATTTTTTTGAAACAAACGGAAATTGAAAAACAAAATTGAAAAACCTCGGCGTGTGACCCGAGGCTCAACTCACCTCTCATATTATGAGTTGATATTTTGAAAAATAAATATTGAAAAACACCTCAGCTTGTGACTTGAAGCTCAACTCACTTCTCGTATTATGAGTTGACATTTTACAATCAAAATTTCAAAACATATCATCTGGTGGAACTCGGATGTCTTCTTTTTCCTTGGTTCGGTACAACTATTGTCAAAACTTCTTGCTTTACTGGTGTACTTGTATGTGTCATGCATATGTTATCATGATATGCACGTGCTTGTCTTAAATGCTTTTATGCCTACATGATTATGCCATGCCTTGGGCTTGTTTGTCATGTATCTCTTTTAAATCCACGACTTTCATGATGACTGTATTCATTTCTTTGACTTTTGACTTTTCTTTCGTGTTTTGTACCCATCCTCAAGTTTTACGAGTAATCTGCGTTTCTCGATATCACCCTTTGCCCCTGTTGAGCTTTGTCCTTGCTTTGAGGCTCTTGTACTTACCAAATTCTCATCTAGGTAATGTTCAACGTTCTTTTGTTTAGAGTATGTAATTTCACTATTTATCATTTAAATGAACCAAACATGAGCTGCATGAAAATGGCAAAGTAGGTATGAAAGGGATACCTCACACTCATATTTATTTCAAAAGCAACAAGCAAAGAAAATTGACAAGGAATATTTTAATAAAGAAAACGTTATAAAAAAGGAAAGCAAGTTCAATTGTCGCAAATGCTCTAGATATCCAACGCATGAACTTCTCTACATTTCTTCATCCTGGATCTTTTCGAGCAAAGCTTCTTGTGTAGAAGATTTTGAGATTCTGAATCTGCTTCAAATATTATAATCTCGGCATTTGACTCTGTGTTCAAATCATCTTGCTCTTTATGTCTGGACCCCCTTCATTAGGATGCCTTTCAGGTTTTCATCCTAATCTTTTTGTTTATCAAAATGCCCTTTTGGGTTTTCATCTTGATCTCTTTTTTTTACCAAGACGCCCTTTTCGGGTTTTCATCTTGATCTCTCTTTTTTCTTTTTTTTCCACCAAGACGCCCTTTTGGGTTTTCATCTTGATCTCTCTTTTTTTTAGGCATAGTACTTTTTCACGGCATCTGAATTCACTGGATTAGGTAACTCTTTCCCATCCATCTCAGTGAGAATCAAAGCTTCACCTGAGAAAGCCTTCTTTATGACGTATGGCCCTTCCCAATTTGGTGCCCATTTTCCTCGAAAATCTTTTTGTATTGGGAGAATCTTTCTCAGTACAAGTTCTCCCTCGCAAAATTCTCTTGGCCGCACCTTTTTGTCATGGGCCATGATCATTCTCTTCTGGTACATTTGTCCATGGCAGATCGCCTTCAAGCGTTTTTCTTCGATAAGATTTAGCTGGTCATATCGAGCTCGAACCAATTCTGATTCTTCTAGTTTTGACTCCATTAAGACTCGTAGAGAGGGGATCTCAACTTCGATAGGCAGTACAGCTTCCATTCCATAGACCAGAGAGAAAGGAGTTGCTCCCATAGATGTACGCATAGATGTGTGATATACATACAAAGCGAAAGGTAGCTTCTCGTGCCAGTCTTTATATGTCTCGGTCATTTTCCCAATAATCTTCTTAATATTTTTGTTAGCAGCTTCTCCTGCTCCGTTCATCTTTGGGCAATAGGGTGAGGAGTTATGATGCTTTATTTTAAATTGTTCACATACTTCCTTCATCATCTTGTTGTTTAGATTCAAAGCATTATTCGAAATGATTCTCTCAGGCAAACCGTATCGACATATGATCTCCTTTTTTAAGAACCTACAAACTGCGGTCTTCGTCACATTAGCAAATGAAGCGGCTTCTATCCATTTTGTGAAGTAATCTATGACCACAAAAATGAATTGGTGTCCATTAGAAGGTTTTGGGGAAATTGGCCCTATAACATCCATGCCCCACATAGAAAAAGGCCACGGAGAAGTCATGACATGAAGGGGCGAATGGGCTGTATGAATTTTATCGCCGTAAATTTTACATTTGTGGCACTTTTGTGCGTAACTAATGCAGTCGCTTTCCAACGTCATCCAGTAATAACCGAGTCTCATAATCTGCCTAGCCATAATGAAACCATTGGCATGCATCCCACAAGTTCTTTCGTGGACATCTTCAAGTATTTTAAAGCTTCAACAAAGATCCACGCATCTCGTGAGCACTTGATCTTTTCCTCTTTTGTATAGGATGTCCCCATCAAGAACAAATCCGCCGCCATTCTTCCGATTGTTCTTTGTCATTCTCATTTGCTTGCTCGGGATATCTTTGATTCTTAACATATTCTAAGATAACGTGGAACCATGGCTGTCCATCTGCCTCTTTTTCAATGCTAAAACAATGTGCAGGGACCTCATATATGCTCATTTGGAGAGGCATTATTTTTGTTTCTCTGTTTACTTTGAACATTGAGGCCAAAGTGGCCAGGGCATCAGCCAATTGGTTTTCTTCTCGTGGGAATTAATTAAAAGTCACTTCTTCGAACTCTTTGACCAACTCCGCAACAAGATCGTGATATTTGACCAACTTAGAATCTCTCACTTCCCAATCTCTACGGATTTGGTAAATCGCCAACATTGAGTCCCCATACACCTTCAAGATTTTGATGTTTCATTCAATGGCTGCACAAAGTCCCATGATACAAGCCTCATATTTCGCAATATTATTGGTATAGAAGAAATTTAATCTGGCAGTGAGCGGATAATGGTTCCTCTCTGGTGACACTAAAACTGCTCCAATCCCATGCCCTAATACATTCGATGCACCGTCAAAGCTCATCTTCCACGGTTTCTCTTTTGACGACTCACACTCTTTTTCTATAATGCACATCAAGTCTTAGTCTAGGAAATCGAATCTCAATGGCTCGTATTCTTTCGTTGTTCGAGTTGCTAAGAAGTCAACTATCGCGCTCCCCTTTATCGACTTTTGACTCACATACACAATATCGTACTTTGATAGTAAAATCTGCCATCGTGCCATTCTTCCTGAGAGTGCGATGATTCTATCATGTACTTTATTGGGTCCAATTTTAAATTTAACCACGTCATATGATACAGTATATATTGTCTGAGCCTTCGAACTACCCAGACCAAAGCACAACAGAATTTTTCAATTGACGGGTACCTTGTTTCATACTCTGTGAACTTCTTGCTGAGGTAGTAAATCGCCTTTTCTCTTTTCCCTGACTCATCATGTTGCCCCAGTACGCATCCCATTGAGTTTTCGAACACAGTCAGATACAATATTAACGGCCTCCCGGGAGTTGGCGGTACAAGCATCGGAGGGCTAGACAAATATCGTTTTATTTTATCAAAAGCTACTTGGCACTCCTCGTTCCATTCTCCAAGATTGTGTTTTTGAAGGAGTCGAAAAATTGGGTCACACTGGTTGTATTTGGTTGGATTAAGCTTCAATTGGAACTTTCTTAGTATTTCAAACAATTTCCTGAGGTTCTCAACATGTTCTCTTTCCCCCTGAGATTTAGACTTCTATTTTTTATGTATCATGTCATGGAACAACATCACCATAGCCCTCTGATAGGTTGCCCTGGCATTCTTTAATCTGAATGGCATCACCTTGTAGCAGAATGTTCCCCACATCGTTACGAAGGTAGTTTTCTCCATATTCTCGGGAGCCATCTTTATCAGATTATAGCACGAAAATCCATCCATGAAAGAAAACAATGAATGTTTTGCTGTGTTATCCACCAACGTATCGATGTGTGGCAAGGGAAATTATCTTTAGGACCTGCTCGATTCAGATCGCAATAATCCACGCACATTCGTACCTTGTCGTCTTTTTTCGGTACTGGGACTATGTTAGCTACCCATTCTGGGTATTTGGAGACTTGTAGGAAGCCAGCATCAAATTGTTTCTTTACTTCTTCTTTTATCTTTAATAAAGATTTCGTGTCTCATTCGTCTTAGCTTCATTGAATAGTTTGCATTCGGTTTCAATGGAGTCTATGGACCACTACATCCTCGTTCAACCCTGGCATATCCTGATACGACCATGCAAATACATCTTTGTACTCACGAAGCAAGGCGATCAAATCATGTTTGGTCTTCTTTGAAATAGAGGTCCCAATCTTCACTTCTTGCCTCTTTTCTTTATTTCCCAAGTTCACTGTCTCAACAGATTCTTGATGGGGTAAAATCTGTTTATCTTCTTGTTCTATCATTCTTAGTAAGTCAGGAGACGAGATATAATCTTCAACATTTTCCTCAGCTTCGTATTTTCCTACACAAATAGCTTTCTCAAAATCGATTTCAGGACTTGTAACGGGATTGTTCATGTCGTTGGTATCTGAACACCTGAAAGGTGAATGGAAAAGAAAACTATAGAGGAGCATCATATTATTGGAATCGAACAAACATAATGTTATGGCATGATATGAGGTACATGTAAGATCAGGTCGTGAGAAGAGGGAGCAATTATGAAGTTAACAAGAATGAAAAGACTATGACAAAATGCATATCCATTAATGTTCATTTAAATGATAAAGAGAAAACATAAGCTCTTACAAAAGAATCCCTCTATTACTTAGGGGAAAAAAGAGAGTTAACATTGAGCATTACTCTGGAGAGGACTTAGAAACTACAAGAAAGTCCACAGCAGTCCAATTATTCAAAATGAATCTAGGAGGATAAGGGCGTATCATTGAAACATCTTTAGTTGCATCATCACTTTTGTCAATAACATTTATACTGAAGTTCTAAGGACCCCTTTCAATTGATAACAACGTGTTTTGTGGATTATCTCTTTCTGGGTACATTATTCCTGGAGATGTAAATGTTTTTGACGAAGGAGGATACGCCATGGGCTCCTATTCCAATTCTCGACCTGAGGCTCTTGCAATCCTCTTTTCTTGATCTTTCTGCAACTATTTTCTTCTTTATTGCACATCTGTCTCTATTTCAGAAACACAACTTTTGGCTCGCCACCTATCTTCCTTCGTCACTACACTCACGTTCCCTTCAGTATGGTTAGGGAGCGGGTTTTCAGCCACATTACTAGTACCATAAAATTGTAAAATTTTTGCATCGATAAGGCCTTGAACCCTTCTTTTAAAGGCTAGGCAATTTTCTGTAGAATGCCCCTGGTTTCCAGCATGGTAATGCAACTAGCATTAGGATCGTACCATTTTGGGTACGGAGGTTTCAGGGGTACCATATAATGTGGGGATATTAATTATTTTTCTAGTAATTTCGGGCACAGCTCTCCATACGACACAGGAATAGGGGTGAGTTGAGGTTTTTCAAGATTGGGTTTTGTCGATCTTTGTTCATTTTTGGGCTAACTTTGAGCAGGCGTAGTATCTGGTGGAAGTATAGTGAATGGTCTTTGGTTATTCGTGGCATAGACGGGGTAAGGAAGAGGTGCTTGATGAAAGGGGCTTTGAGGGGAAAAATAGAAGTTTGGAGGTGGGCGATATTGAGGTCGTGATTGGGTTAGGTACGGATTAGAAGCGTAGTGGCTTTCAGTCCCCACCATGTTGGCCTCTACCTCTCTTTTCTTTATAGACACTACCATTTTCGAACTCTCGGGGCCTTCTATCCTTTTGCTCTTGATGGTATTTTTTATAAGTTCCCCAGATATTACGATATCAGCAAAGTCTTTTGTGGTGTTTCCTACTAACTTATCATAAAATGGCACTTTCAAAGTCTGCTCTCTCCTTTTTGCCTCCGCTTAAACAATTGGTTTGGCCTGATCATACTCAGGGTTAAAACGTGAATTTATCGGGAAGTTCAGTAGTGCTGATGTATTAGTCTGACATTAGGGTCCGATAATGACAAGTCCATCGTATAACTGCATGTCTGGTTGAGTCGGGATATTCGTCGGGGAATAAACAATTTCTTCGTCATCATCTGCACTGTCGTCCACTAGGCCACTTCTTTTTTCAAATCCTCTGGCTAGTAACTGGGTTAGCTGGCCTATCGTGTTCCTTTGGAATTGCGTTTGTTCATACATCTCTTGTTGAATTTTAGCCAATTGCTCTTGCATCTGTATTTGTATTTCCTCTATTCTTTTCAACCTTTACTCCATGTTTTCTAGGTTAATTGAAATGACTTCACCTAATTAGGGTCTTTCCACAAATTTTAATGCGTGTGATATGATGTAATGCAAATGGATAAAATGCAATGCAGGCACATGGCATGAGTGTAAAAAGAAAGAGAGGTGTTGATCATGAATTTAATTCTATTAGAAGAACTTTTCTAGAAGATACGTTTCTTTACATAAAAAGGATCGCATATACGGCCATGTCCTTATGTTCGAACGACTGTACTACAATCCACTTTATCAAGTAACACATTTCCTTATGACAAACTCTTCCATTTAGCAACCGAATATGAATCAACACTTTCTTGCTAAGATGATGCAATGCAATGCAGTCAAAACAGAAGAAAACACGTTAGCACAAGAGAGATAAACAATCACAAAAGAAAACAGGTTAGTGCAAGAGAAATAAACAAGCACAGAACACCTATCTAGGTGATCGCTAGGGTTTGGTACAATTCTACCTAGGGTAGGCTCTTAGGTCTCTAATATGTGGTTTGGTTCTAGAGTAAAGGTACCTGAACCAGTGGATTCCTCGATCCTCAGACATTATAGGCTCATATGGACTGAGTTCAGTTCAGGGGAATATATTTCCCTATGGCCATGCGAAAGTGAAAACTTCACGAAGACATAGGTACGGATGTATCCCGAAAACAGTCCACTAGTCCATGCGGAGGTGAAAACCTCACGAAGGCATAACTTCTCGCTCCCACTTAAAGGATGTGACCACAACGGTCATGCAATGCAATGCCAAAGTATTTACGAGACCCAAAATTGAAAGTGCATTAAAAGAAGCATGTTTTTTCGAAACCATTTTCCAATTTTAATCAAAAGGACAAAAATCAATCAATCTATGGCCTGACTCTCGGAGTCCCCAGTGGAGTCGTCAAGCTGTCGTAACCATTTTTTGATAAAATAGGAAATGACGCGGTCGACTCGAGGTTTAAAAACGAAAAGGAAGGGAGTCGCCACCGATCTTTATTTGGGTGTGATCGGATCACCTTTGTTTTAATAAAATGCCTCGGTTTATTAAAACGAGACTTTTGGTCTACAAAAATCTGAGAAAAATGGGTTCGAAAGTTAATTACGTGCGATGAAGGATTAGCACCCTCGACACGCCCGAAATCGGTACCAAACTGATTGATCGATGTCCTAATGTTGAAAACTTTGAAATGATTCGAAAATAGATACTTTTTATTTCCAAAACTTGAAGGGATCGGAAGGGACGCTAAGACTCTTATTTTCGACGAGATAAAGTATCATGTCTAGTAAGTTAGGTCGCGACACTTTAAATTCCCGAAACTAAGCTCGCCTTTTAAAATTTGATTTTATTTTTGAAGAGGATCTCCGTCATCTCGTCGAAGCGAGAAACCGTAACCGAAGAAGTTAGGGCTCATTTTCCGAAAATCCAAATTAGGATATTGCCTCTATTTTAGAAGAAAAAAACTCATCTCAAGTATCTAGGCGTCGAGTCCAAGAAGTTAGGTAGCGACATTTCAAATTTTCGAGATTAAGTGTTTTGTTTAAAATTTGAATTACGATTTTTTAAAAAAAGATATTTCGTTGTTTAACTTAAACGAGAAAGACCAAACCCAAATGAGTTAGGGCTCGATTTTCCGAATTGCTAATCTGAAAATATTGGTCGTTATAAAGATTGAGATGTCGAAAAATAGTGAGACGAACGATGAGAATATTGATAATAACAATAAATGAATAATAATAATATAAGAAATGGTAAAAGGAAAGTATAATGACGATAGTATATATATTGACGGTGATAGAAAATAATGATAATGATGAAAATAATAAAATGATAATAAATAAGGTAGTAATATATTAGTGGTAATAATAATGGTAATAGTAGAAGAACGAATAACAACAATGGGCTCCCATTCCATTCCCGACACGAGGCTCTTGCAATCCTCTTTTCTTAATCTTTCCGCAACTATTTTCTTCTTTGTTGCACATCTGTCTCTATTTCGTAAACACAACTTTTGGCTCGCCACCTATCTTCCTTCTTCACTACACTCACGTTCCCTTCAAGATGGTTAGGGAGGCGGGTTTCCACCACATTACTAGTACCATCAAATTGTAAAATTTCGCATCGATAAGGCCTTGAACTCTTCTTTTTAAAGGCTAGGCAATTTTACGTAGAATGCCCCTGTTTCAAAGATGGTAATGCAACTAGCATTAGGATCGTACCATTTTGAGTACGGAGGTTTCAGGTACCATATAATGTGGGGATATTAATTATTTTCTAGTTGTTTGAGGCACACTCTCCATACGACAGTGAATAGGGTGAATTGAGGTTTTTCAAGATTGGGTTTTGTCGATCTTTGTTCATTTTTTAATGACTTTGAGCGGGCATAGTATCCGGTAGAAGTATAGTGAATGGTCTTTGGTTATTCGTGGCATAGGCAGGGGTAAGGAAGAGGTGCTTGATGACAGGGGCTTTGAGGGGAAAAATAGAAGTTTGGAGGTGGGCGATATTGAGGTCATGATTGAGTTAGGTACGGATTAGAAGCGTAGTGGCTTTCAGTCCCCACCATGTGGGCCTCTACCTCTCTTTTCTTTATAGGCACTACCTTTTTCGAACTCTCGGGGCCTTTCATCCTTTTGCTCTTGATGACATTTTTTATAAGTTCCCCAGATATTACGATATCGGCAAAGTCTTTTGTGGTGTTTCCTACTAACTTATCATAAAATGGCACTTTCAAAGTCCGCTCTCTCCTTTTTGCCTCCGCTTGAACAATCGGTTTGGCCTGATCATACTCAGGGTTAAAACGTGAATTCATCGGAAAGTTCAGTAGTGCCGATGTATTAGTCTAACATTGGGGTCCGATAATGACAAGTCCATCGTATGACTGCGTGTCTGGTTGAGTCGAGATATTCGTCGGGGAATAAATAATTTCTTCGTCATCGTCTGCACTGTCGTCCACTGGGCCACTTCTTTTTTCAAATCAGGCTAGTAACTGGGTTAGCTGGTCTATCGTGTTCCTTTGGAATTGCGTTTGTCCATACATCTCTTGTTGAATTTTAGCCAATTGCTCTTGCATCTGTATTTGCATTTCCTCTATTCTTTTTAACCTTTGCTCCATGTTTTCTAGGTTAACTGAAATGGCTTCACCTAATTAGGGTCTTTCCACAAATTTTAATGCGTGTGATATGATGTAATGCAAATGGATAAAATGCAATGCAGGCACATGGCATGAGTGTAAAAAGAAAGAGAGGTGTTGATCATGAATTTAATTCCATTAGAAGAACTTTTCTAAAAGATACGTTTCTTTACATAAAAAGGATCGCATATACGGCCATGTCCTTATGTTCGAATGACTGTATTACAATCCACTTTATCAAGTAACACATTTCCTTATGACAAACTCTTCTATTTAGCAACCGAATATGAATCAACACTTCCTTGCTAAGATGATGCAATGCAATGCAGTCAAAACAGAAGAAAACACGTTAGCACAGGAGAGATAAACAATCACAAAGGAAAAGCAAAGTTAGTGCAAGAGAAATAAACAAGCACGAACACCTATCCGTGTGATCGCTAGGGTTTGGTACAATTCTACCTAAGGTAGGCTCTTAGGTCTCTAATATGTGGTTTGGTTCTAGAGTAAAGGTACCTGAACCAATGGATTCTCGATCCTCACCCATTATAGGCTCATATGGACCGAGTTCGATTGGGAATACATTTCCCTATGGCCATGCGAAGTGAAAACTTCACGAAGACATAGGTACGGATGTATCCCAAAGATCCACTAGCCCATGCGAGGTGAAAACCTCACGAAGGCATAACCTCACTCCCACTTAAAGGGTGTGACCACAACGGTCATGCAATGCAATGCCAAAGTATTCTGAGACCCAAAATTGAAAGTGCATTAAAAGAAGCATGATTTTTGAAACCATTTTCCAATTTTAATCAAAAGGACAAAATCAATCAATCTATGGCCTTACTCGGAGTCCCAAAGGAGTCTTCAAGTCGTCAGAACCATTTTTGATAAAGCGAGAAAGCAGCGGTCGACTCGAGGTTTAAAAACGAAAAGGAAGGGAGCCGCCACCGATCTTTATTTGGGTGTGATCGGATCACCTTTATTTTAATAAAATGCCTCGGTTTATTAAAACGAGACTTTTGGTCTACGAAAATCTGAGAAAAATGGGTTCGGAAGTCAATTACGTGCGAGGAAGGATTAGCACCCTCGACACGCCCGAAATCGGTACCAAACTGATTGATCGATGTCCTAATGTTGAAAACTTTGAAATGATTCAAAAATAGACACTTTTTATTTCCAAAACTTGAAGGGATCGGAAGGGACGCTAAGACTCTTATTTTCGATGAGATAAAGTATCATGTCCAGTAAGTTAAGTCGCGACACTTTAAATTCCCGAAACTAAGCTCACCTTTTAAAACTTGGTTTTATTTTTGAAGAGGATCTCCGTCATCATCGAAGCGAGAAACCAGAACCCAGTAAGTTAGGGCTCGTTTTCCGAAAATCCAAATTAGGATATTGCCTCTATTTTAGAAGAAAAAAATTCATCTCAAAGTATCTAGGCGTCGAGTCCAGTAAGTTAGGGCGCGACATTTCAAATTTTCGAGATTAAGTGTTTTGTTTAAAATTTGAATTGCGATTTTTTTAAAAAAAGGATATTTCGTTGTTTAACTTAAACGAGAAAGACCATAACCCAGTGAGTTAGGGCTCGATTTTCCCGAATTGCTAATACGAAAATATTGGTCGTTATAAAGATTGAGATGTCGAAAAATAGTGAGACGAACGATGAGAATATTGATAATAACAATAAATGAATAATAATAATATAAGCAATGGTAAAAGGAAAGTATTATGGCGATAGTATATATATTGACGGTGATAGAAAATAATGATAATGATGAAAATAATAAAATGATAATAAATAAGGTAGTAATATATTAGTGGTAATAATAATGGTAATAGTAGAAGAACAGAATAACAACATGCAAATGTTGTAACACCTAATTAGGGTTATTTGTAATTTAATTAATTTCCATGTGTACTTGAAGAAATTAATAATATGATTTTATTTGGCATGTTTGAGGTCCAAAATAAACCCAGCTAAGCGACTTAGGGTTAAAAATTTATTTTTTTTAAGTGTTTAAAGGAGGAAGCTAGGTGACATAGAGGTTAAGAAAATTTCTAAAAGGAACTTGACACAAGGAGATGGTTGGCTAAGTGGTTCCATGCGTGTTGAAGGGGAAGGGGGGAGCGCAGGTCACAAGTTCGAGTGGCCGAGGAAGCATTCTGCGTTTTGTTTTTTTAGGAAGTGATGGGCTTAAGTAGGAAGGCCTTAAAATTAATTGGTGAAGGTTCATAGCATGAAAGTCCAGGTAGTAGGAGTGGCTTGGGGCGCCACTTGAGAGAGAGAGATCTCGGGATCAAGGAACGCAGGGAACATTTTTATTTTGGGCTTTTTGTGTTATAAGAAAAGGGCCAAGAGGAAGGTTTTATAAATTAATGAAAGGGGTATTTAACATGAAAGTCTAAAGGGGAGAATTGGCATAAGGCGTTGGAGGGGGGCTAGAGGTTCCAGGTTCGAACCTTAAAGCGAAAAATCGTTTTTTTTCTTTTATTTTTCTTCTTTGGCGTGTGGGAAGAAATTGGCTGCACTTTGGACTCCCAAATTAATTTGGAAGAGGGAAGCTTAGTGTTCTATTTTATTTAATTTGTTTAAGAAAAGGATAGAAGATAAGTGTTATTATCTTGAGTGATAATTAGTGGCTGAAATTATCAGCATAGGGGAAGGAATTGGCGACATTGGGACTCTTTGAGGGTTGTTCAAAGTTGATTTTTGTACAGCAAGAAGTGCCAAAAAATTCCAGCAACTATTTCTTCTTCTTTTCCTCTCTTCTTCTTGCCGAATTTCCCTAGGAAATCCTTCAAAATTTTCCACTTTCTCTTCTTTTACTGGCAAAACCACCATTGATTTCCCTACATCTTTTCTTTCTTTTTCTTCCTCCATTGGCCAAATATCCACCACCCTTGTGCTTGAAACTCCTATCTTCTTTTCATTTATTTTCTTTCCTCTAGTAGAACCTACTCCCTATCTTGGTGACCAAAATTTCTTCTTCTTATTAAACTCACCTTGGCCGAATATTAAGTGGGATAGATCTCTTGAATCTTCTTTGGCAAACGATTTGAGAAGGTAAGTGTTTTGGCCGAATGCCTATTGTTCTTCTCTCTTGTGTTCTATCGTTTTGGGATGAACAAAAAGGGCCGAATTATATTGATGACTAATCAGTGTTGAAACCAATTCTGTTTAGGTACTCCGGGATTTTGAAAATAGTCACGTGAAGCCTCCATTCATTAGTAATTTTGGTAAGTGGTGGTAAGGATGTGGTAAACCATTTATTTGGTATTTGAAAGGCTATTTTTGTGATACTAATGACTGCCGATTATAGGGAAGTGAAGCGGAGTCTCAAATCGTGTGCTATAGTTATACTTGAAGGCGTTTAGGTAAGGTTTCGGGTTTAAATATAAACCCTTCGGATATATGTTGGTTTGGTAGAATGGTCAATAGCACTAACTACATGTTTGGCGAATATAGGACCAGAAATCTTGTGTGGCGATTGTTTCTTCAAGGATTTAGAACGATCGTTAGTGTGTGTGTACATACACACTTTATAACCGATTAAAATGCTAATTGTTGTGTATGCTAAATCGACTTGTGTAGATTTGGGAATTAATACCATAATGGTATCGCAAGGATTCGAGTGTAAGTCCTTGTCGTTATGACTCTCTTCATGATGCTTTTGGGAAGCATGATATGTTGTGACATATTTGGTATATGTGGTTATGGCTAATGGTAAACTCTATATGTGTTGCTAAATGAGCATGTTGGCATGATTTCTATTAAAATATAAATTATTGGTTGATATGGAATAAATGAGTGGAGGGAAGTAATATTCGTGTCGACGGACACCGTGGTTTGGTACCACATTTCGTGACTACGGTCACCGAGAGGTTTAGCACCTCAGGAGGTTTGGCACCTCATAGCGTCTCGTCCAAAGGGCTTAGTACCACAATGGGTTGGCCCCACGGATTATATTATGGGATTGGCCCATGATTTGGTATCACACGATGGGTTGGCCCCATCAATCGATTTGTGTCTTGGACACCGGAGGTTTGGCACCTCAGGTGATTTGGTATCACATTTGTGACATTAAGTCACCGATGGTTTGGCACCACCGGTGGTTTGGTACCACAGGGGTAGAGAAAGGTGTTTGGATGGCTAGGTTGGGTGCATGATTTAGTGCATGTTAATTTGTTATAAATTGTGTATGAAATTGCTTTAAAGCGGGGAAGGGTTACACATTGAGTCTTGGTGACTCACCTTCTCCTTTAACATTTTCGTGTGACTCGTAGATCGCGGATGAGGAGGAAGGACTCGAGGTGGCCATGCATGCAAATGTAATAATAAAATAATAGTAAACTTAGATAGAATAATAATAATAAAAACAATGGAAATAGCAAATGGTAATAAAAATAACGATAATAATAACGTAGTAATTATAATAATAGATATATGTATGAAAATAATAATTGTAAAAGATAAATAAATTATTAAATAATAAGTAAAGAAAGGTTATGATGTTAATAAAATAACAAAGACAGTAATATTAATAAAATAATAATGGTGCATAATAGTATAGTAATAATAATGAAAATAAAATAAATAAATAAAATAATAATATAAGCGAATAAAATGCATATATAAAATATAAAAATATAATAATAGTAATACTAATAAAAATAAATAAAGAACATAATATAAGCACACAAAATGTACAAATATAATAATATAATAATGATGATACTAATATGGTAACAAAACAATAATAGAAATGACAATAATAATAGCAATAATAATAATATAATGATAAAAATACTAAATAATACTAAATAATAATAATAATAATAATAATAATAATAATAAAGAATAGTAAAAGATAAGTAAATAATAGTGACTTGTAATAGTGATATTAATAATAATAATAGTAGTGATAAAAATAAAATAATAGTAAAAAATGTAAATAAATAAGTGTTAATAGAAATGAAAATAATACTAGTAGTGAAATAAAATAATAATAATAGTAATAATATAATAATAATAATATTAATAGAAATATTAAAATTAATGATAATAACAATAACAATGTAATTACAAAAAAAAAAAACAAGGAAGGGCTAAATCGAAATTAGAATAAAACTAAGGGGGTTAAAATAGCAATAAATTAAAATGGAAAGGGGATTAGGGACTAAAATGCAACACGCGCCTAAACGTGCAAGGGCCAAATGGGTGAATAACCCGGTTCCTAATGCACAGCGTTTCGCTTGACTGAGGTACGGATCAAATTAAAAATGAGATGAAATATCAGGGCACAATTGCAAAAAAAGAAAAATACAAAATGGGGCTTGATCAAATGACACTACAAAGGGGAGGGACTAGAAGAGTAAATCTCCCTTTTAAGGTAGGAATGCGCAGATTCCTATCCCCACCAGACAGTTTTTTCATTTAATGCTTTAAAACCCACTTTTTATTACTTTATTCATTTCAATTTCTATTCTAAAAAAACTTTAAAACTTCTTCCCCCTTTTACAATGCCCGACGATTGAACTCTCTCCAGCCGCCCATCACACCACCACGTCGTGACGGTGGTCGACAGATCGCGAGGTGGGCGTAGCCCGCTTTCGAGTTCATCCAGGGTGGAGTTCGAACCACGAGAAGAGAAGCCCCCACTTTTCGATCGGTCAAGATGGAGGAATGGCTCGATTTAGGTAAGTTTCCTTCTTTTCTTTTGTTATTTTATTATTGTTTGTAAAACTTTTAAAAGAAAACAAAAATAGATGAAACGAAACAATATTAGATAATGAAAAAAAAATAAAATGAACGAGAAGACTAAAAATCCACCTCTTTTCAAACTGTTACCCTCTTTGATTTCTCAAGTGTTCGTTTTTTCGTAAAGGAGCCGGAGCATTCGTAAGAAAAGAGAGAACCCCTTTACGTTGTTCATATTCGGCTTTATAAAGCCGAAAATAATAAAAAAAGAAATAAAATACATCATTTTTCCTTTTTCTTGTTGCTGTTGCGTTGAATTCTTTTTGCAGGGTATGGGCGGTGGAGCGGTGGTGGTGGCGCAAGTGGTCTTTGCAAAGGCAAGTGGCGCAGATGACATGGGCGGAGAGGGTAAGCTTGTAGAGTTTCTTTTTTTTTTTTTTTTTGTGTTGGGCCAGGGTTAGGTTTAGATTGGGCTTTTAGTCTGTATTGGGTTATGGGCTAATGGTGGGTCTGGTAGGTTTGGCTTGTTTTGGGTTTTTGGTGGGCTGTAAAACTGGCCTCGAGCTATTTGGGCCTTCTGGATTGAGCTTCGACAATTGGGTTGGTTAGTCCGGCAAAATGTGGCTACAACAATGTATACTATGTATATTTAAAAACTCTTTTAAAACATATTAAGAGAAAAAAACAAGATAACTAATATGATAAGCTTGATTTAACAATTTGCTTGTTTAAGACCTCAACATTATCATATTGGATTTAAAAAAATATAATTTAGCATTCTTACATATTTTTAAGGTTTTTTAGTAATTTTAGTAATTTTATTTTTAATATATATTTATAAAATTTTGGAAAAAATATAAATATTTTGAATTTTTATAATTTTTTTGAGGGAGTAATTTGTTTATTTTGAAACTATTAAGGTCACAAAAGGTATTTACATCAAATTGATATTCAAATTGTAAAATTCAACTCGAATCAAATTCGTGATTTGAAAAAAAAACTCTATTTAATTAACTTAAAATTGAAAAAAATATTTTTTAAAATTAAATTAGATTTTACTTTCCATTAACTCAAATGTGACTCTCATATAATTTTACCCAACTTTTAATTAAAATTTCAACATTAACTAAAAATAAAGACAAATTATTAGGTTATTTTTCAATAATATTTGAATCAAATCAGATTGGTTGAATTGAAAATTGATAGAAATATCAATTAGGAAAGAAATAAAAACTAATTGATCTATGAATTAGTACAAATTAATTGAATTAAACTTAAAAATAGATTGAATTCACAATAGAATCAAAATTTATAAATTTTAATAATTTGTTTGATTTTATCGGTAAAATACCCAAATATACCAAAAAATAAAATTTACGGAAAAGGTGGTTTCCACAAAACGCGCCCACGTCAGTAGCGTTTTGTGGGAAAAAAAAAGCGCCCTTAGGGACGGGCTTTGTGCCAAATCACAAAAAAGTTGGCGACGTGGGACGCTTGGCGATGTGGCACAAAAGCACCGCCCGCAATAAAATTACAAATATTGGACTTTTATTTTAGAATTAAATTTAAAAAAATTAAATAAATTCTATTTTATTAAATATATTAAAATTAAATTGCAAAACATATAAGCAACTATTATTTCATTAAATATATTAAAATAAATTACAAAAAATAAAAAAAAAAAATAAAAAACTTCTTATTTTATTAAATATATTAAAACTAGATTACAAAAAAAAAAAAAAAAAACTTCTTATTTATTAAATATATTAAAACTAAATTACAAAAAATAAAAAAAAAAAAAACTTCTTATTTATTAAATATATTAAAACTAAATTACAAAAAATAAAAAATAAAAAACTTCTTTTTTATTAAATATATTAAAACTAAATTACAAAAAATAAAAAATAAAAACAACTTTTATTTTATTACATATATGAAAATTAAATTACAATAAAAAATTAAACGATTTCTATTTTATTAAAGATATTAAAATTAAATTACAATAAAAAAATTAAACAATTTCTATTTTATTAAAGATATTAAAATTAAATTATAATTAAAAAATTAAACAACCATTATTTTATAAAATATATTAAAACTAAATTACAAAAATAAAAAATAAAAATAGCTTTTTATTTTATTAAAAAATCAAATTAAATTACATACAAAAAAATAAACAACTTCTATTTTAATGAAGATATTAAAATTAAATTACAAACACAAATAAAAATAAATTTTATTTTATTAAAAAATAAAAAATTATTACAATTTAAAAATAAAAAGCCCATCCGAATCAATGTTGATGCTTGGTTGAATTAGTGCCACAGGGGTGGTGGAGGTTACGCTACCGGATTCCTTCTTCTTCTAGCTTTTCACGGGTCGTGGAACCTCGGTGGGATTAGGTTCCTCCCAAGGTGGGTCCAGTTGTGGGTGTTGAGAGGATGACCCACATTGATAAAATAACGATTTTGAGGTGTTTGCATAAACCACCGGGGATGTCCGAATCCGTATGGCGAAGAAATCGGTAAAAGAAGTGCTCCCCGACCAGGCGCCTCCTGTGATCCTCACGCGACGACGCCTCAAGATCGGTGGCCGTCGGAGTAGTCGAACGGACTCGAACCCGACCATGCATTCCAACTGGGTGGACCGAGAAAAGGAAACATATATGGGTTAGAATACATATCTGAGGGTAGGGTACGCACCGCATAAAGGGTAAAGGCTGTGATGTCGGTGTCGCTTACCGAATCGATGGGCCCGGTGATTGTGTGGGCGCTATTGATGAGCCCGGTGACTGTGTGGGCACTGTTGATGGCCCCGTCTCATCACCCCTTATTCTTGGATTTAAAGGGCCCTGACATTCCCTTTGTTGACGAAGTTGCCATAGCCTCTCTTCTTCCGACAACAAATACGGCTTACCATGGATCCTAAATCATGGCATGTATTCCGGCACGCACGCTAACTCAGGAACAACGATCGGTTCTCGGATAGGTAAATAGTCATACCGGTTCTCCCACATCTCGATATATGCTGACCAAAATCTTGGCCAATCCATGTGCAACTGCCGTAAGTCCACTTTGTGCTCATCATCGAGCACCTCAGGTGGCACGAGAATCGGTTACCAGAATCCAAATTGTCGCAGAACCCGATCTGACTAGTGAATCTCCACGGTCGCGTAGTTGATCAATGGGACCTTCACGTGCCAAAGGTTTGGATTTTGCAAGAACTCCTCCGGAATTATTGCCCGAATTGCCGGATCCTCGTACGGTGTCCATTGAAACTAAATTAACATTACCAAAATATTAGTTATATACATAATACTAAACACTAAATACAAAATACTAAATTATAAATACGAAATTAGAAACTTACTTGTGATTCCGACAGTTGATCTAATAGAAGCCGTATATCTTCAAGCGAGGTAGGTATTCCAGCATAACTCGCCGAATGGTTCCACCTAATTAAATTAATTTTTAGCATACAATTATACTATAAATCTACATAATAATTGTAACATATAACATTAAATTTACCTCGTTATTAGTGGGAATGAATATGGGTGGTCGAGTCGAAGACGTAAAAATAGAAATCGAAACCGTGCCCATGACTGCAGTAGTGATAGGCAACCTCTGATTTTTGCTTTACTCGTGGCGTCGCTCAAGACGACTCCCAATACAACTTCGATAGCACGGCAGACCCCCAACTCATTTCACCGGCTACTTTAAAATCAACAAGTTTCAGCAGCCATCTCAAGTGTACGAGGTTTCTAGACAGATCCGGCATCAGATAACCTCCAATTATCTGAAGAATGTATGCCCGAGCATACCGTATTATTTGTATTTCGGTCGAATCATCATTCGGCTCCGAAAATGTGTCTCGTAACCAGGCCATCTCGATCCGACCTCCATGAATGTTATCTGGAATGGCACCCAGAAGCTCGTAGCATACTGCATCCAATCGGTAGAAGTTGCGAACCCGGTGACTACCGACCCGTCCACTGGCAATCCCAACTGCAACTACACATCTTCCAGAGTGATGGTACACTCTCCGCATGGAAGATGTAAAGTGTGCGTCTCGGGTCTCCACCTCTCTACCAACGCACTGATCAAAGTCGGCTCCAACTTGAACCCCCGGGCTATCGTGGCCACGTGCCAAAAGCCCGCTTCTCGCAGTTAATTCTCGATCAACGGCGATGGTGGAACATGCATATTGCGAATATAACATTGCAACACCCGATCTACAGACTGTTTATAAAATTATAAAATAAAAATTAATTAAAATTGCATAAACCTAAAAAATATTAAATAATATTGAAAAATTAAAATTAAAACGTACCAATTGCATTTGATCGATGGAGATGTGCTTGTTGTCTAGACGAATTAATTCTCCGGCCATTGTAATACGATCGAAAATTTTAAAATTTTCCAAAAAATATATTAAAAAATTAAAAAGGGCTTTTTGTAAATAGTAAAGGACTATTTTGAATTTTGAGAGTAAGTTTCAAGGACTTTAAGAGAAATTTGAGAGAAATTGAGAGAAATTTGAGAGAAAGATGATAGAGGACTAATGTGTGAAAAAAATAAAAGGGTTGGGGGTATTTATTGGGTTTTAATTTTTGACCGTTGACCTCTAATGGTCAAAATTTTTTTGACTATTGCAGGGCTAAAGTGAGCTCCTAGGGACGCTTTTTCTTCGATTTATAAAACAAAGCCCCTGAAGCGCTTTTTGATTTTTCCTCACAAAACACTCTGACGTGGACGCGTTTTGTGGGAAATCACTTCTTTTTCGTAAATTTTTAAAAAATTAACCCTTTTTCGTAAATTTTATTTTTTTAGTATTTTACCCGATTTTATCAGTATACTCCAACTAAAAACTAAGCTGAAAAATGAAATAAAAAAAATCCTAGTAAGACGAGAACACGTGTTTCGTTGAAAACAATCCCACGCGAAAATCAAGAAAGAGGCGCGCGTAGGCTTTTGTTCATCTTTTCCATTTTCATGATAAAAAACTAAAAAAAGAAAATAAAAATCTGGGATTTTTTTGGGGCATTGAAATGGAGCGGCCACCAAATTTTTGGCTATAAAAGGACAGCACCTCCGCTTTCACAAATCGTGCCTCTTCTTCCTCTCTCTCTATATCTAAAGGGTTCTTTAGATTTTCTTACCAGTTCCTTATATTAAGGTGCTGTTCGGCTCCTCTTTTAACTCATGGCTGCTCTGTTATTATTCAATTTAATTAATTCTAATTAATCATTTAAACTTGCCAAAAATTTGAAGTTGAATCAATTTTTTTCCTTAAAAACATTTAAGATTTGTGTCTCCCTATGCTGAGATCTACTGTCAATTGTCAGCTTTCCTACTTACCCTGATGATTTTCTTTCTGGATTTTCATTAATATGATTTGAACTTCCCATTTATTACTTGGGTTTTGTAAAAAAAACTACTAACACTGGACTTTTGATTGAGATCTGCTGATGTGTGCCAGCATTTGAACTATACCAGTCGGTTTTCATTCTGGGTTTTCCTTGGTATGGTTTAAAAATTCCATTTTCAAAAAAAAAAAAAAAAGTCTTGCTTAAATCTACTAGAAAGCATAAGCTTTAATCAGCCTCTTTTTTGCTGTCTATCCAACTTGGGTTTTTGGAATCATTAAAGAATTTGTCTAATTTTTTGGTCAGATCTATTGGTTGGTGTTAGTATTTGATCTATTTCCTCAGCGTATCTTTCTGTTTTGTCTGTCTATGAAAGCAAGTCAATTAGATCCAATCTTTTTGTCATGGAAGTTATAGATCTAGAGACTGTTACCATTAGTTTCTT
The DNA here is from genome assembly GCA_025506655.1 of Gossypium rotundifolium. Lineage (NCBI taxonomy): Eukaryota > Viridiplantae > Streptophyta > Magnoliopsida > Malvales > Malvaceae > Gossypium > Gossypium rotundifolium. Next base: position 13,110,980 of record CP106734.1, on the reverse strand, counting down.
GCTATAGATCTAAAGCGAAGTAAGCTTTGGATCTATCAGTCCATGCTGCATTGCAGGTTTATCATGGATTTGAGCTTTGATTCTATTGAAATTTCAGTTCAGGGATATAGATAAGACATGTAAATTTGTAATCTTTTTAGATTTGAATTCTATATAATAAAGCTGAATTTGTCTGTTTATTTTAAATGATTCAGAAAATGGCCTCCCACATTGTTGGATATCCCCGTATGGGACCAAAGAGAGAGCTTAAGTTTGCTTTGGAATCCTTCTGGGATAAGAAGAGCAGTGCCGAGGATTTGCAAAAGGTTGCTGCTGATCTCAGGTCATCCATCTGGAAACAGATGTCTGATGCTGGGATCAAGTACATCCCCAGCAATACTTTCTCTTACTATGACCAGGTGCTCGATGCCACATCCATGCTCGGAGCTGTTCCACCTAGATACGGCTGGAATGGTGGTGAGATCGGATTTGACACTTACTTCTCCATGGCCAGAGGAAATGCCTCTGTCCCTGCAATGGAAATGACCAAGTGGTTTGACACCAACTAGTAAGTTGCCATCATTGGTCTTACTTCATTACCTTATTGACTGATTGCTGAGTTTTATGATACTAAAACTTAAATTGTACTCTATTTGTTGTTTCAGCCACTTCATTGTTCCTGAATTGGGACCTGATGTTAACTTCTCTTATGCATCTCACAAGGCAGTGGATGAGTACAAGGAAGCTAAGGCGGTATGTTCCCTTAATCTATATATATATATATTTATATATATACTTGATAACAAAGTAGATTTTGTTTTTCATGTATTCTAATGCTAATAGCTTAGGAAATTAGAACAGTTAGTCTAGTAGGAGTTATAAGTTCAAATGCAGTAAAAAAATGGTTGTCTGAATGTGGAATTAGATTCAAGTAATAGTTCATAGCTCTCTAAGAGTTAATTTTTTGAGAATGCTCGAGGAGATTCGGAGTAGTGATTACTTAGACCTGCTTGATTGTATGCTATGTTTTTCTAGTTCTTATTTGTTGATTTTAGTCTTATCATGAAACTTGGGTGCTGATTATCTGTTCCACATGCAGCTTGGAGTTAACACAGTCCCGGTCCTTATCGGCCCTGTCTCATACTTGTTGCTCTCTAAACCTGCAAAGGGTGTTGAGAAGACCTTTTCTCTTCTCTCCCTCCTCCCCAAAATCCTCCCTATCTACAAGTAAGAGTTGTTTCTTTTTATGTCTTCAAGTTATTTTTGATTTAACTGCTCTGATTTGCCATTATTAACATTGAATCTCTTTACAGGGAAGTTATATCTGAGCTTAAGGCAGCTGGTGCTTCCTGGATTCAGATCGATGAACCGACCCTTGTCTTGGATCTTGACTCTCACAAATTGCAAGCATTCACTGCTGCTTATGATGATTTGGAATCCACTCTCTCTGGCTTGAATGTATTGGTAGAGACCTACTTTGCTGATCTTACAGCTGAGGCATACAAGACACTCATTGGGTTGAAGGGTGTCACTGCTTATGGTTTGGATTTGGTTCGTGGACCCCAGACTCTTGACTTGGTCAAGAGCAATTTCCCTAAGGGCAAGTACCTCTTTGCTGGAGTTGTGGACGGAAGGAACATTTGGGCCAATGATCTTGCTGCTTCTTTCAGCACTTTGAAGGAGCTTGAGGTTGTTGTTGGCAAAGGTATGCTATTTTTATTTGCTTTTGATGGCTTATAATTTGCAAGTATGACAATTTTGTTATTTGTTATAACTGATGTTTATGAATCACTTTCTGATGTACAGAAAACCTGGTGGTGTCCACATCCTGCTCGCTTCTCCACACTGCTGTTGATCTAGTGAATGAGACTAAGCTAGACGATGAAATCAAATCGTGGCTCGCATTTGCTGCCCAGAAAGTTGTTGAAGTCAATGCACTTGCCAAGGCATTGGCTGGTCAGAAGGATGAGGTATCCCATTTAATCTTGCCACTTGTTTATTTCTGGTTTTTTATGAACTAGGATAGCATCTTGATATGGCTCTTATGCCTTTGGGGTTGACCTTTTGGTGCTTTCTCCATATTTGGATACCAAGTCACTTTCTAATTATTTTATCTATTTTTAGGCCTTCTTCTCTGCCAATGCTGCTGCTCAGGCTTCAAGGAAGTCCTCCCCAAGAGTGACTAACGAGGCTGTTCAAAAGGCTGTAAGTGTTTTGATAAACTAAATTTCTGATTTTGTTTCATGCGACTTCTCTGCAGCAATCTTTTTTTGTTGTCAAAATCTCTCTTTGCTTACCTTGTTATGTTTGGTGCTTGCATTTCCAGGCTGCTGCTTTGAAGGGCTCTGATCACCGTCGTGCAACTAATGTTAGTGCTAGACTCGATGCCCAGCAGAAAAAGCTTAACCTTCCAATCCTCCCCACCACAACCATTGGATCCTTCCCTCAAACCTTGGAGCTCAGGAGAGTTCGTCGTGAATTCAAGGCTAACAAGTGAGTTAATCAGGGAATTTTCAGTGATATCTTTATGTAAAATGACAATATTACTAGTCTTTTAACTAGTAGTCTCTCACTCCAGGATCTCTGAGGATGATTACATTAAAGCCATTAAGGAGGAAATTAAGAAGGTTGTTGACCTTCAGGAAGAGCTTGACATTGATGTCTTGGTTCATGGAGAGCCTGAGGTGAGTGTACCTTCTCCTTTTGGTCTTTTCATTTACTTCTTGGCAAGCATACTCAACTATTACCTATAACCATGCAGAGAAACGATATGGTTGAGTACTTTGGTGAGCAGTTGTCTGGTTTTGCATTCACTGTTAATGGATGGGTGCAATCTTACGGATCTCGATGTGTCAAGCCACCAATCATCTACGGTGATGTTAGCCGCCCCAAGCCAATGACTGTTTTCTGGTCATCTACTGCACAAAGGATGACTGCACGCCCAATGAAGGGAATGCTTACTGGGCCCGTTACCATCCTCAACTGGTCTTTTGTCAGAAATGATCAGCCCCGGTATGCACGAGAAGCTTATAGGGGAAAAAACTACAAAATTTGAATTTCTACGAGCAATTTTTGCTTTGCAATATGAATATCTTTTGACATTCAATGATTTGTGAATTTTCTAGGTTTGAGACTTGCTACCAGATTGCCTTGGCCATCAAGGACGAAGTGGAGGATCTTGAGAAGGTCGGTATCAATGTTATCCAAATTGATGAGGCTGCTTTGAGAGAGGGGTTGCCTCTTAGAAAGTCGGAGCATGCCTTCTACTTGAAATGGGCTGTCCACTCCTTCAGAATCACCAACTGCGGTGTCCAGGACACTACTCAGGTTTGTATATTGCTTCACTCTTTTCACGTCGGGAAAGCTTTCGTATCTGCACACCCTCTAATTGGTGTTGTGTTTATCAAAACAGATCCACACTCATATGTGCTACTCCAACTTCAATGACATCATCCACTCAATTATCGACATGGATGCTGATGTCATAACCATCGAGAACTCACGTTCAGATGAAAAGCTCCTTTCAGTATTCCGTGAAGGAGTGAAGTATGGTGCTGGAATCGGCCCTGGTGTCTATGACATCCACTCTCCCAGAATACCATCAACTGAAGAGATTGCTGACCGAATTAACAAGATGCTTGCTGTGCTTGAGACCAACATCTTGTGGGTTAATCCAGACTGTGGTCTCAAGACTCGCAAGTATGCCGAGGTGAAGCCAGCCCTGAACAACATGGTTGCAGCTGCCAAGCTGCTCCGCACCCAACTTGCAAGTGCCAAGTGAGAGGCATATCCGAGGTCTGACATCGTCCTTTATATCGAAGATGATCCAGAGGAAATTTGTCTTAAATCATTTAAATAACTGTGCGTTGAAGTATTTGTTAGGCGTATCATATGCCCCTCTTTGAGGCCAATTGTTTTCCTTTCTTTTTTGGTTATTTCCCCTCTAAATATTTGTATTTTCGGGAATATATGAATTGCCTTCAATTACTTTGAAAGGCACGAAATTTGGTAGTTTATCTTTTATGAGCCTACTGAAAATGTCAGTACTGGCTGTGGCTGTGGCTGTGGCTGTGGACTGAGTATATTAGTTTCTTTCTCTATTTACACCCTTCTTTTATGTTTAATTGTATATATATATATATGGATATGAATATTAAATATAAATACATAAAGTAAGCAGTAAAGAGTGAAAAAAAGAATCCAAGTTAGCTCTTAGTGAAGGAAACTAAATCAGTTGAACCATTAAAATACTTGAATAGACCTTGAAAATATGGCCCAAGGAGTTTGCGGTTAATCAAATTGTCGTTTTAGTCCTCGGTTCTTTCTTTGAATTAGTCGCTTTTCAAATTTTAATGGAAAAGGCAATAATTAATTTGTTTGGATAAATCTTGTTATTAGTCAAAGTTAATAGATTTAATCTAAATTTTTTAATTTATCATATTTTTAGTCACTATGCTTTTCAAAATTTAAAGTTAGAAATTTTAGTATTGACACAAACAACCGTCGTTTAATCCATTTTATTTAATTTGTTTGTGAGTAATATATGAAAATATTAAATTGACATAGCGTTACAAATGTGATAATATGTTTGTTGCACAAGATTTTAAGAATAGTAGAATTTAACTTAATAAATTTAATAATTATTATTCGCCAAGATCAAAATTTTAAAATAAAAAAATAAACTAAAAATGATTAAATACATAACTTATGCATAATATATAAACTAATAACATAATTGGATAAATCAATTAGATGAGGTTTTAAATTTGAGTTTCACAAGGTCATAGATGTTATCTGTCTAACCTTTGAAAATTACTTCAAATTACTTTATTTGAGGCGGTTGGAATTTTTCAGTTTAAGTTAACTCTTCAACTATTAACTTTAAGAAAATAATTGATTCAGTTTTAATTCGATTGGTATAAATATTATTGTGAATACAAGAGGATGTAGGTTCGAGTGCGTTTAAGTGTATTATCTTCCAATTTATGGGTTAAGAAGGAATTACGGGCAAAACTTAAAATTTTATAGCGGATTATGCTATCCGCCAATACTAAAGGCCGCCTGACCCTTGGGAAAAATTTTACAAATTCAACTCGACTCGACCCGACTCGAATTTATTTATTTATTAAAGGGTAAATTACATTTAAAATTATTAGTAAGTTTATGTTTTGATCACTCAACTTCAAAAAGTTACAAAATAGTCGCTGAACTATTCAAAAATTTTCATTTTAAGTCAATGAATTATTTAAAAATTTTAATTCAAATCATTCAGCTGTTAAGTTTTTTCTTTTTTTTGAGCCCAGCTAGTGAACTCCAACTAATGATTGATGATTGGTACGGTAGGTCAGTACCTATCAACTAGTAGAAGAATATACTTTAGATTTAAGAAGAAAACTATTTCAATTTTAGGTTGCAGATTTATGGTGTTTAACATTGTTTTATGAAAATAAAACTGAATTATAGAAGTGAATAGAAAGGTGAGCTTTCGATTTATGCACACCGTGTAAATAAAGCAAGCTATACAATAATGATTTTAACGGCTAGTGACTTAAATGAAAACTTTCAAATAATTTAATAACTATTTTATAATTAGTGAATAAAATAGAAATTTACTTATAATTTAATAATGTTGTGATTTTTATGGTTTAATATATATAAATTTCAGGTGAAGGTAGCGTAGAACATAAATCAGCAGAACACGATCTGCCCAACCCCATATTGAATCTACTCTGATTTAATATTTTGTTAATAATAGCCTGGGAAATAAGGCGTTGACAAATAGAAAGTTAAAAACCTATTAAACTGTGATTGGTCAAAGAAGATTACATTTCAGACCAGCCTTCTCCGGAAATTGCCAACTAAATATCATTTTTAATATATCCCACCAACTCCAATTATTTTCATTTTAATACATGGGTTGCTATGATGGAATACAAAAGCAGATTTAATATCTTGATTTGTACGGAGCAGATTTAAATTATATTATTCTCGTCTTTCACTTTTAATATTGTATAAAATAAAAATTTAATTTTTATTCCACATATTCATATTTTTAATAGATTAAGTCGATTTATCTAATAAAATCCAATTATATCGTTTCCCATCAAGTAGGTCGTTTGAACCATAAGGTTTAGAGTGGGTTGATTTTGATTTAAATATTGTTTAGTTGATGATTTTGAGTTATAGATTAAGTTAAATTTCAATATCTTAATATTTTATTCAAATAATTTACGGCTTTATTGAAAATTTTAATTAATATTAAAAATCTTAATTCTAACGTTTTAGCATAAATTAAGATTAAACTTTTTTTTGAATAAGCTTTGTCGAAACCATTTTTTTGTTTAACGGGCCGACTTTAAAAGGGAAAATGGAGTCGCCACCAATCTTTTTTGAAGTGTGATTGGGCCACTTATAAAACATTTTGGGTCTACGAATTTTAAGAAAATGGGCTCGGGAGTCGGTTACGCACGAGGAAGGATTAGCACCTCATACGCCCAAAATTGGTACCGTGTTGATTGATTAATGTCCTTAGTATCAAAAATTAGAAAATGTTTTCTGATGAGGAAAAATGTTTGGTCGACTCAGATTGGACATCAAAAACTCTCTCGTTTCGGAAAGCTGAAATATCACGTCCAGCACGATAGGACACGATGCTTCAAACTCTCGATACCAAGATCATTTTATGATTTCCAGAATACATGAAGTGTGGTTTGAAAAAAAAAAAAGGGTATTTCACTACTTGGCTAAACTAAAAACCGAAACCCAGCACGATTGGGTACGATTCCTTGGATTTCCAATCATGAAATATTGCCCTTATTTGAGAAATACGAAAAAAAATCGGTGAAGGATATCTAGTTGTTTTAGATGAACAGAAAATCGAGACCCAGCACGATTGGGCACGAATTTCTTGAACTTCCAAACACGAAACATTGCCTTATTTTAAGATCACGATAAAAATCTTTAAATGTTATTTAGCGATCTAGACGAACGAAAAATCGAAACCCAGCACGATTGGGCACGATTTCCCGAACTTTCCCACACACAAAATTACCTTTATGAAACATAATTAAAATCTTTAAAGGATATTTAGTGATCTAGACGAACGAAAAACCGAAACCCAAAGACGATTGGGCACGATTTCTGGACTTCTAAATACGAAATATTACCTTCAGAAAAGCCCATTTTATGCACTTTGGAAAAGAAAAAATAAAAATAAAAACGTTAGGATGTAATTCAAAATCATTGGTTGACATGGGATGATAAGAACAAAACATATGAATATAAATAGTAAATTACAAAAAAGTAATAAATAAAAAATAATAAAGCTAATGAAATAATGAAAATAGTAATATTAATATTGATAAAGAAACATAGAATAATAACCATAATAACAAAAATAAAAATAATAGAGACCTATATATACATAATTAATATGATAATAAAATAATAGTAAACATTTTGAAAATAACAGTAAATATAATAATAATAATGGATATAATACAACTTAATAATATTAATAATAATATATAATTAATGTAATTAAAGCAAACAAGGATATATATACAATAATAATAATAATAATAATAATAATAATAATAATAATAATAATAATAAGAAAATAAGAAAATAATAGTTGTTAATAAAATAGTAAAAAATATTTGTTAACAATATTTTAGTGGATATAATCGAATATAAAAAAAATTAAAGTAAAACAATGATATATATACATATACACTGATGATAATAAATAAATAAAAAAAATTAATTTAACGATAAAATAACAAAACAACTAAAAAAAGGACTAAATTGAGTAAAAAACCGAATATCTGGGGTGGATTTTTAAAAAAAATAATGATAAAGGAGTAAATTATAAAGCGGGAGCAACTTAGAGGGGCTGAAAGGGCAATAAACCCCACTGTGCAAAACGCAGCACTCAAATAGGGACTCAATTGAACTTCGAAGGAATTTTGGGGTCAAATCGTAAATAAGAAAACCTAATTTTAAAACCAAGAAAAGCGGAGGGCTAAGCGCAATTAGCCCTCCGTGGCAAAACATCTGTGGATCCTACCTGGTCGGGTCGGGTTCTTGGTCGAGGGCCCAAACGACGTCGTTTGGCCCGCCCTTGATGCCTAAACAATGGCCGTTTAGCTTTTGTTATAAAACAATTCTTCCTTAAAACAAATCATTTTCATTCCTTCGAGAAAAAAAAACAGAGCCCTCAACACTCTCTCTCCTCACCGTCAGGCCTAGATTCGGCGGGCACGATCACCGGACCACCGTCGTTGTCATGAAGCCACGATTCCACAGTGGTAAAATCTGAAAAAGGTAAGGGTTTTTTTTTTTTTTATATATAAAGCCTTTATATGTGTTTTAAAAACAAAAAAACAGATTCCGAAAAAGGAAAAGAAAAAAAATAAAAAAATAAAAATAAAAACAGAAAAGGAAACAAAATGAAACCTTTGCTTTCTTTTCGTATTTCTCTGAACTCTTTGTTTACAAGTGTTTGTTTTTTTTCAAAAAAAACCCTCCAAATCTCCCCTTTTACAGTGATTCCCGAAAGCTTTTATAGCCTTATCAAAATCCTAAAACTCTGGCTCTTTGAATCGTGTTGTTACTCTTCTGTTTGTAGGTGAGAGTCGTGGAGAAGTGGGGCTCCTCGACGAAATACTGAATCGCAGACGACTCGGAGAGGCGGAACAACGTGGTGTGGCAGTTGAGTTGATTGTTGGTCTTCGCTTAGGGTTTCTTTTCTTTCTGTTCTGTTTGGGTTCCATGGGTTGCATTATTGGATTAAAATTTTGGGCCTTACATTTACTTTGGGCCCCGGGAAAAATTGGGCCTTACAAGCTTAATTATAAAGAAGTGTTGAGTGTAATGATAATGTATATTGTATTTCTAAGTAGAGAATGTCGGTTCAAATCTTGGAGATGAAATTATTAAGAGGGACGATCATAAATCCCAAATATAAATTATAAAAAGAATACGAGCAATAAAAAAAAAAGACTAAGCCTAATTGATTTTTTCAATTAAGCTTAAATAAGTCGAATTGAATTCCAATCTTAAAACAATAGCTCGTCATACTCAAGTTAAAGTTTAAACTTAAAATTTTGAATCTTCAACCCCATGTATTAAATAATAATCACTTGATAGTATAAAAAGTTCTCGAAAAATTTCAAAAAAAAAAAGTCTCTTTCAACTTTTTGCAACAAAATGAGTTTTTGAATTGAAAATTTTGATAAGTGAAATTTTTAACCGAATTGATCATTAGAAATTAACGGTAACGCTAGTGTGGCCATTAGCGGACACTATGCCAACACTATGCCAACCAACAAATGCTAATATGACAATCCTCCTAAGCAAAATAAAAATTTTGAAAGTAAAAAATTATTTTAGAAAACAATTTCAAAGTGAACTTGAACAAATAATTGTCTAGGTTCATTCAAATCTCCAATTTATCTAAAGAAATTATAAAATTACAAAACAATAATAAAAATATTAGAGATTATATTTTTAAATAATTAAAAATTTAAAATTATAGAAAATATAATAATTATTAAAAATAATTAAATTTGCAATCGAATATAAAAACCAAGATGCAGTCAATAATGACATTCAACTGAATATAAAAATCACGAAAAGATTCTGGAAAAAATTCTCAAGATTGTTAAAAAATAACTATAGATACTTAAAATATATATCTAAATTTTTTCGTTTATTTTTCTATATATATATTTGAAATTTTGCTATTTTTGAATTTTCATTTTTTGTATTTTAAGTATTTTAAAAAGTAATGTATATTTTAAAATTTTCGAAATTTTCTATCTTTTTCTGATTTTTAAACTTTTTGATGTTTTTCTAAACTTTTTTTCTTTTAATTTTCACTTTTTGTATTTTATGTGTTTTTAAAAAGAAAATATATTTTTAATTTCTAGAAAATTTCTATATTTTAAATTTTTTTTTTTTTATTTATTTATTTTTTCTAAATTTTCGCTTTTCGAGTTTTTTGTGTGGAATATATATATATTTTATGATTTTCTAAAATTTTTAAATTTTTAAAGTTTTTGCTTCCTACTTTTTTTCTTTAATTTTTGGAATAAATTCGGCCACTTTATTAATATAGGGAAAGCCAAGTAAAAAATATAAAATCCTAAAAGAAAACCCTAATCCACCTACCATTGCCATCTGTCATCTTATAACTACAAATCTTAGGCCTGGGTTTTGCATTGTAACACCCCTAACCCTTATTCGTCGCCGAAATAGGGTTGCAGAGCATTATCAGACTTTTTAGATTAAATACAAATATCTCATATCATTAACACACATAACAGAAACTATACATAATCATTCATATTGTCCCTTGTATAAGCCCTCGAGGCCCAAAATATGTGTTAGAAATAAATCGGGACTAAATCAGAGACTCAGGAATTTTTCGCAAAACTTCAAAAATTATCTTAGCTGTAGAGGACACACGCCCGTGTGGTTAGGCCGTGTGAGCAGACACGCCGTCTCTTAGGCCTTGTGGGCATTCAATGTGAAGCACACGGCCATGTCCTAGCCCGTGTCCGTACCCCGTGTAACTCTCTAACTTGGGTCACACAGCCAAGCCACACGTCTGTGTGCTAGGCCGTGTTGTATGAAATTAAGGTGCAGGGGTCACATGGCCAAGCCACACACCTGTGTGCTAGGCCGTGTGAAAATACCTGAGCATTCTGTTTCTTAATTTAAAGGATACAGGGGACACACGGCCAGACCACACGCCCATGTGCTAGGTTGTGTGTCATACACGACTGAGACACACGCCCGTGTGGATGAAATTAGACCATTTTAAGGTCACATTTCTCACCCATTCTTGATTTCAACCTAACACTTCAAATTACATACTTATAGGCCATAACAAGACCTTCGATACAACCAATTCTTAGCTCTAAAAATGTCATATTATCACATATATCTTAACATTCTAAACTACCACATTAATCAATTCACACATTTGATTACCTATATCAACCATGTTTTACTAACTCATTCATCAACATGCCTAAAAACTATCCATCAATTAGCCACATCTATACATATATCAAGCATGATAAAACTATATATATAAGTTGATTGGAAATATAAACAAAATGTAATTCTCAACATTTTCACAAACAAATCCAACCCTATACATGCCATATAAACCATAATGTACGTTGCAAAAACTACGGAACAAATTAGATAGTGTGGCTTGATGTGTTGATCCGATCTCCCGACCTCACGTTAATTTGCAAGGATATTAAACAACATAAGTAAGCTTAATGAAGCTTAGTAAGTTTGATAGGTTAAATATAAATCTTACCGAACCTATTATAACACATCAATTAAATAAATTCATTCAACGTAAATTTCCCATCAACCACAACTTCAATCGATGAATATGCATATTGTAGACCAATACCAATAATAACAATAAGTCTCCCAATTTCAATTACATAAGTCACTAACCAAATCTTACCAAATTGAAGAACAACTTACGGATATGAGTACATCGTTTTCAGAAACCCGAAGGCTGAACAAAAGCATTTAAGTGCTAAACAGAAACCCATAAGGGTTGAACGAAAGCTCATAAGAGCTGAACGGAAACCCATTAGGGTCGAACAGAAACTCATATGAGTTAAACAGAAGCTTGTGAGAGTTAAATGAAAAGTAAACACGAAAGTTCGTAACAAATGCTGAACCTCAGTTTACTTGGGTAAATTTTCTGTCAATTCTTCCTTTGCTATCTTGCGCCACACAACGATTGTACTCAAATCCTGCATTCCATTCTTTTCAAACATTCAATTCAAATTTCATAATTTCAACAATATTTTATTTTTAACAATAGATATGAATAAATATATAATACCATTTATCATTTTAATATAAAAATATTAAAGTTTAACCATACGAACTTACCTGGGTTAAATTGTATGATTTGTAGAAGTTTAGAGACTATTCTGCTAATTTCTCTTTTTCACCGAGTATCTACGAGCTCTTGATCTAAAATATAAAATTATTTCATTCACTCACCTATATTTTAGTTCCAATTCACTTCACAATTAATACCCCTTAATTTTTGAAATTACACAATTACCCCATCTTTTACAATTTTTGCAATTTTGACCCTTACTAATTAATCCATCAAATGAACTAATTTTTCTTAATTGAAAATTTATCTAAATATTCTAGGCTATCATACAGCCCTTTTAAATAGAAATATAATACCAAACCCTAATATTTAATCTTTTCACAATTTGGTTCTAAAATTAATATCTAACAAAATAACGTTATAAAATCATTATATAACAAAATTAAAGCTCTAAATCCATGTTATTTCATCAAAACATCCAGTATTTATCCATAATAACTTTCAAAATTCTCAATAAAATAAAAAACTAATGAAATAGTTAATTGGACCTAATTGTAAAAGTCTTAAAAACACAAAAATTTCAAGAAAAAGGAAAGAATTGGACTTACTTGAAGTAAAAATATGAAAAACTAGCTGAAAGGTCCTCTTATGGCATTTTTGGACTAAAAATTGATGAAGAATTGTCTAGAATTCAATTTGGTCATTTGTTTTATTTTTAAAGGTAAATTACACCAACAGTCACCCAACTTTGGGGTAATTGACAAAACAGTCACCTAGGTTTCATTTTAGTCACTCAACTTTTGAAAAGTTACAAAACAATCACCAACGTTATAAAAAAATTACAAAACTGTCACTAATTAACAGTTATCGTTAGGGTGTTAACGGAATTGCTGACGTGGCAAGTAACCAGCTGATGTGACAAGTTAACTTGCCACGTTGGTGAAGCATCTCCATTTTCCTCTTCTTCTTCTTCACTAAAGGATAGTACCTTTTGAAAAACCTTCATGGTTATGCAACTGGGGCTTTTGGTGGATTACTTGCAGTAACAGCACCAGATTCAGTCGAAGCTTTGTTGGGTGCACGTTGGGAATTTTGCTTAGGGTTCAATGCCTCTGCTTCTTTTGGAGAAGACCATTTTAGCCCTTTACCGGCAATATTAATGACTACTTGTCTTCCTCTACCGTTCTCTCTACCATTTCTTTAATTTTCACTACTGAAATCTTATTCCTTTCCATGTTTTTCTTGGCTTTATCATTACAACCCCACATCCAAACCTGGCTTTAGTTTTCTGCAATGAACTAGAATACACCATAAACTGGTCTTGTTGTTTCTCCCATTCATACCATTGCTGCCACAACTGAATCAGGGAACAACAATGATTTGGGGACTAAAACTACAAAGGTAGCGAAATAGAAGTCTTCTGTAAAGGGTTCTAATAAAATAGCTCCCAAGGTTCTGGGACCAGAGCAGCCCATGAAGAAACCCTCTCTTCCTAAGAAGAGAAAGGGACCAAGCATTCTGGAAACCAAACGTGAGAAGAAAAATCCCAACATCAATCTTGATGGAACGAAGTTTGATTTCTATGGGGTGTCTTCCCCTATTTGCTCTTGTACAGGTGTTGCAAGAGTGTGCTACAAGTGGGGTGCCAATGGTTGGCAATCCTCATGTTGTACCATTAATATATCAGAATGTCCACTTCCCATGAGTCCCACCGGGCTTGGTGCTAGTGTGGTCGGGAGAAAATGAGCAATGGAACATATTTCAAACTTCTTCTAAGACTTGCAGCTGAAGGTTATGATTTTTCTCATCCTGTTGACTTGAAAGACCACTAGGCTAGGCATGGTACAAACAAGTTCGTTACAATCAAATAGATATGCAGATGGCTGGTTGCTGAACATAATATCAGTAGTTTCAAATATTTAGCACTCTGCTTTCTAGTTTGAATGTAATTTACTGTTATACCCTAGAGATGATCCGACAACTCGGATTGTAAATATTGTTTTTCTGACTTTAGCTAAAACTTAGAAGGGTATGTTGTTACTTTGCGTTTGGAAGCCTGATGTTGTTAAAACAAATTTCATGCTATTTGCTTCGATACTGTTTGCTTCTCTGCAGAAAGTTTAGATAGCAAAGGTGGTTGTAGATATAGAAAGTTGATTTCTACGCACTAATGTTTCATACTGTTCTTGGTATTAACATATGTAGTTGCTCTACATTTCAAAGTCTAGCTGTTCAAGATAAAAGCTGCTAAATTTTCTTTCTTTTTTTTCAACCTTGTTTGTAAATGTAACAATTTGAATCCATCTGCAATACTTTTATGTTTATCATCGTTTCCACAAAGCAAGTTTAAAGGATTTAAACCTTTTTACAGGACTGCCTTGTGAAGACTTGCTAAAAGATTGAGGATGCTTTCAGTACTGAAAATTAAAGAAATGGCAGAAAGAATGGTGGAGGAAGACAAGTGGTTATTAATGTTGTAGGTGAAGGGCCAAAATGGTCTTCTCCAAAAGAAGCAGAGGCATTGAACCCTAAGCAAAATTCCCAAGGTGTACCCAACAAAGTTTTGACTGAATCTGGTGCTGTTACTGTAAGTAAGCCACCAAAAGCCCTAGTTGCATAACCATGAAGGTTTTTCAGAAGGTATTATCCTTTGGTGAAGAAGAAGAAGAAGAAGAAGAAGAAAAAGAAGAAGAAGAAGAAGAAGAAGATGAAAATGGAGTTGCTTCACCAACGTCGCAAGTTAACTTGCCACATCAGCTGGTTAACTTGCTACGTCAGCAATTCCGTTAACACTTTAATGATAATGTTAATTAGTGACTATTTTGAAACTTTTTGAAAGTTGAGTGACTGAAATGAAACCTATGTGACTGTTTTGTCAGTGACCCCAAAGTTGGGTGACTGTTGGTGTAATTTACCCTATTTTTAATTTCAACTAATTTACTATTTTGCCCTTAATTCACTTTATTTTATTATTTTTTTCACACTTATGCCTCCTCAACCATCCCAAATATGCCCATTTTCCCTTTTAGTCCTCCCTTATTTACCACTTAGCTATTTAATCACTATTTCTTTAATTAGTAAGTTTTGCACCTTTTGCAATTTAGTCTTTTTTAATTAATTAACCATCAAAATGTTAAAATTTTCTAACAAAACTTTAATAGTACCTTAGTGACACTCCGTAAATATTTATAAATATTTACGGCTCAGTTTGTAAAATCGAGGTCTTGATACCTCGTTTTCTAACCCACTTAACCTAATAAATCCTTATAAAACACAAATTACTAATTCAATAATCTTTTTAAAACCACATTTGACTCCTAAATATTAAATAATAAAATTTATGAGCTTACTCATCAAATTTGATGGTTCCAAACCACTATTTTCGACTCCATTAAAAATCAGATTGTTACATGCATTTCCTAAAACCTGAAACCAGGCGCCCTAACTTCTGCAATGAGGAAGTAAAACATTTCTATGTAATACTAAAAAACAAAAATTGAAAAAATGCTGATCCTAACTTTCTCTTACCCTTCCGTTTTTCACTGTGTTGTCGAATATTTCCTTGTCGATGGACCTGGTAACCATAATCTTTCAATCTTCATCATTTTTCCCTAGATCCCACCATTTTTTGAGTTCTTCGGAGCTTCGATCACACCTTACCTTTCTCCGAAGTCAGTTCACCACACCATTGATATTACTCCCTCTAAACACATTGTGAAAAATATAAAGTCGGTAATGACAATATATATCGCAAAGAAAAGAGAAATAGAATAAAGAACACACAGATTTTACGTGAAAACCCTTTCGGGAAAAAAACCACGAGCAGAGGAGAAGAAAAAATTTACTATGTCGAATTCGAACCATTACAAGAGGAATAGACTATGTCTATTTATAGGCTTGTAAAACCCAATTCTAATCAAAGTAAAAATATATTATACTAATAAATGCTAAATATATTATAAATGCTAAATATATTATACTCATAAATACTAAATCTTCTAGAAAGAAGATATATTTTGTTTAACTTGACTTGCAAGCAATATCTTAGAATTTGGGTCACACAACTCTAACAATCTTCACCTTGACACGAATTCTCAACAAACAAGTTCTTCATCGCAAACTCTCAATGAACAAGTTCTCCACCTCTTCCATAAAACCCCTTAAGGGTTTAACTTCAACAATGAACACCAACCAAGTCTAAGCAATGCTCAAACTTGGTTATAGTAAGTGACTTAGTCATCATATCTGCAGGATTTTCATAAGTACTAATTTTGCTCACAACAATATCACCACGAGCAATAATATCACGAATCAAACTATGCTTCACAATTGGGGAGAACACATCTGTGAAGTCCACTCCTGGAATTTGACTGTAACCCTTTGCAACAAGCCTTGCTTTATATCTGGATTCTTCAACTCTTGGAGTCCCTTCTTTCTTTTTAAACACCCATTTACAGCAAACAGCCTTTTTACCTTTAGGAAGTTTCACAAGATCCCATGTTTTGTTTTGGTGGAGTGATTCTATCTCCTTTTGCATAACAAACGTCCACTTTTCTGAGTTTTCATAGCTAATCGCCTCAGAATAATTAGAAGGCTCTTGGTTTGCATCTATATCTTCAGCCACATTTAAAGCATAAGCAACTAGATCAGCCTTGGCATACTTTTTTGGAGGTTTAATTTCTCTTCTAGTTCTGTTTTTAGCGATAGAGTATTGTGGTGAAGAAGCAACTCTATTCTCAATTTTTGTACTAGCTTGAGGAGTCAACTCTGTATTAATCTGATGCTCCACCTACTTTTGATTTTCTTTATTGGTAGAGTCTTTAAGAGATAAGTTAGGTAGCATAACAGTTTCATCAAAAACAACATCTCTGCTAATCATAAACTTTCTATTTTTAGGATACCATAACTTATACCCTTTTACACCAGCTTTATAACCAAGAAAAACATTGATGCATCGTTGAAAGCACCAAATATATCCTATTCCTTGCAAAATAATGAAAATAACAGTAAAGGGGAAGTAGGGTCGAATCCACAGGGATCGGATTATACAAATGCCTGTCTTTCAAAATCCTGGGCAAAATCGAGCCTAAGAAAACATGCGTTCCTGAAAAAATAAAAAAACAGAATTAATAATTTCAAACTGGAATAAAAACAGAATATAAAGTGAATTGAAATTATGAAAATAAATTGCGAAAATTAAAATTAGGAAAATAAAAAGAAAGAGTTTGGAGAAAGTTTCTTATGTGGAGAGATTCCAGCCTCTAGTTGCCTCGATCTGCCTTGGGTTCAATCCTTGGCTTTTAGATCTCGAATAAGCCAGTTATAGTGGAAGAGGACGCCTACGACCAGTAGCTCCAAGGATTTAGACTTCAATTTGGTGGAACCTGACTCTAGCCAACAATCGCTCTTGTGGGATCATCTTATGCTAGATCAATATTTCTCAATGGAGAATCCGATTCCATTTTGTCTCTTGGGCTCACCAACCTCTGACGCAGTAAGTTAACGAACCGACTGTGCAACCTTCTCAAAATATACAAAGCGGTTGTTCCTTGCACACGTTGTAAAGATCACTTTTTAAAGGGACATGGACGGAAGCGTCAGCCCCGTATTGCGGAGAAGCGATGAATACTTGGTGAGAAAGTTAAGTGCGGATTCTAAGTCTCAAGAACCTTTTTGGGGTATTCGACAACCTTCGGCTAGATGGATTTTAGTGGCTCATGGATGGGATGCGAAAGAAAATAATTATATAAGGATGGAGAAAAGAATTTTTATTGAATGAAAATATGGAGAGCACAAAAGCCTTATGGGGAAGAGTTTTCAGAAAAAGAATGAACAATTTATAGTGCTAAGATAAGTAGACTAATCCTACTTAAATTCCTAAAGATAATTACAATTAATCAAAGATAAAAAAAGATAAATAAAATAAATTCTAAATTAAATAATCTTTAATAATTATCTTAAAATAATTTCCTATTTTTGGGTCTCCTCTTTTTGCATTTCAACCCTTGTAGCCTCCATGTTTACACTTTTGGCACCATCCTTTTCCCTTTGTTGCACATTGGTCCATTTTATCCTTAATTTCACGTTTTTGGCCCTTAATTTTGCTTTTGCCTCCAATTTAGTCCCTACAAGATAAAAGACCATAAATAACCCAAATAGTAGAATCATGCTCAAAATAAATATGCAATTAACACATAAAAATGTGACATTCTAGAGTATTATCAAACACATTTAATGGATCTCGGTTCCAATTTTTCGTTATCAACATGAGCATACGCAGGACACCCAAAAATCTTTAAATTAGAATAATTAGCAGGATTACCAGACCATACCTCTTGTGGAGTCTTTTTCTCAATGGCAACGGATGGAGATCGGTTGATAAAAAAAACATGCAGTGGAGGCTGCTTCGACCCAAAACGACTTTGGTAAGTTGGCATTTGACAACATACATCGAACTTTTTCCATGATTGTTCTGTTCATTCGTTCTACAACGTCATTTTGCTATGGAGTATGACGAACTGTCAAGTGTCTCACGATCCCTTCTGACTTGCACAGTTTATTAAACTCATCAGAACAAAACTCTAAGCCATTGTCTGTGCAGAGGCATTTTATTTATTTTCCTGTCTATTTTTCAATCATAGTTTTCCAAGACTTAAATGTGGAAAACACATCCTTTTTCGCTTTAGGAAGAATGCCCAAACTTTTCTAAAAAAATCATCAATAAAAGTTAGCATATAATTAGCTCCACCTCTTGAAGGCACTCTTGATGGCCCCCACAGATCAGAATGAATATACTCCAACGTTCCTTTCGTGTTATGGATTCCTGTGGTGAATCGAACTCTCTTTTGCTTCCCAAAAATGCAGTGCTCATAGAACTTCAGTTTTCAAATTCCTTGCCCATCAAGGAGTCCTCTTTTGCTTAATTCTGCCATGCCATTCTCACTCATATGCCCTAGGAGCATATGCCAAAGTTTAGTAATATCATCTTCTGACAAGGAAGAGGAAGCGAAAGTTGCATCACCAATAACAGTAGAACCCTGCAAAACATACAACTTGGTAGTCTTTCTCTACCCTTTCATCACAACGAGAGAACCTTTGGAAATCTTCAAAATCCCACTTTCAGCTGTGTATTTGTACCCTTTTGAATCAAGAGTACTTAACGAAATTAAATTTCTCTTCAATTCTGGAACATGCCGTACGTCACTAAGTGTTCTGACAACTCTATCAAACATCTTAACTTTAATTGTTCCAACACCTGCGATTTTACATGAAGCATTATTTCCCATCAAAACAACACCTTCAGAGACTGTTTCATAAGTTGTAAACCAATCCCGATTGGGACTCATGTGGAAGGTGCAACTCGAATCAAGTATCCATTCCTCGCTCACTTTAGAATTGTTGACAAAAGCGACTAGAAGTTCACCATCACTGTAGTCTTCTACAACATCAGCTTTACCAAAATTTTTTGGTTGTTTTCCCTTTTGATTCGCAGCCTCCCTTTTAATCTTGTTCTGTAGCTTATAGCACTCAGATTTAATGTGCCCTTTCTTCTTGTAGAAGTTGCAAGTTTTACCTCTGTTTGAAGACTTCGATCTACCCTTAGATTTACCGCGAGGATCCCGTTCATGTGTCCTTCCATGATCATCATCAGCATTCTGATCTTGTCTCCCATGGATAATAAGAAACTCTCCCTGAGAGTCAGGTTTAGCCATAAGATGCTTCATCTTATCATACGAGGTCAAAGAATCATAAACCTCATCAACTGTGAGAGACTCGCGGCTATATAACATCGTGTCTCTAAAGGTTGAATAAGATGGGGGCAACGAACAAAGTAGAATCAACCCTAGATCTTCCTTATCATACTAAACCTCCATGGCCTTCAAGTTTGAGAGAATTTCTTTAAACAACATTAAATGTTCGTACAAAGCGCACCTTCCTCCAAACGATGAGCATAAAATGTTGCTTCATATGCAACTTCTTTGGTTAGAGTTTTCGAAATACATATTTGTTCTAGCCTCTTTCATAATGCAGCGACGATCTTCTCCTTCATCACATCCTGTAAAATTTCGTTAGACAAATGCGATGTAATTGTGTTAACGCCTTTTCGATCAAGCTTCTTCTCTTCCTCGATCATGTCAAGGCATCTTATCTACCCCTAGCAGGACTTCCTCTAAATCCATCTGTGCTAAAACTACCTGCATCTTTATCTGCCATAATGCGAATCTGGTGTTGCGATCCAACAACGAAATTTCACACATCAAAGACGTCATTACCGTGATCGAGATGAAAAACTCGAAAGCTCTGATACCAATTTGTGAAAAATATAAAGTCGGTAATGACAATATATATCGCAAAAAAGAGAAATAAAATAAAGAATACACAAATTTTACGTGAAAACCCTTTCGGGAAGAAACCACGGGCAGAGGAGAAGAAAAAAATTACTATGTCGAATTCGAACCATTACAAGAGGAATAGACTATGTCTATTTATAGGCTTGTAAAACCCAATTCTAATTAAAGTAAAAATATATAATGCTAATAAATGCTAAATATATTATACTCATAAATACTAAATCTTCTAGAAAGAAGATATATTTTGTTTAACTTGACTTGCAAGCAATATCTTATAATTTGGGTCACACAACTCTAACACACATCCCCCTTGTTATCTTAAAACTATGGGCTCAACCTCCAACGGTGTTTCTTCTACCCAGTAAGTCGGACAGACGCTTCTTTTCTCCCAAGTAGCCATCGTGATGCCGCCTCGTTGGCTTCCAGTGGTAGTAATGAAATGCAAAATCCTTGAAGTTTCTTACTTTTTCTTGTATATAATTTATAATACCCCCGATTATTGATTTGGCATATTCTAGATTTTGTATCTTTTTTATGACAGTCCTTGAATCGCCTTCGATGATAACTTTGTCAAATCCCATTTCTTCTACAAAAACCACTCCTTGGAGGCATGCATAAGCTTCAGCGGTTGTCGGGTCACATATATTGTTTATCTGGTAAATACTTAAACCCATAACTAACCCTATATGATTCTTAATAATTATTCCTAAAATTGCTTTGTTGTTCTGTTGGTTAAACGCGGTATTAAAATTCACATTTACATAACTTTTTGTCGGAGGTTCCCACTGGGTTTTTTCCATATTGAATTTGCATGTTGTTGCTTCCTCCATAATAGCAAGCTCTGTAATGTATGCTTTAATAAAAGCCACAATCTCGCATGAACTTTGTTGAATACCTTCGTGATAGTATTTGTTTATGTTATACCATATTGCCTATAGTGAAACTGCCAGACATGTAAAATTGTATGGATTATTGATATTGAAAGTCTCAACTAACCATTATTTTCATGTTTGATTGACATGTATTGGTGCAACTATTACTACCATTTGTTGGAGGCCTATTTTGCAAGGTTGCAATCTCTAAATAAATGGCTAATTGATTCATCTTCTTCTCTGCATAGTGGGCACAAGGCATCATACCATAGTCTGTGAGCTTTTAAATTACTTAATGTAGGCAATAAGTTGTTTGTGATTCTCTAGAGATTAATCTGTACCTTGTCGGGGACCTTTAAGCTCCATATCTTTGTATAATAATTTCTAATAATTTCCAAAAATATTGTAATTTCATTCCCCAACAGGTTTAGTTCTTCTATAACACATCGTTTGTAACTGCTTTTTACCGTATACTTCCTTGATCTGTTCCCTCGCCAAATTCTGATATCTGATTGCAAAGAGTTCCCTAGGGGAATTGACTCAATTATGTTAACTTGTTCTTCGAGGAAAAGCCTCCTCAAGGTTTCTTCCCTCGAGGTATTAGATTCATGGTCAATTACATCTGCAACTAAGTGCACCTGTAATCTATATTCTGAAACTATAACTTTTCTTCTCTAGGGAACCAAGCATCATTCCATATATTAACTAACTTTTCATCTCCAGTTCTCCAACCCATGCCTGATTCCAGAACACTTCGAGTGCCCCATATACTCCTCTAGGTAAATGAAACGTAAACCCTTAATTTGGCATTAAGAAAATCACTTCTTGGGTAGTATTTAGACTTTATTACTTGCACGAGTAAACTTGTGGGGTTGGTGATTAGCTTCCACCCTTGTTTTTCCAACAAGGATTTATTAAAACTCGATAAATCTCTAAAACGAATCCCCCATTGTGCCTTAGCGATACATAATGACGCCCAACTACACCAATGAATACCCTTATTTGTTTTAAATTTTGCCACCAGAATTTGCACATAATGATCTCTAACTCTCGACATAATAAACTGGTAATCTTTAAACTAACATAGCATAGAGTGGAATGGCTTGCAAAATAAATTTGATAAACACCTCTTTTCCTCCAACGGATAAATTACGAATACTCTAATTTTTTACTTTAGTCAAGAATTTTTCTTTAATTTCAACAAAGGCGTTCTCTTTCTCCTTCCCACCATTTTTTTGGGTTGTTCGCTATTCAAACCCACAAATCATTCTCTATCTGCCTTTTGACCGCATCATCAACATTGTTATTGAAATAAATTAGTGACTTCTCGAAATTCACCATCTAACTTGATATCTTTTCGTATTCATTGACCACTGACCTTATGGTTAATGCTCCTTCCACTATTACTTTTCCAAATAAGATGCTATCATTAGCAAAAAATAAATGGGTTATTAATAAACCACCTCTCCCAATTCTTGCTCCTAATATGCTTCCTTCACTTTGTACGTTATTTAAGAGTCTTGAGAACCTCTTCGCACAAAGGATGAAAATATATGGGCTTGAGGGGTCTCATTGCCATATTCCTCTAGAAGGGTTGAATCCAATACCTTTCCTTCCATTAAACACAACAGAATATGAGACACTTTTGATGCAATGCATGATTAAAGAAACCCACTTATTGTGAAAACTAGGCTTTCTTTTCACATTTTCAACGAAAGTCCACTCTAACCTATCGTATGCTTTGCTCATGTCTAGTTTTAGGGAAAAATTTCCAATCCCATACGTTTCTTCTTAAAGGAATGCAAAAATGTAACATCCTAGATTAGGGGTTATCCGTTCGTGCATAATTCATGAAATAGTGGGCTCAGTGGGTGTGTTGGATGTGATCCGAGGAGCTTTAGGAACCTAAGATGTAAGGACATGAATAAGATGTAAGGAAATGTATGGAAATGTAAGGAAATGTAAGGAAATGTAAGGAAATGCCTTGTCTTGGAAATGTATGGAGATGTTAAGTTTAAAACAGGAAAGTGAACATTTTAGAAACTAGAAAATGTAAGGAAATGATTTAGAAATGATTCAAAGAGGAAAGTGAACATTTCGAAACTTGGAAATGTAAGGAAATGTCAAGATTAAAGAGGCAAACGAAAATTTTTGGAAACTTGGAAATGTAAAGAAATGTTAAGTTTTAAAGTTTAAAAAGGGGAAACTAAGGCAAGGTGGCCTTAAGAGAAAAAGTATGTGAAATTTGACACACAATCGAGCTTGGAAAAGTGGCCCAAGATGTCAATTAGGGCCTTTGGAAATGGCGCCACATACAAGGGTGTTGGGCCTGAGTTCGAGTCACATGGGAAGCAAATAAAAGAAATTTTATTTTGCTTCCAGAAGAAGTGAGGTGGACGGCACAAGCTTTTAAAAAGAGGAGTTTTATTCTCTTTAAATTTTGCTAAATAGGGATAAATAATGGGATTATTTTAGATTATTCTCAAGAGATAATTATGGATTAATTCCTTTTATTTTAATGGATAAAAGAAGAGATAATAGAAGGATTATTATTATTATTAATGAGATAAAGTTATCAAATTAAGAAGAGTGGTGGCCAAGTAAGGGACTCTAGCATAGTAAATTTGGCTATAAAAGGAATAGAGAGGCCATTCAACATTATTTACTCTTCCTTGATAACCTCTGCCGAATTTTCTCTGCAACCCCTATTCTTTTCTTCTTCATTCTTCTCCTCTCAATATTCCAAAAGCCAAAAGCTTGCTAAGATCAAGGCCATAGCCGAATCTCTGAAGGTTGAAGTGAAGGTGCAATCGATTTCTTCAAATAAGGAGATCTTCGAGACTTACTAAGTGTAGATTACAAGGAAGGAGAAGTTCTTTTTCGAAGGTACACCATAGGCTCGTGGTCCCTAGTTATTCGATGAATTTCGGATTTAAAATCCACAAGGTAAGTGTCTATAGCATTCAGCCAAGGCCTATTTTGATAGTTAGATCTAATTCTTGTTTGTTTAAAAGCCAAACTAACCCCGATGAGATTTAGTGTTTGGCGAATACAAGGAGGAGCATAGCATAGATTTTGGATTTGATTAGTATTGAAATCGGCAACAAGGTAAGTTTTAAGTATATAAATCCTACTAGGATTTGGTTTTATAGCCGAATAGGCTTTATGCTAATATAATAAGGATGGTAGAATGTAGGACTTGAGATCTAAGGCATTAGATCAAGTTTTTGAGATTTGGATTGAAAGCATTGTTAATCGGTGTGTACCCACACTAATTCTTAATAAGTTTTATGGTAATATTTAAATATGTATGTATGTTATATGAATGCGGAAAATATGGCTAAGTACCATGTTATGGTGCACAGTACTAAGGTACGTTTTCCTACTCCTACTAGGAATATAAAATTATGTTATATATGTAACATGTGAAAAGTGATAAGAATGAATGTGGTGACCTAAGACCACGATATCCGAATGTGGTGACCTAAGACCACGAAATCAATATGATTATTGATATGAATATGTGATAATATGCGAAATAACATGTACATGCATTCTCATGGCATTATTTTATGTTGCATATGCATGGGTGGGATATGATATGAAAGAAGGACGGGGTGTACTTGAGTGCGTGGTTTGATGTTAGCCTTGAGCTTCATCGTGGATTGACGTGGATCGAGGTCACGTTGTGGATTAATTGCGATTTAGTTCGCATGGCGTGATGAGTAGCTCGTGCCTCATCGTGGTTGATATAAGCTTTGTGCTATATCGTGGTTGATGAGTGACTATGTGTCCCATCGTGGTTTTGGTGTTAGCTACGGCTACATCGTGGATTGGCGTTGGACCGAGGTCGCGTTGTGGATTTTTGTGCTTTATTGCACATGGATGGCATTTATTGCCTTTTGAGTAAAAGGAGAGGGTGATTTAATAATCCCCTGGTGTGTGGTAGGTTGGTACGGGGGAGTGTAGCGGATGGCTAACTAGGTTTGGGTTCGGGAATGCATCATTAAATGTATTCTATGATTTGAATGTGTATCATATGTATGCCCGAAATTGTTAAGACTTAGTGTTTGTGTACACATTGAGTCTGTTTGACTCACCCCGTTGTGGGAACCTTTTTCAGTGTGATCGGTAATGGACCCGGTCGGCAGGAGCTCATAGGTGGCCATGCACAAAGAAGGAATTTAATTAATTTGGATTTTATATTTTAAGTACTTTGAATTTAAAGTTTGGAAATTATTTGATGTAATAAGGCCATAAGGCCAAGATTGAATTTCTTTATTTCTTTTTACTTTTATTTACAAATTATTATTTAAGGGATCAAGTAAATTTATTTTTAAAATAAACTCCAAGTGTTTTGTCACCTTAATTAAAAAGGAATTTTTAATATAAGATTAACTCATTTTCAGCACAAGCCCAACCCAAACAATATTTTTTTTAAAATTCACACAAGTTTTTCCTAAGTAACAAAAGAATTTTGAACCGGTTTACATCGAGGAACATACCAGATCCGGTCAAGGCTCGTGGGCCGGGTTTGGGGTGTTTCAAAAAATTTGTATGCCACTAATATGTTATCAATAGTCTGTCTGCTTGGGACAAAAGTACCTTGTGTTTCCTCAATGCAGTAGCTAAGAGCCTTTCTAAACCTATTGACGATAGCTTACGAGATTATTTTATATGCTACATTGTAAAGGTTGATTGGCCTAAATTAGTTCATAATTTTTGGATTATTGGCTTTAGGGATTAGAACTATGTTGGTACTATTAATAGTGCCTAGCTCTTTCTAATTGTTCAAAATTTCTAAACAAAATCTAGCTACGTCTTTATCTATAATATGCCAATATTTTTGAAAAAAGAGAGCAGGGAACCCATCCGTACTTGACTCTTTTAAAGGAGCCATAGTTTTTAGGGCTTCACACAACTTATCTTCTTTAAAGTTAGTTGAAAGCTCCTCATTAAGATTTTTAGGAATGAAAGGTTGATCTTCTACCGATAAAATTTCACAATCTTGCACAGGTTTTGTGGAGAAAAGATCCATGAAATATCTTGTTGCTAAATTTAGCAATTCGTTGTCCCCCTCAATCTATCTTCCATTATCATCTTCAAGCACTTTAATTATGTTACTTTTCTTGCGATAGGATGTATGGTTGTGAAAAAAACGCTGTGTTACAATCACCCATTCTGAGCCATTTTGCCTTTGCTCATTGTTCCCAAAAAAATTCTTTTTTATCAGCTTCCATATTTAAAGCTAGCTTGACTTCAGTGATCTCTGCTAATCACTCTTCATCGGGATCTTCATCATTCAACTCCTCAAGCTTTTGGGTTAATTATTTTCTCATTTTGTGACGTAAGATTTTATTGGTTTGGTCCCATTCTTTTAAGGAATTACCCAAAATTGAAAGTTTCCCTAGAAATTCTTTATTAATTGAGCCCTAGATTCTTTTTACATGTTCCTCTAATTCTTCTTCAAATACCTATTCAGTGTTGAAATGGAAGGGTAAGTTTCTTCTTCTTTTTGTTTCATTACAAACCCCCAACGTATCTACAAGTAGTGGACAATGGTCCAAGAAGTTGTGTTAAGTGACGTAAAGATTAACTAGGGAAACAACTCCACCATTTTGGATTTGCCACTCTATCTAATTTTTCTCATATATTATTTTCCATTAGTCATCCTCTTTCCCATGTAAACCATTACCCTGAAAAACCAAGATCACTTAACTTACAATCTTCCAAAACTTCCCTGAAAGCTACCATTTTTCTTTCTTCTCTCAGCCTTCCCCCCCTTTTTTTTCTCAAAAGAGTACATTGTTTCATTAAAATCTCCCATGATTAGCCAAGGTAGTTGACAACCCTCGTGTAAACATTGTAGCTTATTTCATGATTCCCTCATTAGCTGCTCTGTTGGAGACCCATAAAAACCTATAAACCTCCATTCAGCCTCTCTGCTTTCTTCTTTGACCTTCACATTAATATGCGAGTTAGAAAAACTTTTCAGATCAGTAGTTAAATTTTCCTTCCATCCTAAAAAGAGGCCCCCTCTAGATCCCTCCTCTCCCACATCAATACCGTTTCCACAACCACACTTTTTCCATATTCGTTCCATCTTTTTTGAGCTAACTTTTGTTTCTATAATAATCAAAAGTTGGGGTTGATACTATCTTAGAAGATTTTTGAGACATCTTACTGTTAGTGGTTGCCCCAAACTGCGGACATTCTAGCTTAATATTTTCATTGTGATCGATCGGCCTACTTTTTAGCGACCGCCGATAGATTGTTGTCAAAATTGGTTTCCATACTTATTGTGTGTGTCTCCTCATGTTGATTCCTTATTTGGTGTTTCTTCCCATCTATTATGCTAATAGGGTCCTCCTCTTGGTCTTCGTCCATTCTCCATAATGGGTTGCGCTCCACCATATCAATACTACCATGTCTACCGGCATCTTTTCGGTAGTTGTCCATAATTCCTCTCCCCTTGGGCCTTATAATAACTTCCTTGCCCCTCAGCCTGGTTGGTTGCACTTCTGTACTCCCAATCAATAATTCTCTACCCTTTTGTTCATTAAGACTCCTCTCACTTTTGACCATATTCCTTGGCTCCTCTCTCAACCATTGACTCTCAAACTATACGTTCCTTTTTGGTGGGGCCCTTAGAGAAAGATCCCATCACATGTTTATCTTTTGTATCTCCATGTTCAATCATAAAGTACATAAACTCTCTCCACGCCCTAATTTTCCACATAAAAAATAAAATAATGATAACTTTTCGTATTGGAAAGTCACATAGGTAGAATTATCCTTCCCATATATTATGCACTTTCTTCTTTTCAACGGACTACAAACATCTAAGTAGACTTTAATTCACAAATATTTCTTCACACCTTTTGTTATTATCATTACATCATATTCTAAGAACCTTCCGATGAAGTTACCCAGTTGTCTTGCCATTCCTTCTGACATGGAACCAAGGGGCAAATTGTGAATTTGTACCAAAAAGTTTGAATAATTCAAGGATACTGGAGTTGGGTCTTCTCCTTTCTCCAATTAGTGGAAAAGAATTAAATGTCTGTTGAAGAGCCATGGCATTCCTTCCATTACCCTCCTTAGGTCCAACTCATTATAAAAACGAAAAAGGACTTTTTTGTCTTTGACTTTTGTTATGGAGACACATTCTATTGGATGCCATAATTCAACAAGGACAGATCTCATTGATGGGAAGTGGACTGCACTATTTGTTAGGACCTTTCCTACCAAACACAAATTAAATTCATCCCCGCTTTCCTCTTCTTCTTCTTGATCACGAACATGTTTTTCTTCTTCATCGGCTATGTTTAAGTTAGCCAATTCTTTCTCCATTGCCTTGTATTTTTTTTTTTTTTTGAATTGACTTTAACGTGCCTCACGTTTGGAAACTTCAAGTATTAAATTGATATAACAAAATCTTTAAATATTAAAATAATAATTATGTGTAACTTTGGGGGTAAATAATACATTAATCCTTTTCCAGCTTTAGCCATGTGTCCTCTTTTTAACTTTGAAAAGTAGCAGTAACGAGTACAAACTCACTTGCAATAAGATTTTCCTTCAAAATAGCATGTATATTTTTCCCGAAAAATACTCGTATTTTGTGCGAGACAGATCTTAGATGTTCTCGACTTTCAACTAAATGACATTCTTCACTATTCTCATACCACGAATTGCTTCGAGTGTTAGCTCGGACAATTACGAACTAAACACAGAACCAAAAATAATTTATTACTTTCAGTAGAAAAGTAATTCTCTCTCAATAAAAATTAGTAAAATTATAATTTCCAGAAAATAAAATTTATTCTAAGGAAACAAATTCTCACTATTTTTTGAGAACAATATTCAAACATGAAACTTCTGTAAACAATTCTACCAATCATATCTATTTATAAGGAGAAATAAAAGAATTTGGTTGAATTAATAAAATACAAATAATATTTATTTAATAGAAAATACTATTCTATTTTAAGTAGAATGGGGTAGGCAGCACACTCTTGTTAAACTATTTGGGTTGCTCCTCTCATCTGTATGAGAGGAATTGAGTTGCTTCTATATTGAGTCCAATTATATGTGTTTTTGGGTTTTATAATTTAATTCAATTTAATACATATTTTTATTTCTCAAAATAAATATTATTTACTTAATTAATTCAATTAGATAAATTAATTTTCTAATTAAATAATTTTCTCAAGACAGTTCTAATTCCATTAAAGTCACACAACTTTACCGTAAAAGAATTTATGAGGAAATATATTTAATTTCAATATTTAATGATTCATAATGACTAATTAATTTAATTTTATTTTCAAACTTCAATTATATAATTAATTAAATAATAATTCAAAACCTTAAATTAATTCTCAAGTCATTTCTATACCCAGTGAGGAAACATATTCATTTGTGAAAGTGACCCATTTCTCGAACTTCATTATTTTCATCCATTTATGTTCATTTGGTTCTACATGCAATTTAGTTATGATTTTAATGAACTAGCGGATTGACCAATTAGTCATATGTAATTAGGGCTCAAATAATTTATAATTAAGTTTAAACTTTTCACTTATTAATTATATTTATTTAGTCAAGAAGTCATTCCACTATAGTATTGTGACTGAGTTCTCCCCAATTACATACCATTACGAAAGCTACTTTATCAGTGCTCGTCCAATGAAATTATTATCAGCGTGTTACCCTTATAGGATATTCTTAATCTCTTTGGGATAAATTTGTTCTCCCAATATGATTCTATTTTATATCATAGTAACCATTACATCTTCCTTCATGAAAAGTCAATTACTATCAAATAGTAATTAAGTCATTTATCACAAAGACAGACGATTCGTGACTCATCTATTATGTAATGTCAATAAGAGGATATCATTTACCCATTAATTGTACTATGAATTCCACTATTATTAATGATGCTACATACTGTAGAAGTCGTATACCCAACACACAACATTTGGTTCATTATCTATTTAAACTCAGACTTTTACTTACATTAAAGCATATAAGTCACACATACATAATCCATCATCCACTTAGGATTAATATATGGCACACTGTGAATGTCACAAGTGAATAAATCCATAAATGGATCTAGGGTCTATTCTACTTGGGTTATGTCCGATATACTATCAATCCAGTTAATCACATCTGTGTCTATATCTTCTGGAAGTCACCTGCTCTGATGTACAAGACAAAACATTTTCCCAATTGGACTTGATAGATGACATATTAGTCTTTCAATCGGTTTGCCCATTTCGATTAGACTAAGGATATATTTTGGTTCATCTACTAATACATCTTTGCTTTTACTTTCGTGGAAGAATGGCATGATGGCGGATCCTACTATCGAGTACGATATTGTATATGTAAGTCAAAAGTCGATAAAGGGATCGCGAGAATGACTTCTTAGCAACTCGAACCACAGAGGAATATGAGCCTTTGATTTGATTTCCAGATCATGGAAGATGAGCTATGATGGTGCATCGAATGTATTGGGGCATGGGATTGATCTTAGTGTCACCAGAAACGAACCGTTATCCACTCACCGCCAGATTAAATTTCTTCTGCACTAATAATGTAGCAGTATGAGGCTTGCATCATGGGCCTTCGTGTGACTATTGAACAAAACATCAAAATCTTAAAAGTGTCGGGGACTGCCACAGGATTTACCAAATCCGTGGAGATTGGGAAGTGAGAGATTCAAATTGGTTAACTATCGTAATCTCGTGGCGAGCTGGTCAAAGAATTCAAAGAAGTGACTTTTAACTACTTCCCACGAGAAGAAAACTAATTGGTCGATGTCTTGGCCACCTCGGCTTCAATGTTCAAAGCAAACAGAGAAACGAAATAATGCCTCCAAATGAGCATGTATGAGGTCCCCGCACATTGTTGTAGCATTGAAAAGAGCGGATGGATTGCCATGGTTCCATGATATCTTAGAATATGTCAAGAATCAAAGGTATCCCAGTAAGCAAATGAAACGACAAAAGAACAATCAAGAATGGCGAGCGAATTTGTTCTTGATGGGGACATCTCCCGACAAAAGAGGAAAAGATCAAGTGCTCTCCGAGATGCGTGGATGTCATGTGAAGCTAGGAAAATACTTGAAGATGTCCATGAAGGAATTTGGGACGATGCCAATGGTTTCACTGGCCAAAGATTATGAGACCTTGTTATTATCGGGTCGACGATGGAAAACGATCGCATTAGTTACGCTTGAAAGTGCCACAAATGTCAAATTACTGACGATAAAATTCTGCGCATTCTTCGCCCTTCATGTCATGACTTCTCCGTGGCCTTTTTCTATGTGGGCATGGATGTTATAGGCCAATTTCTCCAAAAGCTTCTAATGGCCACCGCTCATTTTGTGGTTATAGATTACTTCACAAAATGGGTAGAAGCCGCTTCATTTGCTAATGTGACTAAGACCGCAGCTATAGGTTCTTAAAAGGAAATCATATGTGTCGATCTGGTTTGCTCGAGAAAATTATTTCAGATAACGCTTTAAATCAACAACAAGATGATGAAAGAAGAAGCGAAGGGCTTCAAATAAAGCATCATAATTCCTCACCCTATCGCCCAAAGATGAACTGAGCAAAGAGAAGCGGCTAACAAAAACATTAAGAGGATTATTGGGAAATGACTGAGACATATAAAGATTGGCATGAGAAGCTACCATTCGCTTAGATGCATATCGCACATCTCAGGCGGGACATCTACTGGAGCAACTCCTTTCTCCCGGGTCTATGGAATGGAAGTGCATGCCCATTGAAGTTGAGATCCCTCTACGAGTCTTAATGGAGTCGAAACTAGAAGAATCGAGAATGGGTTCAAGCTCGATATGACCAGCTAAATCTTATCGAAGAAAAATGTTGAAGGCAATCATGGATGGACGGATGTACAGAAGAGAATGATCACGGCTCATGACAAAAAGGTGCCAAGAGAATTCGAGAGGGGAACTCAGATCGAGAAAGATTCTCTCAATACAAAAAGACTTTCGAGGAAAATGGGCACCAAATTGGGAAGGGCCGTCACGTCGTGAAAGGCTTTCTCGGTAGAGCTTTGATTCTCACCGAGATGGATGGGAAGGAGTTACCTAATCCAAGGAACTCGTATGCCGTGAAAAGTACTATGCCTAAAAAAAAAAGGAGAGATCAACATGAAAACCCGAAAAGGGTGTCTTGATAAAAAAAGAAAAAATAAAAAAAAAGAAAAAGATCAAGATGAAAACCCGAAAAGGGCGCTCTTGAAAAAAATAAAATAAAAAAGAGAAAAGAAAAAAGATCAAGATGAAAACTCAGGGCGCCTTGATAAACAAAAAAGATTAGGATGAAAACTTGAAAGGCGCCCTAATGAAGGAGGTTGGACAAAAGGAGCAAGACGATTTGAACGAGAGTCATGTATGTAGATTACAATATTTGAAGTACCAAAGCTCAAATCTTCTACACAAGAAGCCGTGCTCAAGAGATCCAGATGAAGAAATGTGGAGAAGTTCATGCGTTGAATATCTAGAGCATTTGTGACAATTGAATGCTCCTTTCTTTATAATGTTTTCTTTATTGAGCTTTTCCTTGTCAATTTTCTTTGCTTATTGCTTTGAAATAAATATGAATGTGAGGTATTTCTTTCGTACCTACTTTCTTATTTTCATGCATCTCATGTGTGGTTTGTCTAAATGATAAATAGTGAAATGACATACTCTAAATAAAAGGAATGTTGAGTATTACGGATGAGAATTTGGTAAGTACAAGAGCCTCAAAGCAAGGACAAAGTTCAACAAGGGGCAAAAGGGTGATACACGAAACGCAGATTACTCGAGGATGGGTACAAACCCGAAAGGGAAGTCAAGAATCAAGCAATGAATGCGGTCATCATGAGAGTCGAATGAAAAGAGATATGTGACAAACAAGCCCAAGGCTTATGGCATAATCATGTAGGCATAAAAGCATTTAAGACCAAACACGTGCATATCATGATAACATCATGCATGACATATACAGTATTCCAAAGAAAGCAAAAGGTTTTGATGATAGTTTGTATCAAACCAAGGACAAGGAAGACATCGAGTTCCACCAGATGATATGTTTTGAAATTCGATACTTTTAATATTATTTCATTTCTGCTTTCAAAAAATCAACTCATATTGCGAGAGGTGAGTTGAGCCTCAGTCACACACGAGGTATTTTTTAATTTTGTTTTAAAAAAATCAACTCATATTGCGAGAGGTGAGTTGAGCCTCAACCACACCGAGGTATTTTTCAATTTTCGATTTTCAAAATCAACTCATATTGTAGAGGTGAGTTGAGCCTCGTGTCACATCACCGAGGTATTTTTCAATTTCGCTTCAAAATCGACTCATATTCGAGAGGTGAGTTGAGCCTCAGTCACACGTTGAGGTATTTTTCAATTTCTATTTTTCAAAAATCAACTCATATTGTGAGAGGTGAGTTGAGCCTCAGTCACACGCCGAGGTATTTTTCAATTTCGCTTTCAAATCAACTCATATTAAGAGAGAGTTGAGCCTCAGTCACACACTGAGGTATTTTTCAATTCTATTTTTCAAAAATCAACCTTAATCGCGAGGGTGAGTTGAGCCTCAGTCACGCCGAGGTATTTTCAATTTCGCTTTTCAAAATCAACTCATATTCATGAGAGTGTAGTTGAGCCTCGTGTCACACGCCGAGGTATTTTCAATTTCTATTTTTCAAAATCAACTCATAATGCGAGAGGTGAGTTGAGCCTCAGTCACACACGAGGTATTTTTCAATTTTGTTTTTCAAAATCAACTCATATCATGGAGGTGAGTTGAGCCTCGAGCCACACCGAGGTATTTTTCAATTTCGCTTTTCAAAAAATCAATTCATATTGTAGAGGTGAGTTGAGCCTCGAGTCACACGCCGAGGTATTTTCAATTTGCTTTTCAAAAAATCAACTCATATTAAGTAGAGGTGAGTTGAGCCTCAGTCACATTGAGTATCTTCAATTTCTATTTTCAAAAATCAACTCACATTATGCAGAGGTGAGTTGAGCCTCGTGTCACATTGAGGTATTTTCAATTTTGTTTTCAAAGATCAACTCATAATCCGAGAAGTGAGTTAAGCTTTTGTCATGTCGAGCTATTTTCGATTTCTATTTTTCAATAAAGAATAATATTGGACATCGAACAAAATTTGAAGTTTTAAGTTTTTGCTCTATCCTGCATTTTCACAATGATGAGCAAGAGGGCAATTGTGAAGCACTAAATTTTGTCCTGATTAATTATCTTGAAATTACCGGAAAATCTCCAAAAATCCGGATTTCAAGACCCAAGACAAAACATTTTCCCAATTGGACTTGATAGATGACATATTAGTCTTTCAATCGGTTTGCCCATTTCTGATTAGACTAAGGATATATTTTGGTTCATCTACTAATACATGCTGCCTTTTCGTATTATGATCCAACCATATATAAGAACCCATCCATCCATCACACCAAAATGTGGTCGTTTGCCACTTATATAATATGCATCGATGCTGCCATAATATATTGCGGGAATACCTCCAGAATTGTATAGTGGAGTTAAACTACCAGAATTAGATTTCATCCATCACATAGCCATATCCCATCCTAATGCATATGCAAAGTCATACTATGCGATCATGCATAGTCATCCTAACATGCTATATCTACTCATAAAAAATCATATATATAGTATTCATACATAAAAGATAACAGAACAAATCATGCTAAATAGCTTACTTAGAGTTTTACTAATAGAAACGTACTTATACTAATAAACGTACGCACAGATTTATAGATTATACAATCTAGCATGCATTTAGAATATTTACAAATTAGAGTTTAGAATTTTACACTTGACCCTAAAAAAGTTCAACTGACCACTAAAAATGGGCCCACACATCCTACCTATCCAACCCGTGTGGCCCACACGGCCTGGCACACGATCGTGTGGCGTTATCTACCTCCTTTGATTTTTCATACAATTTCCAAATTTTCGCGATTATTTTCCAGAATTAACAGGTTAGAAAACACACCTGAATGTTTTCGAGATGTTGTTGCTACCATAGTGAACCAAAACCTACACACAAGATCCACTTAATCGATTAAACAAATAGACACACTAGAACCAAACAAGCAATCGGCCCTTACTCAATTAGAGCATTCGACCAAAATGCAGTTAGGCATTTGACCTTTACAAATTCTATACAAAACAATCTCAATCTAGGGTATTCGACTAGTTACCCACGAAAAAGAATGATTCCAACTACACTCAACTTGTTGGAGTGGTAATTGTTGCAAGATCCTCAGTTGAAAGAACCCAAAAACAATAAAAAATGAAGATTTGTAGATAAACTAAACCTTCTATCCTTTACATGAAAAAGAAATCATTGACCTTACCACAGGGGAAAATGCACATACGATACTTACACTGAGACAAAAATACAAATTCCTCGTTCAAGAACATGACACAAAAATTAGCATAAGAGAAATGGTGGCACGATTGAGATAAAGTGACAATAAAATAGTAGCAGAGGAACAAAAACAGTGGAAGGTTCAAAGAAAAAGAAATCACTATGGTTTGTTTATGGAGAAATATATCAAAACGAAGAATAAAAGGAAAAAACAGGAGGAACAATGTTAGAGAGAAAACTCAACAAACAAAACAAAGGAAAAATGAAGTAAAGGGAAGTGGAACGGCAAATAAGGGAGAGAATAGAGGGGGTGTTGGATGGCAGAATAAAGAATTTTTAGGGATATTTTCTGATTTATTTTTTAAAAACAAATCAAATAAAATCCTAGCTTAACAAATTAGTTACGGGCACAACAAGATTCAAACTTGGGACTTAAAGATAAGCTAAAGTCTTACCATTGAACTATCAAATTCATTCTTGCCAACAAGCTAATAAACATGAAAGATAACCTATATGTGACTAGCCACATGTAGGAATAAAAACAATAAAAATTCAAGGAAAGGGAATCAAGTACAAGACCTCAAGCACACATTTAGAACACTTAACCATTGGAACAAATTAATTTACTTGACATAATTATAAATCAGTAATTATAGAATTTGGGGCTTTACAGTGGGTGCTTAAATTACAAACTTTTTGTTTTGGGTGCCTAAAATGAAAATTTTTATAGTTAGGTGACTATCTTGTGCAATTTACCGTAAAATAAGACTTTAGTTGAGTGATAAATTTAAAGTTTTACTAATCTAATTGTCGTGAGTTCAAATATCACCATATGCATATTTTTATTGGTTTTGTTAAAATAAAAGATTAAAATACATACAAATAATATAACTTATTTTAATTACGAAATGATATTTCTATAATTTCCTAGCAGTTACAATTCTACATATTTTAATAATTTCATAAAAATAATTTAAAATTTCTATTATATATTATTTTTAATTTAATGTTCTTAATAATAATAAATTTTTATTCTCACATCGCTATAACCATGTTTAAATTCAAATACAAATCTTAAACTGTTGATTTTAATATAACCACTATAATATTCAATATTATCGTTATATTAATTAATTTCACTGGGAATATTATTTTTAACCTCTCGTTAGAGATAATGTGATTGATAATCGAAAAGAAGCTTCAGTACTGTGGTGACCCAACCCCACTAATGTAACAAACTAATCTACTTCAAGTCCACTCTAATTAATTAAATGGTTATTTAGGGTTGTTAATAATTCCGTAGGAAGTAAGGCATTCACAAATAGAAGTCTATGTAGATGAACAATCAATTAAATATTTCATTTTTAGTCAGAATACACCTACTAGGTACAATCGTTAGGGTTATTAATTAACATTAAACTGTGATTGGTCAAAGAAAATTGCATTTCAGACAAGCTTTCCCATAAATTAGGGTAGCTATTGAATATCATTTAAATATGAATAAATTCAATCTAAGGTCACTAAATTATTAGTAAATTTAATGTTTTGATAGTAAAATTTTAAAAGTTCCAAAATGATCATTAAATCATTTAAATTTTTTTATTTAAGTCACTAGCTATTAAAATAATCGAGAGCTCTCCTTCTCCTTTTTCTTCTCTTCTACAATTTTTTTTTTCATAAATCAACTTTGAGTGTCACAAATCTATGAACCCAAAATCCAAGCAGTTTTCTCTTGATCTTTGACATTGACCGACAGATTAACTTGGGTCTAAGGTATGTTCTTCTACCATGGATGGGTACTAATTCATCATACCGATCTTTGAATTATAGCTTAGAACTCATGATACATGCACGGATGGGTTGAAATTTATTAAATTCCATTAACCAAAACTGTCAATTTTCATGTTTAGGAAATCATCAGACTTGCGACAACTTTTTGGATGTGATCTAGGCATTTCTTGGTTAAGATGTCTCATGGCGTTCAAAGATTTATCTTTTAGCTTCAAAATGCACTTTGAGTCACTTGATTTTGAGTTTGAGTTATGACCGTTTTAGTGAAGACCACGCAAGCAGAATTTGTGGACGAAATTATACGAGAATTACGAGTTTCGAGATTTTAATTCAAGTTTAAATCATATTTGATTCAGGTTTTAGGCTTAATCTTTATTTTATATGGGCCTAATGTATTTCATCCCAGAATCAAAGTTGAAGAAGAAGAAGAGAGATGAAGATACGAAAAAGAAAGAAGGTATGAAGCCAGTCAAAAAGAAGATAGAGCAAGATTCCAATAAATTCAATTACCAATCAATTGCATCAGCCGTAGGTAGAAATGAGCATGGGTTGGGCCATCTACTACCAAGGCCCCCTAAAAATGGGAGGGTTCGGGTAAAAATATAAGCTAAAAATGGGCTTGGATGTAAAATGAGGCCTGTTTAAAAATGGGCTGGCCTCTGTAAGAATTTTCTTGCCAGCCAGCCTTACCTTACCAAATCATTAAAGGCAAAAAAATTATTTTTAAATATTATTTTCTTCTTGTTTTTCTCTTTATTTTGCTACCATTTTACTATTATATTTCTATTATTTTGTTGTTATTGTTTAGATATTATATAAAACTTATTTTATTGTTAATTTTGTTATTATTTTAAAGACATTTGTTAATTTTATTATTATTTTAGAGGCATTTGCTTGTTAAGTTGCATCTATTTTAGTGTTATTTAAGTCTACATATTTTTAAAATTTATTTTCAATTTG
Source organism: Gossypium rotundifolium (assembly GCA_025506655.1). Taxonomy (NCBI): domain Eukaryota; kingdom Viridiplantae; phylum Streptophyta; class Magnoliopsida; order Malvales; family Malvaceae; genus Gossypium; species Gossypium rotundifolium. The sequence goes on along the minus strand of CP106734.1, from coordinate 13,072,693 downwards.
TTGAAAAATATTTATTTTGATTTTTAATATTTTGATGTATTATATATATTTAAAATTATATAAAATAATATTAAAAATTAATACGTATGAAGGCCGGGCACTGGTTTTAGTATTTTTATATGGGCGGGCTTGGGCAAAATCTTAGGCCCATTTTTTGGTCTTTTCCTGCCCAGCCCAATGAACAAGCTTAAATTTTAGTTGGGCCCGACCCAAACTTTTGCCCGCCCATACTCACCTCTAGCCGTAGGTACTTTGTGTTATTATTTTGGTTAACATTGGTATATTTGGATGGTTTACAAAGAATTTGTAAATGAATACATTTTTAAATTTAAATATTATATGTAAAAGCCCATTTTCGTCTGGGCCCAATTAACCAAATAAATAATAAAACCAAAAAAAAAAGAAAAGAAAAGAGAGCAAATAGATATTAAATAAAAACCCAATAAAAGTCCAAAAGTCCAAGTTTTACAATTCACAAAATAGAGCCCAATCGGCCCAAGCTAATTTCTAACACAGAATAAAATAATAGCCCAAAACCCAATTCTTAATCCAAATTACTACCCAAAATTTGTAGGCCCGAATGGCCCAAGGGTTTCAACATGTTCCAGAAACCCTAGACTTCTCTGGAGTTTTCCAATACGCTAAGTTTGCACGTGATTGCGCAAAGATCCACGCCAAATTTCAAAGAACAACTTCCTCACCATTCCACGACGCTCACACTTGCAAGCAAACAACAAACAAATAACAGAAACAAATACAGCAAAGCAACAAGATTGTTGATGGATTTTATTCTTTTATTTTTATTTTATATTCGGTTATAAATAAGACCGAAAGGGAGAGGAAAAGGATCCCCATTTTTTGTACCTACACATACACACAGAGAACACGAATTCAGAGACAAAGAAATAAAAAGAAGAAACATTTCCCTAAAGGTGATTTTCGGCTATCAATTTTTTTAGGGCTCTTTTTGTTCTTTTGGAATCTTTGCTTTGTTGGTTGGTGTGAAAGTCTAAAAAGGGAGGGGATTTACCTGAACAAAGTGAACCGTTGGGCTGCCAACTGCGTCCTAGTCGCCGATCACCGTGGCACATCTAGTGGTCAGATGTAGGCTCTCCTGATGCAGTAAAAAGGAGGGGCTATTTGTTCGCTACCGACCACCGATTGAGGTGGTGGTTCGGTGGAGATATTGGGGTTGGTTTCGGCTAAGGAAAAGAAAAAAAGGGGGGGCTAGGGTTTTGGTTATAAAATGAAAGGGTTAAAAAAATTATGATAGCTTAAGGTTTATTAAACTTTTTAAAAAAAAAAACCGTGCGAAACGACGCCGTACAGGCCTTATTAATCAACCCGATCCGACCCGAGAACCCGAAGGATCCACGTGTTTCCCTAATAGTAGGTTATTTACTCGATTAATACCTCTGCTTTCTGATTCTTTTGCAATTTAGTCCAATTTGAATGCAGCGTTTTGGCTAATTGAAATATTTACTGGTTTATTCCCCCATATTATTTGCACATTGCGATTCAATCCTGCTTATTGCTTTATTTTTTATTTTTACCCAAATTTTTGATTAAATTTTCAATTTAGTCTTTTAATAATTTATTTGTTATAATTTAGCCCCATAATTTTGTTTTAATTCCAATTTGATCCCCAAGATTTTACTTTAATTATTTCTTATGTTATCTAATCTACTTTTATTTTATTTTATTAGTATCATGTTTTTATATAATAATTTCATTTTGATTATATGCATATATTCGTAAATATCCCATATATACCAAGAAATTAATTTATTTATGGAAATGGGCCATTTGAAGAATATTTACGGAAGGGTCAGTTTTCAAAACGCGTTCACGCCGCGCTTTTGGAGGAAATAATGTAAAAGCGCTACCGAGGACGCGCTTGCTATCGAATAACTAGGAAAAGGCGCTGAAGTGGACGCGTTTTTGCCCTTCCTCCCTCTATGAAAAATTAATTAAATTTTTTGGCTAGGGAAAAAATAATAAAAAATTAATTGAATTTTTGTGACAAGAATCTTCGGCAAAATAATTTTGAGAAGACGTTTCAACAAACAAGGCAAAAACGCTCCAAAGAAAAGTACTGTCGCCAGAGTAATCGAAAAGAGCTCCCACATGGATGCTCTTTGCTACAAGAGTCTCCGGTAAAATAATTTTGAGGAGACGTTTTGAACAAACAAGGCCAAAACGCTTCAAAGAGGGTGCACTGTCAATAGAGTATCAAAAGAGCTCCCACGGACGCTTTTACTACTGAGTCTCCGCAAAATTAATTTGAGGAGACATTTCAACAAACAAGCACAAAAACGCTCAAATAGGTGCACTGTCGCCAGAGTATCAAAAGAGCTCCCACGTGGACGCTTTTTGCTACAGTAGTCTCCGAAAAAATTAATTTGAGGAGACGTTTCTAAACAAATAGTGGCCAAAAATGCTTTCAAATAGGTGCATCGTCGTAGGAGTACTGAAAAGAGCTCCCACGTGGACGCTCTTTTGCTACAGTAGTCTTCGGCAAAATTAGGCTATAAATCAGCCAAATTTCATTCTCAAGTTGCATAAGGGAAATTGAGGCAAAAGAAAAAAAAAACTGAAAATGAGTGAACGTATTAATGTTGTTATTTACTACGATGGTGAAGTTCGTGACACCAAAAATTGTGTTGTTTTCTTATCGGAGAACACAACATGACCGAGTTTTAATCGAACGCCGATTTGGTAGAACTGCAAAAGAATTAGGCGAAAATATTCGAACAACGCCAATGAAAGTTCATCTATTAAGTATAGATTTTGCGCTTTGGTTGATTCGATGAGATATGACTCATTCGACATCAAAGGTCCTCAGAGCTTTGAGGCAATGGTGGAGACTCATCTTGTCAGTGGATCACCCTATATCGAGGTATATGTAGAATTTTCATCTCCAAGTGATCTTTCTGCGACCTCAACATCTCATCGCAGCTTCTGGAGAATACACGACCCCAAGCCGACATTCGTAAGTGGGAGGCAAAACACGAAGTGCCCGTGTGCGGTGGTAGTATGGAAAACATAACCCCGCATTTACACTTGGTTGGTGGATGAGACATGCATATCCGCCCTTCGACGTCGATGATAGAAATACGTATTGGGGACATCATCAAATTCTAGTGGTTGGCAATCCACATATGATTGGGATCTTTATGAAAGATGTTTAGGAAGAATGATGTACCCGACGACATCCACCCGTGAGGGCCCTCATTTTTACAAAGTTATGGAGGGTCGAATGATGAATCGATGTGGATCCACCTCGGGAGCCGTGGCCCGATGGTGCGTGGTTGGATTATTTTTGAACCGAGCCCGCTCCAATTGTACCAAGACGTTGAGGCGCTTCAGACGAAGAAGAAGAAGATCGCTATTCGTATGCATCGCTCCAACCCACATGCATAATGTTGATCTATCTCAAGATGATGCATTGGAGTTTCCTGAACTACACACACGGATGCGTGACCATACAAATTCTTCGTTAGATTCGGACCAATTAGAAGTTGGTAACTAGTTTTCCAACAAGAATACTTTTCTTGCTGCATTGAAACAATACAGATCGTGAACGGGTTAACTACAATGTGGTTAAATCCAAGCTCAATAAGCACGAGGTGAAGTGTGTAGTGCAAGATGACACATGTTCATCGAAAATCATGGCGCGTTGAGGAAAAAAGACAGGTTGTGGAAGATAAAAAGTACAAAGGTCCACATACATGTCTTGGCAGACAAGACCACTATGTGTTCAATGATTTTGAATAACACTAATATTATGTAATGTTGCATTATTTAACGTACTTTGTTGATAGGTGTAACACAAGATCATCCAAGGATGGATTCAGACATGTTGGCTGACTTAATAATCCCGACGGTGAAGGCCGATCCTAAGATTACGGTGCCTTTAATTGGCAATATTCAGAGCTAATTGGGGTACACGCCTCTTACAAAAAGGCTTAGATAGCCAAGAAGAAGGCGTTAGAAAAGTTGCACTCGGTGGGACGCTTCATATAATGAAGTGTGACAGTGGTGTCGGTGTTGAGAGATATGTCTGCAAAGACAATGCACCTTGAAATGGAACCACGATTACAACAATCGCCCGCTTTCCGTGGATGCGCAGTGTTCAAGGGTCTGTTTCGACATTTAAGCAATGCCGAGATGCCTTTATATACTGCAAGCTATTGGTACAAATTGACGGTACCTTTATGTATGGTAGATATACGCATCGGCTATTGCTAGTTGTGGCACAAGACGGCTGTGAGAGAATCCTTCTTATTGCGTTCGCAATAACACCGGGGGAGTCAGCTGATGACTGGGACTTCTTCCTATCTAGGTTAAGGAGGCATGTCTGCCCCCAACCTGACATATGCGTTATATCGGATCGGGGCCCTGGGATACTTGCGACAATAGAACGCCAGGGAAGCATGTGGCATCTCACACACCATCGATATTGCCTGAGGCATGTTTCATCCAACTACTATGGGCAATATCAATCTAAAAGACAGCGACGGCAAGTGACCGATATGGGTATGAAATATCTATTAATATAATTTCATTTGTAATATTCAATTTATTCTCAATTGAAGAGTGGTATGTAATATTCGCTATCAACGATATAAGGTGGTACGAGATCAATAAAGACCGCCACGAGATGTTGGCCGCTTTGCACTCAGATAACGCCGAAGGCGCGAACTACCTGTGCAATATTCCTTTCGAACAGTGGACACAAGCATATGATGACGGCCTACGATATGGTCATATGACCACAAACCTGGCCGAATGCATAAATTCTGTTCTAAAAGGAACCCGTCATCTGCTGATACATCGGTTGTGCGAAAGACATATTTTTGTTTAGCGGCACTATTTCCGAAGAGAGTAGCGAGCTATAGAGGGCAGATGCAAGGAGGCCATGTATGAAGCCCGAAGGTCTTGCAAGAAATAAATAGTGCGAAGGCACGGGCCAACACCATGCACACAGTGTGTCACGATCGCGACAGCCTATGGTTTCGTGTCACGGAGTTTGATAGACCAACACCAAGGTATTGTTGGCGGGCATTATCGTGTACACTTGACAAATAGGACCCGCGATCGTGGATATTTGATGCACTTCGTTACCCATGCGCCATGTACTTGCGCTTGTCGAATCTCCGCCTTGATCCCATGAGCTATGTGGACGAAGTGTATAAATTAGAAAACATGTATAACGTGTGGAGACACGATTCCCACCATCCCAGATGAACGTAAGTGGTCGTCGATATCGCTTGCACCGCTTAAGTCGCTGTTTGATAGACAATTGAGGCGCAAACCAAAAGGTTAACCTTGCTCGACTAGAATATAAACAATATGGATATCGAGAAACGAGCAACCAAAGTCTACTGCACGGATGGTGTAGGAACTCGGCCATACATCTCGCCGTGTCCAAATCGGAATAGTTGATCGTGTTTTAGCTTTTTGTCTCCTAGTGGCTATGTAATTTCTATTTTTTTGGAGGAAAACGTAAATTTTTGTACAAGAACTTTTATTTTATTCAAGTTATTAAAATTAAATTACAAAATTACAAAAAAAGTAAACCATTTCTATTTTATCAAATATATTAAAATTAAATTAAAAATTAAATTACAAAAAAACAAAATTAAACTCAAATTTTATTAAATATATTAAAACTTAATTACAAAAAAATTAAACCATTTCTATTTTATCAAAGAGATTAAAATTAAATTACAAAAAAAAATTAAACTCAAATTTTATTAAATATATTAAAACTTAATTACAAAAAAAAATTAAACCATTTCTATTTTATCAAAGAGATTAAAATTAAATTACAAAAAAAAATTAAACTCAAATTTTATTAAATATATTAAAACTTAATTACAAAAAAAAATAAACCATTTCTATTTTATCAAAGAGATTAAAATTAAATTACAAAAAAAATTAAACTCAAATTTTATTAAATATATTAAAACTTAATTACAAAAAAATTAAAACATTTCTATTTTATCAAAGAGATTAAAATTAAATTACAAAAAAATTAAACTCAAATTTTATTAAATATATTAAAACTTAATTAAAAAAAAACTAAACCATTTCTATTTTATCAAAGAGATTAAAATTAAATTACAAAAAAAATAAAATTAAACTCAAATTTTATTAAATATATTAAAACTTAATTACAAAAAAATTAAACCATTTCTATTTTATCAAAGAGATTAAAATTAAAATACAAAAAAACTCAAATTTTATTAAATATATTAAAACTTAATTACAAAAAAAATTAAATCATTTCTATTTTATCAAAGAGATTAAAATTAAATTACAAAAAAAATTAAACTCAAATTTTATTAAATATATTAAAACTTAATTACAAAAAAATTAAACCATTTCTATTTTAACAAATAGATTAAAATTAAATTACAAAAAAATTAAACTCAAATTTTATTAAATATATTAAAACTTAATTACAAAAAAATTAAACTATTTCAATTTTATCAAAGAGATTAAAATTAAATTACAAAAAAATTTAAACTCAAATTTTATTAAATATATTAAAACTTAATTACAAAAAAAATAAACCATTTCTATTTTATCAAAGAGATTAAACTTAAATTACAAAAAAAAATTAAACTCAAATTTTATTAAATATATTAAAACTTAATTATAAAAAAATAAACCATTTCTATTTTATCAAAGAGATTAAAATTAAATTACAATAACAAATAAAAATTAAATTACAATAACCAAATAAAATTGGGGTTTAGGTTTAGGGTCGATGCTTGGTGGGAACCAAGCCACAGGGGGCGGCACGGTTATGCTACTGGATTCCTTATTCTTCTAGCTTCCATGGGGTCATGGAACCCCAAGGGAATCGGTTCTTCCAAGGTGGGTTTGGTTCGGTGTTATGATGATGACCTCCTTGGTAAAATAATGACCCGGAGGTGTTTGCATAAACCACTATAGGGTGATCGCATCCCGCATTGCAAGGAGCCCGGTAGAAAGAAGTGCTCCTCGACGCCTCCTCTAATCCCACGCAACGCCGACTCACGATCGGTCCGGCCGGAGTAGTTTGAACGGACTCGAACCCGGCCATGCATTCCAACCTGGGGTTGGACTGGAAAAGGAAACATATATGGGTTAGGAGGATACATATAAGGGGTAGGGTACGCACCTGGCATAAACGGTAGACGCTGTGATGTCGGTGTTGTCGGCTGAACTAATGGGCCCGGTGGATCGTAGGCGCCGTTGTCGGGCCTGTGGATCGTGTTTGCCACCGTTGATGGCCCCGCCTCATCACCCCTTCTCCTTGATTTAAAGGGCCCGACGCTTCCTTCGCCACGGTTACCGCCGCTCTCTTTATCCGGACAACAGATACGACTTTCCATGGATCCTAAACCATGGCATGTACTCCGGCACGCACGCTAACTCAGGAACGATGATCGGTTCTCGAAAAGGTAAAAAGTCATACCGGTTCTCCCACATCTCGATATGACCGACCAAAATCTTGGCCAATCCGCGCACATCACCAGAAGTCCACATTGTGCTCATCATCGAGCACCTCGTGGCACGGAATCGGTTGCCGAATCTAAATTGCCGCAGGACCCGATCCGACCGGTGCATCTCCACGGTCACAGAGGTGATCAATGGGACCTTAACGCACTCAACTGCTCGATTTTGAAGAACTCCTCCTAATTATCGCCTCAATTTCCGGATCCTCATACGTGTCCATTGAAACTATATTAAAATTACCAAAATAGTAGTTATATACATAATACTAGACACTACATACGTAAATACTAAATTATAATAATGAAATTCAAACTTGTGATTCCGATGTTGGTCCAATAGAGTCAGATATCCTCGCGCGAGTTAGGTATTCCAACATGACTACCGAATGGTTCCACGTAATTGAATAAACTTTTAGCATGCAATTACACTATAAATCTACTAAATAATTGTAAAATATAATATTAAATTTACCTCGTTATCGGGAATGAATATGACCGGTCGAGTCGAGGACGTAAAATGGAAATCAAACCATGCCCATGACTACAGAGTGATAGGCAACCTCCGATTTTTGCTTTACTCACCAATGCGGGCCCCACACATCTCCCAAGACAACCTCGATAACACGGCACCCCAACTCAATTCACCTACCGCTCTCAAATCAATAAGTTTGTGAGCCATCTCGTGGACGAGGTTTCTAGAGAGGTCCGACATCGATAGCCTCCAATTATCTCAAGAATGTATGCCCGAGCATACCGTATTCTTTCAACTTCGGTCAAACCTCGCTCAGCCCGGAATGTGTCTCGTAACTAGGCCATATCGATCCGAGCTCCTTGAATTCTATACAGAATGGCACCCAGAAGCTCGTAGCATACGACCATCCAATTCGGTAGATGTTATGACCGATGACTACCGACCGCCCATCGGTAATCCCAATCGAATCGCACATCTTCTAGAGTGATGGTACACTCTTCGCATGGCGATGGAAAGTGTGCGCCTCTGTCTCCACCTCTCTATCAACGTGCTGATCAAAGGCGGCTCCAACTTGAACCCCGGGCCTATCGTGGCCACGTGCCAAAAACCCACTTCCCGCAGGTAATTCTCGATCAACGGCGATGAGGGACCATGCATGTTATGTAATATAACATTCCAACACCGATCTGTGACTGTTTAAAAAATTATAAAATTAAAATTAATTAAAATTGCATAATTGAAAAAATTAAATAATATTGAAAAATTAAAATTAAAACTTATCATTTGCATTTGCTCGACGGAGATGTGCTTGTTGTCTAGGCGAAGTAATTCCCTGGCCATTGTAATCCGATAAAATTTTTTTAAATTTTTCCAAAAAAATATATTAAAAAAATTATAAAGGGCTTTTTCGTAAATAGTAAAGGACTATTTTGAAATTTGAACGTAAATTTCAAGGACTTTGAGAGAAAATTGAGAGAAAATTGAGAAAGGATTGAAGTGTGAAAAAATAAAGGGTTGGAGGGTTTTTATAGTTTTTGACCGTTAGGCCCCCAACAGTAAAAAAAATGGCCGCTGGGATTTGACCGTTGAGAGGAATAGCGCCGAGGATGCTTTGTGCCACCTCAAAGAAAAGCGCGCTTACGTGGTGCGCCTTGTCGAGGTGGTACAAAGCGCCCTCGTGGTATTTGTTGTTTCCAAAACGCTACGACGTGGACGCAGTTTTGGGGGAAACGACCCTTTTCCGTAAATATTCTTCAAACTCGCCCATTTCCATAAATAACTTATTTTTTTGGTATATATGGGATATTTACCCCATATATTCGGTATTATTATTATTATTATTATTTTATTTGTTTACATTTCATTTGTGTATCTTAATATTAATTATCTTTAATATTATTATTATTATTATTGTTATTATTTTATTCAAATTATCGTATATAGTATTTTACCCATTTATTAATTTACTATTACTTTCAATAATTTAAATTAAATTATTTTTATGTATATACTATTAACTTTATATTATTTTATGTATATATTTTGTATATAATTAGTCTCTTTAAAAAACCTATTCTAAATTATATATTTATTTATTCTAAACACTTTTAAATATCATTATTATTTTTATATATACATTATTTATATCAAGTTTTTATTACATGCATATTAATTGACACATTATTTTACGATATCATTTGTTCATTTACTTTAAAATTTACTATATTATTTTAATTTTTTAATTAGCTATATTTTAATTTTCTTTGTTTCTTGATTAATAATGTTGGTATTTTCAAAATAAGAGTTGTGAGATTATTAATTTTGTATATATTGAATTGTATGTTCATATTATCATTCTTGTCATCCATTTGTATAAACGTTGTATACATATATTATTATTCCATGCTCGATACTATATTTTTGTTTCTCATTATCTAGTGATTCAATAAAAGCATTTTGAGTCGTTTTTAAAATCACTTATTTAAAAGTTTCAAAATAAGCCAATATTTGTGTGTTTGGAAATTCGAGGAATCGTGCCCTATCGTGCTGGGTTTTGGTTTTTCTGTTTGACCAAATAACCAAATATCCTTTTAAAATTTTGTTCATGTTTTCAAAATAAGGCAATATTTGTGTGTTTAGAAATTCGAGGAATCATGCTCTATCGTGCTGGGTTTCGGTATTTGACCAAATAACCAAATATCCTTTTAAAATTTTGTCCATGTTCTCAAAATACGACAATATTTGTGTGTTTGGAAATTCGAGGAATCGTGCCCTATCGTGCTGAGTTTCGGTTTTCTGTTTGTCTAAATAACCAAATACCCTTTCAAAATTACAATGTATAAGCTTTGAGAATTTTGAGATGATCTTGAATTCGAGGACTTAAATTGTCATATCCTATCGTGCTGGATGTGATATTTTATTCCTTCGGAACAAGAGAATCTAAATATCAAATTTGTGTTATTTAAAATTAAAAAAATGGAATTTCAAAATAGTTTCAAACTTTTCGACATTAGGACATCAATTAATCAAATTGGTACCAATTTTGAGCGCTGCGAGGGTGCTAATCCTTCCTCGAACGTAACCGAGTCTCGAACCCATTTTCTTCTTGAAATTCGTAGACCAAAATTGATTTCTTTTAAAAATAAAACAAAACATTTTATAGGTGACCCAATCACACCTAAACAAAAAGGATTGGTGGCGACTCCATATTTCATCTTAAAGTCAATCCTTGTTTTTCAAACTCGAAAAAAATGGTTTCGACATTGTAGAACCCAAATTTTGCCCGGGACCCAAAAACGAATGGCCCATTTCACAACCCAATACCCAAAATTTATCAGCAGACCGAAAAACATTAAACCAAACACTCAAACCCAAATTACAAACCCATTAACAGGCCCAAAACATTAAAATTTTTTAGAAAAATTTAGGGTTTCTAAAACCCTAAATTAGCCTAGCCACCGCCTCTTCTGACACCGCCTCTGCCAAAGCCTGCTGCCACCACCCTCCACTTGCTCCACTTGCACCTGCGAAATAAACGGAAAAGACAAGGAAGTCATAAATCAAACAACTTGTAAATGGCTATAAAAGCCAAAAATCTATTGTAATATGGGAGGATTTATTGAATAAGAAACAGAGAGATTCGGTTATTTTCTTTCAAATACCAGAAACAACATTTTCACACAAACAAAAATACAAACACTCGCAAGCAGATTGAACACTAAAAAACCACTAAAAGTCAGAGTAGAGACCAAAGAGGTTTTTTTTTTCTTTATATTTTCAAAGCCTTTTTCTTCTTCTTCTTCTTCTTTTGACACATATATGCACGTATATTATTATTACTATTTTTTTAAAAAAATTAAAAGAAAAAAATACAATTTTTACCTTTTTCGGCCACCGCCAGCGACAGAGAACGGCGGTCCGGTGGTCGGATGCTCGCCAGACTTCAGATCCTACAGAGAAAAACAAAGAAAGAACCAGTTTTTTTTTTTAAAGAGCAGGTGAAAAATGAATTTTTTTGAAGGATTTTTGCCTTAAATATGTTTCTAAAATGACGCTGCTTTGGTGTGCCTCTCGTGCACCAAAACGACGTTGCTTCAAGCGTCCAACCCGACACCCGACCCGCCTGTAGGATCCCGTGTTTTTCACAAAGGGGGGATTTATGCGCCCAGTCCTTCCGTTTTTTTCAGATTATTTCAATTAAATCTTTTTTATTTTCAAATCTAGCCCGATAGCCCATATTTGTTTTAATCGTCCTTTTGAGGCTACTGTGTTTCAAGAGTATGGGATAATTTTCCTTCGTCCCTCCTTTGTTTTATGATCACATTGGGGTCCTTTTCCCTTTTATTTATTTTAAATTGGCCCCAAAATTTTATTTTTAATTCATTTTAGCCCTTTACTTTTGCTATTAAGATTATTATTATTTCTATTATTATTCCATTATTATTATTATTCCATTATTATCATTTTGCATTATTATTAGTACTACTATTATTATTTATTTTTGTTATTACTTTTACTATAGTTATTTTTATCATTTTATTATAACTACTATTATTATTATTATCATCATTACTATCATTCTTATTTTTTTATTAGTATCATTATTATTATTTTATTTTTACTACCACTATTATCATAATATTTTATGTTTTATTCCTTTCTTATTATTATTTATTATATTTTCTATCATTATTATTAGATTATTATTTTCTTATTAATGTATTGTTATTTTCTTTTTATTATTATTTTCATTATTATTATTGTTATTCTATTATTATTACTATACTACTATCATTATTAAGTATTACTATTATTGTTTTCTATTATTACCATTGTCATTATTTTTTATATATATCATTAATCATTTTAACCTTATGATTACATTGAAAATTATATTATGTTGTATTATTTTCATCTTATTATTATTACTACTACGTATTACTATTACTATTATCATTTTATTTTATTTTATTTTATTTTGTAAACATAATCTTTCTTACTACGATTATTATTTCTTACTTTATTATCTTTTATTTTACTACTTTATTATTATTCTTATTATTTATTATCCAGATATGTATATATACCTTTTCTTTATCATTTCATTTATCGATTGTTATTATTATTATTATTATTATTATTATTACTATTATTAGTATTTTTATATCTACTATATTTACATCCATATTTGTTTTCTTAAGTTTTGCACTATATCGTTAAACAAAATACATTTTGTAAAACCATCACATTTCATCTGTAGAGCCCAATTATTGCCCTACCAATTACAAAAAATAAAATTACAAGCATGTAACCCAAAATTAAAACCCAATTACATACCCAAACCCAAAATAAAAAACCAAGCCCAATTTGAACCCAAACCGACGGGGCCCAACAGCCCACTTTCTTTTTTTCAAGAAGCTAGGTTTCGAGAACCCTAGCGCATAACCCTAGCGCCGAACCAACCAAAGAACCCCACCTACCCCGACTCTTCATCTTCTCGACACCTCTCATGACCACCTCACCGAGGCCACCTACCACCGTCCCATCGCTACCGCCCATGCCCCGCAAAAGAAGACAAACACGCCAAGAAACAGAGGCAACAGATAGCAAAAATAATAAACGATGTATTTTTTTTCCCACACTCGGTTATAAAACCGAATGGAAGATCAGAAAAGGATTCCTTTTCTTCTTCTTTTCTCGAATCAAAAAAGATTTCAAAACGCCAATAAAAAGAAACAGAGAGTTCAAGCAAACAAAGGTTTTTCTCAATCAAAACAAGTGGTTCAAACATTCAAAATCGATAGAAACAATGAGCAAAAATCAACACAAATTCTAACAAAGAAAACGAGAAAGAATCAAAAATGAAGAAAGTGGTAAAGTCGCTATGCTTTTTTTTTTTACTTTTTTTTATATATATATATATATATGTAAAAAAATAATATATAAAAGCGGAAAGTCAAAAAATAAAAAATAAAAATTTTACCTTTTCCGGCCATCAGGTCGTGGGTTGAGGCCACAAGAACGTCCGACACGGAGTTCCCACCCCCTTCCCCCAAAGAGAGAAAACAGAGAAAAAAAATTTTTTTAGAACAAGATAGAAATGAAAATTTTGGGGTTTTTGGGCCTTATATAGTTCATGAAACGACACGCTTTTGGGCTACCTTTAACCCCAAAACGACGCTGCTTTGAATGACCCGACCCGATCCGATCCGACCCGCCAAGGATCCGCGTGTTTTGCCGAAAAAATGGGTTATTTATGCTGTCCCTCCGCTTTTTATAATTTTACAATTAAGTCTTTGTAATTTAAATCTAGCCCAATAATTTACCTAGATTCGCAATTAGGTCCCCTATGCTGCTGTGTGTTTTGGAAAAGAGGGGTTAATTACCGTTTCGGTCGCCCTTCCTTTCACGCGCATACAAATAGCCCCCCCTTTCTTTTACTTATTTTCGAATTGACCCCAAAACTTTTATTTTAATGTAATTCAATCTTGTTTTAATTATAGTGCCATATTTTTAATCTTTTGTTATTGCATTATTGCTATTACCCTTATTATATTTTTTGTATATGTTTTATTGTTATTTTGACCTTATTTATTATTATTATTATTTTGTTATTATTTTGTCTCATGTTTTATTGTTATTATTATTACTCGTTATCTTGATTATATATTTGGTATTATTGGTTCACTATCATTACTTACTATCACGATTGTATATGTCATTATTTTACTCTATTTTATTTTATTTCTTTATCGTGATTAAGATTATTATCTTATGCATTATTATTATGTGTTGATTTCATTGTTATTATTGCTATCTGCTTTATCATTATTCTCATTACTATTATTTTTTATGTATGTATATTAGCTTATTTATTTTATATGTATTATTTTTGTTAGTATCTATTTTTTATCATCGTTATTATTTTGTTTTCATTTCAAGTATCATCTTTATTATCTTGTCATCATTATTTTACTTATTTATTTATTATTTCAATTTTTATTACTACTTTGTATTATTATAATATCATTATTATTATTACTATCATTTGTATTTTTATTATAATATTCACATCCATATTTATTATCTTTGATTTATATCATATTTTGAACAAAACATCATTAGTAAGATTATCGTATTTCATCTAAAAATTTCAAAATGAGGCAATGTTTTGGTATTTAGAAACTCGAGAAATAGTGCCCTAACGTCTTTGAGTTGCGATTTTTCGCTTGACTAAATAACTTAACATCCTTTTACAAAGCTTTGCGAATCACGAGATGACTTTGATTACGAGAGATTAAAACATCGTGTCCTAACGCATTGGATGTGATGTTTACATCTTTTCGGACAAAGAAATTTCAAATTTTGACTCAAACATTTTCTTAAATTCAATCCCATACGATGCATTTTGAAAAGTCACTACACTGCTCAAAGATTTTAAAATAAAAGCCATGTTTTGTATTTAGGAATTTGGAAATAGTGCCCTAACGTCGGGTTGCGATTTTCCGCTTGACTAACTAACTAAACATCCTTTTGATAAATTTCAGAAACCACGTAGATAGCTTTGATTACGAAGGTTTAGAGCATCATGTCCTAACGGTGGATGTGATGTTTGTATCCTCTCTGAGCGAAGAAATCTCAAAATTTTGGCCCTAATTATCCAAACATTTTTAGAGGATCCGTATTTTAAAACCTTTAAAACTTTCGACATTAAGACACTAATTAATCATTTTGGTACCAATTTTGGGCATATCGAGGGTGCTAACCTTCCTCGTATGTGAATCGACTCCGGACCCGATTTTTAAAACTTTCGGACCAAAAACACTGCTTTTAGTAAAGCAAAATGTTTTATTAAAATAAAGGTGATCCGATCACACCAAATAATGTTCGGTGGAGACTCGCTTTATTCCTATTTACAAAACCAAAGTCGAACCCGCTTTTGTTTTCAAAAAATGGTTACGACGACTTGGCGACTCCAATCGGGACCGAGTTAGAGAGTCGCCATAAATCGATTATTTCGCCTTTTGTCTGACGCTTGAAAGCTCGATTTGAAAATTACAATCTTTTATTGCGTGTTGTTTCAATTTCGGCATTGCATTGCATGACTGTTGTGGTCACACCTTTAGGTGAGAGTAAGAAACTACTCCTTCGTGAGGTTTTCACCTCCGCGTGATAGTGGATCGCCGAGATACATCCGCATTCTATGTCTTCGTGAGATTTTCATCTCCGCGTACCATAGGAAATGTATCCCTCGAATGAACTCGGTCTATATGAGCCTATAATGGGTGAAGATCGAGGAATCTCATCGTTTGTGTACCCTCCTTAGAACCAAACCTCATATAGTAAGCCCTAAAGAACCTACCCTAGGTAGAGCCATGCCAAACTCTAGTGGTTAACAAATTAAGTACTTTTATTCTTTGCCTATTGTGTATAAAATACCGATTTGCTTTATTTTTATTTTTGCATGGCATATTCATCAAAAGGTGTTGATTCACGCTCAATTGCCCAAATAGATAGCTTTGTCATGGAAAGGGGTTTCTTGATAGAGTGGAAGACAATGCGTCCGTCCTGGATATGGGCCGAGACATGCAAAGAAGAAAAGGCGATAGCCTTGCTGTATGGGCACGTGTCGTAATTATGGGACTTCACGCAGTCGTTGTCACCCAAAACAATCTTCAAGAGATGAAAGAGATGTGGGGTCATGGGATCATGAGATCAAGCAATTATTCTATGTCATTACGGAGATCTACCATATCTGCCGACATCAAGGTAGACCAAGACCTATTTCGAGCTATAGCCCAATTTTGAATCCCGCTTATAATGCTTTTACTTTCGGGAAAGTGGATCTAGTGCCTACTATAGAAGAATAAATGACTTTACTTCGTTGTTCAAAAATTTAAGCCGACAAAGTTTATACGAGACCGTTAACGCTCCCACCTTCTTAAAAAAGTCGATGAATATTACGGAATGAGTGAGCGGTGGGTTGCAAAGACGGATAAAATGAAAGGAGATTGTAAGTGTATCCCTTGGAGAAATTTAAGGACTTGATCATAGCACACCGGATGTGAAGAAAAGGGTTGACATCTTTGCCTTGAGCATTTATGGATTGATTATTTTCCTAAAGCTCTAGGGCATGTAGATGAAGCGCCTCAGATCTATTCGACAAAGTTGGATAGAAGAGTCACACTGCTCCTCGCACTCGCCGAAACTTTCGTGTCTCTGGCTGCGTCAAGAGCGGGCGAAGGAAGATTCACCGGTTGTGCAGCTCTTTCTAGTATGGTTCAACAAATCATTTTGGAAAACGAAAAAGGCACTGTGATCGGATCTTCTCCGAGGACTATTCCCGCTAAAGGAATTAGCACCACACCAAGGCGAGACGATCTTACGGAAGAAAATGGATGACAATTTCCGCAAAACCCGCAAGAGGAAGACGTGGAATGGAAAGCTCCTTTGATGATCCCCGATGAGATACTATATCGATGTGGAGATTTTGACCGGGTTCTCTATTGGGAGTATGGGAGCCGTCGGATATGCTCCTCTCCTTGTGTTGAGACAAGACTGATCGAGACAGCTTTATACCGCAACACAAGGTCTAATTCAAGGTGAATTTGAATACAAAGGGATAATTGTAAGAAAAGAGTTCGTGAAATAGCAAGCGCTTGGAGTCAGACTCATAGAATGAAGAGGTTTGCCACAAACCCGATGACAACTCCCGAATACGATCGATGGAGGAGCCAGAGAATCAACGACAACATTCCCATACCAGGCCAGAAAGACGCCCGATCAATGGAAGAGTACCTACAGGTAATCCCATCAGAGCTCGAAATCATTAAACAAGATTTTGAGAAAAGAATACTAATTGGGGAAAAGGATAGAACGGTTAGAAGAAGAGAAGATGCAGCTGGGTTTGGACGTTGACATTCAGAAGCTAGAGGCCGAAAAATTGAGAAAAGGGAAAATAAAGTCGAGGAAGATTTGGACAGTTTGAAGATGACTATAAGAAGTCGCAAGGTCAATGAAACTTGTTGGATTAGGAAAACATCGAGCAATGGAGTCAAGAACTCGTGGAGGAAAAAAATAGAGCTAGTCAATGGGAAAGAGAACTCCGAGATACTCAAGTTTGAGAAGATACTCAAAAGAAGTCCGTAAAACCCAAAGCGAGAAAGAGGGATTAAAGGCTCGGGTATGTAATTGGAAAGATCCTTGTATCAAGATCGAGCCGCAACTCGCAGCTTGAATTAAAAGCTAGCCCGAGTAAAATTGAAGAAATGAAAGCTTAATCAAGAGCTAGAGTCTACTTTACATGGTTGTGAGCTACGGTGGAACTTCAAGTCAATGAGGAGCGGTGGAAGCAATAACTTCATCACTCCCGTAATCAAGTCGAGATCGGATCACATCATGGGGAAGCCGTAGCTCAAGTGCGAGAGGTCATGAGCATTTGCAAACCTTAGAGTCCAAGCTAATGTACTAAGTTTATTTTATGAATCAAAGTCGAACAAGCACAAGAGTTAGCTAGGCTTTTGAGGAAGTCAAGGCCTTAAGCATTAGGGCGAGGCCTTATATGTAATCCATTCTATGTAAAGAAACTTGTTTTCTAGAAAAGCTATTCTAATGGAAATTGAATCGAATTAATGCCTTTTTGCATACATTTCATGCATTAGCATTACATTGCATCATGCATTAAATCTTACAAAAGAACCTTAAATTGTGACAAGCATCTCGAACATCGCCTAAACGCGAGGTAAAACTAAAATTATGGATCAAAGGATAGAAAGACTAGAGCAAATGCAAAGGAAATACAAGAACAGATGCAAGAACGACAACCAAGATGCAAAGAAGATATGATAGAACGGATGCAAGAGTCCCAAAACAACATGATAAGTCACCGCGCAACTATTGGCCAATGAACGAGGAAAGGGCGCCACTGCTAGCTCGTGGAATAATGACGACCACGCTACCTCCGTGATTTACCCCGCCAAATACCCAAGCACCATCGTAAATATGTCCCCAAAGAACGCTGTTGTCATCAAAGCACAAATGTTGTGTTAAGATCGCGATGCCAAGACTTCCCGATCGGTTCAGCACTAATCCCGAGAAGGTCCGCTAACCCTATAGTCCCCGATTTTGATGAAATGGTCAAATGGATAAGGCAAAAGTGAACCTTCCTGACAACTCGAGGATCGCTGCAAATGGTTAGAAGAAAAGTTTAAGGAAATGGAGACCGCCGACCATCGCTATGGGTGGACGCTAAAGACTTGAGCCTAGTCCTGCACTCGATTCCGCCAAAATTCAAGACCCCAGATTTAAAAATACAATGGGACCGCGATTCTCAAGCACACATCACAATGTTCGTCGACGGATGTATGGATATGTTAACAACGATCAACTACTTATTCATTGTTTCGTGATAGTTTGGCGGGTCGCGGCCAAATGGTACAATCACTCGGTAGCACCAGATCAAGTCATGGAAGGACCTAGCACAGCCTTCCGAAATAATACTGCACGAAATTAGCGATATAGCTCTCGATCGAATCACACTCCAAAATATGGAGAAAAAGCCAAACGAAAGTTTCAGCAATATGCCCAATGATGGAGGAAGTAGCCACACAAGTTCAGCCACCGCTTTTGGAAAAAGAGACTGCCATGCTTTTCATTAACACCCTGAAGGCCCCTTTCATAACTCATATGATAGGGAGCACGACTAAGAGCTTTGCCGACATAGTAATGGCGGGAGAGATGATCGAACATGCCATAAGGGGCGGCAAGATCGAGGCAGGAGAAAGCGCGAGGAGGGCTACTCCTAAAAAGAAGGACAGTGAAGTAAATAACGTGAGCACACACAAGGCGATCATGGTTAATCAGCCAAAGACAGTCACCTCTGGACAACAAGGGCCAGCAAGACAGGAATCGGGAACTAGACCAAACACTGAAAGGATCCAATTTACGCCAATTTCGATAACGTACAAAGAGCTATACCAGATTTTATTCAATGAGCACATCGTGTCCCCATTTTATTTACAACCATTGCAGCCCCCATACCCTAAGTGGTACGACTCAAATGCTCAATGCGATTACCACGCAGGGATAGAGGGGCATTCGATAGAGAATTGCCTCGCCTTCAAAAAGGTAGTCGAGAGGCTAATCAAAATGGGTGTTATAGCGCTTGATGACTTGGTAAGAAAGGGGAACCCATTGCCCAATCACGAGGAAAAAGGGGTGAACGCGATCGGTGAGGAGATTGTGAGAAAGATCAAGAGGGATGTCACCGAAGTGAAGACCCCATTCCGAATAGTCTGGAAGGAAATGGTGAAAAGAGGATTGATAGAGTCAGATTCCACAGGAAGCAAAAGACATATAAAGAATTGTTGCAAATTCCATAAGACGAGGGGGCACGAGATCCAAGAATGTACCGAGTTTAAAATTTTGGTGCAAGGCCTCATGGACAACAAAGAACTGGAGTTTTATGAAGAAGGAGTAGAGGAAGAGGAAATATGCGCCGATCGAGGAAGAATCGACAAAGCCCGGAGTTAATTACCCGAGAATCATCATTTCAGTAACACGAGGGTGAGTACTGTGGAAGACCAAAATCACAATTCGTAAACTCGCTTTTTTCCCTACAAAGATAGTAAAAGGGTACCTTGGAATTATAATTGCAACGTGACAATACCAGGGGCGCAAGGTTCCACTAGTATTTCAGAGGAAGTCAAGAATGAAGGTTCTTATATGCGAAGTGGAAAGCGTTATGATCCTGAAAACAGGAGAATGGGAGCGGCTAAATCAAGATCGTGGTCGATCAAGGAGGAAAAGAACCCAAGCCGTTGTTAATGAGCCCGTAAAAGAGGAAGAGGCTAAAGAGTTCTTAAAATTTTGAAACACAATAATACAAGTGGTGGAACAACCGCATGCATAACCAGCCCAGTATCTATGTGTTAGCACTACTTTAAGCTCAAGTGCATCGTGAAGCATTAATGAAAGTATCGAATGAGACCTATGTTACTAAAGATATATCCGTCAATAAGTTGGATCGTCTGGTTAGTAACATAAGCTACCGATAATTTCATCTACTTCACGATGATGAAATCTCACCGGGGTATGGGGTCAAGGCATTACACATAACTACCCGCTGTAAGGGATACACCTTGCCAAGTGTGCTAATAGATAATGGGTCAAGATTAAATGTCTTACCACTAGCCACACTCAAGAGGTTGCCGATAGATAGTTCTCATATGAAATCTCGCCAAAACATAGTGAGAGCATTCGATGGCACCGAAAGAAGAGTGATGGAAGAATAGATATACCATTATTGATCGGGCCTAATACATATGAAGTAGACTTTCCGGTCATGGATATCAAGCCTTCTTACAACCGCTACTAGGGAGGCCTTGGATTCATTCAACAAGTGACCTTCATCATCGCACTGTAAATTGAAATTGGTAATGTAAAATCCACCGGTAACTATAAACGCCAAGATGATATCATAGAATCGTTACCAACGAAGCGCCATACCTAGAAACGAATGAGGAAGCCATTGAATGTTCATTTCGATCCTTAGAGTTCGTGAATACGACTTTCATTTCGAAGGAAATAAAGTCCCGCCACCTAAACTATCCAAGACTACCAGATGGGATTGCAAATGACAATGGGAAAAGGAGCCCTACCCTAAAAGGATTGGGTAAATATCTCCGTGGAAAAGTCCAGCCCTCATGTCGAAAGAAAAAGGATCGCTTTGGTTTAGGTTTCAAACCGGATGCTAAACAAATGAAGAAGGAGATGGAGAAAAAGTAAGAAAGGAGAAATGCCAGGCTGAATGGAGAAGACGCTAAGTGGGAACCGATGACATTTCCCCACATATCTCGCACCTTCATATTAGGAGGAATGATTTACCCGGGAAAAGAATCTCCTAGAGGGGAATGTCCTCACATCAATGCCATACACGATGAGGAGATTGATCAAAGAAACTTGTCGGGCATCCGCCCATATGAACCTGGAAGCACATTAGACAATTGGACTACAGAGGAATTTCCTATAGTGTTTAGAGATTATGCAGAGTAATATTCGGAACACTCTTGTTGTTTTTAAGCCTAGAAACAATGAGATTTCTTTTGTGAAATAGGCTTCGCTCGTAAATTTTGTTTTAATAAAATGCATCTTCAATTCTACTAAATATTCTCTTATTTTACATTTTACCATTTATTCTTTGTTCTCATTCATATCATGTGAATAATTGTCCTCAAATTCATTCGTTCTTTATACACCCTTCGATACCCATTACTGTGTCTCCGGACATCAATGATATGAGTAATGATACTACAAATTCGTGAGGTTTGCTTTGAGCAAGACATGTGTTCAGAGGAATCTCGGGACTTTGGAAATGACATGAATGCGACTTGCCTCCCGATTTGTTGAGAATGGTAGAGCAAGAAGAAAACAGATCCTACCCCATAAAGAGTCGATAGAAACCGTGAGCCTAGGAGAGGGCAAGAGGTGAATATTGGAGCTTGTATTCGCAGAAACCAAAGTGAACCTTATCAAACTACTCCATGAATTCAAAGATGTATTCGCATGGTCGTACCAAGATATGCCCGGACTAGGCATCGATATTGCAAGACAATCGAACGCCCATAAGAGAAGAATGCAAGCCGGTCCAACAGAAGCTCGTAAGAATGCGACCAGATGTCTTGTTAAAGATAAAAGAAGAAGTCGAGAAACAATTTAATGCCGGTTTTTACAAGTGGTCAAGTACTTGATTGGGTGGTTAACGTTGTCCCCGTCCCCAAGAAAGACGGAAGGTACGAATATGCATGGATTACGAGACTGAACAAGGCCACCAAGGACAATTTTTCACGCCTCACATCGACACTTTAGTAGACAATACAACAGGTATTCGTTATTCTCCTTCATGGATGGTTTCTAGAGGTACAACCAAATAAAATGCATCCTAAGGACATGGACAAGACAACGCTTATAACCATGGGAACATTTTGCTACAAGGTAATGCCATTTGGGCTAAAAATACAAAGCGCGACATATCGTAGAGCCATGGTAACCTTATTCCATGACATGATGCATGTGGAAATTGAGGCTTACGCCGACGATATGATCGCCAAATCCCGAACTGAAGAAGAGCATGTGCAGGTCTTGAGAAAATTGCTTTTGAGGCTGAGAAAATTCCAGTTGAAGCTTAACCCGTCAAAGTGTACCTTCGGAGCTCGGTCCGAAAGTTACTCGGGTTCATAGTCGATGAAAAGGGATTGAGGTTGACCGGATAAAGTCGAGCCATACAAGAGTTACCTCCACCACGCACTCCAAAAGAAGTTAGAGTTTTTTAGGAAGGTTGAATTACATCGCTTGCTCATTTCACAACCGATCGGAGATGTGACCCCATATTCCGCCTCCTCAAGAAACACAACCTGCACGTGGGATGAAGAGTCCTAAAAGACCTTCAAAAGATGAAACAATACTGCCTCAGCCCCGATATTAATGTCGCCTCAACTGACAAGCCCCTCATCCTTTATCTAACTAAGATTTGATAATTAGATGGGATGCGTCTTTGGTCAACATGATGAATCGGGAGGAAAGAAAAGTGATATACTACCTTAGTAAGAAATTCACCGATGTGAAATGAGGTACCCGCCAATCGAGAAATTATGTTGTGCCTTGATTTGGACAACTCAAGGTTGAGGCAATACATGTCGATCATACGACATGGCTCATCTCAAAGCTAGATCCCCTAAGTATATGATGGAATCTACCGCCTTGAATGGAAGGATGGCGGTGGCGATCCCGCTTCCGAATTTGACATCGTTTATGTAAGTCAAAAGGCGGTAAAAGGGAACGCGATAGCAGACTTTCTAGCCAGTAGAGCCCTTGAAGACTATGAGCCTTTAGATTTTGATTTCCCTAATGAGGACTTGATGTATGTGGCAGACATCGAAGAAGGTACCTCCAAAGACCATCCTTGGAAATTAAATTTTGATGGGGCATCAAATGCCGTGGGTAATAGAATTGGGGCAGTCCTGATATCCCCAAAAGGAGACCATTATCCATTCACTTGTAAGCTGGATTTCGATTGCACTAATAATATGGTGAATATGAAGCTTGTATCATGGGGCTCGCGTACCGCTATCGAATACAAAATCGTGGTATTAGAAGTCTATGGAGATTCCATACGGTAATCTATCAACTCAAAGGAGAATGGGAAACCAGGATCCAAAATTGGTTATCTATAAAAGATTGGCCCAAGAACTTGTCAAAGAGTTCGATGACATCACTTTCAATTACCCGCCAGGACGAGAATCAAATGGCTGATGCTCTGGCCACCCTAGCTTCCATGGTTCGAATAAATGAAAGCGAAGATATGAAGCCAATACAAATGAACATTCATCAAGACCCAACCCATTGCTACAATGTCGAGGAAGAAGGGAAAACTGACCCACCATGGTACCATGATTTATTGCTGATGTGAAGAATCGTGAGTACCCGATCAAGCCATCGAGAATGAAAAAAGACGCCGAGGAGATTAGCCCGTGATTACGCTCTTGGATGGAGAAGTCTTATACAAGAAAAGGAAGGATCAAGTGCTACCGAGGTGTGTGGATGCCGCCGGCTAAGTTAATCCTAGAAGAAGTCCATGAAGGTGTCTGTGGAACTCACGCTAATGGTTTCACAATGGCCGGACAAATAATGAGGTTCGTATTATTGGTCCACCATGGAAGGAGATCAGATCAACTATGCCAAAAATGTCATAAGTGCGATTTATGGAGACAAAATTCACGCACTTCGCCACCTTTACATGTTATGACTTCTCCATGGCCATTTTCCATGTGGGGCATGGACGCTATGGGCCAATATCTCCGAAGGCATCGAATGGGCATTGATTCATCTTTGTGGTCATCGACTACTTCTTAAATGGGTAGAGGTCGCTTCATATGCTAACGCCACTAAATCTGGTTAGCCGGTTTTGAAGAAGGAAATCATTTGTCGATATGGAATGCCCGAAAGGATCATATCGCATAACGCTACCGAACTTAAACAATAGCACGATAGCGGGGTTTGTAGCCAATTCAACATCAAACACCACAATTCATCACCAGACGCCTAAAAATGAATGGGCAAAGGAAGTACCAACAAAAACATCAAAAGATAGTGGAAAGATGATCGAGACTTATAGAGATCGGCATGAGAAGTTACCGTTCGCTTATGCTTATCGAACGTCCGTCCAACCTCTACTGGGTAACGCCTTTCTCATTGGTCTATGGATGGAGGCGCTTCTACCTATTGAAGTGGAAATACCTTTCTTGGTATTGTCAAGTGAAGTGGATGAAGTCGAATGGATCCGTGCTCGATATGATCGCTGAACTTAATTGAAGAAAAGAGATTGAGGGCTATCCGTCACGGTCGACGATGTACCAAAAGCTAATGATGCGAGCTTACAACAAAAAGTTCGCCCAAGGAATTCCACGAAGGGGACCTCAGATGAAAAAGATCCTTCCCATACAAAAAGACCACGAGGAAATGGATGCCGAATCGGAAGGATCGATGTGGTAAAGAAAGCTTTCTGGAGGTGCACTAATTCGACAGAGATGGATGGGAAAAGCTTGCCTAATCCCGTGAACTCGATTCGCTTAAAAATACTTTGCTTAAAATAGAAGAAGCCAAGGTGAAACCCGCAGCGGCACTTTGAGACTTGAAAAAAAAACCGAGAGGCCAAGGTGAAAACCCGCAAAAGGGCACCTTGAGACCAAAGGGCTTTTTAAGTTGAAAACCCAAAAGGCGGCTCAAATTTTAAATGGACACGTCGCGATCTCGTGGCGCCACAATCAACAAAAGAGGAAGTACGTTGCATATCGGGGCATCGACAAAATACTTCGAGTCTTCTTAACACATGACAAAGCTCAGAGTGCCTTCTTGAAGTTTGTATATAGAAGCCCAATTGGTGATGTCTAGGCGCCCGATCCATGTTGTTATTTTACCATTTTGGGTCCTTTTCTCCGTAAAAAAAAAGAGAGGGATATGTCCCCAATCAATTTTCTTTGTTTCATAGATAAATTCATTTTGATTCTCTTTGAAATCGATTCATCGTTATCCATCATTAACATGTCGCATTAAAAACAAATTGATGAACTAACGATTTCACAAAGGAAAGTTCCACGATCACTTTGAAAATCTCTAGATCAAACAGAAGTCAAATGTAACATTTGTTTAGAACTTCCATGAACACAAGATGAAGACATTGGAGAAAAGGGTCTCAATAAAGACCATTTCTATGAAGTTTCTCGCCCGATTCATTAATTATGGCAAGGGTAAATAATGTTGCTTGGTTACTTTTAAAAAAAAAAGTAAGACAGCCAATTTTCGATAAGGAAAGATTCAAAACCCTAAATGGTTGAGAGTCGAATAAACCAAGTCGAACATTCTTCAAGTAGGAGTTGTGACTCCTGTGGAAGACAACTAGAAGTCAAAGCGCACTGTGTTTTAAGGCCTAAAATAGGCTTCAAATTTCCACAGGGCAAGCCATTCATGCAAAACGGCCACCGAGAGGGAAACGAAGATAAAACCTTGATGACAAATGAGTGATAATACTTTAAATAGGAATCATACTCATAACATTCTCGACTCATCATACTCATGGCATCCTAATCATTAGGCATAAGTATGTATTCATTCTACTGAAATGTCCTCAAGAAGGACAAGACGGTTGAGCAGATCTCGCCTCCCCGAGTATGCAAAGTGAGAGATCAAAGATAGCCGATTTGACCTTCTTGAAGTTGCAAGAAGCGATCAAGATAATGATTTGACCTTCTTAAAGTTGCAAGAAGCGATCGAAGATAATGATTTGACATTCTCCGGTTGCGGAAGCGATCGAAGACATCACGGTGATCCTTGAGTTTGCAAGGATCGATTGAAGAAAGCGATTTGACGCTCCCGGTTGCGAAGCGGATAAAAACTCACTGGTGATCCCGGAGTTTGCAAGGATCGATTGAAGAAAGTAGATTTGACGTCCTCGGTTGCGAAGCGGATCAAAACTCATCCGGTGATCCTTGAGTTTGCAAGGATCGATTGAAGAAAGCGGATTTGACGCTCCGAAGTTGCGGAAGCGGATCAAATACTCACCTGGTGACCTTGAGATTGCAGGGATCAGATCGAAGATAGCAGATTTGACCTTCTTGAAGTTGCAAGAAGCAGATCGAAGATAACAGATTTGACATTCCTGAAGTTGCGGGAAGGGATCAAGATATCACCGGTGATCCTTGAGTTTGCAAGGATCAAATTGAAGAAAGCAGATTTAAAGTTCCCGGTTGCGGGAAGCATATCAAGATATCACGGTGATCCTTGAGTTTGCAAGGATCGATTGAAGAAAGTAGATTTGACTCGCCAAGTTGCAAGAAGCAGATCAAAGACTCAACTGTGATCCTTGAGTTTGCAAGGATCGATTGAAGGTAGCATTTAGACATTCCTAAATTTGCAAGAGCAGATCGAAAAATAAACAAGTCACATCCAATTGAAGTCGCAAAGAAGAGCAAATTGAGCGGTGAAGTGGATCAAGTAAGAAGATGTGGTGGGCGTATAACGCCGCTTGAAGAAAAGCTACCGAGAGGCGGGACTTCACGAGGTAGGACAACATTGGCTTTTTAAGTCTTTGCTCCATTATCGTTACGACAATGAGCAAAGAGGGCAAATAGAGCCCAATTATTGCCCTACCCAATTACAAAAATAAAATTACAAGCACGTAACCCAAAATTAAAACCCAATTACATACCCAAACCCAAAATAAAAAACCAAGCCCAATTTGAACCTGAATCGACGGGGCCCAACAGCCCACTTTCTTCTTTTTCAAAGAAGCTAGGGT
This sequence comes from Gossypium rotundifolium, assembly GCA_025506655.1. Taxonomy (NCBI): domain Eukaryota; kingdom Viridiplantae; phylum Streptophyta; class Magnoliopsida; order Malvales; family Malvaceae; genus Gossypium; species Gossypium rotundifolium. The sequence goes on along the minus strand of CP106734.1, from coordinate 13,045,362 downwards.
TTCGAGAACCCTAGCGCCTTAACTCCTAGCGCCGAACCACCACCAACCCCACCTACCCCGACTCTTCATCTTCTGACACCTCTGCGACCACCTACCGAGGCCACCGGCCACCGTCCCATCGCGCGCCTCGCCCATGCCCTGCAAAAGAAGACAAACACGCCAAGAAACAGAGGCAACAGATAGCAAAAAATAATAAACGATGTATTTTTCTTTCCCACACTCGGTTATAAAAACCAAATGGAAGACTGTAAAAGGATTCCTTTTTTCTTCTTCTTTTCTGGAATCAAAAAAAAGATTTCAAAAACGCCAATAAAAAGAAACAGAGAGTTCAAGCAAACAAAGGTTTTTTCTCAATCAAAAACAGTGGTTCAAACATTCAAAAATCGATAGAAACAGCGAGCAAAAATCAACACAAATTCTAACAAAGAAAACGAGAGAAAGAATCAAAAATAGAAGAAAGGGTAAAGTCGTTGCGTTTTCGATTTTTTTCGCCTTCTTTTTTTTATATATACATATATATATGTAAAAAAAAATAATATATAAAAAGCGGAAAGTCAAAAATAAAAAAATAAAATTTTATTTTTCCTACCACAGGTATGGTGGTGAAGGCTTGCCACGCCATGACGTCCGACGACGGAGTTCCCAAGCCTTTCCCCAAAGAGAGAAAACAGAGAAAAAATTTTTTTTAGAACAAGATAGAAATGAAAATTTTTGGGGTTTTTGGGCCTTATATAGCCCCACAAAACGACGTCGTTTTGGGGGCTGCCCTTTAACCCCAAAACGACGTCGTTTTGAATGACCCGACCCGATCCGATCCGACCCGCCAAGGATCCGCGTGTTTTGCCGAAAAAATGGGTTATTTGCGCGCGCGGTCCCTCCGCTTTTTTATAATTTTGCAATTAAGTCTTTGTAATTTAAATCTAGCCCAATAATTTACCTAGATTCGCAATTAGGTCCCCTATGCTGCTGTGTGTTTTGGAAAAGAGGGGTTAATTGCCGTTTCGGTCCCCCTTCCTTTCACACGCATACAAATAGCCCCCCTTTCTTTTACTTATTTTTGAATTGACCCCAAAACTTTTATTTTTAATGTAATTCAATCTTGTTTTAATTATAGTGCCATATTTTTAATCTTTTGTTATTGCATTATTGCTATTACCCTTATTATATTTTTTGTATATGTTTTATTGTTATTTTGACCTTATTTATTATTATTATTTGTTATTATTATTATTTTGTTATTATTTTGTCTCATGTTTTATTGTTATTATTATTACTCGTTATCTTGATTATATATTTGGTATTATTGGTTCACTATCATTACTTACTATCACGATTGTATATGTCATTATTTTACTCTATTTTATTTTATTTCTTTATCGTGATTAAGATTATTATCTTATGCATTATTATTATGTGTTGATTTCATTGTTATTATTGCTATCTCTTTTATCATTATTCTCATTACTATTATTTTTATGTATGTATATTAGTTTATTTATTTTATATGTATTATTTTTGTTAGTATCTATTTTTTATCATCGTTATTATTTTGTTTTCATTTCAAGTAACATCTTTATTATCTTGTCATCATTATTTTACTTATTTATTTATTATTTCAATTTTTATTACTACTTTGTATTATTATAATATCATTATTATTATTACTATCATTTGTATTTTTATTATAATATTCACATCCATATTTATTATCTTTGATTTATATCATATTTTTGAACAAAACATCATTAGTAAGATTATCGTATTTCATCTAAAAAATTTCAAAATGAGGCAATGTTTTGGTATTTAGAAACTCGAGAAATAGTGCCCTAACGTGCTGGGTTGCGATTTTTCGTTTGACTAAATAACTTAACATCCTTTTTACAAAGCTTTGCGAATCACGAGATGACTTTGATTACGAGAGATTAAAACATCGTGTCCTAACGTACTGGATGTGATGTTTACATCTTTTCGGGACAAAGAAATTTCAAATTTTGACTCAAACCTTTTCTTAAATTCAATCCCATACGATGCATTTTGAAAAGTCACTACACTGCTCAAAGATTTTAAAATAAAGGCAATGTTTTGTATTTAGGAATTGGAAATAGTGCCCTAACGTCTTTGGGTTGCGATTTTCCGCTTGACTAAATAACTAAACATCCTTTTGATAAATTTCGTAAAACCACGAGATAGCTTTGATTACGAAGGTTTAGAGCATCATGTCCTAACGTGCTGGATGTGATGTTTGTATCCTCTCGGAGCAAAGAAATCTCAAAATTTTGGCCCTAATTATCCAAACATTTTTAGAGGATCTGTATTTTAAAACCTTTTAAAACTTCCGACATTAAGACACTAATTAATCATTTTGGTACCAATTTTGGGCATATCGAGGGTGCTAACCCTTCCTCGTGCGTAACCGACTCCCGGACCCGATTTTTAAAACTTCGCGGACCAAAAACACTGTTTTAGTAAAGCAAAATGTTTTATTAAAATAAAGGTGATCCGATCACACCAAATAATAGTCGGTGGCGACTCCCGTTTTATTCCTATTTACAAAACCAAAGTCAAACCCGTTTTGTTTTCAAAAAAATGGTTACGACATCATCTAAAGGTCTTAAAATAAAACAATGTTTCGTATTTAGAAAATTCAGGGAATAGTGCCCTAACGTGCTGGGTTACGATTTTCCGTTTAACTAAATAACCTAACATCCTTTTAATGAAACTTCGTAAATCATGAGATAACTTTGATTACGAAGGATTAAAATATTGTGTCCTAACGTGCTGAATGTGATGTTTATATCCTTTCGGAACAAAGAAATCTCAATTTTTAACTCAAACATTTATATTTATTTTCCTAGTTTAACACTATTAAATAAAATACGTTTTGCAAAATTATTATATTTTTTCCAAAAGTTTTTAAATAAGGCAATGTTTATGTTTAGAAATTCGGGGAATAGTGCCCTAACATGCTTGGTTTCGATTTCCAGTTTGACTAAATAACTAAACATCCTTTTAATAAATTTTGTAAATCATGAGATAACTTTGATCACGAAGATTTAAAATATCATGTCCTAACGTGCTGGATGTGATGTTTGTATCCTCTCGGAACAAAGAAATCTCAAATTTTAGCCCAAATTACCCAAACATTTTCTAAAGGATCCGTATTTTAAAATCTTTTCAAATTTTCGACATTAGGACACTAATTAATCAATTTGGTACCAATTTTGGGCGTGACGAGGGTGCTAACCCTTCCTCGCATGTAACCGACTCCCGAACTCATTTTCTGAGTTTCGTAGACCAAAATCATTGTTTTGATAAATCAAAATATTTATTAAAAACAACAGTGTTACGAGGTGACTCGATCACACCTCATCAAAAAGGATTGGTGACGACTCTTATTTTTTATCTTCGTTTTCAAAACCAAAGTCGACCCGTCGTTTTTCAAAAAAAAAAAAAGGTTTCGACAGACATTATATATTTGAGTTTTATTTTAGTTTAAATTTCTATTATTATTGACTGTGAAATATTAAAAATCATATTGAAAATGCAAAAATAAGGAAAAGAAAATATATCATGCATATTTATGGGTGTTTTTAATAAAGAAGCATTCTTAAATATTGACATTTTTCGGCGTTCAAAGTCATTGCGATGTTTAGTTGATAAAACCCAGCTAAAGTACATATGCAAATGAATGCAATAAATTCCACCACTTATTATCTTTCTTCTTTTCGCAGCATTTCTTTGATGCAAACACAGCGAATTTTTTACCATGGATTTTCCCACAGCGATTTTGTGCCCACTGCTATATTGTTAGTCGTGTTCATATAACATCGCTATACATGGGAAAAAAGAATCGTGATTTTTAAATTTAGCTCATTTAATTATAATTAAGTGATTATAATATTATATAAATAATTAAATCTATAACTATTAAACTTATATAATTATGAAAAGTTAATTTTTTATAAATGAAATATTATAAATTTTAATAAACTATTTTCTTAAAATTTGAATTATGCTTATAATTATAATTATTATATTTGTAAATGATTCACTTACTCTAATATAAAACTGCACTTTTAAAATTCTTTTATGAAATAATTTCATAACCTTATCTTTTTGTATCATTCTTGTAGAGGCCCAATTTAGCCCAAGCCCAGACACACACACACACACACACACAAAAAAAAAAAAAAACAATACAGTCCATTTTTTACAAAGCCCAAACTACAACAACACAACAGGCCCACATGCTTAAAGAATTTTCAATAATCCAAAAAAACCCTAACCCTAGCTTTACGATCTTGTCATTGCCCCCCGGGTGCACTGCCTGCACCTCGTCCCGAGGTCTGGCTCACCCCCTGGCGTGCCTCTGCCGCCGTTTCACCAAAACAGCAAGCCTCGTCTCCGTCAACGCCTACAATAAGGAAAAAGAAACAGAGCAGAAGCAAAAAACAAACAGTAGAAATAGACAGTAAAAAAGGACTATGTAATCGGCTATAAAAAACTGAATATCCCCAATGTATATTTGGACACGAAAAAAATCGAATACACAAAAACAACACTAGATCAAAAAAGCAAGAGGTGATTTTATTTTCTTACTTTTATTTCGAAATAATAATAAAATAAAAAGGTTTATTTCTATCTTTCATTTATTTTTTTCCAAAAAACTAAAAAGGAAAAAAGGGAAACACTTACCAATTGTCGTCCTTGCCGCCGTCGGAGGCTCAGCCGAGAAAGGGCGAAACCTTTCAGTTTCTTTGCCCACGGCCGAGCCAACGGTTCGATTTTGGGGATTTAAAACCTAGATTTGGGTTCCTTTTGAAAAAGGGGTTAAAGGGATTTTGGGTTTTTGGCGACGCATGCATACTCTGTCATGCATGACCGGGTGGCTGTTCTGATGGTCAGTGCTTTGGGTCGAGGTCGGATTTCGGAGAGGCTTTGAGAGTTGAGAGAGAGTTTTTGTTTTTGTTTTTTTTAAGAAAGAAAAAATGAAATTTTTTTAAAAAATTTGACTTATATAGGTTGGCAAAATTCACCATTTTGCTCACTTTAAAACGCCAAAACAACGCAGTTTTTGACAAGGCCGAACTGAAACCCGACCCGCTCCAGGAGGAGGATCCGCGTGTTTTTTATTTTTGGGCTATTTATGCCCTTAGTCCTTCCGCTTTTTTTTCTTTTTTTTATATTTTGAAATCTAGCCCTATCTATGTTTTATATATTTATAATTTTACCATATAAGTTTGTTCTCGTTCCATTTAGATCCTTTATGAAACGACGCCATTTTAGGGATGAGGGATAATTCCCCATTTTTTCCTTTCCTCTTTGCGCATATTTTATTTTGGTCCTAATTTTTTTTTCTTTTTAAATTTGGCCCTTAAATTTGTTTCATTTTTAATTTAATCCTCGCCTTGCCAGATGAAACATTGCGCATAAGGGACTGGAATAATTTCACATTCGGTCCCTATGGATTTTCGCTTTGTATTTTAGTCCTTATTTACCTATTTTTTCGTAATTTTACCATTAATTTCATTTTTATTATAATTTAGTCTTTATCCCATTTAAGTCAAATTTTTATGAAAAATTCTATTTAATTGTGTACTTATTTATTTACTATTCTTTATTCTTTTCTTTTATATTTTAAATTTGAAGTTATTTACTTATTTTATTTATTTATTCATTTATTTTTATGTTATTTATTTGTTTATTGTCTACATTATTTATTTATTACTTCTATTTTAAATATTTAAACTTAATATTACGAATATCCATTTATCCACATATTTATCATTCTATTACTTATTACTTGTTTATTAATTTATTTTTTTGTCGCTTACTTTTAAAAAGTAGATTATTTATTATTGTTATTATTTTTTGTTATCGTCATTAGTATTATTATTAACATTACTCTAGCATTATTGTTATATCTTTTATTTATTTATTCAAACATTCTACCCGTATAGTTATTATATATATTATTCCAAAGATTACTACACTATATATCATGTTAGATCTATTTATCCATTGATGTATTGTATCCAAACAAGATAAAATCACATCGTTTTAAATACCATAATTTTTTTTAAAAAACATAGGCAATGTTCCGTATTTAGAAGATTCGATGAAATCGTGCCCTAACTTACAGGTTTCGATTTTTCTCGTTGAAATCAAATAATCGAATATCCTTTCAAAATTTAAGATACATAAGGTTTCAAATAAAAAAGAAAATGCAAGCTTATTCTCAAGGATTCGAAATGTCGTGTCCTAACTTACGAGACGTGACATTTTGTTGCCACGAGATGAGAAGGTCTTTAGCATACTTTCTGTTTATTTCAAGCAATTTGTGAGCAAAATTAACACCAATACAAAGAGGGATCATATTTTTAAATTATTTTCAAGTTTTCAACTTTCGACACTAAGACACGAAGTAATCAATTAGGTACCAATTTTGGGCGTCACGATGGTGCTAATCCTTCCTCGTGCATAACCGACTTTCGAACTCGTTTTCTCAAATTTCGTAGATCAAAATCATTGTTTCAGTAAATCAAAACATTTTATTAAAACGATCAAATTACGAGGTGACCTGATCACAACTTAAAAAAAAAAGATTTGTGGTGACTCTCAATTTTCGTTTTTTAAATATAAAAGTCGATTTCAAAAAATGGTTTCGACAGCTTGCCAACTTCGCTGGGGAATGGAATAAGAGAGTCAAGCCACGACTTGTTTATTTCTTGTCTTTTTGTCAAAAATTGATAATTTGGTTTAAATTTACGATCCTTTCATTGCATTTGATTTTTGTGGTCTACATCATTTTGATATGTTTGCTTTATTGGTTCAAGTCTTTTAATATATCTCTGCATATTGCATCGCATAATCGGTCAATTTTACCCTTTAAGTGGGAGTGAGAAACTATTCCTTCGTGAGGTCTTCACCTCCGTATAGGATATCAGATCGCTTTCTGGATACATCTGTACCTATGTCTTCGTGAGATTTTCATCTCCGTATAGCCATAGGGAAATGTATTCCCCTAAACTGAACTCGGTCCGTATGAGCCTATAATGGGTGAGGATCGAGGAATCTGCCGGTTCAGGTACCCTTACTTTAGAACCAAACCACATATAATGAGCCCTAAAAGCTTACCCTAGGTAGAATCGCACCAAACCCTAGTGGTTACCCGAATGGGCACTTTATTTATTATTTCTTGTTTACTTGAAATTCTAGCTTTGTATACTGACTTGTTTGTTTTGCTTTGATTGTGATTGCATGACATTTTCATCATAAAAAAGGTGTTGATTCACGTTCGATTACTAAATAGAGAGCTTGCCACGGAGAACAGATTTCTTGATAAAGTGGAAGATAACGCCGCTGTCCGAATATAGTCTGAGAAAATACGACTAGAGAAAGGTGATAGTCTGATGGAGGGGTACATGTCAGAATCGTGGGACTTCACTCTATCAGCGTGACCCAAAACAATCTCCAAGAACTGAAAGAGATATGTGTCCAATGGGATGATGAAATCAAGCAGTTATTTTGCAGTAATTATGGTAATTTGCCCTATCTACTCGATATCAAAGTGGACAAGCACTTGTTTCGAGCTTTGGCTCAATTTTGGAATCCCGCCTATAGTTGCTTTATTTTTGGAAAAGTGGACTTAGTACCTACTATGGAAGAATACACGACCTTACTTCATTCCCAAAAATTTAGCTCGACAAGGTTTATTCCAGAGCCACTAATGTCTCGACCTTCTTAAAAAACTAATGAACATCACAGGAATGAGTGAGCAATGGGTTGCAGCCCGAATCAAGCAAAAGGGAGATGGAAAATGTATCACTTGGAATAGTTTGTGAGATTTGATCTTAGCACACCTAGATATGAAGAAAAGGGTCAATGTCTTTGCTTTGAGCATTTATGGGCTGGTTGTTTTCCCTAAAGCACTAGGGCACATGGACGAGGCAGTTTTAGATTTGTTCGGTAGACTTGACCAGAGGGTCACGCCCGTCCCTGCAATTTTGGCCGTAACATTCCAATCTTTGAATGCATGCCGAAGTGTGGGTGAAGAAAGATTCATTGATGTGTGTAACTCTTGTTGGCATGGTTTCATAGCCACTTTTGAAAGGTAGAAATTCTCTGAGAACTACTCTCCAGTAAAAGAATTAGTGGCTATACTGAGGCGATATGACATTTTGGAAGAAAAATGGATAACTATACTCCAGAATCTCCAAGATGAGGATGTTGAATGGAGAGCCCTTGGATGATCCCCGATGAGATTCTGTACAGGTGTGGAGATTTCGACTGGGTTCCTCTACTTAGGATTTGGGAGCTGTTGGGTATGCTCCTCTACTCGTGTTGAGGCAATATAGATCAAGGCAGTTCATACCAGCAACACAAGGGCTGGCCAAGTGTGAGTTCTCGTATAAAGGTGATAACTATAAGAAAAAGGTTCGAGAGATGTATAACGCCTGGAATCAAACCCATCAAATGAAAAGATTAGATGCAGGTCCGATGGCGACCCCTGAATATAGTTGGTGGTGGGGTCAAAGAGTCAATTACAACATCTCTGTGCCAAATCAAGAAGCCTTTCGACCATTGGAAGAACACCTGCAAGTAATTCCATCTGAGCTAGAGATCATCAAGCATGATTTTGAAAAGAGGAATCTAGAGCTAAAAAGAAGATAAAGCAATTGGAAGAAGAAAAGATGCAATTGGGACTAGACATTGATGTTCAGAAGTTAGAGGCCAATAAGCTAAGAAAAGGAAAGAATAAGGTCGAAGAAGATCTGGGCAATTTAAAAATAGATTACAAGAAGCTGTGCTTATCAATTAAGACTGTTGGGTTGGGAAAGACATCAAAACAATGGCGGTGAGAGATCCAAGAAGAAAAGAATAGAGCTGATCAATGGGAAAGAAAATGCCAAGATGCCCAGGTTCGAGAAAAGGCTCTAGGAATAGACCTATTGGAATGTCAAAATGAAAAGGTCAGATTAAAAGCCAGGGTAGCAGAACTTGAAAAGTCACTTCATCAGTATTGTAATCGCAACTCCACAATTAAGTTAAAAGCAAGCTTAAACAAGATTGAAGAGCTAAAAAAGAAAATAGAAGAGCTCGAGATCGCATTACAAAATTGTGAACTCCGAGTTGAACTCCTTGAAGCAAACAACGAGTAATGGAAATAGTAACTTCACCGTTCTCAGGGTCGGTCAGAGATAGAGACTATGTCATGGGTAAAGCTGTGGCTCAAATACGAGAGGTGGCCGATCATTTGCAAACCCTAGCAGTTCAGGCTGACATGCTAAGCTTGAAGTATTTGGGTAAAGAGTTAGCTTGGCTTTTTAGGAAGGTTAAGGCTTTGAGTATTAGGGCAAAGCCGTATATGTAATTTGTTTTATGTAAATAAATTTGTTTTCTAGTAAAGTTGTTATAATGGAATTGAATCAGAATCAATGCCTTTTTTTGTATTCATTTCATGCATTTGCATTACATTGCATCATATGCATTAAATTTCACAAAAAGACCCAAATTAAGCGAAATTATTTCAGTTAATCTGGAAACCAACAAGAGTCAACCAACCAAACATCGTTACAGTGCTCGCGTACAAACCAAAGTAATGGACCAAAGATTGGAAAGACTAGAACAGATTCAAAAAGAGATGCAAGACCAGTTGCAAGCGCAACTACAAGAATAGTTAGCGAAAGTACAATAGGAGATGAGGGATTAGATGTTGGAATCCCAAAGAAGCATGATAAGTCAATTAGCGCAGTTGTTAGTTGGAGAACGCGAAAAAGGGAAAGGCACTGTAGTCAACTCAGGGGATGATAATGAGAATTCTATTTATCCCCCGAGTTTTACCCCGATAAACGCCCAAGCACAACCAGAGGTGCACCCATGAAGGGTAACCATCATAATTAGACCCCAACAGTATCAAATCGATACCTCAGCAGTGATAAACTTCCAAATAGGCTCAGGTTCCAATCTGGGGGATAACCCAACCAATCTCGTTGTTCCTGACCTAGATGATATGCCAGAAATAGAAAAAACAAGAGTGGAGCTACCAAAGCAACTTGAGGATCGATGCAGATGGCTAGAAGAAAAATTCAGAGCAATGGAAAATGCTGATTACCATTGTGGAATCGATGCCAAAGACCTGAGTCTGGTCCCAGATTTAGTACTCCCTCCCAAGTTCAAAAATCTAGCGTTTGAAAAGTACAATGGGACTAGTTGTCCTGAAGCTCACATCACTATGTTCTGTCGAAGGATGACAGGATATGTTAATAATGATCAACTGTTGATCCACTACTTCCAAAACAGTCTGATTAGGTCAGCAGCTAAATGGTACAACCAACTGAGTCGTACCAAAATCAATTCATGGAAAGACTCAACACAAGCTTTCATGAAGCAATATAGCCATGTGACGGACATAACACTCGATAGAATCATATTGCAGAATATGAAGAAGAAGGAGAATGAGAGTTTAGGTAAAATGCCCAAAGATGGAGAGAGGAGGCAACGCAAGTCCAGCCACCTATTATGGAAAAATAAACCACAATGCTTTTCATCAACACTCTAAAAGCCCCATTCATCAACCATATGTTGGGGAGCGCTACTAAAAGCTTCTTGGATATAATGATGTCCGGTAAAATGATTGAAAACGCAGTGATAAGTGGTAAGATAGATGCGGGGAAAATTCAAAAGATCGACCCTGAGGAAGAAGAAAAATGAGGTGAATAATGTAAGCACATACAATAAAGGTTATTCAAAACCAATTACTGTTGGCCCGCCAAGGACAGTATGTAACGCCCCTAACCCGATACCATCGCCGGAATAGGGTTAAGAGGCATTACCGATTAATCAAAACATTTAACATCTAAATTTACAACACAAAGTCAATCATCTTCAATCACATTCATTTACAATCATGTTGTCCCTTATCAAGGTCTATGAGACCTTTATCACATGCTAAAGAGGGGTCGGGACTAAATCGAACACATACAAAATTTTTAGAAACATAACAACTTAACCAAAATACAAGGGATACACACCTGTGGGGGTAGGCCGTGCCTCTCCCACGGCTACTTGACACACCCGTGTGTCCTCTCCGTGGTCATATACTGCCAAAATCAATACGGCCACCAAGCACGCCCGTGTCCTAAGGTCGTGTACTACTAAATCATATACTACCATTTCTCACACAGCCACCAAGCACGCCCGTGTCGAGGCCGTGTGCTACTATGCTACATTCTGCCAATTCACCCATGGTCTATAGGCACGTCCGTGTGCCATAACCGTGTGACATTATAGGCTATTTACAAGGCCAAAATGCCACCCATAAGGGTCAAACCTACAAGCCATATTAACCAAGACATCTTATGCACATCTGACCACCAAAAACATACCAAAATAGTCATCCAAACCATGCATTCAATGCCAATTCCTACCATGACAATTTCAAAGACTAAAACTCATATCATAACAAGCATTTATCATTCATTTGCTTAGCCAAAACTTAACCATTTCATATGCATCACACCATACCAAAATTTGTAATCATATAACTTATTCATCTAAGGATTTATAAACTGAAAACTTGCCAAAACATATGGCTAAGTTCACTTCATACACATATACACATAACCAGCCTATACATGCCATATTTCAACTATATACATCCTTTCAAAAGTAACAAAATAGAATGCCGATAGTGTGATTGAGAAGCTGACGATCCCAGATCCAAGCTAGCTTTACTGACACTGCAAAGTAGAGAAACAAATCACACAATAAGCTTTTCAGATTATAAAACAATTAGCTCAATGAACCAATTCATTATACACATTTAACCATCACATAGATATTTTATCAATGGTTGATCGCTGAAATCGAGCTTTAAAATTTATAATGAATGAGATCGAACCTTGAGACTAACTCTGACAATGATTAAAGGCAAGTGTACCTATCGAACAGTAGTATAGCTTAGGCAAGACCGGATTATCGAACCCAAAGGAACTAAAAGTACTAATACTTACTTTCTTTTTATTATTTAGCCTAAATATGGACTGATTGGTTGATTTAATCTAGTTTAACGATTTCTAAGCTAAAGACAAAGACAAAAAGAACGAATAGGGAAATAACTCGAAGAAAACTCAATTGATCACATCGATACACTCGGAAGAATCCACCTAGACTTCACTTGTTATTTAATACTGAACCATATGATTTATTTACTTAGTTTGATCCGTAAGACTCCCTAACGTATATTAAACTATCCCTCGAGGCGAATAACGTCTAACCCTAGGTTAATTAGTGGAACTCTCGTTCGCTTATAATAACCCCCTAAAATAACAGTAAATCGATCTATGGATTCCCATATTAGGTTTCACCTTAATCCGGCAAAATCTCATCACCCTATCTCTAGGCGTGCGATCAACTCCGCTTAATTATGCTAGATCTACTCTTAGGCAGGTTCTATTCCTTCTTCACCTAAGCACATCAGAATTTGGATTAAGCATGCAAATTAAGAACAAACTAAGTATTTATCATATAATTCAGAAAACAATAACAACATTCATCTAGGTTTCATCCCCTTCAGGTATCTGAAGGGTTTAGTTCATAACTTCAAAATAAAACATCTCAAGAGAAAAGATAAAACAAAACATAAGAAATCCCTAAAACCCCCTGAAGGAATTGAAGGAGAGATCTGTCGTCTTGAGTAGAATTTTGGGTTCTGGAGATGGATCAACTGGCTATCTTCGAGTAATTCCCTGAATTGACTGTTCTGGCTTCGGCCCTTTGGCCTAGCTCACTGCCCCCTTTCAAGATACACTTAGGGTGTTTATAGAGGCTCTTGGAATGCTTTACTTGGCCTTTAATTGTCCTAATTTAATTATGCTTCTTACTCGGTGTTTGAATACACTTTGGAATATGTTTCATTGGCTCAAAGTATCCAAATTCGAGTCAAATTACTCTTTCCCGCGGCAGGGGCACGACCATGGCACACGCCCGTATAAATCGTGGTTGGGTCGTGTTTCGATTCTGTTGTTTGAGGCACGGCCGTGTAAATTAGGGATCAGGCTGTGTGAAGTAATTTGATGATGCACGGCCATGTGGCTTTAGGTCCAGGCCGTGTTGATTTCCTCTTTGGCCCAAATTGGCCCATTTTAAGCCCGTTTCTCGTTCTTTTCATCCTCGGGTGTTTTCCTGAGTATAAACATGAAAAGAAAGGATTAAAAGCATCTTTTTACATAAATCAAGGGCTAAATCATCCAAAAGCATACTAAATGTGGGCCTAGAATATGTTACTTTTACTGTTTATCAAATACCTCCACACTTAAGCTTTTTCTTGTCCTCAAGCAAAATTCTCAACCTATAATTATAACGAACTTTCCATAATTCATAATTCCTATCAATAATGCCTCATAATAATTCATAGATAATTCATACATGGATAATTTAACTCAAAGACTCCTAAAGATTCAAACAATTCTAAGTCATATATTTGTAGCACGGAAAAACATAGGTGTCTCCCCTCTTCTAAATAATTACCTTTGATTCGAAACCGACAAGGATTGACATCCTCACTAAAGGTTCACTCAAATCACTCAAAAAGTGTTTTAAGGTTCAAAATTAAGCACTCAAAAGTCGAACCTGAAAAGTTAATCCCATAGGCTTGCCTGAAAATCAAATCTCCACCACTGTAATATGAGATGATACACAAATCAAAAGGTCTTTAACAGGGTTGTAACGGGGCTTGGGTTAAAGGTATGGATAAAGGCTGAATTAGAAGGGTTAGAATCGAGATCGAATTGACTAATTACCTAATCTAAAAAAATGAACTAGAAATAACTGATTACATCAATTGAAACTTTGAAACTAATAAAAACACGAGCTTTTTCTTTAATAATTGAAAATTAAATGCACAAGCTCACGTCTTATACTACTAATCTTGAATATACTTTAATTTTTCAATTTTTTAAAGAACAAACTAAATAAATACATAATAATAAAGAAAGAACTTTACCAACTGAAATAAACTAATTAGGCAATTTGATCAAATCAATTCTCGATAGAAGGGTAGTCAAAATAATGGTGATACAAATTTAAAGGGTTTTTTTAGGTTAATATTAAGTAAATCAATAAAAAGGGTTGTTAGGATTAAAAAGAGTTTACTAGGGGTTAATTATGTGGGTAGGCTTTTAGTGGTGTGAATGGGTTAAAACCTAGGTGCCTTTATCATCTCAGTATATCAAATCATAGATGTGGTCTCAACATGTATAATCGAGGCAAGCTCTAGAATAACAGTTCAAAGTTGACACACCCATAATCAATAAAGTGAGCATGAAAAAAAATATGTGCTCTGTAAGGCTTAAAATCCCACAAAAATTATGGGTATTTGGCATCAATCCCTGTAAATTTCAAACTTCAAGGTAATATTCAAATTCAGTTCAACAATCTAGAATTTTTTTTATTCTTGAAAAATAGACTTATCATGCTTGATTATCTAGTATCTTAAAGTTTAAATAATCAATGCACAATTATCAATGACTTAATCCAAAACATATCAATAAAAATCATAAATCATTAGAAATTTCATCCTAATTAGTAATATGAGAAAGATACTTAAAAACAAGATTTAAAATTCAGGATTTTTGAATAATGCTTTAGTTAACCCCCCCAACACTTAAGTTGTACATTGTCCTCAATGTACAAAGCAAGATAATAATAAAATCATAAGATAGGGAGAGAAGTGAAACTTCTTGAATTATGGATGAAGTCTTTGAAAAGAAATCGGATAGGATTGGAGGTGAACGTGAGGAAGCGTCTCGAACCGTTTGAAATTGAATCCTCAAAGTAGCTGATCTGATTTTATTGTATCCTAAACTAAATCTAAATAGCACGAAGAATAATAAAGAAAGTAAAAATAAAAATAGGAATAAAAATAATTAAATAGAGATACGGTCCACGCCATGTGCCTAGCCGTGGTGTGCCCACATTTGTCACGGCCACGGTACCAAAAGGCAGGCCGTGGTGCGAAATCTTCACTTTTGGTTTATTTGAATGCTTAAAAGGAAAATAAAAATAAAAATAAAAATAAAAATAAAAATAAAAATAAAAATGGGGTTAGTGCTCGGGTTGCCTCCCGAGAAGCGCTCGTTTATAGTCTTAAGCTAGACTTACCTGTTATTTGCGTAATCATGGTGGTTTAAGGAGGTGGAAATCCTTTCTCACGCGATCAACTCGGTTATGGATATAAAGTTTAAGTCGAGTAGTGTTTACCTCAAAAGTGTTGAATTTGGGATTGCTTACCTCGACTGTGCAGTATAGGAAGACATTAAGCACCTTAAAAGTGATTTCTTTGTTTATCTTGAGGTCTGAATTGGTGATTCGAGGGTCTTCCTTATTCAACAATATCTGATCCTCTATTTTTATGTGATTTATTGTTCCTATCAGCTCGTCTGAGGTTTCCTTCGGGTTGACTTCGTGTGGTTCTGGTTCCTCATGTAATTCTTCTTTATTGGCACGAGGTCTATGATCCGACTCATGTTTGTAGCCTTGTGGTGTTTCTTGCAATGAAGGTTGAACAAGTTGGTTATCAACTGAATTTACTTTCTCACCTTTATCACTTGATGTTCTAGCCGAGTCAAGAGTTTGAAGAGTGACTATCTTGTCACCTACACGAAGTATGAGTTCTCCTGTATAGATATCAATTTTAGCTCTGGCAGTTGCTAAAAAGGGTCTTCCTAAAATTAAGGGATCGTGTTGTCCTCATCCATGTCTAAAATGAAAAGTCTCATCGGGAATACGAATTTATCAATTTTGATTAGAACATTTTCTATTATACCCTAGGAATTCTTATAGTTTTATCGCTTAATTGAATGCTCATCCTAGTTTGTCCGGGTTTCCTTAGACCTAGTTGTTTAAACATTTTGTAAGGCATAACATTGATGCTTGCCCCAAATCGCTAATGCATTATCAATAGATAAACTACCAATTAAACATGGAATTGTAAAACTCCCTGGATCTTTTAATTTTTGTGGCAGTTTATTTTGTAGAATTGCTGAGCACATTGCGCTTAGCTCCACGTGGTGCTCTTCGTCCAGTTTGCATTTGTTGGTCAAGAGCTGTCTTAAAAATTTCCTCGAGTCTGGAATCTGAAAAAGAGCTTCAAGAAGAGGTAAGTTAATACGTAATTTCTTTAAGAGTTTAAGAAACTTACCGACTTGTTCCTCTGAATCGTCTCTTTTCATTGCTTCGGGTTAAGGTATGCGAGGTTGGTACTCCTTGATTATCGGTTTCGGCTTTTCTTGTGTTACCTCTACCTTACCTTTGTCTGCCTTGGCTTTTTGTATTGGATTAGGTTCATCTAACTCCTTATTGGCATGGGCTGAGATGGCTTGAATTTGCTCCTTCGGTTTAATCTCAGTGTTACTTGGTAGACGTCCTTGCAGTCGTTTTGACATTAGCTTTGCGAGTTGTTCGACTACATTAGTGGCTGCCTTGACTGACTTAGTAAGTTCCCCGAATCGGTTCTCATTACTTTTAAGTGTTTTCTCAGTTTCTTGGAAACGATTTTCTGTGTTTGCCATGAATTTTGTCAGCATCTCTTCAAGATTCGGCTTCTCTTCTTGTTGGTGAGGTGGTTGTTGAAAATCTAGAGGAAGTTCCGATCTTTGGCTATTTTGATCATCCCACGAGAAATTGGGATGGTACTTCCAACCTTTATTATAATTGTCACTATAAAAATTATTTTGATATCTAGAATAGTTACCTGTATAGTGAGCTTGCTCGTTTTCCATGCCATATCCGTAGGGTGGGTACTAAGGATTCGCCACGCCTCCTAGATTCAAATTATATTGTATTTTTGGATGTACCTGCGAGGGACTATACCAATCATCAATCTTTTTATTCATTATCTCGAACTGATTAGATAACCTGGTGACCACGTCGAGGTTGAAGACACTGGCTGATTTAGTAGGAATTGTCCTCATGACTTGCCACTGATAATTATTCAGTGCCATCCTTTCCATAGACTAATTTTTTTTGCCAAAAGCAAAATAGAGGAAAAATTATCAAAGAAAAAAATAAAAAAATAAATTGTAAAAACTTGGCTAAAGTAATAAAAATTAAGCTTTCTTAATATTTTAGTTCCCCAGCAACAGCTCCAAAAACTTGATCACTGAAATCAGAGCTTTAAAATTTATAATGAATGAGATCGAACCTTGAGACTAACTCTGACAACGATTAAAGTCAAGTGTACCTATCGAACAGTAGTATAGCTTAGGCAAGACCGGATTATCGAACCCAAAAGAACTAAAAGTACTAATACTTACTTTCTTTTTATTATTTAGCTTAAAATATGGAATGATTGGTTGATTTAATATAGTTTAACGATTTCTAAGCTAAAGACGAAGACAAAAAGAACGAATAGGGAAATAACTCGAAGAAAACTCAATTGATCACAACGATACCCTCAGGAAGAATCCACCTAGACTTCACTTGTTATTTAATACTGAACCATATGATTTATTTACTTAGTTTGATCCGTAAGACTCCCTAACGTATATTAAACCCTTTCTCGAGGCGAATAATGTCTAACCCGAGGTTAAATAGTGGAACTCTCGTTCGCTTATAATAAACCCCTAAAATAGCAGTAAATCGATCTATGAATTTCCATATTAGGTTTCACCCTAATCCGAAAAAAATCTCGTCACCCTATCTCTAGGCGTGCGATCAACTCCGCTTAATTATTCTAGATCTACTTTTAGGCAGGGTCTATTCCTCCACCACCTAAGCACATCAGAATTTGGATTAAGCATGCAAAATTAAGAACAAACTAAGTATTTATCATAAAATTAAGAAGATAATAACAAGATTCATCTAGGTTTCATCCCCTTCAGGTATCTGAAGGGTTTAGTTCATAACTTTAAAATAAAACATCTCAAGAGAAAAGATAAAACAAAACATAAGAAATCCTTAAAACCCCCTGAAGGAATTGAAAGAGAGATTCGCCGTCTTGAGTAGAATTCTGACTTCTTGAGATGGATCAACTGGCTATCTTTGAGTAATTCCCTAAATTGACTGTTCTGGCTTCGGATCTTTGGCCTAGCTCACCGTCCCCTTTCAAGATACACTTAGGGTGTTTATATAGGCTCTTGGAATGCTATACTTGGCCTCTAAGTGTCCTAATTTAATTCTGCTTCTTACTCGGTGTTTGAATACACTTTGGAATATGTTTCGTTGGCTCAAAGTATCCAAATCTGAGTGAAATTGCTCTCTCCCGCGGCAGGGGCACGGCCATGTCACACGCTTGTGTAAATCGTGGTTGGGTCGTGTTTCGATTCGGTGTTTGAGGTACGGCCGTGTAAATCGGGGATCAGGCCGTGTGAAGTAATTTGATGATGCACGGCCGTGTGGCTTTAGGTCCAGGCCGTGTTGATTTCCTCTTTGGCCCAAATTGTCCCGTTTTAAGCCTGTTTCTCGTTCTTTTCTTCCTCGGGTGCTTTTCTGAGTATAAACATGAAAAGAAAGGATTAAAAGCACCTTTTTACATAAATCAAGGGAAAAATCATCCAAAAGCCTACTAAATGTGGGCCTAGAAAATGTTACTTTTACGGTTTATCAATGGTACAAAAGTTCAACTGTATTCAATACTCACATAGCATTCCATTTATTTACTTCAAATTTCACCAATCACATAGGTATCATACTTACCTTGCCAACGCTTAGTTAATCACTAACCATACTATCCAACCATCACATAGATAATGACACAACTAAGCACAATATCACTCTCAACCACATGCTTAAATAACTATTCATTCTACTCTTAAATCTATCATCAACCACATAGATTCAAACATACCTTGATCAACACGTAGTTACTCACCATTCATACAACTCAATTTCTCGATTTTACCTCTATTTCAACCTTTGCTATTACTCAAATGAATTTGCACATTTAGTGCCAATTTCACAACCGAAGCCTATTTGTCATCGCACACTTAGTGCCGATATGTTAATAGAACTTATATCAGTAACGCACACACAGTGTCATTTCGATGAGCTGAAACTTCTATCGTTTCACACATAGTGCTATTCATTAAAGCCGTAGCTTCTGTTGTTTCACACACACAATGCTATTCATTAATTATAACCGCACACTTAGTGCCGATATGTTAAACCGAACTTATATTGGTAACGCACACACAGTGCCAATCACACAACCGAAGTTTCTATTAACTCGCACAGACAGCTAATCTTCTTGATTACATTTCCAAATATGCACACTTAGTGCCACATAGATCCATTTCTCACATAAAATTTATAAATCAATAATATCACAATCATTTGTTTCACAACATTTAAACACAGCTAAGTACACATATTATATCCGAACTTACCTTGGACATCGAACTATCAAAGCGGTCGATTAATTGATCACTTTCTCTTTGCCTCGATCTCGATCCGAACCTCTCCTCTCTTGGTCTATATACATTCAAATTCAGTCCATTCTATCACTAACTCATTCAATTTAGTCCAAACACATATATTTAGGGTATTTTACAAAATAACTCTCACATTTTCACATTTCACACTTTAGTCCCTAATTCACAAAATCATCAAATTCATAAAATTTCACCTAGTACAAGCTTAGCCGAATTTTCACTATACTCATACAATCACACACATTTCATTTATTTCACAATCTAGTCCTTCAAAATGCTATTTTCACAATTTAGCCCTAATTAGCTAAATTCATCAAAATTTCAAGAACAACACATGTTCATTAAACACATATCTTTCATTTAACACCAACACTCATCATAAAACTCCTCATTTCATCAATGGCACATTCCATAAACCTCATCAATTTGCAAAATTACAACATGGGTTTTGTAAAGCATAAAGCAACGATTACGAAAACGTAGAAATTATCAAAAACCAAGCTCAAAACATACCTCAATCAAGCCTAGCAAGTGCCGAAATTTCAAAAGCTTCAATGGCTATTCTCCCTTTCAATTTTGGTGAAAGAAAGATGAGAAAAATGGCCATCTTTTTATTTTTTTAATTATAATAACTTATTAAACAAATACCAACTTTGCCCTTTTATAAATCATATAAAACAAATGCATTTTAAGGCTAATTTGTCATTTAACACCCCACTATCTAAAAAAATGGTTCATTACCAACATAAGGCCTCCACATTAAAAAGCCATCAACATTCAAGCACTTATAATTCAGCACATAGCTTTTTCTCTATACGCGATTTAGTGCTTTCTCTTAATTCAACACACAAACGATCAAATTATCACATATAGTTTTCACACAGACTATGTCACATATCATTCACACAGAAAATATATCATTAAAATATTTTCACAATCGCAGATTTGTGGTCTCGAACCACTATTCCAACTAGAGTCTAATCTAGGCTGTTACAACTCTCCCCCCTTAGGGATTTTTGTCCCCGAAAATCTTACCAGTGAACAAGTGTGGATATTGCTCTCCCATAATGTTCTCATACTCCCACGTAGCCTCTTCAATTCCGCGTTTCTCACCATTTCAGTAATATACCCCAATCAATCAAGTGAGTAATTTGTTCTCATCGGAATGAAATGAGCTGACTTCATCAATCTATCAACTATCATACAAATTGCATTCTTTAATTCCTAGAGATAAAGGCAATACCGACACAAAGTCTATAACAACCAGGTGAACTTGATATTCAGCTTTAATTTGCTGACAAACTAATCATTTCGACACATAGTCAGAGATGTCTCTTTTCATATCATGCTACCAACAAAACTGTTTCAGTTCGTTATACACTTTCATACTCTTCGAAGGCACAGTCAAACGATTATTATAAACTTCATTAAATATTAAAAGAATCATCTCTAAATTCTTCAAAACACAAATCCAATCTCTAAATCTCGAACAATCATCACTATCAACTCAAAACTTTGGATCTGAATTTAAATCGTATTGATTTCATTTTGCTATCATTTCATCATCACTTTTCTGAGCAATATTAATCCGACGTAAAAATATCGGCCTTACTATCAATACTACCAAAAATGAATCATCATCACATAGATCTATCTGAGTATTCATAGCTCGTAAGGCACATAAAAACTTTGACTCAAAGCATTAGCTACAATATTAGTTTTTCCCAGGTGGTAATCTATCACAAGTTCGTAATCTTGCAACAATTCTAACCATCTTCTCTGATGCAAGTTCAAATCCCTCTGAGTCATCAGATACTTTAAACTCTTACGATCGATGTGATATTTCTCTCCAAATAGATAGTGAAGCCAAGTCTTCAATGCAAATACAATCGTAGCCAATTCAAGATCATGTGTTGGGTAGTTCTTTTCATGCGATTTTAGCCGCTCGAAGCATAAACAATGGTTTTGCCTACTTGCATCAGCACACAGCCCAAACTATATAATGACATATCACTAAAAACTATAATTCCCTTTGCCCGATTCAGGCTGAACTAACACTGGCACTTTTATCAACAACGCTTTCAACTGCTCAAAATGCTAATGGTACTTTTCTAACCACTCAACTTTAACATCTTCCTATAGTAAGTTCATCAACGGAGTTTCGAGAAGCCTTTCACGAGCCATCAACAATATCTCTCTAATTCTATAAAATTACAAACTTGAAACACATTTCTCAAAGGCTTCTATTCTAAAATAGCAAAGATTGTACTCGGATTAACTCGTATTCCTACAACTAATACAATATGCCTCAAACACCAACCTCATGCAACTAAAACTTGCATTTGCTACACTTAGCAAACAGATACCTCTCACACAAAGTCTGTAACACCATACTCAGATGCTCGACATGTTGTGTCTTATCACAAGTATAAACCAGAATATCATCAATAAATGTTGCAACAAAGCGATCCAAATACGGTCTGAATATTCGATTCATCAAATCCATAAACACTGCAAGATCATTCGCTAGTTCGAAAGACATCACTAAGATTTCATAATATCCATACCTCATTCTGAAAGAAATTCTCAGCACATTAGATTCTTTAACTCTATTTTCTGATACCTTTGTATCACTCACATATGCCAGATAGGTTTCACAATCTTTTTCTCATATAGTTCAAAACTTTCTTCGCAGATACAACAGCTGATAACGCTTTCATTTTACTGGATTCAATTCGAACTATCTCACCATTCTGACTCTTCAATTCAATACTCTTTCTCTTACAATTCACAATAAAATTATGCAAGGTGAGCCAATTCATATCCAGAATTATATCAAATTCATCGAATGATAGCAAACATCCCAAAAATCAACATCCCAAAAATTTATCCAGAAAGCAAACATCCCAAAAATCAACAGACAGTTTTTGCACACTTTATTCACTAAGACACACCTGCCTAAGGGGTTCGATACTCTAACCACAAATTCAGTAGACTCAACATGTAGAGTATTATTCAATACAAAATTCCTACACACATAAGAATGGGTTGATCCCTGATGTATTAATGTAATCACATCAGTATCGAATAGAGTTAAAGTACCAGTCATGACATCTGGATATGACGCTTCCTCTCTTGCTTGTATAGCGTAAGCTCGAGCAGGTGCTCTCGCCTCTGATCTCACAGCTGCATCAGTGGTCCCTCTTTGACTTCCACTAACATTCCCGACATTTCTAGTTAGTCTACCCTTAACCGTCACATTACTTGATCTCACATTATGAATATTTTTTCCTCAACCATCTTTGGACAGTCTCTAATAAAGTGATATCATGATCCACATCTATAGCAAACTCTATTGTTGTATTTGCCCCAGCATTCTCCCACATGTCGTCTTCCACATTGTCTACACTCAGGTTTGTTACTTTTAGCACTATCAACAATTGAGTCTATTGGAGCTTGAGTTCTCGGATCAACACTTAGTCTCACATGATCTCTACTTGAAAGTCCGAATGAAGTATTTGATCGGTTGCTTGCATCCTTGAATTTCTTCATCGAAGGTTGAGATGACTTACTCAACAATCTTTTTCTTTCATTACGAGCTTCAGAGTTGGGTTTCTTTTTTTCTTGACTGAGCTTCTCGGCTTTACAGGCTCTTTCAACTAACACAACGAATTCGTTTATATCCAGTATCCCAACCAACAACTTGATGTCCTCATTCAAACCTTCTATAAAGCATTTACACATAGCAATTTTGGTCGAAACACATTCTCGTGCATACCGGCTTAATCTCACAAATTTTCGCTCGTACTCAGTAACTGACAAATGGCCCTGTTTCAGCTCTAAAAACTCTTTACGTTTTTTATCAATAAATCGTTGGCTGATATACTTCTTTTTGAACTCAACTTGAAAGAAATCCCAGGTAATTCTCTCTATTGGAACCACGGACATTAAGGTTTTCCACCAATTATACGCAGTATCTCTTAACAATGAAACAACACATTTTATACATTCATCAGAAGTCAATGACATCTCATCGAATACCCGAATTGTATTCTTGAGCCAAAACTTAGCTCTCTCAGCATCATTATCGGATGTGGCCCTAAAATCTTTGGCACTGTACTTTCTAATCTTATCCACTGGAGGTTTATTCAATCGAATTGGATCTATCACTTGTGGCACAACAGGTATTTGTGGTGCTGAAGGTTGTGGAGCAGCCGGATTCATTCGAACGAACTTTGAAAACCGCTCACTCATCATACGGATGAAGGCTTGCTTAGCCTCTCTTCCCTCATTACTTTCATTTGGCCTAGATGTGGTCGGCGCTGTCCCTTGAGCGGGAGCAGGCGCATTACTCTATACGTCGTCAGCAACTGCTCGATTGGGATCCAATACTATATTAAAACACATTTCAACTGTCAGAATTCATCACACTATCGTAATTTCATAATATGGCATGTATAGCTAGACTCACACGTGCTACGTTAGTCTGAGAATCGACTAAACCGTAGCTTTGATACCAATAAAATGTAACGCCCTAACCCAAGACCATCGTCGGAATAGGGTTAAGAGGCATTACCGATCAATCAGAACATTTAACATCTAAATTTACAACACAAAGTCAATCATCTTCAATCACATTCATTTACAATCATGTTGTCCCTTATCAAGGTCTATGAGACCTTTATCACATGCTAAAGAGGGGTCGAAACTAAACCGAATACATATGAAAGTTTTCAAAAACATAACAACTTAACCAAAATACAGGGGATCGTGGGGGTAGGCCGTGCCTCTCCCACGGCTACTTGACACACCCGTGCATCCTCCCCATGGTCATATACTACCAAAATCAACACGGCCACCAAGCACGCCCGTGTCGAGGCTGTGTGTTACTAAGCTACATACTGCCAATTCACCCACGGTCTATAGGCACGCCCGTGTGCCACAACTGTGTGACGTTATAGGCCATTTACAAGGCCAAAATGCCACCCATAAGGGTCAAACCTACAAGCCATATTAACCAAGACATCTTATGCACATCTTACCACCAAAAACATACCAAAATAGTCATCCACCAAGACATCTTATGCACATCTTACCACCAAAAACATACCAAAATAGTCATCCAAACCATGCATTCAATGCCAATTCCTACCATGACAATTTCAAAGACTAAAACTCATATCATCACAAGCATTTATCATTCATTTGCTTAGCCAAAACTTAACCATTTCATATGCATCACACCATACCAAAATTTGTAATCATATAAGTTATTCATCTAAGCATTTGTCAACTCAAAACTTGCCAAAACATATGGCTAAGTTTACTTCATACACATATACACATAACTAGCCTATACATGCCATATATCAACTATATACATCCTTTCAAAAGTACCGAAATAGAATGCTGATAGTGTGATTGAGAAGCTGACGATCCCAAATCTGAGCTAGCTTTACTGACACTGCAAAGCAGAGAAACAAATCACACAGTAAGCTTTTCAAAGCTTAGAAAGTTTGAATTATAAAACAATTAACTCAATCAACAATTCATTATACACATTTAACCATCACATAGATATTTTATGAATGGTATACAAGTTCAACTTTATTCAATACTCACATAGCATTCCATTCATTTACTTCAAATTTCACCAATCACATAGATATCATACTTACCTTGCCAACACTTAGTTAATCACTAACCATACTATCCAACCATCACATAGATAATGACACAACTAAACACAATATCACTCTCATCCACATGCTTAAATAACTATTCATTCCACTCTTAAATCTATCATCAACCATATAGATTCAAACATACCTTGATCAACACGTAGTTACTCACCATTCATACAACTCAATTTCTCGATTTTACCTCTATTTCAACCTTTTCTATTACTCAAATGAATTTGCACACTTAGTGTAAATTTCACAACTGAAGCTTATTTGTCATCGCACACTTAGTGCCAATATGTTAACAAAACTTATATCGATAATGCACACACAGTGTCATTTCGATGAGCCGAAACTTCTATTGTTTCACACACACAGTGCTATTCATTAAAGCCGTAGCTTCTGTTGTTTCACACACACAATGCTATTCATTAATTATAACCGCACACTTAGTGCCGATATGTTAAACCGAACTTATATTGGTAACGCACACACAGTGCCAATCACACAACCGAAGTTTCTATTAACTCGCACAGACAGCTAATCTTCTTGATTACATTTCCAAATATGCACACTTAGTGCCACATAGATCCATTTCTCACATAAAATTTATAAATCAATAATATCACAATCATTTGTTTCACAACATTTAAACACAGCTAAGTACACATATTATATCCGAACTTACCTTGGACATCGAACTATCAAAGCGGTCGATTAATTGATCACTTTCTCTTTGCCTCGATCTCGATCCGAACCTCTCCTCTCTTGGTCTATATACATTCAAATTCAGTCCATTCTATCACTAACTCATTCAATTTAGTCCAAACACATATATTTAGGGTATTTTACAAAATAACTCTCACATTTTCACATTTCGACACTTTAGTCCCTAATTCACAAAATCATCAAATTCATAAAATTTCACCTAGTACAAGCTTAGCCGAATTTTCACTATACTCATACAATCACACACATTTCATTTATTTCACAATCTAGTCCTTCAAAATGCTATTTTCACAATTTAGCCCTAATTAGCTAAATTCATCAAAATTTCAAGAACAACACATGTTCATTAAACACATATCTTTCATTTAACACCAACACTCATCATAAAACTCCTCATTTCATCAATGGCACATTCCATAAACCTCATCAATTTGCAAAATTACAACATGGGTTTTGTAAAGCATAAAGCAACGATTACGAAAACGTAGAAATTATCAAAAACCAAGCTCAAAACATACCTCAATCAAGCCTAGCAAGTGCCGAAATTTCAAAAGCTTCAATGGCTATTCTCCCTTTCAATTTTTGGTGAAAGAAAGATGAGAAAAATGGCCATCTTTTTATTTTTTTAATTATAATAACTTATTAAACAAATACCAACTTTGCCCTTTTATAAATCATATAAAACAAATGCATTTTAAGGCTAATTTTTCATTTAACACCCCACTATCTAAAAAAATGGTTCATTACCAACAAAAGGCCTCCACATTAAAAAGCCATCAACATTCAAGCACTTATAATTCAGCACATAGCTTTTTCTCTATACGCGATTTAGTGCTTTCTCTTAATTCAACACACAAACGATCAAATTATCACATATAGTTTTCACACAGACTATGTCACATATCATTCACACAGAAAATATATCATTAAAATATTTTCACAATCGCAGATTTGTGGTCTCGAACCACTGTTCCAACTAGAGTCTAATCTAGGCTGTTACAACTTAGTCATTAAATTATTTAAAAGATTTTATTTAAGTCCTTGGCTATTAAAATCACAGTTGTATTGTCTTCTCTGTTCGCACTACTTGTACCAACCAAAAGCTCTCATTCTTCTTTTCTTTTACAGTTTAATTTTTTTTTCATGAAACAATTTTGAGTGTCACGAATCTGTGAACCCAAAATCCAAACGGCTTTCATTTGATCTTCAACATTGGCCGACAGATCAACTTGGATCTAAGGTATGTTCTTCTACTCGTGGACGGATACTGATCCATCGTATTGATCATTGAATTATCATTTAGAGCTCACTAGCCGAATTTTTGAAAAAAAGAAGAAGAAGGAAAAACTCAACAACCCAATAACCCAATAACTTATCAGATGAATAAGCCTATTTAACTTTTTAGTTAATTGAATAATTCAAATTTTATTTTAAATCAAATTTGAACTCAAGTCAAATTTTAAAATTAAAATTTCCAAACCACTCCCAAAATAAAATTTCACAATTTTGTGTTAGAATCATAAAAATCTAATATAAATCTTAATAAATCACTATTCATCATGTCATATCATCAAGAACCAACCTAGATATGGAAGTGTGCATAAACCCATCGATATTTTGAAATCTTCGAATCTTGTGGTTTTGATCTTCCAAATTAACACACAAGTATTTTAGAGAATGTGGCTCTCTCTTTTATGAAGATGAGATGTCAGAAAAGTTATGTATGTGTAAATTGAGGACCATAACCCTAATATTTAACTTTTACATATTAACATGAACTTTTAATCAACCTATCATCAATTAGAAAATAGCTAGTAGAGTATCTACACATATTAGGCTCATACTTTATTTGATAACTAAAGCCCAATAAGTCTTAACCATATTAGATCTCTTCACACACACACACACACACACACACACACAATTTGTCTTATAATTGCATATCAACAAAAAACCTTTATGAGCTCAAAACTTTACTATCATATCCAAAATGTATTTCGAATAACCTTGTCCATTAATTATGTTGCCATATGACCAATGCGATTGTCGTTACATATATGGTAACTAAATCTATCATTGATCACAGATATTAACACAATCAAATGACATATATCAAGTATGGATTTGTAGAATGAAAATTACAAGCAATGTGATTTAAACATATCTATTTTCAATTGGGCCCCCTTAAACCTTAGTGAGATCAAACCTTACCAAAACTAGTGTATGAATAAATCAAATAAACCGTATTTCTACACAAAATAACCTTAATATCCGTAAATTAAAATAACTGAAACATGTGTCTATAATAGAAAAATATTTAAAATTAGAAATTCCCACTAAAATGAAATATCCAGAAATGACATTACACCCATATGAGAAGTGTGCCCATAACAACCTCGAGTGGTAGTCCCTCAGTAAGTGGATCCACAATCATGGAGTTTGTCCCAATATGCTTTATAAGCACTTGACCACTCTGAACTCTTACTTTAACAACATTGAATTTAAAGTATATGTGCTTTAACTTCGATGTGCTCTTGTTGTTATTGGAATAAAAGGCTACCATTTATTTTCACAATTTGAAGCCTAGTGATAAAATTTTGCATCCATATTCCATACAAAATGGAGTCTGTATACCTGACGATCTCTAACTTATCAAACTCCGATATGTGAGCATGTAATATTTGTTTTCTAAAAATGGTGTATGAACCGTTTAATTGCTTTCCAATTATCCACACCCAAATTGCTCAAATATTTGCATAACATTCCAACAATGTACATAATGTTTGAACATGTACAAACTTGAACATACATTAGACTTCTCACTGTTGAAAAATAAGGAATTTTATGCATTTCTGTAATATCAAAATCATTCTTGGGGTATTGATTGAGACTATGCTTACTCCTACTAATGAGATAATCACTTGGCAAATATTGTAATACCACTAATGAGAGGCTTGCTTAAACCCATAGATGGATTTCTTTAATTTTCAAACCATTGACTTTGCATCATCAAAAAATTTTTTTGGTTATACCTTATAATTTGTCTCATCAATATTGCTATTGAAAACACAATACTGGCATCCAACCTGTCATACCCAGTTCTCTTAAAGACCCGAATTCAAACAAGAGTCAGGGAGCTGATTGTACAGAAATAGAAATTTGTTGACTCTAATAAGATATTTAGAAACTTAAGTGGTTGGTTAGGGATGGTAGGATTTCAATCTTGGTTTAGTTAGATTAGAGCCGGCTAGTCCCATAGTGGGAACAGAATGATTAGGATTGAGTGGTTGTTTTAGTCTGTGGAGACCATGCCAATGGGATATATATATGTGCGTGGAAACAAAATTCTTCTCAGTTCTATTGACCAAATTTTCTCTTTCTAAAGCATCATCTTCTTCAAACACTATAAAGAAGAAGAGGATGTATCTGAAGGAAGCTTTGCATGTCACAACCATCGTATGAATTGAAGTCTGGTAGTAGAGAAATTGAGGAACTAGTAAGCTTCCTTCCCTCTGTGTACTTGTGGATTGAAGAAAGAAATAGAGTAAAAACTCTTAAAATCTTCTGTATAATTATAGATTTTAGGTTTTTAACAATTGAACACCTCTACTTTAACTGATAAATGTTTGACATGCTTAGCTACTAGGTCAAAAGAGGCTCTAGCGTTTGGACAAACTAAGCTGTCAAGGATAAAGGAAGTAAGGTGAGTTTACATACTCTACTTTTTGGGTGATCTATGGTGTTGTGGTTCTAGATCGAAATACCTTCTTATCTATTACATATTTTGTTTAGAAACTTGAATGTAAATGTAAAGTGTTGAATGGGTATGCTACGAGTACATATACTAGTAGAATCATGTGAATGTTGTAAGAATGAATGTTGTTTGTCTAGTGGCTTTGTCTCAATGTTTAAATATTTTGTGTACCGTGTGTGGGTATATAGTGTCGTTGTGTATGTGTGAAATACATGAATTGCATATTTATAATGGTAGAATACGAAGGGAAAATTATTGATGGGTTAGATGAAGTTAGGGTTTGGGAAATGAAATTTTCATTTATAGTCATCTGAAATTGTAACCTCCCCAACCCAGCCTAGACGTTAAACTCTAATTCAGGAGATTACATTAGCCACCGAGATGGCCTAGTACGATCGAAGTTCAAAAGAAATAGTCAACTTAAAACATTTATTAGTGTTAAAAGAAAATTTAGTCTATTCTCAAAAAAGCTAGCAAGTTATTAAAAAAATGTTTTAGTCTAACTTCCCTAGTAATGGTGATCTCTTTAAGAAAACTTAGTTTATTTATTACTCACTATTTATTTACAAATTAATAGCGGAAAGTGATTTTTAACTTAGTTTTAATAAAACCTATATTTCATGCTTAATTTATTAAAAACTGTATGTTAAATTAAGTTAATTGTCATGCATGCTAACTAAAACCCAAAATGGAAGTCTCCTGCCACAGTTCAAAAATAAATCCACACAATCTCTGTATAACAAATTATCAAATAATAAATCTAAAATGTTTATATAGGAAAACAGCTCTGAGCCAAGCCCCTCTAAATGTCATGTTCGCATCCTAACCTGGTTGGTTTTCTGAAAAGATGGAAATTAAAAGGGAATGAGCTATGAAGCTTAGTGTAAGTTCCATCACAAGCAAAACCAGTGCAAAATAGTCAATGAGTCATACTAAATAATAATGTATAGAAGAATTACGGATAATTAGAAAATCAAATCGATTTTTCATATTAACCATAAATAGTATCTTAAAATTCATAGAAATTTCGAATGTCAATATTTTAGTTTACTTAACAATTTATACATAAGTATAAATATGTCATCACAGAAAATCCAGTTTGTATGTACATGCTTTATGAATGTCATACTATTTCAGTTTAACAGAAAATATCTTACCCTACTGCTACACACCACAATGAGAGTTCCTTAAAACTCCAATCACCTACACACTGCGTTATGGCTTTAACCATCAATAGTTTGCAGATAAATTGTCAATGCCTGTGGATACACAGCAAAAACATCAC
Organism: Gossypium rotundifolium; assembly: GCA_025506655.1. NCBI lineage: Eukaryota > Viridiplantae > Streptophyta > Magnoliopsida > Malvales > Malvaceae > Gossypium > Gossypium rotundifolium. Next base: position 13,014,483 of record CP106734.1, on the reverse strand, counting down.
AGATGAAATCTACTTATGGATGTGGTTACACAACAAATAACGCAGGTAAAAAACTGCCACTGGCTATGGATACCCAAGATGTTTGCAGATAATAATTGTATTTGGATTGTGGATGCATAACAAAAACGCCGCGGATGAAATTTTCCTTTGGCTGTGGGTTCACATCAAAAACATCACAAATGGGATCTGTTAATATAATAGCAATATGACATGTTTGAATAGATCAATAACAACAAAATAGTGCAGAAAAACTACCAACACTTCCTCCGTACATATTGTCCCACCCATGAAATGCAATATGACATGTTCAATAGATCAATACAATAACATTTGATATGCTTTTGACATAACAATACAATAGAACTAGTATGCTTATAATAGCTCCTTTCAGTAGCAATTAATATGTCAGAGGCAAATCAATTCAGTAGTGAAAGTCATGTTTTTCATGTGTTCAGATTAGTAGTAACATAAGGCATGTTGTACGTACAATCGCAAGTATAGATACAATAGTCATATATAGATTGTTCACAATTCATGTAATTATGTATATAAACACCATGATAATTCAATCAATCATGGATTCCAACATAAATCATACTATTAGGGACTTAATTGAACAAATTAAACATTAAAACAATTTGGGAATTAATTAGGGACTAAACTGAACAAAACATAAAATTTTGGGTCAAAACTATAAAATTTGAAAATGGATGCACACGACCGTGTGGCCAGGCCGTGTGCAATGCCTTAAGCCATGTAGAGGGGTTACATGGTCGTATGGCCAAGTCGTGTAAAAAATTGTGGCCATGTGGAAATTGTAAAATTAAGCTATATGAGAGACAAGATCGTGTGGCCAGGCCGTGTGGTTCACGAACTACACTAGGGTTTTCAAGACACATGACTATGTGATGAGTCATGTGATCCACACGCTCGTGTGGCAAACCGTGTAGAGGGGTCTTGGTCATCTAAAAATTGAACTATCCTAGGGTTTTAGGGGGACAAGGCAATATGGTCCACATGCCTGTGTGGCCCTATCTTAGGCACCGTTTTACCCCAGTTCGCGTGTAAAAGAACACATACTTTTCACCAAAAGACCGAATGACGTATCTCTCATTTAAATCTTATTAGGGTACCTAAAACGAGTTCTTTAAATGATATTTATACATAGGTTAATGTTTTTTAATGAATTAATCAAGATTAATTGAGGATTTCAGAAAGAATCACAAAAGATAGAAATTGAATTGAAAGATTAGCATGGATCGATGCTATTTGAGAATATATGAGTTCTACTAATTGAAAAGGTTAAACTTACTAAATTTTTTATGAAGGTACGAAGGCTATAAACGATGAGTTTGACAACTGGTAGGAAAACATTTTAACGGAGATTGATTTTGATTTGGGGTAAGAAAAGAAATAATTTTCAAGAACAAAATAATGTGATATATGATGAAAAAGAAGTGGGAGAAAGGAAAATATGAAGATATATAAAGAATAGAGGGAGAAATTGTAATTGGAATGAAAGAAATAAATCAAAATCCTATTGTAATTAGGAAAAAGGACTAAATAGCTATGTTTCCAAACTTTTAAGGGGTTGTAAGGATTTTACCCTTTTACCGAAAATAAAAGGGAAATGGGGGTGAGGTTGGCATGACTTAAACTTGGGAATCCAAGGAGGAAAGGAGAATGCTTAACCAATTGGGTTGCTGCCTATACTTGTTTGTTTTCTACTCCATTTAATATTTATTATAGTGTGGTTTTTATCCTAGGTTGTTGAAATTAAAAAGAAAAGAAATGAGAGAGATGGGGTTTGAACCTAGGATCGCTAAGAAGTGTACTAGCTACTTAACCATCAAGCCTAAGGCTTATTTTTTGGTTATTCATTTCATCTAACCTCTTATATTTTGGGGCATTACAAAATTACAGGTGCAAACCGTGATGTGCAAAACTTCGATCCTTGCGAAGGGAACACTATGGTGTTTGAGCATCAAGGTTGGAAATAGAGGAATGGAGGAATTGGTGGATGGATAGGGAAAATAGAATTTCCATTAGATTTCGCAATTTGGTATTGTTGGGTGTAAACTGTGAGGTGCGAAACTCTGAACTTTGCGGAGGGGACACTGCAATGTTTGAGCATCAACGTTAAATATGAAACGAAATGATATCGTCTAGCTTACTAGAGTGACATTGTGAAGGTGATTATTAGGTTCCATAAAGTAACACCACGATGACGATCAGTAGCTCTATGGGGCGACACCGCAGTGACAGTAAGGTCCTTCAAGGTGGCACCTCAAATGGGGTATAAGGTGTAAGACCATAGCTCAACTATGGAAACTAATAGAGTTCGTTGGGACAATAAACATGAGGATTATAAGGTGTAAAACCATGGCTCAGCTATGGCAACCAATAGAGTCCATCGGGACATAAAACACAAGATAGTCCGTCAAGACATTAAACATGGGTCTGTACATAGTAGGACCATAGCTCGGTTATGGAGTCAAGTCTGCCAAAAGATGAACTTGAAAGTTGCTAGGACAAGGTAATGGATATTGAGCTACAACTCGCACAAAAGAACGAGCGTAAATGGGGTAGCTTAAAGATCTTCCAAAATGTAAGGATAAGGAAAAGCTTATAGAAAAGTCTGAAGTTGTAGGTAAGCTTCTTAATGAGGATTAACTATGATAAGTGTGAGAGAACCCATAGGTATGAGGCTATAGGTCTTAGGCACATAAACATGAATCAGGAGTTATAATAGATGATCAAGTGGAACCTAATCCAAAGGGGCTTGCGGGTAAAAAGGCAGCCAGAGACAGGTAAGTCTGCCAAGGTCCATACAGAGGTAATGATTACTCAAACGGTATAACTATCAAAGTTAATTAGGAATCTATAGAGAAGATGAATGTTGATTAGAACTAGGTAACATCGGTTAGACCATTTGGTGCTAACAAGAGAAGGAGTTTGACAAGGACTACTTGGGATGGATAGTTCGTTGAGAAGTGGTAGGATACAATTCTATAGAAATTAGATGTTAAACTCCAGTTATCCAAAGGATTGGAATGGGATAATCTAAAATTCTCTGGCCAATCTCTGAAATTAAAGTGAATATTAGTGGAAGACATTGTCTTCATAGAATTTCACTAAGTTCAATTAAACTTCAAAAATTGTTGGTTACGTGCAAGAAAAAGGTTTAACTCATAAATTAAGGGGAGGACATAGACGTCGTTCATGTGTATAGATGGGAAAATTTCTAAAGGCTACGCCTCAGGGATAAAATAAGATTTATTCATGATATAGGCTGAAGTTAGAATTATATATATGTACTACCAGTTCTGCTAATGTAATGGAATTGTAAGAATTGTGGCACTAGAATGAAGTTTTTTTTTTCGAAGCTAAATCTTATAATTTAATAGATTCAAAATATTCAAACAAACCAATCCAGAAGTCTTGTTAAGTTATTCAAGTTGATTGTTACATTCAGTATTTGGACCTGTGGATTGGGTCAGGTATAGGGTGTCACAATTTAGTGGTATCAAAGCCTCAACTTAGTCGATCTTTTGGATATAGAAAGTTACTAAATTACCCATATATACATGTTATGATAATACTGGCTTAGTCCCTCAGGTTAGTATACAAGACTAATGTGTATTATAGAAGTGGATACAGTTGTGTGAATTATGGAAATCGATAATGAGTGTACTATAGCCAAATGAAAGATAAGCGAGACAAAGTATGAAAACTAAATAAAGAGAGTAAAAGAAATTTTCTTTCAAAATCGAGATAATTATTACAAGACACACTAATATTTCAATTACCCTCAGATCAGACTTTCTCGGATACTAAGGGTCAAATGCTTCTAAGTTTTGAGCATGGAAGAGTTCTCTAGATTCCCTTCACCCCCTTTGAATTTCCTCCCAACTAGATCCCGAAATGTTGTAAACATCGAAACCAAAGTCTGTATTGGTAAAATGGTGCAAGTAACTGAAGTTCAAATGACCCCCTTTAAATTTCCTCCCAACTAGATCTTGAAATGTTGTAAACATCGAAACCAAAGTCTATATTGGTAAAATGGTGCAAGTAACTGAAGTTCAAATGACCTAAGTCAAAGGGACCTGAAGTAACTTGTGCGTGCAGGATTAGGTTAGGCCTTAATTTTGGCTGAAAATCTTGAATGTCTTGTTGGGTGTCAACCTTATACCTTTCCAAAGCCTCAGTATTCTCCTTCTGAATGCGCTCTCTATCGGTGAGGTGATGCTTCTCGAGAGTTTCAGGTGGCAAACCCAGTCTCCAACTCCTTGGCTTGGGTCTTTAATTACTGGTATTTAATCTTCCAAGTGGAGACAGATTTAGTAAGCTAAGTAGTTTGCTGGACAGAAGCTTCATATGATTCACAGAGTTGGGCAATAGACTACTAGTAAGAAAGAAAGCCCATATCAGCTCTACCTGCTTAGCCTTAGTCTCAACACATGCCTGTTGGAGAGCCAAGCTCACGAGGCCACCCTCTAAAGAAAACATGGAGATGAAACTTGCCCACTCAAGGAGACTGGGTTTGTGAACATTACAAGAATGGGAGGAAGAATATACGATCTCTTTTAATTCTTAGGATAGCTCCCTGTCCTGTTTCCGTTAGAAGAAAAAGGAAGAGAAGAGATACTGACTCACGCCAATATGGTTCTGCCAGGTAAAAAAGGTTTGGACCTCTCCTAAAGGGGGAGTGTAATAGAGTCTCGACTCTTGTGGCTATTACTACTAGCTCAAACTCCTAAATCAACCGCATCCATGGCTTGTTATGTATTCTCAAACAAAGCCTTTATATACATAACTTACGGTGGGGATAAGGTTGTCGGGGGGCAAGATATGAGTAGGACATGCAGGAGGAATAGAGAGGTCACAATGTTTTCAACTAAGTCTCTACCTGATGACTCACCCAAGAGGCCCAGAGTTGAGGAAAGCTATTAGCGGGGAAAAATATTAAAGACAGTGTAGAAGAAATCAATAGGCTCCTCTATTTTCTGACAAAAGCCCAAGCTAACTTGCCATTAGCCCTAAATATCCATGCCTTTTAGTAAGTGAACCACTCTAGGGTTCACACTAGGATAATGGTTTACGGCCCACCAACCACTTGGGTTCTTTCCCTTCAAGTAGTAGCGGAAAAAGTTTCTAACAGTAAGAAGCTTTTTGAATTCTAGAGTCTATCCTGGATTCAATCTTTCAACTTATGGTACCGCGATTTTAATGTCTAGGGGCTAGGATTAGCAGAAAGTAAAATCTTTTGGAATGGACCACTTCATGGGAAAATCGAAACCGCTAAGAAGTTTGTTCTTTACCAAAGTAAACTTACTGTGATCTAGAAGAAGGCTTGGGGCCCAGTCCTTGAGAATGGATTCGCGATCTTGAAGAACATTGAAGTAGACCATTCCAACTGAAGGCCCCTAAGCTAGAACTTTCAGTCGATAGAAGTGTTGGAAGAGGCCAAGCAAGGGTGGCTTATCCCGACTATTACAGTATAAGAAGTACACCACCAAAGTCCACTAGGACAAACCAATTAGTTGCCATAGCGCAATTCTGTACTCCTGTATTATTGTGCAAAAGAACAGATGAAGAGGAATGTGGAAACCAACCTCTAACAAGTAGAGGGATAGTATGAAGCCCTCACTGGAATCACTAAATTGTCTTGCACCTGTAATTATCTCAATTGATAGGTAAAGTTAGGCAACCGGATATCTCGAAGCTTTCAAGTAATGTACCATCTTTTCTAGAGTGGTTAGGCAAATGTACAATGGAATTCCTTTGGAAGTACTTGTCCCTTGAGGCTATGCATCATTTATGTTTGTAGAGGTATCAATCCTTAGATGACCCCTCTTACTATAAGAACCAAAGCCATTGGCCCTCATTCTTGGATCTGGTGCCTTAAGTGTAGTATTTTTGTTAATATAGACTTATAATTTTTTTCAAATAGATTTGTTAATAAAACAAATTCATTGATTATGCTAATATGCTTTGTATTATTGTCCTTAACTGGTTTTTTCAAGCAAAACAAAAATGGAAGCAAATGTTCCTCATTTGTGTATAATGCTTAACTAGTATTAAGCGGTATTACGTAGTCAAGTCGTAGTACAGAAAGACAGCTTGTATTAGTAAACGAGCGTAAACATGTCATTATTCTAATAAAATATTAGCAAACTGATTAAAAGACTAATATGTCATCTATTAAATCCAGTTAGGGAGATGCCTTGTCTTGGGCATCGGAGCAAATGACTCCCAGAAGATAGAGACATAGATGTGACTAAATGAACTAATAGTACATGGGACAGAACCCAAATAGAATAAATTTTAAATCCATTTATGGATTTATTCACTTGTGACGTTCATAGTGTGACATACCTAAATCCCAAGTGGATGGCGGACTATGTATGCGCGACTCACACACTTTGATGTAAGTAAAAGCCTGAGTTCAAATAGAAAAGGAATCGAAAGCTGGTGCGTTGAGTGTACGACTTTTGTAGTATGTAGCATCATTCAAAATAGTGAAATTCATAGCCCAAAACATAGGTAAATGATATCCTCTCATTGGCATTACATGGTTGATGAAAAGTAAATATGGCAACGAGTCGTTCGTCTTTGTGATGGATAACTTGATCACTATTTCATAGTGATTGACTTTCCATGAAGGAAGATGTAATGGTTACCATGAGATAAAATAGGACCATATTGGGAGAACAAATATTATCCCAAAGAGATCAAAGATATCTTATGAGGGTAACACACTAATGACAAGGTCATTGGATGAGCACTGAGTAGTTGCTTTCATAATGGTATGTCGTTGGGGAGAGCTCAGTCACGATACTATAGTGGAATGTCTTTGTGATTAAATGAGTTTATAATTAATAAGTGAAAAGTCAAAACTTAATTATAAATCATTTGAGCCTCAACTACATATATCCAATCGATCCCTTCATTAACTCGTTGAAACCATAAATGAATTGCGTGTTTGATTAGAAATGAACAAACTGAATAAAAAAAAAAAGGAAATGGGAAACATTCAGGAATGATTATGGTTTTCTCCAAAACGAAGAAATAGAATCATTTGGAAATGAATGTAGGTTTCCAAAAATAGAAATGAAAATGGAAATTTGCAATCTTATATAGTATTACTTAAAAAATGATGAACGAATGAGTTTATGTTTTTGGACTACTTTGAAGTCCAAAAATGAAAATAACTATTCAATCATAGTGAACATGTTGAGTTGTGACATATTGAACAAATTTTCTCGAAATTTTACCATGAGGTAAAATAGTCAAAATTTTACTAAAGTAAAATTGGGATGAGAAAATTATTTAATATGTAAATATTAAATTTTATTTAGGTAAATAGAAAAACTAAATTGGGTTGGATCACATTATAGAGTACTAAGTAAAAAAGGCCTAGGAAGCACTCGTAATTGGACCTAATGTGAGAGAGGATCAAAACCTCTTATATAACATGAAGCAGCAGCAACCCTAATAAAAATACAAGGGTGAGTCGTTCAACCCTCCCCTACTCTAAGTAGGATCTTATTTTTCTATTTAAAGTAAACATCTACAGCTCTACAAGGGTTCTACCTCCTCTCCTTATAAATAGATAGTACTGGTAGAGCTATTAACATAACTTAAGAGAGATTGTTATTCTGCCAAAAATTAGAGAGAATTTTTACTCAACTTATACATATATTTTTCAAAATAAAAATTTATTCTATCGAAAACTTTTCTAGTTTGATGTTTTGACAATTAGTTTAAGCCCATACTAGAAGTAGTTCGTGATAAGAGGATAGCTGAGAAGATTGTTTGGTTGAAAGCTTGAAAAAAAAATTAAGGATCCACTTATCCAAAAACACAGGTATGAATTTGATTAAGGTTTATTACATAAATATCACAAATCGGGTCGATTTTCAAAATTTTAATTTTTCGCTGTGTAAGAAAACCGTTTTCAAACCTATTTTTTCCAACACTCGCTCCCAACACTGATGTAACCTCGAACTTAACAATACAATGTAAGACCAAAAAAAAAAGAAGTGAAATATTACCTGGAAAATAAGAAGGGCTTATGGAGGATGAGTAACTCTAGTAAAGGAAATAGGAATAGAGAAAAGAAGGGAAGATGGAAGTTGAATAAAGAAGATTTAAGGTTCAGAAAGGAACTCAAGCGACAAAGAAATTTGGGGAAAAAGATTGATTTTAAATGAAAAAAGTTCTATAAGTCTTAGTTTAAATAACCAAATGTCTATAGCAAGATTAAACTAAAAAGGTAATAAATTGTTCATGTCCCTGAACCTGGTTGTGACACCTGTTGATTTATGGAAGATTTTTTCTTAAAGCCCTCAGTAACCAGAAAAGCGAAAAGATCCGCCCAAGTGAGTCATCTGTTAAGTATCCGCCAAAATTATTATATGTTTATATAGGTTCTATAACACCCTAAACCCGGCCTAGAAGTTTAGACCGAATCTCGAATGTCACATTGATCACCGAAGTGATCATAGGTAAATTTTTACAAATCAATTTATATGTCGGTTCATGATTCCTAATGGTTTAAAACCAGTCCGTAAAATTACAGTTAAGATAGTATACATAAATAGGAGCGGAATAAAAACGATTGAAACTTAACTCAAAATTTGTACCACAACTTTATAAAAATCTTATAGTTCAAATCCAAATATTCAAATAGTTACTGAAAATGCACACTAATATTAATTTATTTTCACGAGACTGTCCGAGACCTCTGCACACCGAGTTCAACGTCAGAATTTAGAAAAGGTACCTAAAAAGGAAACATTAAGAAGGGGTGAGCTACACGAGCTCAGTGTGAGTCCGAATCAAGACCAACAGTAGAAATATAGTACACAACTCCATATCGAACAATTACATATATATATATTCAGAAGCAAAAGGTAGTTCCAGAATCAACGTCCTAAAGGAACGTAACATCTCAAACACAGGCACTTAGTCATATGTATTTACAGTCAGATAGTCTAGCACCCAGAATGCTAAAAAAGATACGTATGAAAAGCAATTAAACAATGAAACCCACCCATCTAGCCAACATACCTCTCCGTCCCCGAATCATACCACATAAGAGTTGTTTAAGCTCATCCAACTAAAACACACCACGTAGGACCTCGAAAGGCCCATCCAACCCTGCACACCACATATGTGGACTGAGCCACTCAGATAATGGTATGCAGCAGAGCGACGATATGCAAGATAAAGGTAATGCAAGAATCACAGACAGATAGGTTACAGTTAAACTACCAGATCAGATAATAGTGCGCAGCAAAGCTGACGCATGTGCGGTATAGTGTGATAAATCGCTGTAAGTATAAGTAGCAGTAGTGCTGCCAGATCATATCAGAATCAGTCTCCTTCTCTTCATAACCCATCCCAAAATATTTTATGTAGGTGTATGTATGCATACAATCTCGTAGAATAGAGGCACAATATCAGATAGTTAGTCAGAACAGCTATGCACACACACTCAACAACACAAATTCAGATTCAAACATCTTACATGAAAGTCACAGATACACTCAAGCCGAAGCCCATATCAAAATTCTTAGCCACCCTGACTAAAGATCAGCCAAGGTAACCATACAGACAAATGCTTGTATCAAAGACACAGAGTATCAAAATAGGTGACTTAGAACTACACGCCCATGTGCTCTGACCGTATGGAAATGCCTAGGCCGTGTGGGAGGTCAAAAGCCCGTGTAAAGAGAGGCACACGGCCGTATGACAAAAGGAACACGCCCGCGTGAAGAGGGGCACATGGTCGCGTGATTAAGGCACACGTCCGCGCGGGCCGGGAACATGGCCCTAGGGACAGACCGTATAACTCTCTGTCCATTTGCACTAAATTTGACTAAGGGCTGACATGGTCGTGTGAGGGTCTCACACGCCCGTGTGCCCACCAAACATGGTCGTGTGTCAAAAACACATGCCCGTGTAGAATCCCTAAATCCCCAAGTTAACTACACGGCCATGTGGCCAGGCCGTGTGGCACCAAATCACTCAAACCCTAATCTCTAATCTCACACGCCCATGTGAGAAATGATAAAATCCCCAAGTCGGCCACACTACCGTGTGGCACTAAAATTAGCTTGAAACCCTAATTCCCAAAAGCACACGACGTGTAAGTTAGCAAATGTCCGTGTGGAAACCCCAGCGTATGAATTGAAGAAAAGGAAGCTCTATATGTTGCAACCATCGTATGAATTGAAGTTTGGTAGTAGAGAAATTGAGGAACTGGTACGCTTTCTTATCTCTTTACTTGTGGATTGAAGAAAGAATTAGAGTAGGAACTATTAAAAGCTTCTGTATAATTATGGATTCTAGGTTTTTAAGGGTTGAACACATTTAGTTTAACTGATAAAGGGTTATCATGTTTAGCTGCCAAGACAAATGAGGCTCTAGCTTTTGGGCAAGTTAAGCTATCAAGGATAAAGGAAGCAAGGTGAGTTTTCGTACTTTACTTTTTGGGTGATCTATGGTGTTGTGGTTCTAGACTGAAGTATCTTCTTGTATGTTATGTATTGTGTTTAGAAACTTGAATATGAATGAAAAGTGTTGAATGGGTATGTTACAAGTGCAGAGACTTATAATAGCATGCAAATGTTGTAAGAACGAATGTTGTTTGTTTGGTGGTTATGTCTCAATGTTTAAATATTTGGTGTACCATGTGTGGGTATTTAGTGTCGTTGTATGTGTGAAATGAATGAATTGCATGTTTATAACAGCAGGAGTGTGGAGGGAAAATTATTGATGGGTTAGATAAAGTTAGGATTTGGGAATTGAAATTTTTGTTTATCGCTATCTAAAATTGCGGGGTGCAAATCATGATGTGCGAAACTTCAGGCCTTGAGGAGAGGACACTACAGTGTTCAAGCATCAATGTTAGACATAGAGGAATAGCGGATGGATAGGAAAAATAGAATTTCCATTAGTTTCTGTAATCTGATGTTATTGGTGCAAATCTTGAGGTGCAAATCTTTGGGCCTTGCAAAGGGAACATTGCGGTGTTCAAGCATTAAGGTTAAATATGAAACGGAATGTTATCGACTGGCTCACTAAAGAGACATCGTGGCGATGGTTATTAGGTTCCATACAGTAACACCGCAACGACGATCAACAGGCTTTATGGGGCGACACCGCAAAGCGGTAAGGTCTTTTGGGGCGACACCTCAAAAGAGGTATGATGTGTAAGACCATAGCTTGACTATGGAAACTAATGGAGCCCATTTGCACAGTAAACACGGGGATTATAAGGTGTAAGACTATAGCTCGACTATGGCAACCAATAGAGTCCATTAGGATATAAAACACGGGATAGTCTGCTAGGACATTAAACATGGATCCATATTGAGTAAGACCATAGCTCGACTAGTGAGTTTTTTAATAATCAATTATCACTGAGAACAAGCAACACGTGAGAATTCTTTAAATTAAAGAAACTTTTGGTTCTGTAATGAATGTAATATGAATTCTCAATTAATTTTCGCATCATATATGGTCCAGGATAGTCTAACTGGTCACGCCAAGTAGTAAATGTATTTGTATCAGTAAACTTCTAGTTTACTTTAACATGCTTTTCAATTTTATTATCATTCCTTTTACTTTGTATCTACATATAAACAATATTGTGACATTTACTTTTGGAAATGTCTAAATCAATGTGAAGTCCATAATGTCATTAACTCAATGAAAGAAATATAATTTGAAAATAATTATATGCAATATTCACTTCAAGGAATATGTCAAAATCTTTAAATTTCCAAATTGACTTTAATGATCAAAAGTGATTATAAAATATTTATTACGCACAATCTTTTCAAGGAATGTGCAAAAATAATTTGAACAATAATGTAAGCATATATCGTATTTTTACCAATAAGATCATATATATATATATATAATTTTCTTCAAGGAATGATTAATTAATATAAATCATTGATCATTCTATTATAAGAATGAACATTTAGCAACATTTCGAATCATCCATCTTTTTATCTATTTTCCAATAATGACAATAGGTTTCATTTTCATAATTGTTATGTATTGTTACATTCACTTCGGGGAATAAAGCAGAATCAGTGGAACGAATAAATCGTTATTTTGTTTAGCCACAAAAATGAAAGAGATTAATTCATAATATTTTAAAATCATTTTCACAAGAGTTTTGCATCATCAATTAACTAGAAGAAGTAGTCAAGTCATGCATGGAGTTTATTGTGAACCAAATGTATGGATAAAACTAACATATAAAACATCAAACCTGATATATTGCTAGTACTAGAAAAAAATTCATAAATCATTGTAGACATGCATGAAATTTACTTCAAAATAATACATTTCATGTTCACTAAAACCTTTCCATTTATAATTGATCATATCATTTCTCTAAATAATTAACAAATGGAATAATATAAAGCGTATGAACTACCTTTAACAACTCTACAAAAGTAACATGCTTCTTAGGGTTGTAAAGTAGAAAAATATAAATGATTTACAAAATTAAACCACACGAGTTTTTTTATGTTTCTTATCAAACAACAATCGGTTAATACAAATGAGGTTCATAGAAATGCCAATGGTCAAATTAATATAATATTTTTATTTTAAATTTATGAAAATATTTCTAACCAAAACAATTCAAGAATTAAAAATAAACACTGAACCTTAAACCCTAAAAACACTTAACCAAAATTATGCGGATATCAAAATCCAAAAACATATGTTGTCTAGAATTTAGAATAATATTTATATATATTCAAATTGAAACCATCAAATAAACACATAAAACAATTAGTTTAATGATAACTAAGAACTGATGCCAAGTCACATATTATGATGAACCTTAGGCCTTAATTAATAAAAATAATTGATAAAATTATGGATTGTTATTTACAAATCTATCAATTTATAACATTAAAATTAATCTATCATCATTCAAACATAATCACCAAACAATTATCAAATAACATATACAAAGAAAAACATTTTTATATGAAAAACAATTTGGGTACATATAAGCATGTGACATGATAAATAAATTTACCTAAATTTCTTACTTCTACTAAAGTCTCAATAGCATGACAAGCAATCCATAAAATTTGACATAAAAGTATTTTTGATCAAAATCTATATTGAGATCAAATCTTTTACCATCCATAAAATATAGAAATAAATTAAATTTAATAAAATCAACATAATTATTGAAGACTTTAAAAAATCCAATATGAAAAGTTAAATAAAAATTTTCTATAAAATTTTTTCATCTTGTGTCTAAAGCTTTGAATGAAAAATCATGGAGTAAAAGTCTAATCTTTAATAGATAAGAATTTTACTTCTAAGTTAAATCGTGCTAATAACGTATTATAAAACTAAGAGAATTATAGTAAGAATAAGAGTGAAAAGTAGACACAAAAGTAAAAGGATAATTCTACTTTTCTTAGATTCAATTATTTATTAGACCTCAATCATTATAAGTTATAAAATATATAATAAAGATAATTAAGTTACCCTATAAAATTTTTAAAAGTTACAAGAATTAAGAATGAATTTGGAGATTTTGGGAATTATATGGGCATTCATTTACCAATAAATTTATAACATTTTCCTCTTAAAATCGTTATACTGATTTCTTCAAGGAATTTTATTCTTGAAAAACACCATTAGTACATAAATTTTTTTATAAAAATTGAATTCATTAAGAATCAAAATCTAAAACTTCATAATAAATAACATCTATTAATTGATATACTACTTCATAAATTGAAATCTTAATCTAACAATTTCAATAAATAAATATAGAAAATTAATTTAATTTTAATGATACGACGTAATACGGTTTTTATATTTTTATTGGAATCATAAAATTTTGAAATAAATTTTAATAAATTAAAATTCGTGATATCAAATCATTAAAATATATATAACTTTTATCATCATAAAATTAATGTTAATATTAAGCAAAATAATATTAGATAATTTTTAATTTAGGTTAACATTAAATGATAAATAATAAAATTGGATCTGTGAATTAAGAAGATGAAAGATAGATTTTCTTCTAATCCAAATCCTAGCCTTGTGGGCTCCATATAATTCAGAAAAAATAAACGTTTACCACTTCTATAAATGTCGTTTCAGAACTGCATGCCTTTCAACTTCCTATTCATAAATTTCTGTGCATTTGATTAAACTTTCTGCAAATTCTTATCCAAATACAGGAAACTAAAAGTCAGGATGATGAGTTCACAACAAAGTACAACAAAGGAAGAGGAAGATTGCTTACGGGCAATTCAATACGCTACTTCAACAGTGCTTCCTTTTGCTTTGAAAGCCACCGTTGATCTTGATTTATTCGAGATTATAGCGAAATCGGGTCCAGGTTCCATGGTTTCAGCTGCTGAGATTGTCTCCAGACTTCCAGCTAAGAACCCTAATGCTCCCGAAATCATCGACCGTATACTTCGATTTCTGACGGCCCATTCGGTCTTGGATTGCAAGCTTGTTACCGATGAAGACGGAAACACGACGAGATTATATGGTATTGCTTCAATCGGCAAATACTTTGTTCAAAATGAAGATGGAATTTCCGTACTTCCAATGCTGCATCTGAATATGGATAGACATGTGTTCGAGTCTTGGTTAGTCTTCTTTTTCTTTGACTCTTTGCATCATTTTTTTCCTAACATCAGTCATTTAACCAAAAATTTCTGGTAATGACAACTCTTTCGTCCCTTTCAAAAATATTGTAGTAAGTTAATTTCGATTGATTTCAAAAGTTAATAATTAAGGATAGTTAAATACTGTAATTAATATTTTCATTGATTGTATATGAATAATAATATAGTAATACTAGACATATAAATATTGTTCAACCAAAATAAAGACACAAAACAAAGACATGTAAATATTGAGGGTTTAATTTATTAATACTAGACATGTAAATATTGTTTGACCAAAACAAAGACACAAAACAAAGACATGTAAATATTGAGGGTTTAATTTGTTAATACTAGACATGTAAATATTGCTTGACCCAAAAAAAAAAGATGTAAATATTGAGGGCTTGGTTTGTTATTATATGAATCAAAAGTATATATAATTGACGAAAAATATTAATTGCGGTGATTAATTTCTTTAGTTGCTCTATTTTGGAATTTATAAGGATTAAATTATTTTGATTTAGATCAATTTTCTCAATATTAAAATTTAGAGAGACTTAGAGATTTTTTACCAATAATTTTAACAATTAGATATATATTAATAAAATACTATATTTATTTAATATGATAAAATATTGGACAATTCAAAATTTTCTATGCATGTTGAGTACAATTATAGTAATGCATTCGATTGTTTGATTGTAAAGACAATAATCATACAAAAAGTTTTAAAAGCGCATTATATTTAATTAGTTTTATACAAGTATAAATTGATTGATCCAATTGTTATTTTTTATGTTATTTGTCTTATTTTAAATTGTGATTGCAAATTTTATACAATTAATAAAACTCTTGATTGAGTTGGTGTCAAGAGTTAAATAGAGTACTAACTCAGTTTGAAAATGACTAATATATCTTTTATTAAATGACTACTACTATTTTTTGATGGCCTTTTTTTACTTTTCATACTTTTTATATAATTTTTAAATAAAAGAATTGTTACCTCATTAATTTCTTGAACTGAAAGTTGAATGAAAGTGTCTGTGGCCACTACGGCTTGCCACTATGAAATTTGTGTAAAAAAATAACAAATAATACAAAGGTTTGTATGTAGTTTAGTTTCCATACGTCTAAGTAATTCATTTATTTTTAATCCAAAATATAACAAGTGAATCACATTCTATCACTTCCTTAAAGATCTCACCTTTATACTTAAAATACTGAAACACTAACCTGGAGAATTTAGATTATAAACTCTAATTGTTTTCAATTCAATTGCACTCTCTCAAAATAATTCCGCAATCAACAAAACAAATTGTGAAACACCCCAAACCCGGCCCACGAGCCTGAACCGGATCTGGTATGTTCCTAAAGTAAACTGGTTTCAATAATTTCCGTTACTTGGAGAAATTTGTAAAAATTTTGGAAAAAACTATTATTTTGAGTTGGGCTTAAATTGGAAACCCATTTATTTAATCTTGTGAATCCAATTTGATTTAATATGTCCAAAATAGTTCCTGGCACAACATTTAAAAGTAAAGTAAAAATAAAGAATAATCCACTGGGCCTTATGGCCTTATTACATCAAGTAAACCCAAAATAAAGTTTAAGGTACCAAATAAAATAAAGTCCAAATAAAATAAAATCTCCGAATGTAGCATGGCCACCTCAAGGTCCACCGGCCCGGTCCGTCACTGCTCATCACCTGAAAATAATTCCCACAACGGGGTGAGTCAACAGACTCAGTGTGCACACAATACTAACATTCAACAAATCAGGCATACATGTTCAAACATCAGATTCATATAAAATAAATTATGATGCAACCCAAACCCAATCCTAATGGTCCATCCGCTACACACCACCCGTACCTGCCATTCACACCGTGGGGACTACTAAGTCAACCCTCCATCCGCTACACACCATCGAAGGCAGTCGCCCATATACGTTGTGTCATTAGACACTATATTCAAATAATGTAACCGGAGTTACCAAATTGAGATAATGTGACCATAGTCACCATATTTCACAGTGAGACCAAAGTCAACACCTTCGTTGGTGAGACCAAGTCAACACCTACTCTTCCCTTTCACATAAATCCCGAATGCCCCAAAAATATATATATTATGCATAACTTACTTAATTTCATGTTCATATACATATATTCGCATGTTATAAAATAACATATTTCACAATCCTATCGGAAGTAGGAAGCGTGCACGAGTACCTTTGTACCACATTAGGGTACTTGGCCATATTCATATTTTTATACATATTCATAAAATTAATTGCCACATGATAAATCGAAGGTTAGTGTGCGTACACACCTGATTTGCTTAATAGGTTCCTTGAGATCTCGAAAATCCCGATCTAACTTTAGATCTGTTTACCCCTATATTCGGCCATCATTTAATACACATTAATAAACCTATTTGACTTAAAACAAAACCAAATCCTAGTAGGATTTGTAAAAAAGCTTACCTTTGATGCCGATTTAATGTTTATTCAAATCCCGAAAACTTGGTTTTCCTTCACTTGATATTCGGCCAACCTTAAAACTCAACATAAATTAGTTTTCGGCTTTTTAATAATTATAGATCTAATCTAGGTAATCACACAAACCTTGGCCGAATACCTTTAGGGGCTTACCTTATGGATTTTTAAATCCCGAAAACTTCACCTTCCTTTTTCCTTATAATCGGCAAATTCCTAGATCTCTGAATAGGTTAGTTTTTGATCAATTTGATCTAATTGACTAAGATTTGGCCTTGGCCGAATGTATAGACTCACTTACCTTGAGGTTCTCAAATCCCAAAGTTGATCTTTATTTTAAATTCCTGCCGAAATCACTTGTTAGATTTGATCTATTATTTAATTATGGAAGGGATCTTTTTGCCGAATGTACATTGATGTACTTACCTCGTTTTCGAATCCTGGAAGATCCCTTATGCTATTCGGCTATGGCACTATTATGGATCTCAAAGTTTTGGCTTTTGTGGATGGATAGTAGAAGAAAAGAAAAGGAAAGAAAAGAGATGGAGAGTTTTGACAAGGAAATTCGACTAAAGAGAAGAGGAAAGATTGTTGCTACTTTCACTAGGAGGTTTCGGCAAGATGTTGAAGAGAAGAGAATGGCTCTTTTCTTTTCTCTCTTTGGCCGAAACTATTAGCCTTAGAGTCCCTAATTCGGCCAACTCTTCACTTGTGATAAGTTTTAGTTTTATCAACTATGAAATTCCATCAAATCTCCTAATTAGCCAAGAGTTTTTATTGAATAAAAACTCCTCTTCCTAGCTTCCTTTGTGCCGTCCAACTCTCCACTCATGGAGGCAAAATTTTATTTCTTTTATTTGCTTCCTAGATGACTCGAACTCAGGCCCAAAACCTCTTGCATTTGGGCCATTTCCTAAAGCCTTAGGTGGCATCTTCAGGCCACATTTCCAAGTCTGTTATTGGGTCAAACTTCATATACTTTATATTTTTAGGGTCACTTGGCCCTAAGTTCTCCTTTGGGCTCTGAAATTCGACATTCCGGGGTCATTTTTAAGTTTCCTAAAATTTTCGCGCGGCTCTGTATTTTCCAGGTTTCCAAAATGTTTAGTTTCCTATTTTGGCTTGGTTTCCAAAATGTTTAGTTTCCTATTTTAGCTTGGTTTCCAAAATGTTTAGGTTTCCAAAATGTTCAGGTTTCCAAAATGTTTAGGTTTCCATTTTCATGCATTTCCAGGTTTCCAAAAATATCAAAAATTTATTCTTAGTGCTTAAACTTGCCATTTCATACAATCAAACTGAAAATGCATAAGCCCTATTCAGGATGTTACAGTTCTACCCCCCTTAAACAAAATTTCGTCCCCGAAATTTCCTAACTAAAATAGTTGAGGGTATTGCTGTCTCATCGTCTCTTCTGGCTCCCACGAAGCCTCTTCTGATCCATGATTGCACCATAATACTTTGACTAGAGGTACAGACTTCCTTCGTAATACTTTCACATCACGTTCCAAGATCCGAATCGGTTCTTCCTCATAGGATAAGTCTGGCCTTAGCTCCACTTCTTCAACAGATACCACGTGTGACGGATCCGATCGATAACGACGTAGCATGGATACATGAAATACGTCGTGCATCTGCTGCAATTCTGGTGGCAACTCTAATTGGTATGCCACTGGCCCAACTCGCTTCAGTACTTGATAGGGCCCTACAAACCTTGGGCTTAACTTCCCTTTGCGACCGAACCTCATAACCTTTTTCCAAGGCGAGACCTTTAGGAATACTTGGTCTCCCACTTCAAACTCTATTTCCTTTCACTTAAGGTCTGCAGACGACTTACGCCTATCGAGGCTTCCTTCAACCGTGCAATTAACTCAACCTTCTCTTGGTTTCGCCACCAACTCTGGACCCAAAACTCTGCGTTCTCCTAACTCGGTCCAACAAGTAGGTGTTCTACACTTCCTTCCATACAATGCTTCAGATGGTGCCATCCGAATGTTGGCTTGATAGTCGTTGTTGTAGGCGTAATTCAGCTAAAGGCAAGTAATCTTCCCAACTTTCTCTAAATCCATTACACAACCTCTCAACATATCCTCCAACACTTGTATAACCTGCTTCGATCGCCCGTCGATTGTGGATGAAAAGTAGTGAAGTCTAGCTTAGTGCCTAAAGCTTGATGAAGTGCCTTCCAAAATCGAGATGTAAACCTTGGGTCTCTATCGAGATGATCGACATTGGTACTCCATGTAATCTCACGATTTACGCCACATACAACTTAGCTAACTTCAGAGGAATAATCCATTCGATCGGGATAAAGTGTGCGGACACAGTCGACGGTCCACTATCACCCATACCGAGTCCTTCTTAGTAGGCGTAAGGGAAGCCCACTAACGAAGTCCATGGTAATTCTCTCCCACTTTCATTGGGGAATCTCGATTGGTTGAAGCAATCTGATGGGACTTGGTGTTCATTTAACTTGTCGACACGTCAAACATTTCCCACAAATTCGGTCACCTCTCGTTTCAAGTCAGACCACCAAAACTGCTCCCTTAGGTCTCTATACAGCTTGATACCTCCGGGATGCATAGCATAAGGGGCTACCATGCGCTTCCCGAAGAATCCTTTGTCTTAGCTCCTTATCTTTCGGCATACAGACCTTTCCCTTGTAGCACAATACTTCTTCATCATTGATGTCATAGTCCTTTAATCCCCCTTACTGTACTTGCTGCAACTTAGTACTTAAGTCGTTATCAGCCAACTGTCCCTCTTTCACTTCCTTTAGCCATGTGGGCCTGACTTGCAATTCTGCCAATAGGCTTCCATCGTCATACAGACTTAAGTGAGCGAACAAAGCCCGTAGATCCGATACAACCTTGCGACTTAGGGCATCGGCTACCACATTCACCTTGCCCGGATGATACTCTATTGAACAGTCGTAGTCCTTTAGCAATTCCACCCACCTTCGTTGCCTCAAGTTCAACTCCTTCGAGTTAATAAATACTTAAGGCTCTTGTGGTGCTGTAGATAACTGACCTTTCTCCATAAAGGTAGTGCCTCCAAACCTTAAGGCGAAAACCACTCTGCTAGTTCTAAGTCATGAGTTGGGTAGTTAAGCTTATGAGGCCTTAGGCTGTCATGACGCATAGCGACTACTTTGCCCTCTTGCATTAGTACACGCCCTAACCCAGTGCTGAAGCATCACAAGACACCACAAAATCTTTTCCCGCCTCCATTGAATTAACACTGGAGCTTCCACAAGACCTCTTAAGCTTTTCAAAGCTCTCCTGCTGCTTATTAGTCCATTCGAAGGGTACTTCCTTCCTTAGTAACTTGGTTAAAGGCACGGCTATTGACGAGAATCCTTCCACGAACCTTCTGTAATAGCCTGCCAAGCCTAAGAAACTTCGGATCTCAGCCACGGACCTAAGTGGTTTCCAATCCAACACTGCTTCGATCTTCCTAGGATCCACTCTTATTCCTTCCGCGGATACCACATGTCCTAGGAATGCCACCTCCTTAAGCCAAAATTCACACTTGCTGAATTTGGCATAGAGCTTCTTCTCCCTTAACACTTCCAACACAACTCGGAGATGCTCATCATGCTCCTCCTCCGACTTCGAGTACACCAAAATATCGTCGATGAACACTACGACGAACCTATCCAAGTAGGGTTGGAAAACCCGATTCATCATGTCCATGAATGCGGCCGGAGCGTTCGTCAACCCAAACGGCATCACTACAAACTCGAAGTGGCCATATCTTGTCCTAAAAGCGGTCTTATGGATATCAGCCTCCTTCACCTTCAACTGATGGTATCCCGACCGTAAATCAATCTTCAAAAACACTGCGGCTCTCTTCAGCTGATCGAACAAGTCATCGATCCTTGGCAAGGGATACTTGTTCTTAATGGTTAGCTTATTCAACTGACGGTAGTCTATGCACATACGCATAGTTCCGTCCTCTTCTTCACAAATAAGACCGGTGCTCCCCACGGAGACACACTGGGTCGGATGAACCCACGATCCAATAGTTCTTGTATCTGAGCCTCGAGCTCCACTAACTCCTTTAGTGCCATTCGGTATGGAGCGATTGACACAGGAGCTGTCCCCGGTAGCAAGTCAATCCCAAATTCCACCTCCTCGTCGGGGTATTCAGTAACTCCTCCGAAACACATCCACGAAGTCCCTTACCGCCCTAACTCCATTAATACCTTCCTCCTTTCCACCTATCGCACTTACGAAAGCTAAGAACGCCTCGCAACCTTTCTTAACCATCTTCTCGACCTTCAAAGGTCAAACTACATTAGACAAGTAGTTCCTCCTTTCTCCGATCATTACTACCACTTCATCCTCCCGGTTCTTAGTTCCATACGTTTAGCCGCACAATCCAACACGACTTGATGTTCTACTAACCAATCCATTCCAGTATAAGCTCAAACTCTCAGAAAGGTAACTCCATTAAGTCTCGCTCGAAAGTTCACTCCCGAATCTCTAGGGTACATTCAAGAAAGATCTTGTCTACCACTATAGTTTGGCCTAATGGGCTTACTACGATCATCGCCTATCAAAAAGCTCGAGTCTAGGCCTAGTGTTTTCACTACACTACTTGCAACATAGGAATGGGTCGAGCCCACATCAATCAAAGCAAAGTAGGGTTTGTCAAAATAAAGAACGTCTGGGTTATTACATCCACAGATCTCCATCTTTCCTTCGGCGAACCGCATAAACCAAACTCGGTTGTCTTGCATCGACATTAGTATTACCTCGACCTTGTGTTCCACGGCCTCTGCTGTACCACTACCTCGGTTACTCGAACCACGACCCGTTGAGGTGCATTGCTGCGCTTTCACCAGTCCAGCTAGCATTCGAATCGCTTTGGCTCTCATCGATTGTTTGGGACAATCCTTAAGCATATGGTCCTTGGACCCACACTTAAGACATGCTCCTGTCTTTCTCCAACACTCACCTAAATGCTTCTTTCCACAATGCTCACAAGGACGAATCTGCCAGCCCGTACCAGTTTGTTGATTTCGTGGCCCATCAACCCTAGGCCTTTTGTAACCCTTTCCAGATGGCCCAAATCCTCTTTTGGCCTTATTCTTATACACGGTCTGCTTAGTAGCTTCCTTAATCCCCTCGGCCACCTTGGCCTTTTCTACCAAAGCTGAGAATTCCCGCTCCTGATGCGGTGCTATCAATGATCTCTGTGTCGTCTCTTAGTCCGTCCTCAAACGGACCTGCTGTTCATGTTCGATTGCCACTACCCTCGAGCATAGCGGCGCAATCTCAAGAATTTCGCCTCATATTCGCGAATCGACTTACTTCCTTGTACCAAACCTAGAAAAGCTTTCCTTTGCTCATCTCAGATACCGGTTCCCACATACTTCTTTTGAAAGGCCTCTTTAACATACTCCCAAGTCAAATTTTCACCGTGGTACCATCACGAGCAGTTAACCACCATCGACACGCTTCATCGCGAATAACGCCACCATCCCTTTCAACTTCTCCTCCGAGTCGATCAAGCTCATCCATGATCTGTTGATTGCTTCCAACCAATCTTTCAAATTGCATTAGGTGCCACATTAGATACTCCTGGAACATTTTCGCTCCATTAGCGCGAGTCGTTGGTCTGATTTCGATTTCGAGTTTCCTCCTGCACCGCCACCAATTCCAAAACTCACAAGATGACTGCGACACAAAGATCTTCCCGTCCGAGGTGGTTGCTCAACATTAAAAGCTGGGGGTGGTGGTGGCGGCGGCATTTCATTGTCGGACCCTTGACCCGACCTAACGGGTTCCGACACGGTCATCCTTCCTCTACCTCTACCACGACGACCACGTCCTCTAGAGCTCATTTTCTAGCGTCGAGATCTGATTAAGAAATTTTATGAATTAGTCATTGTTCCACTTATTTACCCGCGAAGGAGTTTTATGAAAAGGGATTTAAGAGTGGTTCTTTCGTATGCATACAAACACACAGTCTTTTCCATACGTTCATTCATCCATCAAACAGGTATGAACTTTCGTTCATTCAGAGAAACGTTGTAGTTTTTGTTGTTGTTGTTGTTTTCCACTACCCGGGGGTATTTTCGTAATTTTGTCCTATAGGGGTATTTTCGTAATTTGTCAAAATAAGGTTCCTTGGTGGTTTTGTCAAAAATTATTTTGAAAACTTCAAAGTCTAGGGGTAATTTGGAAAATTTTTTTTAAAATCCAGAGGTATTTCGGTAATTTTGACCTCAGGGGTATTTTGGTAATTTTTCACAAGTCAGGGTAAATTTGTAAAATTTTATAAGTCAAGGATATTTGAAAGTTATAAATATTTAAGGGTTCTTTTGTAAATTGTTCCTTCCAAAATGGGGATGTTGCAAAAATTTTAGAATTGTGGTCATTTTGGTAATTTTGTAAGTTTGGGGCAATTTTGTAATTTTCAAAATCAATGTATTTTTTATAGTTTGCAAATTAGAGTTTGTGAACATTTATAAAATAATGAAATTTTGAGAAAACTGTTGAGTAGTTGAACATTTTATAAACCAAGGGCATTTTTGTAATTTTCGCGAATCAGGAGTTTTTCAGAAAATGTTGTAAAAAAATAATTTTCTCGATTTAAAAGAAAGTTTTAAAAGTTTGAATAACTAGGGTTTGTTGTTTTATTCTCTTTTTTTTTAAAACATGGCTAGTTCCCTTTCGGGTTTTAGTCATTATGTTTAGCTTTATGACCGAGAGCCCTCTTGGTCGTGGTGAACCAAAGCTACGCACTGTGCGGGATTCGTGTGGAGAGGAGGTGAGTCATGCGGATTGCTTAAATACCAAGCTCCCCAGAAACCATTCCTAGACATACGCACAGAGGTTGCCACACCATGAACCCTCCGAGTTATGGTGAGCCGAGCTACGCACTGGTAGGATTCTGCAAGAGGAGGTGAGTCACTAGGACTGCTTAAATACCAAGCTCTTAGGATCCAATCCTAGACATGCGTGCAAGGGTTACCACACCACTAGCTCATTGACTTAGCCATAGGTTTGTTCAAGACATTAAGTCTTATGTGATTGTGTTTGAGTAGTCTAATCCTGGGTTCAAGTTCCTATCATTCTATTCTACGTTCCATGCCTTTTCTACCCTTATATAAATCATGTAATCACACATAGAGTTAGGGGTACTTACCGTGGATCAATGGTCTGGAGACTTAGGTGCCATGCCATAAAACCGCTTATTTCAAAGAAATTCATTTGGGCTCGAATTGAAAACGTTTTGGGCCTTAGCCCAAAGCCGAGAGTTTAAAAGCTGGCTCGATACCAAATTGAAACACCCCAAACCCGCCCACGAGCCCAACAGGATCTCGTATGTTCCTAAAGTAAACTGGTTTTAATAATTTCGTTACTTGGAGAAATTTGTAAAAATTTTGGAAAAAACTATTATTTTGAGTTGGGCTTAGATTGGAAACCCATTTATTTAATCTTGTGAATCCAATTTGATTTAATATGTCCAAAATAGTTCTGGCACAACATTTAAAAGTAAAGTAAAAATAAAGAATAATCCTTTGGGCCTTATGGCCTTATTACATCAAGTAAACCCAAAATAAAGTTTAAGGTACCAAATAAAATAAAGTCCAAATAAAATAAAATCTCCGAATGTAGCATGGCCACCTCAAGGTCCACCTACCTGGTCATTCAAATCACCGCTCATCACCGAAAATAATTCCCACAACGAGGTGAGTCAATGCACTCAATGTGCACACAATACTAACATTCAACAAATCAAGCATACATGTTCAAACATCGATTCATATAAAATAAATTATGATGCAACCCA
Source organism: Gossypium rotundifolium (assembly GCA_025506655.1). Taxonomy (NCBI): domain Eukaryota; kingdom Viridiplantae; phylum Streptophyta; class Magnoliopsida; order Malvales; family Malvaceae; genus Gossypium; species Gossypium rotundifolium. The sequence continues at coordinate 12,989,497 of CP106734.1, read as the reverse complement.
AACCCAATCCTAATGGTCCATCCGCTACACACCACCGTGCACGCCATTCACACCGTAGGGACTACTAAGTCAACCCTCCATCCGCTACACACCATCGAAGGCGTACGCCCATATACGTTGTGTCATTAGACACTATATTCAAATAATATAACCGGAGTTACCAAATTCAGATAATGTGACCATAGTCACCATATTTCATTGGTGAGACCAAAGTCAACACCTTCGTTGGTGAGACCGAAGTCAACACCTACTCTTCCCCTTTCACATAAATCCCGAATGCCCCAAAAATATATATATTATGCATAACTTACTTAATTTCATGTTCATATACATATATTCGCATGTTATAAAATAACATATTTCACAATCCTATCGGAAGTAGGAAACGTACCTGAGTACCTTTGTACCACATTAGGGTACTTGGCCATATTCATATTTTTATACATATTCATAAAAATTAATTGCCACATGATAAATCGAAGGTTAGTGTGCGTACACACCTGATTTGCTTAATAGGTTCCTTGAGATCTCGAAAATCCCGATCTAACTTTAGATCTGCTTACCCTATATACGCCATCATTTAATACACATTAATAAACCTATTTGACTTAAAACAAAACCAAATCCTAGTAGGATTTGTAAAAAGCTTACCTTTGATGCCGATTTAATGTTTATTCAAATCCAAAACTTGGTTTTCCTTCACTTGATATTCGCCAACCTTAAAACTCAACATAAATTAGTTTTCGCTTTTAATAATTACAGATCTAATCTAGGTAATCACACAAACCTTGGCCAATACCTTTAGGGCTTACCTTATGGATTTTAAACCCAAAACTTCACCTTCCTTTTCCTTGTAATCTAAATTCCTAGATCTCTGAATAGGTTAGTTTTTGATCAATTTGATCTAATTGACTAAGATTTGGCCTTGGCGAATGTATAGACTCACTTACCTTGAGGTTCTCAAATCCAAGTTGATCTTTATTTTAAATTCTGCCAAATCACTTGTTAGATTTGATCTATTATTTAATTATGGAAGGATCTTTTGCCGAATGTACATTGATGTACTTACCTCATTTTGAATCCCTAAGATCCCTTATGCTATTCGGCTATGACACTATTATGGATCTCAAAGTTTTGGCTTTTGTGGATGGATAGTAGAAGAAAAGAAAAGAAAGAAAAGAGATGGAGAGTTTTGACAAGGAAATTCGGCTAAAGAGAAGAGGAAAGATTGTTGCTACTTTCACTAGGAGGTTTCGCAAGATGTTGAAGAGAAGAGAATGGCTCTTTTCTTTTCTCTCTTTGGTCAAACTATTAGCCTTAGAGTCCCTAATTCACCAACTCTTCACTTGTGATAAGTTTTAGTTTTATCAACTATGAAATTCCATCAAATCTCCTAATTAGCCAAGAGTTTTTATTGAATAAAACTCCTCTTCCTAGCTTCCTTGTGCCGTCCAACTCTCCACTCATGGAGGCAAAATTTTATTTCTTTTATTTGCTTCCTAGATGACTCGAACTCAGCCCAAAACCTCTTGCATTTGGGCCATTTCCTAAAGCCTTAGGTGGCATCTTGAGCTACATTTCCAAGTCATTATTGGGTCAAACTTCATATACTTTATATTTTAGGGTCACTTGGCCCTAAGTTCTCCTTTGGGCTCAAATTCGACATTCGGGGTCATTTTTAAGTTTCCTAAAATTTTCATGCTGCTCAGATTTTCCGTGTTTCCAAAATGTTTAGTTTCCTATTTTGGCTTGGTTTCCAAAATGTTTAGTTTCCTATTTTAGCTTGGTTTCCAAAATGTTTAGGTTTCTAAAATGTTCGTGTTTCCAAAATGTTCGTGTTTCCATTTTCATGCATTTCCGTGTTTCCAAAAATATCAAAATTTATTCTTAGTGCTTAAACTTGCCATTTCATACAATCAAACTGAAAATGCATAAGCCCTATTCAGGATGTTACAAATTACTTTTAATAAAGCTCTTTCCAAACATATATTTAAAACAAAGTGATATATTTATCATGATGTGACGCTGTAAATATTGCTTAAATCCATGTTCACCCTCAAAACTTTTATCATGATTTCCTGTTGTGATTGCTATTTAAATTGGCCTTTAACTATTTTGAACATCACTTTCTATATCTTTGAAAATTTATGGAATTTGTTACTCGTCTTTAATAGCTTCAATTTAAAGTTATTTTAAATTAACTTGACTTTTGATATATATATATATATATATATATTTAAAGCCGATTAGGCCATTAATCTTATGAATTTACGCGAGGCATTGCATATTTATATTAACTTCAAGATTTCAAAATTACAAATTACAAAAAAAAAAAAAAAAATTAATCAGCGTATTTTTCATTATCTTTTGGGTTTATTAAATCATGTAAAATTTTGTGTAGGAACTTCTTGAAAGGGGCAACATTGGAAGGTGGGTCGTCATTTGTGAGGGGATTTGGGGGAGACTTGTTTGAGGCGGTTGCAAAAGATAGAAATTTAGCCAATACTTTCAACCACACAATGTCCAACCACAGTGCCATAGTCATGAATAAAGTCCTACAAATCTACAAGGGTTTTGAAGGCTTAACCCAAGTGGTTGATGTGGGAGGAGAATGGGGCACAAATCTTAAGCTCATTATTTCAAAGTACCCTCGAATTAAGGGCATTAACTTTGATTTGCCCTTTGTTGTTAAAGATGCACCCAGTATTCCAGGTAACCATACCATTCGTTCAATTTTATTTTATTTTATTAAAAAAAAAAGATGGAATTGAGTCAAGTTACAAATTGTAAAATATTTGGGCTTAATGAAAATTCAGTTCAAAGTTTGATTGAAGCTTAATTGAGTTTTACTTTTCAAATTTGCGCTCAATTTTATATAAAAGAAAATAAATTACTTGAGCCTTTAGATGAAATTTACTTTCATAATGGATAATGGAGAATAATTTTGATTTTTAAAATAGAACTTCTAATTTAATTATTTGTGTTTGAGCTCAAATTTTATTTTGAATGAAATATTTATGAATCTATGATGTAATCGAAAATAAAACTTCAATGAGACTTGTGAGTCGTGGTAAGTCAAGTAATAGACTATATAAATTCAATTTGCTACAATGATTGAGTAGAATAATCTTTTCTTTTTCTTTTTAGTCTTGAATATCAAATAGTTTACAAGCATAAATGTTTTGTTTATAAATTATACAAAACTATGAATAAATTTTTGTTTAAAGTTTCCCCGATGAACTTTGATAATATATTTTGTTGATGTTAGGTGTGGAGCATGTAGGAGGAGATATGTTCAACAAAGTTCCTAATGGAGAAGTTATTTTTATGAAGGTTAGTTATCAAATTAACTGAAACTCATTAAATTAAACTCAACTTTTGTATAGTAAAATTTATTTGTTTGTTAAAATTTTAGATTTTATAGAGAGATGATTTTTATATATTTATTATAACATTTGATATTGAGAAGATATTTCATTTTTTAAAAATATTTTAAATTAAAAACTATAATATATTAATAAAATATTAATTAGTGAGATTTAACTAATATATTGAATAAAATTTATAGATATAATTTCATTCATTAAAATGATTTTATTTAGTAAAATAAAATTTAAATAATATCTTAACTAAAATTTATTATTTTTATTTCATTTAAGAATAATACTAATTTTACTAAAATTTGAGATTGTTATAGAGAAATAATTTAGTAAAAAGAGTGTACTTCATATTCTATGGCTGTTGTTGTTATAGAGGATAATGATAAAACATAAAAGAAAATTATTTATATAACAAACTTGATTGTTATAATAAAATGTTGTTATAAAAAGTGATTGTTATAAAGAAAACTAATTCTATGGTTATATATATTCAAAGTAAAGGTTAAAAAAGAAATAGGTTTATACCAAATTGATAAGATTTTTATTTTCAATTTAATTGATTGAATTGATGGACTTATTAAAACAAATTTGGAAAAAATTAAAAATAGTTTTAATTTTAAATTAGTATATATATATTAATTAAAAATACAGCACGACTTGATATTATGATGTTTAATATAATGTTAAAAGATTAAATGTTCAAACTCGTCAATTACAATAGGCATATATCTCTCTCTATAAAATTGTATTTTTTTCTAGTTCAATAAGATTGATGATTAACCAAAAATAAATAAAATAAAATTGATTTTTATATATTGTACTGTAGACTGAGCGATGAGTAAAATGAATATACTTAATCCGAATCTATTTTTCACCTGTGATTCAAATTAATACTTTCATTTTCTATTTGTTAAAGTTTGATTTCTTTATTAGAAAACTAATGTTGTTATTTGAAGTTACTTGTTTGGTGAAATATAAATTTATAAATAAATGTGCTTGATTGTAGTTTCATTATGGTTTATCACTTTGAAAATTGTATAAATAAGGTAAAAATACCAGAAGTTTATTTGTGTAATTCGTTTTTTTATATTTGCGGAGTTTAGTTTAACTAGTAATTTTACTATTTTTAATCACAAATACAACAATCTTTTAAACTCTATTGCTCCCTAAGCATAGGGATCTCACTTTTGTACTTAAAGGCTAGAATACTCACCACTCACCTCCGAATCATCCCCTGAGAACTTAAGCAGTAAACACTCAACAATGTTTACAATAACAGTTTGCACACTCTCTTACAAAAATAGTTTCTTAATGAACAGATTAGAATGAACTCAAGCTCTCATACAAAACCTAGACAAGCTTCAAAGTATATATCAATTTCAACTTGCTAATATAGAATTTAAGTGATTACAAAGTAACTCCTTTGAAAATGGTTATAATGTCATTAACAATCAAAGCACAATCGATCAAAGATATGCTTTTCAAAATTGGCAACACAATTTCGATCAAATCTTCACATTCCAAGGAATTAAGAGACTCACCTGAATTTTTTTCCAATCTTCAAAGCCAAAGATTAGTTTTCATAAATGGATCATAATATTTTTAATATAACAGCACATTAATAAATTTAAAGATTTTCTTCATTGAATTGTTAAATCAAATAAAATAAAAAATAAATTGTTTTAGTGACAATTTACCGTGAGCACTACTGAGTGCCACACAACTCCAATCTTCACGATTCAATGAATTGACTAAGATCGATTTCTTTTAATCATTATTTAAACTAATAAATATGTATTGTGGTTGGTTTAGTGGATACTTCACGTTTGGAGAGACGAAGAATGCTTGAAATTGCTAAGAAATTGTTATGAAGCAATATCAGACTGTGGAAAAGTGATAGTATTGGAATCAATATTGCCAGAACTGCCCACGCCTGACACTGTCACAGCTACAACACTCATTTTTGATGCGTTATTGCTTCATTTGCTCCCTGGTGCAAAGGAAAGAACATTCAAAGAGTTTGAGACATTGGTTGTTCAAGCTGGTTTCGCAGCTTTCAAACCTGTTTGTCGTGTTTACAATTATTGGGTCATTGAATTGTTGAAAAATGTGAACAATTCACCACAATAGTTATTATCATTTCATCTGCCAATAACAGAGGAAAGCACCGCATGTCATCCCAGAATCGAAGTTGAACTAGAAGAAGAGAGGAAGATACGAAAAGGAAAGAAGGTATGTAGCCAATCAAAAAGAAGATAGAACAAGATTCCAATAAATTCAGTTATAAATTAAAGTGTATCAGACGTAGCCTCTAAGCATTTTAGCTTTTATGCAACCATCTTAGAGACTTTATGTTATTATTTTGGTTAATGTTGTTATATTTGGATTGTTTACAAAGTATTTGTAATGAATACTATACCTTTTAAATTTAAATGTTATATAAATGAGTTTTATTTTAATCTCAATTCCTATTATTATTGACGGTAAATTATTATTAAAATATTAAAAATCATATTGAAAATGCAAAGAAAATATATCATAGATATTTATTGGAATTATTAATAAAGAATCTTCCATGAATATTAACATTTTCTGATGTAACAGATATTATTGTGCTGTTTAGTTGATAAAACCCCGCCAGACGTCCATATGTTGAAGATTTTGTAAGTGAATGCCTCTAAATGTCCCAATGAAGTCCACTACTTATTATCTTCCTTCTTTTTGCGGCATTTCTTTGATGTCACGATGATTGTTCCTGCAAACACTGCGAATTTTTTACCATGGAATTTCCCACAGCAATTTTGTGCCCACTACTATATTATTAGTGGTGTTCATAAACATCGCTATATATGGAATAAATAAATAAAAAAGCATCATGAAATATTGGTTCTTTTGTAGTGACCTTTAAATTTAGATTATGATTCAAATTAGTTTTTAGGCTTGTTATACCTCCCACCAATGGGGACACGTGACAGCACAAAAACACTATTTGAGGAACATACTCTACTCGCTGCAGATCGAGAAATCACTAGAAGCTCACTTCCTAGCTCAACCACCTGGCTTAGGCAAGAGATAGCTATTCAAGGAAGCCAACCACCTTCCCTCCAAAATGTAGCTATCATTCGTTCTTTTAGGGACCCAACATTTTGTTAAGAATGTGATCCTTTTAATTACCAAACTTTATGTGGGTTCAACTATTTCATACCTTAGATTAGAAGGAATCACAAAATAAGTCCCATCATAGACAATTTCATCCCATCAAGGACATCCACTCTACGTGTCCCATAATAATGGCCTAATAACGAGTCCGTCATGCTAATGCTACCCAACACAGGACCTCGCCTATAAATAATCCCCAAGACAAAAAAGAGAGAGGATAAACTCTTCAGCACACTTACCTACAAAACTCTAGAGAGTCCAAAAATTACAAAACTTTTATGAAAGCCAAAAATTTCAGTAAAAACCATTAAATAATAATAATGAGAAATAGTTTTCCATCTAGTGGTCACCGCTGAGCCTCCGTCGCACCGACCTGCCTATGTTTGTGGATTACATGAACAGATCAGACAAATAGATGTGAGTTTTCATAAACTCAGCGTGTAACCCAACAGAAATAGTCATGCAACATACACATTATTTCATATACAGTCAGATACAGATTCAGACCTCAATCCATAACAGATACAGATATCAAAATCAGATAAACATAACAGATATACAGAATCTTACCCCCATCCTCTACACACAATATCCGACCATCCCATCACACCATGTGGGGTTAAAAACACTCACCCATCCCTACACACCATAAAGTGTCGATACGGCACATAACAGATAGTATGCAGTCAAGTTGCCAGAATATAGACGAAAGGTCGCTGTATAGATCACTTCCTCCATATATACAAATCCCACCCTAAACACAGATACAGAATTAACAAAATTAACATTCTTAACATGCTTGTATACAGATAGCACATATACTCAAATAGAACAGTCAGACATAAATATCGTGTCCTACTCAAATCAAACTATTAGACAGATCACCTGAACTAGGGTTTGGTTAGCCCTAACGGAACTTACTGTAAACCCACAATCGATCGGTACAATCCATGCGACCTTAGGGAAAAATTCAGAATTTTGGGCCTACATGCCTGTGTGGCTTGCCTGTGTGAGCCCACACGGCCTGACCCAAACCTACACGCCTGTGTGGCCCACACGCCCAACTTGGCCTAACCCTTGTGGCCTACACGGCCACACTCACACCGTCACATGGCTGTGTCTTACACACAACCACACCTTCGTCAGTCACACGGCCGTGTCTTGCACACGGCCGACTACATGCCTGTGTGGCACAGACAGACTCCATTTTTGCTTTTGTCGAAACTTTATTTTTCATGTTAGGAGTACACACCTGGTTCAATTTTGATGCGAAAACAATCTCGAGACCTTTGAAACCTAAAAATAGTATACCAAACACCATTTTAAGGATTAGTTTACGAATTTAAACTAGAATTTGATCTCGACTTGAGGCCTCTCAAAACCGAATTACTCACGAAACACTTACCACCAACGAGCCAAAACCACTCAATACTCAAATCTCTGGAGGAGCAACAGCCGCTTCTTGTCTTTCCCCTACTCGAGAAATAACGAACACTATCAATAGATTTCGTTAAACATAATCAATCTCCCCAACAACGCAAAATGCTAAAAGAAACCCACTCAATAGCTTACCTATTTAGAACAAATCGATGAACCCCAAAAGTACAACAACGATGGCATGTACGATGACCAAAATTGAAGAAGAAAAAGAAGAGACAGAAAAAAAAGAGAAAGAAGAACAAAAAGTAACGTCAGAAAAAAAAGAATTCTGGGAAAACAAAATAATTAAAATGAAAAATTAATTCATCCAAAATCCAAACTCCCCACAACCCCACTAAATCTGACCACTAATCTCATTCAACTACCTTAGAATTTCAACTCCACTGAAACTCTATCACCCAACCGAGCAAAAATTGTCATCCACGCTCACACAATGACTCGAACACGAGACTTTAGGCAAGCTAACACCTTACCATTCGAACCAGCAGGCTCATTTTGATATGATATACCAAACAATAGAATATAAGTCAAACCGCCAAGGAATAGGCTAGAGTCAAAATGGAAAAAATTTCCAAAAGTGAGACTTGAACCCATGACCTGCTACACACACCTAGAACACTTAACTACTGAAGTAGATATATATTTATGTTAGATTTAAAAAAATAGAATTAAATTATTGAGGGCATTATAACTCTACCCTTAAAAGAAATTTCACCTCGAAATTTTCTTGACTCGAACAAATGAGGATATTGTTGTAGCATTAAGCCCTCAGGTTACTATGTAGGTTCCTCAATGCCATGATTTCGCCACAGAATCTTAACTAACGGAATGGACTTCCTCCCCAGAACCTTAATATCTCGATCCAAAATTTGAATTGGCTCCTCAAAAGTTAAATCCGGTCTAACCTCGAACTCCTCAACAGAGACAACATGAGATGGATCAAACTGATACCGCCTCAACATTGAGACGTGAAACACATCATGGATACAGTCCAACTCTAGGGGTAGCTCTAACTGATAAGCCACTGGTCCCACACGCTTCAGAATCTGATACGGTCCAATAAATCTAGGGCTCAACTTGCCCTTACAACCGAACCTCAAAACTTTCTTCCACGGAGATACCTTAAGAAATACAAAGTCACCCACAGAGTACTTGATATCCCTTCTTTTCAGATCCGCATAGGACTTTTGTCTATCAGAAGCCACCTTCAGATGGTTTTGAATCAATCTAACCTTATCTTCTGTCTCGAAAACCAACTCAGGACCCAAAATCTGTTACTCACCCAACTCAGTCTAACATTGCCGAATACGACACTTACGACCATACAAAGCCTCATAAGGTGCCATTTGGATGCTAGACTGGAAACTGTTATTGTAGGTGAACTCAACTAATGGTAGGAAATACTCCTAACTACCTCAGAAATCAATCACATAACTTCGAAGCATATCCTCTGGCATTTGAATCACCTTATTAGATTTACGATCGATCTAAGGATGGAACGAGGTACTGAAGTCCAATCTCAAACCCAGAGCCTCATGCAGTTTCTTTTAGAACCAAAAAGTGAAGCAAGGACCCTATTAGAAATTATCGAAATTGGACCCCCATGCGATCTCACAATTTTAGAAATATATAGCTTCGCTAACTTTTGCAGAGAGTAGTTTGTCCAAACCGGAATAAAATGGGTGGACTTGGTCAATTAATTCACGATGTCCCAAACAGAATCCTTTCTAATGGGTGTCAAGGGCAACCAACTAACGAAGCCCATCGTTACTCTTTCCTATTTCCATAAGGTAATTTCAATAGGTTGAAGAAACCCCAAAGGCAATTGGTGCTTAGCCTTAACTTGCTGACAAGTTAGATAACGAGCAACAAAATCTGTTACCTCACATTTCAAACCCGGCCACTAGTAGAGCTCACGAAGATTCTGATACATTTTATTACCACCGAGATTTATAACAAAGGGCTACTATGTGCCTCCCTTAAAATCGACTGCCTCAAATCAGAATCATCTGGTACACAAACCAATCTTCAGAAACATAGAACTTTATCCTTATCCAGTCTAAAATCAGAAGTACTGCCACTCTCAATCTGACGAAACCGTAGACCCAAGGACTCATCCCCCAACTATTTTTCCTGAATATACGCAATCCAAATTAGCTTAACCTACAACTCGGCTGATAGACCTCCATCATCAAACAAACTTAGACGAGCGAACATCACCCTTAAATCAAAAATCGCTTTACGACTGAGAGCATCAGCCACCACATTAGCCTTATCAAGATTATACTCTATCGTGCAGTCGTAATCTTTGAGTAACTCAACCCATCGATGCTGTCTAAGGTTCAACTCATTTTGAGTAAGGAGGTACTTGAGGCTCTTGTGATCAGTGTAGATGATACACCTCTCACCATACATATAGTGCCTCCAGATCTTTAACGCAAACACCACAGCGGCTAACTCAAAACTGTGCATCAGATAATTCCCTTTGTGTGACTTAAGCTGACGGGACGTATAAGCCACAACCTTACCTTTTTGCATTAGTACACATCCCAAACCAACATGCAACGCATCACTATAAACCAAAAACTCCTTACCAAATTTAGGCTGTATCAAAATAGAGCCTGAGTCAAAATAGACTTGAGCTTCTCGAAGCTCGATTGCTGTGCATCAGTCCAAATAAAAAAATTCTTGAGTAGAAGGTTAGTTAGAGGAGCTACAATCAGTGGAAACCCCTCAACAAATCACCGATAATAACCCGCAAGACCCAAAAAATTACGGATTTCAAAAACGTTCTTAAGCTGCTTCCAATCAAGCACAGCCTCAATCTTTTTATGATCAACTTAGATCCTCAAAAGAAACCACATGCCCCAAAAAAGTTACCTCTCACAACTAGAACTCACACTTGCTCAACTTAGCGTAGAGCCATATTTCTCGAAGTATCTAAAGCACTACTCTAAGATATTCATCATGCTCAACCTCAGTCTAAGAGTACACCAGAATATCATCTATGAAGACTATGACGGGCTGATATAGATACGACTGAAAAACTCAATTCATCAAATCTATGAATATAGCTAGAGTATTTGTCAAACCAAAAGGCATAACTAGGAATTCGTAGTGCCCATAACGAGTCCTAAATGTCATCTTATGAATATTAGATTCCTTAACCCTAAGTTGATGATACCAAAATGGAGATCTATTTTGAGAATATTGAAGCCCCACAGAAATGATCAAATAGGTCATCAATACTCGAAAGTAGGTACTTATTCTTCACAGTCAATTTATACAACTATCGATAGTCGATGTACATCTTCATGGTACCATCATTTTTCTTCACAAATAAAATCGGTGCCCCCCATAGAGACACACTAAGATGGATGAAACCACGATCTAAAAGCTCTTAAAGTTAAAACTTAAGCTCTTTAAGCTCTTTCGATGCCATATAGTAAGGAGCGATGGACACAGGAGTGCACGGTAGAAGCTCAATGCTAAACTCAACTTTCTAATTCAGAGATAAAATTGGTAACTTCTAGGAAGATATCCAAAAACTCCCTCACTGTTCTAATATCCTCGATAGAAGAGTCCCCAAAATTAAAACACTAATGTAGGCCAAATACGCCTCACACCCTTTTCGAACCAATTTCTCAGCCATTAGAGTGTATATTACATTAGACAGGTAATCTCGGTACTCACCAATCACAACCACCTCTTTATTATCCTCGGTCCTCAGAACGACCATCTTAGTCGAGCAGTCCAAACTAACTCGATACTTAACTAACCAGTCCATACCCAGAATAAAGTCAAACTCCCTAAACGGTAACTCCATCAGATTTTTTAAAAACACAGCCCCTTGTACCTCTAATGGAACATTCTTATAAAGTCTACTAACCCGAACAGATTGTTCCAATAGACTTAGTACAATAATCTCACCAGAAGTACACTCAACAGAAGTCCCCAAGTTTTCAAAAACAGAACTAGCTACATATGAGTATGTAGAACCTATGTCTATCAAAGCAGTATATAGAGCATCAAAAATTAATAACGTACCTGTGATCATATCAGAAGCGTTTGTCCTCTCGATGTCGAGCAGCATAAACCAATGCAGGCTGCTTCGCTTCAGTCTGATTAACACCTCTGCCCGATGCTCTCTGTCTTCGGCCCATACCATTACCATCCCTAACGGTCCACGGAGCCTAGGTGGCTATTTTACTGCCCTCCGAGCTGAACAGAACTAGATCCTATAGCTTGTATCTAATCAGCACGATATGGACACTCTCTAATCTGGTGCTCTAAAGACCCACACCGTAGACAAGCCCCTAATCTCCTTCAACACTCACTCGGATGGCGCCTACCATAGTCACCACAAAGCTAAATCTCAGTAGGAGCAACGAGAACTCCCACTCTAATAGGTCCATCAGGTCTGGACCATTTCTTAAGCCTATAAACTGAACTAGAGGGCTCTAAATCCCTCTTATTCTTGCCTCTCTCTCTCTCTCTCTCTGTTATGACGCTCCACGCACTTAACCTCTTTGGCGATCTTCACATTATCCATCAGAACAGAAAACTTACGCTTCCTCTATAGAGAAATCAAAACCCTCAGACTATCCCCCAAATCGTCCTCAAAACAGACACATTTATCATACTTAGATGCCACCATACCTCGAGCGTAGCGACTCAATCTTAGAAACTAGGCATCATATTTGGCCACAGACTTATCACCTTGCGCGAGATTCATGAACTCACGCCAACTAGCATCAACATAACTCGGGCCCATATATTTTCCTTGGAAAGTAGTCTTAAAGTAGTCCCAATTCAGATGATCCGGTTGAGTATCCTTCTAACAGCCCATTTTTAGTGAAATCGAATAGTGGTTTTGGGACCACAAATCCGAGCTAGAAAGAAAATTTATTTTAATATTATTCCATGGTCTGTATTATGATGGAAATCTTATATGAAAATTCTGATAAGAAAATTTTACCGATTATGTGTTTAATTATAAAAAGGACCAAATTGCATAAAATGAAAAAGTTGAGTTCTAGTAGCTAAAAGGATCAATTAGCTATGGAATTTAAATAAGAGGTCCTTATAAGGTAATTAGACCATAAAAGAAAAGTTAGTAGATATTTTTGGTGATTCATCCAGGAAAATTAGTAAAAGAAAAGGATAAAATTGGAAATGAGAAAAATTAAAGGATAAGAAATAATTAAAAAGAAATATCATCATATTATTGTCATCTTCATCCTCAAAATTTTATGGAAACCCTAGGAGAGAGAAAGGAAACTAATCAAGCTTAATTAGGTATGTTTTCTTATTCCGTTTTTAGTAATTTTATATTTTTGAGATCGAGATAATTTAATTTATCTATTTTAGGGATTAATTTGAAATTTATCAAAGTATAGAAATTTTTCCATAGATGAATATGCTGAAAAATTTGTAATTTATGGTAGAAAATGAAAGGTTGTTGATAGATAAACAACTTTTACAAAGAGAATTTTGATGAAATTGTGATTTAATGACTAAATTGAAAAGTGGTAAAATCCATAGAAAATTCTAATTTTTTTGAAATATATGTGCTGTAAATTTATATGTTAAATTAGATAGGCTTGGAATAAGGATTAAATTGCATGAATTTCATTTTCCGAGCCTAGGGACGAAATTGCCATTTATGAAAAGTATAGGGGAAAAATGGTAATTTTGCCTAGGATATAAATTGAATCCAATTGAATATGAATTGTATTAAATTGATGATTATATTCATTTATATAGATCCAAATAACTCAAATTTGAAGTTAAATCGAGGAAAAGAAAAGGTGTCGGATTAGTAGACTTTTGAATACGAACAAGTGTAGAGGTAAATTCTTATATATATTTATATTTTTAAATTGAATGTTGTATATGTGAGAATCTTATAAATGATTAATGTATGTAAATAAACACATGCTCGAAATTACTTGATAAATAATGAGTTCTGTTTGAATAATGAAATGCGATGGATACAGTATTTTCCCGTACTGATTATAGTTTTGCATTTGTTGCGGACAACATAGCTCTAATGAGCAATCCTGGTAAAAGCCTTCTCGAGCATCCTATTATATAGTTCATGTGAGCATCCTGATCGGTAGCGAATCTGCATGTGTTGCGCACTACCACAGCTCTTTGTGAGCGTCATATTACATGATTTGATCAGTTTGGATCCAGCATATTATACAGACACAAATATAGCTCCACATGAGCGTCCTGATATAGGCTCTTATGAGCTTCTTGGCATGGCTTGCTTGAACTCTCTGTTACCTTATCCAGTGCTCCATGATAATAACTTTACAGAGTTATCGGTAAAGCTCTATGAGCTCTCTGATTAAAACTCTTATGAGTTTCCTGTTTAGCCCGAATAAGTGTCATGTTACATGGCTCATCTGAGCATCCTGATATGTGGCTAGAGAATGTGCTCCCTGATTATGTGCCCTAACAGGTACCCCTAAATATAAATTGACGAATCATTGATTTGTATACCTTGTGCATACTACCTGAGTATCCATCAAAATTTTAATAATTCAACGGATAAAACTCCTGACATAAGAAATTGTGAGATTAAAGAAATTATGTCTCGAATGCTTCTAAAATACTCAAAATTTTGTAGTATGATGAGCTCATCCATGTTTATTTGATGTACATGTGAATTATATGGCTGCTTAATTGAGTGTTTGTGATTAGGCAAATTTCCAAATTGTTGGAAAGCATATTATTGAATGCTTATTTTAATGAATGTTATTGGTAAGTTTAATTCCTGTTATACGAACTTACTAAACATTAAATGCTTACTAGGTTTTCTTTTCTCTGTTTTATAGTGCTTGAAAGCTCAAAAAGGTTGGAGATCGGTCGAAGCATCATCACAGTATCCACCAGCTCGTTTTGGTATAAATAGTAAGCTTATTTTGGTATAATGGCATGTATAGGCTAACTTGGCCAATTGTTGGCTTGTAAATGGTTGTTTGTAATCTAGCCACCGGAATGGCTAGTGATAGTTGGTTTTGGTACATTTATAAGGTTAAATCATGATAAATGTAACACCCCTAACCCGTAACCATTGTTGGACTAGGGTTAAGAGGTATTACCGATCATTTCAGAACATTCAAAAACATTTCACATCCAAACATAGTAATTCACATTCATATAGTCCCTTAGATAGGTCTACGAGACCCTAAACACGTGTTAGAAAGGGGTCAGGACTAAACCAAACACATACGAAAATTTTCAAAAATTTAAAGATTTTTCAAAACTGCAGAGGTCACAAGCCCGTGTGGGTAGGCCGCATGCCTTACACGGCCTCGGACATGCCTGTGTGTCTAAGCCGTGTCAAAACAGGGCATGCATACTGACTTGTCCAAATGGCCTAAGACACGCCCGTGTGCCTCACCTGTGGTCGACACTGACTTGCACCACAAGGCCAGTCACACGTCTGTGTGTCCAGCCCGTGGTTGAGTCTGACTTGAATCAAATTACAAACTCGAAAGACACGATCGAGCCACATGCCTATGTGCTCAACCGTGTGGGCAATTTTAGGCCATTTTCAAGGCCAAATTACCATCCACACTTTGGAATCATCTATAACCATCAAACCAATACCAATCCATGCCTCAAATGCAATCAAAACGTACCAATATGAGTACCAATTAATCATCTACTACATCATTTATTTCTATACTCAATTCCTACTCAAATAAATCCATCCAAAACACCATTTTCACAACTCAAGTCATATAAACTAAGCATCATATAGTCATACCACAAATTCACACTTAAACAACCATTCTCATCAACCAATTAAAGCATGAAATGTACCATTTCCAATCTCACTATTTCATACCACATTCATCATTTTCATAGCCTACATATATGTGCCAACAACATTCAGCTTCCAAGCCATATCACATGGCAAGGTCCAAACATTACAAAACATACCATAGCTTCTAGCCTATACATTCCATATACCAAAATATATACATCTTTCAAAAGTACCAAAATAGATAGCTGATAGTGTGATAGAGCCGCTGACGATCCCCAGATCCGAGCTAACTTTACTGACACTATAAAACAAAGAAACACTTCACACAGTAAGTTTTAAAGCTTAATAAGTTCGTAATATAATACATATTACTCAAAAATACAATATTAATACATAAATAAACCATCACTTAGATAGATTCACAACTAAACACAATATCATCCTCAACCATATACTCATACATCCATCTATTCAACCTTAAACATTATTATCAACCACATAGGTTTGAAACATACCTTTGCCAACACTTAGTTAACAAACGTTCTTGCTATTAAATGCTCGATACCATAATTTATTCACTGTTCACTATCTCTTTAATTCAATCGCACACTTAGTTCCCAATTCATAGCCAGAGCTTAGATAACATCGCACACTTAGTGCCTCAATATAAAACCAAACTTAATTCGATATCACACACACTGTGCCAATCAAAAAGCCGAAGCTTCTATTATTTCGCACGCACAGTGCTAATCATCTCTGTCTCATTTCTAATTACGCACACTTAGTGCCACTTAACTCGATTCCCCACTTAGTGCCACTTAACTCGATTCCCCACATAGCATTTCTAATCCAATAATCACATAACTATTCATTTCATAGCATTTAAACATAATTTAAGAACACGTATTATATCCGAACTTATCTCGAACGTAGATATACGGAGACTAGTCGATCAATCGAGCACTTTGTCTTTGCCTCGATCTCGATCCGAATCTCTCATTTCTTGATCTATACATATTCAAATTTAGCTCATTCAATCACCAATTCATTCAATTTAGTCCAAACACACCTTTTAGGGCATTTTACAAAATAGCCCTGACATTTTCACATTTCGACACTTTAGTTCCTACTTCATAAAATCATCAAATTCACATAATTTCATTTCACTCATGCCTAGCTGAACTATCCTTATATCCATACAAGTCCACAAATTTCATTTATTTCACATTTTAGTCCTCCAATTTCTTATTTTCACAATTTAGCCCAAATTACTCAATTTCACCAAAAATTCAAAGACAAAATATGTTAATCTTTCACATATCAAATATGTTAATCTTTCGCATATCTTTCATATTTCATCATCAACTATCACAAAGCTCAAACATTCATCAATGGCATATCTCAAAATCACCATCAAATTCTAAAATTAAAGCATGGGTTTGATAGAACACAAAGAAACGATCACAAAAACGTAAAAATTATCAAAAACCGAACAAAAACTAACCTTGAATCAAGCCAAAAATGTGCCGAATATACAAAAGCTTTAAGCCCTTATTCTTCTCTCAATATTAGGTGGAAGAAAAGATGAACAAAGCATGTATTTTACTTTATGTTTTATTTAATATCATATATTAACATATTTATCTTTTTAACCTTTTTATTTTTATTCAAAATCCACTAACTATATGCTTTTATGTCCATCCAATTTATCAATGGTTTAATAACAACATAAGTACTCTCACTTTAATAAGCCATGCCAAATTAGCACTTTAACAATCAACATACAGGTTTTACATTTTATGCGATTAAATCCTTTTTGCTAATTAAGCACTCAATCGATAAAATTTTCACACAAAACTTTCACACATTTTCAATCACATATTATAAACACCAAAAATAATATTAAAATATTTTATTGACCTCGAATTTGTGGTCCCAAAACCACTATTCTGACTAGGGTCTAAACCGAGCTGTTACAACTCTCTCCCTTAGGGATTTTCGTCCCCGAAAATATTACCAGTGAATAGGTTTGGATATTGCTCTCTCATAACATCTTCGAGCTCCCACGTAGCCTCTTCAACTCCGTGTTTGTGCCACAACACTTTAACTAAAAAAATTTTCTTGTTTCTTAATTCTTTAATCTCTCGTGCCAAAATTCGAATCGGTTCTTCACTATACGACAAATCTAATGAATCTCAACCTTAGTCGGAGCAATCACATCGATGGATTAGATCTGTATCGTCAAAGCATCGATACATGAAACACATTATGAATCTTTTCTAATTTAGTTGGTAACATCAATCTATAAGCAACCAGCCCAATTCGTTCAATAACCTCATAAGGCCCGATAAACCTCTGACTTAACTTGCCTTTTCGGCCAAATCTAAGTATTTTCTTCCATAGAGAGACTTTCAAGAACACTTTATCACCGATCTCAAATTCAATATCTTTCTATTTCAAATCTGCATAAGACTTCTGATGATCTGAGGCTGCTTTCAAACTGTCACGAATCACTTTCACTTTTTGCTCAGTCTCTTTCATCAAATCAACCCCGTGGTTCTTATTCTCACTCAGTTCAGTCCAATACAATGGAGTTTGGTATTTTCTATCGTAAAGAGCCTCACACGGTGCCATTTTAATGCTAGATTAAAAATTGTTATTGTACGCAAACTCAATCAATGGAAAATGGTTTTCCCATGTACTTTCAAATTCAAGAATGTAGCATCTTAACATATCTTCAAGAATCTGTATGATCCGCTCGGATTGTCCATCCATTTACGGATGAAATGCAGTACTGAAATGCAACTTTGTACCTAAAGCCTCTTGCAATTTCTTCCAAAACCACGAGATAAATTTGGGATCTCTATCAGACACAATAGATAGTGGCACCCCGTGCAATCGCACAATCTCAGAAATATACAATTCGGCTAACTTATCAAGTGAATAAAATATTCTCATCGGAGTAAAATGAGCTGATTTCGTTAATCTATCAACTATCACCCAGATTGCATTTTTCTTTTCTGGAGATAAAGGCAATCGACACAAAGTCCATCGTGACTTTCTCCCATTTCCACTCAGGGATCATAATCGGTTGTAATAAACGGATGGAACCTGATGTTCAACTTGAACTTGCTGACAAACCAAGGATCTCAAAACAAACTTTGAGATATCCTGTTTCATACCATGCCACCAATAAAACTGTTTTAGATTGTTATACATTTTTGTACTTCCTGGATGAACAACCAAACGACTATTGTGAGCTTCGTTCAAAATCAACTGAATCAACTCTGAATTCCTCGGAACACAAATCCCATCTCTGAATCTCAAACAATCATCATTATCAACTCAAAATTCCAAATTAGAATTCAAACCACATTGAGTTTGTTTTGTCATTATCTAATTATCATTTTTCTGGGCATCACAAATCTGATGTATAAACATCGGTCTCACTTTTAACTCAACCAAAACCGAACCATCATCACATAGATTTATCTGAGTACTCATTGTTCACAAAGCAAATAAAGACTTTTAGCTCAAAGCATCAGCAACAACATTAGCTTTACCTAGACTAGTTCATAGTCTTTTAGTAACTCTAACCATCTTCGCTGTCTCAAATTCAATTCTTTCTGAGTTATCAGATATTTCAAGCTCTTGTGATCTATATAAACATGATATTTCTCACCAAATAAATAGTGACGCCAAATATTCAATGCAAATACAATCGCAACTAATTCAAGATCATGCGTTAGATAATTCTTTTCATGCGGCTTTAACTGCCTCGAAGCATAAACGATGACTTTGCCTTCTTGCATCAACACATAGCCCAAACCATTCAACGATGCATCACTATATACTATAAATTCTTTACCCGATTCAGGTTGAACTAACACTGATGCCTCTGTCAACAATGCTTTCAACTGCTCAAAACTCTGCTGGCACTTTTCTGACCACTCAAATTTAACATCTTTCTGTAGTAATTTCGTCAACGGAGTTGCAATCATCGAGAAGCCTTTCACAAATCGTCTATAATATCCCGCTAGTTCCAGAAAACTACAGACTTCAGACACATTCCTCGGAGGTTTCCATTCTAAAATTGCTAAAATCTTACTCGGATCAACTTGTATTCTGGCAACTAATACAATATGTCCCAGAAAACCAACCTCACGCAACCAAAACTCACATTTGCTAAACTTTGCTTATAATTGCTTCTCATGCAGAGTCTGTAGCACAATTCCCAAATGCTCGGCATGTTGCATCTCATCATATGAATAAATCAGAATGTCATCAATAAATACCACGATAAATCGATCTAAATACAGTCTGAATATTCGATTCATCAAATCCATAAACATTGCAGGAGCATTCATTAGTTCAAAAGGTATAACTAAGAATTCATAATGTCTGCACCTCGTTTTGAAAGTAGTCTTCGGTACATTTGATTCTTTAACTCTCAACTGATAGTAGCCCGATCTCAAATCAATCTTATAAAACACTGTAGCTCCTTTCAACTGATCAAACAAATCATCAATACAAGGCAAAGCATATTTATTCTTTATCATCACTTTATTCAATTGTCGATAATCAATACACATCCTCATAGTTCCATTTTTCTTTTTCACAAACAACATAGGAGCACCCCAGGGCGAGAAACTCGATCGTGCAAATCCTCTATCTGTCAACTCTTGCAACTGCGACTTTAACTCTTTCAATTCTGTCGATGCTATTCTATACGGAGCTATTGAGATAGGAGTAGTCCCCGACACTAATTCAATACCAAACTTAACTTCTCGGATTGGAGGTAATCTTGGTAGTTCTTCAGGAAACACATCTGGGAACTCACATACCACAGACACAGACTCAACTTTCTTTTCAATCACTTTTGTATCTATCACATATGCCAGATAAGCTTCACAACCCTTTTTAACATAATTCTGAGCTTTCAACACTGATATCACAACCGGTAAGCCATTCAAATCATTGGATTCAATTCGAACTATCTCACCATTCTGACTTCTCAAAGCAGTACTCTTTAGTTTATAATTCACAATAGCATTATGCAAAGTGAGCCAATCCATACCCAGAATTATATGAAATTCATCAAAAGGTAGTAACATCAAATTAGCTGAAAAGCAATTATCTTGAAACATCAATGGGCAGTTCTTGCATACTTTATATACCAAAACACATTGACCTAAGGGTTTAGATACTTTAATCACGAATTCAGTAGACTCAACAGGTAAAGTCTTACTTGATACTAGATTCACACACACATAGGAATGAGTAGATCCTGGATCTATCAATGCAATCACATCAGTATCAAATAGAGTAAAAGTACCAGTAATGACGTTTGGAGATGACGTATCTTCTCGTGCGCAAATAGCATAGGCTTGGGTAGGTGTTCTCACCTCGGATCTCACAGCTGTATCGGTAGTCTCTCTTTGATTTCCACTTACATTTTTAGTGTTTTTGGGTGGTCTACCCCTAGCCGTCATATTACTCGGTCTCACACTTTGAACATTGTCTTTCTCAGCTAATTTAGGGCAATCTCGAATGAAATGATCTCGTGATCCACATTTATAACAAGTTCTATTATTGTACTTACCCCAACATTCTCCAAAATGTTGTCTTCCATACTGTCTACACTCAGGCTTGTTGCTTTTGGCATTTTCAACACTTGATTCAATCGGAGTTTTAGTTCTTGGACCAATACTTTGTCTCACACGATCTTTACTCGAATGTCCAAATGCAGCATTTGAATGTTTGCTTGCATCTCTAAATCTCTTTATCGAAGGTTGAGATGATTTACTCATCGATCTTTTTCTTTCATCTCTAGCCTTAGAATCTACTTTCTTCTTTTCTTTGCTAAGCTCCTTGGCTTTGCAGGCTCTTTCAACTAACACAACAAATTCATTCAAATCAAGTATTCCAACCAACAATTTAATGTATTCATTCAGCCCTTCAATAAAACGTTTACACGTAGTAGCTTCAGTTGAAACTCATTTTCACACATATTGGCTCAATCTCACAAACTCCTATTCATACTCCTTAACTGACATACGACCCTATTTCAGCTCTAAAAATTCTTTACGTTTTTGATCTATGAATCATTAACTGATATACTTATTTCAGAATTCAACTTGAAAGAAATCTCAGGTGATTCTCTCTCTTGGAAACCACAGATATCAATGTCTTTCACCAATTATATTCTGTATCTCTCAACAAGGAAACAACACATTTAATGCATTCATCAGGAGTCAATGACATCTCATCAAACACTCAGATTGTATTCTCGAGCAAAAACTTAGCTCGTTCAGCATCATCATCAATTGTGGCTCTAAACTCTTCAGTCCCATACTTTCATATTTTATCTATATGAGGCTTATTCAATCGAATCGAATCTACAATCGGATCTACATTACTCTCAACATCATCAGCAACTGCTCGATCGGGATCTATTTACTATACGAAAACACATTTATAACTTTCAGGATTCATCACACTATCACAATTATATATATGGCATGTATAGCTAGACTCACACGTTCTACGTTAGTCTTAGGATCGACTAAACCACAACTCTGATACCAATAAAATGTAATACCCTAACCCATAACCATTTTGAACTAAGGTTAAGAGGCATTACCGATCATTTCAGAACATTCAATATCATTTCACAACCAAACATAGTAATTCACATTCATATAGTCCCTTAGATAGGTCTACGAGACCCTAAACACGTGTTAGAAAGGGGTCAGGACTAAACTGAACACATACAAAAATTTTTAAAAATTTAAACACTGCAGAGGTCACACGCAAGTGTGGGTAGGCCACATGCCTCACATGGCCTCAGACACGCCTGTGTGTCTAAGCCATGTCAAAACAGGGCATACATACTGACTTGTCCACACGGCCTGAGACACACCGTGTGCCTCACCGTGGTCAACACTGACTTGCACCACACGACCAGTCACACTCCCGTGTGTCTAGCCCGTGGTCGAGTCTGACTTGAATCAAATTACAAACTCAAAAGACACAGTCGAGCCACACGCCTGTGTGCTCAATCGTATGGGCAATTTAAGCCATTTTCAAGGCCAAATTACCATCTACAATTTGGAATCATCTATAACCATCAAACCAATACCAATGCATGCCTCAAATGCAATCAAAACATACCAATACAAGTACCAATTAATCATCTACTAAATCATTTATTTCTATACTCAATTCCTACTCAAATAAATCCATCCAAAACATCATTTTCACAACTCAAATCATATAAACTAAGCATCATATAGTCATACCACAAATTCACACTTAAACAACCATTCTCATCAACCAATTCAAGCATGAAATATACCATTTCCAATCTCACTATTTCATACCACATTCATCATTTTTATAGCCTACATATATGATCCAACAACATTCAACTTCCAAACCATATCACATGGCAAGGTCCAAACATTACAAAACATACCATAACTTCTAGCTTATACATGCCATATACCAAAATATATACATCTTTCAAAAGTACGAAAATAGATAGCTGATAGTATGATAGAGCCGCTGACGATCCCTGGATTCGAGCTAACTTTATTGACACTATGAAACAAAGAAACACTTCACACAGTAAGTTTTAGAGCTTAGTAAGTTTGTAATATAATACATATTACTCAAAAATACAATATCAATACATAAATAAACCATCACTTAGATAGATTTACAACTAAACATAATATCATCCTTAACCATATACCCATACATCCATCTATTCAACCTTAAACATTATCATCAACCACATAGGTTTGAAACATACCTTTGCTAACATTTCGTTAACAAACGTTCTTGCTATTAAATGCTCGATACAATAATTTATTCATTATTCACTATCTCTTTAATTCAATTGCACACTTAGTGCCCAATTCATAAACGGAACTTAGATAACATCGTACACTTAGTGCCTCAATATAAAATCGAACTTAATTCGATATCGCACACATAGTGCCAATCAAAAAGCCGAAGCTTCTATTATTTCACACGCACAGTGCTAATCATCTCTGTCTTATTTCTAATTACGTACACTTAGTGCCACTTAACTCGATTCCACACATAGCATTTCTAATCCAATAATCACATAACTATTCATTTCATAGCATTTAAACATAATTTAAGAACACGCACTATATCCGAACTTACCTCGAATGTAGATATACGGAGACTAGTCGATCAATCGAGCACATTGTCTTTGCCTCGATCTTGATCTGAATCTCTCCTTTCTTGGTCTATACATATTCAAATTTGGCTCATTCAATCACCAATTCATTCAATTTAGTCCAAACACACATATTTAGGCCTCACATTTTTACACTTTGACACTTTAGTCCCTACTTCATGAAATCATCAAATTCACATAATTTCATTTCACCCATGCCTAGCCAAATTATCCTTATATCCATACAAGTCCAAACATTTCATTTATTTCATGTTTTATTCTCCAATTTCTTATTTTCACAATTTAGCCCAAATTACTCAATTTCACCAAAAATTCAAAGACAAAATATGTTAATCTTTCACATATCTTTCATATTTCATCATCAACTATCACAAAGCTCAAACATTCATCAATGGCATATCTCAAAATAACCATCAAATTCTAAAATTAAAGCATGGGTTTGATAGAACACAAAGCAATGATCACAAAAACGTAGAAATTATCAAAAACCGAACAAAAACTAACCTTGAATCAAGCCACAAATGTGTCAAATTTACAAAAGCTTTAAAACCTTATTCTTATCTCAATATTCGATGGAAGAAAAGATCAATAAATCATGTATTTTACTTTATGTTTTATTTAATATCATATATTAACATATTAACATATTTACCTTTTTAGCCTTTTTTTAATTCAAAATCCACTAACTATAGGCTTTTATGTCCATCCAATTTATCAATGGTTTAATAACAACATAAGGACTCTCACTTTAATAAGCCATGCTAAATTAGCACTTTAACAATCAGCACATAAATTTTACATTTTATACGATTAAATACTTTCTACTAATTATGCACTTAATCGATAAAATTTTCACACAGAATTTTCACAAATGCTCAATCACATATTATAAACACCAAAAATAATATTAAAATATTTTTCTAACCTCAAATTTATGGTCTCAAAACCACTATTCTGACTAGGGTCTAAACCGGGCTGTTACAATAAATACATATGTGTTTAGTAAGTTTAATTTAGTTATGTTAAACATGTATGTTTATAAAAGGTAAGATTATAAAAATGAATGCATGAGATGATATAATATGTTAGATGATAGAGTTGGCTTGGTTATAATGTTTGAATTGGTTGGTATATGATTGGAAGTATTGGTGTAGGTTGTTGGCAAGTTTGGGTGGAAATAAGGCTAGGAAATGGCCTTATTTTGTCCACATGGGTAGACACACGGGCGTGTGTCTTGACCGTGTGTGACACACGGCCTGGCACATGGGTGTGTGTTTTGGCCGTGCGTCCCTTGCATCTTAAAATTGAAAACAGAATGCTCAGAATTAGACACACAGGTAGAGACACAAGCGTTTGTCTCAACCGTGTGTGATACACGGCCTAGAACACGAGCGTATGTCTTGCCCATGTTAAATCTGCACCTAATTTGTGAAAAATTAAATTGACTACACGACCTAGCACACGGGCGTGTGGCAGGCCGTGTGGTACAAGTCAGAGAGTTACACGGGTAAAGACACTGGCTGGGACACGGCCGTGTACCTCACATTGAATAGTCACACGGCCTGAGACATGGGCATGTCACTCGGCCGTGTGAGCCACACGGCCTACTCACACGGGCGTGTGATATATAAGAAAATTTTGAAATTTTGCAAAAAATTTTCTGAAATTCTTATTTAGTTCCGAATTGTTTCTAATGCTTAAATTGGGCCTCAAAGTTCCATTCAAGGGATAATATAATTATTTCGGACATAAGCAGTAAATGATATGAATTATCTGAAATTGTTTGGTAAACTCCAGTAATACTTTGTAAACCTATTTTAGAGAAAGATACGGGATAAGGGGTGTTACATTTTATTGGTATCAGAGCTATGGTTTAGTCGATTCTTGGACTAACGTAGGAAGTTGATAGACCATAATATGAACATGCTTTAATCCCACATTTAGCATGTTTTTGGATGATTTATCCCTTTAATTATGCAAATAGGTGTTTCTAATCCTTTGTTTTCATGTTTTATACTCAGGAGAGCACAGGAGGATGAAGAGAACGAGAAATGGGCCAAAAAGAGAGTAAATGGGCCGAATTGTGAAATTGACACGGTCTGGGCTCAAGACCACACTGTCGTGCCTCTTTAACAGGTTCGAACACGGCCTGGCCTCGACTTACACGGGCGTGTGCCATGGGCGTGTCCCTGACGCAACAAAGAATAGTTTCATTCAGATTAAGGTACTTAGAGGCAAAGAAAGCCAATCCAAAAGCCTATATAAACACCCCAGAGGCCAACCATAAAGGGGGCGTTCAGCTAGGACAAAGAGCCAAGCCAGAGGGACCGAATTGTGGGATTCACTCGAAGAAAGTCAGTTGATTCATCTAAAGAAGTCGGAATCATACTCAAGACTGAGGATCTCTCCTTCAATTCCTTCAGGGGGTTTTAGGGTTTTTCTTATGTTTTGTTTTATATTTTCTTCCGAGATATTTTCTTTTATAATTATGAACTAAACCCCTCAAATACCTGAGGGGGATGAAACCTAAGACGAATCTTTTATTGTTTTCTGAGCTGTATGATAAATACTTGATTTGTTCTTAACTATGCGTTCTTAATTCTTGCTTTGATATTCCAGGATATTGATTCAAGTATTGATGTGCTTAGGTAGTGGAGAAAAAGTCTCTATTTAAGAGTAGATCTAGCATAGTTAAGCGGAGTTGATCACAACCCTAGAAATAGGATGACGAAAATATGCCGAATTAGGGTCAAACCTAATATGGGAGTCCATAGATCGAGTTAATGCAATTCTAGGGGTTTTAATTAGAAAGATATTTCAATTAATCAACCTAGGGTTAGACGTTAGTAGCCTTGAAAGAGGTATTAATATAAATTAGGGAATCCTACGGATCAAGTCAAGTGAATAAATCGTCTGGTTCAGAGTTGAATAACAAGTGAAGTCTAGGTGGATTCTTCCTCGGGTATTGTCTTAATCAATTGGTTTTTCCTCCAAGTATTTCCCCAATTCATTCTCTTTTATTGTCTTAATCAATTGGTTTTTCCTCCAAGTATTTCCCCAATTCATTCTCTTTGTCTTAGTATCTTTAGCTTAGTAATTAGTTAGTTTTAGATTAAATAACAACTTCTTTAATTTTTTAGGTCAAATAATAAAAAGAAAGTTAGTATTAGTACTTTTGGTTCTTTTGGGTTCGACAATCTGGTCTTGCCACTAAACTATACTACTGTTCGATAGGTATGCTTGCCTCCATCGTTGTCTTAGTTAGTTTCCAGGTTTGATCATTCATTTTATATATTTTAAGACTCTTACACACGATCAGAAGTATGAGTTTAGCTATACATGCCATTATATAATTTATGATAGTGTGATATCTCCTGACCATTTTAAATGTGTTTTCCATATAGTAATGTCATCCAACCAAGCTAGAGCTAAATTCAAGAAAGCTGAGAGCATTGCTCAAGCTTCCGTTCAATGAGTTGTATCTAGTGGTAGTAGAAGGCTCGTATTTGAGGGCCGAGATGAGGAGGAAAAAGAAGCATTCTTTCAAATGATGAATGAGTGGTCCACTGAAAATTTGAGAACAAATCCTACTGTACAACAACCTACCCCTCTTGCTCCTCAACCGGTTCCTGACATGCCACAAGATACTAAACCTGCTAGAACTGGTAAGCCTCCGGTGCATAAAATTCGTAAATATGGTGCAAAGGAATTTAGGGCTATTGCAGATGATTCAGAGAAAGCTAAATTTTGGTTGGAAAATACTATCAGGGTTTTAGATGAGTCATCATGTATACTAGCCGAATGCTTGAAATGTACAGTATCTTTACTGAAAGACACAACTTATCAGTGGTGGAATACTATAACTTCTGTTGTACCAAGAGAAAATGTTACATGGGAATTCATACAGATAGAATTTAGAAAAAGTAACACCCCAAACCCGGTCGATACACCACGAAATAGAATACGGTATGTTCTGGGGAAAATGTATTTAAAGGTTAGATTTTCGGATAAAGGTTTGATGAAAACTCTTTCTTTGTATTTTGTACTTTGTAAAATCTTGGACCCAAAGTCACGCTGTACCAAGAGAAAATGTTACATGGGAATTCTTCCAGATAGAATTTAGAAAAGTCGCTATGACAAACCTCGGTAAAATCCGGAGACCCTATAACAAAAGACCACCCCCTTGCTTGTGATTAGAGAACAGGGAGGGAAGAAATAGGGCCAAAACAAAAATTGGAGAAGGAGATTATTTGAGTTTGCTTAAGACTATCAAACAAGGTTTGGCTATAGGTGTTTAACACCACCTATGGTGCTGCGTGGGTGGTAAGAGAGAAAGAAAGAGTGAAATGGAGATAAGGTTTGACAAGGGTTTTGAGAAAAGAGAAAGAAAGTTTGAGGGACAAGGTGAGATGGTTTACGCTCAAGTGAAATGGAGAGAAGCAAGTGGAGAATTCGGCTACAGTTTGGAAGTAGAAGCAAAGAAATGCTTAAAGGAGAAGGGAGAAACGGCAAAGTAGATTAGAAAAGAAAGAGAGCAAATTCGGCTAAGAAGGCAATATGTATTTCGGCACAAGTGTTCTAAGAAAGAGAGAAATAAAAGTATGAGAAGAGAGAATTTGTTTGGCTTATCACCAATGAAAAGAACAAAAGAAAAGGAAGGAAGCATTGACACACACACACACACAAAATTTAGGAGGCAAATTTGGCAAGGTGAAAAGCGTGGAATACGTCGTGAATCGACTTAGCTCTGCTGGCAACTCAAGCGATCGCTACCGGTCCCTGCGTCTCGATTACCTTATCTACCAATAAAAGTATGCGTTCACCAACTCAGTCCAACATGTAGGTGAGCTACACTTCCTACCATACAATGCCTCATATGGTGCCATCTTGATGCTAGTTTGGTAGCTGTTGTTGTGGCG
This sequence comes from Gossypium rotundifolium, assembly GCA_025506655.1. Lineage (NCBI taxonomy): Eukaryota > Viridiplantae > Streptophyta > Magnoliopsida > Malvales > Malvaceae > Gossypium > Gossypium rotundifolium. Next base: position 12,960,583 of record CP106734.1, on the reverse strand, counting down.
AACTCATTAATGGTAGAAACTCTTCCCAACTACCTCTGAAGTCCAGGACACAACCTCAAGCATATCCTCTAAGATCTGTATAACCTTTTCCACTTGCCCGTCGATTGCGGGTGAAATCTTCGTCTTGAAATCCAGCCGTGTACCCGAGCGATGCAACGCTTTCGAACCTTGGCGTAAAGACCGCTAACCTCTAAAGTGAGTAATCCACCCTCACCGAATGAAGTGGTGATTTAGTCGGATGATGAGTCCTTCTTGCTAGGCGAAGAGGTAATCCTTGAAGACCTCCGGGATGCATAGCGTAGGGGCTACTATGTGCGTCTGAAGAATCTTCGCCTTAACTTGCGTGCGCCACCACGTTAGCCTTGCTCGGATGATACTCAATCGAGCGATCGTAATCCTTTAGCAACTCAATCCATCTGCCTTGCCTCAAATTCAAATCCTACGAGTCAAAAGGTACCCAGGACTCTTGTGATCATGTAGACTATCGATCTCTCTCCGTACAAATAGTGCCTCCAGATTTTCAAGGCAAAGACTCTGCCGCTAACTCCAAGTCATCGTCGGATAATTGACTTCATGTGGCCTCGGTATGCCGAGATCGTAAGCCACAACCTTCCTTTTCGCATTAGCACACAACCCAAACCGTATGTGATGCATCACAATATCTTGTAATTCCTTTCACGCCTCGGTGAATTAGAACAGGAGCTTGGTCAAAATCTTCTTTAACTTGTCGAAACTCTCCTGCTGCTTTTCGGTCAAACAAGCGGAACTTCTTTTCTTAACAACTTGGTTATCGGCGTTGCGATCAACGAAAATCCTCTACAAATCTTGATAGTATATGCCAAGCCAGAAAACTCGAATCTCGACTCTTGACTTAGGCGGCTTCAATCCAGCGCCTCAATCTTGCGAGGATCCCTCTAATCCCAACTCCTCGGCCTCCAAGGCATACACATGAACCACATATGCTTCACGACCCTTCACGACCATCTTCTCGGCTTCCGAGGCGGACACCACGTTGGATAAGTAATTCCTTCTGTTGCCTATCATGACCACCTTGTCACCCTTAGCCGTCCTTAAAACCATGCGCTTAGCCACGCAATCCAACCTCGCTTGGTACTTAACCAACCAGTCCATTCCAAGAATCAGGTCGAACTCTCCAAACGGCAGTTCCATCAGATCAGCCTCAAACACTGGCCCTTGGAGTTCTAGAGGTACATCTCTATCGACTTATCTACAATTCTGAGTGACCTAGAGGGCTAATTACGGTCATCGCCTAGAAGATATCTCGAGTCTAAATCCATGGTCTTCACTATGCTACTTGCAGCGTATAAATCGTTGAACCCACATTAATCAAAGCGATAAATGGAGAACCAAAGATCAAAACGTCTGGGTTATGACGTCCGTGCGTCGCCTTCCTCTCGGCGCCTCGATGCATACACTAACCACGGGTGTCTTGCCTCAAAATACTTGCACCTCGCCCGATGCTCGCGGCTACGACCGAACCATTACCTCCTCGCCATTACCACGACCCTCTGCGGTGACGGTCTATTATTCCGGCGAGTACGGTACGACCTCGGTGAATTCTAGCCAACTTACGCGGACGGTCCCTCACACGGTGGTCCAGTGAACCACACTCAAAGTAATATCAAGCTGGGGCCAACCCACTATGGTACTAAGCCACTGGGACAAGTCGCTATGAGGTGCCAAACCTCTGGTGACCCAAAGTCACAATAATCGATCTGTGGTACCAAACCACTGGAGGTGCCAAACCTCTGGTGTCCCAAAGACACGGATATCATATTCCCTCTCCTCTCATATCACCCATAAACATACCATACTGATGCAAATCGTGCAATCATGCAAATCATGCCAATATGTTTAGTGTAGCATCTCATAACACATACATCATAGATCATGATATCATATCAATAACAGAGCTCGTAATGAAACGGACTTACCCGAATCCGTGTACATACCCCATAGGGTATCATATCAATCAACCATACTATTTCGGCTTTAAGCAATCAGGTTATTAAGCATATTACTAAGTAAAAAGTGTGTTAGTTTACACACCTGTTAATATGCAAGCCTTAATCCAAAAGAACCGATCTAAGACCCTCGATTAGCTTGCTCCTATAATCGGCCAAATAAGAACATTAGGACCAAGGCCATTCGCCAAAAAAAAAACTAAAGGGTTAACACTCAAACCCTTACCTTACGAATGATTTGGTTTCCTACCAAATCCCGAACCAACAGATGGTTCCCCTGACAATCGGCCACACCCTGTTAAGAAGAACAATTAATCCTTGAAGGCTTTGGCTTAACGAGACTAAGAGAATAAACCAATGAAACTAACCCTTACCACCACTTACCAACCGATCACTCTCAAGCGGAGGCTTCGCTTGACTGCTCTGAAATCCCGGAGACCCTATAACAAAATGGTTCCAAAACAATCGATTTGCACACTCCCAATCAAATGCCGAATCAACTCTTACCTTGCAATAGTCGTTAGAGAACAGGGAGGGGAAGAAATAGGCATTCGGCCTAGCATTAACCTTCCTCTAAAAACCCGATTGGAGAGAAAATAGAAGAGACTACCCCCTTGCTTGTGATTCGGCCAAAACAAAAAGAGAAAGAGATTCGGCTGAGTTTGCTTAAGACTATCAAATAAGGTTCGGCTATAGGTGTTTAACACCACCTATGGTATGGCGTGGGTGATAAGAGAGAAAGAGAAGGAGTGAAATGGAGATAAGGTTTCGGCAAAGGGTTTTGAGAAAAGAGAAAGAAAGTTTGAGGGGACAAGGTGAGATGGTTTCGGCTCAAGTGAAATGGAGAGAAACAAGTGGAGAATTAAACTCTGAGTTTGGAAGTAGAAGCAAAGAAATGCTTAAAGGAGAAGGGAGAAACGGCAAAGTAGATTAGAAAAGAAAGAGAGCAAATTCGACTAAGAAGGCAATATGTATTTCGGCACAAGTGTTCTAAGAAAGAGAGAAATGAAAGTATGAGAAGAGAGAATGCTGGTTCGGCTTATCACCAATGAAAAAGAACAAAAGAAAAGGAAGGAAGCATTCGGCCACACACACACACAATTTAGGAGGCAAATTTCGGCAAGGTGAGGGTTACTTGGGGTTTTCAGTTTTCAATGGAAAACAAAGGAGAGACTTCTTTGAAGAAAATTTGGCTAGGCACTAGACTAAAGCTGGCCGAAAGTCACACAAATTGCCCAAAAGAATTTCGGCACTCCCCACCAACTCACTTACCAAACCGGCCACTCTCCCCCCATGAAGACTCCAACATTCGGGCACCTCCTAAGCTCACTCATGGCCACTAATTCAAATCGATTTGAATTAGTCAAATCCTTAACTCACTCCTTAATTCACTCCTTGCCCACCATTTGAATTATTTGACTTGGTCTATGGTAGAGTTTGAACTGCACACAACTTCTCCCCCTCCATGCCGTCAAAATGGAAGCAAAATGTGTGGCTTCTGCAACTTCGAACTCATGACCTCCTCCGTGATATTACAACATTAATCAAAGATTTTGGATCAGAAAAAGAAAGATTTTTAAAGCTCAAACAGGGAAACATGACTGTATCTGAGTACGAACAAGAATTCGTTAGATTGAGCAAGTATGCTAGAGAATGGATTCCAACTGAGGTTGATATGTGTAAATATTTTGAGGAAGGATTAAATGAAGATATTAAGTTATTGATCGGGATTCTTGAATTAAGGGAATTTGTAGTATTGGTTGATCGAGCATATAAAGTCGAGGAATTAAGTAAAGAAAAGAAGCAAGCAGAAAGAGAAGCTAGGGTATCTGGTAAAAGATTTATGGGTAAGTCACAATCATCTACTTCAAAGAAATTAAAGAAGTACCATGATCATTCTACCACTTTACAAGATATTCTGGGAAAGAGTGAGGCTATCAACGTTCTAACTTGAGATCTTCGTCTCCATCTATAACAAGTGTGGGAAGTGTCGGTAACCCTAAACTAAAATGTAAATATTGTAACAAATTTCATTTTGGGGAATGCCGTTTGAGAAGTGGAGCATGTTATAGATGTGGTTCTCTTGACCATTTTCTCAAAGATTGTCTGGAAAGGATTGAAAAAGATATTGATCAGACTTTAAAGCTAAGTAATCCCGCCTCGAGAGGCAGACCACCCCATCACCCCGATAATGTCAGTTGTAGTCGAAGTGCTACAAAAGACTCAACAGTTAAATCTAAACCACAAGCACCGGTAAAAACATATGTTATTCATACTAGAGATGATGCTAATGCACCAGACGTCGTTACTAGTACATTTTCTCTTCTTGATACTGATATTACTGCTTTGATTGATCCTAGTTCTACACATTCATACACATGCTCACATTTAGTGTCTGTTAAAAAATTACCTGTTGAATTCACTAAATTTGTAGTTAAAGTTTCAATGCCCCTAGGCCAGTATATTATGGTGGATAAAGTTTGTAAAAACTATCCGTTGATGGTAAAAGGTTATTGCTTTTCGGCTGATCTAATGTTTCTGCCTTTTTCATGAATTTGATGTAATTTTGGGAATGGATTGGCTAACTCAACATGATGCGGTGGTAAATTGTAAACAAAAATATATTGTGTAAAAGTGTCAGAATGGTGAATTACTTCACGTTGAATTTGATAAACTGGATGGATTATCTACTGTGATCTTAGCAATATCAACACAGAAATATATCAGAAAAGGGTATGATGCTTATCTTGCATATGTGTTGGATACCAAAGTATCTGAGTCGAAGATTCAATCAGTACTAGTTGTTTGTGACTTTCTTGATGTATTTTCGGAGGAATTACCTGGTTTACCACTGATTAGAAAAGTGGAGTTTTCTATAGATCTTGTTTCGGGAACAACACCGATATCCATAACACCCTACAGAATGGCTCCTACTGAATTGAAAGAGTTGAAAGTACAGTTACAAGAATTAACTGATAGAGGCTTTGCTCGACCTAGTTTTTCATCTTGGGGTGCACCGGTTCTGTTTGTAAAGAAGAAAGATGGATCATTGAGATTGTGTATAGATTACAGACAACTGAACAAAGTCACAATAAAGAACAACTATCCACTTCCTCATATTGATGACTTGTTTGACCAATTGAAAGGTGCCACTGTATTTTTGAAGATTGATCTTCGTTCCCGTTACTATCGGCTATGGGTAAAAGAATCAGATGTTCCAAAGACAGCTTTCAAAACTAGGTATGGGCACTATGAGTTTCTTGTAATGCCGTTTGGCTTGAAAATGTGCTTGCAGTATTCATGGATTTGATGAACAAAATTTTCAGACCGTCTCTAGATAGGTTTGTGGTGGTATTGTAACACCCAATACCGACCTAGACGTTATGGCCGAATCTGGCGATGTCACATGATAGTGCTTTTAGAAATCGTAACTGTGTTAAAACCATTTTCTTATTGGTATCCTAGGCTATCGTCAAACATGTCGTTTACTTATCCATTATCCATATTTAAAACTTAATACGTTGTGGAAGCTTTTAAAGCGATTTACAAGTTCGTGTACGTTTTGATAAAACATGTGTTTATTTTGAAAACTTGCGTCTTATCCTACTGCTAGTAGTTATATAAATTAATGATCACAAATTTTAAACAAAAACCCGAAAGGCCTTGTTACATAAAATTTACCAAAAATATAAATAAATCAAAATTAAAAATAAACCGTAAATGGTGTCCCAAACTGTGGTCATTGTCGAGTCCTCCGCTGGACCGATCTGTCTACTGTTGGGGATTACCTGAACAAATTAAATAGAAAAGGGTGAGTTTTCACAAACTCAATGTGTAATCCCCACAAAAAACATGCACACAGAATATCAGATAACAAACATATATTCACAGTTTGGGTCTGAGCCCATTACAGAAATGGTGTGGACTTTAGCCCACTCAGGTACAGAAACAGACATATTATCAGGCCTTTGCCCATTTCAGATAGAATATATAGAAATCAGATCCAGCCTCTACACATCATGTGGGGATAAAATCAACCCACCCAGCCTACACAACATGTTGTACCAAATTTTGCACATAATCAGAAATTTGCAGCTGAGCTGCCAGATAAAAGGCTTAAAAGCCTTTCAGACACTTCCTCTGAATATCATCAATCCCACCCCAATGCAATGCAACATACACAAAATGTCACGCTAATATGCAAATAGTAATTCATACACTCAGATCGGCATACATGCTCAGTATAGAAGTCAAACAGTCAGATCATCTATTTAGAGGTCTAAGTATTGCTTACCTACCCTACTATAGGTCCACAGTCGATTGGGCGACCCGTGCAACCTTATAGAGGCTTTCAGAAGGATGGGCTCACACGCCTGTGTGGCCCTCACGACCCAAATTGGCCTTGGCCGTATAGATCACATGGCCTGGCCCAGAATCCCACACGCCCGTGTGGTTCACCCATGTGAGCCCACATGTCCGTGTGGCCCACACCCAATTAGTCGAGCCCATGTGTCACACATGGCCTTGCCCATCACACAGCCATGCCACTCACGCACGGCCTGGCTCGTCGATCACACTGCCGTGTGGTGACTAACAATCTTGCACATGGCCTACCACACGGGTGACCACACGTTCGTGTGGCATCGACAGAATGGTTTTCAACTTTTGTGAGACCTCATTTTCTATATTTTCGGGTACACACCGAGTTTGATTTCACTGCAATCGTAATCCCAAGCACTCCACTACCTTTAATTGGACCATTGAACGTTTACGACAGTCAATCTCCAACTATTAACCTCGAGTCCTCAATTCGAACAAACGGAATGACAGTTGCACACCAAGGAATGATTTATAAGAGAGAAAACGAAAAGAGTAAGGGACAGAGAAAAGCAAAATTTGGCTATGGAGAGCACAAAAATGGAAAAATAGAAAAAAGAAAAGAAAAGAAAAAATGGGTAGAAGAGGGAAGAGAGACGTCGATTCTAAAGAGAAATTTGGGGAAAACTGATTCAACCCAAATCCCACTACTTACACGATCTCAACCACCCACTATTCAGACTTTCACTACAACTCAATCTCTAGCCCGCTAATGTAACAAAAATACTAACCCTTGCCAACATAGAGAATCGAACTCATGACCTCCATCTCACCAACACTCCACTTATCCACCAAACCAGCAGGCCCATTCTGTTAATTATTTACACACTTTAACTTATAGGCCTACTAAACAGAGTTTGGGCTTCATTAACAAAAATACCAAAATTTACCCAAGTTGAGACTTGAACTTAGGACCTCTCAGACACTCCATAACACACCCAAATCACTTAGCCACTAAAGCATATAAGAAATTTGTGGCTTGAAACTACAGAAGCCAAAAATAATGGAAAACTGAGGTGTTATAGGTATTTATTGATGATATCTTGGTATATTCTCGAGATGAAAATGAACATGCTAATCATCTGAGAATTGTGCTACAAACACTGCGTGAGAAACAATTGTATGCCAAATTTAGTAAATGTGAATTTTGGCTACGGGAAGTTGGTTTTCTTAGACATATAGTATCTATTGAAGGTTTCAGGGTGGATCCGAATAAAATTTCAGCAATTATTAATTAGATACCACCGAAGAATGTGTTTAAATTCAAAAGTTTTTTGGGACTAGCTAGATATTATCGGAGGTTTGTAAAAGGATTTTCAATGATAACTTCTCCGATGACCGGTCTGTTGCAAAAAGATGTGAAATTTGAGTGGACTAATAAATGTTAGCAGAGCTTTAACAGATTGAATGCTTTATGGAACGATGCACCTGTGTTAGTTCAACCTGAATTGGGTAAGGAATTTGTAATTTACAGTGATGCGTCATTGAATGGTTTAGGCTATCTATTGATGCAAGAAGGTAAAGTAATAGTCTATGTTTATAAATAGCTAAAACCACAAGAAAGAAATTACCCGATACATGATTTAGAATTGGCAGCCACTGTGTTTGCATTGAAAATCTGGCAACATTATCTATTTGGAGAAAAATGTCACATAATCATTGATCACAATAGTTTAAAATATTTGATGTCACAAAAAAGATTTGAATTTGAGACAGATCAGATGGCTTGAATTGTTGAAAGATTAAGATTTGGTTATTGACTATCATCCAGGAAAAGCTAATGTGGTTCCTGATGCTCTGAGCAGAAAATCTTTATTTTGCTTACGAGCAATGAATACTCAGTTATCATTATCAGATAGTGGTTCAATTATAGCTGAGTTAAAAGCTAAACTGACATTTCTGCAATAGATCCATGAAGCTCAATAAAATGATAGTGAACTACAAACTAAATGGGTACAGTGCGAGTCGAATTCTTATTTAGAATTTTAGATTGGGTCTGATGGTTGTCTATTATTTGAGGCACAATATGTGTACCAAAGAACTCAAAACTTATATAGAAGATTTTGAACGAAGCTCATAATGGTACTATGTCTGTTCATCCAGAAAGTAACAAAATGTATAATGATTTGAAAAAGATGTACTGGTGGCCGAGAATGAAACAAGATATATCTAAATTCGTATCTAAATGTTTGATATGTCAGTAAGTAAAAGCTAAACATTAGGTGCCTTCGGGATTATTATAGCCAGTTAAAATCCCAGGATGAAAATAAGAAAAAATTACTATGGATTTTGTATCGGGATCGCCCCTATCTCTGAAGAAGAAAGATGCCATTAGGGTAATCGTCGATCGGTTGACAAAGTTTGTACATTTCATTTCGGTACGTAAGAATTTATCTTTGGATAAGTTGGCTGAATTATATGTTTAAGAGATTGTCAGACTGCATAGAGTGTCGATCTCCATTATTTCAGACAGAGATCCTCAATTTACATCTCGATTCTGGAATAAATTGCAAGAAGCTCTAGGTACATAGTTACATTTTAGCACTAGATTCCATCCTTAAACTAATGGACAATCTGAACGTTTTAGCTTCGGTGTTGTATATTGGAATTCTAAGGTAACTAGGAAAAGTATCTATCTTTAGTTGAATTTGCCTATAATAATAGTTATTAGTTCAGCATTTAAATGGCACCGTATGAAGCTTTGTATGGTCGTAAATGTAGAACTCTACCGTATTGGATAGAGCTCAATGAGAAAAAGATACATGGTGTTGACTTAGTTAGTGAAACTGAAGAAAAGGTGAAAGTAATTCAAGATAGTTTGAAACAACCTCTGATCATCAAAAGTCTTATGTTGATCTTAAACGAAAAGAAATAGAATTTCAGGTCGGTGATAAGGTATTCTTAAAAGTATCACCTTGGAAGAAAGTTCTCCGATTTAGTCAAAAAGGAAAATTGAGTCCACGATTCATTAGGCCATATGAGATTATTGAAAAAATTGGACCTGTTACTTATCGGTTGGTATTACCCAAAGCTTAACAGAATTCACAATGTTTTTCATGTGTCCATGTTACGACAGTATCGATCAGATCCTTCACATGTAATTTCTCTGAAAGAAGTTGAGATTCAACCTGATATGACTTACAGTGAAGAACCGATCAAAATCATGGCATATGAGATGAAAGAGTTAAGAAATAAAAAGGTAGCTTTAGTGAAAGTTCTTTGGCAACGACATGGTATAGAAGAAGCTACCTGGGAACCAGATGATACCATGAGAAAGCAATATCCAAATCTCTTTACAAGTAAGATTTTCGAGGACGAAAATTCTTAAAAGGGAGGAGAGTTGTAACATCCCATTTTCAGTGAAATCGAAACAGTGGTTTCTGGACCACAAAATCGAGATAGAAAGAAAATTTATTTTAATATTATTGCATGGTTCATATTACGATAGAAATGTTATATGAAAATTCTGATCAGAAAATTTTATCGATTATGTGTTTAATTAAAAAAAGGACCAAATTGCATAAAATGCAAAAGTTGAGTTCTAGTAGCTAAAAGGATCAATTAGTTATGGAATTCACAATAATAGGTCCTTATATGGTAATTAGACCATTAATGATATTTTGGTGATTCATCCATGAAAAATTAGAAAAGAAAAAGGATGAAATTGGAAATGAGAAAATTAAAGGATGATAAATAATTAAAAGAAATATCATCATATTATTGTCATCTTCATCCTCAAAATTTTATGGAAACCACAGGAGAGAGAAAGGAAACTAATCAAGCTTAATTAGGTATGTTTTATTATTCATTTTAGTAATTTTATATTTTGAGATTTGAATAACTTAATCTATCTATTTTGGGGATTAATTTGAAAAGTTATCAAATTATAGAAATTTTTCATGGATGAATATACTGAAAATTTGAAATTTATGGTAGAAAATGAAAGGTTGTTGATAAATAAACAACTTTTACAAAGAAAATTTTGATGAAATTGTGATTTAGGGACTAAATTGAAAAGTGGTAAAATCCACGAACAAATTCTAATTTTTTTGAAATATATGTGTTGTAAATGTTATATTTTAAATTGGTTAGGCTTGGAATGAGGATTAAATTGTCATTTATGAAAAGTATATGCGCAAAATGGTAATTTTGTCTAGGATATAAATTGAATCCAATTGAATCCAAATAACTCAAATTTGAAGTTAGATCAAGGAAAAGAAAAGGTGTCGGATTAATAGACTTTTGAATACAAACAAGTGTCGAGGTAAGTGATAAACCATAAAAGTAACATATTTTAATCTCACATTTATCATACTTTGGGATGATTTATTCCCTGAATTGTGTAAAAAGGTGCTCTTAATCCTTTCTTTTCATGTTTTATACTCAGGAAAGCACCTAGGGATGAAAAGAATGAGAAACGGGCTCAAAATGAGCCAAATTGGGGCAAAGAAGAAATCGACACGGCTTGGACCTAAGACCACATGGCCGTGCCGCCCTAATTTACTCTAACACGGCCTGGACCCTGAAACACACGGGCGTGTCTCTTCAGCAGACTCGACCACGGCCTAAAATCGATTCACATGGGCGTGTGCCATGGCCGGACCTGTCATGGCAAAGAGCAATTCCATTCAGAATAGGGTACTTAGAGGCAAAGAAACACATTCTAAAGCCTATTCAAACACCCTAGTAGGAATTCTACTTGAATTAGGATATGTAGAGGCCAAGTAAAGCATCTCAAAATCTATATAAACACTCTAGGGGGCAACTTAAGAGGGGAGTTCGGTAGAAACCTTCTGCTAGGGCTTTTGTGGTTAGCTAGGCCAAGGAGCCAAGCCAGAAAGGTCAGATTTGTGGGAATCACTTGAAGATAGCCAGTTGATCCATCTCAAGAAGCCGAAATTCTACTCAAGATGGCGGATTTCTTCTTTAATTCCTTCAGGGAGTTTTAGGGATTTCTTATGTTTTGTTTTATCTTTTTTTCTGAGATGTTTTCTTTTATTGTTATGAACTAAACCCTTCAGATACCTGAAGCGGATGAAACTTAGATGAATCTTGTTATTGTTTTCTGAACTATATGATAAATACTTGATTTGTTCTTAATTATGTGTGCTTAATTCATATGTTAATATTTTGGGATATTGATTCAAGTTGAATGTGCTTAGGTGGTGGAGCAAAAGTCCTTGCCTAAGAGTAGATCTAGCATAATTAAGCGGAGTTGATCGCGCGCCTAGAGATAGGTTAACGAGATTTTGCCGGATTAGGGTGAAACCTAATATGGGAGTCCATAGATCGAGTTAATGCGATTCTAGGGGTTTTAATTAGAAAGAGATTTATATTAATAAACTTAGGGTTAGACATTATTCGCCTCGAGAGAGGGTTTAATATAAATTAGGGAATCCTACAGATCAAGTCAAGTGAATAAATCGCCTGGTTCAATGTTAGATAACAAGTGAAATCTAGGTGGATTCTTCCTAAGGGTATCGTCTTAGTCAATTGAGTTTTCCTAAAGTTATTTCCCAATTCATTCTTTTTGACTTTGCGTCTTTAGCTTAGTGATAAACCGTAAAAGTAACATATTTTAATCCCACAATTAGTATGCTTTTGGATGATTTATCCTTGATTTATGTAAAAAGGTGCTCTTAATCCTTTCTTTTCATGTCTTATACTTAGGAAAGCACCTAAGGATAAAAAGAATGTAAAATGGGCTTAAAACGGACCAAATTGGGCCAACCCAAGAAATCGACACAGCCTGGACTTCAAGCCACACGGCCATGCCTTGCCATTTATTTAGAACACGGCCTCACTCCGATTTACACGGCCGTGCCTCGTCGACAAAAGTCCAACACGATTTGGCCACGACTTACACGGGCATGTGCCATGGGCGTGCCCCTTCCACGGGAATGAGCAATTTCACTCGGATTTGGATGCTTGAAGCCAAAGAAACATACTCCTAAGTCTACTTAAACACCTTAATAGTAATTCTACTTGAAGGAGGTACTTAGGAGCCAAGTAAAGCATTTAAAGAGCCTATATAAACAACCCAAGGCAATCGTTCTAGAGAATCAAGTTTTAGGCAGAGTTTTCTGCCAGAGCTTTTATTCAGGGAATTACTCGAAGATAGCCAGTTGATCCATCTCAAGAAGCCAGAGTTTTACTCAAGACAGAGGATCTCCTCTTCAATTCCTTCAGGGGGTTTTAGAGATTTCTTATGTTTTGTTTTATCTTTTCTCTATAGATGTATTCTTGTTTTGTTATGAACTAAACCCTTCAGATACCTAAAGGGGATGAAACCTATGATGGATTTTGTTATTTGATTTCTAAATTATATGATAAGTACTTAGTTTGTTCTTAATTATGTTGCTTAATTTAATCTAATGTGCTTAGGTGGAGGAGGAATAGACCCTGCCTAAGAGTAGATCTAGCATAATTAAGCGGAGTTGATCGCATGCCTAGAGATAGGGTGACGAGATTTTGCCAGATTAGGGTGAAACCTAATATGGGAGTCCATTGATCGATTCACTGCTTCCTTAGGGGGTTATTATAAGAGAACGAGAGTTCCACTAATTAACCAAAGGTTAGACGTTATTCACCTCGAGAGAGGGTTTAATATAGGTTAAGGAGTCTCACGGATCAAGCTAAGTAAAGAAGTCATATGAATTAAAAGTTAGATAACAAGAGAAGTCATAGGTGGATTCTTCCTGAGGGTATCATCGTAATCAACTGAGTTTTTCCACAGTCTTTTCACAAAGTTTCATTCTGTTGTCTTTGCATCTAGTTTAGTTTTTTTTTCATTAGTTTTAGATTAATAAACCAATCACTCCATATTTTAGGCTAAATAATAAAAAGAAAGTGAGTAGTAGTACTTTTAGGTTCCTTTGGGTTCGATAAAATAATCTTGCCTAACTATACTATTGTTCGATAGGTGCACTTGCCTCAATCGTTGTCATAGTTAGTCTCTGTGTTCAATCATTCTTTATAAATATTAAAACTCATTTGCTTGACACGATCAAGTTTTTGGCGCCATTTCTTGGGAACACTAAAATATTAAGAAAGCTCTATTTCTATTATTTTAGCCATTATTTTATTATTTTCGCAATTTACTTTTATTTTTAGTTTAGGTTAAATTTTTATTTACACTAAATTTCTTCTTTCTTCTCCTAGAAGGTACCTCTAGTTTATGACCAGAAGGAATCGAGAGGACCTTTAGCGTACAAAAGTGACATTGAAGCTACCGCTCGCAGGAATTGTAGAGAAACTAGACGAGCTCTAGACTACCAAAGAGAAGAACAATAAGACAGATCCAATCCTACTAAAGGGATGGACAGTGCAAGAACAGAATGCTTCGCGTACTATGTATGATTATTCTAAACCTAATTTGACAGGAGCAGAATCTGGTATTGTCAGGCCTGCTATATCTGCTAGCAATTTTGAATTAAAGCCTAACACAATACAAATGATTCAACAGTTTGTTCAATTTTATGGTTTGCAGGACGAAGATCCTAATACTCATATAGCTAATTTCTTAGAGTTCTGTGATACCTTCAAAATAAATGGCATTTCTAACGATGCCATACGTCTTCGGTTATTTCTCTTTTCATTAAGGAATAAAGCAAAGAAGTGGTTGAACTCGTTACCACGAGGGTCAATCACCACATGGGATCAAATGACCGAAAAATTTCTTTTAAAATACTTTCCACCAGCCAAAACGGCCAAATTTAGGAATGACATATCTTCTTTTGTGCAGAATGACGTAGAAACATTATATGATCCATGGGAAAGATATAAGGATCTTCCGAGAAGATGTCCACACCATGGAATACTTTTGTGGCTTCAAGTCCAAACATTTTACAACAGTGTGAATTCTTCAACGAGGAAAATGATTGACTTATCTGCCAATGGAACTTTGAATAACAAAACTCCTGAAGCAGATTATGACTTTATTGAAGAGATGTCATTGAATACCTATCAATGGCAAATTACAAGGGCCAAACCAACAAAATCAACCGGAGTTTTTAACATAGACGCAGCGACAATGCTGTCAGCACAGGTGGAGATGATTAATAAAAAGCTTGATAATTTATGTTCTTCATAGGTACATCCAATAATGCAATGCGAAGCGAGTGGGAATGTGGCGAATCCTGAGTACCCACGCTACCAACCAGGAGCAGAACATTAGTAGACAAACTATATAGGTAACAATTTCAGATCCAATAATAATCCTTATAGTAACACTTATAATGCGGGTTGGAGGAACCACCCAAATTTTCGTGAGGAGGACAAGGAAATCAAGGAAATCAAAGGCAGCAACCTCCTCCAAATTATCAAAATCAGCCATATCCACAAGAGAAGAAATCAAACCTCGAAGAGATGCTGACGAAATTCATGGCAAGCCACAGATTCTCGTTTCCAAAAGATGAAGCAGCACTTGATGAACAACAAAAATCGATCAAAGGGATCGAGAATCAAGTTGGAGAACTTACTAGGTCAGTGGGACATCTCACAAAGCTGATTTCTGAACGTCAACAAGGACGTCTACCAAGCAACATAGAAATAAACCCAAAAGAACAGATCCAAGCCATCATAGCTCAAGAGGGTACAAAGGTAGACGAGCCCACCACAGCACAAGAAACCAAAGAAGAAAAAGGTAAAATAGAGGTAGCACACGAAAAGCCAAAACCAATAATCAAATAATACAAACCTTGCATACCTTATCCCAAGCATTAAAAGGAGATGATTCAGAGGAACAGTTTGATAAGTTTCTTAAACTTTTAAAGAAATTACATACTAACTTACCCCTTCTTGAAGCTCTTTTCCAAATGCTAGACTCGAGGAAATTTTTAGCACAACTCTTGACAAACAAATGCAAAATAGACGAAGAGTACCACATGGAACTAAACGCAACATGCTCGGCATTACAGAATAGACTACTGCAGAAACAAAAGGATCTAGGGAGTTTTACGATTCCATACTTAATTGGTAGTTTAACTATTGATAATGTGTTAGATGATCTAGGGGCAAGTATAAATGTCATGCCTTATGCATTGTTTAAACGACTAGGTCTAGGGAAGCCCAAACAAACTAGGATGAGTATTCAACTAGCTGATAAAACTGTTAGAGTTCCTAGGGGCATTATTGAAGATGTTCTTGTAAAAATTGA
The DNA here is from genome assembly GCA_025506655.1 of Gossypium rotundifolium. NCBI lineage: Eukaryota > Viridiplantae > Streptophyta > Magnoliopsida > Malvales > Malvaceae > Gossypium > Gossypium rotundifolium. The sequence continues at coordinate 12,945,064 of CP106734.1, read as the reverse complement.
TAAAAATTTTTCCCAGTAGATTTTGTTGTTTTAGACATGGATGAAGATAATTCAATCCCCTTAATTCTAGGAAGACCTTTTCTAGCAACTGCTAGAGCTAAAATTGACGTTGCTACAGGTGAACTCATACTTCACATAGGAGATGAATCGATTAAGCTTCAAGCTCTCGACTCAGCCAGAACAACGGATGATGAAGGTAAGAAAGTCACCTCAATAGATAATCAAATTGTTCAACCTTCACTATAGGAAACATCACAAGGCATCAAACCGGAGCCAACTCATAGCCCCCAAATCGATAAAGAAGAATCACACAAGAAACAAAACCTTAATGTAACATCCTAAAATTGGGCCTAGTAGAATTGGGCCCAATAGGCCTTGAGAATGGGAACATTTAAAATTTTTGAGATGTATGTAGCACTTAGAATGTTATGGTAAGGTATTAATGGGCTTGTGCATTGTGTTTAATGTTATGTTTAATATGTTAATTTGAGGTTAAGTTAGGCCCAAAGAATTAGGTCAAAATTTGGTACCAAGGTGAGCTAAGGGGGACAACACAAGGCTATAATTTAGAGATTATTTTTTTAATTAATGAGGATAACAAGTGATAAAATAAAGGAGAGTTGGTGCAAATGTGGCCTCTTATGGATGAGTGTTTTGGTAGGGATAAGGGATAGAAGGATAGAGGAGAAAAGATTGGAGTTATCTTCTGAGTACAGAGTTGGCCGAAATTCCATCTCCTAGAGGGGGTGTCGAAATTCCCTATAAATAGGGGGTACCTCTTCAATTCCGGCATTTTGAACCCCATTCTCTTCTTCTCATCTTCGTGTCAAATTCTCGGTTCTTCTTGGTAATCTCTTTTCTTTTGATTTCTTCTAAAAGCCGAAACCCCTAAATATTCTTTCTCTCCACTTTCTTTTCACTTTCTTTCTAAGCCGAAACACTTCACTCAGTTTTTCATAAAAGCCAAAATCGCTAGATCTCATCTCTTGTGGTTGCCGAATCCTCTTTAATGGAGTGCCTTGTGCGAATCTAAAGGAAACAATAGGTAAGTGTTGATTTTGGGATTTTAATGTTCTTCGGCTTTTCAAAGTCCTTAGCGGATGGCTATTAGAAACTAATCTCTTATTTCACACTTCTTTTCGGCATTCCGGGATTTGAAGAAGGAGGCCAATCGCATAGATCTCTAAGTTATAGAATCGTGTTACTTTCGAGATTTCAAGGTAAGAGGATTTGTTTATTTATATATATAAAATCGGGTAGAATACTAACCATGGCCGAATATAGGAGAGGGCATATTTTCATAGTTTTCTGACTTTTAAGCAAAGTTATAGATTGAGTATAATAGATCCGGATAGTAAGGACATCGATTAAGAATATTGGATTTCGCGATATCAGGTGTGTAATACTTCCCCACCATCTAGATCTGATTAATTATATATATATATGTTCATAAGTTTTATATGTTACATTAAAAGCCAAAATCTCGGATTTAAACAGCGGACCCTCAGGTTAGTAAATAATTTGATTATATGTTACAAGTAAATTGTTGTACATGTTTTTTAAATTATTGTACATGTTTGCATAGGTTGGGTGATGAAAGGAGGAAGTATATGTATATGCATATGTGTAGCAGTTTTTACCGTGATTTACTGTAGCGGCTAATGCCGTGATCTGTTATAAGGGCTTCGGCCAATATATGTTGATGAGCAGCATGACTGCCATCTTGGCGTGTAGCGGTGTGGGTTGATTGTAGAAATCCCCAATGGTGTGTTGGTTGGTACGAGGGTGTGTAGCGGATGAAAACTTAGGCAATTGGGTTGGGTTTTGCATATTATTTGTTTCCATGTAAATGAAATTATTATTATGTTTTATGAGGCCCAAATCTAGTGGTGCATGAGGGTTGCACACTGAGTCTCGCGACTCACCCAGTTAAACTAACCTTTCAGGTGACGATTAGTGCATCGGACCGGGCCGGAGTGGAGCGCAAGGTGGCCATGCAAAAGAATATGTGAATCCAGCGAAAAGTTCCACTTAATAGTTTTTTTTTTCTTTCAAAGTATTTTATGTTATGGATTTGAGCTACGTTGTAATAAGGCCATGGGCCACTAGTTTTCCTTTTTGTTTTGTTATGGGCCTTTATTGTTTATTATTATTTATTTTAAAACTAAGACATGTAATTCAGTTTTAGGCTTTTGATTATTAGGCATATTTTATATAAATTATATTTGGGCTTTCCGTCAACACGATTGGTTTTACTAAAATTTTCTTAGTGACATACCAGATCCGATTGTAGTGTTTGGGCCGGGTTTGGGGTGTTACAAATTGGTATCAGAGCCCGGTTCAAAACTCGACTTTGGGCTTTAGGCTCAAAACATTTTCTAAAAATGGTTTTTTTGAAACATGCATGTTTAAAAATGGTACAGGGTTTGTTTTCTCGGCATGGCACTTGCGTCTCCGGCCCAAGTCTGCCAGGTAAGTATTCAGAACTCCTTGTGTAATATATATATATATGAATATGGGCTTGATGGGTTTTATGGGACGTAGGTTAGATTAGTTAGACTTTCATGGACTATAGGCTTAAACAACTTCTTAAATTCGAAGACTTAATTTCTTGAAACAAATCCTGTGAACTAGTCACGAGTTAGGGTGTGGCAACAGCATACGCATGTCTAGGAGTGGATATAGGAGAGCTTGGTATTTAAGCGGTCCTAGTGACTCACCTCCTCTTCGCTGGAATCCTACAGTGCGTAGTGACTATTCACCCTAACCATGAGGATGTGTTGACAGGCCAAAACCTATAACTAAAACCCGAAAGGACCCGACCACCTTGTTTTGTACAACCTTAAAGTAAACCTTGGTTTTGAAATCACTAAAATACCTTTGATTCGTAAAAATATCCCGAATTAAAAATTACCAAAATACCCTTATTTCACCAAATCACCCGGGACCTTATTTTGGAAAATTACGAAAATACCCCTATAGGTTAAAATTACAAAAATACCCCTAGGTAGTGAAATGACGGAAATACCCTTAGGTGATGGATGCTATTTGTATGTTGGTGTGTATGGATGTTGAATGTGCAAGGTTCCTAGAATTAAGAAGACTGAAACCTGTAGATAGGTTTGAATTCGAAAGAACTACTTTTAAAACTATTATTCATAACATTGTTCATGGTTAATCAGTGGAAGAAAACTAATAATTCATAAAATTCTTAATCAGATAAACGCGAATCGGTAGTATTAGTACAAGGGGATGAAGACGCTCCAGAAGCGAATAATGGTGCGTATCCTACCATAGTATACTAAGTGTTTATTTGGCTTTGGAATTAGAGTGCGCAGCGAAAGCATAGTGATGAGACTTGGGTAGTACAATTACTAGTTAGTCAAAAATTTCGAGGACAAAATTTCTTTAAGGAGGGTAGATTTGTAACATCCTGAAATTGGGCCTAGTAGAATTGGGCCCAATAGGCCTTGAGAATGGGAACGTTTAAAATTTTTGAGATGCATGTAGCACTTAGAATGTTATGGTCAGGTATTAATGGGCTTGTGCATTGTGTGTAATGTTATGTTTAATATGTTAATTTGAGGTTTAGTTGGTCCCAAAGAATTGGGTCAAAATTTTGGCAGCCAAGGTAAGCTAAGGGGGACGGCACAAGGCTATAATTTAGGGATTATTTTGTTTAATTAATGAGGATAACAAGCTGATAAAATAAAGGGAGAGTTAGTGCAAATGTGGCCTCTTATGGATGAGTATTTTGATAGGGATAAGGGATAGAAGGATATAGGAGAAAAGATAGGAGTTATCTTCTGAGTATAGAGTTGGTCAAAATTCCATCTCCTAGAGGGGGCGCTGAAATTCCCTATAATTAAGGGGTACCTCTTCAATTCCAGCATTTTGAACCCCATTCTCTTCTCTCATCTTCTGTGCGAAATTCTCGGTTCTTCTTGGTAGTCTCTTTTCTTTTGATTTCTTGAAAGTCAAAACCCTAAGTATTCTTTCTCTCCACTTTCTTTTCACTTTCCTTCTAAGTCAAACACTTCACTCGGTTTTTCATAAAAGCCAAAATCACTAGATCTCATCTCCTGTGGTTGCCGAATCCTCTTTAATAGAGTGCGCTTGTGCGAATCTAAAGGAAACAATAGGTAAGTGTTGATTTTGGGATTTCAATGTTCTTTCGGCTTTTCAAAGTCCTTAGTGAATGGCTATTAGAAACTAATCTCTTATTTCACACTTCTTTTCGGTGATTCGAGATTTGAAGAAGGAGGCCAATCGCATAGATCTCTAAGTTATAGAATCGTGTTACTTTTGGGATTTCAAGGTAAAAGGATTTGTTTATTTATATATATAAAATCGAGTAGAATACTAACCATGGCGAATATAGGAGAGGGCATATTTTCACGATTTTTCGGCTTTTAAGTAAAGTTATAGATTGAGGATAATAAATCCAGGATAGCAAGGACATCGACTAAGAATATTGGATTTAGCGATATCATAAGTGTGTAATACTTAAACAACCCACCCTCTAGATCGATTAATTATAAATATATATATATATGTTCATAAGTTTTATATGTTTCATTAAAAGTGAAATCTCGGAGGGCTTTAAACAATGGACCATCTCGGTGTGGGTTAGTAAATAATCGATTATATGTTACAAGTAAATTTCAAGGTACACGATATCTTCCCCACGAAATAGTCGAGGTAAGCAATCCAATATTTGTCAATTTCAAGGTAAACGTTTCGTGACTTCAACTTTGTCACAAAAATAGAGGCCATGAGCATGAGGAAAGATATTTAAACCTTTAAACCTCCTTAAAATTTTCAAATACGATGGGACGATTGGTTTTCTAGCTTAAGACTATAAGCTTAAGCGCTTCTCGGGAGGTAAAACCCAAGCACTAACTCAATTTATTTTCAATCTTTTCTTTTCACTTTCGAAATAGTCTATCAATATTTGTCAATTTCAAGGTAAGCGCTTTCGACCTTTGTCAAATATTTATTTTAAACTAACACAAAAGTCTGATTTCAAACCTTTAAACCTGCCTAACATTTTCCTTACACTAGCTTAAGACTATAAGCAGCGCTTCTCGTGGCCGTGTGGACCATTTTCGAACCATCTTAAATATTTATTTTAAACTAACACGATGAGAGAGAGGTACACGGTGCAATTCGTGGCCAACCACCGTCAGACATCACGGGCCCAACCACCCTTCCCACGGGCATCGACAGATCAGTACGACCGTGCCCCTAAACCATGTGAAGCTACTGACTATCTCCCAATGGGCGTGGCCGACTGAGAAACGGACGTGGGAGACTCAACATGCCTATACCCACGACCATATGACGTGGCCGTGGTCGACACTGACTACACAAATAGGGCATGGCACATCAAGAACGGGCGTGGGCAATGTAACACACTCCACACCACGACAGTGCGAGGCGGCCGTGTGAATCGACACACCCTTAAACCACGGGCATGGGAACGTGCCAAATTTGAAATACTATTTTAATCCCATAGCCATTCCTCTTCTTCCCATTCTATTTCTTCTTTCTTCTTTCTTTTTCCTTCAAAATTTTATTTATTCCTTTAAAAAGTGTCAAGACTCTTGAGCAACACCAAAACCATGTCAAAGAAGCGAAAGAAGGCAAGCATAATCTCCCTATGGGAGACCGATCTACATAAGTTCATGCCGGCCGCTTAATTCAAACAACAAGCCAAGGGTCTTTGAGATCATATAGTTTTTATTTTCTTTTTCTCTTTTGCTTCAATTTCCTTCTCTTTAACAATCTTATGCTTAGTTTAGTTTATTTTAATTTAGTTTCTTAGTATTAGATTCTAAAGGCTGCTTGGGAATCATGCCACCACGACCACCACCAGCACCTCCGTCGCCCTAAAAGCCATACCCACCTTCCTAACCATCCTTCAATAAGGACCTAACAGTCTATTTATTTTTTATTTTCACTTTAGATTGTTTTCTATTTTAATTCTCGTCTTCTTTCTTATCTTCATATATATACTTAGTTTATTTTAAATATGTCTTAATAATCCCTGGCTAATTCTCTACAAGCTCCCCAACTTATTCATCTAGCGCAGAGATCATTGGTAGCCACCCCACTAGGACCATAGAAAATGCCACCACCGCCTCCAACAACTACCTTTTACCCCGACCACTGCCAATTCCTGAGCCATCCAAAAATCAGGAAGTCACTTTACCCCTTATCTTTTGATTTATCCCATAATTGTTGTTATTCATCTTTGTACATTGTGAGCAATGTACATCTTAAGTGTGGGGGGTAAAAGTGTCAAACTTTTTGCATTATTCTAAAAATCCTGAATTTAGTCTTGATTCAAAAGTATTTTTCTCATATTACTAATTAGGATGAAATTTATAATGATTTATGATTTTTATTGATATGTTTTAGATTAAGTCATAGTTAATTGTGCATTGATGATTAAATTTGAAGAATACTAGAGAATCAGGCATGGTAAGTCTACTTTCTAAAAATTAAAATTTATGGGTCGTTGAACTGAATTTGAGTATTACCTTGAAATTTGGAATTTATAAGGATTGATGTCAAAAACACCCATAATTTTTTTGAGATTTTGGGCCTTATAGAGCATATATTCTTTTTCATGTTCACTTTATTGATTGTGAGTGTGTCAACTTTGAACTGTTATTCTAGAACTTGCCTCGTTTATACATGTTGAGACCACACTTTTGATTTGATATACAGAGATGATAAAGGCACCTAGGATTTAACCCACTTACTCCATAAAAAGCCTACCTTCATAAATTAACCCCTAGTGAACCCCGTTGAATCCTAACAACCTTTTTATTGACTCACCCACTAATATTAACCATAAACCCCTTTGTATTTGTTATCACCCTTTCTTTTGACTGCCCTTTAATCGAGGTTTGATTTGATTAAGTTACTGTATTATATTAGTTCAGTAGTTACATTTATCATTTATGATGTAATATTTTAGTTTGTTATTAAAAAAACCAAGTATATTCAATATTACTAGTATATAAAAAGGCTTAGAGCATTCAAATTCCACTTGTGGAGAAAAAGTTTGTATTAAAGTATTATCAAATTTTAAGTGATGAAAATACTCTTTATAATAAAGTAATTATCAATAGTGGTATTATTCATTTTAATTCGATGTAAATATTCATATTTAGTTCATTGTTTCTAGTTAGGTAATTTGTCAAGCCAGTCTCGATTCTAATCCTCTAATTCATCCTATATCCATACCCTTAACCTTAGCCCCGTTACAACCCTGATAAAGACCTTTTGATCTGTGTATCATCTCATATACAGTGGTGGAGATTTGATTTTCAGGCAAGCCTATGGGATTAACCTTTCAGGTTCGACTTATAAGTGCTTATTCCTGAACCTTAAACACTTTGAGTGATTTGAGTGAACCTTTAGTGAGGATGTAAATCCTTGTCGGTTTTGAATTAAAGGTAATTATTCAGATAAGGGGAGACACCTATGTTTTCGTACTACAAAGGTATGACTTATCGTGATTGAATCTTTAGGACTCTTTGAGTTGAATTATCCATGTATAAATTATCTATGAATTATGATGAGACATTGTCGATAGGAATTATGAATTATGGAAATTTCATTTTAATTGTAAGTTGAGAATTTTGCTTGAGGACAAGCAAAAGCTTAAGTGTGGGGGTATTTGATAAACCGTAAAAGTAACATATTTTAATCCCACATTTAGTATGCTTTTGGATGATTTATCCTTAATTTATGTAAAAAGGTGCTCTTAATCCTTTCTTTTCATGTCTTATACTCAGGAAAGCACCTAAGGATAAAAAGAACGTAAAACAGGCTTAAAACGGACCAAATTGGGCCAACCCAAGAAATCGACACGGCCTGGACTTCAAGCCACACGGCCATGCCTTGCCATTTATTTAGAACATGGCCTCACTCTGATTTACACGGCCGTGCCTCGTCGACAAAAGTCCAACACGGTCTGGCCACGACTTACACGGGCATGTGCCATGGGCGTGCCCCTGCCATGGGAATGAGCAATTTCACTCGAATTTTGATGCTTGAAGCCAAAGAAACATACTTCTAAGTCTACTTAAACACCTTAATAGTAATTCTACTTGAAGGTGGTACTTAGGAGCCAAGTAAAGCATCTAAAGAGCCTATATAAACAACCCAAGGCAGCCGTTCTAGAGAATCAAGTTTTAGGCAAAGTTTTCTGCCAGAGCTTTTATTCAGGGAATTATTCGAAGATAGCTAGTTGATCCATCTCAAGAAGCCAGAGTTCTACTCAATACAGAGGATCTCCTCTTCAATTCCTTCAGGGGGTTTTAGGAATTTCTTATGTTTTGTTTTATCTTTTCTCTTGAGATGTTTTCTTGTTTTGTTATGAACTAAACCCTTCAGATACCTGAAGGGGATAAAACCTATGATGGATTTTGTTATTTGATTTCTAAATGATATGATAAGTACTTAGTTTGTTCTTAATTATGTTGCTTAATTTAATCTGATGTGCTTAGGTGGAGGAGGAATAGACCCTGCCTAAGAGTAGATCTAGCATAATTAAGCGGAGTTAATCGCACGCCTAGAGATAGGGTGACGAGATTTTGCCAGATTAGGGTGAAACCTAATATGGGAGTCCATTGATCGATTTACTGCTTCCTTAGGGGGTTATTATAAGAGAACGAGAGTTCCACTAATTAACCTAAGGTTAGACGTTATTCGCCTCGAGAGAGGGTTTAATATAGGTTAGGGAGTCTTAAAGATCAAGCTAAGTAAAGAAGTCACATGAATTAAAAGTTAGATAACAAGAGAAGTCATAGATGGATTCTTCCTGAGGGTATCGTCGTAATCAACTGAGTTTTTCCACAATCTTTTCCCAAAGTTTCATTCTTTTGTCATTGCATCTAGTTTAGTTTTTTTTTTTTCATTAGTTTTAGATTAATAAACCAATCACTCCATATTTTAGGCTAAATAATAGAAAGAAAGTGAGTAGTAGTACTTTTAGGTTCCTTTGGGTTCAATAAAATAATATTGCCTAACTATACTATTGTTCGATAGGTGCACTTGCCTCAATCGTTGTCATAGCTAGTCTACAGTTTTGATCATTCTTTATAAATATTAAAACTCAACTGTTTGACAAGATCACTTAGTAGTTAGTTAATTTAGATTAAACAACCAATCACTTAATATTTAGGCTAATTAATAGAAAGAAGGTTAGTATTAGTACTTTTAGTTCCTTTGGGTTCGACAATCCAGTCTTGCCTAAGCTATACTACTGTTCGATAAGTGCACTTGCCTTAAATCATTGTCAGAGTTAGTTTCTAGGTTCAATCATTCTATTTTATAAATTTTAAAACTCGACAAAACAACGATCAAGTTTTTCGCGCCGTTGTCGGGGACTAAAATATTAAGAAAGCCATATTTTTATTACTTTAGCCATTATTTTTATTTTTTCGTAATTTATTTTATTTTTATTTTATTTTTAACCTTGCTAATGTTCTTTCTTTCTTTTCCAACATAGGTACCTCTAGTTTATGACTAGAAGGAACCCGAAAGGACCACTAGTATACAACAGTGATATTGAAGCTATCGCTCGCAGGAATCGTAGAGAAATTAGGCGAACCCTAAATTACACAGAAGAAGAGCGAGAAGGCAGATCAAATACTACTGAAGGGATGGACGAGAATAACTCACCACCATAAGATGTGGCAGAAAACAATACTCCGCGTACTATGTATGATTATGCTAAACCTCATTTAACAAGAGCAGAATCGAGTATTATTAGGCCTGCTATAGCTGCTAATAATTTTGAATTAAAGCCTAACACTATACAAATGATTCAACAATTTGTTCAATTTGATGGTTTACAGGATGAAGACCCGAATACCCATATAGTTAATTTTTAGAATTTTGTGATACCTTCAAAATAAATGGCGTTTCTGATGATGTCATACGTCTTCGGTTATTTCCCTTTTCATTAAGGAGTAAAGCTAGCAGTGGTTAAACTCGTTACCACGAGGTTTAATCACCACATGGGATCAAATGACTGAAATTTTTTATTAAAATATTTCCCACCAGGCCAAAACGGCAAAATTACGGAATGATATCTCTTTTTTTGTGCAGATGGATTTAGAGACATTATACGATGCATGAGAGAGATACAAGGATCTCTTGATAAGGTGTCCGCACCATGGTTTACCCTTATGGCTCCAAGTCCAAACTTTCTATAACGGTGTAAACCCCTCAACGAGGCAGCTAATTGATTCAGCCATCGGTGGAACCCTAAACAACAGAACTCTTGAAGCCGCCTACGAATTTATTGAAGGAATGTCACTAAATAACTATCAGTGGCAGGTTACAAGGACAAACCAACAAAATCAACTGAAGTTTTTAACCTCGATGTAGTAACCATGCTATCAACGCAGGTAGAGATGATGAATAAAAAGATTGATGGTTTGTATAGTCCCTTGCAGATACACCCAATAATGCAATATGACTCGAATCTAGGACGCATGACGAATCCTAAGTACCCACTCTACGGATATGGCATGAAAAACGAGAAAGCTTACTATACAGGTAACTATTCTAGACCACAAAATAATTTTTATAGTGATACTTATAATGTAGGTTGGAGGTACCATCCCAATTTCTCGTGGGATGATCAAAATAGCCAAAGACCGAAACTTCCTCCAGATTTTCAACAACCACCTCACCATCGAGAAGAGAAGTCGAACCTTGAAGAGATGTTGACAAAATTAATGGCATCCATAGATACCCGTCTCCAAAAAAACTAAAATAACACTCGATAATCAACAAGCATCGATCAAAGTAATCGAGAACCAAGTTGGGGAACTTACTAAGTTAGTTGGGGAAATTACTAAGTCAGTTGGACAACTTGCAAAGTTGATTTCGAATGACCAAGCAACACTGAGACTAACCCAAAGGAGCAAATTCAAGCCGTAACAGCTCATGACAGTGAAAGGTTAGTGGAATCTGACCCAAGGCAAGAGCTTGTGGTGAGTAGAGGTAAGGTTGAGGTAAGCCAAGATTTACCAAACTCGATAGTACCAAGCTCGTGCGCCATACCCCAATGCGATAAAGAAAGACCTCACAGAGGAAGAATTCGGTAAGTTCCTCAAACTTCCAAGAAATTTCATATTAACTTGTCATTTCTTGAAGCTATTTCGCAGATACCAGATCCTAGACCTCATGTCGATAAAGAAGAAATTCATGATGAATGAAGGCTTTGGATTGATGAACTAGACGAGTGGAAGACACACTTCAAAGAGAGACTAAAAACACACAAAGCAAAAAGAAGGCAACTCCACGACAAACTTAATAGTGTGACAACCCAACTTAAGATAGGAGATCAGGTACTTAAAATCTCCCCAGATGGAACAGTCGAGGTAACTAGTCTTAAAATCAGCACTTTAAGGTAAACACTACTCGACTTGAAATTTATTTCCATAACCGAGTTGATCGCATGAGAAAGGATTTTCACCACCTCAAACCACCATGACTATACAAATAACATGTAAGTCTAGCTCAAGACTTTAAACAAGCGCTTCTTGGGAGGCAACTCGAACACTAACCCCATTTTTATTTTTATTTTATTTTCCCTTTTTAGCATTCAAATAAACCAAAAGTGCAGATTTCCAGACCATACAGCCTTGCACACAGCTGTGGCCGTGGCCGTGTGGGCACCACAGATAGGTAAAAGGGCGTGACCGTAGACGTGTGGCAACAGGACAAAATTTTTCCTAAAACATGGGCCGCATCTATATTTAAACCCCCTTCTTACTTTTTCTTTTGCAATTATCTTTCTTCTTTCATTTTCCATTATTTACTTTTACTTTTACTTTTATGTTTATTTTTATGTTTATTTTCTTCTTATTCTTCATGCCATTTAGATTTAGTTTAGGATACAATAAAACCAAGCGGGCTACTTCGAGGATTCAAATTCAATCAGGTTCGAGGTGCTCCCCACATTCACCTCCACGTTCACCTCCAATCTTATCTGGTTTCTTTTCATTGACTTCATCCAAAATTCAGGAAGTTTTACTTCTCTTCCCATCTTATGATTTTATGATTATTTTGATATTATCTATCTTTATACATTGAGGGCAATGTACATCTTAAGTGTGGGGGGGTTAACTATAACATTATTCTCAAATCCCTGAATTATATCTTGTTCTTAAGAAATTTTCTCATATTACTAATTAGAATGAAATTTCTAATGATTTATGATTCTTATTGATATGTTTTTGAGTAAGCCATAGTTAATTGTGCATTGATGATTTATACTTTAAGATACTAGAGAATCAAGCATGATAAGTCTATTTTTCAAGAATAAAAAATTTTCTAGGTTGTCGAACTGAATTTGAATATTACCTTTAAGTTTGAAATTTACGGGGATTGATGTCAAATACCCATAATTTTTGTGAGATTTTGAGCCTTACAGAGCATATATTCTTTTTCGTGCTCACTTTTTGATTATGAATGTGTCAACATTGAACTGTTATTCTAGAACTTGCCTCGATTATACATGTTGAGACCGCATTTTTGATTTGATATACTGAGATGATAAAGGCACCTAGGTTTTAACTCACTCACTCCACTAAAAAGCCTACCTATATAATTAACCCCTAGTGAACCTCTTTGATCCTAACAACCCTTTTTATTGATTCACACACTAATATTAACCCAAAACCCCGCTCGTATTTGTTATCACCATTCCTTTGACTACTATTCTATCGAGAATTAATTTGATCAGTTGCCTAATTATTTTATTTCAGTTGATAAAGTTCTTTCTTATATTATGTATTTATTTGATTTGTTCTTAAAAAAAAAAAAAGAAACGAAGTATATTCAGTATTAGTTCTATGTTCTAAGAGCTTGTACGTTTAAATTTAGGATCTTAAAGAAGAAGCTCGTATTATTAGTAATTTGAATTTTCATGTGATGTAATTATTCAGGTTATTGGTTCATTTTTTCTAAAGTTAGGTAATTTGTCAATTCAATCTCGATTCTAAACCTTCTAATTCAGCCTTTATCCACACCTTTAACCCATGCCCCGTTACAACCCTGTTGAAGACCTTTGGGTTTGTGTTTCATCTCATATTACAGTGGTGGAGATTTGATTTTCAGGCAAGCCTATGGGATTAACTTTTTAGGTTCGACTTATAAGTGCTTTTTCCTAAACCTTAAACACTTCGAGTGCTTTGAGTGAATCTTTAGTGAGGATGTCAATCCTTGTCGATTTTAAATTAGAGGCAATTATTTAGATAAAGGGAGACACCTATGTTTTCATGCTACAAATGTATGACTTAGAATTGTTTGAATCTTTAGGAGTCTTTGAGTTAAATTATCCATGTATAAATTATCTATGAATTATCATGAGGCATTGTTCATGAGAATTATGAATTGTGGAAAGTTCATTTTAATTGTAAGTTGATAATTTTGCTTGAAGACAAGCAAAAGCTTAAGTGTGGGGGTATTTGATAAACCGTAAAAGTAACATATATTAATGTCACATTTAGCATACTTTTGGATGATTTATTCCCTGAATTGTGTAAAAAGGTGCTCTTAATCCTTTCTTTTCATGTTTTATACTCAAGAAAGCACCTAGGGATGAAAAGAACAAGAAACGGGCTCAAAATGGACCAAATTGGGCCAAAGAAGAAATCGACACGGCCTGGGCCCAAGACCACACAATCGTGCATCCCTAACTTACTCTAACATGGCCTGGACCCCGAAACACACGGGCGTGTCTCTTCAGCAGACTCAACCACGGCTTGAAATCGATTTATAGGGGCGTGTGCCATGGCTATGGCCCTGTCATGGCAAAGAGAATTTTTATTCGGAATAGGGTACTTAGAGGCAAAGAAACACATTCCAAAGCCTATTCAAACACCCTAGTAGGAATTCTACTTGAATTAGGATATGTAGGGGCCAAGTAAAGCATCACAAAGTCTATATAAACACCCTAGGGGGAAACTTAAGAGGGGAGTTTGGCAGAAACCTTTTGCCAGGGCTTTTGTGGTTAGCTAGGCCAAGGAGCTGAGTCAGAAAGGTCAGATTTGTGAGAATCACTCGAAGATAGCCAGTTGATCCATCTTAAGAAGCCGGAATTCTACTCAAGATGGCGGATTTCTCCTTCAATTCCTTCAGGGAGTTTTAGGGATTTCTTATGTTTTGTTTTATCTCTTTTTCAGAGATGTCTTCTTTTATTGTTATGAACTAAACCCTTTAGATACCTAAAGGGGATGAAACCTAGATGAATCTTGTTATTGTTTTCTGAACTATATGATAAATACTTGATTTGTTCTTAATTATGTGTGGTTAATTCTTGTGTTAATATTTTCGGGATATTGATTCAAGTCGAATGGGCTTAGGTGGTGGAGCAAAAGTCCCTGCCTAAGAGTAGATCTAGCATCATTAAGCGGAGTTGATCGCGTGCCTAGAGATAGGGTAATGAGATTTTTTCGGATTAGGGTGAAACCTAATATGAGAGTCCATAGATCGAGTTAATGCGATTCTAGGGGTTTTAATTAGAAAGATATTTCAATTAATCAACCTAAGGTTAGACGTTATTCGCCTCGAGAGAGGGTTTAATATAAATTAGGGAATCCTACATATCAAGTCAAGTGAATAAATAGTCTGGTTCAGTATTAGATAACAAGTGAAGTCTAGGTGGATTTTTCCTAAGGGTATCGTCGTAGTCAAATGAGTTTTCCTAAAGTTATTTCCCCAATTAATTCTTTTTGTCTTTGCGTCTTTAGCTTAGTAGTTAGTTAATTTAGATTAAACAACAATCACTTAAAATTTAGGCTAAATAATAGAAAGAAGGTTAGTATTAGTACTTTTAGTTCTTTTGGGTTTGACAATCCAGTCTTGCCTAAGCTATACTATTGTTCGATAGGTTCCCTTGCCTTAAATCGTTGTCAGAGTTAGTTTCTAGGTTCAATCATTCTCTTTATAAATTTTAAAACTCGACAAAACAATGATCATTAAGCGTGTAACCTAATTATGTATATTTATATTTTTAAATTGAATGTTGTATATGTGAGAATTGTAAAAATGATTAATGTATGTAAATAAACACATGCCCAAAATTATTCGATAAATAATGAGTTCCGTTTAAATAATGAAATGCGTTGGATACATTATTTTCTCGTACTGATTATAGTTCTGCATTTGTTACTGACAATATAGCTCAAATAAGTAATCATGCTAAAAGCCTTCTAGAGTATCCTATTATGTAGTTCCTACGAGCATCCTGATCGGTAGTGATTCTACATGTGTTGCGCACTACTGCAGCTCTTTGTGAGCGTCCTGTTACCTGATTCAATCGGTTGTGATCCAACATATTATGTAGACACAAACACAGTGTAATACCCTGAAATAGGGGTTATTTGTAATTGTAATATTTTGCATAAGTACGGATTGTCGTGTTGTTAAGTGAGATGTTCTAGGGTTTAGAAATAAACCAAGGGTAGGCTCATTGTAGGAAAATTTTTTTTTAAGCTTTAGTTAGAGGGAGCTGAAGGAGCTAGGGATTAAGTGTAATTTGTGGGGAATTTAAGCACAAGAAGAGCTAGTAGCATAGTGGAAGTGGCGCATGAGTAGTTGCTTGAGGGGAATGGTTCGAGTAACATGGAGAACATTTTGGAGACTTTATTTTACGCATCTTTACATCAAGTGTCGGCCAAGCTCTATAGTTGGTAAGTTGGACTTTAAATTTTTATGGCAAGATGACAAATAGTTTAGGTAAGCTTGAACTTGGGGAAATGAATCATTTTGATTAAGGAATGATAAGGGGACATAAGGCTTAGATTAAGGATGCGGTTTTTGGAAACTATTTATTGGCCAACTTGTCCATGTATGTGGACGGTATTATGTTTAGGGGGAGGGGTGACTGAATTTTTTGAAGGTTTTGGTAGCTAGTTGGTCAAATTCCTTAGCATTTTGTACATCATTTTCTTTTCTCTCAAAACTCTTTCTCCTAAACCGAATTTGAGCAATAGGTAAGCTTTTGTTTTGGTTATTCTTGACCAATTGGTATTGTTTTCTTCTCCTCTCAAAATCTTTTTCTCTTTGTGCCGAAAATATTCTACCATTGAAGGGAGGCATTTTCTTTCATCTAGTTCTTTTCTTCCTTGACCGAATCTCTTTCTCCATCTCTCTCTCTTTTCTTTTACATTTTGCTCAAAACCAAAGTGTCCATCTCCTCCATCTTATCTTTTTTTTTCTTCTCCCAAACTCTTGTGCTGAAATCCTCTCCACCTTCCATTGTCGAATTCCTCTCTTGCATTTCACTTTCTTTTTCTTTCTTTTCCCCACTCTAACCGAATCTTCCTCCATCATCTAACACTATCGATTTAATCTTCTTTCTTTATTCTAGTTTAATTTGGTGAATATCAAACAAGGGTGGATCTTCTTTGGGTTCTTCTCTATTCGATTTTAAAGAAGGGTAAGTGTTCTTGGCCAAAACTCCATTCTTACTTTTCTTTCTCTCTATTGACTCTCATAGGACGAAAGTTGAATTTGATGTTGTTAACAAGATTTCTAATCATCTTCTAGATTCTTGGGACTTTGGAAGCAATCGATCTAAGCCTCTATTCTCGACAATCGATTTTGGTAAGTCAAGTGGTAAGGATTTATATTGGTTCATCATTCTTTAAGTGGTGGAAAAGTCAAGGCTATTGAGACTAAAGTTTGTTATTGGCCGAATGGTCTATACTAAAGTAGTAATGGTCTATGTTATTAATCTAAGTGTTGGCGAATGTAGGGCAAGGAGATCTAGTGTAATAGATCGGTATTTGGGATTTAAAACTTGCGATAGTAACAGTGTGTAACTTGCACACTTTATAACTTGGTAATATTTTAATAACTTAATCATGTTTTCTTTAAAAGCCTAAAATTATGAGATCTTGATATGATGCCTTATGGGTATGAGCAAGGATTCGGTAAGTCCGTTTCGATATGGTTTTGTTATATGGTGCATAATAATATGAGTTATGATACATTTGCTAATGTTGCATATTAAAGCATGATGGCATGATTTGCACTTGTAATGCATTGGTATGGGTGATATGAGAGGAGGGGGAAGATTTGATATCCGTGTCTTTGGGACACGGAGGTTTAGCACCTCCGTGGTTTGGTACTACGATTTATTTTGTGACTTTGGGTCACGGAGGTTTGGCACCTCATAGCGACTCGTCCTAGTGGCTTAGCACCACAGTGGGTTGGCCCCACATTTGTTATATCGGGATTGTCGCCAGATGATTTGGTATCACAACATGGGTTGGCCCCAGATAGATTATTCGTGACTTTGGGTCATCAGTGGTTTGGCACCACATTATTATTGGATATCGTGACTTTGGGTCACCAGTGGTTTGGCACCACCAGTGGTTTGATACCTCACGGGGTAGTAAAGGAGTTATGGATGGCTAGGTTGGGTGCATTATCTATATTGCTTGGTTATGAATTATGTAAGTATGTTGCATTAACCGGGGGAAGGATTTATGCACTGAGTCTTGGTGTCTCACCTTTTCCCTTATCTTTTCAGGTGATTCGTAGATCGCAGATGAGGAGCTGGGTAGGACTAGAGGTGGCCATTCAATAAATAAACTCAATTTTATATGGACTTTGCTTTGGGTACTTTATTTTATTTAAATTTGGTTTCATTTATTTGGGTTTAGAATAAGGACTTTTAAGTTATACTTTTGGACTATTTATATGCTTTGGAATTGTTTTAAACATGGCTAAGTAAATTACTTGACAAATTTTAATTTTATGAACGCAATGGTTTTCAAAACTTTACCGTCGGGTAATACAAATCATTTAATAACAAATGACAATTCAACTGTTTTCGACAACTTAAATGATTTTCAAATTTAAGTTTTCACACTCAAATGCAAACGATTTTAAAAGCAATCATTCGGATTTTTTTTGACATAAATGATTTCTAACCTATGGATCGATAACTAAATTTTAGAGATTGATTTCCAGGATTTATAAGTAAGCTATTGGTTTTTAACTAATCATGCATCTGATTTCTACAAACATTAGACATCTAAATAATTTTGTCTAAAACTAAACCGACAACCCGATTTTCTTCAAAACTTTTTCCCTGTGACATACTAGATTCGGTCGTGGTGTATTGACCGGGTTTGGGGTGTTACAATTTTGGTATCAGAGCCAAGTTCAAAGGCTCGACTGTGGGCCTGAGGCCCAAAATGTTTTAAAATATGGTTTTTAAATTTTTTTTTTAGATTATATGGTTTGAGAGGCATACACCAAGTCTCCGGCACCAATTCGCCCATGTAAGTACCCCTAGCCTTTAGTTGTGATTTTTGGATGTTATAAACTTTGAATAACTAGTGATAGTGGACTATCTTAGAGATGAAATTTATAGGACTTTATGGACTCATGAAAACAAAACTCTTTAAAGAATTATTCATAAAGCGTGCTTTAAAGATAGTGGAATAATGACTAAAGCATAAAACTTTAAAAATAGATAATCGAGACTTTAGACATGAGCACTCGAGGTCGAGGTCGTAATACGCATGGACGCGGTCGGGGTAGGATGGGCGTGTTCGAGCGAGCGGTGAGGTCCGATCGTGGGTCAGAAAATGAGATACCAACACCACCACCGACTGTAGGTGGTGAGTTCAAGGATCAAACAGGGGATGACGCAATGTCTCAGGCAATGCTGTGAGTTCTTGAGAGGGTAGCTGGAGTAGGTGGAGGCGTGAGAGCTCAGAAATCTGTACCTGAGTGACTCCGAGCCAATGGAGCTGAGCTATTTTGAGGTGTTTCTGGTGTGGCTCCGAAGACTGGTGAATATTGGTTAGAGGCACGGAGCGAATCATGAATGACTTGGATCTGATCACGAGGAAAAGATGAAAGGGATATGAAAGGGATGAGTCATACCAGTGGTGGCTCACGGTGCGGGATAGTGCTGCAGCGGAGGATCTCACTTGGGACTATTTTAAAGCAGCGTATCAAAAAAAATATGTTGGGTCTAGTTACATTGATGCGCAGCGAAAGGCATTTCTAAGATTGGTTTAGGGGAGTAAGTCCGTATCAGAGTATGAGGCAGAATTTTTAAGATTGAGCCGGTATGCTAGAGGTATCGTGGCTACGAAGCACGAGAGATGTGTCAGGTTCGAGGACGGACTGAGGGATGAGTTAAGATTGCTGATTGCTTCACAGTAGGAGCGAGAGTTTACTGTGCTAGTAGAAAAGGCTAAGATAGCCGAAGGGATAAAGGAATCTGTGGGCAAAATCATGACAGGAATAGACATAAGAGAGGTTTTGGATCATCTGGGTCGGCTGGTAATTCTCAGAAAAGGGCTGGGGAAAGTGGGCTAAACCAATCTGGGAGGTGCATTATCGCTAATCGAGGACCAAAGTCTTGGTGTAATAGGTGTGGGAAATCACATTAGGACGAATGTTGGACCGGTGGGAAAGGATGTTTTGAGTGTGGCTCGCTGGATTATCGTGTGAGGTACTGTCCACATAAGCTAGCCAGAATCAGTCTGAAGGTCACGGTCGTGCTCAGTTCAGAAATGAGGACCGCCACCAGAGGGTCGTGGTAACAGTAGAGAGGTAATGGTTCTAGTCGGGGCCACGGAGCACGCAAGCGAGGCTGAACAATCTTGAGGCAAGACGGCCGGGTTGGTGTATGCAATGAGGCATCGAGAGAGGCGGCGACGCCGGACGTCATCAAGATGACGTTCTTAATCTTGGTTTACCATATATTACTTTAATAGATGTAGGTTTGACACATTCAGTATGTTGCTAGTAGCATAGTAGAAACCATGAACTTAGACTCTAAGACTACTTTAGGGAGATGACGAAGACGTAGCCCTCAGGTCACTCTGTAGTAGTGAATAACTCAGTATAGGATGTACCCTAGAACTCTAAGGGGTAGTGGTTGTAGGTGATCTGATGGAACTACTGTTTAGGGAGTTCGATCTAATTCTTGGGATGGACTGGTTGGTCAAATACCAGGCAAGTTTGGATTGCGCTGCTAAGCGCATGGTTTTGAAGACAGCTGAGGGTGAATAGGTGGTTATGATAGGTAATAGAAGAGATTATCTATCTAACGTGGTATCTGCGTTGAAAGCTGAGAAGTTGGTCAGGAAGGGCTGCGAGGCATTTATGGTTCATGTGTGTGCATTGGAGGCTAAGGAGTCTACTGTGGGGAATGTCCAAACGATAAAAGAATATGCTGATGTATTTCTAGAAGAACTTCCGGGACTGCCTCCGGATCGTGAAGTTGAATTTGGAATAGATCTATTACCTGAAACTGCACTAGTGTCTATCGCTCCGTATAGGATGGCACCGAAGGAATTGGTGGAATTGAAGGCTCAAATTCAGGAGTTGTTGGATCGAGGTTTTATCCAACCAAGTGTTTTGCCTTGGGGAGCACCGGTACTCTTTGGCAAGAAGAAGGATGGTACGATGCGGATGTGTATAGACTACCGCCAGTTGAACAAGCTGACGATTAAAAACAAGTATCCATTACCAAGGATAGATGACTTGTTTGATCAGCTTAAGGGGGCCGTGATTTTCTCCAAGATTGATTTAAGGTCCGGTATCATCGCTAAAGGTGAAAGAGGTCGATATCCATAAGACGACATTTCGCTTTTCGGTATGGGCATTACGAGTTTTGGTAATGTCGTTTGGGTTGACTAATGCGCCTAAAGATTCATGGACATGATGAATCGGGTATTTCAACGATGATTTGGATCGGTTGTAGTGGTATTTATAGGCGATATATTGGTATACTCAAGGTCGAGGAGGAACATGATGCACATTTGCGAGTGGTGTTGCGATTCGAGGAAAAGCACTATATGCCAAATTTAGTAAGTGTGAGTTCGGCTTAGGAGGTGACTTTCTTGGGTCACGTGGTATCACTCGGGAATTAGAGTAGATCCTTGAAAGATCGAGGCGGTGTTGGATTGAAAGCCCAAGTCGATGGCGTAAATTGAGTTTTCTAGGTTTGGCAGGGTATTACCGAAGATTTATGGAAGGATTTTCTTTGATCGTAGCACCAATGACCAAGTTATTGAGGAAAGGAGTTCCATTTGTGTGGACTGAGAAGCAGCAAGGAAGTTTCGACAAGTTGAAGAAGATTCTGACTGAAGCTCCTATTTTGATTCAGCCTGAGGCAGGTAAGGAATTCACGGTATACTGTGATGCATCACATATTGGCTTGGGATGTATGCTGATGCAGGAAGGGAAGGTAGTGGCTTATGCATCTTGACAGTTGCGACCACATGAGGCTAACTATCCGACGCATGATTTGGAATTAGCTGTAGTGATTTTTGTTTTGAAGATATGGAGACACTATTTGTACGGAGAGAAGTTGATAGTCTACACGGATCACAAGAGTCTAAAGTATCTTTTGACTCAGAAGGATTTGAACTTGAGGCAGCGTAGATGGATTGAGTTGTTGAAGGACTACGACTGTTCGATTGAGTATCATCCGGGCAAGGCTAACGTGGTAGCAGACGCGTTGAGCCGTAAGGTTGTATCAGACTTAAGAGCGATGTTTGCCCATCTTAGCTTGTATGACGATGGGAGTCTTTTGGCGGAATTGCAGGATAATCCGACTTGGGTTGAACAGATCAAGGAGAAACAATTAGTGGATGAGGGCCTGAATGCTCGGAGGGTGCAAGTTCAGAATGGTAGAGTAGAGGGTTATAGTGTGTCCAGTGATGGAATATTGTGTTTCCAAGGGAAAGCTTGTATGCCGATGGATGATGAGTTAAGGCGGAGGATTCTTCAGGACGCACATAGTAGTCCATACGCTATGCATCTTGAAGGTAGCAAGATGTACCAAGAGTTGCGGAAACAGTTCTGGTGGCCAGGGCTGAAGTGGGAAGTGACCGAGTTTGTGGGTAGGTGTCGACGTGCAAGCCAGTCAAAGTCGAGCATCATCGCCGTCGAGTTTACTTGATCGGTAAAGATTCCTCAATGGAAGTGGGAAAGGATTACCATGGACTTTGTCAGTGGATTACCCCTTACACCTAGTAAAAATGACTCAGTTTGGGTGATTGTGGGTCGTCTGACTAAGTCAGCCCATTTTATTCCGGTAAGAGTGGATTACTCACTTCAGAAGTTAGCTAAGTTGTATGTGACGAAGATAGTGAGGTTACACGGTGTGCCAGTGTCGATCATCTCGGACAGAGATCCTAGATTTACGTCAACGTTTTGGAGGGCGTTACATCAGGCTTTGGGTACGCGGTTGGATTTCAGTATGGCATTTCATCCACAGTCTGACGGGCAGTCGAAAAGGGTTATACAGATTTTTGAGGATATCTTTGAGAGGTTGTGTTTTGGACTTGAGTGGTGGGAAGAGTTTTACCATTAGCTGAGTTTGCATACAACAATAGTTATCGAGCAAGCATTAAGATGGCACCATATGAGGCATTGTACGGTAGGAAGTGTCACACACCTACATGCTGGACTGAGTTGGGTGAGCGTCAGATGTTAGGACAAGAGTTGGTTGCAGAGACTGAGGATAAGGTGAAATTGATTCAAGCTCTATTGAAGGAAGCTTCAGAGAGCGTAAGTCGTATGCCGATCTCAAGCGAAGGGATATAGAGTTTGCCGTGGGTGATCAAGTCTTTTTGAAGGTCTCGCCATGGAAGAAAGTGTTAAGATTTGGGAGAAAAGGCAAGTTAAGTCCAAGGTTTATTGGGTAGTATAAGGTGTTGAGACGAGTGGGACCAGAGCCTATCATTTCGAGTTGCCAGCAGAGTTGAGTCGGATACGATGTGTTCCATGTCTCCATGCTTAGACGCTATCGCTCGATCCATCGCATGTCATGGTAGTGGAAGAAATAGAAGTGAGTCCAGTTGTGATGGAAGAAGAACCGGTGAAGATTTTAGATCGAGATGTGAAAGTGTTGCAGAAGTCGGGTTCCATTAGTGAAGGTATTATGGTGAAATCATGGCGTGGGAGAAGCTACATGGGAACCGGAGGATGTGATGAGACAAGATACCCTCAACTCTTTTGACTAGGTAATTTCGAGGTCGAAATTATTTTAAGGGTGAAATTGTAATACCACAAATAGGGGTTATTTGTAATTGTAATGTTTTGCATGAGTACGGATTGTCGTGTTGTTAAGTGAGATGTTCTAGGGTTTAGGAATAAACCAAGGGTAGGCTCATTTGTAGGAAAATTTTTGTTTTAAGCTTTAGTTAGAGGGAGTCAAGGAGCTAGGGATTAAGTGTAATTTGTGGGGAATTTAAGCACAAGAAGAGCTAGTAGCATAGTGGAAGTGGCGCATGAGTAGTTGTTTGAGGGAATGGTTCGAGTAACATGGAGTTCATTTTGGAGACTTTATTTTTCGCATCTTTACATCAAGTGTCGGCCAAGCTCTATAGTTGGTAAGTTGGACTTTAAATTTTATGGCAAGATGACAAATAGTTTAGGTAAGCTTGAACTTGGGGAAATGAATCATTTTGATTAAGGAATGATAAGGGACATAAGGCTTGGATTAAGGATGCGATTTTGGAAACTTTTATTGGCCAACTTGTCCATGTATGTGGACGGTATTATGGTTTAGGGAGGGTGACCGAATTTTTGAAAGTTTTGGTAGCTAGTTGGTCAAATTCCTTAGCATTTTGTACATCATTTTCTTTTCTCTCAAAACTCTTTCTCCTAAACCGAATTTGAGCAATAGGTAAGCTTTTGTTATGGTTATTCTTGACCAATTGGTATTGTTTTCTTCTCCTCTCAAACTCTTTTTCTCTTTGTACCGAAAATATTCTACCATTGAAGGAGGCATTTTCTTTCATCTAGTTCTTTTCTTCCTTGACCGAATCTCTTTCTCCATCTCTCTCTCTTTTCTTTTACATTTTTGCTCAAAACTAAAAGTGTCCATCTCCTCCCTCTCATCTTTTCTCTTTTTTCTCCCAAACTCTTGTGCGAAATCCTCTCCACCTTCCATTGTCGAATTCCTCTCTTGCATTTCAATTTCTTTTTCTTTCTTTTCCCCACTCTAACCGAATCTTCCTCCATCATCTAACACTATTGATTTAATCTTCTTTCTTTCTTCTAGTTTAATTTGGCGAATATCAAACAAGGTGGATCTTCTTTGGGTTCTCCTCTATTCGGTTTTAAAGAAGGGTAAGTGTTCTTGGCCAAAACTCCATTCTTACTTTCTCTTTCTCTCTGTTGACTCTCATAGGACTAAAGTCAAATTTTGGTATTTGTTAACAAGATTTCTAATCATCTCCTAGATTCTTGGGACTTTGGAAGCAATCGATCTAAGCCTCTATTCTCGACAATCAATTTTGGTAAGTCAAGTGGTAAGGATTTATGTTGGTTCATCATTCTTTAAGTGGTGGAAAAGTGAAGGCTATTGAGGCTAAAGTTTGTTATTGGTAGAATGGTCTATGTTATTAATCTAAGTGTTGGCGAATGTAGGGCAAGGAGATCTAGTGCGAGAGATCGGTCTTTGGGATTTAAAACTTGCGATAGTAATGTGTGTGTAACTTGCACACTTTATAACTTGGTAATATTTTAATAACCTAATCATGTTTTCTTTAAAAGCCTAAAATTATGAGATCTTGATATGATGCCTTATGGGTATGAGCAAAGATTCGGGTAAGTTCGTTTTGATATGGTTTTGCTTTATGGTGCATAATAATATGAGTTATGATACATTTGCTTAATGTTGCATATTAAAGCATGATGGCATGATTTGCACTTGTAATGCATTGGTATGGGTGATATGAGAGGAGGGGGGAAGATTTGATATCTGTGTCTTTGGGACACCAGAGGTTTGGCACCTTATAACGACTCGTCCCAATGGCTTAGCACCACAGTGGGTTGGCCCCACATTTGTTATATCGGGATTGTCGCCAGTGATTTGGTATCACAGCGTGGGTTGGCCCCACAGATGGATTATTCGTGACTTTGGGTCACCGGTGGTTTGGCACCACATTATTATTGGATATCGTGGTTTGGGTCACGGTGGTTTGGCACCGGTGGTTTTGTACCACACGGGTAGTAAAGGGTTA
Organism: Gossypium rotundifolium; assembly: GCA_025506655.1. NCBI lineage: Eukaryota > Viridiplantae > Streptophyta > Magnoliopsida > Malvales > Malvaceae > Gossypium > Gossypium rotundifolium. The sequence goes on along the minus strand of CP106734.1, from coordinate 12,920,009 downwards.
TGGATTGCTAGGTTGGGTGCATTATCTATATTGCTTGGTTATGAATTGTGTAAGTATGTTGCATTAATCGGGAAAGGATTTATGCATCGAGTCTTGGTGACTCACTTGTTCCTTATCTTTTCGTGTGATTCGTAGATCGCGGATGAGGAGCCGGGTAAGACTTGAGGTTGCCATTCAATAAATAAACTCGTTTTATATGGACTTTGCTTTGGGTACTTTATTTTATTTAAATTTGGTTTCATTTATTTGGGTTTGTAATAAGGACTTTTAAGTTATACTTTTGGACTATTTATATGCTTTGGGATTGTTTTAAACATGGCTAAGTAAATTACTTGACAAATTTTAATTTTATGAACGCAATGGTTTTCAAAACTTTACCGTCGGGTAATACAAATCATTTAATAACAAATGACAATTCAAATGTTTTTGACAACTTAAATGATTTTCAAATTTAAGTTTTCACACTCAAATGCAAACGGTTTTCAAAGCAATCATTCAGATTTTTTTTGACATAAATGATTTCTAACCTATGGATCGATAACTAAATTTTAGAGATTGATTTCCGGGATTTATAAGTAAGTTATCGGTTTTTAACTAATCATGCACCTGATTTCTACAAACATTAGACATCTAAAGAATTTTGTCTAAAACTAAACCAACAACCCGATTTTCTTCAAAACTTTTTCCCTGTGACATGCTAGATTCGGTCGTGGTGTATTGACCGGGTTTGGAGTGTTACACATAGCTCCACGTAAGCATCCTGATATAGGCTCTTATGAGCTTCCTGACATGGCTCGCTTGAACTTTCTATTACCTTATCCGGTGCTCCCTGATAATAACTCTTCGAAGTTGCCTGTAAAGCTCTATGAGCTCTCTAATTAAAATTCTTATTAGTTTCCTATTTAGCCCGAATAAGTGTCTTGTTACATGGCTCATCTGAGCATCCTGATATGTGGCTCGAGAATGTGCTCCCTCATTTTGTGCCCTAACGGGTACCCTTAAACATGAATTGACTGATCACTGATTTGTATACCTTGTGTATACTACCTGAGTATCCATCGAAATTTCAATAATTCAACGGATAAAACTCCTGACATGAGAAATTGTGAGATTAAAGAAATTATGTCTCGATTGCTTCTAGAATACTCGAAAGTTTGTAGTATGATGAGCTCATCCATTTTTATTTGATGTACATGTGAATTATATGACTAAATTGCTTAATTGAGTGTATGTGATTAGGCAAATTGCCAAATTGTTGGAAAGCATATTATTGAATGCTTATTTTAATGATTAGTTTTGGACATAAATAGTAAATGATATGAGTTATCTAAAATTGTTCGGTAAACTCTGGTAATGCTCCGTAACCCTGTTTCGGACGAATACGAGTTAGGGGTATTACAACCGTCCTCAATCGACAACCACCACTGATATGCCTCATTACGAAGCAAAGAAACTACACCCTTCAATTTCTTCTCAAGAGTGCAGTCGATGTTATTCATAGTCATCTCAGTGGCCTGCAACCAATACTTAACCACAGTAAAGCGACTCCAGCGACACCCTTAAACAACTTAGCTCCATTAGACCAGAGTTGTTCAGTTACTGACCCACGGCCCCTAGATCCAGAATAGGGTCTAGCAACCCTTTCCAACATTCTCAACATGGCTTGGGACAATGCATCATCCATAGCCGAGCGGCTTTGAGACCAAGTCACAGAGGTAGGTGAAACCGGTGTCTCACTCGTATCTAAGTTCGGCATACTACTCAGAGAGGAAGACTCTGGTCAAGGCCCCCTACGACACCCGTCCCGCCCACAAATACCACGACCATGAGTTCCACGAGTGCTCATTGTATTTTCAGTTTTATCTACATTATAAAATTTCATGCATCAGTTCCAGTATTTATTAGTAGATATTTTATGCTCAAGTTATCAAAAGTTCAATGGTATTTCAGAGGTTTTAGTCTCTAACTAACTCAGTATAATTTCAAAAAGTACTAACTAGACTATTTTCTAAATTCAGATGTTCTTATAGGACCGACGCCGGAGATTCGGTGTACTACATACTTACTCAAAATGATCCAAGTTATTTGAAATCCAGTTTTTTTCAAAACACAATTTTGGAACCCAAAATTCATAGCTCAAGTTTTGCAACCTGACTCTGATACCACTAAATATAACACCCCAAACCTGACCTAGGCGTTATGGCTAAATTCGGGAGTGTTACAAACAAGGGTTTTAAAATCGATGATAATTTGATAAAATGTCCAAGTTAAAAAAAAACGTAAACGTATTCATTTATATATATTTATTACTAAAAACGTTACATGTTATCCTTTAAGGTTAACCAAATCATTTCACAGCGAAAGTTTGAAAAACGGATTAAATCAAAACCATGCTCGTATTTTCAAAATTAACATTTGTTCATGTGAAATCGGTATTTTGTCGAGTCCTCATAGTTTTAGAAATCATAACACAACCAAACAAAAAAAAAAATTCAAACCAAATAGTCTAAAAAGTTCAGAGAGTCCAAAAATTACAAAACTCTTATGAAAATCAGAAATTTTAGTAAAAACCATTAAATAATAATAATGAGAAATAATTTTTTGTCAAGTGGTCACTATTGAGCCTCCGTCGCACTAACTCACCTATGTCTGTGGATTACCTGAACAGATCAGACAAACAGATGTGAGATTTCATAAACTCAGTGTGTAACCCAACAGAAATAGTCATGCAACATACACATTATTTCATTTAAAATCAGATATAGATTCGGACCTAAGTCCATAACAAATACAGATAAATAGAACATATATACAGAATCTTACCCCCATCTTCTACACATCATCTCCGACCATCCTATCATAGCATGTGGGGTTACCATCCCTACACACAATACAGTGTCGACGCGACACATAACAGATAGTATGCAGTCAAGCTGCCAGAATATAGGTGAAAGGTCACCGTACAGATCACTTCCTCTACATATACAAATCCCACCTTAAACACAGATACAGAATACAAAACTAATAGAATTAACATGCTTAACATGCTCGTATACAGATAAACATATACTCAAACAGAACAGTCAGACATACATATCAGTTTCCTACTCAGATCAGATTATCAGATCACCTAAATTAGGGTTTGGTTAGCCCTTACTGACCCTACGATAAGCCCACAATCGATCGGAACGACCTGTGCGACCCTAGAAAAAATTTCAAAATTCTGGACAACATACCCGTTTGGGCCCACGCCCAGGTTGGCCTTGCTCGTGTGGCCCACACGGCCACACTCACACCGTCATACTATCGTATCTTGTGCACGACCACACCTTCATCAGCCGGACAGCCGTGTCTCACACACGGCCAACCACATAGCTGGTCAAATGCCCGTGTGGTATCGACAGACTCTATTTTTGGCTTTCACTGAAACTCGATTTTTCGTGTTAGGAGTACACACCTGGTTCGATTTTGATGCAAAAACAATCTCGAGACCTCCGAAACCTAAAAACTGTAAACCAAACACCATTTTAGCAATTAGTTTATGAATTTAAACTAGAATTTGATCTCGACTTAAGGCCTCTCAAAATAGAACTACTCGCGAAACACTTACCACCAATGAGCAGAAACAACTCAATACTCAAATCTTTGGAGGAGCAACAGTCACTTCTTGTCTTTCCCCTACTCGAGAAATAACGAACACTATTAATGGATTTCATTAAACAAAATAAATCTCCCCCACAACTCAAAACGCTAAAAGAAAACCACTCAATAACTTACCTATTCAAAACGAATTGACTAACCTCAAAAGTACAACAACAACAACACGTACGACGACTAGAATTGAAAAGAAAAAGAAGAGACGGAAAAAAGAGAGAAAGAAGAACAAAAATTAACATTAGAAAAAAAAAAGAATTTTGGGAAAACAAAAGAATTAAAATAAAAAATTAATTCTTCCAAAATCCCAACTCCTCACAACCCTACTAACTACCAATCCCACTAAATCCGACCACTAATCTCATCAACTACATCAGAATTCCAACTCCACCAAAACTCTATCACACAATCGAGCAATAATTATCATCCACGCTCACGTAGGGACTTGAATATGAGACCTTAGGCAGGCTAACACCTTACAACTCGAACTAGTAGACTCATTCTGATATGATTTACGAAACAATAAAATATAAGCCAAACCACCAAGGAACAGGCTAGAGTCAAAATGGCAAAAATTCCCAAAAGTGGGACTTGAACCCAAGACCTCATACACACGCCCAGAACACTTAACCACTGAAGTAGATACATATTTATGTGAAATTTCACAAAAATAGACTTAAATTATTCATGGCCTTAAAATTAGTTTTAGGAGTGTTTGAAGTGAAAAAGGAGTGTAAATTTAGGTTAAAATCGGATAAAAATAAAACTTTTGTCACTGGGTTGCACAACAGGTTGGGTCGACCTTACAAAAAATTACAGAGATGTCGCGACATAAGGGTTCCATATGACACCTTTGGAAGGATACCGATGTCGTGACACACCTTGAAATTTTTGGATTCAAGGGTAAACTAATTTATTTTTCGCGACACAGAGGTGTTGTGTAACGACATCGAGTTGAATTGCTCGATTTCATAAACATTTGTTCGGTGTTCCAACACAGAGGTTCCATGTTGTGACATCGAATCTGTTTTAGCCCCTCCTCCTATATTTCAAAGTGCTCAAAATAAATATTTGAATAGTTTAAATAAATTTAAATCCTAAGCTATCCATGAGTCTAGTAAAATACAATAATATATAAAGGTTTAACTTAGTTTTAAAATTATCAAGTGTTGCTGCCAGATTCGTCCTTTAGCTTTGTCAGTATGTACATGGATATGCTTGTGGTTGTTTTTCTATCCTTATTGGCCCAACATCCATCATGCCACTCCACTTTGTTTCGTTTCTTCCACTCCTTAAATATGCTTTTTCGAATTGTACTTATCACAGAAAATACATTTTCTGGCTCAAGGTAATTAGGGATTTTTACTGATATTTCAAAGCATTATTTCCCTAATTTTTCCCTACTTTCTCATTCTATTGGTGACCACATTTGAAGATTTCAGTATCACCATTGAATTACATGATTAGCTCGTTATTTTCTAGGCCAATGGTGGACCTTAACATGGCTAAAAAGGGTCTACCAAACAGAATAGGTATTTCACGGTCTTCCTTAAAATCTAGAATTACAAAATTAATCGGGATGAAAAAGTTACGCACTTTAACCAACATATCTTCAAGTACTCCTTTAGGTTGTACCAAAGACCTATCGGCTAATTGTTTTTTAAGTTCCCTAACTTGAGTTTCTTGTATATAGATAAAGGCATCAAATTTATACTGGATCCTAGATCACATAAGGTTTTACTAAAGTGAACATCCCCTATCTCTACAGGAATTATTAAACTCCCCGGGTCCTTCAGTTTTAGGGGCATTTGTTTAGAAATTATTGCACTGCAAGATGCATGATTTCTTTTAAATATTTAGCGTATTTAGGAACTTTTTCAATTAAATCAATTAAAGGCAAGTTAACATTAAATTATTTGAGTAAGTTTAGAAAACTTACAAATTTTGCTTCATCTTGTTTCCATTTATCCTCTATCTATGAGGGGAACAGTACCTTCGTTGGTGAGGGTTCTCTGTTCGACTCATCTATTGGCTTAGTTATTGGCTAGATTACCTGATCTGGTTCAAGTTCAGCATCATTATTTTGAGGGTCTTCTTCTTGAAGATCATCGGCATCCTCCTCGTCCTCCTCTTGAGTTGGGTACTCTGGACTACTTAGTACTTTACCCGAGTGGAGCACGACTGGCTTCACATGTTCCTTCCCTTCTCTTCAAAAATTATTCTCGGTATTAGTTAGGATCCCGATGCCAATTTTCCTTTTAGCATCTCCCATCATGTTCATAAATTGGCTCATTTGGTCTTTAAGTTTAGCCAACGTCTTAGTTGTTTGGGTGAACTCAAACTGTACCTGTTTTACTTCGATCCTCATTGACTACATCTCTCTCTCGATTCGATCCATTCATTTACCACATACAGTATGGTTGTTTGGGTTGGTCCTTTCTTGATGTTTCTATAAGTATGGAGGTTGGTAAGTAGTACTTTTAATAGGGTTATAACTATTACCTCCTCCCTGATTTCTACCCATCTCAAGTTTGGGTGATCTCTCTAGCCAAGATTATATGTATTTGAATAGAGATTTCCACCCCTATTCCCTATGTAATTCACGTTCTTAGTTAGGTTATTAAAATATTAGCTAAAAGGTTAATCTCTGCCAAATACTGAAGACGTGCTAGATGTGGACTCTATTTGGTTAAGTCTGTCTAGAATATGTTGATACTTGTCATACTCTAGATAGATTTTACCACAGATGTAATTTATCCATAAGTAAACCTTTCGTTCGACCACTAGCTGGAATTCATCGCCATGTTCTCTATAAGATTATACACAACCTCGTATGTTCGGTTCACTAAGGCTCCTCCTGCGGCTCCATCTAGTCCTAATCCCGCGTGTGCATCCAACCCATTATAAAACATCTGCGAACATCTTTGGATCAACATCTTAAATCACTCCCAGGCTTCCTGAAAGCTTTCTCGTTCTAGTTTTTTAATTTGGCAATCTTTCTCCTGAGTTGGACTATCTTGCTAATAGGAAAGAATTTGTGTAGAAACTTCTCTGCAAGTTCATTCCATGTTGTGATAGATCCTGGTGCTTGCAAGTCTAACCAAGAAAAAGTTATCGATTAATGAGAAAGGGAACAACCGAAGACGAATAGAATCATCAATGACTCTATTAAATTTAAATGTATCACAAAGTTGAAGAAACCATTTTAAGTGTTGGTTTGGGTCATCTGTCATGGTTCCTCTAAACTGCATATTGTTCTGGATCATTTGGTTCATAACCAGCTTGATCTCAAAATTATTTGTTGTAATAGCTGGCCTTGTAATGCTGCCTTATACCATATCCAGATTTGGTAGCACATATTCTTTTAAAGTTCATTTTTCTCATGCCATCGGTTTAACGGTAGTTGTGGTGGTGGTGGTAGATCTTGTATGTTAGCTTCGTCAAGGTCATCGAACAGTGAGTTTTTTGTGGTGGGTTGCCCGTAAGTGGGTTATTTTGCATCTGTTGTTGTTGTTGTTGTCGATGATTTCTATGAATTATTGTTTCTGGATCAATGGGCGACTTTATAGGTGTGCCCCTACTTCAAGTCATACATTGAAACCGCAATGAAAAATAAAGATGTTAGTAAATAAAAGAAAATAAAAATCGTATCTATACTTTAAAATTTTCCTAATTATTCTATTAAACGCAAAAATTAAAATTAATTCAGTAGTGTTGCCTCTCCGACAACGGTGCCAACAACTTGACCACCTCTCGACATACTAACGTTAAAAGTATGAATATTGCTACAAAATATATGGATTTGAGGCGGTGTCCTCAAGTATATGGGTCAGGTTGGAATATAGTTTTTACAACAAAATAAGTGAGTAATTCAAGGATCGTACCTAAGGAGGGCAAGTGCTAAATTAATAATAACCTAAATTTTAATAGATCTAATTAATAATTTGAATAAGTTATAGTATGATAAAACATAAACGGAAAAGAATTGGTTTTTATAAGAAAATAAATAAAATCACATAAAAGAATAAAATTCGAGAACTAATATGTTGACTCAATCAAATCTAAGCATGGGAGATAAACTCGCTTCGATGGTTATAACTGATTCCTATTTTGGGTTTTATTCAACCAACTAATCACTAACCTATCAGGATCTCTTGATCTTCCACTAAACTAATGAGTCTGCAATAACTACTTATCTCTCGACCTCATAGTCCAGACCGGATTGGAGTTAATCTACTACAACAAATTGCGGTAGATCAGTTGTTAGGCCTATACCATAAACAGGGTCCTTGTCTAAAAGAGCATCTTTCCTCGTCGCAACGTCAACTGATAGTAATTGACGCCTCGATGTCGAGTGGCCCAACATAGTGATGTGACATACTATTTTGGCAATGTCATGACATAGAGGAGATGGCACCACGACATCAGCCTTGAACTTTAAAACTTTGTAATTTGGTCTTGTTTCGAGTTTGGGTTGACAAAAGAGCTTTCGTACGCTCGATTAGGACACGAAATTGATTGGGTAACATGTTTTGGATGTGATTGACACTTAGTTTGCTTATGTAAATGATTATTTATTGCGTATTTGACTGTAGTTGCTTCAAAAATAAATGTGACATCTTGTAACTCGAACCCAGTGATTGAGTCAAGGGGTGTTACATAGAGTATCTACCCATATTTGGCACATAATTTAATAAATGAAGCTCAATAAGTCTTAACCATACTAGACCCTTTTTAGTTTAGGCTAACATTTTATGATAGTAAATAATAACAAGTAATTTTCTTATTATATATATGTGATGTCTATGTTATCTAGCAATCTTCCACTTGGACCACATATATATACACTATTTACCTTATAATTACATATCATCATATAACTTTATGAGCTCAAAATTTTACTATTTTATTCAAAAGGTATTCCGAATAACATAATCCATTAATTTTGCAATGGCCTTCTTCAAGATCATCATACACATGTGATTTGATCTCTCGCACATTTTCATCTCCTTCTTTGATTAGAGTTACTCTCCTCTATAAGTGCTGGGGGAGAATCAACCCTTAATGTAATGTTGAGATCTATGAGTATGAGAACTATCATAAGATTCTCTTGCTTTGACTGGAAGTTTGTTTCATTTAACATGAAAATATAACCAATCCATGTAGTGATGTTGGCAGATATAAAAGTAGCTGAATCAAACAAAACAACCTCACATAAGACTTCAAATATAAACCAAAATAATAAATTCGAATAAAGGTAAATCTCATCTCAATATATCGAACACTTCATTAACATTTTATCTTTGGAAAAATTATTAACTTGTAAGTGATATATTGTTGTAGAAATTAAACACTGACAATAAAAACATGTCAAACAGCAATTCTTCTTTTAGGTCGATTTATTTCTCACATGTAAAATAGAATAATCATCACATTTTATTATCATAGTTGTATATATAATTTTTTAAATATTAACCTTCTTTTTGACTGATCAATATTAACACGACTTAAGTTACATGTACACAATTTTTATATTTTAAACAAAATAATTTTAACAACAGAGGTCACATTGGCAACTTATTATTTCAACTAAGTTATTTTAAAGAGTTAGTATTTGATGCACCAGTGGTATACATTTTTTATTTCACAAGCAATTTTAAAATTTGCCATGTGTCTTTTTTTTTTAATGTTTTACTATACTTGTATAAGACAATTATCAACTCTTGAATTTACTTGTAAAGTCTAAAACTACATCAACAATATACTAACTATTATTCTTATTTAATAAAATATATAAACATACCAATATTTGAATTTAATATTTCCATAATAGTCAAAGATGAAAATTAAAAAATTTGATTGCACTATATTGTACAAAATAACCCAAAAGTAATAAATCCCGCAACCTAATTTCGATTAGTGAATGTCACTAATTTCCATCGGCAAAACACTTATTCCTAAAACAAACTTTCTTCAATAAAAATGAAAAACTTCAAAACTTTGACAAATTTTGGTCAACATTGGGCGATGAATTGGGATTTTTTTAATCACAAAAAACCATACTTCTCCAAAAATATTTCTTTACTGTCACACTCTTGCCAAAATCGCCATAACTTTGTTTTCCTCTTAAAATCGTTGTACTGATTTCTACAACATAATTTTATTCTTAAAAACTTATTAATACATAAAAATTCTAAAAGCTGAATTCATTAATAATCAAAACCTAAAACTTAACATATATTAATTGAAATACCATATCGAAATCTAAAACTTAAGATCGAATAATTTTAAAAATAAATAATTAGAAAATTAATTTAGTTCTAATGATTCAACATGATGAGACTTTTATATCTTTTATTGAAACCGTAAAAGTTTGATATAAATTTTAATAAATTAGAATATGTCATGTCGATTATTAAGAATAAAATTAGATGCTAAAGCATACTTGAATTTATCAAAATCTTGAAATTTTGTGTCCTTGACTCTATCTATTCTGAATATGGGATGTAAAAAAGTTACATATGTGTAATTTGAGATCATAACACTGCTATATAATTTTGTTTATTAATTTGAATTTTTAATGAATTAATTATCAACTAGAAATTAATTACTAGAGTATCTACATATATTTAGCCTAAAATTTATTTAATAATTAAAGTCAAATAAACTTTAATCATATTAAATAACTTTTAATTTGGATTAACATCGTAAATAATAATATGTAATTATATATATATATATATATATGATGATGATGATGATGATGATGATGATGTTATTCAACATTTTGAGGTCAGTGCAAGCTGTAGCCCTGCGTATTAAATGAGAATTGGTCAAGGAAGAACAAGAAGAAAATATGGATAAAAATTGGATCCGTGAATTAAGAAGATGAAAGATAAGATTTTCTTCTTTCGTTTTAATAAATTATTCCAAATCCCAATCTTGGATTTTTATGATATGGGCTCCATATAAGTCAGAAAAAATAAACGTTTGTCACTGTTATAAATATCGTTTTAGAACTTCCTATTCATAAATTTCTGTGAATTTGATTAAACTTTCTGCAAATTCTTACCCAAACCCAGAATTACAGGAAACTAAAAGCCAGAATGATGAGTTCACAACAAAGTACAACAAAGGAAGAGGAAGATTGCTTACGGGCAATTCAATACGCTACTTCAACAGTGCTTCCTTTTGCTTTGAAAGCCGCCGTTGATCTTGATTTATTCGAGATTATAGCGAAATCGGGTCCAGGTTCCATGGTTTCTGCTGTTGAGATTGTCTCCAAACTTCCAGCTAAGAACCCTAATGCTCCCGAAATCATCGATCGTATACTTCGATTTCTGACGGCCCATTCGGTCTTGGATTGCAAGCTTGTTACCGATGAAGACGGAAACACGACGAGATTATATGGTATTGCTTCTATCGGTAGATACTTTGTTCAAAATGAAGATGGAATTTCCGTAGTTCCAATACTGCATTTGACTATGGATAGACATCTGTTCGAGTGTTGGTTAGTCTTCTTTTTCTTTCTCTTTATATCATATTTCTGGTCACCTCTTTCTTCCCTTTCAAAAATATTGAACTGGCTGATTTTGAAAATAAGTAACTAAATATAATTAATCACTGTAATTAATATTTTTTTTGTTAATTGTAAATAAATAATGATATAGTAATAATAAACTTTTAAATATTGAAAGGCTAAACATATAAATATTGTTTCACCAAAACAAAGACTTGTAAATATAAATATTAAAGGCTTGATTTACATAAATAGTGTTATATTGATATTAGTCCTATAAATACTAAGGGCTTAATTTGTTAATATTAGATATGTAGATATTGTTCGACCAAAAAATATATAAATGTTGAGAGTTTGATTTGTTATTATATCAATCAAAATTATATATAATTGACAAAAAATTAATTATAATAATTAATTGTCTTTAATTACTCACTTTCAAATTTACAATGACTAAATTACTCTGAACATTTTAGAGTGTCAAATTTTTCAATATCAAAATTTAGATGGACTAGAGAAATGTTTTTACCAATAAATTTTAACCGTTAAATGTATATTAATAAGAATATTATCTTTATTTAATATGATAAAATATTGGTCAATTCAAACTTAATATTGTAGTGATGTATTCAATTGTAAAATTGTTAAAACATTAATCATAAAAAAGTTTTAAAAGAGTGTAATAATTATTTAGTTTACTCAAGTATAAATTGATTTATTCAATTATTATATTTTATATTCTTTTTCATATTTTAAATTGTGATTTTGAATATCTATACTATTATAAAACCTCTAATTAAGTTGGTGTCACGGGTTAACTCGATATTAACTTAATTAGAAAATAACTAATATACCTTTTATTAATTGACTATTACAATTTTTTGGTGGCTTCTATTTTTATTTTTCATACTGTTATATAGTTTTTAAATAAAATAATTGTTACCACTAGGGGTAAGCGTTCGATCGGATCGAATGAAAAAATTTCGAGTTAATTGAGTTGACGAATCATATTTTATCATCCTAATTTGATTTGAAATTTTATCGAATCGAGTCGAGTGAGATGGAATTCGAATCGAATCGAATCGAATATATTTGTTCGAGTTAAATTTTAAAAAAAATTTGAGTCCTTGTAACCACTGTCATCCATCGTAATAAAATTTGTCCACCTTAATCAAATTTTTTATTAACTTTCAGCACCTCATAATTTATTTATTAATCTTTTATATACGGGTTAGCTTCTTTGCTTGCTTAGTTGTTTCAATTATCTTGATTCTTGTCACTATGTATTTTGGAATTAAAATATATATTAAATGTAAAATGTGATTTTTAATAAAGTTATTTTAAAGATAAAATGTGAAATTAATACCAATATAAAATTTTAATACGAATATTTTATGGCATAATTAATAATTCAATTTTGATATAAATATTCAATATGACTAAACAATTCAATAATATAAATAATATAAAATGTGAAATTTAATTTAATAATATAAATAGTAGATATAAATAAAGTTATTACTATTTATGTTTAGTGATTTTTTGGATAATTTTGATTTTTATTTGAGAGTAAAGGGTGGGAAGTAAAAGTTTAGGGGAAAATAAAAGTTTTGGGAAATAAAAGTTTGAGGGAAAGTAAATAGGAGAGTAAAATTTTGGAGGAAAATATAAAAAAAAAATTGGGGGAAGAGATGGGTTTGGGGTAGATGGGAGGTGGGATGGGAAGGAGTAAAAGTTTTAGGGAAAAGTGGGAGGAGTAAAATTTGGAGGAAAAATAAAAGTTTTGAGGGTTTTAGGAGTAAAATTTTGAGAAAAAGTAAATGGGAGAGTAAAATTTTGGTGGGAAATAGATTTTGGGTAGATTGGAGGATTGGGATGGGAGGGGAATAAAAGTTTTGGGGGGAAAATGGGAAGGAGTAAAAGTTTTGAGGGAAAAGTAAAAAGGTTTGGGAGTTTGGGGTAAAAATGTAAAATATTATATTTTGATATTCGAATTATTCGAGTTATTTGAATTCAAAAACTCAACTCGATTCGAACTCGAAATTCGAAAAAAAATTCGAGTTGACTTGAATAACTCGATTAACTCAAACAATTCGATTCGTTTAACTCAAAATTTAAATTTTTTTTCAATTTTTTTGAGTCGAATCGAGTTTTGCTAACCCCTAGTTACCACCTAAAGTCATTAATTGCTTGAACTATCAAAGTTGAATAAAAGTGCCTGACGACAATGACCACTACGGTTTAACACTATGAAATTTGTGTAAAAAAATATCAAATAACACGAAGGTTTGTTTAGGCAGTTCGGTTTCCCCGAGTAAGCAAAGCCTAACTTAGTCACAATTTATCACTCCCAAGTATAGATATCTCACCTTTGTAACTAAAGACTAGAACACTCACCTCAAATTCTCCCTTAGAATTTTGATTGTAAACTCTAATGGTTTTGCAATTCAATTGCACACTCTTAAAATATCTCGACAATGAACAAAACAAAGTGCTCTCAATAAAACTCTCTACTAAACTTAGATACATAGGTTTCAACTTACTAACATTGAAATTAAATTAATACAAACCAACCCTTTAAAAATAACAATTACATAACATACTAATAAAAGTATAATCTAATAAAGATTTTGTCTTTTCAAATTAGCAACACGATCTCAATCAATTCTCCACATAACGTTGGTTGAATTGATTCACTCGAATCCAATCAAAGATTCAATAGCCACATATTTCTTTCCATATTGGACCATAGTATCTTCAACATATTAGCACATTCACTAGTTTAAAGATTTTACTTTATTAAATTGTCAACTGAATTATGGCAAGTAACTTCACTACTTTAGTGGCAGTTTGCACTGGGCATTACCATGTGCCAGTTAGCTTATTTTGCACAACTTGTCACATCCATCTTCACAATGTAAGCATCAATCCATCTTGATCTACCTTGATATAAGGATTCAAAAGATCATAAAGTCAACCTATATCTTCTTAGATAGCATATCTCAGCATAAAAGGTAAGTAGATTACATAAGAATCCTTGAAAAGTAATATTGTTTGATTCAATCTCTTCTCTAGCGATAAACACGAGATTGGCTACACAAAATCCTCAAAAAGAGACAAGCAAATCATCAGGATATTTTGGTCAAATATACCAACAAATAAGGCAAGTTTCATGTCTAGTGTAGTGTAACACCCCAAACCCGGACAAGACACCACGTCCACCCATTGGTGGTGCCAAACCACCGGTGACATATAGTCACAATGTGTTACCAAAACACGGTGTCCCAAAGACACAATATCCGCCAATGTGGTACCAAACCACCGGTGTCCCAAAGACACAATTGTGCTACTAAAGCACCGGTGACCAAGTCACAAATCCGATGATGGGGCCAACCCATCGTGTGATACCAAATCACTAGCAGACGATCCCATATCTCATGTGGGGCCAACCCACGTGGTTAAACCATGGGACAAGTCGCAATGAGGTGCTAAACCTCCGTGACCCAAAGTCACAAAGTGTGCTACTAAAGCACCGGTGCTCGTCAAGACAAAATATCACCGCTTCCTCCACTCAGATCACCCATCAACATGCCACACTCATGTAATCATGCATATCGTATAATCATGCATATCATGCTATTATGTCTAACCTCATATCCCATGTCATATATAGCCACGACCATGGTATCACATAAATCATCAAGAAACTCATAATAATAATCTTGACTTACCCGAGTCCGTAATCATACCCATTAGGTATCACATCAATCATCACCGTTTCATTAATCATCACACGGTTATCAATTATATTACTAAATGTAGTGTGTTAGTTTACACACCGAATTAGCGGAGGTTTTAATACTAAGAACCGGTCTAAGACCTCGACCACCTTGACAACTTGATCCTAAAATCACCCAACCAAAGGGTTAGCACACATATCATTCTACCATAACCAAATAAATCAAAGGGTACACGGTTTACCCTTTTTTAAACCTGATTTGGTTTCCTACCAAACCGAATCCAACAAAGGGTTCTTTCAAAGAATCGGCTTTCTCCTAGAAAGAAAGTGGTTAATCTTTGAAACCATATTCATAATCGAAACTAAACAAATCAACCACGAGTAATCATTTCACCTCACTTACCGATTGCCTAACAGAGTAAGAAGCCTCGCCTTGCTTGATTTCGAATCCAAGGGACCCTATACGAAAACAATTACTTACAAGAAGTTAATACCTTTAACCGATACCAAAGTCAGCCCTTATCACACCAAAAATCGGTAAAATACTAGAGAAGGGAAATGGCCATTCGCCTAGTACTTACTCTTTACAAGACCGATTGAACACAATCACCCAACAACACCTAATATTCGGTCTACACCAAGAAAGGTCTACCAATGTGTTTTGGAAAAACGAAAGTAAAGAAAGATGAATGGAGGGTCACCTTCGTTTTGAAAGGAAAGAAATGAATAAAATGTGCTTAGAAGAAGAACAAGTTTCGCTACTATCTTGCAAGAAAAGAGAAAGAAAAATGCTAGGTTCTACTCAAAGATGATGAAAACAAAGGCTGGTTTTGGTTTAAATGAAATGGTATGGATCAAATGGGAAAATCGGACAAGGGTTGTGAAAGCAAAAGAAAGAAAGTGAGAAGGAATGATCACTAGTTCGGCTTTGCACAATGAAAAGAAGAAGGAAGACACAAGGTAGAATTTCAATATGGGTGCTTGAGGTTTCGGTTTAACAAAGTTGAAAAAGAATGAGAGTGGAGAGGCATTGCTTCAAAGAAAAACAAAAGAAAAGATGAGAGCAAAGAAGTAAATTCTGCAACACCCAAGCTTTGGGTTTTTGTTCCAAGAAGAAAATGGAAGAAACAAAAGAACAAAAGAAGTTTTGGCTACTATAGGGTTTTGTTGACACAAAAGATAAAAGAAGAAAACGCAAAAGAAGAGTGCAAGGTTGGCAATTAAAGTCGCTTTGTGTTTCGGTTTCAAAGAGCAAAATGGAGGTTCCTTTCAACTTAGGCTATTGCAAGAAGAGAGCTCTTTTACTAGCTTTTGACTAACAACAATTTAGCTTCCAAACAAAAACAATTGTGACCGAAAATGCACCTATGCCTAAGGCAAATTCGCACACCCCATTACCAACCGCCACACACTCCTCTCCCCAAACTCTCACCAAAACCGCCAAATCCCCATTTACTCTCAAACCACCATTTCAAATTCCAAGACTGCCGTCCAAAATGGTTGCAAAAGGGTGGGATTCTCGCGACTTGATCAAAGTGGAAACTTCAATTAGCCACTTCAAAAACCTTCCTCAACAAGAACTACAATTAACATTTCTAGGGGTTGAACCCATGTTTAACAAATTTATAAATTCATTACCACAACACCAATAATAATTCTTAAGTAAACTTTAAAAATATTAACTTTTAACATAAAATGTTTTCTCTCACCAAATTTGTGTATATGGATAATGTCACCAATTAAGTTGGTGTCACAAGTCAACTCAACACTAATTCAATTGATAACAACACCATGATTATCAGTTGTAGTGCATTTAATTTTTTAAATTTGATGTATTTATGTGTTTAAATTTTATTTTGATCAGAATTTAATCTAATCTTTTTTATTTTAATATGGTACACATTGTAACACCCCAATCGCCGAATCTAAACCATAGGATGCCACATTCATTGTCAAAGCAACTGCAATCACAAACATTTAGATCAAAACATATTACGACTGAAAATTCAGGCAAAAACACAAATTAAACATGACATTTGATAGTTACCGAGTCTCAAGCGAGTTTATGGAAGCTCAAAAACCAATCCAAGAACGAACAAGGATCGTATTGGAAGGTTTTCAAAGTTTGAGGATAAGTATCGATACCTCTATCAGGTATCGATATTGTTTTGGCATCCTGATGATTTTGCAAAATTTATCAAGATTTTTCTAGTATGGATACTTAGAATTTGATATAGATACTTTAATACAAGTACCGATATTTATTCTGGTATCGACACTGATTTAGCAATCTGTTTGGTAGAAAAATTCAAGGAAATGGTCAAGTACCGATACCCTATCCTGAGGTATCGATACTTCCAAACGGAAGTGGTAAAAATCAATGTTCAAAAACTCTTTTACCCACCAAAACCTACACAAAAAATCACACATCTCATGATTCACTTGGAACCAACATAGCATGATAAAAAAAAAAAAAAAACATACCAACTCAAGTCATCTAGCCTATTTCAATATCCATCATCAACAAGACAATCATAACAAATTACTTATGCACTCAATCTATCCACACTTCAAGCATTAACTATTTTAACAAATCTTCGTGCCAATTCAATCCATGAAATTTAACAGTTTTCAACTAACTTACAAAATTATTAGCATAGTTTCACCATTAATCCAATTGAATCATCACACAAACATTATCCTCATCAAAAAAAGTCAAACCAATCCACTTATTATGGCACATACATAGTTCTCACACAATCACATACACTTCCATTCAAAACTTTGTTAACCATTAATTTAGTTAATCATATCATCACTTATATAACTTATGATCAAGCACTTCCAATTATATATAAATTCAGATATACATATATACATTAACAGAGCATATACAAGCTTTTCAACTTCCATATTCAAGTATTCAAACATAACAAAACTCAAGTAACATTCTTAGGTACATGCCAAATTTAGTTAACCATAACGAGTTCACCGACATGTTGAGTCCGAGATCTTTCCTGGATGCTGAAGACGATAAACAGAATCATGAAATTAATCTAACCTACAAATGAGAAACAACCAATTGTTAAGTAATTAACTTAACGTCATATTTATAATCATATTGTTGTGAATAAGTTATGAATTACACCAATACATAACATTATATTAAATATATTTGTTATATTGTTTTAATGTACTAAATATTTCAAACTTCGTACTTATCTATCGGAGTAAATAATTTGTGCTTAATGATCATTGCCATGTGTTTGGCACCTAGTGCCTCGTCGGTCTAGTCGAAGGATTTCTATCCAGCGCTCCTAGATGTATTTGGCACCCATAGTCTCATTGGACTGGTCGAAGTATTTGTGACTAGCGCTTATCGATGTATTTGGCACCAAGTGCCTCATTGGACTAGTCGAAGTATTTATGGCCATCACTTATCTATGTATTTGGCACCCAGTGCCTCATCGGACTAGTTGAAGTATTTGCCTACACATTTCTCAGGAACAATTTCTATAGAATTTCAATTCACATCACATCAACCACCATTCTAAACTCAATTCTTCCATTTATCTCAACTCAACCAAAAATCAGTTTCATACTTTGATGAAAAATACTACTTCCCATTGTATTCAGTTTAGCCCATCTCGAAAATCAACATTTCATATCAATATAATTCAGTTAATCAATCTCACTTCTTTAATATTTAATAATACTAAATAATGAAAATATCCAGTAATTTAGATAAGTTATAGTGTGGGATTACAAATCGTAAATTCCGAGCTATTCATATCCTAATTGTGTACTAAGTTCTCATGGGCCTATTATCGAATCCGTATCAATTCAACATTTGTAGCCATATACACGTTTTTCATATTTCAAATAGCAATTCATAAGCATTTAACCATGCAATATCAATATATGCATATTAATTTCATAATCAAGTATAACATCCACTAATTTCCATTCAACTAAACCAATGTAACTCAAAATGGTACCCAAATCATACCAATTCAATTTATCTAAATCTAACCTTATATCATATAACATTCAACCATTTACAATCCATTCAATTCCATAGTATTTACTTCATACCATTAGTCAATTGCTACTTAGGCAATATCTATTTCACATATATATTTCATAGCATCAAACATTACATTATTAAAGACTACAAGTAAAACTTGTACTAATACTATCTCACAACATAACCATTCGATACCACATATCTATTCATATCTATTATATATTTCATAATTTTCGATTTAATCCTTTTGATGCCAAAATATTATATAATAATTCAACTATAAAGCAAAACAATATAATACAATTATATCATTAATTAATAAAGTAAGTCCCAAATGAACTTACCTGATAAAAAAATAACAAGAAAGACGTCGAGGACTAATCCACAATTTGTCTTTTCCTCGATTATTCTCCGATTGATTCAATTCCCGATTTATAATAATTCATTTCAATTTATTAATTCTAAACACCTTATAAAAGCTTATTATAATCATGTATCAGTTCAATATATTTTTAGATATCCTCTAAAATTTTGCATTTTATTCAATTTAGTCCTTAAAATCAAAATTACTATAACCTTTAAATTTGAGCTTTGATTCTAAAACCAATCTCAATTACATCCTTCTACAATCTTCTATTACAAAAAAATAAAAAATATAACATCAATTTTCAAAATTCTATCAATTTTTCACTTATAAGCTTAAAATCTATAAATTTAATACCAAAAGCTTCAAATATTCATCAATGACAACTTTTAAAAATTTTAACTGTTTTAAAAATAATACTTAGGTTAACTAAATCAAATTTGTACGATCTCAAAAACATAAAATTTACGAAAAACGAACATAAAACAACTTACCAATCAAATGACCAAAGTTGAAAAAGTTTGAAATCCCTTTTTCTTTCTTTGTTTCGTGAAGAAGAAAAAGATGAACACGGTGGTCTTATTTTTATTTTCTTTTAGTTTAATATATATACTAGTATTAATATTAATTAATTTGATATAATTAAAACAAATCATGTTTCAATATACTAATATAATAGTTTTATAATAAAAAATAAAAATTAGTGGGTTACAGCCTACCTCCACTACTGTTTGGCCACATAAAATGGGTGAAATCACTCCTTTGGTCCCTTGGTTATTTAAAAAATCTATAGTGGTAAATTTTTACAATTTTTATAATTTAATCATTGTACCTTAATTAACTATCTAAATGATCAAATCAATTAGTCAAACTTTAATTAACCTTTGCACTAATCTCGTAAATATTATTATTTAATATTTATAAGTTTAAACATCGAAAATGGAGTCTGGAAACTATCGTTTTCGACACCACTAAAAAAGAGATTATTAAACATATTCCATGTGTCATTATGATCAATTAGTTTCAGACCACGCATTTCATTATTTGTTATAAATTATTCTTAAATGCACATTTATGATTTAAATTTGTGATTTTTATATATATATATATATATATATGTGATAAAACTTTTAATATTTATAATAGAAATATGTTTTCGTGATGTCAAGTACTTAAATCCATGTTCACTCAAAACCTTTACCATGATGTCTTGTTGTGATTGCTATTTAAATTGGCCTTTTAACTATTTTGAACATCACTTTCTATAATTTGAAAATATATGGAATTGGTTACTTGTATTTAATTGCTTCACGTTGCAACTACTATTTAAATTTATTTTAAATTAACTTGACTTCTGATAAATATTTAATTTAAAGCCGATTAAGCCATTAATCTTATGAATTTATGCGAGGCATTATATATCTACATTAACTATCAAGATTTTAAAATTACAAATTACAAACAGATTTTTAATCACCGTATTTTGCATTATCTTTTAGGTTTATTAAATCATGTAAAATTTTGTGTAGGAACTTCTTTAAAGAAGCAACATTGGAAGGTGGGTTGTCATTTGCGAGGGGATTTGGGGTGGACATTTTCGAGATGGCTGCAAAAGATAGAAATTTAGCCAGTGCTTTCAACCGCTCAATGTCAAGCCACACTGCCATAGTCATGAATAAAGTCCTACAAATCTACAAGGGTTTTGAAGGCTTAACCCAAGTGATTGATGTGGGAGGAGGATGGGGCACAAATCTTAAGCTCATTATTTCAAAATACCCTCGAATTAAGGGCATTAACTTTGATTTGCCCTTTGTTATTAAAGATGCACCCAATATTCCAGGTAACCCTACAATTGATTCAATTTTATTCATGATTTTTCCTTCGAAATTTAAACTAGGAAGAATAGTGGGAATGCTCCATCTTTTATTTTATTGAAAAAAATAGAATGGAATTGAGTTCAGTTGAGTTATAAATTGTAAAATATCAAATTTTAGTGTTCAAAGTTTGATTGAAACTTAATTGAGTTTTACTTTTCAAAATTTCCTTCAATTTTATATAAAAGAAAATAAATTACTTCAGCCTTTAGATGAAACTTGTTTACATAATAGAAAATAAACTTGATGTCCAAAATAGAACTTCTAATTCAAGTGTTTGGGCTCAAGTTCTATTTCGAATGAAATGTTTATGGAATTATGGTGTAATAAAAATGAAAAACTTCAATAAGGCTCATGAGTCTTGACAAGTTAAGTACTGGAGTATCTAAATTTAACTTGCTCAACTTCAAGTTTGATAATGATTGGATTAAATTCACATTTTTTTTTATTTTGAATTAAATTCAAGTAGTTTACAAATGTAAATGTATTAGACAAAACCATGAATAAATTTTTGTTTAAAGTTTCCTCAATGAACTTTGATAACTTTTAACGGTATTTTGTTGATGTTAGGTGTGGAGCATGTAGGAGGAGATATGTTGAACAAAGTTCCTAATGGAGAAGTTATTTTTATGAAGGTTAGCTATCAAGAAGTTATTTTTTTTATAACAACTTCGTTTGTTTGTTAAATTTTTAATCTTATAAAGAGATGATTGTTATATATCTCTTACAACATTGAAGATTCATATCATATTTGATTTTTCTAAAAAAACTTAAATTAAAAACTAAAATATATTAATAAAATATTATTAGTGAGATTTAACTAATGTATTTAATAAAATTTATAAATGTAATTTCATTTATTAAATTTTATTTTACTTAATAATTTAAACAGTTTATTGAAACAATATCTTAACTTGAATTTGTTACTTTTATTTCATTTAGGAATAAAAATTAATTTTACTAAAATTTGAAACAAGAGAATGTTATAGAGAACTAATTTAATAAAAAGAGTATACATATTTTAGGGTTGTTGTTGTTATAGAGGATAATAATAAAACATAAAAAATTAATTATACAACAAACTTAATTGTTAGAATAAAACATTGTTATAAAAGGTAACTGTAATAAAGAAGATTAATTGTTCTACCAAATTCTATTATGGCTATATATATTCAAACTGAAATTTTTTAAAAAAATAGGTTTATACCAAATTGATAAGATTTTTATTTTCAATTCATCCATTGAATTGATGGATTTATTAAACAAAAATCAAAATATTAAAAATAGTTTTAATTTTAAATTAATGTATAATAATTAATTAAAAATGCAGTTAACTTGATATTATGATCTTTAAAATTAACTGAAATTCATTAAAATTAAACTTAACCTTCTTTATAGTAACTCTATTTGTTTGTTAAATTTTGGATCTTATAGAGAGAGAACTATTATACATTTATTACAATATTTGAAATTCATATTATATTTTATTTTTGTAATTTTAAATTAAAACTATATAATATATTAATAAAATATTAATTAGTGAGATTTAACTACTATATTTAATAAAATTATAGATATAATTTCATTTATTAAAAATTATTTTATTTAATAAAATATATTTATTAAATAAATTTTAAAACTTTATTGAAATAATATATTAACTAAAATTTATTATTGATTTTTTATTTATGAAAAAACTAATTTTACCAAAATTTGATACAAGAAATTGTTATAGAAAATTAATTTAATAAAAATAGATTATTTCATATTTTATGGTTGTTGTTATAGAAGATAATATTAAAACATAAAAATTTAATTATACAATAAATTTGACAACCAATTGAAGATATGCTCTCTACATTATAAGGACTTAATTATTTCACCGAATCTTATCCAATCTCTAAAAGCCAATCATTGGTTTCAATAGATAGATTATAATATCTTCAATATAACAATACATTAATAGGTTCAAATATTTTCTTCGTTAAATTGTCAAACTAAATAAGACGAATAATAAACTACTTCAGCGAAAATCTGCAATTGGCACCGCCAACTACCGCTCAACTGCCATCTTCACATCTTGCCTCAACATTTTGTTTCAATTCAATGAATTGACCCAGATCATTTTCTTTTAATCATTATTTAAACTAATAAATATTTATTGTGGTTGGTTTAGTGGATACTTCACGATTGGGGAGACGAAGAATGCTTGAAATTACTAAGAAATTGTTATGAAGCAATATCAGAGTGTGGAAAAGTGATAGTATTGGAATCAATATTGGCAGAACTGCCTACGCCTGACATTGTCACAGCCACAACACTCAATTTTGATGTTGGAATGCTTCATTTGCTCCCTGGTGCAAAGGAAAGAACATTGAAAGAGTTTGAGACATTGTTTGTTCAAGCTGGTTTCGCTGCTTTCAAACCTATTTGTCGTGTTTACAATTATTGGGTCATTGAATTGTCGAAAAATGTGAACAATTCACCCCAATAGTTATTATCGTTTCATCTGCCAATAATAGAGGTAAGCACCGTATTTCATCCCAGAATCGAAGTTAAAGAAGAAGAGAGATGAAGATACGAAAAGAAAGAAGGTATGAAGCTAATAAAAAAGAAGATAGAGCAAGATTCCAATAAATTCAATTACAAAATCAAGTGCATCACGTAGGTACTTTATGTTATTTTTTGGTTAATATTGGTATATTTGGATTGTTTACAAAGTATTTGTAATGAATACATCTTTAAATATAAATAATATATATTTGAGTTTTATTTTAGTATCAATTTCTATTATTACTGACTGTAAATTATTATTAAAATATTAAAAATCATATTGAAAATGCATAAATAAGGAAAAGAAAATATATCATGGTTATTAACATTTCTTTGATGTCACGATGGTAGTTCCTGCAAACACTGCTAATTTTTTACCATGGGTTTTCCCACAGCGATTTTGTGCACAATTATATTATTAGTCATTAGAAAAATAGTAATTTATGGAAACTTTAAGGCATATTCTTAATAGGTAAAGGTGGAGAGTTGAATCATAAAATTATGGTTTCATATTCTACTTAATGAGACCTTTACAACGGTATATCATATGCTCAAAATGGTTGAGTGATGAATGAGAAATTGATTTTCAAAGTAAGCTACTTGGAAATATTTGTTGAGGAAAAGAAAAGCTTAGATCCCACATTGGTTAAATATCAAGTGTGAGATGTATATATATATGAGAATCCTCTTAAAAAAAAATTGAATAATTAAGGTTGGAATTTTGAAGAATTTTTACACTCATACTCTCTCACACCGAATTTATTTTGCTCTCAAAATTCTTCTTTTGCACTCTATATTTTCCAACATTCCGGTGATAGAAAAAGACAGCGTTCGTTGATCGCTGCAGAGGTGTTACTGCTTTGATCATCGAGTTGTTATATCCTAGGAGACATTCAACCAACGTTTCTCCAAGTACCGTAGGAGCGGCCGAATCTTTCTTAAGAAAACTGTATTAAGCAGGCCTCAACATTTAGTAAATCTCTATCCTTCTTCTCGATTTCTAATTTTTATTACGATATTTATTAATTTACATATTTGATAATTTAAATATAAAATATTCTATTTATATTTTATTTTTATAAATATTTATTTATATTTATATTTTTTTCGCTAACGTGTTTTGTCCAACATTAGTGTTTTGTTCATAAACATCGCTTTCACATCCCAAAAATCGAGTTAGTAGAAATTGGATTAGTAAAATGTGAGAGTGGTCACGCTTTGTTTTTGTGTTAAAAGTTGTGGAATTGTGTTAAGAAATTAATTTGTTGCAATGGCTAAATAATAGTTATGTGTGTATGAGGTTTTGTGTTCAAAACCCATCCATTGAATTATTTTTTATTTTATTTCCAACCCCGACTTTGGATATCAAAGTTAAATATAATTTTCGTGCCACTAATTATAGAATGAGCTTGCTAGTTTAGTGGTAAGGTTTTAGCTTATCCTTTGATCCTGTGTTTGAATCCCTGTGTGTGCAAACGAGAAATAATTTTTGCCATTGTGCCGATTAAACGGATGTGATTGTAATAAAATTGAATTCTAATTAATCTATTAAATCCTCAAATAGAAGGTTTAGTGGTTAGTTTTGTTTTAAAAAATAATGATAATAAATAATATTATTAAATAAAAGAAAATAATAATAGGTAATTCCTTAAAGTTCTCCCCACTACTGCCTTATACTTCTCTTTCTCCACTATTTCCAATTTTTGTTTTGTTTTTATTTTGGTTACAAAAGGTTTATTCTCTTTTCTTCTTACGTTTTATTTTGTTCTTTTGCCTTTCAACCAATTTCATTTTTTGTTTTCGCCTCCTTGATTCTTTTCTGTTTCTTCTTTGTGGTCTTGTATTCTCAATTTGTTTTGTCAATTCTTTGCCAATTAATTCGTATCAATTGTGTGTGGTAAGTATTTCAATGTAAGTTTGAAAGTTTCCATGGGTGAGTTTTTCGTAAGCTTATTTGAATGTTTCTATTGTTAAATTGTTGGGGTTAATGGATGTTTGGCGATTTTGATTAGGTGAGGAATGTGGATTACCATGTCCTCCGAGGAATTGATTGTTGTTGGTCGCTATTTTGGAACGAGAAGTGTTTATTCGCCATTGTGGAGGTTAATTTTCTTCGTGATTTAAGTTCGAATATTGACATTTGTTGTTGAATTAACGCTTTAGATTGGGTTTTCGTGTTAATTAACTTGTGTCTTGTCGATTTAGGTGTTGATATACTCGCTTTTGGAACCCCATCGAAAACATCAAGGTGTGTAATGAAAACCTAAGAAATTAACGATTGGCGAAAGCCAAAATTGGGACTGTCTGAACGCCCCAAAATTTCTATCTTTATTTCGTGAAATCTTGATACAAATGTGTATCTTCTTCATGGTTTAGTGTTTTGGTGTGTGTGAGAGGTCTTGGGTTCAAGTCCCATATTAGCAAATTTTGGTATTTTTCGACTTAAGCCTTATACTTGCTCGGTGAGCTTATATTAAATTATTTGTAAAGTCATATTAGAATGAGCTCTTGGTTCGAGTGGTAAGGAGTCTATGTGTTGTGTTGGAGGTCCTGTGCTCAAATCCCTACGTGAGCGAGGAGTTTTTTTTTTGCTCGATTGGTTGTAGGAGTTTCGATTGAGCCTAAACTTTTAGTGATAATGGGTTAGTGGGGGAGTTGGAGAGATTTTAGGATGTGGCAAACAAGATTATTTTGTTTTTATTTTTCTTTCTTTGAAATTTTTGGCCTTTCCCCTAATTTTTCACGTTCTCTTTTCCCATCTCCCACTGTGCTTTCTTTTTTCTCCTTTTGCCTTCTGGTGGTCGAAACTCTGTCGAAATTTTGTCTTACAATTTTGAGTCTTAGTTCGTCGGTGTTCTTAGTATTTTCTGGTAAGTGTGGTAAGTGTAGCATCTATTATTAGGTTAAGGAATTGTTTCACGATAAGGTTTGTTTTGTGGTTAGGAGAAGATTAAGAGGTTAGGGTTTTCGATCGGGTTTGAAGGGTACGATTCGTCGTTGTTCATCCGAAGGTAAGGGTTTTGTGGTTTGAAGATACTTCACGATTGGGGAGACGAAGAATGCTTGAAATTACTAAGAAATTGTTATGAAGCAATATCAGAGTGTGGAAAAGTGATAGTATTGGAATCAATATTGGCAGAACTGCCTACGCCTGACATTGTCACAGCCACAACACTCAATTTTGATGTTGGAATGCTTCATTTGCTCCCTGGTGCAAAGGAAAGAACATTGAAAGAGTTTGAGACATTGTTTGTTCAAGCTGGTTTCGCTGCTTTCAAACCTATTTGTCGTGTTTACAATTATTGGGTCATTGAATTGTCGAAAATGTGAACAATTCACCCCAATAGTTATTATCGTTTCATCTGCCAATAATAGAGGTAAGCACCGTATTTCATCCCAGAATCGAAGTTAAAGAAGAGAGATCAAGATACGAAAAAAAAGAAGGTATGAAGCTAATAAAAAGAAGATAGAGCAAGATTCCAATAAATTCAATTACAAAATCAAGTGCATCACGTAGGTACTTTATGTTATTTAATATTATTAAATAAAAGAAAATAATAATAGGTAATTCCTTAAAGTTCTCCCCACTACTGCCTTATACTTCTCTTTCTCCACTATTTCCAATTTTTGTTTTGTTTTTTATTTTTGGTTACAAAAGGTTTATTCTCTTTTCTTCTTACGTTTTATTTTGTTCTTTTTGCCTTTCAACCAATTTCATTTTTTGTTTTCGCCTCCTTGATTCTTTTCGGTTTCTTCTTTGTGGTCTTGTATTCTCAATTTGTTTTGTCAATTCTTTGCCAATTAATTCGTATCAATTGTGTGTGGTAAGTATTTCAATGTAAGTTTGAAAGTTTCCATGGGTAAGTTTTTCGTAAGCTTATTTGAATGTTTCTATTGTTAAATTGTTGGGGTTAATGGATGTTTGGCGATTTTGATTAGGTGAGGAATGTGGATTACCATGTCCTCCGAGGAATTGATTGTTGTTGGCTGCTATTTTTGGAACGATAAGTGTTTATTCGCCATTGTGGAGGTTAATTTTCTTCGTGATTTAAGTTCGAATATTGACATTTGTTGTTGAATTAACGTTTTAGATTGGGTTTTCGGGTTAATTAACTTGTGTGTACTGTCGATTTAGGTGTTGATATACTCGTTTTTGGAACCCCCATCAGAAAACATCAAGGTGTGTAATGAAAACCTAAGAAATTAACGATTGGCGAAAGCCAAAATTGGGACTGTCTGTAACGCCCCAAAATTTCTATCTTTATTTCTGTGAAATCTTGATACAAATGTGTATCTTCTTCAGTGGTTTAGTGTTTTGGGTGTGTGTGAGAGGTCTTGGGTTCAAGTCCCATATTAGCAAATTTTGGTATTTTTCTGACTTAAGCCTTATACTTGCTCAGTGAGCTTATATTAAATTATTTGTAAAGTCATATTAGAATGAGCCCTGCTGGTTCGAGTGGTAAGGGAGTCTATGTGTTGTGTTGGAGGTCCTGTGCTCAAATCCCTACGTGAGCGAGGAGTTTTTTTTTTGCTCGATTGGTTGTAGGAGTTTCGATTGAGCCTAAACTTTTAGTGATAATGGGTTAGTGGGGGGAGTTGGAGAGATTTTAGGGATGTGGCAAACAAGATTATTTTTGTTTTTATTTTTCTTTCTTTGAAATTTTTGGCCTTTCCCCTAATTTTTCACGTTCTCTTTTCCCATCTCCCACTGTGCTTTCTTTTTCTCCTTTTGCCTTCGGTGGTCGAAACTCGTCAAATTTTGTCTTACAATTTTGAGTCTTAGTTCGTCTTGTTCTTAGTATTTTTCGTAAGTGTGGTAAGTGTAGCATCTATTATTAGGTTAAGGAATTGTTTCACGATAAGGTTTGTTTTGTGGTTAGGAGAAGATTAAGAGGTTAGGGTTTTCGATCGGTGCTGAAGGGGTATGATTCGTCGTTGTTCATCCGAAGGTAAGGGTTTTGTGGTTTGAAGGACTATTTGTTTTAGGTAGTTCGATTTGGTATTGGTTTAAGTGACTTATGTGTTGTCTTACCATTCAATTTTAGGTTTCAAGGGCCTTAGGAGTGGTTTCGCATCGAAACGATACCAGGTGTGTACCAAAAACGCAGAAAAATGAGATTCAGCAAAAGCCAAAATTGTAATCTGTCGAAGCCATACGGCCGTGTGGTAGGTCGTGTGCGATGACACGGCTGTGTGATCAACGAAGGCTAGGCCGCGCCCAAGACACGGCCGTGTGATGGCTTGAGTGTGGCCGTGTGAGCCACGCAAGTTGGGCTAGATGGGGCGTGTGGGCTACACTGGTGTCTGGGCCCACACGGGCACGCACCACAAGCATGGGATAACTGGGCTAGGCCGTGTGATCCATACGGGCAAGGCCAATCTAGGCATGTGGGCCCACACGGGCACGACCCACAGGCGTGGGACAACTGGGCTAGGTTGTGTGATCCACACAGGCAAGGCCAATCTAGGCGTCTGGGCCACATGCCCATTATACTGAAATTTTTCGTAGGGTCGCACAGGTCGTCCTAATCGACTGTGGACCTACCGAAAGGTCGATAAAGGCTACTAAACCCTGGAACTATGTATTATGTTAGACTGATGTACTGTTCTAAGCTTGTCTATTCCATGCATATCTGCTATCTGTATATATATGCATGTTAAGCATGTACTATTTGTATAAGTATGCTCTGCTTCTATTTCTGTTATTGGGGTGGGATTGTTATTGGAGGAAGTATTCTGAAAGGCACTTGTGCCTATTATCTAGCAGCATGACTGCATTATATCTGTTATGTGCTGCATCGATACAATATGGTGTGTAAAGCTGGGTGGGTGTTTTAAACCCCACATGGTGTGTAGGGATGGACGGAGATGGTGTGTAGAGGATGGTGGTAGGACTCTGATCTCTGATATCTAATTTGTATATCTGTATCTGACATGGGCCCAGGCCCAAATATGAATCTGTTTGATTTGTGATATTTTGTGTGTGTACATGTTTAATTTTGTTGGGTTCACACTGAGTTTACATAAACTCACCCCTCCTTTGTTGATTTGTACAAGTAGCCCATAAACTTAGGCGGATCAGTGCAGCAGGGACTCGACGGTGACCACCTTTCCATGAAACTGCTTAAGGTTTTGATTTATGGTTTTATTTTATATATTGGGTTACATTTGAGAGTTTGTATTTTCTAAGACTCTGGATTCTTTTAAACTTTTTGACGTTGGTTTTGGGCTTCTGGTTTTTACTTATTTATAATTATGATGGGTTACCAAAAGCGAGGGTTTTCCAAATCTTGAACGGTTTTCTAAACACAACGATTTTACAAGCTTCGCCACAAATACTTTTTATCTCAAAAAGATGAAATGAAAGAGAGCTTTGACATTAATAATAGCGATAAAGGCTAATGAACTGAAAAGTTTTAACTTAACGACAACGATTTTTAACCCATTTCCAGTGACACTTCCAGATTCGGCCATAACGTCTATGCCGGGTCTGGGGTGCTACATTTAGTGGTATCAAAGCCAAGTTGCAAAAACTCGACTGTGGATCTTGGGTTCCAAAATATGTTTTAAAGGATTAGTTTACAAATGGTTTAAAATATTCAGATTGAGAATGTGGTTCACCTAGTTTCTAGCATCGATCCTATAAGTATTTTTGTACTTAATTAAAACTGTTCTAAAACACTATAGTTAGTGCCCTTTTGAAACTGTATTGAGTTAGTTAGAAGACTGAAACTTCTGAAATGATTCTGAATTTCTGATACCATATGCATAAAACATATGTTAATAAATATCGAAACTGATGCATAAAATTTTTAATGTAGATAAAAATTCTAAGTTACAATGAGCGCACGAGGTATCCGTGGACGTGGTATTCGAGGCTGAGGTAGAGACCGTAGGAGGCTTGAGCTGAGCCCTCATCTCTGGGCAGCATGCCAAATCTGGACACGAGTGAGACACCTGTGTCACCTGCTATTGAGATTGGGTCTCAGAGTTGTTCGGCTGGGGACGACGCACTATCCCAAACCATACTAAGGATATTGAAGAGGGTCGTTGGACCCAATTCTGGATCTGTGGGCTGAGGGTCAGTAACTGAGCAACTCTGGTCTAATGAAGCTGAGTTATTTGGGGGTGTCACAGGAGTCGCCCCTAATGTGGCTAAGTATTGGTGAAGGCCACTGAGAGAATCATGGATGACTTGGACTATACCACCGAGTAGAAATTGAAGGGTGCAGTCTCCTTACTTCACAACGAAGCATATCAGTGGTGGTTAATTGTTAAGGAGGGCACCCAACCTGACCGTTTGACTTGGGAGTTCTTTAAGACTACATTTTAGAGAAAATATGTGGGAACCAGCTACGTTGATGCTCGAAGGCGTAACTTTTTGAACCTCACACAAGGTGATCAATCTGTGGCCGAATATGAGGCCAAATTTCTAAGGCTAAGTTACTATGCTTGAGGTATGATGGCATCGGATTATAAAAGATGTGTTAGGTTTGAGGACGGCCTAAGGGATAATCTGAGAGTTTTGATTGCTCTGTAGAGGGAGCGTGAGTTCGCGGTTCTGGTAGAGAAGGCAAAAATTGGTGAGGATGTTAAACACATGGAGCGCCAGAATAGGGACCATGAAAGAGGTAAGAACAAGAGGGATTTAGAGCCCTCGAGTTCTATGTAAAGGCATAAGAAAAAGGCGAGATCTAATGGGCCAGTTAAAGCGGGGGCCCCTATTTTTTCAGTTGTTCCTATTGGGTTGCAGCCGTGCATTGATTGTGGTATGTGCCATTTGGGCGAGTGTTGGAGGAGGATTAGGGCCTGTTTGAGATGTGGGTCTTTAGAGCATCACATTCGGGAGTGTCCATTGATGGCTGATCAGGTGCAAGCTCCGACATTAGGTTCCGCACAATCGCAGAGAGTAGTTCAGCAGCCACCTAAGGGCCGTGGTCAGGCTAGGGGTGGTAATGGTATCGACCGAGGACAGAGATCACAGGGCAAGGTGCTCGTCAGGCTGAAGCGAGGTAGCTTGCTTTGGTTTATGCTGCACATCATTGAGAGGACAGAGATGATGTCATCACTAGTATGTTCTTTATATTTAATGTGTCTTACATTACTCTGATAGACATAGGATCTAATCATTCTTATATAGCCAGTTTAGTTTCTGAAAACCTGGGGATTACAGTTGAGAGCACTACGAGTGAGGTCACCATACTGAGTCCATTGGGGCAATCAGTTCGAGTTAGTAAACTATATAAGGATGTCCTGTTAGAAGTGCAAGGGGAGATATTTCTGGCTAATTTGATGGAGCTTCGTTTGGAGAGTTGACCTGATTTTAGGTATGGACAGTTGGTAGAGCACCGAGTCAGTTTAGACTGCACGCCTAAGAGGGTCGTTCTGAGAACTGAGGAAGATGAGGAGGTGGTGGTAATCAAAGAGCATCAGGATTATCTGTCACATGTGATCTTTACACTAGTAGTTGAGAAACTGGTCCAAAAATGGGTGCGAGGCGTATTTGGCATACGTCATCACTATTATTCTGGGAAATCTTCGATTGAGGACATCAGAATTGTGAGAGATTTTTCGAATGTTTTTTGAGAAGTTACTGGGATTACCTTCAAACCGAGAGGTTGAGTTTGGGATTGAGCTTTTTGAGTACAGCTCCGGTGTCTATTGCTTCTTATCGAATGGCACCAAAAGAGCTTGCGAAACTTAAGGCTCAACTACAGGAGTTGTTGGACCATGGCTTCATCCAACCGAGTGTCTCCATGGGGAGCACTAATATTGTTTGTTAAGAAGAAGGATGAGACCACAAAGATGTGCATAGATGATCGGCAGTTGAACAAACTGACTATTAAGAATAAGTATCCACTTCCAAGGATCAACGACTTATTTGATCAATTCTGAGGGGCTTCTGTATTCTCTAAGATTGATCTCCGTTCAAGGTATCATCAATTGAGGGTCAAGGAGGTGGATGTGCATAAGATGGCATTTAGGACTCTTTATGGACATTACGAGTTCCTAGTTATGCCTTTCGAGTTGACAAAAGCACTGGCTATATTCATGGCTTCGATGAATCAGGTATTTTAGCCCTATCTAGATCAGTTCATCGTGGTTTTCATCGACGTCATTCTGGTATACTCTAAGACCAAGAATGAGCATGATGAGCATCTTAGAGTGGTGCTTCAGATTCTACGTGAAAAGTAACTATATGCTAAGCTAAGAAAGTGTGAGTTCTGGCTTGGTGAAGTGACTTTTCTGAGGTACGTAGTTTCTGTTGAGGGGATCTAAGTCGATCCTAGGAAGATTGAGTTTGTGTTGGATTGGAAACAACCTAGGAGTGTATCTGAGATATGTAGCTTTCTGGGTTTGGCGAGATACTATCAGCATTTCATTGAGGGGTTCTCTTTGATTGCTACGCCATTGACTAAGCTTCGCGTAAAGGTGTTCCGGTTGTTTAGACTGATGCGCAGCAATCAAGCTTAGTGAAGCTCAAAACTGTTCTGATCCAGGCTCCTATTCTGACTGAATTCGGTAAGGAATTTGTGGTCTACAGCGATGCGCCACACGTCAGTTTAGGATGTGTTCTGATACAAGATGGTAAGGTTGTGGCTTATGCATCCTATTAGCTTAAGACACGTGAAGGGAATTATCCAAAGCATGATCTCGAGTTTTCTGCTTTGGTCTTTGCACTGAAAATTTAGAGGTACTATCTATATGGTGAGAGGTGTATCATCTACACCGATCACAAAAGCCTCAAGTATCTCCTTACTCAGAAAGATTTGAACTTTAGACAATGTAGATGGATTAAGCTGTTCAAGGATTACGACTTCACGATCGAGTATCATCCTAGTAAGGCCAATGTAGTTGCCAATGCTCTAAGCTGAAGAGCGATGTTTGATTTAAGGGTGATGTTTGCTTGCATTAGTATTTTTGATGATGAGAGTCTGTTAGCCGAGTTACAAGTTAAGACGACTTGGATTGAGCAGATTCGAGATAAACAATTAGTGGATGAGACTCTAGGTGTACGGTTTCGTCAGGTGGAGAGTGGTACTACTTTTGATTTTGGGTTGAACAATGATGGTGTGTTATGTTTTCGAGAACGAATATGTGTGCTAAACGATTCTGATCTGAGGCAGTCTATTCTGAGAGAGGCACATAGTAGCCCTTATGTTATGCATCCCGGCGGTAATAAGATTTACCGTAATCTTCAGGAATTGTACTGGTGGCCAGGGTTAAAATGTGAGGTTACCGACTTTGTTGCTCTTTATTTAACTTGTCAGCAGGTTAATGCTAAGCATTTGCAGCCAGTTAAGATTCATTTATAGAAATTAGAACGAGTGACTATAGACTTCGTTAGTGGGTTGCCCTTGACACCCACTAAGAATGATTCTGTTTGGGTCATCGTGGATCGATTGACCAAATCTGCTCACTTCATTTCGATTTGAACTGATTACTCTCTGTAGAAGCTAGCAAAGTTGTACATTTCTGAGATTGTAAGATTGCATGGGGTTCCTTTCTCGATCATCTCTGATAGAGATCCTCGCTTCACTTCTCGATTCTAGAAGAAATTGCATGAGGCTCTAGGTTCAAGGTTGGACTTCAGTATTGCGTTCCATCGTCAGACCGATGGTCAATCCGAGAGGGTGATTCAGATATTGGAGGATATGCTTTGAGTTGCGTGATTGAATTCGAGGTAGTTGGGAGGATTATCTACCTCTAGTTGAGTTCGCGTACAATAACTGTTTCCAAACTAGTATTCAGATGGCACCTTACGAGGCTCTGTATGGTCGTAAGTCTCGTACTCCTTTGTGTTGGATTGAGTTGGGCGAACGTCGAGTTTTGGGTCCTGAGTTGGTTTCTAAGACTGAGGATAAGGTTCAACTGATTCGGCATCGTCTGAAGGTGGCTATTGATAGCCAAAAGTCTTAGTGGATTTGAAGAGGCGAGAGATTAAGTATTCTGTGGGGGACTTCATTTTTCCCAAGGTTTTTCCATGGAAGAAAGTTCTGAGATTCAGTCGCAAGGGCAAGTTGACCCCTAGGTTCATCGGGCCATATCGGATTCTGAAACGTATGGGACCAGTTACTTATCAGTTGGAGCTACCCCTTGAGCTGGACCATATTCATGATTGTTTCATGTCTCAATGTTGAGGCGGTACCGTTCTGACCCATCTCATGTAGTCTCAGTTGATGAGATTGAGGTTAGGCTAGACTTAACATTTGAGGAGGAGTCGGTTTAGATCTTAGATCGAGATGTTAAGGTTCTGAGGAGGAAGTCCATTCCATTAGTGAAGGTGCTGTGGCGGAATCATAGCACTAAGGAGGCCACATGGGAACCTGAGGACTCGATGCATCAGCAGCATCCTCATCTATTTTGATAAGGTAAATTTCGAGGTCAAAATTTCTTTTAGGGGGTGGAGTTGTAATGCCCTAAAATTTCTATCTTTATTTATGTGAAATCTTGACACAAATGTGCATCTAGTTCAGTGGTTAAGTGTTCTGGGTGTGTATGAGGTCTTGGGTTCAAGTCCTATATTAGCAAATTTTGGTATTTTTCTGACTTAAACCTTATACTTGCTCAGTGAGCTAATATTAAATTATTTGTAAAGCCATATCAGAATAAGCTTGCTGGTTCGAGTGGTAAAGGAGTCTGTGTGTTGTGTGGTAAATAAGCCCTCCTTTGTTTATTCTGTACAGATAACCCACAGACTTAGGCGGATCGGTGCAGCAGGGACTCGACGGTGACCACCTTTCCATGAAACTGTTTAAGTTTTCTATTTATGGTTTTATTTTATATGCCGGGTTACATTTGAGAGTTTTTATTTTCTGGGACTCTAGACTCTTTTAAACTGTTTGACATTGATTTTGGGTTTTTGGTTTTTACTTATTTATAACTATGATGGTTTACCAAAAGCGAGGGTTTTCCAAATCTTAAACGGTTTTCTAAACACAACAGTTTTACAAGCTTCTACTACAAATACTTTTTATCTCAATAAGATGAAATGAAAGAGAGTTTTGAAATTAATAATAGCGATAAAGGCTAATGAACTAGAAAAGTTTTAACTTAATGACAACGACTTTTAACCCATTTCCTGTGAGACTTTCGAATTTGGCCATAATGTCTAGGCCACGTCTGAGGTGATACATTGTCGATGCCACACGGCCGTGTGGTAGGCTGTGTGTGACACAACCATATGACAGGTCGTATGCCAGATCATGTATGTCACACGGTCTAGACTATTTGGGTCATGTAGCCACACGGGTGTGTGTGAGGCCGCGTGCCAAGCTGTGTGGGCCACACGGGTGTGTGGGCCCAT
Source organism: Gossypium rotundifolium (assembly GCA_025506655.1). Lineage (NCBI taxonomy): Eukaryota > Viridiplantae > Streptophyta > Magnoliopsida > Malvales > Malvaceae > Gossypium > Gossypium rotundifolium. The sequence goes on along the minus strand of CP106734.1, from coordinate 12,883,972 downwards.
TTTTTGAAAATTCTCATTTTGGCTCGTTATGTTTCATGAACTATATTTAGCCTTGTCGTAGGGTCCGTATTGCTTAATTAAGACTTGAAAACAAGGTATCGATGAATATGCTCACGTGTTGATGTTTTTAGGGTATTTGTAATATACATATTTGCATGTTATGATACTGGTAGTTTTGATGGTATGTTCTAGTTCGCTATGTCTATATAAGTTTGTATAATGTATAATTTTGTTAATTTGTATTTTTAAATCTCTTATGTAACCATGCATGTGATTTCATGGCAAAACTGATGTGTTTCTTAAAGGTTTAATAAATCTGTTTTGTAGAGCATGGACTTCCATGCCATCTATTTCTGTTACTATACGTCATCATGTCCTACATGCTCACCATTCTAATTTTGTACATACATGTCATGACACATTGCATGGGGTTTGGGATAATGTTAAAGGAGGAAGATTCTGTACTTGCAGTTTAATGATCTGCATATTTAGTGGCTCGACCACATATTTTTTGTTTCGGTAGCTGGGCTATCATACAGTGGCTTGACCACATATATTTGATTTGGCAGTTTAATTGTATATTTAATAAACCTCAATTTATACATATTTTAACCCCATGCTTGGCTTATTTTTGGATGAATTTTCATTAGATTTGATGAATTCGATTCTCCTAATCCCTTAATTTCATGTTTTACACTTAGGAAATCTTAGGGAGTCGAAAAGAACGAGAAAGAGGCCAAAACGGGATAAAATGGGCCTACCTTAGGAATCAACACTATGGGCTACCAAACACTACCGTGTGATGCGGTTAGGATCAAACACGACCGGATCAATGATAGGCAGACACTATATGGCCGAGTGTGGCGAGCATAATCGAGCATGGTCTAAGGAATCAAACATGGGCGTGTCACACGGGCGTGTCCCTACCGTATCAAAGTTGAATTCTATTCAGAATAGGCTACTTGTGGGCTAAGAGAGGTGTTCCAAAGCCTATATAAACACCCTTAGGGGAAACCTAAAATGAGACGCTAAATAGAAGGCAGAAAATACTCGAAGACAGCCGTCGGAAGTAGCTTAGGAGAAGGATCTCCATCAAGATTGAAGATCTCCCATCAAATTCTTTAGAAGTTTTTGGGTTTTCTTATGTTTTGCTGTTTTCCTTATTTTAAGATGTTTCCCCCCATTAGTATGAACTAAATCCCTTAGATATCTAAGGGGATGAAACCTAAGACGAATCTTATTATTATTTAATTTTTAAGATAAATACTTGTTCTTATTCTTAATTGTGAATTCTTGTTCTTGTTTTGATAATCCAGGTTATTGATTCAAGTCGAATGTGCTTATGCAGATGAGCAAAAGTCCCTATTTAAGAGTAGATCAACACAATTAAGCGTAGTTGATTGCAACCCTAGAAATAGGCGACGAAAATCTGTCAGATTAGAGTCAAATCTAATAAGGGAATTCATAGATCAAGTTAATGCGACAATAGGGGTTTTAATTAGAAAGAAATTTCAATTAATCAACCTAGAGTTAGTTGTTTTTAGTCTTGAAAGAGATATTAACATAAATTAGGGATTTCTACGGATTAAGTCAAGTGAATAAATCATATGAATCAAAAGTAATAAGTGAAGTCTAGGTGGATTCTTCCTTAGGTATTGCCTATCTCATATAAGTTGTCTAAAAGTATTTTCTTAATTTTTCATTTTTTTTAATTAAGTTTTTAGTTTAAAAGAAATCACTCCAATTCTTAGGCTAGATAATAAAAAGATAGTAATTACTAGTACTCTTGGTCCTTGTGGATACGATATTACCGGTCTTACCATAACTATACTATTGAACGATAGGTGCGCTTGCCTTTATTGTGATCGTAGTTAGTTTTAGACCACATCAAGTTTTTGGTGCCGTTGCCGGGGACTAAGATATTAGGAACACTAAATTTTTATTACTTTAGCCTTTTTTTTACTTCATTTACAATTTATTTTTATTTTTTTATTATTTTCTTTACTAATTTTTCCTTTTATTTTCTTCTAGCAGGTAACTCTAGTTTATGACTAGAAGAAATCCGTCAGGACCATTACTTTTTTTCATTGATATAGAAGGTACCACTCGCAGAAATTGAAGAGAAATAAGGTGAAGCTTACAATACATACAAGAAGAGCAAGAGGACGATACTAATAATACTGAAGAGATGGCTGATAATAATCCGCTAGCTCCTGTGGTTGCCGCAAACCCGGTGAATCAAAATCTTGCTCCTCGTACTATGTATGATTATGCTAAACCTAATTTAACAGGAATTAAATCAAGTATTGTAAGACCTGCTATTGTTGCAAATAATTTTGAACTGAAACCTAACACTATTCAGATGATTCAGCAATTTGTTTAGTTTGATGGTTTGTAGGATGAGGATCCAAACAATCACTTGGCAAATTTTCTAGAATTCTGTGACACTTTCAAAATAAATGGCGTTTCTGACGATGCCATTTGCCTTCGGTTGTTTCCCTTCTCTTTGAGGAATAAAGCCAAACAGTGGTTTGAACTCGTTACCACGAGGATCAATCACTACATGGGAACAAATAACCGATAAATTTTTACTTAAATACTTTTCGTTGGCTAAAACGGCTAAGTTGAGGAATGATATCTCTTCTTTTGTGCAGATGGATTTAGAAACACTTTACGATGCATGAGAGAGATACAAGGATTTACTAAGAAGGTGCCCTCACCATGGGTTACCTTTGTGGCTACAGGTTCAAACCTTTTACAATGGTGTGAACCCCTCAACTAGGAAGTTGATTGATTCAGCCACCGGTGGAACCCTAAATAACAAGACCCTAAAGCGACTTATGAGTTTATAGAGGAGTTGGCACTGAATAACTATCAGTGGCAAGTTATGAGGACAAAGCCAACAAAAGTCGCTAATGTTTTCAACCTCGACGCAGTGACCATGCTATCAAACCAGGTAGAACTATTAAATAAAAAGATTGATGGTTTGTATGGTTCTTCGCAGGTACATCCAGTGATGCAGTGCGATACAAATGGAAGAGGGACGAACAATACAGAATACCCACCCTACAACCCTAGCATAGAAAACGAACAGATGAACTATATGGGTAACAATTCTAGACCTCAAAATAACCCTTATAGTAACACTTACAATCCAGGTTGGAGGAACCACCCAAATTTTTCATGGGGTGGCCAAGGAAATCAGAGACAACAACCCCTCTAGGCTTTCAACAACAACCCTACCCACAAGAGAAAAAGTCGAACCTTGAGGAGATGCTAACAAAATTTATCGCGGTGTTAGAAACCCGTTTCCAAAACACCGAAACAACACTAAAAAATCAGCAAGCATCGATTCAAGGGCTCGAGAACCAATTAGGACAACTTGCTAAGCTCATATCTGAACGACCACAAGGTAGCTTGCCAAGCAACATTGAAACTAACCCAAAGGAGCAACTTCATGCCATTACTGCTCACGATAGTGAAGGGTTAGATGAACCAAAATTGAGGCAAGAGAATGTGGTAGAGGAAGGTAAGGTTGAGATAAGCCATGATAAACCAAAACTGGTAAGTACAGAATACCAACCTCGTGTGCCATATCCCAATGCGACAAAGAAAGACCGCACAGATGAACAATTTTGTAAATTTCTTAAACTCTTAAAAAAATTACATATTAACTTACCATTTATTGAAGCTCTTTCGCAGATGCTCAATTCAAAATTTTTTTTAAAAGAGCTCTTGACAAACAAACGAAAGTTAGATGAGGCGTCGCATGTGGAGCTAAGTGCAGTGTGCTCAGCAATCTTACAAAATAGACTACCACAAAAGTTAAAAGATCCAAAGAGTTTTACATTCCTTGCTTAATTGGTAGTTTATCTGTTAATAATGCTTTAGCAGATTTAGGGGCAAGCATCAATGTTATGCCTTATAAAATGTTTAAACAGCTAGGTCTAGGGAAACCCAAACAAACTAGGATGAGCATTCAATTGGCTGATAAAACTATTAGAGTTCCTAGGGGTATAATCGAAGATGTACTAGTAAAATTGATAAATTCATATTCCCCAAGAGACTTTGTTGTTTTAGACATGGATGAGGACAATAATGTTCCTTTAATTTTAGGAAGACCCTTTTTAGCAACTGCTAAAACTAGAATTGATGTTGGTACAAGTGAACTCATACTTCGTGTAGGTGATGAAACGATCACTCTTCAGGCTCTTGACTCTGCTAGGACATCGAGTAATAAAGGTGAGAACATAAATTCTATTAATGACCATTTGGTTCAACCTTCTTTTCAGGAAGCACCACGAAATTACACAACTGAGCCATATCCTAGACCTCGTGCCAACAAAGAAATAACTCATGAGGAGCGAAGGCTTCAGATCGATGACCTAGATGAGTGGAAGACACATGTCAAGGAGAAACCAAGAACACACGAAGCAGAACCGAGGCAACTCCATAACGGACTTAAAGATGAAGCAAATGACTTCAAGGTTGGAGACCAAGTTCTAATGGATAATACAGATCCTCGTGTTGCCACTTCTGAACCTAATGGAATAACTCCTTTCATGGTACTTAATACTTTTCCATACGGTACAGTCGAGGTAACTCATTCTCAATTTGGCACCTTCAAGGTAAATTGTACTCATCTAAAACCTTATTTTAATACAATTGATAGCAAGAATGAGGAGTTTCAACTCCTCAAACCACCATGATTATGCGAATGAAAGGTAAGTCTAGCTTAAGACTTTAAACGAGCGCTTCTCGGGAGGCAACCCGAGCACTAACTCACTAATGTCATTATATTTTCAATTTTTAGCACCTAACTAAAAACTAACCAAATTAATAAAGCGCAGGTTTCCCTACCACATAGCCTTGCACACAGGCGTGGCGTGGCCGTGTGGACACCACGAATAGGCACATCGACATGGCAGAGACCGTGCAAACCAAGGATGAAAATTTTTCCCAAAATAAAAACACGATGAGATAAAAGGACATGGCCGTGCTTTTAGGTCATGGTCGACACTGATCAACGCAACATGGGCGTGGAAACCTCTACACATATGTGGGAGAAACGAACAAGACACCACACGATGCAAGCGATACCATGTGACCTAACACGCCTATGGCAACAGGCGTGTGGCAGCAATCATGTACCCCGATTTCTATTTAAACACCCTTCTATTCACCTTCTTCCCCAATTCTTCTTCTCTCAACCCTACCTACCACTTCCTCCCTTTCTTTTTCCATTATCTTTCTCCCTTAGTCCACTTTTCCTTTCCTCCTTTCGCCTCATTCTTTCTTTACACCACCATCCTTGTCCTTTAATTCATTTTCCGTACACAATGAATAATACTAGAGGCAAGACCAAGACCACCATCCCCATGTCAAAAAGCGAAAGGATCCTAGCACGTTTCCCGCATGCGACCACTCTACATAAGTTCATGCCGGCCGCTTCATTCCCTCGACAAGACAAGGACCTTTGAGTCCATTTATTTTTTCTTTTTCTTTTATTTTCATTTTTAAATTCTTTCCCTTTATCTTTCTTGTCCTTAATTTATATTAGTATATTTTGATTTCTTTAATTTAGGTTCAAGGGGCTGTTAATGAACGACCACACCACCACCGGAGTATCCACCTCCTCTGCCCAACTTTACACCATTTCTTTTCTTTGACTCCATCCAAAAATTCAGGAAGTTTCACTTCTCTCCCTATCTTATGATTTTCTTATTATATTGTCATTATCTATCTTTGTACATTGAGGACAATGTACATCTTAAGTGTGGGGAGGTGTCAACAATACTGAATTATGCCTTGTTCTTAAGTAACTTTCTCATATTACTATTAGAATGAAACTTCTATTGATTTATGATTTTCATTGATATGTTTTGAAGTAAGTCATAGGTAATTGTGTATTGATGGTTTAAACTTTAAGATATTAGAGAATCAAGCATGATAAGTCTATTTTCAGAATTAAAAATTTGGTTAGGTTGTTTTCTTAAATTTAAATATCACTTTGAAGTTTGAAATTTGCAAAATTAACATCAAAAACCATAATTTTTGTGAGATTTTGAGCCTTTAGAGCATATAATTTTCTTGCTCACTTTATTGATTATGAGTGTGTCAACATTGATTTGTTATTCTAGAACTTGCTTCGATTATGCATGTCGAGACCACACTTTTGATTTAATATACTGAGATGATAAAGGCACCTAGGATTTAACCCACTTACTCCACAAAAAGCCTACCTTCATAATTAACCCTAGTGAACCCCTTTGAATCCTAATAAATCTATTTTGATTTACCCTTAATATTAACCCAAAACTCACTCTTTTGATTCATTAAGAATTTTCCTATTGAATTAACCCTTTTGTCGAGATTTGATTTGAGCAGTTGCCTAACTATGTTCTCTATTTTTGTTGTTAAGTTCTTTCTTACTATTGTATGTTCTTATTCTAAAAAAAATCATTATTAGTTCTATGTTATTTGAGCTTAAAACAGTTAAATTCACATCTTTAGAAGAAGCTCGTGTTATTATGATAAGTTTTCAATTGATGTAATTATTCAGTATTAGTCTATTGTTCTAGTTAGGTAATTTGACAATTCAATCTCGATTTTAACCCTTTAATTCAACCTTTATCCACACCTTCAACCCAAGCCCCATTACAACCCATTTAAAAGACCTTTTGATTTGTGTATCATCTCATTTTATAGTGGTGGAGATTTGATTTTCATGCAAGCCTATGGTAATAACTCTTCATGTTTGACTTTTGAGTGCTTTATCTTGAACCTTAAACACTTTGAGTGATTTGAGTGAATCCTTAGTGAGGATGTCAATCCTTGTCGATTTTGAATCAGAGGTAATTATTTAGGTAAGGGGAAACACCTATGTTTTCGTGCTACAAAAATTTATGACTTAGATTGTTTGAATCTTTAAGACTCTTTTAGTTAAATTATCCATGTATGAATTATCTATGAATTATGATGAGACATTATTGATGAGAATTATGATTTGATGAAGTTAATTTTAATTGTGAGTTGAGGATTTTGCTTGAGGACAAGCAAAGGCTTAAGTGTGGGGATATTTGATAAACCTCAATTTATACATATTTTAATCCCATGCTTGGCTTATTTTGGATGAATTTTCATTAGATTTGATGAATTCGATGCTCTTAATCCCTTAATTTCATGTTTTACAATAAGGAGAGCTTAAGGAGTCGAAAAGAATAAGAAACGGGCCAAAATGGGACAAAATGGGCCTACCTTGGGAATCAACACGGACTGGGCTACCAAACATGGCCGTGTGATGCAATCAGGATCAAGCATGGCCTGGATCAACGTACACGGGCAGACCACACGGCCGTGTGTGGCGAGCAGAATCGAGCATGGTCTAAGGAATCGAACACGGGCGTGTCCCTGCCGTATCAAAGTTGAATTCTATTTGGAATAGACTACTTGTGGGCTAAGAGAGGTGTTCCAAAGCCTATATAAACACCCTAGGGGGCAACCTAAAAGGGGACGCTGGATAGAAGGCAGAAAATACATGAAGACAGCCGTCAGAAGCAGCTTAGGAGAAGGATCTCCATCAAGCTGAAGATCTCCCACCAAGTTCTTTAGAAGTTTTTGGGTTTTCTTATGTTTTGTTGTTTTCCTTACTTTAAGATGTTTCCCCCCATTAGTATGAACTAAATCCGTTAGATACCTAAGGGGATGAAACCTAAGATGGATCTTATTACTATTTGATTTATAAGATAAATATTTGTTCTTATTCTTAATTGTGAGTTCTTATTCTTGTTTTGATAATTCAGGTTTTTGATTCAAGTCGAATGTGCTTATTCATTGGAGAAAAAGTCCCTGTTTAAGAGTAGATCAACACAATTAAGCGGAGTTGATTGCAACCTTAGAAATAGGGCAAAAAAAAATCTGACGAATTAGAGTCAAATCTAATAAGGGAATCCATAGATCGAGTTAATGCGACAATAGGGGTTTTAATTAGAAAGAAATTTCAATTAATCAACCTAGAGTTAGTTGTTTTTAGTCTTGAAAGAGATATTAACATAAATCAGGGATTTCTACGGATTAAGTCAAGTGAATAAATCATATGAATCAAAAGTAATAAGTGAAGTCTAGGTGGATTCTTCCTTAGGTATTGCCTATCTCATATAAGTTGTCTAAAAGTATTTTCCTAATTCTTTCATTTCGCTTTTAATTTACAAGAAATCTCCAATTTTTAGTAATTAAGTTTTTAGTTTAAAAGAAATCACTCCAATTCTTAGGCTAGATAATAAAAGATAGTAATTACTAGTACTCTTGGTCCTTGTAGATATGATATTACCGGTCTTACCATAACTATACTATTGAACGATAGGTGCAAGAGCTTGCCTTTATTGTGATCGTAGTTAGTTTTAGACCACATTTAGAGTGAGTATTTTTCGGACATAACTTTTTTCAAATGTTTGTGAGAAGTTATGTTAAACTTTATGCTCTCTAAATGTACACCGAATTTGATTAAATCAAAAGTTCCTTAACAAGCTATTGTAATCTCTCCAAACTCGACTGTAACGTCTGGGCCGAGTTTGGAGATGTTACATTGCTATACATGGGAAAAAAGGCATCATGTAATATTGGTTCTGTTGTATGTGATTTTTAAAATTAGTAAATATTTAATTATAATTGAGTGACTACAATATATCATATAATTAATTAAATTCATAACTATCAAATTTATATAATTATAAAAAGTTTTTATAAATTAAATATTATAAAATTTAATACATTATTTTTTACAATTTGAATTATGCTTATAATTATAATTATTATATTTTGGAAATGATTCACTTACTCTAATATAAAGTTACACTTTTATAACTTTCTTTATGAAATAATTTTATAACTTTATCTTTTGTATGACCCTATCTAGTTGTTGTTGTTTTATAATAATAATAATAATAATAATAATAATAATAATAAGGCTTAAAGATGTAACAAGCCCTCAAACTTTTTTAAAAAAATCAATTAAGCCCCTGCTTTTTTTTTGCACTCAATTAGGTACTTAACCTTTCAAAATACATCAAAAAGGCTCTCAAACTTTTTTTAAAAAAGAAATTAAGCCCCTACTTTTTTTTGCACTTAATTGGGTACTTGAACTACAAAAATGCATCAAAAGGCCCTCAAACTTTTTCAAAAAAAGAAGAAGAAGCAATTATTGTTATATGAAATTTAAATTTATTATTATATTTTTGAAAATATTTATGTATTTTTATATTTTTAAAATTTATTTTTATATATTTTAAAACATTTATGTGTTTTTATATTTTTTTGAATTTTTAGAATTATGACCAAATTGATAATATTTGTAAATTTTGAGAGTTATTTTTTTAAATTTATGACTAAATCGATAAAATATGTAAAAGCTTAGGGCTAAATTTATTGTTATGTTGATTTTTTAATCGTCACATCACTTGTTATTTGTGATTTTAACGAGAGTTACCAAAATGATTAAATTATATAATGTGAGTGCTTAAATTGTAAATCTTTTATTTTGGATACCTAAAATAAATTTGTTTGATAATTAAGCGATAATATGTACAATTTACCCTAAAATAAAACTTCAGTTTAGTGATAAATTTAACCTCATTATCACGAGCTCTTCAATTTAAGGAAGAACCGATCCCTTCTCTCGCTACTAGTTGGTCCCCAGATCTAGCCCTCCCCCTCCATCAACTAATCTTATTTTTGGATCTTGTTCGTGAAATTGATAAAAATCAATATTTTTATGTATTTTTATATATTTTTTTGGCTCACATACCCCTTGGCAAACAGACCACACCAAATTTCAAAAAACCATTCACAAACAGAAGCCACAAAAGCACTATAAAACCCCAAAACCCCCCTAAAAAATGCAACTCGCAGATCAAAAGGACAAAAACCAACATCGAAACACCATAAGACTAACTCAATAAAAACATCTGGCGCTATGATAATTGCTCCTAATTAAGCTGTCTCAGCATCACAGGCATCACTTGGACCCGAGAATAAAACTCTAACAATACCTTCCTCATCTCTCATCACACCTCCACCGCCTAAAGCACCCTCAGAAGCAATTCCACTAACGTTAAATTTTAGCCACCCATGTGGAGGAAAACACCAACCTCTTGAAATAGATTAAGGAAAACTGTACTTATACGGACAAAACCACCATAATCTCTCTTGAATCATGCACTCGTCGAAAGCAGCTCTTATCCACAATAATGCCCTCATCTTGGAATGGAAGATTAGAGTATCCATTGATAGCACTTTATTTTCAAACACCATCTCATTCCTAGCAAGCCAGATAGACCAACAAGAAGCTGCAATTGCAATCAACCACATACTCTTACAAGAACCAAGAAGCTTCACTTTGAAACATAACGAGTAAAATTCTTCAAAGTTTCTCACCACTTTCCAGCCAATGTCCAACCAATTATAAATCCTCCTCCAGAACTCAACAATAAAATTACAATCGAAGAACAAATGGTCCGACCTCTCCAGCTCCCGATTACACCAAGGACACACATTCAATATGGCTTGTAGTTTCACTCCTCTTTTTATTAAGAAATCCTTCGTGGGTACTCTGTCAATTGCTTGCAACCAAAGAAAATTACGAACCCTTGGAGGAACTTTTAATATCCATATTTTATTAAAAGCAAAAAATGGAATCATCTCCATCACCCTCAATTAGCAGTTTAGTTAACTGCTTCATTGAGAACTCTCCTTTATTATCGTGCGCCCATAATATCTGATCCTCCACCTCCGGAACCAAGACCACACAACTTACCCTATCAATGAGACGACTAAGAATCACCAATTCCTGATCCAGTAGAGGACGCACAAAAAGATCTTCTCATTTAACATTACAAAAACCACTATTGAACGAATAATAAAAAATTGAACCATTTTTAAGTTTATCTAAACGAAAAAGTCTAGGGAAATCCAGTTTTAATGGACCATTACCACACCATTTATCCACCCAAAACAACGTTTCCTTTCTATTCCCTATCTTCCAACTAAAATTTTTATCCCTCATCCATCTAGCCACTCTAGCATCCAACAAATTCTGAACTATTCCTTTCCAAACCATCGACATTTCTTTCAATTTGTTCGCACTAAATCTCCACTGTTTCACATTAATGCCATACTTTGCTAATAACACTTTACTCCACAATGCCTTTTTATCAACTGCTAAACGCCATCTCCATTTTGCTAATAGAGCTTTGTTCTTTATTGCAAGTTTAACCACTCGACTCCACCTTTTACTTTTGGGCTGCATATCTGTTTCCAACTAACTTTTGCCATTTTTCATCTGCCATCAAAACCACCCCATAGAAATTTTCTCCTAATTTTATCTATTTCTTTAACTACTATCACCGGTGCCTGAAATAAGGACATGAAGTAAATAGGCAAAGTCGATAACACTGCATTTATCAAAACTATCCTAGCTGCCCATGACATAGTTCTACATTTCCAACCCAACAATTTCTTTCTAAATCTCTCAACCACAACCTCCCAAGTAGTAACTCTCCTCGGATCCGCTCCTAATGGTATACCTAGATAACAAATAGGCAACACCCCGATCTTACATTTGCAAATATCTACCATACGATAAAGAAAATTTCTCATTCACAACAAACCCCACAATACATGATTTTTTGAAATTTATACTCAATCTCGAAAAAATCTCAAAACAACGGAGTATAAATTTCATATTTTCCACCACCTTTTTCTCTGCCTTTAAAAACAAAATAGTGTCATCCCCAAACTATAAATACGAAATCATCTAACCCAGAATGACACCTTGAATACCTTCAATAAATCCCAACACCCTGCTTTTTCTAGTAATAAGTGTAGTACTTCCGTTACTAGAATGAAAAGGAATGGAGATAAAGGATCTCCTTGACGCAACCCTTTACCAAAAATTAAATTCATTTGTAGACAATCCATTTACAAGGACAGTTTCTCTTATAGTTGAAACACATTCCATCGACCATCCAATCCATCTGTCCCCAAACCCCATCTTTTGTAAAACTAATTCTAAAAAATCCCAACGGACTCAATCGTACTCCTTGGAGAAATCCAGTTTGAATATCAAATTTCCCCCATTTCCTTCCATTTTATTCATCAAATGTATCACTTCATTAGCAATTAGGATACCATCGAAAATTTGCCTCCCTATAATAAAGGCGCATTGTGTCTCATTCACCAATTCACTAATAACCACCCTTAATCTACGAGAAAGAACTTTTGAGACAATTTTATACAAAGAACTAACCAAGACAAATTGGACGAAAATCAACAATCTCACTCAGATTTTCCATTTTAAGAATTAAAGCAATAAACAAACAATTGATGGATCTTTCAAGCTTCCCAGACCTATAAAAATCGGACATCATTCTAAACAGATCATCTTTAACTGTATTCTAGCATTTCTTGAAAAAACACATGTTAAACCCATCCGGACCAGGAGCTTTTGATTCCTCACAACTCCATACTACATTTCTAATCTCTTCTCTTGAAAAAGGTTCCTCCAGCTTCTCTACTTCACTATCCTTTAATCTCCTAAAATTAAGCTCCATCTCCATCCTCTAATTCCTCGATCGCTCTTGAAAATGATTTTAAAAAAAATTCATACACTCTCTTTTTTAACTCCTTTGGTTCATTACACCAAAATCTCCCAATTTTCATTCTTTATATAGTCTTTCTTTTTGATTTTATCTTAACAGCTCTATGGAAAAAGTTGTATTCGCATAGCCTTCTTTCAACCACATCATTCTAGATTTTTGTTGCCATAACAATTCTTTGAATTTCATTGCGTCCTAAATATCAGAATTCAATCTTTGAATTTTTGTTGCCACTGTTTCGCATATCCATTTCACACTCACTCAGCATTCTCTGTTCACTAATTTCATCTAACACCTTAATCCTATCTTCACACTCTACAATTCTATTCTCCAACACATTGCAATTATCCCCATTCCATTTCATCAATACCATCTTAAGTTTTCTCAACTTTCTTGCTACTTGACCATTCAAACTGCCCATATTAGTCCATTCTTTCCCTACCAAGCCAGCACATTCCTTTTTCTTTAACCACCCATTGATAAACTTAAATGGCCTAGGACCCCAATCGATTTCAGGATCTGCTAACAAAATTGGTATGTGATCTGAAACTGATCTCTTTAACCCTAGCTGCTGTAGATCCTTAATCTGCATCAACCAATATTCTTTGAGTAAGAACCTGTTGAGCCTGCTTTTTTTTTGTTATCTGGGCTTTCCCACCCTTAGAAAATCAATGAGATTACAATTATGGATAAAATTATCAAACTCTCTAGACCCTTTCTCTATTCCCAAACAACTGTTCCTTTCATTTCTACAATGCACCACGTTAAAATCTCCTCCCACAATCCAAGGGCTTGCAAACTGAATTCTAAGCTCTGTTAATACCCCCCATAAAATACTCTACTCAGACACAATGTTAGGAGCATAAACATTGCTTAAAACCACATTTAAATCCTCCTTAGCCCATTTTCCTTTAATAACTATCAATCTATCATCACTTCATTCTTTGAACAATATGAATTCATCTTTATTCCATATTGTCAACACACCACCTGACCTACCTAAATCTGCAATGAATCTAAACTTACAATTATCATCCCCCTATAATTTTCTCACATCTTCCTTAGTAACCAACTCTAATTTTGTTTCTTGGATAAAACAAGCATTCGCTCTAGACAAATGGCATATTCTTTTGACAGATTCCTTTTCACCTCCGACCCAACCCCTAATATTCCAAGATAAAATTCTCATACCCCCAAATAAATCAAACTACACAGCAAGAACAAATACAGTAATTTCAAACTCAAGAAAAACTCACCAACATTTTTGTCTTTGACACGCTTGATTCCTCCGACTTCCTCCATCTACTACCCCTCTAATCTCCAAATTTTATCAATTACTTCTTCCTTGTCCCCCTTCACACTTAGCCCTAACATTTTTCCTACTTCCCAAGTTCTTTTCGCCTCCTTTAAAATGACCCTCCTAGGATTGCTTATATCTGAATCAAATAATGATAAATTTGTCGTTGAATCTTTACACCTTGTTATCACTTTACCCTTTTCGATCTTCTCCTTTCTATCCCTCTTCTTCTTTTCCTTTTTAGACAAACACCATCTTGAATTTCGTGCATCGATCTAATTCTTTTGTTGAAAGACTTTTTTTCTTCTATTTTGACTAAATTGAAAAAAATTCTTCTTCAATAATAATCTTTACTTTGCTTCTTCCACACTCCTACTCCCCGAACCATAACCTCCTTCATCAGTAGCAATTGGGCTACTACCACTCCTTAGAGACTTCCCATTTTCACCTGTAGAGCTCGCAGCTGGATCCAAACTCTTTTGTTGCCTACAAAACTCATTCGGGACCACTTGGATAATAAGGCCCGTGTTTATCAAGTCCTCCTTGGCCCTATCCATTTCTAAACCATTATCCACTCCCTCTATAGATATGGTTTTTTTATTCCTAAAAAAGTTTTCCTCTGATAGTACACCTTCTACAGAAGACCCCATGCCAACTTTTTCAATTACACCTTTTTCAAGGCTGATTGCATTTAAAAACCTCCCACATCGTTTCACCTTTCCTTAGAGGAATTTTTGATACTGATCTGGTCCCTAACTCAAGTACCGATGTTTCTCCTCCCTCCTTCTCTGGCTGATCCCGAACATTCAAGGAATTCTCATATTTCCATTCTGACAACCCTCTTTCTTTAATCCTGATCGAGAATTTACAATCACCAACCTCTATAATTATTAACTCATCGATCTGATGTGGTTGATTGATCGAAATTAGCATCTCCATCTTCTCATAACTATTAATACTATTCCAACTTTCTCCCATTGATATCAACTTGCCCCATAACTCTGCCACTCTTTTAAAAGTTTCATAATTTCAGCAATGGAATGGTATACCTACAATATCAATCCATGTCGCCCTCTCCGATACAAATATCTTTTTCTACCATGGCTTGATTGTTATAAAGCATTCCTTCAGATACGCCCAATCAATTTGTTTCAGAACTTCCATATACTCTTCATTTGGAACTTCTATCAGAGAAAATCTTCCTTAATTCTCTTAATAGATACCTCCCCAAGACCAAACTTAGTCAATCTTTTAGCCATACTTCTTATATCACAAACTATCGCTGATTCCCCAAGTAAGCACCTTTGAAGTTTCCATAAAAGTTCTTCTTCCACAAAACCTTGTACTACTCTTGCTTGGTTCCCCTCCGTTTCCAAAAAAAAAAAATCATGTTTTTAAGTCATTCATCCTTTGAGCACCTAGAAGTATCATCTTTCTCGCTAACAGTTCTATCCTTTTCAATACTATAATGTTCCTTATTGCTAATTGCATTAGCATCAGTATTCATTTTCCTCCATATCTTCATTCTTCCTTTATACCTACGTAAGACGAAACCATTGAGTCTGTCAATCGCCCTTTTGAGCATCTGTTACACTTGAATACCTTACATATCCAAACCTTGTTCCAACTTTACTTTTCTTGATCTGAATAAAAGCATTTCCCACCTCGCCATGAAAACTGAATAATGCCCAAAGCCTTTTCCAGTGCATAGTTGCCGGAATATTTTCACGAACACTGTAATCTGAGGGTTTCACAAGCCATTTTCCTCCTCAACCCAGTATTGTTGTTAGTGCAGGAGGACGTGGGTTCAAATAACTTCTTGGCAACTTATTTTTTTTTATAATTTCTATGTGTATTAAATTACTATAGTATGATATATATCTTTCATTCATTTTATTTCTTTTATTTATTTGTTGTTTTCTTTCTCATATTTCCTTCAGATGAATATAAAACAAAGAAAAACTTCAGAGGCTATTTTTTTCATTTCACGGGCAGGGGCGAAGCTAGGAAATTTCAAGAAGGGGCCGAGATAATGAAAAATAATAAATTTAAAAATAAAAATTAATTAAAGAAAATAATTTAATAAATAAAAATAAACTAGAAAGAAATCTTAAAATTTATTTGAAATGCATTCTTCGATCCTTGACCTCACTAAAATCATCAATTATTTCGTTTATATCAAATTTTCCTGCAATTTCTTTCTCAATGTACACAACCAAAGAACTTCTTAAAAAATCATCTTCCATATTGCTACGAAGTCGAGTCTTCACAATCTTCATAGCAGAAAAAACACGTTCTGAAGATGCTATTGAAACTGGAAGAGTCAATATAAGATGAATCAACCTGTCAACGAGTGGGTACATGACTGACTTTCCACTTTCAACTAAGCTTCTGCAAAGTTCAAAAAGTGTTGATATTTTTCTCAAATCAGGATGCTTATATACATCAAGTTCATAATGCTTCAACTCATATAAGAGACGTTCTTTCTCTTGTTGAGAAAAATCTTCTAGATATAACTTGTTTACAAGAATGCAAATTTTATCAATATCAAATAACTTGAAAAAATCCTTGGGATCTAAAGCTGTAGTAAGAGTGAGAAGCTCGACAACATTTTCGTTAAACCTGCTCTTCAATTCTTGCAATTGAGTATCTATTGTAGCAAAAAATATATCCACTTGATAATGATGCTCCACTGTAACATCTTCCTTCTTGTTGCGACTATGACTCACAATGTATTGAGCATTCATATCTGGAAAATCCAACTTCCAAGCTTCACAAAAAGATATCACAGTTTTCAACAATTCATTCCATCCATCATCTCTCAACTTCAATTAAATCTTTTGTTGTCAAAACTAAACTCATGGCATTTGATATATCTTGAGAACAATGTTGCAGAGCTTGACAAAGGTTATCAGTAATACCTAAAACTTACTCCATCATATGCAAAATAAAAATAAACACAAAAGATCTCAATCTATTATATGTGTTATGAGCATCTCCTCGCTGAGAATAGTTAGAAGTGGTATTTTTTAGATTTTCAAGAACTGTGCTAGTAGCATTGTTCATCTTCATTAAACTAGTAATTGAATTTAAATGGGAACTCCACCGAGTCTCACTAGGACGTTATAAAGTGTCAATCTGATTCATTCCTGTTCTAGTTGCTAACTTATTGATGGATACCAAACGAGATATTTCAGCTGCTTCGGTTTTTAGTAATTCATCGTGTCATTTGAAAGAAGCCGAAGAAATATTAATAATATTAGGCAAGTCTTTAAAGAATTGATGCACTTCAACCACTTCTCTAGCTGCTACAACCAATGCTAACTGAATACGATGAGCAAAATAGTGAACATAATAAGCATATCGACAATCATTCAAAATCAAAGCTTGTAAGCCGTTAAATTCCCAAGCATATTGCTTGCTCCATCATAGCCTTGACCTAGGATATTTTGTATGTCAAAACTATGTTGCAAAGAACATTAAGAATCACATTCTTCAAAGTCAATGATGCAATATCTTTAACCTGGACTAATAAAAAAATCGTTCTTCTACTTGTTATTGTTTATCAAAAAATCTTAAAATAATTGCCATTTGCTCTTTTTTTGACTCGTCTCTCGCTTCATCCACAATAGTGCTGAACATTCTGCCACCAGTTTCTTCACGAATTACATTACGAACTCTACTGGCATAAATTTGCAATATCTCTTTTTATATTGTTGAAGAAGTATAACTAGCATCTTGTGAAGCACTTTTCAAAACATCTTCAACTTTCTCATCATACGATGCTAATAGTGATAACAATTCAAGAAAGTTCCCACGATTTTTTGATCCGAGCTTTCATCATGACCTCTAAAAGCACACCCTTGAAATGACAACCATCGAACAACATCTATACTAGTTTTCAGACATAGATAATTAGCTAAAATTTGTTGTGTAGTCTGTCTACCAAGTGATACTTCAATATGTTGAGCTTGATTCATTAAATCTACATAAACTCGTTATGAATTGTTATGCAGTGAATTCAGATCTTTTCCCATATGTGTCAAAAAGCACAATTGCATCCATCGTGTACCTTTTTCCAATTACTAAAGCCATTAGGAGTAAATGTAGTTCATCCAAAATGAATACTTGGATTGCTATTAAAAAGAAAACAAGGCAAACAAAATACTGCATTTTTAGAAGGTGAATATTCTAACCAGGAAAATTGTTTAAACCATGATGGTTGAAATAACGAGGATGCTTTTTTGAATTGGAAGTAGGATATTCTGAAAGAATAGGTTGATATAGTCCATCCTTAATATAAGCTCTTCGAATTTCATCATGCATATTAACTGGATACTCATATAGTTGCTTAAGTAACCCAGGTTCACGTTCTAAGTTAGACAAATCAAGTGGCTCATCTTCAACTCTAGGAATTTTAGAACGACGAGCATCAAAGTTTAAAGGAACAAACAATGAATGTGGTACCTCAATTTGTGACTCTTCTGAAGGTGATAGTATAGTCTCTGAACTTTTCTTTTTAAAAAACGAATCAATTATTTTTGACTTCATAACTACAATATCTTAAAAGATAAAAAAAATTAATAACTATAAAATAAAATTAAACTATAAGCTTTAAAACACAATAAAAAAATTGTAAAATTGCAAAAAGATGAAAAGAAAAACCTTAGAAGATGAACTCGAAGCCGCGTTTGAAGGACAAACGTTGATGACAATAGTTGTTAATAGCAATAGGAAAAGAGACTTCTTTTTCACTAGTTAACAAATTGAATTTTAACCTAAATTCACATTTAATATTATATTAAAAACTATCATCTAAAAAAAGAAAGTTGGAAATATATCAATATTACATTTAATGTTATATTAATGTTGATTACAATAATATATTATATAAATATTTAAAGTTGAAAAAGTAAAATATATTATATGGATAAAATAAAAATAAAGATTTTTTTTAATGTTTAAAGTTAGAAAGGGGAGCCAAACAACAATTTAAAGGGGGTCAAAGTTTTCAAATCTTAAGGGACTAAACAATAATTTTTTTTAATTTTAGGGGGTTAGGGACCACTGCCAACCCTCCAAATTTGCCATTGTTCACGGGTCGAGAAATCCACTTCAAATCTTTTTCTGATATACATAAAGTAAATAGAAAAAGATTCGAAATTTTTATTTTTCAATCAAATTCAATATTTAATAATATTAAATTAAATAATAGGAGACTCAAAATGAAAGTTTGTTTTTTTGCACTCACTCTCCATCACATTGTCAAAACAAAAGTGTCATATATATGGATATGGAAATATTTGATATGTGAAGACATGATTTGATTTAGGTTTCTATCTGTTATAGAATATATAGCTAGAAATGAATCTTGTTGTGTTCTGAAAGATAAGATGTTGAAAAGTCTCTTAGATTGTAACTTGAAATAAATGTTTCTCTTTATTTAAAAAGAAATAAAATATTAATTTATTCTTAGGAACAAGAAGTTGATCTTTACCGTACCTTTAAAGGCTTATCCCACTTTTTTGGTATGAATTATTCTATGGTAATTCATAATCATGTAATTAATGATGCTATTAATTGAAGATTGACTGATTAGGTCTTTTTGTCAAAAAAAAAAAAAATATTACCATTTTATTGGAGTTTTATGAAAAGAAAAAGAATTCAAAAGCCGAACTTGAACCAATTGAATCCAAAGGAAGTTATAAAGTCTTCCATACTGAGGTGACCCAACCCCATTAAACTAACAACAAATCCACTTCAAGTCTACTCTAATTAATTAAATGGTTATAGTATTGTTAATAAATCCGTAGGAAATAAGGCATTCACAAATAGAAGTCTATGTAGATGAAAAATCAATTAAATATTTCATTTTCAGTCAGAATACACATAATAGATACAATCGTTAGGTTTATTAATTAACATTAAACTGTGATTGGTCAAAGAAAACTGCATTTCAGACAAGCTTTCCCGTAAATTAGGATAGATATTGAATTTGCCGACTAAATATCATTTAAATGTGCTTAAATTTAACTTAAAGGTCATTAAATTATTAATAAATTTATGTTTTGATTATTAAATTTTAAAAGTTATAAAATATCATTAAATTATTTTAAAAAATTATTTAAGTCACTGATTTTTAAAACAATCGAGAGTTCTTATTCTCTTTCTCTTCTACTGTTCAATTTTTTTTTCATAAAACAAATTTGAGTGTCACAAATCTGTGAACCCAAAATCTAAACAGTTTTCTCTTGATACTCGACATTGACCGAAAGATTGAGTTCTGTACCGATCGTTGAATTATGTGGCTAGCCAAATGTAAGAATAAAAACAATAAAAATTCAAGGAAAGGGAATCAAACATAGGACCTTAGGTACACAGCTAGAACACTTAACTATTGGAACAAATTAATTTACTTAACATAATTATAAAACCAGTAATTATAGAATTTCGGGCATTACTGTGGGTGCTTAAATTGCAAACTTTTTATTTTAGTGCCTAAAATGAAAATTTTTATAGTTGGGTGATTATATGTGCAATTTACCCTAAAATGAGACTTTAGTTGAGTGATAAATTTAAAGTTTTACTAATCCAATTGTCGTGGGTTCAAATCTCACAATATGTATATTTTTATTGGTTTTTGTTAAAATAAAAAGACAAAAGTACCTTCAAATAATATAACTTATTTTAATTATGGAATGATATTTCTATAATTTTCCTAACCTAGTTGGTGCTCGGTTGATTCGTGACATCAGCTCAATGAGAGACTTAAATAACAATATAGATAAATTAATATGAATCGAATACTTGTAATTAAATACATGATTAATTTAATATAAAATAATATGATAATATTTTATTAAATAAAGTTACAATTTCACATATTTTTAGTTTATTTTAATTATGAAATGATATTTCGTAATTTTTCTAATCGAGTTTATGCTCGATTGACTCGTGGATCAATTCAATCGGGACTTAAATAATAGTATAGATAAAATGATATTAATTGAATAATTTTAATTAAATACATGATTAATTTAATATAAAATAATATGATAATATTTATTAAAGAAAGTTACAATTTCACATATTTTAATAATTCCATAAAAGAATAATTTAGAACTTTTATTATATATCATTTCTAATTTAATACTCTTAATAATAATAATTTTTATTGTCACATTATAGCTATAGCTATATTTAAATTCAAGCACAAATATTAAATTGTTGATTTTAATATAACCGCTACAATAATCAATATTATTGCTATATCAATTAATTTAACGAGAATATTATTTTTAACCTCGTTAGAGATAATGTGATTGATATTCGAAAGAAGCTCCAATACTGTGGCGACCCTACCCCACTAAACTAACAAACTAATCTACTTCAAGTCTACTCTAATTAATTAAATGGTTATTTAGTATTGTTAATAAATCCGTAGGAAATAAGGCATTCACAAATAGAAGTCTATGTAGATGAAAAATCAATTAAATATTTCATTTTCAGTCAGAATACACATACTAGGTACAATCGTGAGGGTTATTAATTAACATTAAACTGTGATTGGTCACATTTCAATAAATTAGGATAGATTAATATCCCAACTAAATATCATTTTAAACCCAACCTAATAAATTTATGTTTTCAAAAGTTATAAAATATTCATTAAATTATTTAAAAGATTTTATTTAAGTCCTTGGCTATTAAAATCACAATTATATGGTCTTCTCTATTCGCATTGCTAGCACCAATTAAAAGCTCTCCTTCTTTTCTTCTACAGTTCAGTTTTTTTTTCCATGAAATAGCTTTGAGTGTCATAAATCTGTGAACCTAAAATCCAAACAGCTTTCTCTTGATCTTCGACATTGGTCATAAACTTGGATCTCGGTATGTTCTTCTACTCGTTGACGGGAACTGATCCATCGTACCGATCATTAAGTTATCTTTTAAACTCACTAGCCGAATTTTAAAAAAAAAAAACTTACCAGCGCAATAACTTATCAGATGAATAAGCCTAATTGACTTTATTAGTTAATTGAATAATTCAAATTTGATTTTAAATCAAATTTGAACTCGAGCCAAATTTTAAAATTAAAAATTCCAAACTACTCCCAAAATAATATTTTACAATTTTGTGTTAGATTCATAAAAATCTAATATCACTACAAAGAAAATAGACTTTAGCGGTTTTTTTTGGCCTTTAGCGTTTATAAGCGCCACTAAAAGTATTTTGGCGCTTTTGTAAGTGCCACAAAAACGCCGCTAATCTCAAAGCATAAAATTTTGCGGCGTTTATGTGGAAAAAACATAAAGATCATGACTTTTAGCGGCGTTTTATGGCAAACGCCGCTAAAGTCATGGTCTTTAGCGGCGCTTGTCAAAAACGCCGCTAAAGACCATGGTTTTAGCGGCGTTTATTTCTCAAACGCCGCTAAAGGTCATGGTCTTTAGTGGCGCTTTTACTAAAAACGCCGCTAAATGTCATGGTCTTTAGCGCGCTTTTCCTAAAACGCCACTAAAGGTCTCGTCTTTAGCGCGCTTTTCCTAAAAACACCGCTAAAGGTCATGGTCTTTAGCGGCGCTTGTCCAAAAACGCTAAAGATCATGGTCTTTAGCGCGCTTTTCCTAAAACGCCGCTAAAGGTCTCGGTCTTTAAGCGCTTTTTACAAACGCTAATTTGTCTGATTTCTATAGTACCATTTTTTCAATATTATACCCTCCGCACTAAAACCAACCAATAACAGTAAATATAGCATATAATTCCATCGCAAAACAGCAAATTTAGCATAAAAATCACACCAAATACATTAATTCTAAATAATACTTGAAATTTAATAAATTAAATGAATGATAACTGAAAATATTGTAACAATAATGTTAAATATAATAATGTCAAAACATTCGTACAACGAGAAACTAAATGTGTCTAAGATGGCGGTTTCGTGGATCAAACATCGCATCATCATACGAAGTCATTCTTGGAGCTCTTCGTACTTTCATTCGCTTTCGCTAGCATCGATGATGCCTCTGCTTCCCTCGCACTGCCGCCGCCTCTCTCGCCATCTTGCTTTCGCCTCCTCATGATGCCGCTCAGCATCCTCTCTAAGTCATTGTCGAGTTCTTCATTTTTCTTTGAACATCAACAATTTGTTGCCTCTGCTCAACCGTGCTCTCTTGCATCCGAGCTATCCGGTCTTGTAGCCTCTGAACTTCAAAGACGAGATTGACCCCTAAGGCATGTATTCTTGGGAGCCGGATCAAAATATTGGGTGGGTAACACCGAATCCTTTAAATCGAACCCACCATACCTTTCAAGTCCAAAACATCATGATAATTCTATTAAAATATACTAAAGATTAACAGAACTATCATCGAAGCAATCGTACCTTTCAGACCTAAAACATCCGTAATAATTTCATTATCAATTTCCTCAAGATTAACAGAACTATCAGTCGAAGCAACCGCTTCATACTCCACCTTTTTCTCCTTTAGTTTATCCTAATAAATCAATGAAAGAGTTAGAAACGAAATATATAAATAAGACATAATGCAACATAATTTAACATTATAAATTTAAAACTATAAACGATGAATTAAACTATTATAATTAAACATTATAAATATTTATAAAAAAATTATTAAGTAAATATACCAAAATTTCTGCGACTTGGATGTCATCGAGATCCATCTTCTTTCTATCGTAATGTCAAAAAGTCGAACGCGTCCAACTTTTTGACCAATCAAGTTTCCTACATTTTAGCGAAAAAATATAAGTTAATAGTATAAAGTAATTAATATTTGATGTAATTAATAAATTATAATACCTCGCCTCGCCTACACAAGCAAAACTTCTAGAACTCGCTGTAAAAGCGTGAATTTACTTTTTGTCATTCGCTTATTCCAACTCGCTCACGGTCCTACATAATGCAATTTGAATTATATATATCGTAAATACTATAAACCAAATAATTTATAAGATTTTAGAAGCACGTAATACCTCTCCTTTTTTGAATTCCAAAATCTAACTTGATCTTCCCATTGGTACCTCAACATTCTGTGGAACATTTCTTAATTTTTCGTCGAGGCTTATGTCTTTCTTAAAATATTGTTTTTGAGCGTGCTTTTATTGTCTCTCCATTTTTTACCCAATGTCTTCTTAACATGGTCATCAGAGACCTCTAAATTAAATCTAGCTCAAGAAAAAAGTATAAAAGTTAATATAAATGAAAATTAAATTAATGTATTATAAATTACATTCACGTTTTGTTACCTTAATATTTTCGAGAGCTCGATTTTGTTGGCATCGGGCATGTGATGCCATGATTAAGTAGTTAATGGGCAACATATTTGAATTTCGTGCAATAATGCCCAAATAGCTTCCTAACAAATGAGCTTCAGATCCAACAGTGGCCATGATTGTTTCTCCTTACTTTAACACGATTGGTAGGCTCTAGGTCGATAAATCTTTAAGTAGTGTCGCCTCGAGCTCTGCAAGGCCCCACCACCTTCAATTGAAAATGATATATTATTATATTAAAATTGAAAATGAATCAATAATAAAATTCAACATGCATGTAAAATAAACTTAACATTACTTTCAAATTCTCCGTGCTCATCATCTATGTCCGTAGAGTAGAAGATCCAACAATTGTTTGCTGTTCACTATTTGCTTCTTCTAGATTTGGAGTATCGCGTACAATATTGAAATCTCTAATAATCGTCTTCTAGGCATTTTTCCCGCAATACACGTAAAATAGTTCAAAATTTTAGTAACAAATAACAACAATAATAGGACATTTAAAATAGTTAAATTATATAACATGCCCAACATTAAAATTATAATATTACATATAAATAATAAATCGTAAAATCTTACTAAATCATATTTCGTAAATATCTTCGTCCACATCTTGACGAACCCATTGAAATTGTTGACTAGTACTAGGGATATTTTCATTTAAGTTTTGTTCTGGAAAAGGCAATGTTTCTGATCTTTCGACTATGTCATCTCTACTTCCACTGCCAATGTCGAAGAAGTCTCTAGGGGTGTTTCAAAGTACAACGTACCAACCCTCATCAATTGGATCTTTCGAGTAAAAAACTTGTTTAACTTGAGAAGAAAACACATACGGCTCGTCCATCAGTTGTTCTCCGGTGTGAATCAATTGAGAGAAATTCACCATTGTAAAGCCATATTGATCGACTTTAATTCCACGAGCCGTATTCACATCAGCCCAATCACCTCAAATAAGACAACTTTGCATTTGCCGTAATAATCCAACTCAATGATGTCAAGAATAAGTCCGTAGTACTCCGATTCCCTAATTGGATTCATCCTAGCACTAGCATAACTTGTAATCGAAGAATTAACAACAATTCCGCAATTTTGGGTTCTCCTCAATCTCGCGATACTTTGTATGAAATCAGATCCGTTGATAAGGAAGCCACTATATCTTTTAACTAACTGTTTGGACCTTGTGAAAGCCATTTAACGTCGTTATTTACTTCATTCCACTCCAAACCTATCGAAGTCGAAAGTAAATCGAGTAATTATTATGAGAAAACCTTATTACTTGTTAATGAAAACTTAAATTGCATACCATTTGGCTTAACCATTCATGGAATGATTCTGCGAACAACTTATTAATTTCTCGTCGATTTAGTCTTGAGATCGTGAACGAGCTCTCAATATTTGTTTGTACTCACTACGGTAAAAAGGTTTTACTTTGTTAGAAGACAAACAAATCATAATTGATGAGTATTTATCAAATTGTAGAACTTACTTCGAAATGGTTCCATTGAATCGTGATGAAAAGAACGATCGATGCGCTTGGACCCACGATCTATCGTCTAATTTCGTAATTTTGACTTTGCCGATTGGTTCTCAAACTTTGAAATAAATAAGTTTCACCAAATTATGATCTCGTGAGCCCAAAGATTTCTACTTGGTCTGTTCATTCTTGTTTCAACATCTTCCAAATACCTCGAACGAAAGTCATACATTCCTCGCCAAGTAGCCCTAAGAATTGATCCTTCCGAATAATGCTTATTGCGGCGAGATGACTTCAATTTGAAAGGAACCTAAACACGATATACAACATTATCAAAAGTTGCAACTAAAGGCATGAAAGAGCTGAATGAAGGAATATTTTGAAAATAAAGTAAGACCTTTCAATGGGATACATCCATCGATAGAAAACGGGTCCCCCAAGAAGTGCTTCACGTAGGAGATGAATTAACAAGTGCACCATAATAGTGAAGAAGGAAGGCGGGAATATCTTCTCCAGATTGCATAAAGTCAATGCGGCTCGATCTTGTAGTCTCTCAAGTTTAAGACTCACACATCGCGATATATTTGATGCATACGCATCCGGGACCTTTATATCCTTCAACACCGTACAGAACACTTCTTTCTCTGTCTTCGACATTGAAAAATTACAGTGACAACCGATATTTCATATTCGAAAGTGCTCGGGGATGAAGCTCACGCCAATTCTATGTGGACCAAATCAAGTCGACTCAAGATTATCTTTTGATTTTCCATCAACATTCAAAATAGTCCCAATGATGTTCTCGCAGACATTTTTCTCTATGTGCATGACATCAAGATTATGGAGTAAATCGATGCTTCTAATAAGGCAACTCGAAAAAATACTTCTTTTTTCCACAAGTCCGCCTTTATTAGGATCATCCTCTTCATCGATTCATCCCTAGATCTTGTATTTCTATGGGTTTGCTTGTTGATTCATCTTGTCATAAATGAAATTCATATCTTTCAACATTAAGAATATTTTGGATCCACCGATTCATGCGAAGGAGCTGGTCCGAGGCATTCATTACCATCAAACCGAGCACTCAAATCTAAATGTATGATTTTTGGTAACCACCGACGATGCCCCATGTAAGAGAACTTCTTCCCATTATATAACCATTGCGAACATGTTCGCAACACAACACGGACAAGCATAACGTCCTCGGTACTCCAACCGGATAAATTAGCATAAGTGGGAAGTCGTTAATAGTCCACATTAAAGCCGCACGTAAATTAAAGTTCTCTTTTCTCATTGCATCGTATGTCTGAACACCAGCCCATAGTTGTTTTAACTCGTCAACAAGTGACTGCAAATAGACGTCAATATCATTCCCCGGCCCTTTCTCTCCAGGTATAATCATAGACAAGATAAAAGAAGATTGTTTCATGCAAACCCATGGAGGCAAATTGTAGGGAACAAGTACCACAGGCTAAGTACTGTACGTTGTGCTCATGAGTTTGTAAGGGTTAAATCCATCGAATGCTAGCCCAAGCCTCACACTCCGAGGATCGCTTGAAAAGCTTGGAAATTTGGAGTCAAATGATTTCCAAGCTAAAGAATCTGCAGGATGTCTTAACAACCCATCATCTGTTCGTCCATCACGGTGCCACGTCATTGATTCGGCTGTCTTCGACGACATGAAAAGCCGTTGAAGCCTTGGTATTAGCGGAAAATACCGCAAAATCTTAACTGGCTGCTTCCTTGACTGTGTATCGTGTTCATCCTCGTTACCATCCTCTGTATTTTTATTAATCCAACGGGATCGACCGCATACATGACAGCATTGTTGATTTATCCGGTTGCCCCAGTACAACATGCAGTCATTTGGGCAACTATGGATTTTGTTGTAGCCAAGGCCCAAATCCTTTATCAGTTTCTTCATGTCTTTCGAAGATT
Source organism: Gossypium rotundifolium (assembly GCA_025506655.1). Taxonomy (NCBI): domain Eukaryota; kingdom Viridiplantae; phylum Streptophyta; class Magnoliopsida; order Malvales; family Malvaceae; genus Gossypium; species Gossypium rotundifolium. The sequence continues at coordinate 12,856,313 of CP106734.1, read as the reverse complement.
GAGGGATTTTCACAAACGGAAACATTTCTTGCAAAAACTCTAACAGCATTGTCAACGAGTTTCCGGTCTATCCTCCCAAACATTTCAAGTGAAAAAGACGAATACAGAAAGACAGTTTGGAAAATTTTGACCCTCATACAGTTCTTCATTCATTTCACCAAGTAACGTGTAGAACCTCGCCGCTTCTTCATTTGGCTATTCATTAGGTACACTTCTTCCCTTCGGTGAAAGTATTTCCACCAAAATTATAAGCATCAATTGCACCCAAGTCAGGTGGAAATGACCCGAAACCATCACTGCGCATATTAAAAGCATCCTGCAACATGCCTTCCATATTATCATCTCTAACATTCTGATTGTAAGCAGTATGAGGATAACCCATATTCATCGATGACGATGCTCCATTAGATGTACACTCTCCATGGAAAATCCATTTTTTGTACCCCCGGACAAAACCATCAACAACTAGATGTTCGTAGACAACTTCACGACAAAACCAATTGATATTGCAACACTTGTTACACGGGCAAAGAATCATATTCTCTTGGCTTGCATTTTGAAATGCGAAATTCAGAAAAGTTTCTACTCCATTTCGATAGCTATTGCTTACCCTTGACAATTTCATCCAACTCCTATCCATTTCGTAGTTGTTGAAGTCTAAAGTTGGCAATAAATTACACGGCTAAATTGTTAATTTATAATTTATGTAAGTAATGATATGATCGTATATATAATTGAATGCTATGTAAATTATGTAAATTATGTAAGTTATGAAGTTTGATCTTAAAATTATGTAAGTTATGAAATATGATCTTAAACTTATGTATGTTATGAAATATGATCTTAAAATTATGTAAGTTATGTATTCTTTAAGATTCATCATACGTGGCTTTGTTACACAGGGAGGATCCGTTATATCTTACGGTGAGATATAAGGCAACCCGTCAGTTTCAAATTTATATACTTTGAATCTTTTTTAAAAGAATTTGAATTTTAAATGAAATTTCTTTTAAGGTTCATCATACATGGCATTGTAAGTTATGTATTATGTAAGTTATGAAATATGATCTTAAACTTATGTAAGTTATGAAATTTGATCTTAAAATTATGTAAGTTATGTATAACACAAGTTATGAAATTTGATGAAAGTTTTGAAATTTGATCTTTAAACTAAATGCTTATATTTTAATTATTACATTAAACTACATGTATTATGTAAGTTATTTAAGTTATGTATGTTTTAAATTACTTATGTAAGTTTTAAATAATATTTATTTATTTAAATAAAAATTATAAGTTTTAAAACATTTAAAAATATTACATTTTGAAATCAAACATTATTCTATGAATTTAGATAACATAGATTATATGAATGTGTAATATTTTATGTAAGAAAAAATAACACAAACTTTAATACAATTATAACTCTTTTACACATTAGAGCTCTTTTAAATTAAAAATCATAAGTTAAATAATAATTTAGTACATTAAAAGTTAAAATTAAAATATAGTTTAAACATTACAACTCTTTTAAATTAAAATGTTAATTTTAAATGATAAAAATATCATATTTAATATAATTTGTAAATATTGTTTGACATTTTTTAAACTAATTATAATATTTTATAATATGATAAAAAACATATTTAATTTGTTAAATAATATAATTAAAATTAGTTTTGTTTTCAATAAGAAATAAAATATGTTTTCTTATAAAATTAAAAAAATGGAAGGAAATGACTTTGGATGAATTGAAGGGTCGAAGCAAGAGTTTTTGACCCTTGGTTCAAATATTTTTATGTAAAAATATATAATTCAATTTTAAGTTTTTAAATACAAAATCTATTCCATGGCTCCATTACTATATTCATTTTTATTTTAGCTTCATTAATAAATAAAATAATTGGCTTCACCATTGAAATTATTAAATGTTTTCCTCAATATTTTCTTGTTTTGAGGTAACTGAACGATGTACATATACTTATAAATATATATATTTATATTGATATTTTGTAAGCCCTGTATCAATACGAGTAAGTCCTACTTCAAAATTTTGGCTACCAACTTCAGAACTACCAGTACTTAGGAGTAAGAGTAATCGATACTTACCATGCCTACTCCAAAACATACAACTTAAGTTCAAACCAATGCTACAAAAATTAACATACCGTAAGTAATGATCTATAACAAGGGTCCAGCATGTAGAAAAATCATTTTAGAAACTAAAATTAGTTGAAATAATTTCAACTCAATCAACTCACCTCAGATGAAAAGATAAAGCCGCTATCCACCCGTATAAATCCACAGGCGAAGAAGTTTCTGTGCAGTTTCGTTTCCTTCAAAAAATGTTTTTGTAATCTGATTCGGTCCGCTCCTAATCAGTCCCAATACAAACAAGTCTGCAATGTGAATTCAAGCACACACAAAAATGTACTTATGATTAGTACATGTACTTATGTTGATATCCAATCTATTAGTATTTCCTTTTATGTCCTAGTACAGATATAACAGGCATATAATGCATCATCGCATAGATATCCCCTTTGATGTCTCCTTCATCAATTCATCCTGTTAACTATATCTGAATAACAACAGCCAAACTTTTATGGTCAGATTTTAACCTCATCCTTCATTGGCATTCTTTATAGTTCTATTCATCTCATGACAATTTTGTTGTACCCATGCTCAAGAACATCGATTAGTTTTCTATTTTGTTTCTCAAGTGAAAATCATAAAGATATCTTCTTATTATATATCTAATAAAATAGTTTTGGTATCTTCCTATTATATATCCCCATTAATTCAACTTTCGCTATCTTATCTAATGTTGAAATTTCTATGTGATATCACAATCATGTATAAGGTACCTATTAATGTACTTGAAATGTAACAAGAATTTATTGACAAAATGGATAAGAGATGTCATTTGTTCAAAATGATACCGTATGGGCTCCCCTAGAAACAACCATCAAGATCACCACTACAACAAAAACCACATGCATGTATGTGGAACACTATTAAGCAAATTTTGATGAGTAAAGTACCTTGCTCGAACATTCTCATGGTCAAAACAAGTGTATCCCGCATTCAGTAAAAACATGAATAAGATTGCATTAGAAACTACTATGGTTAAAACAAAATGTGGGTCTAATACTATTTTTCAACTTGTATGCATGATTTAATCAAAGATAATTGTAAAAAAGGTACTAATTGCATTAGATACATAAATTTGTAAATTGAGTCTACATTGAAGAGCACATGCATACCACATGAAAAAAGACAAACCATATCATTTAAAATTGATGGGTTTATCTAAAACTTCGATAAGCGATAAATATAATTCCATCGTCCAACCATCCCTCTCCTCTCTCCGCTTTTTGCCTCTCCTTATTTCTCTTCCCTTTTCCCTGCTTTCGCTTTTTTATACTAAGCTAGATCTCCCAAGTTGAAGTACGTTTCTATCATATATAAATCGATTTTATTTACAGAGTATTTTCATTTGCACAATTATATATGCTATCGTAACCGTGGATCTGTACATAGCAAAGTTAATATTAGTCAAATGGACATGCTTAGTGATAAGCAAATGCAACAATTAGATAGGAAATATAAATACCTATCATATTAGTTTGAAGAATATAAATATTGGTCATTAAATCAATGGATTACCGAACATTATCGTGCTAAAGGGACGTGAAGACCCATCGTAACATGTCAAAACAAATTGTGTAGAGAGCCCACTTGGTACTTTAATCTGCAACAAGAAGTTAAAAATGTCTTACATCTCATGTTAATGAGTCAGCCATTTGGCACAAGTTCCATAACCTATTTTTACATAGAATGCATAGCAGGTGCAATGGCCCACTATTGTATTCTAACAAGATATACTAAACTATATGCCCGACTTAAGCAAATTATAAGAATCTCTTACCGTGCCTTTAGTTTGAGCAATATGAGGCCTTTTATTAGGAAAAAAAGAAAACAAATGGAATGAGGACACTAAACTTTTAAGGTTCTTGATGAACATTTACATGCATATTTCAAACGTGGAACTAACTATATGTAAATGTACTTAATTCATCCCAAGAAAAGACACGAAGAAATGTAAAGCACAATACATGAAGGGATATTCAATATTTTTATGCATCAGAACTAGTAATTACATATAAAATCACTAGTGATCGAAGAAAAAAGAATAAATCAACTGTTGGGATTAACAGAGTTGCAAAAATAGTAGGCTGGCCGAAATTCTTTCTTAGATACCTCAAAGATATTGCAGAAACAAAACTTCAAATAACTAATGCAACCATTGGGGAATTCAATATACACATGTGAAACAAGGAAACAAATCAGAAATCACACCCAAACTGTTCAAGGCAACTGCCATGGGGAATTTCTCCGAATGAAATAGCAAATAAACAAAGGCATCTTTCTAAATTTGCAGGAGAACCCATCAATAACAAACAAATGCCAAAATAGAAACCATGAACATAATATTTTCAAAGAAATCATTTCCTCATACACTGAAAATAATCACTTCGTAGCAAAACCGAATAAAAATACGCATAAGTACATCACATGCAAACGAATTAAAAAATACCCAAAAAGTTTCGAATCTAACAATTCATCCTTCAAATTTTCCGAGTTTCAATTAAAAGTTTCAATCTAAGTTCATTAAAACCCAAAACTTAAGTTATAAAACCACTTAAGAAAAACACAAAGCATTAAAATATTCTTTTTCGTCCGCAATTTGAAAGGAGGGAAGAAAGAAAGGGGATTACCAGTTGGGAAAGGGATGAAGACCTAGGCGAAGGAGATATCTCACTGGGAAGAAGAAAAGAAGACTTAATGAAATTTGAGAAAATTGAGAACATTAAAACCGCGCCATTTCAATTCAATTTTATTTCTTTTATGCGTTTTGAAAACAAACGCCACTATTAATCCTATTTTATGGCGTTTTTATTTCTAGCCGCTAATACAAAAGTAAACGACGTCGCTTTTAGTTAGCTTTTTATGCATTTTTGCTCAAAACGCGCTAAATACCTTGAATATTAAAATAATATTGTTTAGTAATTTTTAAATTGAATTGGTATTAAAATAATATTAAATCATTTCAATAATTTTGAAAAAGAATATATATTTTAAATTTTTTGAATAAAATAACTTTTAAATTATTACAATTATAAGGACTTTTTTAAAATTAATCTTATTGTTATTATTTTCATAATAAAATTCTTTCACATGATTAATTATAATTAATTTACATACATTAACTATAATTAATTTACATACTTTTGACATCTCTATTTATTATAATCATTTTAATTTACTATTTCAAAGAATAAAATATTTTTATACTACTAATATGTATTATTGATTTTTATACTACTAATATATTTTACAATTATGTAAGAAATTATTTAATATATAAATTAAAAGAGATTAATTACTCTAAACCCTAAACCCTATCCTATATCTCATAATCCCTAAATCATACAACATAAACCCCTAACCCTAACCATTAACCCTTAAACCCATGAAACCCTAAACTTTAACCCACAAACTATACACCATAATCTCTAAACATTTAAAATAGAAACTTCTAAACCTTACACCCTAAATTATATATGCTAAAACATAAACCCCGAACTATAATGATAATTAATTTAATATATTAAAATTAATATATCTATTTTACAATTATGTAATAAATTATTTAATATATAAATTAAAAGAGACTAATTACTCTAAACCTTAAACCTCTATCTTATATCTCATAAACCTAAATCATACAACATAAACCCGTAACCCTAATCCCTAACCATTAACCCCAACCCATAACCCTTAACCATTAACCCTTAAACCCATGAAACCCTAAACTTTAAACCATAAACTATACACCATAATCCCTAAACATTTAAAATAGTAACTCCTAAACCTTACACCCTAAATTTTATATGCTAAATCATAAACTCTAAACTATAATGATAATTAATTTAATATATTAAAATTAATATATCTATTTTACAATTATGTAAGAACCCCTAACCTTAACCCATGAAACCCTTAATATCAATCATATATACCCAAAAATATTTCAAATTATTTGCGGCGTTTTCAATAAGTTACCGCTAATGCTCGACATTTAGCGGTGTTTTTCCAAAAGCGCTAAAGCTCGACTTTTAGCGGCGTTTTCCAAAAGCGCTATTAAAGTCAGATTTTAGCGGCGTTTTTCAAAGCGCCGCTAAAGATCATACTTTTAGTGGCGTTTTCCAAAGCGCCGCTTAAAGATCGATTTTAGCGGCGTTTTCCAAAAGCGCGCTAAAGATCGATTTTTAGCGCTTTCCAAAAGCGCCACTAAAGATCGATTTTAGCGCGTTTTAGTAAAAACGCCACTATTTATCCTTTTAGCGGCGTTTTCAAAATCAACGCCGCTTATCATTTTTTGCGTTTTCCTTCAAACGCCGCTAATGTAATATTAGCGGCGTTTTCCTTAAAACGCCACTAAAATGCCGCTAAAAGTCTGTTTTGGTGTAGTGTATAAATCTTAATAAATTAAGATCCATCATGTCAGATCATCAAGGACCAACCTAGATATGGAAGTCTGCCTAAACATATCGATATTTTGAAATATTCGAATCTTGTGGTCATGATCTTCCAAATTAAGACACAAGTATTTTAGAGAATGTAACTCTCTCTTTTATGAAGATGAGATGTCAAAACAGCTACGCATGTGTTATTTGATGACCATAATCCTAATATATAACTTTTTATATTAACCTAAACTTTTAATCAACCTATCATTAGTTAGAAATTAGCTAGTAGAGTATATACATATATTAGGCCCATACTTTATTTAATATAAGTCTTAACCATACTAGATCTCTTTTAATTTGGGCTAATTTTTATGATAGTAAATAATGACATGTAATTTTCTTATTATATGTATATATAATGTCCATGTCATCCAACAATCTCCCATTTGGACCAGAGACACACACACACATACTATTTGTCTTATAATTACATATTATCATAAAACCTTATGAGTTGAAAACTTTACTATCATATCCAAAAGGTATTCCAAAAAACCTTATCCATTAATTATGTTAACATATAACCAAGACGACTTTTGTTACATATATGGTAACTAAATCTATCATTGATCACAGATATTAACACAACTAAATGACATAGATTAAGTATGAATTTGTAGAATGAAAATTACAAGCAATGTGATTTAAACATGTCTATTTTCAATTGGTCCCCCTTAAACCTTTGTGAGATCAAACCTTACCAAAATCAATGTATGAATAAATCAAATAAACCTTATTTCTACACAAAATAACCTTAATATCTGTAAACTTAAATAATTGAAAAATGTGTCTATAACAGAAAAAAATTAAATTAGAAACTCCCACTAAAACCGAATATCCAAAAATGACATTACACCCATATGAGAAGTGTGCTCATAAAAACCTCGAGTGGTAGTCCCTTAGTTAGTGGATCCGCAATCATGGAGTTTGTCCCAATATGTTTTATAGGCACTTGACCACTCTGAGTTCTTACTTTAAAAACATTGAATTAAAAGTATATATGGGTTGACATTGATGTACTCCTGTTGTTATTAGAATAAAGGGCCACCATTTATTGTCACAATTTAAAGCATAGTGATAAAATTTTGTATTCATATTCCATAAAAATTGGAGTCTATATACCTGATGATCTCTAACTTATCAAACTTTGATATGTGAGCATGTAATATTTGTTTTCTAAAAATGTTGTATGAATCGTTTAATTGCTTTCCAATGATCCACACCCAAATTGCTAAAATATTTGCATAACATTCCAACAATGTATGCAATATCTGAACATGTACAAAATTGAACATACATTAGATTTCTCATTGCTGAAAAATAAGGAATTTTATGCATTTCTTTAATCTCAAAATTATTCTTGGGGCATTGATTGAGACTATGCTTACTCCTACTGAACTTTTGATATATACACTAACTAACCAAAGCCATCTCAAAATTGAATGAGATAATCACTTGGTAAATATTGTAATACCACTGATGATAGGCTTGCTTAAGCCCATAGATGGATTTCTTTAATTTGCAAACCATCGACTTTGCATCATCGGACAATTTTTTTGTACCATATAGTTTATCTCATCAATATCGCAATTGAAAACAAAATATTGACATCCATCCTATCATACTCTGTTCTCATAAGGACCCAAACTCAAAGAAGAGATAGAGAGCTAATTGTATAGAAATATAAATTTGTGGGCCCTAGTAATATATTTAGAACCTTAAATTGCTAGTTGGGGATGGTTGGATTTCAATCTTGGTTCAGTTAGATTGGAACCGGTTTGTCCCATGGTGGGAGATAGAATGATTAGGGTTGAGTGGTTGTTTTGGTCTATAGAGACTGTGCCAATGGAGAATATATAGGTGTGTGTGGAAAAAAATCCTTCTCAATTCTATTGACCAAATTTTCTCTCTCTAAAGCATCGTCTTCTTTAGACTCTCTAAAGAAAAAAAGGATGTAGCTGAAGGAAGCTCTGCATCTCACAACCGTAATATGATTTGAAGTCTAGTAGTAGAGAAATTGAGGAACTGGTAAGCTTCCTTCCCTCTCTGTACTTGTGGATTGAAGAAAGACGTAGAGTAAGAACTCTTAAAAGCTTCTGTGTAATTATGGATTTTGGGTTTTTAAGGGTTGAACACCTTTAGTTTAACCGATAAATGGTTCACATGCTTAGCTACTAGGACAAAAGAGGCTCTGGCGTTTGGACAAGCTAAGCTATCAAGGATAAAGGAGGCAACGTGAGTTTTTGTATTCTTCTTTTTGGGTGATCTATGGTGTTGTGGTTCTAGATAGAAATACCTTCTCATCTATTATGTATTGTGTTTAGAAACTTGAGTGTGAATGAAAAGTGTTGAATGGGTATGCTACGAGTGCACAAACTAGTAGAAGTATGTGAATGTTGTAAGAACGGATATTGTTTGTCTGGTGGTTATGTCTCAATGTTTAAATATTTTTCGTACCTTGTGTGGGTATATAGTGTCGTTGCGTGTGTGAAATGCATGAATTTCATGTTTATAAAAGTGGAGTACAGAGGGAAAATTATTGATATGTTAGATGAAGTTAGGATTTGGGAATCAAAATTTTCATTTACCGCCATCCAAATCGTAACCTCCCCAATCCAGCCTAGAAGTTAGACCCAAATTTAGGAGATTACATCAGCCACCGAGATAGCCTAATTTGATCGGAGTTTAAAAAGATAGTCAACCTAAAGCATTTATTTGTGTTAGAAGAAAATTTAGTTTATTCTCAAAATATTGATGAGTTATAAAAAAATTTAGTTTAACTTCCCTAAGTAACGATGATTTCTTTAGGAAAAATTAATTAATTAATTAATTTATTACTCGCTGTTTATTTGCAAATTAACAACGAAAAGTGATTTTTAATTTAGCTTTAATAAAACCTATATTTTATGCTTAATTAATTAAAAATCATATTTTAAATTAAGTTAATAGCCATGCATGCTAAACAAAACTCAAAACCTAAGTCCCATGCCACAGTTAAAAAATAAATCATACAAACTCTTAATAATAAATTATCAAATAATAAATCTAAAATGCTTATATAGGAAAATAGATCCGAGTCGAGTCCTTTCAAATGTTATGTTCGCATTCTAACCTAGTGGGTTATCTAAAAAGATAGAAATTAAAAGGGGAGTGAGCTATGAAGCACAGTGTGAGTTCCATCACAAGCAAAACAGTGCAAATAGTTGATAAGTCGTACTAAATAATAAAGCATAGAATAACTATAGATAATTAGCAAATTAGAGTATCGGTTTTTCATATTAACCATCAATAGTATCTTAGAATTCATAATAGCAATTTTAGAATGTCGGTATTTCAGTTCACTTAACAATTTATACATTAGTATAAATATGTCATCACAAAAAATCTAGTTTGTATGCACATGCTATATGAGTGTCATATAGTTTCAGTTTAACAGAAAAGATCCTACCCCACCGATACATAGCACAATGAGAGTTCCCTAGAAGTCTAATCACCTACCCATCGGGTTGTGGTTTTAACCACCACTAGTTTGCAGATAAACTATCAATGGCTGTGGATACACAACAAAAACATTGTAGATTGAATCTACCTATGGATGTGGTTACACAACAAAATAATGCAGGAAAAAACTGCCACTGGCCGTGGATGCACAACATGTTTGTAGATAATAGCTATCGTTGGGTTGTGGATGCACAACAAAAGCACTGCAGATGGAATCTGCCTTTGGCTATGGGTTCACAGCAAAAACATCGCAAATGGGATCTACCAATGCAATAGAAATATGACATGTTCGAACATATCAATACACATCAAAATAATGCAGATAAATTGCCAATAATTCCTCCGTAAATATCATCCCACCCATGAAATGCAATATGGCATGTTCGAATAGATCAATACAATACCATTTGATGTACTTTTAAGAAAATAATATAGTAGCACTAGTATGCTCATAATAGCTCGATTTAGTAGCAATTAATATGCCAAAGATGAATAAATTCAGTATCAAAAGTTATGCTTTTCATGTGTTCGGATTAACAGTAACATAAGGCATGTTGTACGTACGATCGCAAGTATAGATACAATAGTTATATATAAGTTGTTCATAATTCATGCAATTATGTATATAAATACCATGAAAATGAAATCATACCATGAAAATGAAATCAATCATGGATTCTAACATAAATCATAATATTAGGGACTTAATTGAACAAAATTAAACATTAAAATAGTTTGGGAAATAATTAGGGACTAAACTGAACAAAATAAAAAATTCTAGGTCAAAACTATAAAATTTGATAAATAGGGGTGCACGGCCATGTGCAATGCCTTAAGCCATGTGGAGGGGTTACATGGCCGTATGTCCAAGTCATGTAACAAACTATGACAGTGTGGAAATTGCAAAATTAAGTTACATGAGAGACAAAACCGTGTGGCCAAGCTGTATGGATGGGTTCAGGTCGTGTGGTTCATGAACTACACTAGAGTTTCTAGGGCACATCACCGTGTGGTGGATCGTATGGTCCACACGCCTGTGTGGCAAACCGTGTGGAATGGTCTTGTTCATGTGAGGAACAAACTATCCTAGGATTTTAGGGGGACATGGTCGTGTGGTCCACCCGTGTGGTCCACACGCCCATGTGGCCCTATCCTAAGCACGATTTTGCCCTAATTTGCTAGTAAAAGAAGACACACCTTTCACCAGAATATCGAGCGATATCCTTCTCATTAAAGTTATATTCGGGTACCTAAAACAAGTCTTTTAAACAATATTTATACACAGGTTAAAGTTTGTTTTCAAGAATTAATCAAGATTAATGGAGGATTTGACAAGAATCGCAAAAGATCAAAATTGAATTGAAAGATTAGCATGGATCGATGCCATTTCAGAATATATAAGTTCCACTAATTGAAACAATTAAACTTACCAAAATTTTTACGAAGGCACGAAGGTTATAGATAATGAGTTTGACAATCAGTAGGAAAATGTTTTAATGGAGATTGATTGTGATTCGAGGTAAGCAAAGAAATAATTTTCAACAACAAAATAACATGAAACATGATGAAAACGAAAAGGGGGAGAAAAGAAAATATGAATATATATAAAGAATAGAGGGAGAAATTCTAATTGGGATGAAAGAAATGAATCAAAATTCTAATGTAATTAGGAAAGGGGACTAAATAGGTAGGTTTTCAAACTTTTAAAGGGCCTTTTTGCCCAAAATAAAAGGGAAACGAGGTGAGGCTGGCATGAATTGAACTTGGGAATCCAAAGGGGAAGGGTGAATGCTTAACCAATTGGGCTACTACCCACACTTATTTATTTTCTACTCCATTTAATATTTATTATAATATGGTTTTTATCCTAGGTTGTTGAAATTAAAAAAAAAAAAGAGAGAGATGAGGTCTAAATCTAGGATCTCTAAAGAGTGTACTATCTACTTAACCATCAGGCCTAAGACTTATTTCATGGTTATTCATTTCATCTAACCTCCTATATTTTGGTGCATTATAGAAATTGTGGGGTGCAAACTGTGATGTTCAAAGCTCCAGTCTTTGCGAAGGGGGCACTATGGTCTTTGAGCATCAATCTTAGAAATGGAGAAACGAATGAATGGATAGGGAAAATGGAGTTTCTATTAGATTCCATAATCCGATGTTGCTAGGTGCAAACCGTGAGGTGCGAAGCTCTAGGCCTTATAGAGGGGACACTACGATGTTCAAGCATCAATGTTAAATATGAAATAAAATGATATCATATAACTTACTAGAGTGACACCATGATGGTGATTATTAGGTTCCATAGAGTAACACTATGACGACGGTCAACAGGCTCTATGAGGCGACATCGCAATGGCGGTAAGGTCTTTCGGGTGACACCTCAAAAGAGGTATAAGGTGTAAGACCATAGCTCGACTGTGGAAACTAATAGAGTTTGTTGGGAAAATAAACACAGGGATAATAAGGTGTAAGACCATGTCTCAGCTATGGCAACCAATAGAGTCCATCGAGACATAAAACACGGGATAGTCTGCCAAGACATTAATCATAGGTCCATATTAAGTAAGACCATAGCTGGACTATTGATAAACCGTAATATATACATATTTTAAACTTTCATTTAGCATACTTTTGGATGATTTATCCCTTTAATTGTGGAATTTGATGCTCCTAATCCTTTGTTTTCACATTTTATACTTAGGAGAGCATCGGGGGATGAAAAGAACGAGAAACGGACCAAAAACAGAGGAAATAGGCCAAAGTACGAAATGCACACAGCCTGGGTCCAAGCCATATGGCCGTGTCTCTTAAACAGATGATCGTGTCAAACAATTGAGTTTTAGTGTTTATAAAGAATGATCGAACCTGTAGACTAACTATGACAACGATTGAGGTAAGTGCACCTATCGAACAATAGTATAGTTTAGGCAAGATTATTTTATCGAACCCAAAGGAACCTAAAAGTACTACTACTCACTTTCTTTCTATTATTTAGCCTAAAATATGGAGTGATTGGTTTATTAATCTAAAAAAAAAACTAATGAAAAACTAAACTAGATGCAAAGACAAAAGAATGAAACTTTGGGAGAAGATTGTGGAAAAACTCAGTTGATTTTAGATGATACCCTCAGGAAGAATTCACCTATGACTTCTCTTATTATCTAACTTTTAATTTATATGACTTCTTTACTTAGCTTGATCCGTGAGACTCCTTAACCTATATTAAACCCTCTCTCGAGGCGAATAACGTCTAACCTTAGGTTAATTAGTGGAACTCTTGTTCTCTTATAATAACCCCCTAAGGAAGCAGTAAATCGATCAATGGACTCCAATATTAGGTTTCACCCTAATTCAAAAAATCTCGTCACCCTATCTCTAGGCATGCGATCAACTTTGCTTAATTATGCTAGATCTACTCTTAGGCAGGGTCTATTCCTCCTCCACCTAAGCACATTAGATTAAATTAAGCAACATAATTAAGAACAAACTAAGTACTTATCATATAATTTAGAAATCAAAGAACAAAATCCACCATAGGTTTCATCCTCTTCAGGTATCTAAAGGGTTTAGTTCATAACAAAATAAGAAAAGATCTCAAGAGAAAAGATAAAACAAAACATAAGAAATCCCTAAAACCCCTTGAAGGAATTGAAGTGGAGATCCTCTATCTTGAGTAGAACTCTGGCTTCTTGAGATGGATCAACTGGCTATCTTCGAGTAATTCCCTGAATAAAAGCTCTGGCAGAAAACTTCTGCCTAAAACTTTATTCTCTAGAACGGCTGCCTTGGGTTGTTTATATAGGCTTTTTAGATGCTTTACTTGGCTCCTAAGTACCTCCTTTAAGTAGAATTACTATTAAGATGTTGAAGTAGACTTAGGAGTATGTTTCTTTGGCTTCAAGCATCCAAATCCGAGTGAAATTGCTCATTACCGTGGCAGGGGCACGCCCATGGCACACGCCCGTGTAAGTCGTGGCCAGACCGTGTTGGACTTTTATCGACAAGGCACGGCCGTGTAAATCGGGGTGAGGCCGTGTTCTAAATAAATGGCAAGGCACGGCCATGTGGCTTGAAGTCCAGGCTGTGTCGATTTCTTGGGTTGGCCCAATTTGGTCCGTTTTAAGCCTGTTTTATGTTCTTTTTATCCTTAGGTGCTTTCCTAGGTATAAGACATGAAAAGAAATGATTAAGAGCATCTTTTTACATAAATCAGGGATAAATCATCCAAAAGCATACTAATTATGGGATTAAAATATGTTACTTTTACGGTTTATCAAATACCCCCACACTTAAGCTTTTGCTTGTCCTCAAGTAAAATTCTCAACTTACAATTGAAACGAACTTTCCATAATTCATAATTCCTATCGACAATGTCTCATCATAATTCATAGATAATTTATACATGGATAATTCAACTCAAAGAGTCCTAAAGATTCAATCACGATAAGTCATACCTTTGTAGTACGAAAACATAGGTGTCTCCCTTATCCGAATAATTACCTTTAATTCAAAAACTGACAAGGATTGACATCCTCACTAAAGGTTCACTCAAATCACTCAAAATGTTTAAGGTTCAAGAATAAGCACTCATAAGTCGAACCTAAAAAGCTAATCCCATAGGCTTGCCTGAAAATCAAATCTCCACCACTGTATATGAGATGATACACAGATCAAAAGGTCTTTATCAGGGTTGTAACGGGGCTAAGGTTAAGGGTGTGGATACAATTTGAATTAGAGGTTAGAATCGAGACCGACTTGACTAATTACCTAACTAGAAACAATGAACTAAATATGAATATTTACATCGAATGAAAACTAATAATACCACTATTGATAATTACTCTATAATAAAGAGTATTTTCATCACTTAAAATTTGATAATACTTTAATCGAGCTTTTCCTTCAACAATTGGAATTTAAATGCTCTAAGCTTTTTTATATACTACTAATATTGAATATACTTGGGTTTTTTAAGAACAAACTAAAATATTACATCATAAATGATAAATGTAACTCTTGAACTAATATAATTCGATAACTTAATCAAATCAAACCTCGATTAAAGGGTAGTCAAAAGAAAGGGTGATAACAAATACAAAGAGGTTTTGGGTTGATATTAGTGGGTGAGTCAATAAAAAGGTTGTTAGGATTCAACGGGGTTCACTAGGGTTTAATTTGTGAAGGTAGGCTTTTTATGGAGTGAGTGGGTTAAATCCTAGGTGCATTTATCATCTCCGTATATCAAATCAAAAGTGTGGTCTCGACATGTATAAACGAGGCAAGTTCTAGAATAACAGTTCAAAGTTGACACACTCATAATCAATAAAGTGAGCATGAAAAAGAATATGTGCTCTATAAGGCTCAAAATCTCACAAAAATTATGGGTGTTTTTGACATCAATCCTTATAAATTCTAAATTTCAAGGTAATAGTCAAATTCAGTTCAACGACCCATCAATTTTAATTTTTAGAAAGTAGACTTACCATGCCCGGTTCTCTAGTATTCTTCAAATTTAATCATCAATGCACAATTAACTATGACTTAATCCAAAACATATCAATAAAAATCATAAGTCATTAGAAATTTCATCCTAATTAGTAATATGAGAAAAATACTTTCGAATCAAGACTAAATTTAGGATTTTGAGAATAATGCAAAAAGTTTGACACTTTTACCCCCCACACTTAAGATGTACATTGCCCTCAATATACAAAGATGAATAATGATAGTTATGGGATAAATCAAAAGATAAGAGGTAAACTGACTTCCTGATTTTTGGATGGCTCGGGAGTTGGCAGTGGTCGTGGTAAAAGGTAGTTTGAGGAGGCGGTGGTGGCGTTTTCTATGGTCCTGGTGGGGTGGCTACCAATGATCTCTGCGTTAGATGAAGAAATTGGGGAGCTTGTACAGAATTAGCAAGGATTATTAAAACATATTTAAAATAAACTAAGTATATATATGAAGATAAGAAAGAAGATGAGAATTAAAATAGAAAACAATCTAAAGTGAAAATAAAAAATAAATGGACTGTTAAGTCCTTATTGA
Source organism: Gossypium rotundifolium (assembly GCA_025506655.1). Classification (NCBI taxonomy): domain Eukaryota; kingdom Viridiplantae; phylum Streptophyta; class Magnoliopsida; order Malvales; family Malvaceae; genus Gossypium; species Gossypium rotundifolium. The sequence goes on along the minus strand of CP106734.1, from coordinate 12,840,168 downwards.
ATGATGGTTCGCAAGGTGGGTGTGGCTTCTAGGGCGACGGAGGTGCTGGTGGTGGTCGTGGTGGCGTGATTCCCAAGTAGCCTTTAGAATCTAAAACTAAGAAACTAAATTAAAATAAACTAAACTAAGCATAAGATTGTTAAAGAGAAGGAAATTGAAGTAAAAGAGAAAAAGAAAATAAAAACTATATGGTCTCAAAGACCCTTGGCTTGTTGTTTGTCTGAAGCGGCCAGCATGAACTTATGTAGATTGGTCTCCCATAGGGAGATTATGCTTGCCTTCTTTTGCTTCTTCGGCATGGTTTTGGTATTGCTCAAGAGTCTTGACACTTTTTCTAAAGGAAGAAATAAAATTTTGAAGGAAAAAGAAAGAAGAAAGAAGAAATAGAATGGGAATAAGATGAAGGGCTGTGAGGTTTAAATAGTATTTCAAATTTGGCACGTTCCCACGCCCGTGGTTCAAGGGTGTGTCGATTCACACAGCCGCCTTGCACGGCCGTGGTGTGGAGCGTGTTGCATTACCCACGCCCATTCTTGATGTGCCATGCTCGTGTCTGAGTAGTCAGTGTCGACCACGATCGCGTCGCACGGCCGTGGGTACAGGCGTGTTGAGTCTCTCACGCCCATTTCTCAGTCGGCCACGCCCGTTGTGAGATAGTCATAGCTTCACATGGTTTAGGGGCACGATCGTGCTAATCTGTCGGTGCCCGTGGGGAAGGGTGGTTGGGCCCGTGACGTCTGACGGTGGTTGGCCTGAATTGCACGGCCTCTACTCTGTCAGTGCGATGGTTTAGTAGTCCACACGGCCACGGACATGGCCGTGTGTAAGGCCATGTGGCCTGGAAATCTGTACTTTTGTGTTAGTTAAAAATAAATATTTAGAAGAGAAAGATGAAAAGAAAAGACTGAAAATAAATTTGAAAATAAATTGAGTTAGTGCTCAGGTTGCCTCTCGAGAAGCGCTCGTTTATAGTCTTAAGCTAGACTGTCCTCGTATTTGAAAATTTTAGGGAGGTTTAAAGGTTTGAATATCTTCCCTCATGCTCACAGTTCTATTTTTGTGACAAAGTTGAAGTCGAGAAGCGTTTACCTTGAAATTGCCAAATATTTGATTGCTTACCTCGACTATTTCGTGTGGGAAGATATCATGTATCTTAATAAGAATTTCTCCCTTTGCCCTCAGGTCTGTTGAAGTGATGTGGGGATCGGCTTTGTCTAATAGTACCTGGTCTTCTATTTTAAAGTGATTTGATGTCCCTACGAGCTTTTCTGGCAGTTCCTCTGGTTTTACTTCGTGTGGATCCGACTTTTCTTTGACTTGTATCTTCTGCTCTTCTAAATCATCGACCTTAAGGTTTTGTTTCTTGTGTGATTCTTCTTTGTCGATTTGGGGGCTATGAGTTGGCTCAGGTTTGATGCCTTGTGATGTTTCCTGTAGTGAAGGTTAAACAATTTGATTATCAATTGAAGTGAATTTCTTACCTTCATCATCCGTTGTTCTGGCTGAGTCGAGAGCTTGAAGCTTAATCGATTAATCTCCTACGCGAAGTATGAGTTCACCTGTGGCAACATCAATTTTAGTTCTAGCAGTTGCTAGGAAAGGTCTTCCTAGAATTAAGGGGATTGAATTATCTTCATCCATGTCTAAAACAAGAAAATCTACTGGGAAAACAAATTTATCAATTTTTACAAGAACATCTTCAATAATGCCCCTAGGAATTCTAATAGTTTTATCAGCTAGTTAAATACTCATCCTAGTTTGTTTGGGCTTCCCTAGACCTAATCTTTTAAACAATGCATAAGGCATGACATTTATACTTGCCCCTAGATCAGCTAACTCATTATCATAGTTAAACTACCAATTAAGCATTGAATCGTAAAACTTCCTGGATCTTTTTGTTTCTGCTATAGTCTATTCTGTAACATTGCCGAGCATGTTGCGTTTAGTTCCATGTGGTGCTCTTCATCTATTTTGCGTTTGTTTGTCAAGAGTTGTCTTAAAAATTTCCTCGAGTCTGGCATCTGGAAAAAAGCGTCAAGAAGGGGTAAGTTAATATGTAATTTCTTTAAAAGTTTAATAAACTTATCGAACTGTTCCTCTGAACCATCTCCTTTTAATGCTTCGGGATAAGGTATGCGAGGTTTGTATTATTTGATTATTGGTTTTGGCTTTTCGTGTGCTACCTCTATTTTACCTTTTTTTTCCTTGGTTTCTTGTGCCGTGGTGGGTTCGTTTTCCTTTGTACCCTCTTGAGCTGTGATGGCTTTGATGTAACGCCCTGAAATTGGGCCTAGTAGATTTGGGCCTATTGGGTTGTAACGCCCTAAAAATCCTGAAACTTTTAATTTCTGTGCATAGGAGTTAATATGTATGTGTAGCACTTAGAATAATAATATTAAGGTATTATCGGGATTATTTGAAGCCTTAGAGTTAGGGGAGACCATAGGGAAAATTTATTTTTCTTACTTAGTGGACCCTAGTCTCAGGCGTGAGGCCTCATAAGCAGATTAAGAGAAGAGAGGACACAAATGGGCTTGTAGTCCAATGGAAAGTGGCGTCATATAGGGGCTATGAGGTGGCGTGTTAAGCAGTTAATGAGGTCCAAGGTTTGAGGCCTAGGAAGGGAAAATTTTGGAGTTTTATTTTTGTGTCTGGATAGAAGGAGTTGGCGTTGGAGGGGACTCTGAAAGGGAGTGTTCAAGAGAGAAATTTAAGGTGCAGATAAGGGAAAAAAGATCGGGATTGGGAGGTGGATATAGTGGTGCCGAATCAGACTCTGAGGGAAGGGAAGTTCGTCTAGGGGCTATATATATGAGTGCCGAATTAAGTTCCTATGTTAATGCTGAATTTTTGCTTCCCTGTTAGCCGAATTTCATCACTTGTGAGAGGTAGACATTTTTTCTAAGTGTGTCAAAGCTGAATCCTTCATATCTTCCCTTTTTAAATTCCCTTTTTGGTTCACCACTCGGTTCTAGCCAAATCGCTTTTATTTCTTTTCCCCCTAGCGTTGTCGAATTGCCTCTGTCACCTTACTAGTCTCAAAAGCTGGACTTAAGTCGAAAAATCAAAGGAAGATTTCGGTAAGAGCTTAGTTGAATTTTTAATGTGTTTTATTAAAAGACAAAGGGCTATCTAACCCCTCTTTTCCGTTACAATGTACTAACAAGGGTGAGGCTCAGCGATCGCAAGCGCGGTAGGAAAGGATTGTGAAAAGGTAGTAAGTATTCTCGATTCAGTTAAAGTTTTAATAAGTGACTGAATCTATTGTGGCTCATAGGGGTGACTTATGATCAATATGAGTCACTTGGTTTTGACGATATAGGTGTTTGGGTGCAGATCTAAAGGATAATCGCCAATAGTAGCAAAGGAAGGGCTACTAGAACATAAGGCACACGGTAAGGTTACGGTGAGGTTTTGATTTTTGATAAGTGTATATTAAGTTATGATTAATCATTAGGTGATGTCGATTGTAGGTTCGTGAATAAGGGATTTATAGCACGCGAGGTTACCAGGTGTGTACAAACACTACACATACGATATCGGCAATGCCGAAAAGCCAAAAAGTCGAAAGTGGCTAAATGGGCCCAGTTGGCCTTGAGGCTAAGTTTGATGAAATGGTTTGGTTGGTTATACGAATTGAATTAGACATGCATGATACATGATCTGAATTTGTTCTGGGCCTATTTGGCCATATGATGAGACTTGGGCCTGATGGGCCGTAATGATGTAATTTGGGTTTGATGAGCTTTATGGGGACGTAGACAAGTATGCTAGGGTTTATGGACCTTAGGCCTAGTTTGAACAACTCTTAAATTCCATAAGACTTTCTAATAATTAAACATGTCTGTAAACAAGTCGCTGGGTTGGAGTGTGGCAACGGGCATACGCATGTCTAGGATTGGAGCTAGGGAGAGCTTGGTACTTAAGCGGTCCTAGTGGCCCACCTCCGCTTTTCTAGAATCCTACCTGGTGCATAGTGTCCGTTCACTTTAGTCGCGAGGACTTGTTGATGGGCCAAAGTTCATAGCTAAAACCCGAAAGGGACCGAAATACCCCTGATTTGCAAAATTACCAAAATACCCCCTATTTGCAAAATTACCGAAATACCTCTGATTTGCAAAATTACAAAATATCCTCGGATTACAAAATTACTGAAATACCCCTATTTTACGAAAGTACTAAAATACCCCTATTTTGCAAAATTACCAAGATACCCCTATTTTGAAAAATTACAAAAACACCCTTGTAGGGTAGAATTATGAAAATACCCCTGGGTAGTGAAATGAAGAAAATACCCCTACGTGACAAATATAAGCTTATAGATGTTACTTGTGTGTTTGATGCATTCATATGATATTCTACCGAGGATGCATATGGGTGGGAATTATGGTATGGAGGAAGATTTGAGGATCGCATGGTCGTATGGTATGGATCCACTAGAGGCTTTAAGCCCAATATATGATTAGCAGCTTTGTTGCAACGTTCGGTGGTACTGCAATCGGGCTATCCTTCGTGTGTAGCAGAGGGGTGGGTCGAGCTAGATTTCCCCACAGGAGTCATAAGGGTGGAAGGGAAATGGTGTGTGTAGAGGATGGGCTTTTGGGGTGGGTTTTTGCATTATTTTATTTGTATATGATGCGATATGATATGATTTGAGATTATTGTGGGCTAAGGCCTAAGACCACCGATTTCGATAGGGCTTAGGCCCAATGTGAATATTTGTATGTGATTTGATTGCCAAGGGTTGTACACACTGAGTTTCGAAACTCACAACCTTAATTTTAATATTTCAGGTAATCCTGAATAGACGGCTCAACGTGGGAGAGGACTCGGAGATGGCCACACTACAAGCCGTTCAAATGTTTTTAATTTATTCAAATGATCTTATTTTATATACTTTGTTTTTTTCATTGGATTGTAACAAGGCCTTGTAACTCCTAATTGAATTTATATTTTGGGTTATTATTATTGTTTCAACTATCCACTTAAGAAATTTCATAAAATTATTAAAGTGTTAATATGGTTTTCGAAATAAACTTTTGTTTTGGGCTTTTGGGCCTTAAATGGTTAAATAGTAAATCATTTTGATGTGCGCCTTTAATGTGACATTCCAGATTGGGCCTAACTTCTAGGATAGATTTGGGGTGTTATAATTTTGCTATCAGAGCCCGGTTGCAAAGCTTGGGCTGTGAAATGGGCCTTAGATTTTGGGTTTTAAAAAGTTTTTAGCAGGATTCTTGAAGTGTGGTTCACCGAGCCCTTGGCGTCGAGCCAAGTAAGGTCTCTGTACTACATTTGCTTAAATTGTTGAAATATGTAGATATTGGGCTACTTAAAAATAGGCTTTTAGAGACTAAAACCCGTAGGGAACTTAAGCCTGTAGTGGATTCTCGATCGCGGAATAACTTTAAGAAAAAGTGTTAATACTTACATAAGACATGTGTTCTAAACAAGTGGAACTAAGTACTAATTTCATGAAATTCTTAATTCAAAAATACACAACGATGAGCGCGAGACGAGGTGGAAAAGGCCGCGACAAAAGTCGTGGAGCGGTTAGGGTAGGATCATCCGAGTCCGCCATATGCTCAATGTAGGGGTAGGGGAGGCTCCGACCTCACTAGTAGCGAAAGAGGAGCAAATAAACGGGCTACCGCTACAGAAGATGCCGTATCGCAAGCCATGTTGAGAATCTTGAAAAGGGTTGTTTGGCCCAATAATGGTAAGAGGAGTCATGGGTCGATCGTGGAGCGACTCCGAGCCAATAGGGTTGAGATTTTCAAAGGAGTAGCGGGGGTGGCTCCGAATGTGATAGAGTATTGGTTGGAAGCTACTAAAAGAATAATGGATGACCTAGATTGCACGACTGAACAAAAGCTGAAAGGAGCAATATCCTTACTCAGGGAAGAAGCCTATCAGTGGTGGTTGACCGTAAAGGAGGGCAACCAACTGAAGCAATCACTTAGGAGTTCTTCAAAGGGAAGTACGTTGGAGCAGCTGATGTGGATGCCCGAAGGAAGGAGTTTTTGAGTTTGACTCAGGGAGATAAGTCAGTAGCAGAGTATGAGGCTGAGCTTTTGCGCCTCAGTCGATACGCCAAGGGGATAATAGCAACCGAGTATGAAAGGTGCGTACGATTCGAGGATGGATTAAGTGATAGCCTTAAGGTACTGATAGCTCCACAATAGGAGCAAGATTTTGTGATCTTGGTGGAGAAAGCAAAAATAGCAGAGGATGTAAAGAGCACGGAGCGTCGCAATTGAGAGAAAGAGATGGGCAAGAACAAGCGGAATATGGAACCTGTGGGAGCCGAACAGAGGCCCATGAGGAGGGCCAGAGTGAATGGGCTGGTTAGAGATATGGCCACTGTTGTCGCTACTAATAATGGAGTACCGCATTGTGTAGAATGTGGGAGAAGGCATCCAGGCAAATGTTGGAGGAGGACATGAGTATGTTTGGGTTGTGGATCGATGGAGCATAGTTTTGGCAGTGCCCGAGAAGGCTAGATCAGGAGCGAACTGATGGCAGATATAATTTTCAGCCTCAGAGGGGTGGTCAACAATCACCAAGGGGTTGTGGACAAGCCAGGGGTGATATTGGTAATGAACGCGGTCGTGGAGCACCAGGTAGAGGTGTAAGTTATGCTGAGGCGAGACAGCCAGCTTTGGTCTATGCAGCACATCACCAAGAGGACGAAGACGCTCTAGATGCGAGTAATGGTACGTACCCTACTGTAGCATACTAGTGTTTATTTTTAGAATTGGAGTGTGCAGCGAAAGCGTAGTGGTGAGACTTGGGTAGTACAATTAATAGTTAGTTGAAAATTTTGAGGACGAAATTTTTTTAAGAAGGGTAGAATTATAACGCCCCGAATATGGGCCTAGTAGATTTGGGCCTAGTAGATTTGGGCCTATTGGGTTATAACGCCCCAAAAATCTCGAAACTTTTAATTTCTGTGCATGGGAGTTAATATGTATGTGTAGCACTTAGAATAATAATATTAAGGTTTATCGGGATTATTTGAAGCCTTAGAGTTAGGGGAGACCATAGGGAAAATTTATTTTTCTTACTTAGTAGACCCTAGTCTCAGGTGTGAGGCCTCACAAGCAGATTAAGAGAAGAGAAGACACAAATGGGCTTGTAGTCCAGTGGAAAGTGGCGTCATATAGGGGCTATGAGGTGGCGTGTTAAGCAGTTAATGAGGTCCAAGGTTCGAGTCCTAAGAAGGGAAAATTTAGGAGTTTTATTTTTATGTTTGGACAGAAGGAGTTGGCATTGGAGGGGACTTTGAAAGGGAGTGCTCAAGAGAGAAATTTAAGGTGCAGATAAGGGAGAAAAGATAGGGATTGGGAGGTGGATATAGTGGTGTCGACTTGGACTCTGAGGGAAGGGAAGTTCGGCTAGGGGCTATATATATGAGTGCCGAATTAAGTTCCTATGTTAATGCTGAATTTTTGCTTCCCTGCTAGCCGAATTTCATCACTTGTGAGAGGCAGACTTTTTTCTAAGTGTGTCAAAGACGAATCCTTCATATCTTCCCTTTTAAATTCCCTTTTTGGTTCACCACTCGGTTCTAGCCAAATCACTTTTATTTCTTTTCCCCCTAGTGTTGCTGAATTGCCTCTGTCACCTTACTAGTCTCAAAAGCTAGACTTAAGTCGTAGGATCAAAGGAAGATTTCGGTAAGAGCTTAGATAAATTTTAATGTGTTTTATTAAAAGCTGAATGGCTATCTAACCCCTCTTTGCCATTACAATGAACTAACAAGGGTGAGGCTTTGCTATCGCAAGCGCGATAGGAAAGGATTGTGAAAAGGTAGTAAGTATTCTCGATTCAGTTAAAGTTTTAATAGGTGACCAAATCTATTGTGGCTCGTAGGGGTGACTTATGATCAATATGGGTCACTTGGTTTTGACGATATAGGTGTTTGGGTGCAGATCTAAAGGATAATTGCCAATAGTAGCAAAGGAAGGGCTACTAGAACGTAAGGCACATGGTGAGGTTTCGATTTCCGATAAGTGTATATTAAGTTATGATTAATCATTAGGTGATGTTAATTGTAGGTTCGTGACTAAGGGGTTTACAATACGCGAGGTTGCCAGGTGTGTACAAACACTACACACATGATATCGACAATGCCGAAAAGTCGAAAAGCCGAAAGTGGCTAAATTGGCCTGGTGGGCCCTGAGGCTAAGTTTGATGAAATGGTTTGGTTGGTTATATGAATTGAATTAGACATGCATGATACATGATCTGAATTTGTTTTGGGCCTATTTGGCCATATGATGAGACTTAGGCCTGATGGGCCGTAATGATGTAATTTGGGTTTGATGAGCTTTAAGGGGACGTAGACAAGTATGCTAGTGTTTATGGACCTTAGGCCTAGTTTGAACAACTCTTAAATTCCATAAAACTTTCTAATAATTAAACATGTCCGTAAACAAGTCGCTGGTTTGGAGTGTGGCAACGGGCATACGCATATCTAGGATTAGATCTAGGGAGAGCTTGGTACTTAAGCGGTCCTAGTGGCCCACCTCCTCTTTTCTGGAATCCTACCTAGTGCGTAGTGTCCGTTCACTTTAGCCGCGAGGACTTGTTGATGGCCCAAAGTTCATAGCTAAAACCCGAAAGGGACCGAAATACCCTTGATTAATGAAATTACCGAAATACTCCCTGTTTGCAAAATTACCGAAATACCCCTAATTTGTAAAATTACCAAAATACCCTCGAATTGTAAAATTACCAAAATACCCTCAAATTGCAAAATTATCGAAATACCCCTATTTTGCAAAAGTACCAAAATACCCTTATTTTGTAAAATTACCAAGATACCCCTATTTTGAAAAACTACAAAAATACCCATATAGGGTAGAATTACGAAAATACCCCTCGGTAGTGAAATGATGAAAATACGCCTACGTGACGAACATAAGCTTATAGATGTTACTTGTGTGTTTGATGCATTCATATGATATTCTACTTAGGATGCATATGGGTGGGAATTATGGTTTGGAGGAAGATTTGAGGATCGCATGGCCGTATGGTATGAATCTAGGATCGCATGGTCGTATGGTATAGATCCACTGGAGGCTTTAAGCCCAATATATGATTAGCATCTTTGCTTTAACGTTCGGTAATATCGCAACCGGGCTACCCTTCATGTGTAGCGGAGGGGTGGGTCGAGCTAGATTTCCCCATAGGAGTCATAAGGGTGGAAGGGAAATGATGTGTGTAGCGGATGGGCTTTTGGGGTGGGTTTTTGCATTATTTTATTTCTATATGATACGATATGATATGATATGAGGTCATTGTGGGCTAAGGCCCAAGACCATCGATTTCGATAAGGCTTAGGCCCAATGTGAATATTTGTATGTGATTTGATTGCCAAGGGTTGTACACATTGAGTTTCGAAACTCACACCCTTAATTTTAATGTTTCAGGTAATCCTGAATAGATGGCTCGACGTGGGAGAGGACTTGGAGGTGGCCACACTACAAGCTGTTTAAATGTTTTTAATTTATTCAAATGATCTTATTTTATATACTTTGTTTTTTTCATTGGATTGTAACAAGGCCTTGTAACTCCTAATTGAATTTATATTTTGGGTTATTGTTTCAACTACCCACTTAAGAAATGTCATAAAATTATTAAAGTGTTAATATGGTTTTCGAAATAAACTTTTGTTTTGGGCTTTTAGGCCTTAAATGGTTAAATAGTAAATTATTTTAAAGTGCGCCTTTAATGTGACATTCCAGATTCGAGACTAACTTCTAGGCCGGGTTTGGGGTGTTACATTAGATCTGTTCTTTTGGGTTTATTTCTGTGTTGCTTGGTAGACGTCCTTGTTGACGTTCAAAAATCAGCTTTGTGAGATGTCCCACTGACCTAGTAAGTTCTCCAACTTGATTCTCGATCCCTTTGATCAATTTTTATTGTTCATCAAGTGCTGCTTCAGTCTTTTGGAAACGAGAATCTGTGGCTGCCATGAATTTCATCAGCATCTATTCGAGGTTTTATTTCTTCTCTTGTGGATATGGCTGATTTTAATAATTTGGAGGAGGTTGCTGCCTTTGATTTCCTTGATTTCCTTGTCCTCCCCACGAAAAATTTGGGTGGCTCCTCCAACTTGCATTATAAGTGTTACTATAAGGATTATTATTGGATCTGAAATTGTTACCTATATAGTTTGTCTGCTCATGTTTTGCTCCTAATTGGTAGGGTGGGTACTCAGGATTCGCCCCATTACCACTCGCTTAGTATTGCATTATCGGGTGTACCTGTGAAGAATATAAATTTTCAAGCTTTTTATTCATCATTTCCACCTGTGTTGACAGCATTGTTACTGTGTCTATGTTAAAAACTCCGACTAATTTTGTCAGTTTGGCCCTTGTAATTTGCTATTGATAGGTATTCAACGACATCTCTTCAATAAAGTCGTAAGCCGCTTCAAGAGTTTTGTTATTCAAAGTTCCACCGGCTGATGTGTCAATCATTTGCCTCGTTGAAGAATTCAAACCGTTGTAAAAAGTTTGGACTTAAAGCCACAAAGGTAATCCGTGGTGTGGACATCTTCTCAGCAGATCCTTATATCTTTCCCATGCATCATATAATGTTTCTATGTCATTCTGCACAAAAGAAGATATGTCATTCCTAAATTTGGCCGTTTTGGCTAGTGGAAAGTATTTTAAAAGAAATTTTTTGGTCATTTGATCCCATGTGGTGATTGACCCTCGTGGTAACGAGTTCAACCATTTCTTTGCTTTATTCCTTAATGAAAAGGGAAATAATCGTAGATGTATGGCATCGTCAGAAATGCCATTTATTTTGAAGGTATCAGAGAACTCTAAGAAATTAGCTATATGAGTATTAGGATCTTCGTCCTGCAAACTATCAAATTGAACAAACTGTTGAATCATTTGTATTGTGTTAGGCTTTAATTCAAAATTGTTAGCAGCTATAGCAGGCCTGACAATACTAGATTCTACTCCTGTCAAATTAGGTTTAGCATAATCATACATAGTACGTGAGCATTCTATTCTTGCACATTTGGCGGTGGATTGTTTTCGTCCATCCTTGAGAGGGATTGGATCATCTTGTTGTTGTTCTCTTTGGTAGTCTAGAGCTCGTCTAGTTTCTCTGCGATTTCATGAAGCAAGAGCTTCAATGTCACTTTCATACACTAAAGGTCCTCTCGGGTTCCTTCTAGTCTTAAACTAGAGGTACTGCTAGGAGAAGAAAGAAAGAAATTTAGTGTAAATAAAATTTAACCTAAACTAAAAATAAAAGTAAATTGCGAAAAAATAATAAACTAATGGCTAAAGTAATAGAAATAAAGCTTTCTTAATATTTTAGTGTTCCCCGGCAACATCATTAAAAACTTGATCGTGTCAAATAGTCGAGTTTTAATATTTATAAAGAATGATCGAACCTGTAGACTAACTATGACAACGAATGATGCAAGTGCACCTATCGAATAATAGTATAGTTTAGGCAAGATTATTTTATCGAACCCAAAGGAACCTATAAGTACTACTACTCACTTTCTTTCTATTATTTAACCTAAAATATGAAGTGATTGGTTTATTAATCTAAAAAAAATTAATGAAAAACTAAACTAGATGCAAAGACAAAATAATGAAACTTTGGGAGAAGACTGTGGAAAAACTCAGTTGGTTTTAGACGATACCCTCAGGAAGAATCCACCTATGACTTCTCTTGTTATCTAACTTTTAATTCATATGACTTCTTTACTTAGCTTGATCTTTGAGACTTCTTAACCTATATTAAACCCTCTCTCGAGGCTAATAATGTCTAACCTTAGGTTAATTAGTGGAACTCTCGTTCTCTTATAATAACCCCCTAAGGAAGCAGTAAATAGATCAATGGACTCCCATATTAGGTTTCACCCTAATCCAGCAAAATCTCGTCACCCTATCTCTAGGCGTGTGATCAACTCCGCTTAATTATGCTAGATCTACTCTTAGGCAGGGTCTATTCCTCCTCCACCTAAGCACATCAGATTAAATTAAGCAATATAATTAAGAACAAACTAAGTACTTATCATATAATTTAGAAATCAAAGAGCAAAATCCATCATAGGTTTTATCCCCTTCAGGTATCTGAAGGGTTTAGTTCATAAAAAAAAAAAAAATCTCAAGAGAAAAGATAAAACAAAACATAAGAAATCCCTAAAACCCCCTGAAGGAATTGAAGAGGAGATCCTCTGTCTTGAGTAGAACTCCGGCTTCTTGAGATGGATCAACTGACTATCTTCAAGTAATTCCCTAAATAAAAGCTCTGGCAGAAAACTTCTGTCTAAAACTGTATTCTTTAGAACGACTGCCTTGGGTTGTTTATAGGCTCTTTAGATGCTTTACTTGGCTCCTAAGTACCTTCTTCAAGTAGAATTACATTAAGGTGTTAGGTAGACTTAGGAGTATGTTTCTTTGGCTTCAAGCATCCAAATACGAGTGAAATTTCTCACTCCCGTGGTAGGGGCACGCCCATGGCACACGCCCGTGTAAGTCATGGCCAAACCGTGTTGGACTTTTGTCGATGAGGCATGGCCGTGTAAATCAAGGTGAGGCTGTGTTCTAAATAAATGGCAAGGCACGGCTGTGTGGCTTCAAGTCCAAGCCGTGTCGATTTCTTGGGTTGGCCCAATTTGGTCCGTTTTAAGCCCGTTTTATGTTCTTTTTATCCTTATGTGCTTTCCTGAGTATAAGACATGAAAAGAAAGGATTAAGAGCACCTTTTTACATTAATCTGGGATAAATCATCCAAAAGCATACTAAATGTGGGATTAAAATATGTTACTTTTACGGTTTATCAGCAGACCCAAACACAGCCTGGAGTCAATTTACACGGGCGTGCCACACGGGCGTGTCCCTGACGTGACCTATTTTAATCCTATTTGGAATAGGGTACTTAGAGGCAAAGAAAGACATTCCAAAAGCCTATATAAATATCCTAGAGGGCAACCTTCAATAGAGGGGTTCAGGTAGGCCGAGGAGCCAAGCCAGAGAGTCCGAATTGTGGGATTTACTCGAAGAAAGCCAATTGATTCATATCAAGAAGCCAGAGTCATACTCAAGATGGAAGATCTTCCCCTCAATTTCCTTCAAGGATTTTGGTGATTTTCTTATGTTTTGTTTTATATTTTCTTCTGAGATGTATTCTTTTATGATTATGAACTAAACCCCTCAAATACCTGAGGGGGGATGAAACCTAAAACGGATCTTGTTATTGTTTTCTGAACTATATGATAAATACTTGATTTGTTCTTAATTATGTGTTCTTAATTCTTGTTTTGATATTTTAGGATATTGGTTCAAGTATTGATGTGCTTAGGCAGTGGAGGAATATTCCCTATTTAAGAGTAGATCTAGCATAGTTAAGCGGAGTTGATCGCAACCCTAGAGATAGGATGACGAAAATTCCCGGATTAGGGTCAAACCTAATATGAGAGTCCATAGATCGAGTTAATGCAATTATAGGGGTTTTAATTAGAAAGAGATTTCAATTAATCAACTTAGAAGTTAGACGTTAGTAGCCTCGAGAGAGGTGTTAATATAAATTAAGGAATCCTACGGATTAAGTCAAGTGAATAAATCGTCTGGTTCAGAGTTAAATAACAAGTAAAGTCTAGTTGGATTCTTCCTCGGGTATTGTCTTAATCAATTGGTTTTTCCCAAAAGTATCTTCCCCAATTCATTCTTTGTGTCTTAGCATCTTTAGCCTAGTAGTTAGTTAATTTTAGATTAAATAGCAATTCCCTTAATTCTTAGGCTAAATAATAAAAAGAAAGTTAGTATTAGTACTTTTGGTTCCCTTGGGTTCGACATTCTAGTCTTGCAACTAAACTATACTACTGTTTGATAGGTGAGCTTGCCTTAATTGTTGTCACAGTTAGTTTCTAGGCTCGATTGATAAACCATAATATACACATATTTTAATCCCATATTTAGCATACTTTTGGATGATTTATCCCTTTAATTATGGAAATAGGTGCTCCTAATCCTTTGTTTTCATGTTTTATACTCAGGAGAGCACCAGAGGATGAAAAGAACGAAAAACGGGTTGAAAATAGAGAAAATGGGCCAAAATACAAAATTTGCACTGCCTGGAACCCGAGTCACACGGTTGTGCCTCTTTAATAGGACCGACCATGACTTATAACTCGAATTACACAGCGTGGCACCTGCCGTAACAAAGAAGAGTTTCATTCGGATTAGGGTACTTAGAGGTAAAGAAAGACATTCCAAAAGCCTATATAAACACCCTAGAGGTCAACCTTTAGGGGGCGTTCAGCTAGGCCAAAGAGCCAAGCCAGAGGGGTCAATTATGGGATTCACTCGAAGAAAGTCAGTTGATTCATCTCAAGAAGCAAGAATCATACTCAAGATAGAAGATCTCTCCTTCAATTCCTTCAGGGGGTTTTGGGGTTTTTCTTATGTTTTGTTTTATATTTTCTTCTGAGATGTATTCTTTTATGATTATGAACTAAACCCCTCAAATACCTGAGGGGGATGAAACCTAAGACGGATCTTGTTATTATTTTCTAAGCTGTATAATAAATACTTGATTTGTTCTTAACTATGTGTTCTTAATTCTTGTTCTAATATTTTAGGATATTGATTCAAGCATTTATGCTCTTAGGAAGAGGAGGAATAGACCCTGTTTAAGATTAGATCTAGCATAGTTAAGCGGAGTTGATCGCAACCCTAGAGATAGGATGACAAAAATCTGCCGGATTTGGGTTAAACCTAATATAGGAGTCCATAGATCGAGTTAATGCAATTCTAAGGGTTTTAATTAGAAAGATATTTCAATTAATCAACCTCATGTTAGACATTACTAGCCTCGAGAGAGGTATTAATATAAATTAGGGAATCCTACGTATCAAGTCAAGTGAATAAATCGTCTGGTTCAGAGTTAAATAACAAGTGAAGTCTAGGTGGATTCTTCCTCGGGTATTGTCTTAATCAATTGGTTTTTCCCTCAAGTATTTTCCCCAATTCATTCTTTTTGGCTTAGTATCTTTATCTTAGTATTTAGTTAATTTTAGGTTAAACAACAATTCCTTTAATTCTTAGGTTAAATAATAAAAAGAAAGTTAGTATTAGTGCTTTTGGTTCCTTTGGGTTCGACAATCCGGTCTTGCCACTAAACTATACTACTGTTCGATAAGTGCGCTTGCCTCAAGTCGTTGTAATAGTTAGTTTTTAGGCTAGATCATTTATATTATAAATTTTTAAGACTCTGACACACGATCAAGTTTTTGGCGCCATTGCCGGGGAGCTAAAATATTAAGAACGCTCAATTTTTATTACTTTAACCAAATTTTATTTTTGCAATCAAAATTTTATTTTTACTTTTCTAATTTTATTTTTCATTATATCTGTTCCTAGTAGGTACCTCTAGTTTATGACTAGAAGAAACCCGACAGGACCCTTTATTCACGACAGTTGATAAACCATAATATACACATATTTTAATCCCACATTTAGCATACTTTTGGATGATTTATCCCTTAAATTATGGAAATAGGTGCTCCTAATCCTTTGTTTTTATGTTTTATGCTCATGAGAACATCGAAGGATAAAAAGAACGAAACGGGCCAAAAACAGAGTAAATGGGCCGAATTACGAAATCAGCACGACTTGGGCCCAAGACCACACAGCCGTGCCTCATTGACAGACCCGAACACGGCCTGGCCTCAACTTGCACTGCCACACGGGCGTGTCCCTAACGTAGCAAACAAGAGTTTCATTCAGATTAGGGTACTTTGAGGCAAAGAAAGAAATTCCAAAAGCCTATATAAACACCCTAGAGGCCAACCTTAAAGAAGGCGTTCAGCTAGGCCAAAGAGCAAGGTGATCATGTCAAACAGTCAAATTTTAATATTTATAAAGAATGATCGAACCTGTAGACTATGACAACGAATAAGGCAAGTGCACCTATCGAACAATAGTATAGTTTAGGCAAGATTATTTTAACGAACCCAAAGGAACCTAAAAGTACTACTACTCACTTTATTTCTATTATTTAGCCTAAAATATAGAGTGATTGGTTTATAAAACTAATGAAAAACTAAACTAGATGCAATGATAAAAGAATGAATTAGAGAAAGACTTTAGGAAAACTCAGTTGATGAAGACGATACCCTCGGGAAGAATCCACCTATGACTTCACTTATTATTTATCCCTAAACCATATGGTTTCTTTACTTAGCTTGATCTATGAGACTCTCTAACCTATATTAAACCATCTCTCGAGGTGAATAATGTCTAACCTTAGGTTAATTAGTGGAACTCTCGTTCTCTTATAATACTAAGAAAGTAGTAAATTGATCAATGGATTCCCATATTAGGTTTCACCCTAATCTGGTAAAATCTCATAACCCTATCTCTAGGCGCCCGATCAACTCCGCTCAATTATGCTTGATCTACTCTTAAGTAGGATCTATTCCTCCTCCACCTAAGCACATCAAATTAAATTAAGCAACATAATTAAGAACAAACTAAGTACTTATCATATAATTTAGAAATCAAATAACAAAGTCCATCATAGGTTTCATCCCCTTCAGGTATCTGAAGGGTTTAGTTCATAACTAAATAAGAAAACATCTCAAGAGAAAAGATAAAACAAAACATAAGAAATCCCTAAAACTTCCTGAAGGAATTGAAGGAGAGATCCTCCATCTTGAATAGAGTTCTGGCTTCTTGAGATGGATCAACTGGCTATCTTCAAGTGATTCCCTAAAAGATGAAAGCTTTGGCAAAAGCCTTTGCCAAAAACCCCCTCTTCAATATTTGCCTTGGGTTGTTTATATAGGCTTTTGAGATGCTTTACTTGGCTCCTAAGTACCTCTTTCAAGTAGAATTACTATTAGGGTGTTTAAGTAGACTTAAGAGTATGTTTCTTTGGCTTCAAGCATCCAATTCGAGTTAAATTGCTCATTCCCATGGCAGGGGCACGCCCATGGCACACGCCCGTGTAATTCGGGGTTGGACCGTGCCTTGATTCTGTCGTTTTGGGCATAGCCATGGCATGACCGTGTAAGTCGGGATTCAGGCTGTGCTTCAGGTCTGTCGATTGGGACACGGCCATGTAGATCACTTGACATGTCGTGTGTGGTAATGAGATGATGCGCAACCGTGCAATTCATGAGTTAGGTCGTGCTCTAGGTAATAAGCGAGACACGGTCATGCAGGCTTTGTGCTAGGCCGTGTTGATTTCTTGCTAAGGCCCAATTACTCCGTTTTAAAGCTCGTTTTGTGTTCTTTTTATCCTCAGGAGCTTTCCTGAGTATATGACATGAAAAGAAAGGATTACAAGCACCTTTTATATAAATCAAGGGCTAAATCATCAAAAAGCATACTAAATGTGGGATTAAAATATGTTACTTTTATGGTTTATCAAATACCCCCACACTTAAGCTTTTGCTTGTCCTCAAGCAAAATTCTCAACTTACAATTAGAACGAACTTTCCATAACTTACAATATTCATCAATCATGCCTTATCATAATTCATAGATAATTTATACATGGATAATTCAACTCAAAGAGCCCTAAAGATTCAAACGAGATAAGTCATGATTTTGTAGCATGAAAACATAGGTGTCTTCCCTTATCTAAATAATTACCCATGATTCAAATCCGATAAGGACTGATATCCTCACTAACGATTCACTCAAATCATTAAAAGGTGTTTAAGGTTCACAATAAGGCACTCAAGATTCAAACCTGAAAATTTAATCCCATAGGCTTGCCCGAAAATCAAATCTCCACCACTGTATATGAGATGATACACAAATCAAAAGGTCTTAAATCAGGGTTGTAATGGGGCTAGGGTTAAAAGGTGTGGATAAAGGCTGAATTAGAGGGTTAGAATCGAGACTGACTTGACACATTACCTAACTAGAAACACTGAACTAAATATGAATATTTACTTTGAATGAAAACTAATAATACCCCAATTGATAATTACTCTATAATAAAGAGTATTTTTATCACTTGAAATTTGATAATACTTTAATACGAGCTTTTTCTTCAATAATTGGAGTTTAAATGCTCAAAGCTCTTTTATATACTACTAATATTGAATAAACTTGGATTTTTTTTAAGAACAAACTAAAAAAACATAATAGAAGGAACTTTGATAATTGAAATAACCTAATTCGGCAACTGATCAAATCAATTCTCAATAGAGGGGTAGTCAAAAGAATGTTGATAACAAATACAAAGGGTTTTGGGTTAATATCAAACGAGTAATTCAATAAAAAGGGTTGTTAGGATCAAATGGGTTTACTAAGGGTTATTTATATAGGTAGGCTTTTTAATGGAGTGAATGGGTTAAAACCTAGGTGCCTTTATCATCTCAGTATATCAAATCATTAATGTGGTCTCGACATGCATAAACGAGGCAAGATCTAGAATAACAATTCAAAGTAGACACGCTCATAATCAATAAAGTGAGCATGAAAAATGGTATATGCTCTATAAAGCTCAAATTCTGACATAAAAATTATGGGTGTTGACATCAATCCTTATAAATTTTGAACTTCAGGGTGATATTCAAATTCAGTTCAACAACCTATCAAATTCTAATTTTTTGAAAAATGGACTTATCATGCTTGATTCTCTAGTATTCTTTTAAAATTTAATCATCACTGCACAATTATCAATACTTAATCCAAAACATATCAATAAAAATCATAAATCATTAGAAATTTCATCCCAATTAGTAATATGAGAAAATTACTTAAAAACAAGACTAAATTCAGGATTTTGAGAATAATGCAAAAAGTTAGGCACTTTTACCCCCCACAGTTAAGATGTACATTGCCTTCAATGTACAAAGATGGATAATAATAATTATGGGATAAATCAAAAGAGAAGGGGTAGAGTGACACTTCCTGAATTTTGGATGATTCCTAACATCTTTGGTGGCGGTGATGGTGTTTTCTATGGGCCTGGTGGTGTGGCTACTGAAAAGCAATTTGCTAGATGAAGAAATTGGGTAGCCTGCGAAGATATAGCCAAGAGATCTAGAGAAATAATAATGATATACTAATAATATAATTAAAGATTAAGATAATAAAGAGAATGAAACTAAGAAGAAAACTAAAATTTAAAGAAAAGACTAATGGACTAAGGAGTCCTTATTAGCGAGATGGTTCGTGAGGTGGGTATGATTTCTAAGGTCATGAGTGTTGGTGATGGTGGAAGAAGCGTGACTCTCTAGCACCTTTAGAGCCTAAAACCAAGAAACTAATATGAAATAAATTAAATTAAGTAAAAAAGAAGTATATATAAGGAAAATAAAGGAGAAGAGAAAAGAAAAATAGAATCGAAAAGGTTTCGGAGCCCCTTGGCATGTAAATTAGCTGAAGCTGCCGGCATGAACTCATGTTGAGGTCTCCTCTAAGGAGACGATGCTTACCTTCTTACGTTTCTTCGGCATGATTTTTGTGTTGCTCAAGAGTCTTGGACCTTTTCTATGAACAGAGAGAAAAATTTGAAAGAAAGAGAAGGAAGAAAGAAGATGGGAAAAAGGGGAAGGGCTATGGGGATTTAAATAAGATTTCAAATCTGGCACGTTCCCACGCCCGTGTACCGAGGGTGTGTCAATTCACACGACCGCATCGCACGGCCGTGTTGTGGAGTGTGTTGTTCTTCCACGCCCGTTTGTCGATTGGCACGTCCGTTCCTAAAAGGCCAACATGTGAGCACGGATGGAATGCACGGGCGTGGTTTGCCCATGCTCAATAAGTCAGTATCTTAGCACGGTTGTGAGGCACGGCCGTGCTATTTTGTCGGTGCCCATGGTGTGGGTGGTTGGATCCGTGACGTTGGGGGGGTGGGTGGACTGACTTGCATGGCTCTGCTCGGTCAGTGTGGTGGTTCAGATGGTCCACATGGCCACGGACACGGCCGTGTGGCCTGAAAATCTATATTTTTGTGTTAGTTTAAATGTTGAGAAAAGAAAGAAGGAAAGAAAAGAAAATAAATTTGAAAGTAAATAGTGTTAGTGCTCGGGTTGCCTCCCGAGAAGCGCTCGTTTATAGTCTTAAGCTAGACTATCCTTGACTTTGAAAATTTTAGGGAGGTTTAAAGGTTTGAATATTTTCCCTCTTGTTGACAGTTTTATTTTTGTTACAAAGTTTAGGTCGAGAAGCGTTTACCTTGAAATTGCCAAATATTGAATTGCTTACCTCGACTATTTCGTGTGGGAAAATATCGTGTACCTGAAGGAGTATTTCTCCCTTTTTCTTCAGGTTTGTTGAAGTGATGTGAGGATCGCTTTTGTCTAACAGCACCTGGTCTCCTATTAAAGTGATTTGATATCCCTATGAGCTCTTCTGGTGGTTCATTTGGTGTGTATCTTTTGCTCTTCTAAATTGTCGATCTTACGGTTTTGTTTCTGGTGTGATTCTTCTATGACGACTTGGGGGCTATGAGTTGGCTCAGGTTTGATGCATTGTGATGTTGCCTACGTGATGAAGGTTGAACAATTTGGTTATCTATTGAAATGACTTTCTTACCTTTAACTTCTGTTGTTTTGGTTGAGTCAAGAGCTTGAAGATTGACCAATTCTTCTCCTACATGAAGTGTGAGTTCTCCTGTGGCAACATCAATTTTAGTCTTGGCAGTTGCAAGAAAAGGTCTTCCTAAAATTAAGGGGATTGAATTATCCTCATCCATGTCTAAAATAACAAAGTCTACTAGGAAAACAAATTTATCGATTTTTACTAGAACATCTTCAAGAATGCCCCTAGGAATTCTAACAGTTTTATCAGCTAGTTGAATACTCATCCTAGTTTGTTTGGGCTTCCCTAGACCTAGTCGTTTAAACAATGCATAAGGCATGACATTTATACTTGCCCCTAAATCAACTAACACATTATCAATAGTTAAACTACCAATTAAACATGGAATTGTAAAACTCCCTGGATTTTTTAGTTTCTATGGTAGTCTGTTCTGTAACATTGCTGAGCATGTTGCGTTCAATTCCACATGGTGCTCTTCATCTATTTTGCATTTGTTCATTAAGAGCTGTCTTAAGAATTTCCTTGCATCGAGCATCTGAAAAAGGGCTTCAAGAAGAGGTAAGTTAATATGCAATTTTTTTAAAAGTTTTAGAAACTTACCAAATTGTTCCTCTAAGTCCTCTTTTTTCAATGCTTCGGGATAAGGTATGCGAGGTTGGTATTCTTTGATTACCGGTTTTGGCTTTTCGTGAGCTACCTCTGTTTTACCTTTTCCTTCCCTAGCTTATTGTGCTAATGTGGGATTGTATGCTCCTGGACCCTCTTGAGCTGTAATGGCTTGGATCTGCTCTTTTGGGTTTATTTCTATGTTGCTTGGTAGATGTCCTTGTTGGCGTTCAGAATTAGCTTTGTGAGATGTCCCACTAACCTAGTAAGTTCTCTAACTTTGTTCTTGATTCCCTTGATCGACTTCTGTTGCTCATCTAGTGTTGCTTCAGTCTTTTGGAAACGAGAATCTGTGGCCTCTATGAATTTTGTCAACATCTCTTCAAGGTTTGATTTCTTTTCTTGTGGATAAGGCTGATTTTGGTAATTAGGAGGAGGTTGCTACCTTTGATTTCCTTGATTTCCTTGTCCTCCCGATGGAAAATTTGGGTGGTTCCTCCAACCTGCATTATAAGTGTTACTATAAGGATTATTATTGGATCTGAAATTGTTACCTACATAGTTTGTTTGCTCGTTTTCTGCTCCTGGTTGGTATGGTAGGTACTCAGGATTCGCCACATTCTTGCTTGCTTCGCATTGCATTACTAGATATACCTGCGAAGAACATAAATTATCAAGCTTTTTATTCATTAACTCCACCTGCGTTGATAGCATTGTCACTGCATCTATGTTAAATACTCCGGCTGATTTCTCGGTTTAGCCCTTGTAATTTTCCATTGATAGGTGTTCAATGACATCTCCTCAATAAAATCGTAAGTTGCTTCAGGAGTTTTGTTGTTCAAAGTTCCACCGGCTGATGAATCAATCATTTGCCGCGTTGAAGAATTCACACCATTGTAAAAAGTTTGGACTTAAAGCCACAAAGGTAACCCATGATGTGGACATCTTCTCAGGAGGTCCTTGTATCTCTCCCATGTGTCATTTTGCACAAAAGAAGATATGTCATTCTTAAATTTAGCCGTTTTGGCTGGTGAAAAATATTTGAAAAGAAATTTTTCGGTCATTGGATCCCATGTGGTGATTGACCCTTGTGGTAACGAGTTCAACCACTGCTTTGCTTTATTCCTTAATGAAAAAGAGAATAACCGAAGACGTATGGCATCATCAGAAACGCCATTTATTTTGAAGGTATCACAGAATTCTAAAAAATTAGATATATGAGTATTTGGATCTTCATCCTGCAAACCATCAAATTGAACAAACTGTTGAATCATTTGTATTGTTTTAGGCTTTAATTCAAAATTATTAGCAGTTATAGCTGGCCTAACAATACTAGATTCTACTCCTGTCCTATTAGGTTTAGCATAGTCATACATAGTATGTGGAGCATTCTGTTCTTGTGCATTTGGCGGTGGATTGGTTTCGTCCATCCCTTCAGTAGGATTGGATCTGTCTTGTTGTTCTTTTCTTTGGTAGTCTAGAGCTTGTGTAGTTTCTCTACGATTTCTTCAAGCGGTAGCCTCAATGTCACTTTCAGATTCTAATGGTCCTCCGGGTTTCTTCTAGTCATAAACTAGAGGTACCTCGCAAGTCAAGAAAGAAAGAAAGAGAATTAGTAAAATAAAATTTAATCTAAAAAATAATAGAATAATGGCTAAAGTAATAGAAATAGAGCTTTCTTAATATTTTAGAGTTCCAACAGCGGCGCCAAAAACTTGATCGTGTCAACAATTGAGTTTTAATATTTATAAAGAATGATCGAACCTGTAGACTAACTATGGCAACGACTGAGGCAAGTGCACCTATCGAACAATAGTATAGTTTAGGCAAGATTATTTTATCGAACCCAAAGGAACCTAAAAGTACTACTACTCACTTTCTTTCTATTATTTAGCCTAAAATATGGAGTGATTGTGTAACACCCCGCACCCAAGACCGATACTTGGTCTGGATATGAGACATTACTATGTTTGAAGTCACTGAAACATGTACTTATGGGCTATAACATTTTGTTCCAACTTAAAAACTTCACTTTCTTAGTCAACACATATAACAAGGGCCTACGAGGCCTTTAACTCATGTCAGAAAACTTTCGGGATTATAATCAAATAACTCATTTTTGAAGCAGGGTTCACACGCCCGTGTGACTTGGAACACACTCGTGTACCCTTAAGCACGCCCATGCTCTCAAATCGTGTAGGGCTACTGACTATTTCCACACAGCTTAAACAAGCCCATGTCTACCAACCGTGGAAGGTTACCGACTAAATCAACACGGTCTGGGAACACGCCCATGTCCAAACCGTGTGTCTTACACGGCACACACACACGACCGTGGGATTTGCCCGTGGCCTATTATGATTAATAATACTAAGGTGCAGGGTTAACACGGTCTTGACACACGCTCGTGTGTCCAACCGTGTGGGCACTTACAAGCTATTTACTAAGCCTTTAGCCACCCTGAAATGATGATCATAACCATACACAATTCAACGATGCAATCACAACCCAATTTTAAGAATAATACTACATGCTTCATTGATCTCAACAAACATACATGCTTAGTCAAATTTTGCCAATCACTTAGCCATATACAAAAGAATAATAAACTTGATAGCCTTTACAAAGGCCCTTCTTAATACATGTCCACAAAATGAATGTTTCCTATACATGCCATACTTAGTAAAGTAACTTGGCTATACCAAAATAAGAGTTGATAGTATGTTGCGAGCTCTAACTTTAATGATCCATGAATTAGCTTGGCGGGACTGCATAGAAAGAAAGAATCATAACATAAGCATATAGCTTAGTAAGCTTGCATGTCACATAAACAATGGTATTATGAATTTCAGCTAAAGAGCTTACTTACTCATATAGATTCTTACATGTTTCATGACACTTACTATTATCATACTTGTAAGGTAACCATGATACCTGTATCACTTGATCACATTGATCAGTATACTATAATAACAATAATCATGATATCTACTTTCTCATTCATAACATGAATAATGCTCAACTTCATTTAACTTCATCTTGATACTAACTTTACTTTCTTAGCTTACTTGCTATCTTCTTTTAGCTTATTCATTTGCCCGATGAATTTCTGTGAATAACCGAGGATACTAAATCTCTTCCCACATAATATGATGCCAAAGCCATATCCTAGACATGGTCTTACATGGGTTATCTCATCTTAGTTTCAAGGCCATGTCTTGACATGGACTTATATGAAGTCTTGGTCTTGATAACATACTCAATGCCAAGCTTGAGTCCTTGGACTTACATGATAACTTGCTTGCTAACTTGATAAATGCCAAGCTTGCCTTGGACTTACATGATAACTTGATTGCTAACTTGATCAATGCCAAGCTTGCCTTGGACTTACATGACAGCTTGCTTGCTAACTTGATCAATGCCAAGCTTGCCTTGAACTTACATGATATCTTGTGTGGTTGATCGAGTATCCTAGGAAATTCATCTTCAATCGGGACTTGCTTGTACTTATCATCATGATTTCTTGATTGAACATAACATGATCATTTCATACAATTATTATACATCATATTAAGCAATTTAATGATTATAATCATAAAGCTTAAAAATCATACAAACTTACCTCAATATACAAAATGTATGTAGATGTGCAATTTAGTCCTCGACTTTGTTCTTGCCTTGGTTTCGATCCGAGCTTCATTTTTCTTGATCTATAATCATAAATAGATCATTTAAAAGCCATATTGACTAAATTGACTCATAACTCATACTTTGGAAAAATTACTATTTTGCCATTATAATTTCTAGTATTTGCACTTTTACCCCAATTCTTATAAAATGATTTTCATGAAACTTTGTTAAACTTCATGCTCAACTGAATCATTTTCCCTTCTATAACAATCATCAATTCTCACTATTTCTAGTAGGTATGACCAATTTTATAATTGTTACAAAATGGTCCCTACTACCATTTTTCATGATATTCATTAAGGAAAAGATGTTTATCTAACATCAAACTCTCTTAAACTTCCATAAAACATCATTTAACAAGCATGTCATTCAAGGGTTGATTTTTGAACATGCATCTTAGCTCATTTTATAGCTAAAATTAGCTAATTCATAATACGAGAACTTCAAAAATACGAAGAATATTAAAAACGAGGCTAAGATGAACTTACTATGAGCTTGAAAAAAAATGAACCCTAGCTATGGTGTCTCCAAATTTTCGGTAGCCACAAGGAAGAAGATGAATGAATTTTTCTCATCTTTATCCTATTTTAATCACTAATTAGGCCAAATGACCAAAATGCCCTTCCTCTTAAAAATTTCCATAATAGTCTCTTAAGGCCAATTTTGTCCAAAAATTAAATTTTGGGAAAATTGCTACTTAAGGACTCACAATTATTATTCTAAAGCTATTTCATGCAAAAAGCTTCTAGAAACTCTTATATTGCAACTTTTGTAATTTAGTCCTTTTTGGACCAATCGACCTCAACTTAATAAAATTGCTTTACAAAACTTTCATACTAGCATGCAAACATGGCATAAACTTGGAAAAATCATAATTTCACCTCGAGTTCATGGCCTTGCACCACTATCTCGACTAGGCCCTAAATCGGTCATTATAATTCTCCCCTTAGGGATTTTCCTCGAAAATCTTACCAAGAAAAGGTTTGGATCTCGATTTCTCATACTCTCTTCTGATTTCCATGTAACTTCTTCGATTTCGTGCCTTTGCCACAATACCTTTACTAAGGCAATACTCTTATTTCTTAGTTGCTTAACTTCCCGAGCCAAAATCTTGATTGGTTCTTCACCATAAGTCATGTCGAGACAAATCTCTATTTCCGAAGGGGTAATTACATGCGAAGGGTCTGATCTGTGGCGTCGTAACATTGACATGTGAAATACATCATGTATCTTCTCCATGAAACACCCCAAACCCGGCCCAAAAAGCCTAACCGGATTTGTTATGTTCCTCGAATCTAACATTAGCAAATTCTCGTTTTATTTAAGAAAAACTTGATGATTTTGTAGAAAGCAGATTTAACTTAATATTATAGCTTGAAATCAAATTGTATAGTAAATTTATGTCTTTTAAAACATTGCTTTTAGAAGGAATTAATAAATTAAAAGAAAACCAAATTTAAGGAATTTACTTTAATATATATATATTAGTGACAAAAACATTTTTAAATTATTTATCGAAAAAAACATTTAGTTATTTAATAGATATTTGTTCATGGCAAAATAAAAGTCCAAACACAAAAATTAAAAACAGTTTATAGTGGCCTTATTACAAAAATAGCAAACCCATAATAAAGTCTAAGTAATAAAATTTAATAAGTTTAAATTGGAAAATCTTCAAAATACTTGATATGAGCATTGGCCACCATGGAGTCCTTACTGACCCGATCCATCGCGCTACAAATCATCTGAAAAGTTATCCCACAAAAGGGGTGAGTTATAAACTCAATGTGTAACACATACATTAAAAAGCCCATTTTATCATATGCCTTAAAGCCCAAAAATTACACATATGGCCATAGGCCCATTTAGCTCATATTTAGCCCAAAAGCCCATTTTCATAACAGATCAAATAATAATCATTAAAAATCACATGATTAGATACACATAATGAAATGCAAACCTGGCCCACCTAAATATCCATCTGCTACACACCTCCGTACCAACCAACACACCGTAGGGATTACTAAATCGACCCTCCATCCGCTTATACACCATCGAAGCGATTCTTTCGGTCAACATGCACATCGCCTTATAATTTTGTGGCAAGGCCACAGACAAAATTGTGACCAAGTCACGTGATTTCAAATATGTGACCAAGTCACGGATTCACATATGTGATCAAGTCACCGGATTTCAAATATGTGACCAAGTCATCAAAATTGTGGTAAAACCACCGAATACTTCCCTTTATCAAATATACCCATATGCCCATGCACATACATATCATTTAGTTTTCATGCTATTTACCCCAAAATCATAACAAAATCATACTTATCTCACAATTATGCATATAGCAAAATTAATGTAATATTTGGGGTAAACATACACGAATATCGATACCACCGAATGGCATCCACAATCATTATCAAACATATTGTTATAAAATCACATATAAAATAGATCTACGAGTTTTTATTGTAAGGTTACACACCTTATGACCGTGAGAACGATACTCTCTCTTCGTCAACACCTAGTTAATTATCACACTTGGTTAGAAAATACTATTACTAATAAAACTATATTTATTGACGAGAGATCTAAATCCTTACCCTCGGATTCTCGAACAACCGTTATTTGTGGTTTTTCTCCGCTAGATGGATCAAAACCGCAGATATCCCACCAACGTAAAGTGGTTCGATTATACGTACTACTTCAAATAACCGATCTTCGTTAGCGGAGGGTCCACAACCGGTGGAAAATCTCTTCTGCGTCATGTTCTTCGCTTGAAGTTCGATGGTAAACAAGTGCCTCCTCTCTTCCAAATACTCCGTGACCGCTCTTTTCTTACCTATCTTGTTAGTCATAAATCACCCTAAAAATAAGATTGATTAGTAGTCTATCTAAAGAAATTGATATAACCAAAAGGGATAATCTTACCTTGGATGATTTGAAAGGTCACTTTAAAAGTTGACTTCAACAAAGATCCTTAAAATCCTTTCCAAGGATTCGACCTAGAGAGAAAATAAGAGAATCATGATTCTAAATTGGCCAAAGTAAAAGAAATAATGAAAACGATTGATTTAAAAGTCTTACTTACCCACTTGAAGATTCTACTAAAACTAAAAGAAGAGAATAAAATGGATTTGGTAGTTTGGTTTGCACAAAAAAAGAAAAGAGAAAAAGATGGTGATTTATGGCTAATATGGTTTGGTTTTCAAAGAAAGAAAAGGAGAAAGGAAATCGAAATAGAATATGATTCGTTGGCAAAAGAAGATGAAAATAGATGTTGATTGTTGGTTTTAGTAGAAAGTAGTTTCGGTTGAGAGAAGGAAGAAAGAAAATGAAATTGAAAGAAGAGAGAAATAGAAGATGAAGAAAAGATGATGATGAAAGTGATTTCAAAAGAAAAGAGATAGGTTTAGGGACCAATGTGCATTGGCCAAGAGGGAGAAATTGAAGAAAAATGGTTCTTTGAACTTTGGTAGATTCGCAATGAAGGAAAAGAAAAGAATAAAATGTTTTCCAATCTTTTGATGTTTATGACTAAAGAAGACCACAATTTGAGAGAAAAGGAGTTTTAACCAAAATGGTCAAAATGAGAACCAAAACAAAGTAAAACTTTACCTAATGACAATAGCAAAATTCGGCTAGGAGGAGAGCTCTTGGAGAATTGAGAAAAGATGCACAATTGCTAGAATTTTTTTTTGGCCAACTATCACCCCCTAACTCAAGTCAAATTCGGCCAACTAGGAAGCCAACATAATCCCCCTTTTTCCTCCACAATTCTTCCCCATCAACCCTAAGATTGCTCTCACCATTAACCACCCTCTTTAGCCTCTAAAACTGACTAGGTTCATGGTCAAATGACCATGAACAAGTTTCCAAAACATTGCCCATATATCGCCTTTTATCCCCTATCTTATCATCCTATCTTGATTCCATGCCATAAGTCTTTAGCTTGCCTTTTCATATGGTCAAATAGCCAAAATTAAAAGAATGCTCATCCATTCTAGAAGAGTCTTGGCCGACACTATAGGGAAGGAAACAAAAATAAAATCCTCCTATTTGTTAGCTAGGGGATTCGAACCTCTCCCCTCAAGCACTCATCCATGGATCCTAACCACCTTGCCAATTACTCATCTTATGCTTAAAACCTCTTGTCATTATTTCTTAAAGCCTAACATGCTTAGCTCCATCTTAATTATTAAAAATTTAATAAATCACTAAGCATTCACTTAATTAATGAAGTTCAAAAATAACTTCCAAAATACACTCAATCATAATTAAGCATGCAACATCATTCAATTAAGTAAAGATGCATAACCCCTAATTATCAGGATGTTACAATTCTACCCCCTTAAAAATAATTTCGTCCTCGAAATTACCTGGTTGGAACAAGTGAGGGTATTGCTGTCGCATCGCTTCCTCCGGTTCCCACGAAGCTTCTTCTGATCCATGATTACGCCATAATACTTTGACGAGAAGAACCGACTTTCTCCGTAAAACCTTTACATCTCGCTCGTAATTTGAATTGGCTCCTCTTCATAGGACAAATCTGGTCTTAATTCCACCTCCTCATTTGGCACTACATGAGATGGATCCAAGCCGTGAACGGCGTAACATTGAAACATGGAACACATCGTGCATTTGCTTTAACTCTCAAGGTAATTCTAAGCGATATGCCATAGATCCCACCCGCTTCAAATCCGATAAGGTCCAATGAACACAGGACTTAGCTTCCCTATGCACCAAATCTCATTACCTTTTTCCAAGGTGAAACTTTTAGGAAAACTTGGTCCCCTACAGCAAACTCTATTTCCTTCCGCTTTAGATCTGCGTACGGCTTTTGTCTGCCGATGCTTCTTTTAACCGAGCCGAATTACCTTAACCTTTTCTTTAGATTCAGACACTATTTATGGACCCAAAATCGACGCCCCTAATTCCGCCCAACACGTAGGAGTGCGACACTTCCGTCCATATAGTGCTTCATATGGTGCCATCCGAATCTTGGTTTGGTAAGCTTGTTGTTGTACGAAATTCGCTAACGGTAAGAATTCCTCCCAACTTCCCTTGAAATCTATCACACAACCCCTTAATATATCTTCTAAGATTTGATTACTCTTTCGATCGATCGTCCGATTGAGGATGAAATGCCGATCAAGTCCAATCTGTGCCCAAACCTGATGCAATGCTTTCCAAAATCGAGACGTAAACCTCGGATCCCTATCCGAAATAATCGACAACGGACTCCATGCAATCTCACAATCTCACCACATATAACTTCGCCAATTTTGCAAAGAGTAATCAACCGAACTAGGATAAAATGTGCGATTTCATTAATCGGTCCACTATCACCCATACAGAGTCTTTCTTAGTAGGCGTAAGAGGAAGCCCACTAACAAAGTCCATGGTGATTCTCTCCCACTTCCATTGCGGAATCTTTATCTACCAAGCAATCCTCAAGGTACTTGATGTTCACCTTGACTTGTCGACATCGCTAAGCACTTTCCTACAAACTCGAACTTCTCGCTTAAGACCAAAGCCACCAAAACCGATCTCGCAAGTCTCAGATAACTTACTTCCTCCAGGTGCATAGCATAAGGGCTACTATGCGACTCTGAAGAATCTTTTGCCTTAACTCCTGATCCCTCGGCATACAGACTTTACCTTTGAAACACAAGACCCCATCACTGTTAATACCAAAATCTTCTAATTTTCCACTCTGCACCGCCAAGCTTTACACTCGGATCTTCGTCTACTAATCTCTCTTTCACTTGACTCAACCATGTCGGCCTAACTTGTAATTCGCCAACAAGCTTTACATCATCGTAAAGACTAAGATGTGCAAACATCGCCTTAAACCGACACCACTTTCCAACTTAGAGCCCGCCACCACATTCGCTTTGCCGGGTGGTACTCGATAGAATACCATAGTCTTTCAACAACTCTATCCACCTTCACCTGCCTCAAATTCATTCTTTCGAGTTAGTAGATATTTCAGACTCTTGTGGTCCGTGTATATCACCGACTTTTCCCCATATAAATAATGTCTCCAAACTTTAAGAGCAAAGACTACAACCGCCAGCCCAAATCATGCGTCGGGTAATTAACCTCGTGAGGTCTTAATCGCCGAGACGACACGGAACTACCTTCCCGCCTTGCATCGTAACACATCCTAATCCCGTGTGAGAAGCGTCACAATACACGACAAAATCCTTTCCTGCCTCAGGCTGAATCAAAATAGGAGCTTCAGCCAAAACCTTCTTGAGCTTCTCAAAACTCTCTTGTTGCTTATCAGCCCACACGAAAGGTACTTTCTTTCTCAGCAATTTTGTTAAAGGTGCAAAACTATCGATGAGAATCCTTCGACGAATCTTCGTAGTATTCGCTAACCCCAAGAAACCGCAAACTTTAGTTACGGACTTAGGTGGTTTCCAATCTAGCATGTACCTCAATCTTCCGAGGATCCACCTTATCCCTTCTGCAGACACCACATGGCCTAAAAGCGATCCTCTTTCAAACCAAAATTCACACTTGCTTGAATTTGGCATACAACTTCTTCTCCTTAAAACTCGCAACACAATCAAGATGCTTATCATGTTCCATCTCGGACTTAGAATACACCAGATGTCGCCTATGAATACCACTATTTAATTGATCCAAGTAGGGCTAGAAAATACGTTCATCATATCTATGAACGCAATTGGGCGTTTGTCAATTCGAATGGCATTACCGTAAATTCATAATGCCCATATCTAGTTCGGAAAGCCGCCTTATGGATATCTACTTCTTTCACTTTAAGTCGATGATACCCGACCTTAGATCAATCTTTGAGAATACATGAGCCCCTTTGTCGATCAAACAAGTCGTCGATCCTTGGCAAAGGATACTTGTTCTTGATGGTCACTTATTCAACCGCCAGTAATCTATACACATCCTCATCGATCCGTCCTTCTTCTTCACAATAGGACCGGTGTTCTCATGGGGACACACTAGGTCGGATAAATCCACGATCAAGCAACTCTTGAATCGAGCCTTGCTTAACTAACTCCTTGGTGCCATTCTATATGGAGCAATAGAAACTGGCGCCTGTTCGTGCAATAAATCAATCCGAATTCTACCTCACGATCCGGAGGCAAACCCGAAGTTCTTCCTAAAAATATCTACAAATTCATTCACACCCTAACTCCTTCAATAGTTACTTCTTTAGCCTCCAAGGCACTCACCAACATCGGAAGGCTACACATCCCTTTCTAACCATCTTTTTCGCTTAAGAGCGGATACTACATTAGATAAGTAGTTCCGCCTCTCGCCTATCACTTCAACTTCTTTGTCATCAAGAGTTCTTAAGGACATTCGCTTAGCAACACAATCCACATTTGCATGATACTTACAAGCCACCCATGCCTAAGATCGTGTCAATTCTCAATGGCAACTCCATTAAATCACCAAAATCAGATCCTTGAACTTCTAAAGGTACTTCCTTAAAAGTTTGTCTATAATCATCATCATTCTAAAGGACTAAGTACACCATCTTTCTAGGTACGCCTCGTGGTTACATGCAAAGTCCCAGATACTTCACTAGCGATATAAGAGTGAGTTGGCCCTATATCTATCAAAGCAATAAAGGGCAACCCAAAATCGAATGTACCCGTGATAACATCAAAAGGCCACCGTCTCTCTCTGATTTAACTTCATATACTGGACTGGTTGTCTCGCCACAGAGCTACCACCGCCTCGCTCAAGTTCCACGACCTCTACCAGAGCCATTACCCTTCCATTTGGATCACGGCCCTTATCGTCATTGCTTGTTCACCTCCGCCACTGATTAACACTCGACTACTTTGGCGGTTCTTTCTCAATTCTTGGGCAATCCTTGATCATATGGTCTTTAGATCCGCACTTGAAACATCCCCCGATCTTTTTCCAACACTCTCTCGGGTGTATTTTTCCACATTGGGCACAAGCACGATGTTGTCCACCCGTAGCAGTTTGCTGACCTCGCGATCCTTCATTTCTTGGTTTCTTCTGAAAATTCCGGATGACCTCAAGAACCAAAGCTTCTCTTATTCTTATTCGCCTCTCGTCCTGGTTCGCTTTTCAAATTCGCTTAACCTCTTCACTATTCTTGCTCTTGCTACTAAGATTGCAAAATCTCTTTCACTATATGAGCAATCATCACTGTGATTTCATCTCTAAGTCCATCTTCAAATCGACACACCGTTCATATTTCAGAGCCACTATTCCTCCGCATAACGGCTAAGTCGTAAAAATTTCGCTTCATATTCACTATCGACTTGTTTCTTGCACCAAATTCGAAATGTCTTTCTCTCGAGAGTCGATGTAGCTAGCTCCAACGTATTTTTCTTCGAATTTAATTTTAAAATACCCCAATCCAATGATCCATTGTGGGTACTTTCCTTGATAGTGAGCCACCACTGGTAGGCCTCATCACGAAGTAGTGAAATAGCACCTTTCAATTTCTCTTCAAGAAGCAAGTCCAAATCGCCCATAATCCTCTCGACCGCCTCCAACCAATATTCCGCTACATTTGAGCTACTCCAGATACTCCTCGAAAACCTCGGGCCCATTCGATCTTAGTCTCTCACTACTTACTTTGAGACCCATTTCAAGATTAGCTTCTACTACTCGTTCTAAAACTTCAAGACGATTTGTGATATCTGCGTCACCTCCTTCATTTTGCTCTTGAAAATCCACCCAACAATTTTGTATGAGCTTCATTTTCTAACCTTGACCAGATCTAATTGGTTCCGACACGCCCATTCTTCCTCGTCCACGCCCACGACGACCACGCCCTCTAGAACTCATGTCTACTACGTGTCTTATCTGCTTTTACTTAAAAGTCTTATGTATTAGAGTCCTTTCACTTCTTATTAAAAGAAAGTTTTATGAAATAGATATTCAAATGGTTTTTCCAGTAGTAGCACACATACACCTAGGGTCCATGTCTCTAAAGTTATAGTTTCCTTAAGCTTATCGACTTTCATATCACTTTATCAATAAAGATACATACCGATGGATCCGGCCGAGAACTCAAAAGCATGCTCTTATAAAACCATTCTAACTTAAGAAAACTTTCGAAAAGTCATTTGGGCCAATTTTTGAAAACATTGTGGGCTTCAAAACCCAAGGCCGAGAGTTTAAAACTGGCTCGATACAAGTTGAAACACCCCAAACCCAAGCAAAAAGCCTAACCGGATTTGATATGTTCCTCTAATCTAACTTTAGCAAATTATCGCTTTTATTTAAGA
The DNA here is from genome assembly GCA_025506655.1 of Gossypium rotundifolium. NCBI lineage: Eukaryota > Viridiplantae > Streptophyta > Magnoliopsida > Malvales > Malvaceae > Gossypium > Gossypium rotundifolium. The sequence goes on along the minus strand of CP106734.1, from coordinate 12,806,048 downwards.
AAAACTTGATGATTTTGTAGAAAAATGATTTAACTTAATATTATAGCTTGAAATCAAATTGTATAGTAAATTTATGTCTTTTAAAACATTACTTTTAGAAGGAATTAATAAATTAAAAGAAAACCAAATTTAAGGAATTTACTTTAATATATATATATATTAGTGACAAAAACATTTTTAAATTATTTATCGAAAAAACCATTTAGTTATTTAATAGATATTTGTTCATGGCAAAATAAAAGTCCAAACACAAAAATTAAAACAGTTTATAGTGGCCTTATTACAAAAATAGCAAACCCATAATAAAGTCTAAGTAATAAAATTTAATAAGTTTAAATTGGAAAATCTTCAAAATACTTGATATGAGCATTGGCCACCACGAGTCCTCATCGACCCGATCCATCGCGCTACAAATCATCCGAAAAGTTATCCCACAAAAGGGTGAGTTATAAACTCAATGTGTAACACATACATTAAAAGCCCATTTTATCATATGCCTTAAAGCCCAAAATTACACATATGGCCATAGGCCCATTTAGCTCATATTTAGCCCAAAAGCCCATTTTCATAGCAGATCAAATAATAATCATTAAAAATCACATGATTAGATACACATAATGAAATGCAAACCCACCCACCTAAATATCCATCCGCTACACACCTCCTGCACCAACCAACACACCGTGGGATTACTAAATCGACCTCCATCCGCTACACACCATCGAAGACAGATTGTCATAATAACATGCACATCGCCTTATAATTTTGTGGTAAGGCCACAGACAAAATTGTGACCAAGTCACCGGATTTCAAATATGTGACCAAGTCACCAGATTCACATATGTGACCGAAGTCACCGGATTTCAAATATGTGACCGAAGTCACCGGAAATTGTGGTAAAACCACCAGAATACTTCCCCTTTATCAAATATACCCATATGCCCATGCACATACATATCATTTAGTTTTCATGCTATTTACCCCAAAATCATAACAAAATCATACTTATCTCACAATTATGCATATAGCAAAATTAACAGAATATTTGGGGTAAACATACTCGAATATCGATACCACCGAATGGCATCCACAATCATTATCAAACATATTGTTATAAAATCACATATAAAATAGATCTATGAGTTTTATTGTAAGGTTACACACCTTATGACCGTGAGAACGATACTCTCTCGCCACAACACCTAGTTAATTATCACACTTGGTTAGAAAATACTATTACTAATAAAACTATATTTATTGACGAGAGATCTAAATCCTTACCTCAATTCTCGAACAATCGTTATTTGTGGTTTTCTCCGCTAGATGGATCAAAACTCGCAGATATCCCACCAACGTAAAGTGGTTCACAACCCGTGGAAAATCTCTTCACCGATACAACCCTTCGTTTGAAGTTCGATGGTAAAACAAAGGCTCCCCTCTTCCAAATACTCCGACCGCTTCTTTTCTTACCTATCTTGTTAGTCTTAAATCACCCCTAAAAATAAGATTGATTAGTAGTCTATCTAAAGAAATTGATTTAACCAAAAAGGATAATCTTACCTTGGATGATTTCGAAAGGTCACTTCTTAAAAGTTGACTTCAAAAGATCCTTAAAATCCTTTCCAAGGATTCGCCTAGAGAGAAAATAAGAGAATCATGATTCTAAATTGGCCAAAGTAAAAGAAATAATGAAAACGATTGATTTAAAAGTCTTACTTACCCACTTGAAGATTCTACTAAAACAAAAAGAAGAGAATAAAAATGGATTTGGTAGTTTCGGTTTGCACAAAAAAGAAAAGAGAAAAAGATGGTGATTTATGGCTAAAATGGTTTCGGTTTTCAAAGAAAGAAAAGGAGAAAGGAAATCGAAATAGAATATGATTCGGTTGGCAAAAGAAGATGAAAATAGATGTTGATTGTTGGTTTTAGTAGAAAGTAGTTTTTGCTGAGAGAAGGAAGAAAAAAATGAAATTGAAAGAAGAGAGAAATAGAAGATGAAGAAAGATGATGATGAAAGTGATTTCAAAAGAAAAGAGATAGGTTTAGGGACCAATGTGCATTCGGCCAAGAGGGAGAAATTGAAGAAAAATGGTTCTTTGAACTTTGGTAGATTCGGCAATGAAGGAAAAAGAAAAGAATAAAATGTTTTCCAATCTTTTGATGTTTATGACTAAAGAAGACCACAATTTGAGAGAAAAGGAGTTTTAACCAAAATGGTCAAAATGAGAACCAAAACAAAGTAAAACTTTACCTAATGACAATAGCAAAATTCGGCTAGGAGGAGAGCTCTTGGAGAATTGAGAAAGATGCACAATTGCTAGAATTTTTTTGGCCAACTATCACCCCCTAACTCAAGTCAAATTCGGCCAACTAGGAAGCCAACATAATCCCCTTTTCCTCCACAATTCTTCCCTATCAACCCTAAGATTGCTCTCACCATTAACCACCCTCTTTAGCCTCTAAATCGACTAGGTTCATGGTCAAATGACCATGAACAAGTTTCCAAAACATTGCCCATATATCGCCTTTTATCCCCTATCTTATCATCCTATCTTGATTCCATGCCATAAGTCTTTAGCTTGCCTTTTCATATGGTCAAATAGCCAAAATTAAAAGAATGCTCATCCATTCTAGAAGAGTCTTGGCCGACACTATAGGGAAGGAAACAAAAATAAAATCCTCCTATTTGTTAGCTAGTGGATTCGAACCTCTCCTCAAGCACTCATCCATGCATCCATTAATGAAGTTCAAAATAACTTCCAAAATACACTCAATCATAATTAAGCATGCAACATCATTCAATTAAGTAAAGATGCATAACCCTAATTATCGTGGATGTTACACTCCAATTCGATGGCAAAGCTAAACGGTAAGCTACCGGCCCAATTCTCTCTGTAACCTCGTAAGGTCTAATGAAACGTGGACTTAATTTGTCTATACGACCAAATCTGAGAACTTTTCTCCATGGTGATACTTTCAAAAAGACTTTATCCCCAACTTGGTACTCGATCTCTTTTCTCTTTAAATTCGAATAGGGTTTCTGTCTGTCCGAGGCAGCTTTTAAACATTCTCGAATTATTTTCACTTTCTCTTCAGCTTCTTTAACCAAATCAACCCCATGAATTTGGTTTTCCTTGAGTTCAATCCAAAACAAGGGAGTTCTACACTTACGCCCATATAGGGCCTTATAAGGCACCATCTTTAAGCTCGACTGAAAGCTATTATTATAGGCGAATTCTACCAATGGGAGAAACTTTTCCCAACTGCCTTGGAATTCCAAAACACAACATCTGAGCATGTCCTCAAGTACTTGAATTAACCTTTCTGACTGACAGTTAGTCTGAGGATGAAAAGCGGTGCTAAAACTCAATTTTGTACCCAAAGCTTCTTGCAGCTTCTTCCAGAATCTGGATGTGAATTTCAGATCTCTATCCGATATGATCGATAAGGGAACTCCATGAAGTCTTATTATTTCTGAAACATACAAGTTTGCCAACTTGTCTAGGGAGTAATCCACTCGTACAGGTATAAAGTGGGCTGACTTCGTGAGTCTATCAACCACTACCCAAACAACATCTTTCTTGTTCGGAGACAACGGTAAACCTGTTACAAAATCCATGGTGATATGATCCAATTTCCACTCGGGAATCAAGATAGGTTGAAGTAAACCCGAAGGTACTTGGTGTTCAGCCTTTACTTGCTGACAAATCATGCACTTGGTAACAAATTCTGAAATGTCTTTCTTCATTTTGGCCACCAATACTGTTGCTTTAGATCATTATGCTACCCGGATGTACAGATAAACATCCGTTATGTGCCTCATGCAAACTTTCTGAATAAGCTCCTCTTTTCTCGAAACACAAACTCTATCTATGAACATCAAGTATCCATCAGAATTAATCCGAAAGTCAGATTCAGCATCTGACTCGCATTGAGCTCTCTTGACTTTCAACTCACTATCTTCTTTCTGAGCTTCAAAGATCTCTTGAAGGAACATTGGTCTACCTCTTAGCTCAGCTAAAATAGAGCTGTTGTCGGATAAGGATATCCTTGAATTCAATGCTCTTAAAATAAACAGAGACTTCCTGCTCAAAGCATCGACGACTACATTCGCCTTTCCTGGATGGTAGTCGATGACCAACTCATAGTCCTTTATCAACTCTAACCATCTTCGTTGTCTTAAGTTCAACTCTTTTTGCGTCATCAAGTATTTCAAACTTTTGTGATCGGTAAAAATTTGACATCGTTCACCATATAATTGGTGTCTCCAGATCTTCAATGCGAAGACTATGGCAGCCAATTCTAGGTCATGTGTCGGATAATTCTTCTCATGAGGTTTTAACTGTCTTGAGGCATAAGCAATCACTTTGCCTTCTTGCATGAGTACATGTACCTAATCCATTTAAGGATGCACCATCAGAGACTACAAATTCTTTCCCCGATTTGGGTTGTACTAAACTGGAGCTTCACAAGATTGCTTTCAACTTCTCAAAACTTTGTTGGCATCTTTTCGACCACTCAAACTTCATGTTCTTCTGTAACAATTTAGTCATCGGGGTTGCAATCATAGAAAACCCCTTGACAAATCGTCTGTAGTAGTCGGCTAGGCCCAAAAACTTCTAATCTCCGTGATGTTCTTCGGTGGTTTCCAGTCTATTATAGCTGAGATCTTACTTGGATCTACTCAGACTTTATCTCTCGAGACAATATGTCCCAGGAATCCCACTTCCTTGAGCCAAAATTCACTTTTACTGAATTTGGCATACAACTTATTTTCTCGAAGAGTCTATAAAACTATCCGTAGATGATCAGCATGTTCATCCTCGTTTCGGGAATAAATCAATATGTCGTCAATAAAAACGACTACAAACTTGTCAAGGTATGGTTTGAAAATGCTGTTCACTATGTCCATGAATACCGCAGGAGCATTGGTCAACCCAAAGGGCATGACTAAAAATTCATAATGCCCATATCTTGTTCGAAAGGCAGTCTTGGATACATCTGAATCTTTCACTCTTAGCTAGTAGTACCCTGATCTCAAGTCTATTTTGGAGAACACAGTCACTCCTTTCAATTGATCAAACAAATCGTCGATCCTAGGTCATGGGCACTTATTCTTTACGGTCATTTTATTAAGCTAACGGTAATAAATGCACAATCTCATGGTGCCATCTTTCTTTTTCACAAACAAAACCGGAGCGCCCCATGGTGAACAACTTGATCTTACAAAGCCTTTGTCTGTCAACTCTTGCAACTGTAACTTCAACTCTTTCAACTCTATTGGAGCCATTCTATAAGGAGTAATGGATATTGGTACAGTACCGGGAGTTAGCTCAATGCTAAACTCAACTTCTCTAACTGGTGGTAATCCTAGTAATCCTCGTGAAAACATCCACATACTCACATACTATTGGATCGATTCAATCTTTAACTCGTCTCTTTATCTTTCAATACAAAGGCCAAAAATGCCTCATACCTTTTTCTTAGATATCTGTACGCCATCATATGAGAAATTATTACCGACGATCTACCTTGCTCATTTGATTCTACATGAAGAGTATCCCTATTCTCACACCTCATCTCAATGTATTTCTTCCCACAATTTACAATTACATTATGAGTAGTCAACCAGTCCATACCAAGAATGAGGTCGAATTCATCAAAAGTAACAACATAAGATTTGCTTTAAAGCAATAACCTCTAATCATTAATGGACAATATTTACAAACTTTATCAACTATCATACTCTTCCCTAAAGGATTAGACACCTTAATCACAAATTCTATGGTATCTATAGGCACACCCAAACCGGGTACTAATTTCATGCAAATGTAAGAGTGTGTGGATCCGAGGTCTATTAAAGCAATAACTTTGGTATTGTAAAGAGAAAAGGTACCTGTAATAACATCAGGGGAGGATGCCTCTTCTTGAGTGCGAATGGCATAAGTCCTTGCAAGTGCTCTGCCCTCGGGTCTTGCAACCTACTCTCTGGGGTTACCTTTTCCACTTGCCCCACTTCTCGGGTTCCTCTACGGTCTCCCTTTGACCATACTCCCAGATCTCGGGTTCTGAGTTCTCTCTTCTTTAGTCATCTCTGGACAATCCTTTATGAAATGGTCTTGGGAACCACATCTAAAACATGCATTTTCATGTGCTCGACATTCTCCCAAATGGCGTCTGCCACATTGTGGACATTCTGGTCTGTCAAGTCTAAAATTCCCAACACTTGCAACTGAAGTGGTCTGTGCTTTATTTCCCGAATACTGCTTACTCTTGTCTTTCCTTGAAAACCCAGTGGAAGTAGCTGATCGAGCTGGAAAATCTCTTGACTTCTTGGATGACGATTGGAATGACTTGTTCCACTGTCTCTTTCTAGAATCGCGAGACTCCATTTCAAATTTCTTCTTCTCTTTTACTAGTTCTTCGACTTTATAAGCCCTTTCCATTAGCACAATGAATTCTTTTAATTCGAGGACAGCAACAACCAACTTAATGTCCTCGTTTAAACTATCTTCAAACCTTTTACTCATAATGGCCTCAGTGGACACACATTGGCGAGCATACTTGCTGAGATGTACAAACCCTCGCTCGTAATCAGTTACTGACATCTTGCTTTGCTTCAGCTCTAGAAATTCTTTCCTCTTCTGGTCTACAAACCTCTAGATGATATACTTTTTCTTTAACTCTTCTTGGAAGAATTCCCATGAGATTCTTTCCCTTGGTAGCACCGACACAAGGGTGTTCAACCATTGGTAAGCAAAATTTCTTAAGAGAGAGACTACACACTTCATGCATTCATCAGGAGTGCAGGACAGTTCATTAAATACCCTGATGGTATTTTCTAACCAGAACTCAACTCTTTCTAGATCATCATCTTTTATAGCTCAGAATTCTTCTGCCCCATGCTTCCTGATCCTATCAATTAGAGGTTTACCTCCTCTTACCACCTCTACTACTTGGGGACTACTAGAGTAGGTTATGGAACAGCGGGGGTGGAAGGAGTTGTGCATTCGGGTTCGCTCGAACGAACTCCATGTACCAGGCATCCATCATATGGAGGAAGGCTTCTCTAGCCTCTTCTCATCCTCCTTCTTGACTCACCGTAGGGTCTATCCTCATTCTCATACAGCACCGCCCCTTCTGCGGGAGCTGGTGTGTTACTTTCTACATCATCTGCCTCAGCTCCTTCGGGATCCATTTACTATATGTATAAACATAATTTAAGTCATCAAGAGTCGTCACACTATCATTATAAAAACATTCTTACTTATGACATATATAGCTAGACTCATGCTCGTGCTACGTTGTCCTAAAATCGACTAAACCGTAGCTCTGATACCACTAAATGTAACACCCCACACCCAAGACCGATACTGGGTCTAGATACGAGACATTATTATGCTTGAACTCACTGAAACATGTACTTACGGGCTATGAAATTTCGTTCCAACTTAAAAACTTCACTTTCTTAGTGAACACATATAACAAGGGCCTACAAGGCCATTAACTCATGTCAAAAACTTTCGGGATTAAAATCAAATAACTCATTTTTGAAGCAGGGTTCACACGCCCGTGTACCCTTAAGCACGTCCATGCCCTCAAACCGTGTAGGGCTATTGACTATTTCCACACGGCTTAGACACGCCCGTGTCTACCAATCGTGGAAGGTTACTGACTAAATCAACATGGTCTAGGAACATGCCCATGTCCAAACCGTGTGTCTTACACGGCACACACACACGGCCGTGGGGTTTGCCCATGGCCTATTATGATTAATAATATTAAGGTGCAGGGTTAACACGGTCTTGACACACGCCTGTGTGTCCAACCGTGTGGGCACTTATAGGCTATTTACCAAGCCTTTAGCCACCCTGAAATGAAGATCATAACCATACACAATTCAACGATGCAATAACAACCCAATTTTAAGAATAATACTACATGCTTCATTAATCTCAACAAACATACATGCTTAGTCAAATTTGGCCGATCACTTAGCCATATACAAAAGAATAATAAACTTGATAGCCTTTACAAAGGCCCTTCTTAATACATGTCCACAAAATGAATGTTTCATATACATGCCATACTTAGTAAAGTAAATTGGCTATACCAAAATAAGAGTTGATAGTGTGTTGCGAGCTCGACTTTAATGATCCACGAATTAGCTTGGCGGGACTGCATAGAAAGAAAGAATCATAACGTAAGCATATAGCTTGGTAAGTTTGCATGTAACAACTCATAGCATCATCATTGCTTAATATAAACCATTTCACATAAACAATGGTATTATGAATTTCAAATTTAAAGAGCTCACTTACTCATATAGATTCTTACATGTCTCATGACACTTACTATTATCATACTTGTAAGGTAACCATGATACCTGTATCACTTGATCACATTGATCAGTATACTATAATAACAATAATCATGATATCTACTTTCTCATTCATAACATGAATAATGCTCAACTTCATCTAACTTCATCTTGATACTAACTTTACTTTCTTAGCTTACTTGCTATCTTCTTTTAGCTTATTCATTTGCCCCGTGAATTTCTGTGAATAACTGAGGATACTAAATCTCTTCCCACATAATATGATGCCAAAGCCATATCCTAGACATGGTTTTACATGGGTTATCTCATCTTAGTTTCAAGGCCATGTCTTGACATGGACTTATATGAAGTCTTGGTCTTGATAACATACTCAATGCCAAGCTTGAGTCCTTGGACTTACATGATAACTTGCTTGCTAACTTGATAAATGCCAAGCTTGCCTTGGACTTACATGATAACTTGCTTGCTATCTTGATCAATGCCAAGCTTGCCTTGGACTTACATGATAGCTTGCTTGCTAACTTGATCAATGCCAAGCTTGCCTTGGACTTACATGATATCTTGTGTGGTAGATCGAGTATCCTAGGAAATTCATCTTCAATCGGGACTTGCTTGTACTTATCATCATGATTTCTTGATTGAACATAACATGATCATTTCATACAATTATTGTACATCATATTAAGCAATTTAATGATAATAATCATAAAGCTTAAAAATCATACAAACTTACCTCAATATACAAAATGTATGTAGATGTGCAATTTAGTCATCGACTTTGTTCTTACCTCGATTTTAATCCGGGCTTCATTTTTCTTGATCTATAATCATAAATAAATCATTTAAAACTATATTGACTAAATTGACTCATAACTCATACTTTGGCAAAATTACTATTTTGCCTCTATACTTTCTAGTATTTGCACTTTTGCCCCAATCTCGTAAAATGATTTTCATGCAACTTGCTTAAACTTCATGCTCAACTAAATCATTTTCCCTTCTATAACAATCATCAATTCTCACTATTTCTACTTGGTATGACCAATTTTATAACTGTTACAAAATGGTCCCTACTACCATTTTTCATGAAATTCATTATGGAAAAGATGTTTATCTAACATCAACCTCTCTTAAACTTCCATAAAACATCATTTAACAAGTATGTCATTCAAGGGTAGATTTTTGAACATGCATCTTAACTCATTTTATAGCTAAAATTAGCTAATTCATAATACGGAACATCAAAAATATGAAGAATATTAAAAACGGGGCTAAGATGAACTTACTATGAGCTTGAAAAAAATGAAGAAACCTAGCTATGGTGCCTTGAAATTTTTGACATCCACAAGGAAGAAGATGAGTGAATTTTTCTCATCTTTATCCTATTTTAATCACTAATTAGGCCAAATGACCAAAATACGCTTCCTCTTAAAATTTTCCATAATAGTCTCCTAAGGCCAATTTTATCCAAAAATTAAATTTTAGGCAAATGCTACTTAAAGACTTACAATTATTATTCTAAAGCTATTTCATGCAAAAAGCTTCTAGAAACTCATATATTGCAACTTTTGCAATTTAGTCCTTTTTGGACCAATTGACCTCAACATAATAAAATTGTTTTACAAAACTTTCATACTAGCATGCAAACATGGCATAAACCTTGAAAACTCATAATTTCACCTCGGGTTCGTGGCCTCGCACCACTATCCTGACTAGGCCCTAAATCGGGCTATTACAGATTGGTTAATAAAACTAATGAAAAACTAAACTAGATGCAAAGACAAAAGAATGAATTGGAGAAAGACTTTAGGAAAACTCAGTTGATGATGACGATACCCTCGGGAAGAATCCACCTATGACTTCACTTATTATTTATCCCTAAACCATATGATTTCTTTACTTAGCTTGATCCATGAGACTCTCTAACCTATATTAAACCTCTCTCGAGAATAACATCTAACCTTAGGTTAATTAGTGGAACTCTCTCTTATAATAACCCCTCGATAGAATTGATCAATGGATTCCCATATTAGGTTTCACCCTAATTCGATAAAATCTCTAACCCTACCTGATCAAGCTCAATTATGTTAGATCTATAGGTAGGGTCTATTCCCATCCACCTAAGCACACAGATTAAATTAAGCAACATAATTAAGAATAAACTAAGTACTTGATTGTGTCTCATTTTAATATTTATAAAAGAATGATCGAAACAGAGACTAACTATGACAATGATAGAGGCAAGTGCAATAGAATAGTTTAGGCAAGAATATCTTATCAAACCCAGGGAACCTAAAAGTACTAGTACTCACTTTCTTTCTATTATTTAGCCGAAATATGGAGTGGTTGATTAATTAAAACTAATGAAATACTTTAAACTAAATGCAAAGAAAAAGAATGAATTGGAGAAAGACTTTAGGAAAACTCGGTTGATGAAACGATACCTCAAGAAAAATCGACCTATGACTTCACTTATTATTTAACCCTAAACCAAATGATTTCTTTACTTAGCTTGATCTCGTGAGACTCCCTAACCTATATTAAACCCTCTCTGAATAACATCTAACCTTAGGTTAATTAGTGGAACTCTCGCTCTCTTATAATAACCCCTAAGGAAGCGATAAATCAATTAATGGATTCCTATATTAGGTTTCACCCTAATCCAATGAATCTCGTAACCCATCTCGATCAACCTCAATTATGCTAGATCTACTCTTAGGTAGGTCTTAGATTGAATTAAGCAACATAATTAAGAACAAACCAAATACTTATCATATAATTTAGAAATCAAATAACAAAATCCATCATAGGTTTTATCCCTTCTGTATCTGAAGGGTTTAGTTCATAAGTAAATAAGAAAACATCTCAAGAGAAAAGATAAAACAAAACATAAGAAATCCCTAAAACTTCCAGAAGGAATTGAAAGAGAGATCCTCCGTCTTGAATAGAGTTTCGGCTTCTTGAGATGGATCAACTGGCTATCTTCAAGTGATTCCCTAAAAGATGAAAGCTTCGGCAAAAGCCTCTAGCCAAAAACCCTCACTTCAATGTCTACCTTAGGTTGTTTATATAGGCTTTTGAGATGCTTTACTTGGCTCCTAAGTACCTCTTTCAAGTAGAATTACTATTAGGGTGTTTAAGTAGACTTAGGAGTATGTTTCTTTGGCTTTAAGCATCCAATTTCGAGTGAAATTGCTCATTTTTGCGGCAGGGTCATGCCAATGGCACACGCCCGTGTAATTCGGGGTTGGGCCGTGCCTTGATTCTATCGTTTTGGGCACAATTGTGGCACGCCGTGTAAGTCGGGATTCAGGACGTACTTCAAGTTTGTCAATTGGGACACGACCATGTAGATCACTTGACACACCCATGTGTGGTAATAAGATGATGCGTGGCCATGCAATTCATGAGGTAGGCTGTGCTCTAGGTAATCGATGAGACACGGTCATGCAGGCTTTGTGCCAGGCTGTGTTGATTTCTTGCTAAGGCCCAATTACTCCATTTTAAAGCCCGTTTTGTGTTCTTTTTATCCTCGAGTGCTTTCCTGAGTATATGAAATGAAAAGGAAGGATTACAAGCACCTTGTATATAAATCAAGGGCTAAATCATCAAAAAGCATACTAAATGTGGGATTAAAATATGTAACTTTTATGGTTTATCACTGGGCCATAGGGACCGAATTGTGGGATTCACTCGAAGAAAGCCTGTTGATTCATCTCAAGAAGCCGGAATCATACTCAAGACGAAGGATCTCTCTTTCAATTCCTTCAGGGGGTTTTAAGATTTTCTTATATTTTATTTTATATTTTCTTCTGAGATGTATTCTTTTATGATTATGAACTAAACTCTTAAGATACCTGAGGGGGATGAAACCTAAGACGGATCTTGTTATTGTTTTTTGAGCTGTATGATAAATATTTGATTTGTTTTTAACTATGTGTTCTTAATTCTTGTTTTGATATTTCAGGATATTGATTCAAGCATTTTTGCTCTTAAGCAGAGGAGGAATAGACCCTATCTGAGTAGATCTAGCATAGTTAAGCAGAGTTGATCGCAACCCTAGAGATAGGATGATGAAAATTTGCCGGATTAGGGTCAAACATAATATGGGAGTCCATAGATCGAGTTAATGCAATTCTAGAGGTTTTAATTAGAAATAGATTTTAATTAATCAACCTAGGGTTAGACGTTAGTAGTCTTGAGAGAGTTATTAATATAAATTAGTGAATCCTACGGATCAAGTCAAGTGAATAAATCGTTTGGTTTAGAGTTAAATAACAAGTGAAGTCTAGGTGGATTCTTCCTCAGGTATTGTCTCAATCAATTGGTTTTTCCCTCAAGTATTTTCCCCAATTTCTTCTCTGTGTCTTAGTATCTTTAGCTTAGTAGTTAGTTAATTTTAGGTTAAACAACAACTCTTTTAATTCTTAGGATAAATAATAAAAAAGAAAGTTAGTATTAGTACTTTTGGTTCCTTCGGGTTTGACAATCTAGTCTTGCCACTAAACTATACTACTGTTTGATAGGTGCGCTTGCCTCAAGTCATTGTCACAGTTAGTTTTTAGGCTAGACCATTCATTATATAAATTTTTAAGACTCTGACACACGATCAAGTTTTTGGCGCCGTTGTCGGGGAACTAAAATATTAAGAAAGCTCAATTTTTATTACTTTAGCCATATTTTATTTTATTTTATCTTGTTTTGTAATTAAATTTTATTTTTACTTTTCTAATTTTATTTTTCTTTTATCTTTTCCTGGTAGGTACCTCTAATTTATGACTAGAAGGAACCCAACGGGACTCTTGATTTACGATAGTGATATCGAAGGTACGGTTCACAAAAATCATAAAGAAATAAGGCGAAGCTTAAACTACATACAAGAAGAGAAAGAGAACGAAATTAAAACTACCGAAGAGATGGCTGAGAATAATCCGCTTCCTCCAGAGGTGGCCGAAAATAATGCTCCTCGAACTATATATGATTATGCTAAACCTAATTTTCAAAACTGAGTGAAGTATTGTTAGACCTGCTATTGCTGCTAATAATTTTGAACTGAAACCTAACACTATACAAATGATACAGCAATTTGTTCAGTTTGATGGTTTATAGGATGAAGATCCAAATAATCACTTGGCAAATTTCCTAAAATTTTGCGATACTTTCAAAATTAATGGCGTTTCTGATGATGCCATCCGTCTTCAGTTATTTCTGTTCTCTTTAAGGAATAAAGCTAAACAGTGGTTGAATTCTCTTCCACAAGGATCAATCACTACATGGGAACAAATGACTGAAATTTTTTATTAAAATATTTTTTGTCGGCCAAAACGGCCAAATTAAGGAATGATATCTCTTCTTTTGTGCAGATGGATTTAGAAACACTATACGATGCATGGGAGAGATACAAAGATCTATTAAGAAGGTGCCCACACCATGGATTACCCTTGTGGCTACAAGTCCAAACTTTTTACAATGGTGTGAACCCCTCAACCTAGCAGTTCATTGATTCAGCAGTCCGACGGAACCCTGAATAACAAAACTCCTGAGGCGGCCTATGAGTTTATAGAGGAGATGTCAATGAACAACTATCAGTGGCTGATCGTTGTTTTGTCGAGTCTTAAAATTTATATAAAGAATGATCAAACCTGGAAACTAACTAAGACAATGATGGAGGCAAGCGCACCTATCGAACAGTAGTATAGTTTAGGCAAGACCGGAATGTCGAATCCCAAAGGAACCAAAAGTACTAATACTAACTCTCTTTTTATTATCTAGCCTAAGGATTAAGGGAATTTTTTGTTTAATCTAAATTAATTAACTACTAAACTAAAGACTCTAAGACAAAGAAGAATGAAATTTGGAAAATAACTTGAGGAAAAACCAATTGATTAAGTCGACACCCAAGGAAGAATCCACCTAGACTTTACTTGTTATCTAACACTGAACCAGACGGTTTATTCACTTCACTTGATCCATAAGATTCCCTAACGTATATTAATCCCTCTCTCGAGGAGACTAACGTCTAACCCTAGGTTGATTAATTGAAATCTCTTTCAAATTAAAACCCCTAGAATTGCATTAACTCGATCTATGGACTCCCATATTAGGTTTCACCCTAATCCGGTAAAATCTCGTCACCTATCTCTAGGTGCGCGATCAAATCCGCTTAATTATGCTAGACCTACTCTTAGGCAGGGAGTTTTGCTCCTCCACCTAAGCACATGATACTTGAATTAATATCCCAGAAATATCAACATAAGAATTAAGAACACATAATTAAGAACAAGTCAAATATTTATCATATAGTTTAGAAAACAATAACAAGATTCATCTTAGGTTTCATCCCCCTCAGGTATTTAAGGGTTTAGTTCATAATTGTAAAAGAAAACATCTCAAAAGAAAAGACAATACAAAACATAAAAAATCCCTAAAACCCCCTGAAGGAATTGAAGGAGAGATCCTCCGTCTTGAGTATAATTTCGACTTCTTGAGATGAATCAACTGGCTATCTTCTAGTAAATCCCCACAAATCTGTCCTCTTTGGCCTAGCTGGATGGCCCCTGACTAAAGCCCTGGGTTCCCCCGACAAAAGCCTTGGCAGAAGGCTTCTACCGAACTCTCTGCTTAAGTTGCCCCTAGGGTGTTTATATAAGTTTCGAGATGCCTTACTTGGCCCCTAAGTATCCTAATTCAAGTAGAATTCCTCCTAAGGTTTTTGAATAGGCTTTGAAATGTGTTTTTTTGCCTCCAAGTATCCAAATCGAGGAAAACTCTTCTTGGCCGCGGCAAGGACACGCCCATGGCACACGCCCATATGAATTGTGGCCAGGCCGCGTTTGAGTCTATTGATGAGGCACGACCATGTGTTTTGGTGTCCAGGCCATGTTAGAGTAAATTAGCGAGTCACGAACGTGTGGTCTTGGGCCCAGGTCGTGTCAATTTCCATTTTGACCCAATTTAGTCCATTTTAGGCCCGTTTCTCGTTCTTTTCATCCTCCGGTGCTCTCTTGAGTATAAAACATGAAAACAAAGGTTTAAGAGCACCAAATTACATAATTTAAGGCTTAAATCATCCAAAAGTATGCTAAATGTGGGCCTAAAATATGTTACTTTTACGATTTATCAATGGCAAGTTACAAGGACAAGGCCAACAAAAATAGCCAGAGTTTTCAACCTCGACGCAGTTGCCACGCTATCAAATCAGGTAGAACTATTAAATAAAAAGATTGATGGTTTATGAGGTTCTGTGCAGGTACATTAAGTTATGCAGTACAATACGAATGGAGGATGGATGAACAATACAGAATATCTACCTTACAACACGAGTGCTAAAAACGAGCAAGTTCGTAATATGGGTAACAATTTTAGACCTTAAAATAACCCTTATAGTAGTACTTACAATTCAGGTTGGAGATACCATCCCAATCAAAGACAACAACCCTACCTACAAGAAAAGAAGCCAAACCTTGAAGAGATGCTAACAAAATTCATATAGGTGTTAGAAATCCATTTCCAAAATACCAAAACGATATTGAATAATCAGCAAGTATCAATTCAAGGGCTTAAGGATCAAATTGGACAACTAACTAAGTTAGTTTCTGAAAGGCGACCAGTAAGTTTAACTAGTGAAAAGAGCATGTGAAGGCAGTTACACTAAGGAGTGGAAAGGAGTTGGTTGAAACAAAGAAGAAGATGCCGCACGAAACTGATAATGCAAAGGCTGAGGAAGAAAACGAGAATGCAATTCCAGTACGTGAAGAAATTAAACCATCGATCCCATATCCAGCAAAGTTGAAGAAAGATCGCTTAGATGCACAATACGATAAATTTCTTGAACTTTTTAAACAGTTACATATCAACTTACCTTTTGTTGAAGCTATTTCGCTGATGCCAACATACACAAAATTTCTAAAAGAGCTTCTGACAAATAAAATGAAGTTCAAAGAGATATCGATAGTGGAACTTAATGAAGAATGTTCAGCCATCCTCCAAAATAAGCTACCAACCAAATTGAAAGATCCAGAAGTTTCACTATTCCCTATTTAATTGGTAGTTTAAACATAGAGAAAGCACTAGATGATCTAGGTGTGATAAACCATAAAAGTAACATATTTTAACCCCATATTTAATATGCTTTTGGATGATTTAGCCCTTGATTTATGTAAAAAGGTGCTTTTAATCCTTTCTTTTCATGTTTATACTCAAGAAAGCACCTGAGGATAAAAAGAACACAAAACAGGCTTAAAACGGAGTAATTGAGCCTTAGTAAGAAATCAACACAGCCTGGCACAAAGCCTGCATGACCGTGTCTCGACGATTACCTAGAGCACGGCCCAACTCACGAGTTACACGGCCGTGCATCATCTCATTACCACACATGGGCGTGTCAAATGATCTACATGGCCGTGTCCTAATCGACAGACCTGAAGCACAGCCTAAATCTCGACTTACACGACCGTGCCCAAAATAACAGAATCAAGGCACGACCCAACCACGATTTACACGGGCGTGTGACATGGCCATGCCCCTACCGTTGGAATGAGCAATTTCACTCGAAATTGGATGCTTGAAGCCAAAGAAACATACTCCTAAGTCTACTTAAACACCCTAATAGTAATTCTTCTTGAAGGAGGTACTTAGGAGCCAAGGATAGCATCCCAAATCCTATATAAACAACCCAAGGCAGACATTAAAGGGGCGTCTCTGGCAGAGGCTTTTCTCGAAGCTTTCATCTTTTAGGGAATCACTTGAAGATAGCCAGTTGATCCATCTCAAGAAGCCGGAGTTTTTATTCAAGATGGAGGATCTCTTCTTTAATTCCTTCAGGGGGTTTTAGGGATTTCTTATGTTTTGTTTTATCTTTTCTCTTGAGATATTTTCTTATTTAGTTATGAACTAAACCCCTCAGATACCTGAAGGGGATGAAACCTATGATGGATTTTGTTATTAGATTTTTAAATTATATGATAAGTATTTGGTTTGTTCTTAATTATGTTGCTTAATTCAATCTGATGTGCTTAGGTGGGGGAGGAATAGACCCTACCTAAGAGTAGATCTAGCATAATTGAGCGGAGTTGATCGGGCGCCTAGAGATAGGGTTACGAGATTCTGTCGGATTAGGGTGAAACCTAATATAGGAATCCATTAATTGATTTACTGCTTCCTTAGGGGGTTATTATAAGAGAACGAGAGTTCCACTAATTAACCTAAGGTTAGATGTTATTCGCCTCGAGAGAGGGTTTAATATAGGTTAGGGAGTCTCACAGATCAAGCTAAGTAAAGAAATCATTTGGTTTAGGGTTAAATAATAAGTGAAGTCATAGGTCGATTTTTCTTGAGGGTATCGTCTTCATCAACTGAGTTTTCCTAAAGTCTTTCTCCAATTCATTCTTTTTTCTTTGCATTTAGTTTAAAGTATTTCATTAGTTTTAATTAATCAACCACTCCATATTTCAGGCTAAATAATAGAAAGAAAGTGAGTACTAGTACTTTTAGGTTCCCTTGGGTTTGATAAGATATTCTTGCCTAAACTATTCTACTGTTCGGTAGGTGCACTTGCCTCTATCATTGTCATAGTTAGTCTACAGGTTCGATCATTCTTTTTATAAATATTAAAATGTGACTGTTTGACACAATCAAGTTTTTGGCACCGTTGCCGGGGAAACTCGTAAAATATTGAGAAAGCTCTATTTCTATTACTTTGGCCATACTTTTATTATTTCACAATTTATTTTTATTCATTAGATTAAATTTTTATTAATTCTCTTTCTTTCTTATCCTAGCAGGTACCTCTAGTTTATGACTAGAAGAAACCCGAGAGGACCATTAGAATCTGAAAGTGACATTGAAGCTACCGCATAAATTGCGCAGAGAAATTAAACGAGCTCTAGACTACCAAAGAGAAGAACAACAAGAAAGAACCAATCCTGCTGAAGGGATGGACGAAAACAGTCCACCAAATGTGCAAGAACAGAATGCTCCACTTATTATGTATGTTTATGCTAAACCTAATTTGACAGGAGAAGAATCTAGTATTGCCAGGTCGGCTATAGCTGCTCATAATTTTGAATTAAAGCCTATCACAATACAAATGATTCAACAGTTTGTTCAATTTGATGGTTTGCAGGATGAAGATCCAAACACTTACATATCTAATTTTTTAGAATTCTATGATACATTCAAAATAAATGACGTTTCTGATGATGCCATATGTCTTCGGTTATTCCACTTTTCATTAAGGAATAAAGCAAAGCAGTGGTTGAACTCATTACCACGAGGGTCAATCACCACATGGGAGCAAATGACCAAAAATTTTCTTTTAAAATATTTTCCACCAGCCAAAACGGCTTAATTTAGGAATGACATATCTTCTTTTGTGCAGAATGACACAAAAACATTATATGATGCATAGGAAAGATACAAGGATCTCCTAAGGAGATGCCCACACCACGGATTACCTTTGTGGCTTCAAGTCCAAACTTTTTACAATGGTGTGAATTCTCCAACTAGACAAATGATTGACTCATCAGCCGGTGGAACTTTGAACAACAAAACTCCTAAAGCGGCTTACGATTTTATTGAGGAGATGTCATTGAACACTTATCAATGGAAAATTACAAGAGCCAAACTGACAAAATCAGCCAGAGTTTTTAACGTGACGCAAAGAATAACAATCACAACGCAGTGGAGTTAATGAATAAAAAACTTGATAATTTATGTTCTTCGCAGGTACATCCAGTAATGCAATGCGAAGCGAGTGGGAATGTGGCGAATTCTGAGTACCCACCCTACCAACCAGGAGCAGACAACGAGCAGACAAACTATATAGGTAATAATTTCAGATCTAATAATAATCCTTATAGTAATTCTTATAATGCAGGTTGGAGGAACCACCCAAATTTTTCGTGGGGAGGACAAGGAAAACAAGGAAATCAAAGGCAGCAACCTCCTCCAAATTACCAAAATCAGCCCTATCCACAAGAAAAGAAATCAAATCTTGAAGAGACGCTGACAAAATTCATGGCAGCTACAGATTCTCGTCTCCAAAAGGCTGAAGCAACACGTGATGAACAACAAAAATCGATCAAAAGGATCGAGAATCAAGTTGGAGAACTTGCTAGGTCAGTGGGACATCTTATAAAGCTGATTTCTGAACGCCAATAAGGACGTCTACCAAGCAACATAGAAATAAACCCAAAAGAACAAATCCAAGCCATCACATCTCAAGAGGGTACAAAGGTAGACAAGCCTACATCAGCATAAGAAACCAAGGAAGGAAAAGGTAAAACAGAGGTAGCTCACGAAAAGCCAAAACCGGTAATCAAAGAATACCAACCTCACATACCTTGTCCTGCAGCATTGAAAAAAGAGGATTTAGAGGAACAATTTGGTAAGTTTCTAAAACCTCTAAAGAAATTACATATTAACTTACCTCTTCTTGAAGCTCTTTTTCAGATGCCCGATTTAAGGAAATTCTTAAAGCAGCTCTTAACGAAAAAACTCAAAATAGATGAAGAGCACCATGTGGAATTGAACGCAACATGCTCAGCAATACTACAGAATAGACTACTACAGAAACTAAAAGATCCAGGGAGTTTTACGATTCCATGCTTAATTGGTAGTTTAAATATTGATAATGCGTTAGCCGATCTAGGGGCAAGTATAAATGTCATGCCTTATACATTGTTTAAACGACTAGGCCTAGGGAAGCCCAAACAAACTAGGATGAGTATTCAACTAGCTGATAAAACTATTAGAATTCCTAGGGGCATTATAGAAGATGTGCTTGTAAAAATCGATAAATTTGTTTTCCCAGTAGATTTTTTTGTTTTAGACATGGATGAGGATAATTCAATTCCCTTAATTCTAGGAAGACCTTTCTGGCAACTGCTAGAACTAAAATTGATGTTGCCATAGGTGAACCCATACTTCGCATAGGAGAAGAATCGATCAATCTTCAAGCTCTCAACACAGCCAAAACAACAGAAGATGAAGGTAAGAACATCATTTCAATAGATAACAAAATTGTTCAACCTTTATCGCAGGAAACATCATAATGCATCAAAACTGAGACAACTCATAGCCACAAAGTTGTCATAGAAGAATCACACCAGAAACAAAACCGTAAGATTGACAATTTAGAAGAGTAGAAGATACATACCAAAGAAAAGCTGGATCCACACGAAGTAGAACCAAAGGAACCACCAGAAGAGCTCATAGGGACATCAAATCACTTTAAAATAGGAGACCGGGTGCTGTTAGACAAAGGCAATCCTAACATCACTTCAACAGACATGAAGAAAAAGGGAGAAATACTCCTTCAGGTACACGATATTTTCCCACACGAGATAGTCGAGGTAAGCAATCCAATATTCAGCAATTTCAAGGTAAACACTTCCGACCTAAACTTTGTCACGAAAATAAAACTATTAGCAAGAGGGAAAATATTCAAACCTTTAAACCTCCCTAAATTTTTCAAAGTCAAGGATAGTCTAGCTCAAGACTATAAACAAGCACTTCTCGGGAGGCAAATCGAGCACTAAAACTATTTACTTTCTAATTTATTTTATTTTCTTTTCTTCTCTCTTCTCTCAACATTTAAACTAGCACAAAAATACAGATTTCCAGGCCACACGGCCTTACACATGGCCGTGCCCGTGGCCGTGTGGACCACCAGAACCGCCACACTGACCGAGCAGAGCCGTGCAAGTCAGTCCAACCACCCCCCAACGTCACGGATCCAACCACCCACAACATGGACACCAAAAAAATAGCACAGTCGTGCCTCACGACCATGCTAAGATACTGACTTATTGAGCACGGGTAAACCACGCCCGTGCAGTCCATCCGTGCTCACATCCTGGCCTTTTAAAATGGGCGTGCCAATCGACAAACGGGCGTGGAAGAACAACACACTCCACAACACGACCGTGTAAATCGACGTGTGAATCAACACACCCTTGGTCCAAAGACTCTTGAGCAAACATCAAAATCATGTCGAAGAAACGTAAGCATCGTCTCCTCAGAAGAGACCTCAACATGAGTTCATGCCGGCAGCTTCAGCTAATTAACAAACTAAGAGTCTCCGAAACCTTTTCGGTTCTATTTTTCTTTTCTCATTTCTTTTATTTTCCTTATCTATACTTCTTTTCTGCTTAATTTAATTTATTTCATATTATTTACTTGGTTTTAGGTTCTAAAGGCTGCTAGGGAATCACACACCACAACCTTCGAGGTCACACCCACCTCGTGAACCATCTAACAATAAGGACTCCTTAGTCCATTAGTCTTTTCTTTCAATTTCAGTTTTCTTCTTAGTCTCCTTATTTTTATTTCCTTAATCTTTAAATATATTATTAGTATATTATTATTATTTCTCTAGATCTCTTGGCTATATCTTCACAGGCTACCCAATTTCTTCATCTAGCAAATTGCTTTTCGGTAGCCACACCACCAAGCCCATAGAAAACACCATCACCGCCACCAAAGACGCCAGGGATCATCCAGATTTCAGGGAGTATTACTTTCCCCACTTATCTTTTTGATTTGGCATCTAATTATCATTATCTATCTTTGTACATTGAGGGCAATGTCTATCTTAAGTGTGGGGGTAATAGTGCTTAACTTTTTGCATAATTCTCAAAACCCCGAATTTATTCTTGATCTTAAGTATTTTTCTCATATTATTAATTAGGGTGAAATTTCTAATGATTTATGATTTTTATTGATATGTTTTAGAGTAAGTCATAGCTCATTGTGCATTGATGAATAAATTTGAAGAATACTAGAGAATCGAGCATGATAAGTCTACTTTCTAAAAAATTAAAAATTTATAGGAATTGATGTCAAAATACCCATAATTTTTGTGAGATGTGAGCCTTATAGAGTATATATTCTCTTTCATGCTCACTTTATTGATTATGAGTATGTCAACTTTGAACTATTATTCTAGAACTTGCCTCGTTTATGCATGTCGAGACCACATTAATGATTTGATATACTGAAATGATAAAGGCACCTAGGTTTTAACCCGTTCACTCCACTAAAAAGCCTACCTACAAATTAACCCTTAATGAACCCCGTTGAATCCTAACAACCTTTTTATTGACTCACATTTTAATATCAACCCAAAACCTTTTGTATTTGTTATCAACATTCTTTTGACTACCCCTCTATCGAAGATTGATTTGATCAATTACCGAATTAGGTTATTTCAATTATCAAAGTTCCTTTTATTATGTTTGTTTTTGGTTTGTTCTAAAAAAAACCCAAGTTTATTCAAAATTAAGTAGTATATAAAAGAGCTTAGAGCATTTAAACTCCGATTGTTGAAGGAAAAGCTCGTATTAAAGTATTATCAAATTTCAAGTGAGGAAAAATACTCGTTCTTATAGAATAATTATCAATAGTAGGTATTATTGGCTTTTAATTGATGTAAGTGCTTATATTAGTTCATTGTTTCTAGTTAGGTAATTTGTCAAGTCAATCTCGATTCTAACCTTCTAATTCAGCCTTTATCCACACCTTTCACCCTAGCCCCGTTACAACCCTTACAAAGACCTTTTGATTTGTGTATCATCTCATATATTGTAACACCCCAAACCCGGTCAATACACCACGACCGAATCTAGCATGTCACAGGGAAAAAGTTTTGAAGAAAATCGGGTTGTCGGTTTAGTTTTAGACAAAATTCTTTAGATGTCTAATGTTTGTAGAAATCAGTGCATGATTAGTTAAAAACCGATAGCTTACTTATAAATCCCGGAAATCAATCTCTAAAATTTAGTTATCGATCCATAGGTTAGAAATCATTTATGTCAAAAAAAAAATCCGAATGATTGCTTTGAAAACTGTTTACATTTGAGTGTGAAAACTTAAATTTGAAAATCATTTAAGTTTTCAAAAACATTTGAATTGTCATTTGTTATTAAATGATTTGTATTACTCGACGGTAAAGTTTTGAAAACCATTGCGTTCATAAAATTAAAATTTGTCAAGTAATTTACTTAGCCATGTTTAAAATAATCCCAAAGCATATAAATAGTCCAAAAGTATAACTTAAAAGTCCTTATTACAAACCCAAATAAATGGAACCAAATTTAAATAAAAAAAAGTACCCAAAGCAAAGTCCATATAAAACTGAGTTTATTTATTGAATGGCCACCTCGAGTCCTACCCGGCTCCTCATCCGCGATCTACGAATCACCTGAAAAGATAAGGGAGAAGGTGAGTCACCAAGACTCAGTGCATAAATCCTTCCCCCGGTTAATGCAACATACTTACACAATTCATAACCAAGCAATATAGATAATGCACCCAACCTAGCCATCCATAACTCCTTTACTACCCCGTGTGGTACCAAACCACTGGTGGTGCCAAACCACTGGTGACCCAAAGTCATGATATCCAATAACAATGTGGTGCCAAACCACTAGTGACCCAAAGTCACGAATAATCCATCTGTGGGGCCAACCCACGTTGTGATACCAAATCACTAGTGACAATCCCGATATAACAAATTTGGGGCCAACCCATCAGGTGCCAAGCAACTCGACGAGTCGCTATGAGGTGCCAAACCTCCGTGACCCAAAGTCACAAAATAAATCTGTAGTACCAAACCTTGGAGGTGCTAAACCTCCGTGTCCCAAAGACACGGATATCAAATCTTCCCCTCCTCTCATATCACCCATACCAATGCATTACAAGTGCAAATCATGCCATCATGCTTTAATATGCAACATTAAGCAAATGTATCATAACTCATATTATTTTGCACCATATAGCAAAACCATATCGAAACGGACTTACCCGAATCCCTGCTCATACCCATAAGGCATCATATCAAGGTCTCATAATTTTAGGCTTTTAAAGAAAACATGATTAGGTTATTAAAATATTACCAAGTTATAAAGTGTGCAAGTTACACACCTGTTACTATCGTAAGTTTTAAATCCTAAAGACCCGATCTACTGCACTAGATCTCCTTGCCCTACATTCAGCCAACACTTAGATTAATAACATAGACCATTCGGCCAATAACAAACTTTAGTCTCAATAGCCTTCAGCTTTTCCACCACTTAAAGAATGATAAACCAACATAAATCCTTACCACTTGACTTACCAAAATCGATTGTAAGAGAATAGAGGCTTAGATCGACTGCTTCCAAAGTCCCAAAGAATCTAGGTGATGATTAGAAATCTTGTTAACAAATACCGAAATTTGACTTTCATCCTATGAGAGTCAACAGAGAGAAAGAGAAAGTAAGAATGGAGTTTTGGCCAAGAACACTTACCCTTCTTTAAAACCGAATAGAGAAGAACCCAAAGAAGATCCACCCTTGTTTGATATTCGGCCAAATTAAACTAGAAGAAAGAAAGAAGATTCGGCAATAGTGTTAGATGATGGAGGAAGATTCGGTTAGAGTGGGGAAAAAGAAAGAAAAAAGAAAGTGAAATGCAAGAGAGGGAATTCGACAATGGAAGGTGGAGAGGATTTCGGCACAAGAGTTTGGGAGAAGAAAAGAAAAAGATGAGAGGGAGGAGATGGACACTTTCGGTTTTGAGCAAAAATGTAAAAGAAAAAGAGAGAGAGATGGAGAAAGAGATTCGGTCAAGGAAGAAAAAGAACTAGATGAAAGAAAAATGCCTCCCTTCAATGGTAGAATATTTTGGCACAAAGAGAAAAAGAGTTTGAGAGGAGAAGAAAACAATACCAATTGGTCAAGAATAACCAAAACAAAAGCTTACCTATTGCTCAAATTCGGTTTAGGAGAAAGAGTTTTTGAGAGAAAAGAAAATGATGTACAAAATGCTAAGGAATTTGACCAACTAGCTACCAAAACCTTCAAAAAATTTGGTCACCCCTCCCCCTAAACCATAATACCGTCCACATACATGGACAAGTTGGCCAATAAAAAGTTTCCAAAAACCGCATCCTTAATCCAAGCCTTATGTCCCCTTATCATTCCTTAATCAAAATGATTCCTTTCCCCAAGTTCAAGCTTACCTAAACTATTTGTCATCTTGCCATAAAAATTTAAAGTCCAACTTACCAACTATAGAGCTTGGCCGACACTTGATGTAAAGATGCAGAAAAATAAAGTCTCCAAAATGTACTCCATGTTACTCGAACCATTCCCCTCAAACAACTACTCATGCGCCACTTCCACTATGCTACTAGCTCTTCTTGTGCTTAAATTCCCCACAAATTACACTTAATCCCTAGCTCCTTCAGCTTCCTCTAACTAAAGCTTAAAAACAAAAATTTTCCTACAGCTCGAGCCTACCCTTGGTTTATTCCTAAACCCTAGAACATCTCACTTAACAACACGGCAATCAGACTCATGCAAAACATTACAATTACAAATAACCCCTATTTCGTGGTATTACAATTCCACCCCTTAAAATAATTTCGACCTCGAAATTACTTGGTCAAAAGAGTTGAGGTATCATTGTCTCATCACATCCTCCTGTTCCCATGTATCTTCTCCCACGCCATGATTTCGCCATAATACCTTCACTAATGGAACTGACTTCCTACGCAACACTTTCACATCTCGATCTAAAATCTTCACTAGTTCTTCTTCCACCGTCAAATCTAGACTCACTTCTATTTCTTCCACTACCACGACATGCGATGGATCAGAATGATAACGTCTAAGCATGGAGACATGGAACATATCGTGTATCTGACTCAGCTCTGCTGGCAACTCGAGTTGTTAGGCTACTGGTCCCACTCGTCTCAACACCTTATACGGCCCAATAAACCTTGGACTTAACTTGCCTTTTCTCCCAAATCTTAACAATTTCTTCCATGGCGAGACCTTCAAAAAGACTTGGTCACCCACGGCAAACTCTATATCCCTTTGCTTGAGATCGACATACGACTTCTGCCTGTCCAAAGCTTCCTTCAACCGAGCTTGAATCAATTTCACCTTATCTTCAGTCTCTGCAACCAACTCTGGTCCTAACATCTGATGCTCACCCAACTCTGTCCAGCATGTAGGTGTGCGACACTTCCTACCATACAACCCTCATATGGTGCCATCTTAATGCTTTCCTGATAACTATTGTTGTATGCGAACTCAGCTAATGGTAAAAACTCTTCCCACCGCCTTTGAAGTCCAAAACAAAACCTCTCAAAGATATCCTCTAAAATCAGATAACCCTTTCCGATCGCCTCGATCGTGGATGAAATGCCGATCGAAATCCAACCGCTGCGTACCCAAAGCTTGATGTAACGCCTCCAAAATCTCGACATAAATCTAGGATCTCGTCGAGATGATCGACATCGCACACCGTAACCTCACTATCTCCGTCACATACAACTTAGCTAACTTCTGAAGTGAGTAATCCACCCTTACCGGAATAAAATGAGCTGACTTAGTCAGACGATCCATAATCACCCAAACTGAGTCCTTTTTACTAGGTGTAAGGGATAATCCACTGACAAAGTCCATGGTAATCCTTTCCCACTTCCATTGAGGAATCTTTACCGGCTGAAGTAAACTCGAGGGCGGTGATGCTCACTTTGACTCGCCGCACGCCGACACCTACCCACAAACTAGGTCATTTCCCGCTTCATTACGCCACCGTAACTATTTCCACAAATCTTGGTACATCTTGCTACCTCCGGGATGCATAGCGATGGACTACTATAATGGCCCCAAGAATCCTCCACCTTAACTTGTCATCCTTCCGCATACAAGCTTTCCCTTGGAAACACAATATTCCATCACTGGACACACTATAACCCTCTACTCCACCATTCTGAACTTGCACCCTCTGAGCATTCAAGCCCTCATCCACTAACTGTTTCTCCTTGATCTGCTCAACCCAAGTCGGCTTAACCTGCAATTCCGCCAAAAGACTCCCATCGTCATACAAGCTAAGATGGGCAAACATTGCTCTTAAGTCTGATACAACCTTATGGCTCAACGCGTCTGTTACCATGTTAGCCTTGCCCGGATGATACTCAACCGAACAGTCATAGTCCTTCAACAACTCAATCCATCTACGCTGCCTCAAGTTCAAATCCTTTTGAGTCAAAAGATACTTTAGACTCTTGTGATCCGTGTAGACTATCGACTTCTCTCCGTACAAATAGTGTCTCCATATCTTCAAAGCAAAAACAACTGCAGCTAATTCCAAATCATGCGTCGAATAATTAGCCTCATGTGGTCGTAACTATCGAGATGCATAAGCCACTACCTTCCTTTCCTGCATCAGCACACATCCCAAGCCAGTATGTGATGCATCACAGTATACCGTGAATTCATTACCTGCCTTAGGCTGAATCAAAATTGGAGCTTCAGTCAGAGTCTTCTTCAACTTGTCGAAACTTCTTTGCTGCTTCTCAGTCCACACAAATGGAACTCATTTCCTCAATAACTTGGTCATTTGTGCTGCGATCAAAGAAAATCCTTCCACAAATCTTCAGTAATACCCTGCTAAACCTAGAAAAATTTGAATTTCTACCACTGACTTAGGTAACTTCCAATCCAACACTGCCTCGATCTTTCGAGGATCCACTCTAATTCCCTGAGCTGATACCACGTGACCCAAGAAAGTCACCTCCCTAAGCCAGAACTCGCACTTACTAAATTTGGCATATAGCTACTTTTCCTCGAGAATCGCAACACTACTGCAAATCGCATCATGCTCCTCCTCCGACCTTGAGTATACCAAGATATCGCCTATAAATACCACTACAAACCGATCCAAATCATCGTTGAAATACCCAATTCATCATGTCCATGAATGCTATTTGCATTAGTCAACCCAAACGGCATTACCAAAAACTCAGTAGTGCCCATACCGAAAAGCGAAATGTCATCTTATGGATATCGACCTCTTTCACCTTTAAATGATGATACCGCACCTTAAATCAATCTTGAGAAAATCGCTGCCCCTTGTCGATCAAACAAGTCATCTATCCTCGGCAATGGATACTTGTTTTTGATCGTCAGCTTGTTCAACTAGCGGTAGTTATACACATCCGCATCATACCATCTTTCTTCTTGACAAAGAGTACCGGTGCTCCCCAAGGCGAAACACTTGGTCGAATAAAACCTCGATCTAACAACTCCTGAATCTGAGCCTTCAATTCCACCAATTCTTTCGCGTTATCCTATACGGAGCAATAGACACTGGCGCAGTTCCGGGTAAAAGATCTATTCCAAATTCAACTTCACGATCCGGAGGCAGTCCTAGAAATTCTTCTGGAAATACATCAGCATATTCCTTTACCATTCGGACATTCCCTACAGTAGACTCCTTAGCCTCCAACGCACACACATGAACCATAAATGCCTCACAGCCCTTCCTGACAAACTTCTCAGCTTTCAACGCAGATACCATGTTGGATAGATAATCTCTTCTATTACCTATCATAACCACCTCTTCACCCTCAACTGTCTTCAAAACCATGCACTTAGCAGCACAATCCAAACTTGCCTGGTATTTGACCAACTAGTCCATCCCAAGAATCAGATCGAACTCTCCAAACGGTAGTTCCATCAGATCAGCTACAACCACTACCCCTTGGAGTTCTAGGGGTATATCCCTATACAGCTTATTCACTACTATAGAGTGACCTAGAGGGCTAAGTACTGTCATCTCCCTAAAAGTAGTCTCAGAGTCTAAGTTCATGGTTTCTACTATGCTACTAGCAACATATGAATGCGTCGAACCCACATCTATCAAAGCAGTATATGGTAAACCGAAGATTAAGAACGTACCGGTGATGACGTCCGGTACGTCGCCCTCCTCTCGATGCCTCACGATATACCAACCCAGGCTGTCTTGCCACAGTGTTGCTTGTACCTCGCAGGTGCTCATGGCCCCGACTAGAACCATTACCTCCTCTACCGTTACCACGACCCCTCTGTGGTGGCGGTCCCTCATTTCTAAACTGAGCACGACCACGACCTCGATCGATTCTGGCTAGCTTACGTGGATAGTCCCTCACACGATGATCCAGCGAGCCACACTCAAAACATCCTTTCCCACCGATCCAACATTCGCCCCTAATGAGATCCCACACCGATTACATTGCGCTGGTCCCTAATTAGCAATAATAGACCTCCCAAATTGGTTCGGCCCACTTTGCCTAGCCCTTTTCTGAGAATTACCAGCTGACCCAGATGATCCAAAACCTCTCTTATGTCTATTCCTGTCGTGATTCTGCCTCACAGATTCCTTTATCCCTTCAGCTATCTTAGCCTTTTCTACTAGCATAGCAAACTCTCACTCCTGCTGCGGAGCAATCAGCAATCTCAACTCATCCTCATCGTCCTCGAACTCGACACATCGCTCGTACTCCGTAGCCACGATACCTCTATCATACCGCTCAATCTTAAAAATTCTGCCTCATACTCTAATATGGACTTACTCTCCTGAACCAATCTTAGAAATGCCTTCAGCAGCATCAATGTAACTAGACCCAACATATTTCTTCCGACACGCGCTTTAAAATAGTCCCAAGTGAGATCCTCATTGCAAAGACTATCCCGCATCTGTGAGCCACCACCGGTATGACTCATTCGAAGAAGTGACACTATCCCTTTCACTTTTCATCAATAGTCGATCCAAGTCATTCATGATTCGCTCTCGCTTCTAACCAATATTCACCAGTCTTGGGAGCCACACCGAAACACCTCGAAATACCTCAGCTCCATTGGCTCGGAGTCGCTCAGGTACAGATTTCTGAGCTCCCACGCCTCCACCTACTCCAGCTACCCTCTCAAGAACTCACAGCATCGCCTGAGACACTGCGTCATCCCCTGTTTGATCCTGGAACTCACCACCTACAGTTGGTGGTGGTGTTAGTATCTCATTTTTTGACCCCTGACCAGACCTCACTGGCTTAGACACAGCCATCCTACCCTGACTGCGTCCACGTGTATTACGACCTCAACCTCGAGTGCTCATGTCTAAAGTCTCGATTATCTGTTTTTAAAAGTTTTATGCTTTAGTCATTATTCCACTATCTTTAAAGCACAGTTTTATGAAAAATTCTTTAAAGAGTTTTGTTTTCGCGAGTCCATGAGTCCTATAAATTTCAGTCTCTAAGATAGTCCACTATCACTAGTCATTCAAAGTTTATAACATCCAAAAATCACAACCAAAGGCTAGGGGTACTTACCTGGGTGGATTGGTGCCAGAGACTCAGTGCCATGCCTCTCAAACCATATAATCTAAAAAAATATATTCAAAAACCATATTTTAAAACATTGTGGGCCTTGGCCCACAGCTGAACCTTTGAACATGGCTCTGATATCGAAATTGTAACACCCCAAACCCGATCAATACACCACGACCGAATCTAGTATGTCACAGGGAAAAAGTTTTGAAGAAAATTGGGTTGTCGGTTTAGTTTTAGACAAAATTCTTTAGATGTCTAATGTTTGTAGAAATAAGGTGCATGATTGGTTAAAAACAGATAGCTTACTTATAAATCCCGAAAATCAATCTTTAAAATTTAGTTATCGATCCATAGGTTAGAAATCATTTATGTCAAAAAAATCCGAATGATTGCTTTGAAAACTGTTTGCATTTGAGTGTGAAAACTTAAATTTGAAAATCATTTAAGTTGTCGAAAACATTTGAATTGTCATTTGTTATTAAATGATTTGTATTACCCGACGGTAAAGTTTTGAAAACCATTGCGTTCATAAAATTAAAATTTGTCAAGTAATTTACTTAGCCATGTTTAAAACAATCCCAAAGCATATAAATAGTCCAAAAGTATAACTTAAAAGTCCTTATTACAAACCCAAATAAATGGAACCAAATTTAAATAAAATAAAGTACCCAAAGCAAAGTCCATATAAAACTGAGTTTATTTATTGAATGGCCACCTCGAGTCCTACCCGGCTCCTCATCCGCGATCTACGAATCACCTGAAAAGATAAGGGAGAAGGTGAGTCACCAAGACTCAGTGCATAAATCCTTCCCCCGGTTAATGCAACATACTTACACAATTCATAACCAAGCAATATAGATAATGCACCCAACCTAGCCATCCATAACTCCTTTACTACCCCGTGTGGTACCAAACCACTGGTGGTGCCAAACCACTGGTGACCCAAAGTCATGATATCCAATAACAATGTGGTGCCAAACCACTAGTGACCTAAAGTCACGAATAATCCATCTGTGGGGCCAACCCACTGTGCTGCCAAGCAACTGGGATGAGTCGCTATGAGGTGCCAAACCTCTGGTGACGCAAAGTCACAAAATAAACTATGGTACCAAACCACTAGAGGTGCTAAACCTCCGTGTCCCAAAGACACGGATATCAAATCTTCCCCCTCCTCTCATATCACCCATACCAATGCATTACAAGTGCAAATCATGCCATCATGCTTTAATATGCAACATTAAGCAAATGTATCATAACTCATATTATTATGCACCATATAGCAAAACCATATCGAAATGAACTTACCCGAATCCCTGCTCATACCCATAAGGCATCATATCAAGATATCATAATTTTAGGCTTTTAAAGAAAACATGATTAGGTTATTAAAATATTACCAAGTTATAAAGTGTGCAAGTTACACACTGTTACTATCGCAAGTTTTAAATCCCAAAGACTCGATCTCGTGACTAGATCTCCTTGCCCTACATTCGCCAACACTTAGATTAATAACATAGACTATTTGGCCAATAACAAACTTTAGTCTCAATAGCCTTGGCTTTTCCACCACTTAAAGAATGATGAACCAACATAAATCCTTACCACTTGACTTGCCAAAATCGATTGTCGAGAATAGAGGCTTAGATCGATCAAAGCTTCCAAAGTCTGACCGGATCCGGTATGTCACGGAAGAATTTAGGAGATGTCATTAATAAACATGCACATGCAACCCAACCTAACCATCCATACTCCTTGACTACCCGTGTGGTCAAAACCTTTGGTGGTCAAAACCATTGATGACTTAGAGTCACAAATCAAATGATGGGGCCAACCCATCGTGTGGTCAAAACCACCGATGACTATAGGTCACAATATATCAAGTGTGGTCAAAACCACGGTGGTACCAAACCACCGACTTAGTGCAAATAATCAATCGTTGTGGTCAAAACCACTGATAACCATAGGTCACAAATAATTTGATGGGGCCAACCCATCTTGTGGTCAAAACCACTGACGACAGTCCATAATTCATCCCCCTCCTCTCATCAATCCCACCATCACATGCTTATACATCAATTATCATATATCATGTCATAGTATTAATCATCATGTGATGGCATGCACACATATATCAAAAATTACAAGTTTAGGGGACTTACCCGAAATCCATGATTATGCCACAAGCTAACCACAACCAAAAGATTTAAGGCAAACAATAATGTTATGTAAATTAATAAAGTGTGTAGAGAGATCTTACACACCTGTTACTATCATAATTCCTAGATCTCGAAACTCCAATCTACAACGCAAGATCTTGACCCTACATTCGGCCGATCATCTTTGTTAGTATCAAAAGCCTATTTGGCCAAACCAAGATTGTACCAAAGGGTTTCACACGAACCCGAAACCTTACCTACACGTCCTTTGAACACTAACCACTTCACGATATGTAAATCCGTTTCACTTCCCTACAATCGGTAACCATACATATTAGTAGCCTTCGACTTTTCGATCACTAAAAATATTGTCTATTAAAATCGATCCTTACCACCACTTACCTGAGGGGAATAAATCCCGAAAGCTTTCCTTAATGGCTATGTCTTCCCACAGTTATTGAAAATTGGCAGCACCCTTTTCCTCAAGAGAGATTCGGCCTAAGCAAAATTGGAAGGCTGAAATTTTAGAGAAGAGGAGAAGGGGTATTCGGCCAAGAAGAAACAATGATCTTGGAAATTCTTGAGCAAATTTTGGCTAAGAGTTAAGGGTGGATTAAAGGCACAATGAAGAGAGGAAGAGGAGAAAGAATTTGCTGGAAATTTTCTCTTAAAGGGGGTATATTCATTTAAAAGAAGCAAAGAAAACACGGAAGTTTTGAATAGTTTTGGCTAGGAAACAAATGAGAATTAAGAAGACAAAATTTGGGGAGAAGAAAAGAAAATTGTTTGAACTTTTACACTTCTTTGTTGTAAAAAATAGATATGGACAGCCCCCCCAAGGTCTCCAATTTTAAGAAACACTCCCTATTTTGTGATAATTTTAGCCTTGAATTATCACAAATAAATCTAATTTTATCTTACTTCCTATCCCTTAATCACCTCTTTAACAAATTAAATGAAAATAAAACACTAAAATTCCTTCTTCCAATGAAATTAAGAGTCCAAAATTGAACCAACACTCTTCCATTCGCCAATTTGCAAAAAGAAAATAAAATAAAATCAAGGTCATTAGAAATATTTTAACAATTTCATCATGGAATTTATTTAAATTGACTTTCATCTTATGAGAGTCAAGTCAGAGAGAAAGAGAAAGTAAGAATGGAGTTTTGGCCAAGAACACTTACCCTTCTTTAAAACTGAATAGAGAAGAACCCAAAAAGATCCACCCTTGTTTGATATTCGACCAAATTAAACTAGAAGAAAGAAAGAAGATTCGACAATAGTGTTAGACGATGGAGGAAGATTCGGTTGGAGTGGGGAAAAAGAAAGAAAAAAGAAAGTGAAATGCAAGAGAGGGAATTCGGCAATGGAAGGTGGAGAGGATTTCGGCACAAGAGTTTGGGAGAAGAAAAGAAAAAGATGAGAGGGAGGAGATGGACACTTTCGGTTTTGAGCAAAAATGTAAAAGAAAAAGAGAGAGAGATGGAGAAAGAGATTTGGTCAAGGAAGAAAAAGAACTAGATGAAAGAAAAATGCCTCCCTTCAATGGTAGAATATTTTCGGCACAAAGAGAAAAAGAGTTTGAGAGGAGAAGAAAACAATACCAATTGGTCAAGAATAACCAAAACAAAAGCTTACCTATTGCTCAAATTTGGTTTAGGAGAAAGAGTTTTTGAGAGAAAAGAAAATGATGTACAAAATGCTAAGGAATTTGACCAACTAGCTACCAAAACCTTCAAAAATTAGGTCACCCCTCCCCCTAAACCATAATACCGTCCACATACATGGACAAGTTGGCCAATAAAAAGTTTCCAAAAACCGCATCCTTAATCCAAGCCTTATGTCCCCTTATCATTCCTTAATCAAAATGATTCCTTTCCCCAAGCTCAAGCTTACCTAAACTATTTGTCATCTTGCCATAAAAATTTAAAGTCCAACTTACCAACTATAGAGCTTGGCCGACACTTAATGTAAAGATGCAGAAAAATAAAGTCTCCAAAATGTACTCCATGTTACTCGAACCATTCCCCTCAAGCAACTACTCATGCGCCACTTCCACTATGCTACTAGCTCTTCTTGTGCTTAAATTCCCCACAAATTACACTTAATCCCTAGCTCCTTCAGCTCCCTCTAACTAAAGCTTAAAAACAAAAATTTTCCTACAGTTCGAGCCTACCCTTGGTTTATTCCTAAACCCTAGAACATCTCACTTAACAACACGATAATCCGTACTCATGCAAAATATTACAATTACAAATAACCCCTATTTCAGGGTATTACATATATAGTGGTAGAGATTTGATTTTTAGGCAAGCCTATGGGATTAACTTTTCAGGTTCGACTTAGAGTGCTTATTCTTGAACCTTAAACACTTTGAGTGATTTGAGTGAACCTTCAGTGAGGATGTCAATCCTTGTCGGTTTTGATTTAAAGGTAATTATTCAGATAAGGGGAGACACCTATGTTTTCATACTAAAAAGGTATGACTTATCATAATTGAATCTTTAGGGCTCTTTGAGTTAAATTATCATTGTATAAATTATCTATGAATTATGATGAGACATTGTTGATGAATGTTTTTAATTATGGAAAGTTCAATTTAATTATAAGTTGAGAATTTTGCTTGAGGACAAGCAAAAGCTTAAGTGTAGGGGTATTTGATAAACCGTAAAAGTAACATATTTTAACCCCATATTTAATATGCTTTTGGATGATTTAGCCCTTGATTTATGTAAAAAGGTGCTTTTAATCCTTTCTTTTCATGTTTATACCTAGGAAAGCACTCGAGGATAAAAAGAACACAAAATGGGCTTAAAACGGAGAATTGGGCCTTAGCAAGAAATCAACACGACCTGGCACAAAGCCTGCACGACCGTGTCTCGACGATTAATATTAGAGCATGGCCCAACTCACTAGTTGCATGGCCACGCATCATCTCATTACCACACATGGACGTGTCAAATGATCTACATGGCCGTGTCCCAATCGACAGACCTGAAGCACAGCCTGAATCTCAACTTACACGGCCGTGCCCAAAACAACAAAATCAAGGCACGACCCAACCACGATTTACACTGGCGTGTGACATGGCCGTGCCCCTGCCGCGGGAATGAGCAATTTCACTCGGTATTGGATGCTTGAAGCCAAAGAAACATACTTCTAAGTCTACTCAAACACTCTAATAGTAATTCTTCTTGAAGGAGGTACTTAGGAGCCAAGGATAGCATCCCAAAGGCTATATAAACAACCCAAGGCAGACATTAAAGGGGCGTCTTTGGCAGAGGCTTTTGCCGAAGCTTTCATCTTTTAGGGAATCACTTGAAGATAGCCAGTTGATCCATATCAAGAAGCTGGAGCTTTTATTCAAGACGGAGGATCTCCTCTTTAATTCCTTCAGGGGGTTTTAGGGATTTCTTATGTTTTGTTATATCTTTTCTCTTGAGATGTTTTCTTATTTAGTTATGAACTAAACCCCTCAGATACCTGAAGGTGATGAAACCTATGATGGATTTGTTATTAGATTTCTAAATTATATGATAAGTATTTGGTTTGTTCTTAATTATGTTGCTTAATTCAATCTGATGTGCTTAGGTGGAGGAGGAATAGACCCTACCTATGAGTAGATATAGCATAATTGAGCGGAGTTGATCGGGCGCCTAGAGATAGGGTTACGAGATTTTGCCAGATTAGGGTGAAACCTAATATGGGAATCCATTGATCGATTTACTGCTTCCTTAGGAGGTTATTATAAGAGAACGAGAGTTCCACTAATTAACCTAAGGTTAGACATTATTCACCTCGATAGATGGTTTAATATAGGTTAGAGAGTCTCACGGATCAAGATAAGTAAAGAAATCATATGGTTTAGGGTTAAATAATAAGTGAAGTCATAGGTGGATTCTTCCTGAGGGTATCGTCTTCATCAACTGAGTTTTCCTAAAGTCTTTCTCCAGTTTGTTGTTTTGTCTTTGCATTTAGTTTAAAGTATTTCATTAGTTTTAATAAATCAACCACTCCATATTTCTGGCTAAATAATAGAAAGAAAGTGAGTAGCAGTACTTTTAGGTTCCCTTGGGTTCGATAACATATTCTTGCCTAAACTATACTACTGTTCGATAGGTGTAATTGCCTCTATCGTTGTCATAGTTAGTCTACAGGTTCGATCATTCTTTTTATAAATATGAAAATGCAACT
This sequence comes from Gossypium rotundifolium, assembly GCA_025506655.1. Classification (NCBI taxonomy): domain Eukaryota; kingdom Viridiplantae; phylum Streptophyta; class Magnoliopsida; order Malvales; family Malvaceae; genus Gossypium; species Gossypium rotundifolium. Next base: position 12,769,216 of record CP106734.1, on the reverse strand, counting down.
GTTTGACACGATCAAGGTGCCAGTATTAATTTAATGCCTTATAAAATGTTTAAGCAACTTGGTCTCGGGGAACCTAAACCCACTAGGATGAGTATTCAGTTAGCTGACAGATCTGTTAAATATCCTAGGGGAATTATCGAAGATATTCTAGTAAAAGTTGATAAATTTATATTCCCTATCGATTTTGTTGTGCTTGACATGGATGAGGACGTTGAGGTGCCTTTAATTTTGGGGCGCCCATTTTTAGCTACTGCTAGGGCTGTTATTGATGTAGGTGATGGTAAAATCGAGGAAATTATGATGCTATACGATATTCTAGAGAACAAGATGATTCATGTTATTTTATTGATGCCATTGATCATTTTATTCAAGATTCCTTGTAGGAAATCGTACATAACGACACGATGGAACTGTGTCTTACCCAAGATGAGGGGGTAAATGATGATACCGATGAGTTGAATTCTAATACATATTCCGCTAGACAAACGAAAGAAGAGGGCATTGAAATCAATGACGAACTAAAATAAAAACCCTCTATTGATGAGCCACCTAATTTAGAATTAAAATAGTTGCCAAAACACTTAGAATATGCATTCCTCGGGGATGATTCCATGCTACAAGTAATTATCTCTTTAGAACTGGAACCCAAAGAGAAAGACGAGTTGCTACAGGTACTAAGGGAACATAAAAGAGCCATAGCTTGGAAAATTTCTGACATTAAAGGAATAAGCCCATCATTTTGCACCCATAAAATTTTAATGGAAGATGAGTATAAACCATGTGTGCAACCCCAAAGACGATTGAATCCCAACGTGAAAGAAGTTGTTAAAACTGAGGTAATTAAACTTCTAGATGCTGGAATAATTTATCCTATTTCTGACAGTACTTGGGTATGTCATGTGCAGGTCATTCCAAAGAAAGGAGGCATGACTGTTGTAGCCAAAGAAAAGAATGAATTGATTTCTACAAGAACAATCACAAGCTGGAGAGTCTGTATTGACTATAGAAAGTTGAACAACGCTACCAGAAAAGATCACTTCCCTTTAACCTTTATTGATCAGATGTTAGAAAGATTATCTGGGCATATGTATTACTGCTTCCTGGACGGACTTTCGGGCTACTTCCAAATTCCAATAGCTCTTGAGGATCAAGAAAGGACAACATTTACATGCCCATATGGTACATTTTCTTATCGTATAATGCCTTTTGGATTATGTAACGCTCCTGCTACTTTTTAGTGCTGCATGCTAGTCATCTTTGATGAACTCGTGGAAGATATTATGGCGGTATTTATGGACGAATTTTTGGTATTTGGTAATTCTTTTCATCTTTGCCTTAAAATTTTAAAACGAGTTCTAATGAGATGTAAGGAAACGAACCTTGTGCTTAATTGGGAAAAGTGTCACTTTATAGTTCGAGAAGGGATTGTGCTAGGACATAAAATTTCTAGTAAAGGGATCGAGGTAGATAAAGAAAAAGTAGAAACCATAGAAAAATTACCTCCTCCTAGTTTAGTTAAGGCTATTAGAAGCTTTTTAGGACATGCTGGATTTTATAGAACATTTATTAAAGATTTTTCTAAAATAGCTAAGCCTTTAACAAAATTACTAGAAAAAGATGTACCTTTCAATTTTGATCAGGAATGTTTAGATGCATTTAATATCCTCAAAGATAAATTAATAAATGCCTCAATTATAATTGCACCTGATTGGAATTTACCCTTTGAACTAATGTGTGGTGCGAGTGATATTGCAGTAGATGCAGTTTTGGGATAGCGAAGAGACAGACACTTTCAGCCAATTTATTACGCTAGCAAGACATTAATGGCCACATAAGAAAATTACACCACCACAGAAAAAGAATTGCTAGCTGTGGTTTTTGCATTTGATAAATTTAGACAATATTTGATACTATCTAAAGTTGTCATTTACACTGACCATTCAGCTCTTTGTTATCTTTCGACTAAATTCGATGCAAAACCTCGACTCATAAGATGGATTTTACTCTTACAGGAATTTGATTTGGAAATTCAGGATAAAAAAGGACTGAAAATCTTGCAGCAAATCATCTTTCTAGGCTTGAAAACCCACATATCAAAGAACTCGACAAGAGTGAGATAAACGGCTCATTCCCTGAAGAACATGTAACATCCTGAATTTTTGGGCCTATGCGTTTAGTGTGTGTATATGTTTAAAGTGTTAATTTAACTATTAAGGGTCTAAATTGGGCTCGGAGCTTAGCGAGGCCCCGATTAAAATTTTCATTTGGGCATTATAGGACTTAAAAGGTAGTACCGGTGTTTAAAATATCAAAATGCGCTTGTGGCCCAGTGGTCGTAGTGCCACTTAGGGAACAAGGAGGTGACGCCACACCAGGGAGTTAGGGGCCCCAATTTAAGTTTCAAGGAGCCCAATTCCTTGGATTCAAGTTCGCTAATTTTTGGCATTAGGGTTAGGTGGAGTGGACGACTACAAGGCTCAAAAATAGGAGGATTTATGTGAATGGGATAATATAGATAATATAGTTGATAATATGGTAGATAAAAGGAGAAAAAAATTAGGAGCTATCAGCTGAGAGCAGAGTTGGCCAAAATTCCATCACCTAGAGGAGTAAAGAAATCGGTTTCTAATAGCCATAGGGGGTGCCAAATTCTCTATGAATAGGGGGAATAGCTCATCAATTCCGGCATTTGAACCCTACTTTTTCTTCATTCTTTGTGTCGAAATTCTCAGTCTCTCCCTTCACAATTTCTGTGAACTTTCTTTCAAAAAGCTAAAAATCACCACCTCTTTCACCCTTTCTTCTTTCTTTGAAATTTCCTATTAGCTAAATCTTCTGTTCTCCATTGTTATTCTTCTCCCATCCACTAAAAGCCAAAACTACACTCTTGTTTGTTCTTGTAGCTGAAATCTTCCTCTTGTTCATCTTTTTCGAGATTTTCCTAAAAGCCAAAATTCTTAGATCTCTAATCTTCTATGCTTCGATCTTTTGCTGTGATTGTCAAATCTTCCTGCAAGGGGTAGCCAAAACCATTTGTATAGGTAAGTGTCGATTCATGAGATTTCAATCTTCTTTTGGCCTTTAGAGATCTTAGCCGAATGGCTATATGGTTAACTAATCGGGTGTTTTCTCTTATTTGTAGCATTCCGGGATTTGAAGGGGGTCCAATCGCTTAGATTTCTAAGCCAAAGTTCAGTAGTACTCGGATCAAATTACTTTCAAGATTTTAAGGTAAGGAGATCTGTTAATTTAAATGTATAAATCGGGTAAAGCACTAACCTTGGCCGAATATAGGAGAGGCCTTATCCTTGCGTTCGTCTGGCTTTTGAGCAAGGTTGTAGACAAAGGGCAGTAGATCAGATTAGCGAGGGTATCAACATAGAAAGTAGTACTACGCGTTATCAGGTGTGTAACTTTTCACACCATTAGATTTTTTGTTAATATGTGTTAATAAATCTGCTTATATTCTGTTAAATGCCAAAATCTCAGCATAACGTTCCAAACCCGATGAGGGTAAAAGCGAATCACTAGGTTAGTGATCTCTGTCATTCTTCAGTGAATGTTCCTATTAAGATGATATGTTTTATAAGTATGCTGATTTTTATGATTGCACGGGGTTGGGTTTGATGAAAGGGGAAGTGTTCTGTGCAGTGGCTTTTGCCCTGATCTGTTGTAGTGGCTTTTGCCATGATCTATTATAGTGGCTTTTGCCATGATCTGTTGTAGTGGCTTTTGCCATGATTTGTTGCAGTGGCTATTGCCATGATTTGACGATGAGCAGCATGACTGCCATCAATGGTGTGTAGCGATGTTGGTTGATTGTAGAAATCCCCAATGGTGTGCCTGGCAGGTAAGGGTGGCGTGTAGCAGATGGAAACCTAGGATTTGGGTTGGGCTTTGCATATTTTCATATATAATATGTTACGTTATTCATTACGTGGGGCTAAGGCCCAAATCTAAAGGAGCATGAGGGTTGTACACCGAGTCTTGCGACTCAACCTATGATTTAATATTTTCAGGTAGCACCTAGTGCATCGGACCGGGCTGGAGAGGAGCGCAAGGTGGCCATGCAAAAGAACATTTGGATCAAAAAGACTTTAGTTTATTATTTTATATTTTTATTTAATAGGTTTTAAATTTCAAAAGACGTTAGCTTTATATTATTTTTATTTTGGGCTTTTATTATTTTTATCAGACATTTTAAGTTTACAATTTTTTTTTCTTCTAAGGCATGTATTTAAGTTTCTGTTTTTAATTCATAGAAACATCTCATAGAATTTATAGCTTATCTAAATTATCAACCTATTAAATTTTTCTCGAATAAAAGGTTAAACTCAAGGAAAATATTTTCCAAAAATGCGACATGTTTTATTAAATTTTCTGAGTGACATACCAGATTCGGTCGTGGTGTTTAGGCCGAGTTTGGGGTGTTACAAATTGGTATCAGAGCCCAGTTCAAAACTCAGCTTTGGGGGGTTTTTGGGCTCAAAATGTTTTCTAAAGATGAGTTTTAGAAACATACATGTTTATAAATAATACAGGGTTGTTTTCTCGACATGGCACCTGCATCTCCAGCCTAAGTCCACCAGGTAAGTACTCTAAACCATTGTGTGATATATATATATATATATGGGCTTGATGGGCTTTATGGGACGTAGGCTAGTTTAATTAGACTTTGACGGACTATAGGCCTAGCTTAAGCAACTTCTTAAATTCCATAAGACTTAATTTATCCAAACAAAGTCTGTGAACTAGTCGCTGATTTAGGGTGTGGCAACAGGCATACGCATGTCTAGGATTAGATTCAGGGAGAGCTTGGTATTTAAGCAGTCCCAGTGACTCACCTCCCCTTTTCTAGAATCCTACCTGGTGCATAGTGACTGGTCGCCTTAGCCACAAGGACTTGTTGACAGGCTAAAATTTATAACTAAAACCCGAAAGGGACCATTACCCTATTTTTATAAAATTGCCTATATGACCCTAATTTTTTGTAAAATTATTCCAAAAACCCTAGATTGAGGAAATTTACCGAGATACCCTTGATTTTGTAGAATGACCAAAATACCCTTGTTTGGAAATTTCTGAAGTACCCTTGTTGAGAAATTACTAAATTACCCCTAATTTACGAAAGTTACCAAAATTTGCAAAATTACCGAAATATCCCTAATTTGCAAAATTACTAAAATACCCTTGGATTGTAAAATTATCAAAATACCCCTATATTATAAAATCACCAAAATCTCATATTTTGAAAATTTACGAAAATACCCTTATAAGTAAAATTACAAAAATACACTTGGGTAGTGAAATGACACAAATACCCCTAGGTGATGAATGTAAGTTTATAAGGCTGTTTTTATGGTTGATGTGTGCTAAATGTTGGTTGAAGGTGAACTCTAGGACTAGGAAGTATCGACTTGAGAACTAAACCCGTAGAAAGAACTACTATCAAAATGATTTTACATAAGACTGTTCGTGATTAATAAGTGGGAAGAATTAATAATTCATAAAATTTCTAATCAGATAAACGCCAATCGGAAGAATGAGTACAAGGGGTCGTGGACATCCGCCGCGTGGTCGTGGTAGGGGTAGGATGACCGTGTCCGAACTAGTAGGGTCTAGCTACGGTCAAGAAATGAGATCCGGATCCGCCGGTGGTGGGGAATTTTAGGACCAAGCAGGTGGAGATGATCTGGTGTCTCAAGCGATGCTGCGGGTCCTTGAAAGAGTGGCTAGAGTAGGCACGGGTACAGGAGCTCGGAAGTTCGTGTCTGAACGACTCTGAGCCAACAGAGTAGAGATGTTTAGGGGAGTTTCTGGCGTGGCCCCTAACATAGCTGAGTATTGGTTGGAGGCAACTGAGCGCATAATGGATGTCCTTGACCTCACTGTGGAGGAGAAGTTGAAGGGAGTCGTGTCTCTTATTCGAAAAGAGGCCTATCAGTGGTGGCTCACGATGAAGGAGGGTACTTTCATAGATCGTATTGATTGGGACTTCTTTAAAGAGCCATTTTAGGGAAAGTACATCGGGGCTAGTTATGTGGATGCACAGAGAAAGGCATTCCTAAACTTGGTACAGGGAAGTAAGTCTGTAACTGAATACGAGGTGGAGTTTTTGCGGTTGAGTTGTTATGCTCAAGGGATTGTGGCGACTGACTATGAGCATTGCGTACGGTTCGAAGATGGACTAAGGGATGAGCTGAGGGTATTAGTAGCACCGCAGCGAGAAAGGGACTTTGCGGTTTTGGTTGAGAAAGCTAAGATATCCGAGGAGGTTAAGCGAACTGAGAAACAAAATAAGGACAAGGATAGGAATAGGAATAAGAGGAATTTTGAGTCATCAGAATCATCCAAAAATTTTTAGAAAAGGCCTAGGTCTGATGGGCCAGCTCGTGCTCCGATGGGTCAGAATCGGTCATGTCTTTCGTGTGGGAAGGTGCATTATGGGGAGTGCAGATGGAGAACCGGTGGATGCTTTAGGTGTGGATCCACGGAGCATATGATTAAGGACTGTCTACAGGTGGAGTAGGCATAGCCCGCGGGACGAGGTTCTAATCAGGTTAGGAAAGGTGGTCAGCAACCACCAAGGGGCCGTGGACAAGCTAGGGGAGATGTTGGCAATGAACGCGGTCGTGGAGCATCAGGTAGAGGTGCAGGCTATGTTGAAGTGAGGCAGCCAGCTTTGGTTTATGCAGCACATCGCCAAGGGGATGAAGACGCTCCAAATGCGAATAATGGTGCTTATCTTACCATAGTATACTAAGTGTTTATTTTTGGCTTTAGAATTAGACTGCGCAGAGAAAGCATAGTGGTGAGACTTAGGTAGTATGATTGCTAGTTAATTGGAAATTTTGAGGACGAAATTTCTTTAAGGAGGGTAGAACTGTAACATCCTGAATTTTTGGGCCTACGCGTTTAGTGTGTTTTTATGTTTAAAGTGTTAATTTAACTGTTAAGGGTCTAAATTGGGCTCAGGCTTAGGCAGAGGCCTTGATTAAAATTTTCTGTTTGGGCATTATAGGACTTAAAAGGTAGTACCTGTGTTTAAAATATCAAAATGGGCTTGTGGCCCAGTGGTCAGCAACGCAACTTAGGGAACAAGGAGGTGATGCCACACCAGGGAGTTAGGGGCCCAAATTTAAGTTTCAAGGAGCCCAATTCCTTGGATTCAAGTTAGCTAATTTTTGGCATTAGGGTTAGGTGGAGTGGACGACTATAAGGCTCAAAAATAGGAGGATTTATGTGAGTGGGATAATGTAGATAATATAGTTGATAATATCGTAGATAAAAGGAGAGAAAAAATTAGGAGCTATCTGCTAAGAGGAGAGTTGGCCGAAATTCCATCACCTAGAGGAGTAAAGAAATATGTTTCTAATAGCCATTGGGGTGCCGAATTCTCTATAAATAGGGGTAATAGCTCATCAATTTTGGCATTTGAACCCTACTTTTTCTTCATTCTTTGTGTCAAAATTCTCAGTCTCTCCCTTCACAATTTCTATCAACTTTCTTTCAAAAAGCCAAAAATCACCACCTCTTTCACCCTTTCTTCTTTCTTTGAAATTTCCTATTAGCCGAATCTTCTGATCTCTATTGTTATTCTTCTCCCATTCACTAAAAGCTGAAACTACACTCTTGTTTGTTCTTGTAGCTGAAATCTTCCTCTTGTTCATCTTTTTTGGGATTTTTTAAAAGCTAAAATTCTTAGATCTCTAATCTTCTACGCTTTGATCTTCTTCTGTGATTGCCGAATCTTCCTGCAAAGGGTAGTTGGAACCATTTGTATAGGTAAGTGTCGATTCATGAGATTTCAATCTTTTTTCGACCTTTAGAAATCATAGCCGAATGGCTATATGGTTAACTAATCGGGTGTTTTCTCTCATTTGCGGAATTCCAGGATTTGAAGGGGGTCCAATCACTTAGATTTCTAAGCTAGAGTTCAGTAGCACTCGGATCGAATTACTTTTGGGATTTTAAGGTAAGGAGATCTGTTAATTTAAATGTATAAATCGGGCAAAGCACTAACCTTGGCCGAATATAGGAGAGGCCTTATCCTTGCATTCTTCCGGCTTTTGAACAAGGTTGTAGACAAAGGGCAGTAGATCAGATTAGCGAGGGTATCAATATAAAAAGTAGTACTACGCGTTATCAGGTGTGTAACTTTTCACACCATTAGATTTTATGTTAATATGTGTTAATAAATCAGCTTATATTCTGTTAAATACCAAAATCCCAGCATAACATTCGAAACTCGAGGAGGGTAAAAGCGAATCACAAGGATAGTGATCTCTGTCATTCTTCAGTGGATGTTCCTGTTAAGATGATATGTTTTATAAGTATGATGATTTCTGTGATTGCACGGGATTGGGTTTAATGAAAGGGGAAGTGTTACGTGTAGTGGCTTTTGCCATGATCTCATTGTAGTGGCTTTTGCCATGATCATTGTAGTGGCTATTGCCATGATCTAATGATGGCTATTGCCATGATCTAATGATGAGAATGGCCATCAATGGCATGTAGATGTGGGTTGATTGTAGAAATCCCCAATGGTGTGATTGGCGAGTAAGGGTGGCGTGTAGCGGATAGAAACCTAGGATTTGATTGGTTGGGCTTTGCATATTTTCATATATAATATGTTCTGTTATTACATTACGTCGTGGGGCTAAGGCCCAAATCTAAAGGTGCATGAGGGTTACACCGAGTCTTGCGACTCAACCTATGATTTAATATTTTTAGGTAGCACCTAGTGCATCGGACCGAAGTGAGAGAGAGCGCAAAGTGGCCATGCAAAAGAACATTTGGATTCAACAAAAGACTTTAGTTTATTATTTTATATTTTTATTTAATGGGTTTTAAATTTCAATGTAATAAGGCCACAGGCCGTTAGCTTTATATTTCGGTTCAGTTTTTATTTTGGGCTTTTATTATTATTATCATACATTTTAAGTTTACACTTTCTTTTTCATCTAAGGCATGTATTCAAGTTTCGGTTTTTAATTCATAGAAACATCTCATAGAATTTATAGCTTATCTAAATTATCAACCTATTAAATTTTTCCCGAATAAAACTTTAAACTCAAGGAAAATATTTTCCAAAAATGCGACATGTTTTATTAAATTTTCTTAGTGACATAGCAGATTCGGTCGTGGTGTTTGGGCCGGGTTTGGGGTGTTACAGAATAACTCTTCTCTATAACTGACTCTGAGGTACCTTGGTTTGCAGATATTATGGATTATTTAGCTGCTAACATCCTACCAAAAATGTTTACACATCATTAAAAGAAGCGATTCTTTGCTGATGCGAAAAATTATTTTTGGGAGGACCTTTTTCTTTTCGTATATGTACAGATCAAGTAATTCGGAGACATGTTACAAAGGCAGAAGTAAGCAAAATGCTAGAACATTGCCACTCAAGACCTTCAGGAGGACATTATAGTAGGATTAAGACATCACATAAAGCGCTCGAATCAGGTTTTTATTGGCCAACTCTGTTTAAAGATGCCAACAGGTATGTTGCTTCATGTGATAAATGCTAAAGAATAGGTAATATCTCTAAACGTGATAAAATACCTCAAACATATATACTATCATGTAAAATATTCGATGTATGGGGTATTGATTTTATGGGTCTATTTCCTAGTTCATTTGGAAATAAATACATCTTAGTAGCAGTAGATTACATGTCAAAATGGGTGGAAGCTCAAGCTTTACCTACTAACTATGATAGAGTAGTAGTGAGGTTTCTTAAGAAACTTTTCTCTCGATTTGGAACACCCAGAGCAATCATTAGTGATAGGGGTACTCACTTTTGTATTACTCAATTTGATAAAGTCTTAAAAAAATATGAAGTACACCACAAGACAGCTACCCCTTATCATCCTCAAACCAGTGGACAAGTGGAAGTAGCAAATCGAGAACTTAAGCGTATTCTAGAGAAAACAATAGAATCAAATAGGAAAGATTGGGAATTAAAAGTAAACGATGCTTTATGGGCCTATAGAACAGCTTTTAAAACTCCTATAGGAACATCCCCATACAAACTTGTCTACGGAAAAATTTTTCATCTACCATTTGAGTTAGAGCACAAAGCTTTTTGGGCTATAAAATTTTTCAATTACAATCTTAAAACTGCAGGTGAGAAAAGGATGATGCAGTTGAATGAGCTTGATGAATGACGAGCTAATGCCTATGAGAACTCACGACTCTATAAGGAGGCGACAAAGCGAAACCATGATGCTTATTTAAAACATCCAAAGCAATTCGAAGTAGGGGATTTAGTCCTGCTATACAATTCAAGGCTAAAATTGTTTCCTGGGAAGCTGAAATCAAGATGGTCGGGTCCATTCGTAATCATAACTATTTTTCCCTACGGCACAATAGAGGTAACTCATCCAACTTGTGGCACAGTCAAGGTAAATGGTTAACGACTAAAAATTTATAATGGTGAAAATTTTAAGGATATGAGAGGAAGCTTCGGCTCTGTGAACCTTTATTTAGAAATGAAAATAGGGTAAGTCTAGCTTAAGACTTTAAACAAGCGCTTCTTGGGAGGCAACCCAAGCACTAACATCACTAATATCATATTTTTGATTTTTAGCACTTAACTACAAATTAACCAATTTAATAAGGCGCAGGTTTCCCTACCACATGGCCTTGCACATGGGTGTGGCCGTGGCTGTGTGGATACCACGAGCAAGCACATCAACGTGGCGGAGGCCGTATAGACCAAGGACAAAAAAAATCCCCAAAACACGGGCTACGACAAAACACCACGGTCGTGCGATTAGGCCGTGGTCAAAACTGAGTAAATGACACAGGCGTGCGACACGCCTGTGCCCCATAACTATGGCCAAACCTATCAATTGAACACGGGCATGCGATACACCCGTGCCCCATAACCGTGGCCAAACCTATCAAGTGAACACGGGCATGGGGAAGAATGAAACGGGCGTGGGAGAAGTGAACAAAGCTAAGCACGCTTGGGCGATACGGGCGTGGGAAGCAACGTAGGCGCGCCAAACCCTTGAACATTTGAAACACATGGGCTAAAAACGATTCTCACGGGCATGTGACATGCCCGTGTGCCCTTATTTCTATTTAAACCACCTCCTATTCATCTTCTTCCCTAAATCTCCAACCCTATCCGTTTCCTCCAAGCACCCTTAAATTCCCCGTACCTCACCATTCTGGTCACCGGCGCCCTCTCCCTCTCCACCTTTCATGTCTACTCAACCCCCTCTCCCCTCTCTCTCTCTTTATCTTTCTCATCCACATACCAACATAGACCACGCCTGTGCAAACGAAAAAACACACCCGTAGCCCTGTTCCACCACCTACCCGCAACACACGCCCGTGCATCAGCCCTCAAACGACCGTGCACCATCTCTACACCTCCATCGGTCCATTCTACACCTTCTACTTTACTGTTTAATATTTTACATTCCATGATTATTTTTAGATCTTTGATTTATTCATTAAAATTTTTTATAGCATTCACTTCTGTTGATTATTGGCAATAACTATTGATTACTTAAGCACTATAAATAGATTAGATTAACTATTATTTTTGAATGTAAGGAATCTCTAGAGAATTGTTAGCAGAAATGTTCATTGTTAATGAGATTGAAATTGTGGACTCATAGGTATTATCATAAGACGATATTCTTTATTCTATTACACAGGAACATAATGTCTTCTTCTCGAGGCAAGAAAACTACAGTCCCTATTTCGAAGAAACGAAAGGTACCCGGTTCATCATCCGCCAGTGCATCGGCTGAAGTAAGATACCCATTCCTACGATTTCCTTCTAGAGCTCAAGAGGAACTTTTTCAAATACTATGAGCATGACCTCTCAGTCAAGGTCGATATATCAACTGGGCTACCCTGGAACAAGTTCAACTTGATGATGATATTTGGGAACTCCTGACGGCTAACCCTTGGGAACATTTTTCGGTATTATTGAACCCACTTACCTCGAACTAACATTAGAGCTTTGCTCTTCCTTCCATTTGCAGGTGGTAATGACACACCACGATGACCCAGGCACTATTTAGTTTAGTCTAAGAAGTTTAGTTTGGAAAATGAGTATCCCTAAATTTGGCATTGCTCGGCCTATACACAGATGACTTCAGAGAAGAACATGATCTTTTGGAGCTCTATCGCCACATCCATAACTCCCGGCGAGATGTTGGTATAATATAGCCCCCAACACAGCCCATTATGACCCTAGTCGCTCCAAAGTGACAGCTCTCGCCCAATCCTTTCGATACTTACACGCAATTTTAGCTCAGACATTGACAGGAAGGCGAGAGAGCACCGGGGTCATTAACACGCATGACGCCTACTTCCTATGGTGTATAGAAATTGGCCACGTCTTCAACCTTGCCTGCTTCATCGCTCTGGCCATTCAGCATTAGACAAAGTGCCACCTCAAGGGGGTCATTTCCATGGGGCCTTATGTAACACAGCTTGCAAGATACTTTGGTCTCCTCAACACCATATCAAAATCTACCTCTCTCACCTTGATAGGCCAGATGTCTCCATAGGGCACCTCAACGATGATAAACATGTAGATGATCAAGTGTCACCATGAGACCGATCCTCTAAAATATCGGCTAGCCCATACCACTAAGGAGGAGGACCCTGAGGACATTACTGACGATGTCCCACACCCACATGAGGAGCCACAACTGAGACATCACCCATTTCATGCGGTTGCTTCACTTTCAAACATCTCTGAATGCCTCACTCAGTTCGAGCATTATTGTACTCAACAATTCAATGACACCACTCGATGATTTGACGGCATTGAGGCGACTCTTCACCGAATTTTCATCACTTCCACATATCACCGCCTCCACCACCCCACAATCCAAGCGATGATGAGGACTTTTGAGTCCTTTTTAATTTTAGTTCTATCTTTATTTTTATTTTTATTTTTACCTTTATTTGATTTTTATGTACCCTTTTATTATAATTTGCTACGTTCAACCCTTTACCTTTTATATTGTTCAAAAACTTTTATTAGTGTAAGTCCAATTTCTTTCATCTTTAACTGTCTAATTTTTGAGTAAATATCATAACGAAAACCCCTAAAAAGTTATTGCTGACTCTGCAGTTTTAAAAAGGTTCAATATGCTACTAAGGAACTGGAAAATTTTCACATACATTCACCTCTGTTTAGTTCATCATGCCTTTCATCTACTTCATCCCTACAAGTTTCATTCTCAAGGAATCCATCCAAAAATTCAAGAAGCTTCACTTCTCTCCCTCTCTTTTAATTTTCTTAATATTTGATTACTATATATCTTTGTACATTGAGGGCAATGTACATCTTAAGTGTGTGGGGGTTAACGATAGCATTATTCTCAAATCTCTGAATGATATCTTGTCTTTAGTAATTTTCTCATATTACTAACTAGATTGAAATTTCTGTTAATTTATGATTTTTATTGATATGTTTTAGATTAAGTCATAGTTAATTGTGCATTGATAATATAAACTTTTAAAATACTAGAGAATCAAGCATGATGAGTCTATTTTCAAAAATTAAAATTTTGTTATGTTGTGTACCTAAATCTAATTATTACCTTGAAGTTTGAAATTTGCAAGGTTGTCATCAAAAACCTATAATTTTTGTGAGATCTTGAGCCTTTAGAGCATGTATTCTTTTCGTGCTCACTTTATTGATTATGAGTGTGTCAATATTGATTTGTTATTCTAGAACTTGCTTCGATTATACAGGTCAAGACCACATCATTGATTTGATATACAGAGATGATAAAGGCATTTAGGATTTAACCCACTTACTCCATAAAAGCCTACCTTCGTAATTAACCCCTAGTAAACCCCGTTGATCCTAACAACCTTTTTATTGACTCACCCACTAATATTAACCCAAAACCCATCTTGTATTTGTTATCAGCATTCCTTTTGACTACCCTTCTATCGAGACTTGATTTGATCAGTTGCCTAATTATTTTATTTTACTAGTTGAATTTTTTCTTATATTATGTATTTATTGATTTGTTCTTAAAAAATTTTGAAGAATATTCATTATTAGTTTCATGATTAAGTGAGCTTATATTGTAACACCCCAAACCAGGCCCATGAGTCCTGACCGGATCTGGTATGTCACAGAGTAAAATAATTTGAGGTAATTTGAGTGTTTGGTGAAAATTTGCTAAAATATGGCTAAGGTTTTAAAACGGGGTTTGATAGAACTCGATTGGGCTTTTATAAACATGGTTGGGTTGTTTAACCCTTTGAAATCGTTTGTAAAATTTAAAATCGTTAAGGTTATGATCGACTTGATTTATTTTTGTTACCCGATGGTAACATCTTTTTAAAAACCGTAGTAGTTACTTAGTTGGAAAGTTACTTTTAACCGGTTCACTTATCATTTAAAAACTTCATTTGTATCATAACATAAGTAAATTAAAATATCATCCAAATAATAAATAGCGGCCTTATTACAATCCCAAAATAAAATGACTTAGAAAATAAATAATAATAACTTTAATAAAATGAATTTAAATCCATCGATAAGCATGGCCGCCTCGAGTCCTCTCCGGCTCCATCTTCGCGATCTACTCATCTGCAAAATGGTAATGGAAGGGGGTGAGTCACCAAGACTCAGTGTGTAATCCCCCACCCGATAAAGTAACTCATACACAAGTCATTAATAAACATGCACATGCAACCCAACCTAACCATCCATACTCCTTAACTACCCCGTGTGGTCAAAACCACTGGTGGTCAAAACCACTGATGACTTAGAGTCACAAATCAAATGATGGGGCCAACCCATCGTGTGGTCAAAACCATTGATGACCATAGGTCACAATATATCAAGTGTGGTCAAAACCACTGGTGGTACCAAACCACTGGGACTTAGTCACAAATATTCAATCGTTGTGGTCAAAACCACCGATTTACGATCCATATTTCATCCCTCCTCTCATCAATCCCACCATCACATGCTTTAATAAAATTTTCATAAATCATATCATAGCATTTAATCATCATGTGATGGCATGCAAATCATATATCAAAATTCACAAATTTAGGGGACTTACCTGAATCCATGTTTAAGCCCACAAGCATATCATAGATCACTACTAAAATTTATACACAAGGTAATAATATAGAAAGTTTATTAATAAAGTGTGTAAAGAGTTTACACACTGTTTCTATCGAATTCTTAGATCCAGAAGATTCGATCTACAACACTAGATTTTTTGTCCCTTGAATGGATTTGATTTCCAATCAAATCCAAGCCTAACTTAGTCCCTAAATCCATGGCATACGTTAGTTTGGCATTTAATCATAGACTTTTAATTGAAAAGCCTTTGGCGAATGTGCTACCAACTTTCCTTGGAAAATAATTTCAAATCTTCCTATAATCGGTTTAGACATAATGTTATAACCATAGATCTTGATCCAACAAAATAGAACATTCGACTAGGTCCTCTTACCTCTTTTAACCGATTGAAGAAAAGAGCACCCTTTGCTTTGATGTTTACCAAAGCTACACCAAATAGGGGGAGTAGATTTGGCTAAGGAAAACAAAAGAGATGCTGGAATTTTGAGTAGTTTTAGGCGGTTTGTCTAAGGAAATTTCGGCAGCAAGGTGGTGGATATTCGGCCAAAGGTGGAAGAAAGAAAAAGGAGAATAAGTAGGAGAAATCAAAGGTGGTTTTGGCTAAATAAAAGAAGAGAAAGCTGGAAAATTTTGAAGAATTCCTAGGGAATTTGACGTGAGAGAGGAAAAAGAAGAGTAAAGATTCTTTGGAATTTTTGCTCTACTTGCTGTACAAAAATCAATTTGAACAGCCCCCCCAAAGAGTCCCAATGCTGGCCAATTCCTTCCTTTTAGATGATAATTTCCAGCTTTTATTTATCACAAAGCAAGGCAAAATTATCCTACATTTAATCCCTTAATCACCTTCAACAATTTAATTGTAATTAAACTACTAATAACCCCCCTTCCAGCTGATTATGAGCCAAAAAAAAATGCCTTATCTCTTATCAATTTAAGAGTCCTAATTGCTGCCAATTCTGCTCTCCTCACGCCAATTGAGGGAAGAAGAAAAAAATAAAAAAAATAAAACAAAGCGCAAGGCACAGGGTTCAACTGGAACCCCATGCTACAACCTCCCTTAAGCCTTGAGACCAACTCTTCCAACCGAACTTTCATGTCAAATAACCCTTCATTTATTTATAAGCCTTATTCTGGCCCTTTCTTTAACGCATGTAGCCAAAAAATAAACTCCTTTGCGTCAAAATCCACGACTCGAACCCGAGTCCTTTTGCTAACACCCTTAAATGGCGCCCAAGCCACTCCACCAACGACTTTCATGTCAATAAGCCCCGATTTAATTATAAGGCCTTCCTAGGCCTAACTTAAAAAAGCCCACAAGGAAAAATATTTCCCCTTGTTCTGCCGAGGCTCGAACCTCCCCCCCTCACAACTCTCTTAGGCGCACTAAGCCACTTGTACTAAGCCCATTCTTGTGTCATGCTTCTCCCAATTTTTATTTAAACCCTATCTCCACCTAGCTCCCTCTTTTAAGTACTTTAAATTTTTTAAACCCAAATCGACCTAAATCGTGGTTATTTCTAGACCCTAAATCATGCTAAATAAAATCATATTTATTTATTTCTTGAAGTCCACATGGAATTTATTTAAATTACAAATAACCCCTAATTTAGGTGTTACATATATGTTTAAATTCAACATCTTGAAGAAGAAGCTCTTATCATTAGTATTTCAAGTTTTTAATTGATGTAATTATTTAAGATTAGTTCATTTTTCTAGTTAGGTAAATTGTCAATTCAATCTCGATTCTAACCTTCTAATTTAACCTATATCCACACCTTTAACCTTAGCCTCGTTACAACCCTTTTAAAAGACTTTTGGATTTGTATATCATATCATTTTATAGTGGTGGAGATTTGATTTTCATGCAAGCCTATGGGATTAACTTTTCATGTTCAACTTTTGAGTGCTTAATTTTAAACCTTAAACACCTTGAGTGATTTGAGTGAATCTTTAGTGAGGATGTCAACCCTTGTCAGTTTTGAATTAAAGGTAATTATTCAGATAAGGGGAAACATCTATATTTTTCGTGCTACAAACTTGTGACTTTGATTGTTTGAATCTTCAGGACTCTTTGAGTTAATTTATCCATGTATAAATTATCTATGAGTTATGATGAAACATTAGCGATGAATATTATGAATTGAGGAAGTTCGTTTTAATTGTGAGTTCAGAATTTTGCTTGAGGACAAGCAAAAGCTTAAGTGTGGGTGTATTTGATAAACCATAATATACACATATTTTAATCCCACATTTAGCATACTTTTGGATGATTTATCCCTTCAATTATGGAAATAGGTGCTCTTAATCCTTTGTTTTCATGTTTTATGCTCAAGAGAACACCGGAGGATGACAAGAATGTGAAATGGGCTAAAAACAGAGTAAATGGGCTTAATTACAAAATCAGCACGGTCGTGCCACATTGATAGACCCAAACACGGCCTGGCCTCTACTTACACGAGCGTGCCACACGGGCGTGTCCCTGACTCAGCAAAAAAGAGTTTCATTCAGATTAGGGTAATTAGAGGCAAAGAAAGACATTCCAAAAGCCTATATAAACACCCTAGAGGCCAACCTTAAAGAGGGCGTTCAACTAGGCCAAAGACCCAGGCTAGAGGGGCCGAATTGTAGGATTCACTCGAAGAAAGCCAGTTGATTCATCTCAAGAAGTCGGAATCATACTCAAGACGGAGGATCTCTCCTTCAATTCCTTCAGGGGGTTTTAGGGTTTTCTTATGTTTTATTTTATATTTTCTTCTGAGATGCATTCTTTTATGATTATGAACTAAACTTCTCAGATATCTGAGGGGGATGAAACCTAAGATGGATCTTGTTATTGTTTTCTGAGCTGTATGATAAATAATTGATTTGTTCTTAACTATGTGTTCTTAATTCTTGTTTTGATATTTCAAGATATTGATTCAAGCATTTATGCTCTTAGGTAGAGGAGGAATAGACCATGTCTAAGAATAGATCTAGCATAGTTAAGCGGAGTTGATCACAACCCTAGAGATAGGATGATTAAAATCTACCAGATTAGGGTCAAACCTAATATGGAGTCCATAGATCGAGTTAATGCAATTCTAGGGTTTTAATTAGAAAGAGGTTTCAATTAATCAACCTAGGGTTAGACGTTAGTAGCCTCGAGAGAGGTATTAATATAAATTAGGGAATCCTACATATCAAGTCAAGTGAATAAATCATCGGTTCAAAGTTAAATAACAAGTGAAGTCTAGATGGATTCTTCCTCGGGTATTG